>OZ024822.1:4798357-6075857 GCA_964016985.1 Anodontia alba | reverse complement strand
TTAGCTTTTTTCAAAGTTATTGGGGAAAAAACATGTAGTGAAATATACCTAATAAAGGTACACGTTGAAGAAAGATCAGCAGAGAACTGCTTATTTAATGATGCTTATGCGATATGCTTTTGATTTTCTTTATAATATCATGTTGTGGGTACTCATTTGAAAGATCAGCAGAGAACTGCTTATTTAATGATGCTTATGCGATATGCCTTTGATGTTCTTTATAAAATCATGTTGTGGGTACTCATTTGAATTGCCTCGACAAGTCGAGGCAATTCAAATGAGTACCCACAACATATGATTTTATAAAGAAGTGGTTAAAAGTAGACGGGCTGTATTCTAAAGTCTCGGAAATTGCTTGACTGTGCGTTTATAGGAGTATGTGCGGTTATTAGGTCGAATACGATATCCAATTATTGTATCGTGGACTATGCGATATATGAACAGCGACTCAACCAATCATTACAGTAGAATGATATTAAAACAACTATGCAGTAACGAAGGATAACATTATACCACAATGATGGTTTGAGCGACAATGAAAAAGAAACAAAGAAAAAGAAAAATAAGAAAATAAAAAGGTAGGAAAAAGTAATCCAGTGCGAGAGGGACAGTGGTTATGCCTGGATCCTGGCTTGAGGCTGACATTCGGTCGATTTACTAAAATTAAAGGTCGTTATGATTCCTATAGGAAGTCGTCGACCAAACGCCATCCGATGACAAGGGCATTCAGAAATGGATGACAGGAACATATCAAAAATGAATATTTTCATGGCTGTTCATTTTTTAGCTCTGGTCCTGCTGAATTGGAATATGCCCTGCCTTTGCAATTGGCATCTGATCTGGATCTGCACTGTTTGTCATTAAGTATGTGAATTTGTAGCAACAACCTGGGTTAAGTAATCTGATTGACTGACAGTTAGAAGTGGACATGGCACCATAATTCATTCAGCATGGCCAGGGTTAAAATAGCATGACAAAACGTAGTTTTGGGACAAAACATAGTTTTTCAAACTTACACGCGACGGGGCATTTTGACTAGGAGATATGAGGCTAACATTAAATGTTTTAATATTATATCAATAGTCTTCATGTACGTTACTTCATCCGTATGGACATGTAATATGCTTTTACAAGCGGGAAACAGTCGCCCAAATCCTGGTCCTATCTCTACACCATCGTCAGGTAGCTCTCAAGAATCTTTGGTTAGCCTTACTTCAGAACCATGTAATTTTTCTAATCTTGCAAATCATTTGTCCTTTGTGCATTACAGTATGCAGAGCTTTCTTCCTAAAATTGATTTGTTAGCTGCTGAATTATGCGAATTGGACATACTTGCATTTTCAGAAACATGGCTAAATCCGTCTGGCCCGACTGCTGACCTCTTGATACAGTCTTACAGAGAACCTGAATGGAAGGACAGGATAGGCGATAGCCATGGGGGTGTCATGATTTATGTTAAAGAGTCAATATATTGTAAACGCAGGAATGACTTGGACCTACGAGGCATAGAATGTATTTGGATTGAGTTAACACTTAAACGCAAACATATACTTTTTGGCCTATTTTATCGACCACCAAACTCCGATTCTGAGTGCTATACTGCCATAGCAGATTGTATACGTCTTGCAGCTGACTCGGGTAGTGAAGACATAGTCATAACAGGTGATTTTAATTTCAACATGTTAAATACGCAATCATCTCGTAAAATAAATAGTATTTGTGAAGAACTTTCGCTCCTTCAAATGATTTAAGACCCAACACACTTTACTGAAAATTCTTCTTCTCTAATAGATCTTCTTATTGTCAGTAATAAAAATAGGGTGATTAATTGCGGCGTAGGTGATCCATTTTTACACCAAGATATACATTACCACTGTCCCATGTACGGAATACTTAATTTTTGCAAGCCAAAACGAAAAGCTTTCTCACGTCGAATATGGCAATACGAACATGGAAATTATGACCTACTTAGGCAAAAAGGTGCAGATACAGACTGAAACTCTCTTCGACATGATAATATAAACACTTATGCACAGAATATTACTGATCAAATACTAACACTCGCTGAATCATGTATAACTAACAAAACTGTAACTATTCGACCGTCTGATCCACCATGGATTCCTACTGCTATTAAAAGGTATATGCGGAAACGTAAGAGAGCATATCGCACAGCAAGATTAACAAACGAAGGCAGACACGGCTAAATTTAGACAGTTACGTAACAAGTTTACAGCTATGATAGGAGATTCGTAAAAAAAATCGTACATATAATCACTTTCTGTTAAATTGAAATCGAGCACTCTGTCTTCCAAGCAATGGTGGAGTGTCCTGAATGCTTTCCCTACTCAAAATACCTCTTCTAGTATACCGCCCCTAGAAAAAGATGTCATTGTGTACAGTGACGAAACAGACGAAGCCAATTTGTTAAAAGAATTTTTAGAGACCAGACATTGATTAATGACAAAGATGCTCTGCTCCCAGATATTTTGCCATATACTGTACATACTCCTCTTCAATCTAATGTTCTTTCGCCGGGTGAGGTTAAAGAAGTTCTTGAATCGTTCCCGATCGGTAAAGCTTCTGGTCAAGACGGTATCAGCAACCGTGTTCTTAAAGAACTTTCTATCGAACTATCTCTTCCACTCTCCTCTTTCTTCAATCACTCTCTCAACATTAGTGAAGTTCCAGATATCTTCAAAGTGGCTCATGTGACGCCTGTTCCTAAAGGTGGCGACTTATCTGTCGTCTCAAATAATAGACCCATTTCATGATTAAGTTATTTGGATAAAACTCAAGAAAGGCTTGTATTCAAGCACCTTTACAACCACTTTCGTGAAAAAAATATTATAACTTCATTTCAATCAGGTTTCACTCCTGGATATTTCAACACTGAATCAGCTAACTTACCTGTATAATACATTCTGTCAAGCTCGAGACTCAGGAAAAGAAGTTCGCGTTGTATTCTGTGACATTAAAAAGCATTTGACCGAGAATGGTATGCTGGATTAATACACAAATTGAAAGCAGGCGGAATATTTGGTAGTCTCTTGAAATGGTTCGTTAGCTACCTAGCTGACCGGAAACAAAAAGTTGTTCTTCCTGGTGCACAGTCTGAATGGAACTCTAAAATTATATAGGCATGTTTTTGTGATAAGAAAAAAGGTAAGAAAAAAGTCCAGGGAGTGCCACGATCACAAACCGCAGCCCTTCCCAGACACCAAGAGGTAGAGGAAACCGACAAATCCAAACAAGCACAAATCGAACAAACGTTCGAAAAGCACTAAGATTAGCTTTCCCTTCCCCAAGCCAGGCAATCGCAATGCTAAAAGGACTGAAAAACACAAGAACAAAACGACATGAGGCAAGACATAAAACAAATCGCCCCGCAGAATAAACCACAAAGCAACAAGGAGCAAGACCAACATCGGGACCACCGCCCCAGCACGGTCAGCAGAGCAAACCACCGGGGGACCCAAAGCACCCCCACAACCAGCCAACCCCATCCTGGGGCCCGACGCATCCCCCAACACAGAAACACACAAAAACCCGGCCCGCACAAAGGTCCCCAACCCAGCCAATGCATCAAAGCGAAAACACAAAAACCAAACCAACCATTACAACAAACAAAGACTAGTACCCATGACCAACTGCACTGCATGCCAGAACAAACGAAAACCAACAGCCGAAAATGGCGGCCCAAGCCAAAGACATACCGTCAAGTCCCAACCCACTGGCCAAAGTTCCACGAAGAGGCTGCCACCGAGCCCGAGGCCCGAACCGCCGTCGTGCAATCAAAGAGCGATGCACAGCCATCAACAACGACTGGGCCGACAACCAGGCACGCAGCCCGCCACACAACATCCAGGCCACACCAACTCCTTCACAACGGTCAACAAGCCCTCCGAATTGCTCCAAAAAGTTAGACTTTCCCACAATTTTTCTAAATCCGCACACCAAGTCCCCGCAAAACTCCGGACCCGACACACCTGCCGCAGAAGTGTCCCCAGACCAACGCCACACTCCTCCACCAAGGCACCGCATTCGCGATAAAATTTCGAAAACGCCCCACGGTCCAAAACAACGACAGCCCATCCCAAGAAAAATTTGGCAGTAAGGACTCCACTACGGTACGTAGAGTCACCAAGAGTTGAAGAAGCTCTGGCGAATCTAATAAGTTGAGATATGTATCCATATGAGATACGCCGGGGGACATTGCCATCCAGAAAAATGAAACCGACCACACCAAAACCGCCCCGTTTATCATAAATTCCGGCGGAAACTGTTACACCAGATACAGACAGCCCCAAATCCAAAAAGGTGCCCCGGTATCGGAAGAATTTGCCCCACTCAACTGTAAAGCCAGGCGGAAAAACAAAAACATTTTATAAAATGTTTTACAATTTGTCTCCTCTTTATTAGCTCACCTGAGCACGAAACGCTCACGGTGAACTATTGTGGTCAGTCAATGTCCGATGTCCGTCGTCCGTCGTGCGGCGTCAACAACTGCTTTAAAAGCCTACTCCTCCTACCCTGAGCCAATTGACTCGATACTTGGTAGGAAGCATCGGAGTGACTTGTAGATCAAAGCTAAAATCGTTCTGATTGGAAATCCAAGATGTCCGCCACGGCTGCCATCTTGAAAATTTATTTTTCGCTTCTTTTCCTGAACCCTAAAGCCAATTGACTCGAAACTTGGTAGGAAGCATTGGGTGACTTATAGGTCAAAAATAGCTAAATTCGCCATGGCGGCCATCGTGAAAACCTATTTTTCGCTTCTTCCCCTGAACCGAAAGGCATATTGACTTTAGACTAGACAGGAAGATAGGGATGGCTTGTAAATCAAAAATAGCTAAAATCGTCCCTATCGGAAATCCAAGATGGCCGCCATGGCAGCCATCTTGAAAATCTGTTGTTCGCTTCTTCTCCTAAACCGAAGGGTTAATTGACTCGAAACTTGGCAGGAAGTATCGGGGTGACTTGTAAATAAGAAATAGCTAAAATCGTTCTTATCGGAAATCCAAAATGGCCGCCATCTTGAAAATCTATTTTTCGCTTCTTCTTCTGAACTGAAAGGCCAATTGACTCGAAACTTGATAGGAAGCATCGGGGTAACTTGTAGATAAAAAGTAGTTAAATCGTTCCGATCGGAAATCCGAGTTGGTCGCCACGGCAGCCATCATGAAAATCAATTTTTCGCTTCTTCTCCTGAAGCGAAAGTCCAATTGACTTGAAACTTGGTAGGAAGCATCGGGGTGACTTGTAGATCAAAAATAGCTAAAATCGTTCCGATTGGAAATCTAAGATGGCCGCCATGGCGGCCATCTTGAAAATCTATTTTTCGCCTCTTCTCCTGAACCGAAAGGCTAATTGACTCGAAACGGAATAGGAAGCTTTGGGGTGAATTTTCGATCAAAAATAGATAAAAAAAATGTTGTGATCGGAAATCCAAGATGGCCGCCATCTATGTTCAGCTTCTTCTTCTGAACTGAAAGACCAACTGACTCGAAACTTGGTAGAAAGCGTAGGGGTGACTGGTAAATTGGTAAATCAAACTAGCTAACATCGTTTTGATAGGAATCCAAGATGGCCGCCATGGTGGCCATCTTAAAAATCTATTTTTTATTTATTTATTGTTTGTTTGTTTTTTTATTATTTTTTTTTTTTTTTTTTTTTTTTTTTTGCTTCTTCTCCTGATTCGTAAGTCCAACTGACTCGAAACTTGGTAAGACCCATCAAGGTGGCTTGTAAAATCACTCCCATCAGAAATACAAGATGGCCCCCACAGTTGTCATCTTGAAAACCTGTTTTTAACTTCTTCTCCTGAATAGAAAGGCCCATTGACTCGAAATTTAATAGGAAGTATCAGAGGGACTTGTTGATCAAAAATAGCTAAAATCATTCTAATCAGAAATCCAAGCTGGTTACGCTAGCAGCCATGTTGAAAATCTATTTTGAACTTTTTCTCCTGAACCAAAAGGACAATTAACTCAAAATCATTGGAAGTATCGAGGTGATGTAGATCAAAAGTAGGTAAAATTGTTCTGATTTGAAATCCAAGATGGCACCATCTTGAAAATCAATATTGAACTTCTTCTCTTGAACCGAAAGGCCAATTGACTCAGACTTGTTAATATAATCATCATGAATTTTGGTTAGAATGTTTGCCTTGATCAGTTCTAGATCAGGTTCTATAAGTGTCTAAATACTCAAGTGAGCGTTACAGGGCCATCATGGCCCTCTTGTTTGTCTTCCTTAGTACTACCTCGTACAAAATGTTTCTATTTACAATTTGAGAAATGCAAATAACGTTCAAACTTTAGTATCACATTCAAGTCAGTATTTTCACTCTTTTCTCCCTTCAGTAATTAGGGACTTGAATAACTTAACCGATGATACTAGGAATGCTGATACAGTTGAATTTTTCAAAAGAAAAATATACGAAAGCACAGTTGTTATACCCAAACATTATTATACTGGATCACGTCAACTCCAGATCTTGCATACTAGGATAAGGACAGGTTGCAGCGCTTTGAACAACGATCTTTTTCTTAAAAACATAGTTGAAAGTCCATTGTGTGCTTGCAGAAGCGGAGATATAGAAAACGCGGACCATTTCTTTCTTAAGTGTATGCTTTACAATGAACATCGACGGGAAGTTTCACAGTTTTGTGATGTAACATTAGCTGTACTACTAAAGGGGAACTTGACTTTATCTTTTGAAACCAACATGGAAATATTTAAATCCGTGCAAAGGTACATACAATAAAAAAAAACGATTTTGAAATTACTTGCACCCTCTGTAACCCTCCAGAGTAATTATTTTCTTTCTTTTTTTCTACTTTCCCGTCTATCTCCTACTTAGTTCTACCCTTTGAGTAATATTCTCACTTTTTGTACCTTGTATTGTACCATCACCATTATTATTATTATTATTACAGAAGATACCAAATACTCATTACACGTTGTTTTTTGTTGTTGTTTTTTTTTTCTCTGTACATATAATGCGAATTTTAACATACATGTAATGCATTAGATGTAGCCGCTTGTAAATATTAGTATTGTATTAGTTTTTCTGCCAGTATATATACAGTTGTGCATGTTTCGGGCAAAGAACAAAATAAGCTTACAAGCTTCCGTTCAAATCCTGATTGTGTTATGACATTGTATGTTTTGTACATGTACTAAATTGGAAATAAAATATGTTTAAACTATTGTCCTTTCGACATCTCTCGGAAAGACGTTTTTTGCTTGGCGTTTTATCTTTAATGAAAATATTTTGTTCTGATTGACTATATCTTATCAGAAACCATTTGTCTTTTCTATTTCTGTGTTTTGTTCTCAAATATGTACCCTAAAATTAAATGTATCGCCAAAAATTGGTCTGACCTATGCAATTTCTATGGTAAAATGATTTTTTTGAATTTTTGTATCAGTAAATATTTTTTACTTTTCTTAGCTGAATTTAAATTATTGATGTTTCACAACAATATTGTGAATATTTCAGAAAAAATGAACAAGCAGAACTTGTTGAAAATCTGCCTCCAAGTTACCTACCCAACAAATTTCTGCATAATTTTCATTCATTTTTACTATGGGGAAAAGTGAAAATATTGGATTTTTTAAAAACCACTGACTAGAATAAAACTTTTTGTGCATAGGTAGTTACGACAAATGGTTTTGCATTAAATCATGACAAAAGTTTGCAAATTTACCCCTTCTGTTTAAAGCACCGAGCATAAAACGACTTTCTGAAAGATGTCGAAAGTACAGTAATAGTTTGACGGGTAAAGATTTCAGCAGACCTTTCTTATTTTTCCTAAAAAATAAATTTTGAAATTTCAAAGCTTATTTTCTGGTGAAAATAACAAAATTTCAACAATTTGTTGTCTGCTGAAGTTGCCAAAAACGTGGTAAAGATTAATTCAACTTGAGCACAAGCATTGCTGAATATAATCATCTTCAGTTGTGGAGCATACAAAAGTTAACTCATTTACGTCGAATGAATCTTCTTTCTTAACTTTGGACAGGTCCATATCCTGTACAAGGGGTGGCTGGTTAACTTTAATTATTATGTTTCGTAGAAACTTCTAAGTTGAATGCAAACAGTGTAAACCCTGATCAGACGCCGCGTTCTGCGGCGTATGATCTAGGTCTACACTATTTGTCAATGTCCCTTTTATGGGACGCTAGGCTTAAATGACCAACTATAAAAAGGCGGATAACGCTAAAAATAAGGCAGTGAGTGTCGTGATTCCTTTATGTGACAAGGCTACCGAGCATCTCTAAAATTTCTGTCAAGAATATGTATCATCTAGATATACTAGCCTAGCCCCATGGCTATGATTTTTAAAATCTAGCGAAGGTGTAATCTCCTTGACTATTTTTCTACAAAATATCAACTATCTTACTTGACAGAAACTAAATGAGACAAATCATAGACTTTCTGAGAGATGTTCTTACGTATGATTTTGAGTCAAATAATAGAGAAAGAAATTACAAAAGATAGATTTGTTTTAATATAAATCATTTTTTATCAGTAAGACAGTAGCCAGTCTAAGATATACCTAGAAGAATATGGTTACGGAGCGCCTAAGGTTCAGATAAGGAAATGAGAGCAGTCATTCTTTTACACACCAATACAGTCTAACCTAAAATTATACAAATTATCAAATAAATCCAAGAAGGTATAGAGCGCATAATGTTTTGTGGCCGAACATTAGAAGGAAAGGTATTAAAATATTCCCGTTTTGCATTTTCGATCTAAATTAGGGATCATTAAAGATCTGTGCAAATGGACGGAAGCCGATTCTTTGCCAAAAACACAGTTTGTAAGATCAATGAGACTGAAATCTAATTGATTAAATCTTAAATGATTTAAATTCATTGCCAAAGCACGAATTTCACTGCATTTCTTAGCCGTAGCAAAGGTTAATAAAAAGGCTGTTTACTTCGTAACGTGAAATTTGACATCCTCGTATAAAGGTTGGTATGGGACTTTTTGTAGACAATTATGACTCAAGATAAATCGCATTTGGGGTAAGATCTTTTTAGCGATCGTTGTAATTCAAAGTTCTAGTTAACTCTGTTAAAACTGGATTAGAATCTATTCTATTACCAGACTTAAAATAAAGTGTATTATAAATCATGGATCTATAGCCTTTTATGATACTGATTTAACTTTTTTTTTTTTCAGAAAAAATGTATATAAAGAAGTCAGCTATGACATTTAGAGAAGTCGTGACAGAATTAACCTTCTTTCTATGACACCAGTTGGAGTGTATGAGCCATTTTGCATCATAGACTTTCTGAGTAGATGTTCTTATGATTTTGAGACAAATCTGCAACGTTTCGCGAAAAGTTATCTCTAATTAATTGCTTGATAACTCTCAAACATGAATAGCAAGATTTGGGAGGTTTTGTTGTTGAAACTTTCCGACTACTTGTAATAGTAAAAAATGGGTAAGAGAAAAGTCCAGGGTGTACCACAATCACAAACCGCAGCCCTTCCCAGACACCAAGAGGAAGAGGAACAGACAAAACCAAACAAGCGCAAATCAAACAAACGTACGAAAAGCACCAAGACTAGCTCTCTCTTGCTGAAGCGAGGTAATCGCAATGCTAAAAGGACTGAAAACACAAGAACAAAATAGTACAAGGCAAGACGTAGAACATATCGCTTCGTAGAATAAACCACAAAGCAAGAAAGAGTAAGACTATCACCGGAACCACCGCCTTAGAACGGTCAGTAGAATAAACCACCGGGGGGTTTAAAAGCACTTTTACGGCCAGCCAACTTCACCCTGTGTCCCGATGTAAGTATTAATACAAAAAAATATTTTAAAATAATCGTTTTCATAAAGGCTCCTAACTCAGTCGATGCATCAAAGCGAAAACATAAAAATCAAATTCATCACTACGATAAACAAAGACGAGTACTCATGGCTAAGTCTTCTGTGTGACAGAGTAAATGAAAACCAATAGTTGAACCACGGCGGGCCAAGCCAAAGACAAATCGTCAAGCCCCAAACCAATGGTTAAAGTTTTTTTTTCTAAGAGGCCGTCATTGAATTATAACCAGTGGGATGGGGCTTCACGATATGTCTTTGGCTTGGCCTGCCTTGGTTCAACTATTGGTTTTTCATTTACTCTGACACACAGTAGAATTAGCCATGAGTACTCGTCTTTGTTTATTATAGTGATTAGTTTGACTTTTATGTTTTTGCTTTGGTGCATTGACTGAGTTGGGAGCGTTTATGCGAACCGATTTTTTATGGATTTCTGTATTAAGAGTTGCATCTGGACCCAGGGTAAAGTTGGCTAGTTGTAAAAGTGCTTTAGCACCCCCCACCCCCACCCACACGTGGTTTACTCAGCTGACCGTTCTAAGGCGGTGGTCCCGGTGTTAGTTTTACTCTTTGTTGCTTTGTGGTTTATTCTACAAGGCGATTTGTTTTAGTCTTATCTTGTGTTATTTGGTTCTTGTGTTTTTCAAGCTATTTAGCATTGCGAAAACCTCGCTTGGGGAAGAGAGAGCTTCTCTTAGTGCTTTTCGTACGTTTGTTCGATTTGTACTTGTTTAGTTTTGTCGGTTTCCTCTTCCTCTTGGTGTCTGGGAAGGGCTGCGGTTTGTGATTGTGGCATTCCCAGGACTTTTCTCTTACCCTTTATTGAGTCTGAGGCCCGAACCGCCGTCGTGCAATTAAAGAGTGAAGCATAGCCACCAACAATGACTGGGTCGATAACTAGGCATGCAGTCTGCCGCATAATATCCAGGCTATAACCGATTCTTTTATAACGGTTAATTAATTTTCTGAATTGCTCAGAAAAGTTAGATTTTTCCCACAATTTTTCTAAATCTGTACAATAAGTCACCGTAAAATTCTGGTTCTGATATACCTTATTGCAGAAGTGTTTTCAGAATGACGTTATATTTTTCTACCAAGGCACTGTGTCTGCGACAAAATTTCGAAAACGCCTTAAAAAGTTTAAACCAAGAGGCCCACGGGCCACGGCGCGCTCACCTGAGTGACATAGCCACTGCAGATATGCAGATGTTGTGCAATATTTTTTTCCAATCCTGTCATCGCAACTAATTAAAAGATCATTATTTAAGTAGTTCTTAGTTTTGAAGAAGACTATATGGGCATGACAGCGAACGGAGCGTGATCATTTGAACAAACTCTCAATCACATTTCAACAGTGGGATCAATGTGAAAGTTGGTGGAAATTGGCTAAGTGGTTTGTGAAGAATCATGATTTTAATACATGTAAACAGCACAGTGGCAGGGAAATATAATAAACATTAACAAGATAGCGACCATCTTGGATTTCAGAATGATTTTAGCTACTGTTGATCTACAAGTCACCTCGATACTTCCAATGAACTTTAAGTCAGTTGCCCTTTTATTTCAGGAGAAAAAGTTCAAAATAGATTTTCAAGATGGCCACCATGGCCACCATTTGGGATTTCCTATCGGAACGATTTGAGCTATTTTTTTATCTAAAAGTCACCCTAATGCTTCCTACCAAGTTTCGAGTCAACTGGCCTTTCGGTTCAGGAGAAGAAGCGAAAAATAGATTTTCAAAATGGCCGCCATCTTGGATTTCCGATCGGAGCGATTTGAGCTATGTTTGATCTACAAGTTATCCCGATGCTTCCTACCAATTTTCGAGTCAAATGGCCCTTTGGACCAGGAAACGAAGCGAAAAAAGAGTTTCAAGATGGCCGCTATGGTGGTGATTTTGGATTTCCCATCGGAACGATTTTAGCTATTTTTGATCTACAAGTCACCCAATGCTTCTACTAAGTTAAGAGTAAACCGGCCTTTCTGTTCGGGAGAAGAAGCGAAAAAAAAGATTTTCAGTGGCCATCTTGGATTTCCGACCGGAACAATTTTAGCTATTTTTTATCTACAAGTCACCCTCATGCTTCCTACGAAGTTTCGAGTCAATTGGCCTTTTGGTTCAGGAGAAGAAGTGAAAAATATATTTCATGGCGGCCATTTTGGATTTCCGATCGGAATGATTTTAGCTATTTTTGATCTACAAGTCACCCCGATGCTTCCTACCAAGTTTTGAGTCCAATGGCCCAGGGGTGTAGGAGGAGTAGGCTTTTAAAGCAATTGTTGGCGCCGCACGAAGAACGACGGACATTGACTGATCACAATAATGATAGCCCTGCCTAAGAAGTTTGGCAGTAAGGGCGTTATTGCGGCAGTTGAAGTCGCTAAGATTTGAAGAAGCTCTGGCGAATCTAATAAGTTTAGATATTTATACCCCATATGAGGTACGCCTGGGAACATCGCCATCCAGAAAAGGGAAATTGACTATATTAAAATCGTCCCGTTTATCATAAATCTTGGTGGAAACTGTACCATATTATATACATAGATTCAAATCTAAAAATAGGTGCCTCGGTATCGGAAGAATTGGTTTTATTTAACTGGAGTTCAGTAGGGTATATTCAAGCCATGATTTTTTAAGCCAAAAAGGATATCTGTAGCAATCCTTCGATTTTTTTCTATGATCCTTGTGTCAGGATTATCTCCATTCATTGCCACAGCATATGACATTTTCCGATTTTCGACAAAAAGTAAAATGAAAACACAAACTTACTGGAAACGTAATAACCCTTGACTGGTGTTTGTTTACATACTGTCAACTTGTCAACCGGAACAGGTCAATTTATTGTTCAATGGTACTCCAACGGCGTACAAATTGACCGATTCCCAGGCGTGGGTTAGTGGAAATACATAAACATGTAGATTGTTCCAGTTTATGGATAAAGCGTCTATCGTAAAGGCTTGATTATCCGGAACTGGAGAGACATATAATGAGAATTTGTAATTGAATCGAGTCGTAAACATTTCCACATTGTGAAATCTGATGTTTGACAAATGCAAATTTACCATTATTTGATACAAGGACCATTGTGTATTCGAGAGACCGCCCGCAAGGATCCTAGATTTTCCTGGAATGTGACGAATTCTAAGACATATCTTACTTGTTACTTGTGTAGGAAATCCACCCAGTAATGGGTCACCGCATTTGGCGTAGTTGTGCATTTGAGGGCAGGGCATATTATAACGTCTGTGCTATTATTGCGTTCTTTATAACATTACTGCGCTTATTATAACATAGTTGTGCATATATACATCATGGGAATGACTGTCGTCCCATGTATCATGATCCACATCCAACATCGCCTCAGGAACCGCATCTAACGTCGCCAGTAAAATAGCTACGTCCAACGTTGTTTGAAGACGAATAAGAATAAGAATAATCGCGTCCAGTGTCGTCACTTGAGAACCCCCGTCCAAGGATGTCAGAAGAATAGGAATCGTGTCCAGAAATGAATTTAGGAAGAACCGCGTCCATCGTCGATTTGAAGAATAAGAATCGTGTCCAGCGACGGTTGTATAATGAACCACGTCCAGAGTTTGGGCGAAGAATCGCGTGCACCGTCGATATAGTCCACGTCCACCAACCAACCTCGAGTCGCACATTATGCCATTCAAGGGACCATCTTAGAGAATTAAGGCGTCAATAACCCTCATTCGGTGGCAGAAATGCGTACACTGCCATACGAGGTCTTGCAAAATGTTTTGTCACTGGGTTCGGATTACTTCAGTGCTACGTTCCATCAAATATATTTTATTATAAACATTCAAAGTATTCCCCCTTTACTGAAACACATTTTTGTAACCTTTTTACCCAGTCGCGAAAAGCAGATAAATAGTCTTCTTTTGGTATCTGCTGGAGACACTGATAAATAGCGCTGCCAAGAGAACTTCTAGACGTATATTTATTTCCAGAAAGCATTTTCTTAAGCTTTGGAAATAAAAGAAGTCACTGGGACTCAGGTTTGGTGAATAAGCTGGATGGTTTAAAACTTTCACCTTTTCAGAAGCCAAAAAAGACTTAACAACCTCATACTTATGAGAGGAGGCGTTGTCATGTAAAAAGTGGACTCCTGACCATCCTTTGCTTGGTCGTTTCTTATTGTAAAACTCTTTCACTTTCTTCAGTACAGAATTCCTGTAGAATCGGCCAGTGACTGTATGACCAGATGGACAAGGCACTTGTACTTGAAATTGCGTACATCTTTTTCGAACTTATGGTTCTCTTGGCAATACATGGGCGTTTTTTTATCTTTTCGCTTCCATTGCTTATTATCAGCCCTTTTTTGTGGCTCAAACATGTGCACCCAGGTTTCACCACCTGCTAGCAAGTTAGAAATAACCCGACTATTACAGCCTTTGTATGTTTTCAAAAGTTCCCGGGCACATTTAAAGCGTTGTGTCTTTTGCTCCTCAGTGAGCAAATGAGGTACCCACCTAGCGCAAAACTTTCTCAGGTCCAAACGCTTTTTCAGAATTGTTTACACACTGCCTTCTGATATGCCAGTATAACTAGCTATATCTTTGACAGACATTAATCCTGTTCGACCACAATCTTTACAGCAGCGATGTTAGCCTTGGTAACAGAGGTTTAAGGCCTTCCAGGACGGGTATCATCTTCAACAGAAAATTTCCAAGCTTTAAAAGCTTTAACCCACCTAAAAACTGTGCGCATTGAAATGGTCTGAGGTCCATATATACCACACAATTCATTAAATATCTGCTTTGAATCTATATTAAGCCTAATGCGGCATTTAATATAGCTACGAATTTCAGTCTTCTGGTCCATGTTCCAATGTAACAAGTAAATTGGTCAGTGTATATGACTGCATCTATTTCAATTTGAATTTACTCGGTCAGTTGGAAAGCAATTTGCACGAAATAAACAGGTATCGTTAGCTATTCAACACACCATTCAAGTGCAGTGAAGCATTTCAAAATATACCTCAGATAAAACTAAGTAAGCCTATTAGTGACAGAACTTTTTGCACGACCCTCGTATAGAATATCACGACAGGCATAATAAAGAAAACGTGCTGTAAAACCAACTGTTCGGGTATCATCTTCCAGTACCATGCCATAGAATTCAACTACTTTATAAAGTGTACCTCCCCAGGTTAGTCCCATCAAAACATATACATGTACTGTTTAACAGAGATTACGCTAACCATTACGAAAACAGGCCTATTCAAATATATAGAAAATTTCACCTAAAAAAACTGAAATTTTTTTCAGATTAAAAAACTGATATTTTCCACATTTCTGCTCAAAACATAGATTGTGGGTACTCGTTAGAACCGCCTCGGCGAGGCGGTTCTAACGAGTACCCACATTCTATATTTTTGAACAGAAATAAGAAAAATAACGTATACTCCTGTAAACCCCAGTTTTACTATATAAAAGTGGGGTTTAATGGGGTCAAAATTATATAGGCATGTTTTCGTGATGTATATTTACACAACTGCATTATAGGAGTCTCTCACGTTATAAGCCTATTCCATGGCTAAGTCGGCTGCTTCAACAGCCTACATCGTTTCAAATGCAACGCGAAACACATTCTTCTGGAAACAGTTTCTATCTCATTACACTCAGCATCAGATCAGGACAACTTATCTCTGACAATAGTTGAGGTGCAATCCATAAGCAACTGTAGTAGTTTGATAGCACGGAGGAGACGGGCGCGACACTATTGGACGTCAAAAGTTTCCTCCTTTGATGTTCCAGACATCAAAAGAGGATCTCCCATATCCATGCACAATTTGGGAGAATGTGTCCTTAATTGTTTGTTGTTACATGAGACCACTGTTGTGTTACCGATGAATATCATAACACAAGAATGAAGTATGTACCATAGGGCCTTTTTTAGTGCAAAACGAATGACAATTATTTTTAGAATATAATGTGGAGCTAGGATAAGGCTTCTGTCCAGCGACCATGAATGGATAGTGTCATTAGATGGAAATGAGCACCACATCCATAATGACTGGCATCGACAAAAAGGATTTCATTTGGATCTAGAGGATGGATGCGTTCCCTAAGCGAAGCGATTGGAATCTATCCACCCTTCAAATAAAATCGGATCATTTTTTTTTTTTTTTGGTTTAACGGCCCTTTCAAGAATATTTCACTTATCTCGAGCCGATCGTTCATCGAAGGTGGGCGAAAACCGGAGTACCCGGAGAAAAACCACCTGACCATCCGTAAGCAGAACTTGGCTTTCCCACATATGTCCCGAGCTAGGCTCGAACCACAGCGGTGAGAAGCCTAATGGATTAAGAGTCAACTCTCTTATCCACTAGGCTACGGGGGCCCGTTAAAATCGGATCATACTCGTGATCGAAACTTGAAGATCCGAAGGAAGTATGTGAGGTCTCCAAACTAAGAACCAGACACATTTAAAGCTTGCGTAAACGATGTTTGTCAAGAATTACTCAGTCTATTGCAGCTCTGAGTTTCCCGAAAGAGAAGGGAAAATTCGGGCCTCAGGCTCAATGACGGTCTCTAACCAGTGGGTTGGGGCTTGAGGATTTGTCTTTGGCTTGGCCCGCCATGGTTCAACTATTGGTTTTCATTTACTCTGCCACACAGTAGAATTAGCCATGAGTACTCGTCTTTGTTTATCATAGTGATGAATTTGATTATGTTTTCGCTTTGGTGCATTGACTAGATTGCTATACCTATAAAGGTGAATCGCTGAACTGAGTTCAAATCTGAAATTTTAGATTTGGAATGAATGCTAGGCTTTACACCGTTTGCAGACGTTATATTATATGAGATATTATTCTGCCGCGTATAAGATCTCTATAGCCAATCGTCTATGGACGGAAAATTGAGATGGAACGTAGATGGGCAGCGATTACGTCCATCAGTTTAGTAAAAATTCACGAATTTCGGGACATTTCGAAAGATAGTACCGTGAATTGATCTGATTGCCAAAAACGAAGCGGTACTTCCTTGATTGCGGATGACTTTGAAAATGTAGATAAGCATCCGTAAGGTCTTTTGACAACCCATTCGTTGACCCATGTCGAATGACGTATTGACTTGGTTGTCTCCATGTTGAACGGTTGTTTTCTTGAATTACGGACAACTCGGCCCAAAGACAAGTCGGCCAAAGACAACTCGGCCCAGAAAAAAGTCGGCCCAAGACAACTCGGCCCATGTCGTCCCAATTTCAGAAGACAACTCGGCCCAAATCGTCCCAACTTTTGAAGACCTCTCAGCCCATGAAAATTAGACACCTCTTAATGTATTAAAATGATTGAATGAGGGTACTTTTATTGCTCTGTACCTGATGAAGGAAAAGCATATGCAGATGTCTTAGATCAGATCGCTAAAGTACATATTCTAACTTAAATGACATCTGATTGTTATAGCAGCATAATGTAAGTGACCGAAAAAAATTATTCATTATTGAAAATAAAAGTGCGTGAGATCCATCAAACTCACCCATCTATCTATCTATCTATCTATCTATCTATCTAAATCTTTGTATTCAGTCATGAAAAAAAGTGAAAAAAAAATCGGACTTTAAAAGAAAAGAACGAAGAAAAATTATTAGAGACTTTCATGAACGGTGGTATTCAGCGGCTGATCACCTTTTAATCAGTGGTTAATCTCCTTTAATCATTTAATTCAAACTTAAACTATTTCAATGTTTGATTTAATTACATGTTAAGCTAATTGATCAATTAACGACAAGCACTGAAATTTACTAAGAGTGAATTCGAAACAAAAGTGTTAATTGTCATCCTTTAACCGACAAAGGTTAATTATTAATAAGTTTGAGCAACAACAAATTGCCAACTTTTGTTTAAATTATTTCTTTTATTTGCCGACATGACCTGTATAAAGACAAGCCAAATGACAGGAAGCTTCTAATCCAGTTTTGGCATCTATTGCATACAATACGTACATATAGTGTCTTAAACTCGAATAGTGACAATCATTGTGCCTGTTTTTTGCGTTGCGTGTAGTAAGATCGTTCGTGGTGGTCACCATGCCGTTTTCCTGTGATCTGTGCGAGGCTTGGCAGCATCTGAGGTGTAATACTGGTAAACATTTTACTTATCACTCTAATATTTTGTATTAAAGGGAGTTCGCATTTTTATCACGCCTGGTAAACTATCACAGGTACCTCCGCGGAGGTACCGATTAAATGGTTGTGACAGATACCCGGAGCTACCTGTGATGGTCAAAAACTATACATAAAAAGATAGGTGTTCGTCTTTTTTGATAAAATACACGATAACCAGAGAGTTTACAGAAAATCAAAGAGTGCTATTCGACCCTTATAGGCATAAAGTTATGTCACACATCATATCGCCCAGAACTTTCCACATTTACCAAAGATACGACCTTTGAAGTGGCTTCGAAGTCAGCCCGAAGTACTCGAAACAGAAAAAGACCGATCGTTTTTGGTTCTAAATGCGGATATCTTGCATACAAATCTGTTTATCATGGTACACTGATGTAAAGTAAACCTGTTTGCCTGAATACAGATATCGATAAACTCCAAAAATGGCTGGATTCTTCAAAAAAAAACAGCTGGAAGTGCCTGTGACGTCGTGGAGGTGCCTGTGATGTAAAGAAATATAGTGAAAATCTGAAGAGTTATTACAGCTGCAAGTATTGATATAATTCTTCTCTAGATCACTGCCTGGGAAGAATCATTCATTCAGCGTCGCAATAAGCTATCATAATGTGTATGTCATGAATTTCCATGTTAAAGTTATAAAACATAATCTCAAAGAATTACTGGTGCTTTTGAGTTAGATTGTCATAGAATGCTCACTGAAGTAAGGCTTTTTTTCTTGAATGGTGGTGACTGTAATCGGGAAGTGCTGCCTGTTCGTCATTCCAACTCGTAGAAAATTGTCTTTGCTCAATATATCACACGCCATGCCATCTACACATATGGGTACCAAACATATAAAAAAAATGCCGATGCCTGTCACCGTAAATTATGACGCAGTTTAAGCATTACTGGAACACCTAAAATAATCTACGTTGTTGACCCTTTGGTAACTCGTGATCGGAATTTTACTGTAAATCATCTGAAATTCAGTCTCAAAATAGCCACTTTGTGCATCAAATATGCTGACAAAAGCGCAATTTTCCGACATATTGTTGATTTTGCAAACGCTTCGACAAAATATTTTCATAGTGGTTTATTTGGTGACTGAATTTAACACGATTTTCAGTAAGGTTCCGATCACTTCACTATGTTAAAAGATGTAATGTCGAGATTATGTCATGTGTTGATGATGTAACACCTAGGCCTTACGGGTGTGTTTGAATTCTAGCGCTGGCAATATAAAACAGCAAGAGTGAATCACTTGCAACACTTTCGAGTCCACTCACCACAAAGTTAACATAAACGGCGAGCCAGGCCGCGTAGCGCAGTCGGTAGAGCGTCTAACTCAAGAGCAAGAGGTCCCCACTTACTTTTCTTTCTCCTTCCGCTGATTCAAAAAGGGTAGTTGTCAGTTACTGACGAAAGTATGTTCACTTATTACCGGTTAACCCCTTAGGAGGTCTAAGCCTGCCCAGAAACAGTGTGGTAAGGTTAATTGATAGTCCCGCCATGATTTTAGTTATTTACAGAGGACGTAAAGAAACAAAACAACAATACTACAACAACACATACAGCGAGCGTCATACGACATATGCGAGTGATACGCATACGAGTTACCAAATGGGTCAAACAACGTAGGTTATTTCAGGTGTTCCGGTAATGCTCAAATTGCGTCATAATTTACGGTGACAGGCATCGGCATTTTTTGTACTTTTGGTACACCATATGTGTAGCTGGCATGGCGTGTGATATATTTAATAAAGCAAAGAAAATTTTCTACGAGTTGAAATGACGATTACAGTCACCACCATTCAAGAAAAAGAAAGTCTTACTTCAGTGAGCATTCTATGACAATCTAACTCAAAAGCACCAATAATTCTTTGAGATTATGTTTTATAACTTTAACATGGAAATTCGTGACATACACATTATGATAGCTTATTACGACGCTGAATGAATGATTCTTTCCAGGCAGTGATCTAGAGAAGAATTATATCAATATTTGCAGCTGCAATAACTCTTCAGATTTTCACTATATTTCTTTACATCACAGGCACCTCCACGACGTCACAGGCACCTCCAGCTGTTTTTTGAAGAATCCAGCCTTATTAGGAGTTTATCGATATCTGTATTCAGGCAAACAGGTTTACTTTACATCAGTGTACCAAGATAAACAGATTTGTATGCAAGATATCCGCATTTAGAACCAAAAAACGATCGGTCTTTTTCTGTTTCGAGTACTACGGGCTGACTTCGAAGCCACTTCAAAGGTCGTATCATTAGTAAATATGGAAAGTTCTGGGGGATATGACGTGTGACAAAACTTTATGCCTATAAGGGTCGAATAGCACGCTTTGATTTTCAGTAAACTCTCTGCTTATTGTGTATTTTATCAAAAAAGACGAACACCTATCTTTTTATGTCTAGTTTTTGACCATCACAGGTAGCTCCGGATATCTGTCACAACCATTTAATCGGTACCTCCGCGGAGGTACCTGTGATAGTTTACCAGGCGTGTTTTTATGCTAAAGTACAGCAAGGACGTAAATTATACAATTTTATACGTCTTTGAGTACAGACAGGTTTCTAAGATGCATACTCTTATCAGATAACATCACATAAAAATTAAGTCTGGGTCCGAAAATGAGGATATTTTGGAAAAGTATTGGGTAAACAGCATCGAAATTTATATATTTGTTGCGTTTATATAATATATTTTTTGTAAGAATGTAAATTTATATCTTCTCCGTTTGACGGACATAATTTCCACTGATCATTACGAAAACACGCCTGTTCAAATATATTGAACACTTTGTCACAAAACCGAAAAAGAAAATTATCAGAAAAAAAATCTGATATTTTTCTCATATTTCTGCTCAAAACATATATTGTGGGTACTTGATAGAATCGCCTGAACGAGGCAGATTTATCAAGTAGCTACGATCGATGATTGAGCATAAATAATAAAAATAATGTATACTCCTGTTAACCTCAGTCTTACTATATAAAAGTGGGGTTTGTGGGGGGGGGGTGTAATATTATTTATGCGTGTTTTCTTGTTGTTATTCATAATAAATCGAATTATAGCAGAGCATCAGAGGGACGCTTCTATCTATACATATATAACATGCGATGTACACAAAACATTTATTTTTGAAAAAAAAAAAAAATGTAAGCAAGCATTCTAGTTTACAACGTTTAAAATAGTACTACTCATACAACATAATACAGGTTTGATATCATTTCTCATATACCCTGGCAAATGCCCCTAAATCCCACACACCAGTCTCCGACAAATGGCATAGGCAAACATTGCCGATCCGAATCAGATTGCTCCAACATGAGCCGTCCGTCCGTTACATTAGTTCGCATAAAGCGACTGTTCTTATTTCAAACATTACACATTGGAATATATCATTTCAGGCATGTCACGCGGAGAGCAGTTATAACTTGCAACTATCAAAAGCTTATATTACCCTGCGCATTCGCGCAGTCTGATCTTATTCTTCGATACCCGTTCGAGGCTATTGTTGGTTTTAGAAAGTGGGATGACTTTTGTTGACTGTATAGGCGCAAGTTTTTTGTTGTTTTTTTTTTTTTTTTTTTTGTTTGTTTGTTTTGTTTTTTTTTATTCTACCGCATTGCCAATATGATAAAATGTTTCAGGAATTACCAAAGTAGATTATCTTGCGGCGACCCGAGGGAAGAAAGACCTTAGTTTCACCTGTATAATCTGCGCCCACAAAGCAGAAGCCGAGATTGAGGTACGTTCATGAATAATCATCTTCAAAATTAATGACTCTCTCTCTCTCTTCGAACATTTATACAAGAAACAAAGCACCAACAAACGCCATAATAAGAATCTCTGTTACACACACACACACACACACACACACACACACACACACACACACACCAGTAACACTTGAAAACATGCCTATTCAAATATATTGAAAATTTTACCATAAAAAAAAATGAAAATTGCCAGATAAATAAATTATTTTTAAGGAAATGGCTACTGGCGTGGCTCATGTGTGCGTGATGGGTAGGATGCGGTTAAATGTATATTTATCTTCCTTAGCTTGTGATCATGTTTGTTTCGCTACATGTATCTGAATTCATCAGGTACAGAGCTATAAAAGTGCCACAATACATTAAGAGGTGTCTTATCTGATTTTTATGGGCCGAGTGGTCTTTTGCAATTTGGGCCGAGTTGTCTTCTGATATTTGGACGACTTGGGCCGAGTTGTCTTAGGCCGACTTTTTTATGGGCCGAGTTGTCCTGGGCCGACTTGTCTTTGGGCCGAGTTGTCCTGAACCCGTTTTCTTATATAATTTAAAACGGAGAGATCTATTACGGAACGTAACTTTCCGTTCTCTTTAGGGTACAAGAGATAGCCGGGAATAAAACCGTGAGCTCCCGGATCTATTACCCTTTCCACTGCCAGTTTCTGGAGAAGTTCCGTTCTGTACATATAGAGGAGGAGGCGAATTGAACTGGATCCTGCACCTTCTTGGACGATAGAAAGGATCCCTTTGTTTTGAGTTAATTATCCCCACTGTTCCACAAAGTGGACCAATCTTCCTCCCACTGGAATATCAGGACCTGGTAAGATAGGCCGTGGAAAAGGGTTGGCTTTCAGAACTTTGTGGAAGACGAGTCAGGTTTAGAGGAGCGGAAGTCTAACGTAACTACTCCTCTTAGAAAAGTCCCTTTTAGTATTAGACATAGAGGACTGCGACTTATTCTTAGACCTATATGGTTGATTCTGTTCAGGTTTTGAAACTTTTGTAGGCTGTCTAGGTTTTCTAAAAGAACATGTAGCCGTATAAGGTGGTTTTTGAGGTTGCATAGCGGCAGAAGAGACCAAAAATCTATGTTGCTGTGCTTCAATACTAGATTTGACCACTTCCTTAATCTTATTGTCAAAGAGTTATTGAGAATTTCTTAGTGCATGATTAGAATGAGCCAGAAGAATTTTAGAGGAGGCTATAGCTGCATCGCGTCGAAGCCTGAAATAATTCTATTTCCAAGATAGTGGACAAAGCTGTAGCATGCTTAATAGAATTGACCACCGCTTCCAAGAGTATGGACAAAGCATTGATCGCATAGACTCTTGTTGCAGTCACTGATAAGCTGAAGAAGAAAATAGATCAGCATGGGAATAATTGCCATTAGACTTCGGACTCTTTTTTCTTATATTTCCATGTTCTTAATTGGAACAGAATATTTGCCACTACTAGAAATGTCTATTTGCGAAGCGTCAGCATCTACAGGGGTTGGGGGGGGCGCATATTTTGAGTAGGAAAATACTGTGATTTACGGCTTGGGTATTATAAGTATTGCGATTACCTCGCTTGGGGAAGAGAGAGCTAATCTTAGTGCTTTTCGTACGTTAGTTCGGTTTGTGCTTGTTTAGATTTGTCGGTTTCCTCTTTCTCTTGGGGTCTGGGAAGGGCTATGCATTGACTGAGTTGGGAGCCTTTGTACGAACCGAATTTTTATGTATTTATGTATTAAGAGTAACATCGGGACCCAAGGTGAAGTTAGCTAGCTGTAAAAGTGCTTTAAAAAAAAAGGAAGGAGAAAAGTCCAGGGAGTGCCACAATCACAAACCCCGCGGTGGTTTGCTCTACCGACCGTTCTAAGGCGGTGGTCCCGGTGTTAGTCTTACTTTTTGTTGCTTTGTGGTTTATTCTACGAGGCGATTTGTTGTATGTCTTTCCGTGTGTCATTTTGTTCTTGTGTTTTTCAGTCCTTTTAGTATTGCGATTACCTCGCTTGCGGAAGAGAGAGCTAATCTTAGTGCTTTTCGTACGTTTGTTCGGTTTGTGCTTGTTTAGATTTGTCGGTTTCCTCTTCCTCTTGGGGTCTGGGAAGGGCTGCGGTTTGTGATTGTGGCACTCCCTGGACTTTTCTCTTACCTTTTTTATGATTGTGGCACTCCCTGGACTTTTCTCTTACCTTTTTGGGGGTCTGGGAAGGGCTGTGGTTTGTGATTGTGGCACTCCCTGGACTTTTCTCCTACCTTTTTTGGTACCATGACCGGAACTACTTACTATTGCAATATTTAAGAGGAGTCAAAGACTTGACACATTGTTGAGGACATGTCCAATTCTGACCAAGTTTATCCGTGTCTAGTTTGCTTTGGATATACTTGGTAGTATTTTCTACCAACTTAGATTGAGGGAGAACTGGTAATGGAGTTAAACGCGACTCCCTTAGCAATTCTATTCCCGATAGAGGCTTGGAGGGTGTGTGATCTTCTGAAGGTCTAGGACACATCTCCTCCAGTAGTAATCTGAAGATTTGATTAATACCTTTATCAAAGGACTACGACTCATGTTCAGAATCTGATCCTGAATCTTCTGAAGCATGTTGCACAGAATTATCAAAAAGTAAATTCTTGATTCCTCTGTAACCCTATCAGGCTGTACTGTTGTATGAAAGTTAACAGCCTGAGGAGAGGGATGTCTAGATCTTTGATACCTTTAATCGAATCACTAGATGAACAAGATCGGTGTCTCCCCTTCTTATGAGAATGTTTTGACTTCTTTGACTTCCTACTTCTGAACTGTATCTCCTCTTCTTTCAACGTTTAGATTTAGGTAGTTCTCTTCTACTAGATCGTTTAAGAGACGTAGATATAATAGATTACCAAGTATTTGTAGAGGCTTCAATAACAATACTTGGGTCAGACATAGTATTAAATTTATTGTGTTGGGGTTTAACGACACGTCAACCCTTGAGGGTCATTTTGTGTCGTCTCCCAGAGAAAGGGAGAAAAGAGATAGAAGAGAGAGTAGAGATGAAAGAGAGGGACAGGGAAGAAAGAGGAACAGGAATGGAAGTGAAGAAACAGAAGAAATAAAAACATTCCCCCTCTACCCTTACCCACTACAAGGATAGCAGGCCTTGCCCAACTGTAAGCCAATATCAGTTGGACGCCCCAGTGATGTAAGATACACAGCACCTTCGCACCACCCAACCACCCCGGACATAGTATTAAAATCTGGCTCCAAAGGCAATATAATTCTTTGTCTACTCATGGAGCTCGGAGATTCATTAGTAACTATTGCTCTGAGCTCAAAGAATTTCTATAATCAGTTACCGGGTACTTCGTACCCAGTGCCTAACAACTGATGCCTGGTACCCGGTGACTGGTGACCAGTGACTAATACCCGGTGACTAGTGTTTGATAACTGGTGAAAAAGTCAACTGCCTAGTGACTGGTGCCTGGTGACTAGTGCCCAGTGTCTGAAGGTCAGTACTCATTGACCGGTGTCCGTTGACTGGTGACCAGTGCCTGGTGTTTTAAACTCAATGACGGGTGACTGGTGACCAGTGACTTGTGCCGGTGACTAGTGGTTGACTGCCTGGTTACCGGTGCCTGGTGGGCTTACGCTATGATTGATATGCTCATTCTTAGAGCCCCCACCATTATGGGGCCTACCCCGGTGGTAAAGCCATGAGGGGTGGTAATCCCATTAGCCTTTGTAGAAATGTCCTCAGATAAATTTGAGTTGACATTCTTCTTGTTCTTAGATGAAGCTTTTGTCTTTGTCATAGTCGATCGTCTCAAGCAGTATAATCTTCTCTTATCTGCTAATTCCTATATAGAACCAGTCCAATTCTTACACACCAGGACCGTAGAATATCTAGAACAAGAAAGACAATTAGTATGATTATCCCACATTGCTTTGAGATGTCCACAATCACCTCTAATGTCGGCATCAAAAGTCGCAAAAATGTATGACATTGGCGACAAATCAATAATATCACAAGATCGAAAAGTAAAAAAAAAGAAAAGTGAAAGTATCATTTGTGAAAGGAATATTAAAGGAACGTAAGAATACCAGAAAATCAGAAATATTCGGAAGAAAAAAAATAAAATAGATTTTTTACATGGTAAACAAATCCTGGATTTATTTCTTTGTTCCACAGAAAAGAAATTGAACAAGTGATCAAAACAGCGGGAAAGATGACGTCACATGCCTTAAAGGGACCTTCTGGGTTAAAATTTGAGCCATTTTTCTGTGGAAGGTTTAAGTATAGAAGAGAATAGCACATTATCCATAGATTAATATATTATGAAGTTAAAATGAATACATAGAATGTCGTCAGCTAAATTTTTCATGGTGCTTTAAGAGTTAATAGATTGTCTAAACACACTAGCAGAACAAGAGCTTCACTATTAACATAATGGGCAATGCAAGGAAATGTCCTTATGCTATATGCATGTAACAAAAGTCCAGACTAGCTTGTAGTCTGAATAGACTGATCTTACAGGTAAATAGATACTGCAGAATATAATGAAAAACACATCAGGTCCTGATCAGATTACCAGGATACAAGCTGATCCTTGTCTTCCTTTTCACATACAGCAAAAGAGCCCTTTTCTTACATCAGCATACATGCCATATCTCACACTGTGAGATAAAATCTCACAGAATTTGGCCTATCTGGAAGGCATTTCCCATAAAAAATTCAAATCTCACAGTTTTTTGCACACCATTTTACAATAGAAATCACACAATGTTGTGGTTTTCACAAGCTTCTTACATGACTTTAGACAATATTGGGGGAGCTCCAAAGAGATATTTTAGAAAAACTCACAAAATTTTGTCAAATCGCCCTTAAAATTTTGCCTTATATCACAGATTTTAGTCCACAGCTTATGGCACATCATGTGGGTTAACCCATCTCCTTTTTCATTATATGGGTCCAACAACAAAACAGGAAAAAGTGTGCTTTTTTCACTTATTGTTTAAAAAATGCAAAGGTATGCAAGTACAGATGTTACATACTAAAATATTTTAGAAATACAAATATTGCCTATCAGCAGTAAGATCTATATCTTCTCATTTTACCAACAGATTCTACAGAAGTCTAAATCTTTACCAACAGATTCTACAGAAGTCCAAATCTTTTCACAGACAAACAACTAAAGCCTTTACTAGGCTGTGGTACAGTCCTGTCTGTGCAATTGCAGTTTACAACTGCAAGCCGTCTTCTGAAACCACTCACTTCACACTCAGCAGGCTGGGTAATAATTTCAGCAGACATTCTGAAATATTTACCATGTCTTTCCAACATAATAAAAAAACAAGAGGGCCATGATGGCCCTGTAACGCTCACCTGAGCAACATATCACTTTGAGAGCCTGATCTAGAACTGATCAAAGCAAACATTCTGATCAAAGTTCAAAATGATTATAACAAAGTTTTCCACTGATTTGGCCTGGTGACCTAGTTTTTGATACCAAGTGACCCAGTTTCGAACTTGACCTAGAACTCATCAAGACAAACATTTTGTGCAAGATTCATGATGATTGCTTGAAAAATGTGACCACTAGAGTGATAACAAGATTTTACGCTGATTTGGCCCGGTGACCTAGTTTTTTACCCCAGGTGTTCCAGTTTCGAACTTGACCTAGAAATCATCAAGACAAACATTTTGAGCCAGATTCATGATGATTGTTTCAAAAATGTGACCGCTAGAGTGTTAACAAAGTTTCTACTGATTTGGCCCGGTGACCTAGTTTTTGACCCCAAGTGACCCAGTTTCAAACATATCCTAGAACTCATCAAGACAAAAATTTTGAGCAAGATTCATGATAATTGCTTCAAAAAATGTGACCGCTAGAGTGTTAACAAGGTTTTCTGCTGGTTTGGCCAGGTGACCTAGTTTTTGAAACCACGTGAACCAGTTTCAAACTTGACCTAGAAATCATCAAGACAAACATTTTGAGCAAGATTCATGATTATTGCTTCAAAAATGTGACCGCTAGAGTGTTAACAAGGTTTTCTGCTGATTTGGCCCGGTGACCTAGTTTTTGACTCCAAGTGACCCAGTCTCGAACTCGACCTATAAATCATCAAGACAAACATTTTGAGCAAGATTCATGATGATTGCTTCAAAAATGTGACCGCTAGAGTGTTAACAAGGTTTTCTGCTGATCTGGCCAGGTGACCTAGTTTTTGACCCCAGGTGACCCAGTTTCGAACTTGACCTAGAATTCATCAAGACAAACATAATGAGCAAGATTCATGATGATTGCTTCAAAAATGTGACCGCTAGAGTGTTAACAAGGTTTTCTGCTGATCTGGCCAGGTGACCTAGTTTTTGACCCCAGGTGACCCAGTTTCGAACTTGACCTAGAATTCATCAAGACAAACATAATGAGCAAGATTCATGATGATTGCTTCAAAAATGTGACCGCTAGAGTGTTAACAAGGTTTTCTGCTGATTTGGCCCGATGACCTAGTTTTTGACCCCAAGTGACCCAGTTTCGAACTTGACCTAGAAATCATCAAGACAAACATATTGAGCAAGATTCATGATGATTGCTTCAAAAATGTGACTGCTAGAGTGTTAACAAGGTTTTCTGCTGATCTGGCCAGGTGACCTAGTTTTTGACCCCAGGTGACCCAGTTTCGAACTTGACCTAGAAATCATCAAGACAAATATATTGAGCAAGATTCATGATGATTGCTTCAAAAATGTGACCGCTAGAGCGTTAACAAGGTTTTCTGCTGATCTGGCTCGGTGACCTAGTTTTTGACCCCAGGTGACCCAGTTTCGAACTTGACCTAGATTTAATAGAGGCAAACATTTTGAGCAAGTTTCATCAAGATTGGGTCAAAACTATGACCTGTAGAGTGTTAACAAGTTTTTCCTTTGATTTGACCTGGTGACCTAGTTTTTTACCCCAAGTAACCCAGTATCGAACTTGACCTAGATTTCATAGAGGCAAACATTCTGACCAAGTTTCGTCAAGATTGGGTCAAAACAGTGACCTCTAGAGTATTAACAAACTAATTGTTGACGACGAACGACGGACGACGACGGACATAGGGTGATGACAATAGCTCACCCTGAGCTTTTGCTCAGGTGAGCTAAAAATAGGATCTGGCATTCATGCAAATTGAAATGTCAATCCTATCTTTTTTGTGAAAAAGAAGAAAAGTATCATCAGTTTGTCATCTGCTGAATCTGTCCAGAGCATGCTGAGTGTTAACCCTTAAAGCGCCAGTCACAACTATTGTCGTCTGCTTTCTCATCTGCTTGTGATTTTAAAAGTCATTTTTGCAAACAATGTGGACCCAGATCAGACTGCTCCTTTAGGAGCAGTCTGATCTGGGTCCACACTGTTTGCCTGTATGCCAAAATAGGTTTGGAAAGTTTGCAAGAATATTCAGCAGACGACATAAACAGACGACATTTTCAGATGCAGTTTTTCTTGGCGCTTTAAGGGTTAAATTAACCCTTCGATTCGACCTCTACCAAATCATAGCAGACACCATTGACCATTCTATCTTTTTCAGAGAGAACAAAACTTGACATTCACGTGAATCATATGCCTAAATTAAGACTTAATATTTTAGGTGAATTATCTGATAGGCAGATGATTCACCTGATCTTCTCTTGAAAAGAATAATAATAAAAAAATAGAATACTGTCTGTGGCTGTTGTGATAGATACATTAATGGTAAAATAAAAAAGCGAGATATGTGTTCAAATTAAACATCTTCATTAATACATCAACTCTGATGAAACACATTTTTTCTGTAAAAATATTACAATAGATGAAAATTAAAATGGTCTTGTATTAGTGTTAAAAGTAACCCATGCTTAACTATCTGTTTAATGAGATTTACCATTCCCAAGTAACTAAGGGAGCAAAAAACGTTAACACAATACATGAAACACCAAAATAGTTAGGAGATCAACTGAACCATGCCTAGAGAACTGGTGCCTTATACCATCTCTATATGTATAAATATAACATGAAATATGAGCTACATATGTAATCATGATGATGGTTTGGTGTCTTATGTCCCTTTCAACATTATATATAGTCATATTGAGAGGATGCATCACGAAAACATGCCTATATAATTTTGACCCCCTTAAACCTGATTTTTATATAGTAAAACTGGGGTTTACAGGGGTACACATTAGTTTTCTTATTTTGTTAAAAAAAAAATAAAAGCATAGACTGTGGGCACTCATTAGAACAGCCTCAGTGAGGCAGTTCTAACGAGTTCCCACAATCTATGTTTGGAGCAGAAATATCAGAACTTTTTATCTGAAAATTTTCCTTTTTTGGTTGTAAAATTTTCAGTATATTTGAATGGGCATGTTTTCATAATGGGAAGGATAACGCTGAAAGGCTCTGTGCACTGAAGCACTGTTCAGTCATCAGCTGAATTTCTTGCTTATAATAAAACAAAATTTTATGAAGTTGGTGTCATAATCACAGCTTCACATACTTTTCTCAACCAAGGAGTTGATATTAGCACTGCTAATGAATATCCATAAGATGTTTTCATACAGAAGCAAGAAAAGTGTTTTTGTGGATATCCCTCTTATCTCTTATATGAAGTTATGTCATATGAAACAAAAGTTTGTAACATATGAACCATCAAATGACAAAACCTACAAAATGGCATGTGCACCCAGTGAAGACTCAGATCAGCCTGTGCATCTGCTCTGTCTGATCACAGTTTTCGTTGTGTGCTCAATGGGTAGCTAAGAACCCAAGCTTTCTTCATGCGGAAAGCAAAGACACTGATCAGACAGGACAGATGCCCAGGCTGATCTGCCTTTGCTAAGTGCACATGCCATTTTGTAGGTTTTTCATGTGCTGGCACATGTGGGTTTGCAAATGTTTCTTCTTTTTATCACAGACTTTATGACAGTTACAGCACTGAAACCATTAGCAGTTCACAGATAAGAAGATTTAGTGAGACCTTAATAAGCCTATGCCTCTTTTTTTGTTACACCCTTGCATCAACCTGCACCTCTATACAGCTCTAGATAAGAGGGTGGAAAGGCAAACAGTGTAGACCCTGATTAGACTGCTCCTCCAGGAGCAGTCTGATCTGGGTCAGCACTGTTTGCATATCCCATTATATCAGCAACTTTGGTGTACGAAATCTTAGGACATTTACCGTATCCAGATAATTGTTTTTCTTTTCTGTTGTCCTTATCAACATTCTGATGGTCCTCACTAAATGCCCTGCAGCAAAGTGCTTCCAATGAGTACCCACAACAAAGGTTTTCATGAAAAAAAAAAAGAAAAAACAAGAGGCCCACGGGCCACGATTCGCTCACCTGAGTGACATAGCCACTGCAGACATGCAGATGTTATGCAACAGTTTTCCAATCCTATCATCGCAACTAATGAAAATATCATCATTTGAACATTTCTTAGTTTTGAAGAAGAATATATGGGCCTGACAGTCAATGGAGCATGATCATTTGAATAAACTATCAATCACATTTCAACAGAAGGATCAATGTGAAATTTGGTGGAAATTGGCTAAGTGGTTTCTGAAGAATCGTGATTTTATACATGTAAACAGCACAGTGGCAGGGAAATATTATAAATATAAACCAGATGATGGCCATCTTAGATTTCCAATCAGAACAATTTTAACTACTGTTGATCTACAAGTCACTTCGATACTTTCAATATAAACGTATATGGCCCACACAAATAGGGAAGCAAATTTGACCTTGGAGGCAAAAAGGTCAAATGTCAACATAGAACCATCATTTGAGCAATTTTGGTAGATCTCCTGTCCCCCGTAATTTGTGCAAAGATTAGGACCCAGGGCTTATTTGGTTATGGAGAAGAAGATTTTTAAAGGTTTTTACCATATATGGGCATGGCAGCCATTTTGATCAATGGACCATACCCATTTTAGCAATCTTTCATTCTCCTGCCCACGGAGGCTCCGCATGAAATTTGAGCAACACTGGCCCGGAGGCTTCAGAGGAAAAGCCATTTGAAATTATCAACATTTTTTCCATACAAATGTATGGGGCCCATACAAATGCATACAGAAGCAAACTTGACCTCGCCGTAAAAAGGTTAAATGTCAATTATGACAATTATTTTAGCAACTTTGGTAGACTGCCCGTTCCAGATGATATATGCAAAGATTCAGCCACAAGCCATCCTCGGTTTTGGAGAATAAGATTTTTAAATGTTTTTCCCCGTGCAAATGCATAAGGAAGCAACTTGACCTTGCCGTGAAAAGGTCAAATGTCAATGTATGACCATTATTTTAGCAACTTTGGTAGACCCCCTGTCCCCGATGATTTATGCAAACATTCAGCCCCAAAGTATCCTCGGTTCTAGAGAAGAAGATTTATAAAGGTTTTTACCATATATGGGCATGGCGCCCATCTTGGTCAACGAACCATGACCATTTTAGCAATCTTTTGTTCCCCCTATCTAAGGAGGCTCCATATGAAATTTGAGCAAAATTGGCCCAGAGGCTCCAGAGGAAAAGTTGCTTGAAATTCTGAACATTTTTCCCATACAAATGCATAAGGAAGCAAAATTGACCTTAACGTAAAAAGGTCAAATGTCAATGTACAACCATTATTTTAGCAACTTTGGTAGCCCTCCTGTTCCCGAAGATATATGCAAAGATTCAGCCATAAGGCATGCTCGGTTTTGGAGAAGAAGATTTTTAAAGGTTTTTCCCATACAAATGCACAGGGAAGCAAACTTGACCTTGCCGTAAAAAGGTCAAACGTCAACGTACGACAATTCTTTTAGCAATGTTGGTAGAGCTCCCGTCCCCGATGATTCCTGCAAAGGTTCAGCCCCAAGACATTCTCAGTTCTGAAGGAGAAGATTTTTAAAGGTTTTTACCATATATGGGCGTGGCGGCCATCTTGGTCAACAGACCGCGACCATTTTAGCAATTTTTCGTTCCCCCACCCTAAGGAGGCTCCATATGAAATTTGAGCAAAATTGGCTCAGAGGCTCCAGAGGAGAAGTTGTTTGAAATTCTGAACATTTTTCCCATACAAATGCATAAGGAAGCAAAATTGACCTCACCGTAAAAAGGTCAAATGTCAATGTACGACCATTATTTTAGCATTTTTGGTAGCTCTCCTGTTCCCAAAGATATATGCAAAGATTCAGCCATAAGGCATGCTCGGTTTTGGAGAAGAAGATTTTTAAAGGTTTTTCCCATACAAATGCATAGGGAAGCAAACTTGACCTTGCCGTAAAAAAGTCAAACGTCATCGTACGACAATTCTTTTAGCAATTTTGGTAGACCTCCCGTCCCCGATGATTCCTGCAAAGGTTCAGCCCCAAGGCATTCTCGGTTCTGGAGGAGAAGATTTTTAAAGGTTTTTACCATATATGGGCGTGGCGGCCATCTTGGTCAACAGACTGTGATCATTTTAGCAATTTTTCGTTCCCCCACCCTAAGGAGGCTCCATATGAAATTTGAGCAAAATTGGCTCAGCGGTTTCAGAGGAGAAGTCATTTGAAAATGTTAACGGACGGACGGACGGACGCACTGACGGACGGACGGATGGACGACAGACGAAAAGTGATCACAATAGCTCATCCTGAGAGGAGCTCAGGTGAGCTAAAAAAGAGCAACATATCTAGAAATATAATCCAAGCACCTTGATCAGACATATTTTGTAGAATCCATTTCTAGACTTTAAAAAATCCTGCATACTCTAGATGGTATGGATTAACAGTAACATATATGTTTGTAAGAGTTCAATTAGGAAAAATGTTTGTAAGAGTTCAGTTAGGAAAAAAGCAAGGTCCTCCATAAGAAATAACTATATTCTGCACCAAATATTAGATGACTATGGCTTATAGGAGAATGTTGCAAGAAAATATGCTGTAGGACGAGATGAAACATTATGCCACAACCAGAATATTCCAACTCCCAATCTATTAATTCCAAATCCAAAACATAGAATTTAAACTTGTAATTATGAAATTCTAAGTCACAGTCTGTTAACGCCTGTGACCTACTTATTAACCTTACTTCACAAGCGACATCAACAATGCAATTCTATCAAAAGGAAAATAACATTTTGGCACTGATACCAGTAAAGGCTCAGATTATCTGTAGCTTGACCAGGACTGCTTCTTTACCTGATCTTTGCCTTTGTATTCATGTATATGGTACTTAACGGTAATATATAAGATGGTAGTTAAAGGTGACTGAATATACCAGGTACAGTTTCTACCATTTTTTTATCAGGGAGAAAACTTCTGTTATTTCCTGTTTGCTTTCATGCTCAATAAGCCTATTCTGAAAAGCAGTCTACACTCCCTCTGAATGGGAGCAAATGAGAGTGTATCTATATTCTCTTTAAACATAGGATATTATATTGTATACTGACATTTCTGTCTTCAGATTAACTTAATTAAAACACAATGTTTGTTAACAGCTAAATTCTGAATGCATTACCAATTGAGCTGGGGAAGTTTATGGGATTTGAGTGAAGCAAAAAACAGAAATTACCTTAAAATTATTTCTTTCACCTTTAAACTTCTGCAGTTTAATAGTATTAGACAATTTTCTTTATTTTCTCCATACATAAATGCCTGACCTTAAGAAATGATTTGAACTAGAACTGTCAGAGAGTCTGACTACAGCCCACTTCAACACTATTTAAGAATTAGCAATAGCAATATAGCAAAGTGTTATCTTTGGAAATAGGCAAACTCAGTAGACTACCTAATTCACCTCCTAGTCCAGTTCCTGGGAATAAAGTGACGAAAAAATTTAAAATTTCAAAATAGGAGATAAAAACTAGAAGTCCAAGAATCGGATGTATCGCCAGCTTTAAGCACCAACCATTGAACAAAACCTAAGTCGAAAAAGGCCATAACTTTGCCAAAAGTTTGCGGATGATTACAAATATCAAACTTGACCTGTATTATATAACGATATATCCTTCTGCAAACTTCCAATGTAATCAATGCATCCCTGCAAAAGTTATAGAGCGGAAATCAGTATTTTCAACACAATAACAAAAACTAAGTCAAACAAGGGCCATAACTCATGCAAAATTTTGCAGATGATTACCAATATCGAACTAACCTGTATTTACAATGATATATCCTTCTGCAAACTTTCAATAAAATCAATGCATCCCTGTAAAAGTTACTGAAACCAATATCAACACACCAACAAAAACTAAGTTAAACAAGAGCTGTCGTAGGACAGCGTAGCTCGCCTGCTGGGTACATTTTATATTGTAACACTTTTATCATTAAGAAATTCAAAATGTATAATAATAATAAAACACAAACCCATCATGAGTTCTTGCTCCGTTTAAAGTAATTATCCTTGGAGCAGTTAATGTTTTGCAATGTTCTCATTCAGTTTTGATTTTGTTTGTTTTTTCACTTGAGGTTTAACTTCCCTGTCAACACTGTGTAGGTTATTTTGGGAGACGTTGCTTCCCTCTATAAATGTTAAAGGAAATCTCTGTGTTAGATGTACCACTGACATATTTTTAAGTCAACCCTTGGGATCACATGGAAGTAGATTGACAAATGGAATTGCTGATCAAATAATTTCAAGATATAAGGCAAAAATCCCTGAATCATGAAATGTAGGTCACACTGACCTAGATATATTTTGATGTCAATCATAGGATCATATGGAACTAATATTTGATTTATGGTATTGCTCAATGAAATAGTATTCAAGGTAAGGACAAAAATCAGTGAACCATGAAATATAGGTCAAACTGAACTATATTGAGGACAATCTTCGGGTCAGATGGAAATTATAATCCAGGTATGATATTTCTGCATCACACTGTCTTCATTTATAAGGGAAAATCAGTGAACCATGAAATATAGGTCACAGTGTCCTAGAATGATTAAGTCAAATGGGTATGACATATTTCTATGAAATAATTTTCAAGTTATATGGCGAAATCATTCAACCATATATATATAATAATCCAGGTATGACAATTCTCCATGAAATAGTAATAAAAATAAAAGGCAAAATCACTGAAGCATGAAATATAGGTCACAATGACCTAGATATAGTAAGTGGTCATTCATTGGGTCACATGGAACTAATATCCCAGGTGTGACATTTATCCAACAAATAGTATTCAAAATATAAGGCAAAATCACTGAACCATGAAATATAGGTCACACCAACAGAGATATATTTTGACGTCAATAATCGGGTCACAAGGAACTAATATCCCAGGTGGGACATTTATCCAACAAATAGTATTCAAGATATAAGGCAAAATCACTGAACCATGAAATATAGGTCACAATGACCTAGATATAGTAAGTGGTCATTCATTGGGTCACATGGAAGTAATATCCCAGGTGTGACATTTATCCAACAAATAGTATTCGATATAAGGCAAAATCACTGGACCGTGAAATCTAGGTGACCTGGACCGTAAAATGTAGGTCACCATGACTTTCACTCTCTTACACTTAAACTGATGTCACATAGTTAGCTGATGTATAACTAGTTGTGTCTATAACCTGTAGGCATATAAGATTTTACAAATGTGTCCTAGATTTTGACCCCTAGCCCCACTCCAAGGCCCACCCTGAGGTATGAACCCAGGGGTATGTTCTTTTGGAATCTCAGAAGACTCCTCCAGGTACCCAAATTCTAAATATGAATGCTCTATGAGGAGTGAAAGTCAAGATATAAGAATTTGAAAAACTTTAACACAGTATTACAAAGGTGTCCTAGATTCTGACCCCTAGCCCCACCCAGGGGCATGAACCCAGGGGTTTATTCTCTTGGAATCTCAGAAGACCCTCCAAGGTACCTAAGTTCCAAATTTGATGCCTCTGTGAGGAGTGAATTTGGCGGATGATTACCAATATCGAATTTGACCTGTATTTTATAGTGATATAAAGTTCTGCAAAGTTTGAATGGAATCAGTGCATCCGTTCAAAAGTTATTGAATGGAAATGAACAACAAAAACTAAGTCAACAAAAGGGCCATAACTCAGCCAAAATTTGGTGGATGATTACCAATATTGAACTTGACCTATTTTACAGTGATATAAAGTTCTACAAAGTTTAAATGAGATCAATGCATCCCTTCAAAAGTTATTGAGCGGAAACAAAAAGTGACGACGACGCCGATGACGACAATGCTGCTGACAACGATGACGACAATGACGTGGATGGACAACATGATCCCTTCAAAAGTTATTGAGCGGAAACAAAAAGTGACGACGACGCCGATGACGACAACGCTGCTGACAACGATGACGACAATGACGTGGATGGACAACATGATCCCTATGTGTCTGCCATGCTATGCAGGTGGCACAAAAATGAATACATAAAGGGATGAATAAGGAACAACAATCTGATTCCCGTATACACGACATGTGAATCATCTGTTCACATGTATACAAAGTTTAAACCTTCTTGGCCCATAGTTACTAAAAAGTGTAACAGGAATTTTTAATGTTTAAAAGGAGAGATCGAGAGAGAAATAGAGAAATCAAGGAACAAATAAGCAGCAGCATCATGATTTCAGTATACATGATACATACACCACATATTCCAAGTTTCAACTCTCTAGGCTTCCCTGCTACTGAGAAAAGTGTGACAAAAACTGACATCTGAAGTCTGAAATCAGAGAGAAAGAGAAATTAAGGTAAAAATAAGCAACAGCATCACGATTTTAGTATACACAATCCATCCACCCACTGTCCCAGTCTCAAATCTCTAGATGCCACGTATAGCCACCTCCCTCCTTTCCCTCCCAACCCCCAGCACCCCCCACCTCCCCCACTCCCATTTTTTCAAAGCTGGGCTATAATAAAATGTCACGCATTATTTTATAAGAACAATATGAAATGTGTCAGCAGTTTTTGTGACTGTTTGCTTTCCTGCACACTAAACCCCTTCTTAAATGGGGTCAACTCCAAAAGAAAGGAATTTGCTTCCAATGGGAAAGTAGACACCTTTTCAGAAGTGGGGGAAGCAATTTAAGATTTGCCTTGAAAGCATATAAATTCCCCTTAAACTAACAAGGTTTTGGCTGGCACCTTGCAGGGTGTCTTGCATTAAGTTGCTAAATCTAGTAGTGCTAAATCACATGTAACTATTAAATTTGACTGACAAAACACCACAGCTGACATTAAAATTCAGTATTGTGAATGAAATTTAAGTATGAAGAGAGATATTTATCAAAAATATCTCTAATTACAATAAAATAGAATGAGAGGCAGAAGTTCTGCATTTTCTTTGGCATAACAAATTTCATTGTTTACTCCAAATGTAAAGAAAAATTTGTTCTGGTCACAAGATTTGTTATCAAAACAAGATACCGCACCTGAACTCAGGCTTTCCAATCATATGTAAAAAAAATATTTCTAAGTCTCTAGCCTTGACCTCATTGAACAAAAATTTGGACCAGTTTATAATAGCAGCCTAATTATTAACTAAATCTATCCAGACAGTTCTCACAGATGACTTTTATGGCTTTAATAAAAATAAATATTTCACAAACAAATAAAATGCACATGGTTAAAAAATACTTACTACACTCTCACATGGTTATGTATTTTGAATCTGGAGTAATAAATTACAACCTTCGCTCATCCACTAGGACTGTCAGAATTTTTTTCATTATGCATAACTATGACATATGTATAAATATCACATACTGGCTGAATAAATTAAACCGTACTATATACAGATAAAAACAAAACATCATGTACTGATATCTCAGTTTATAATGTTACTGACATTCTAATGATATGTGTTGCCAGGAAAGCCTAACACATAAGAACTGCAAAAATCCAGGGCCCAGCTGTTCAGAGCATCGTTAGCTTAACGAGCTCGTTATCGGTCAAAATTTTAACTGTTCTAGTAAGTACAGTACCTGATTCACAGGTATTTTTGCTGAAAAAATGTGAGTAGCTTTTGTAAATGCAAAAGCTTCTCACATTTTTTCAGCTAAAATATTAGCTTATATGCCATATTTAATGATCAAAGTTTTAACGATACGTTAACTAACGAATGTTAGTTTTGAACAACTGGGCCCAGGACTTCCATGTTTTGCTGTTCAAATTTCAAATGCCATGTGGCAGCCTAAGAATGTCTCCCCATACTTCACCACAGTGCAGATTATGTTTTCATTTCCTTTGGGATCACTGGGACCATTGTGGTATCTTTGAAAATGGAGTTCTGCTCATGTATATGCTAGAGGCCATAAGCAGTGTTGCAAACTTCATTACTGTTTATTAATAGTCTCAATAGAATTGAGACTCTCATTTTCTATTTGTAATGTGTTCTTTGTTTCCAAAGGTAACATTTTAGATTTTTATTCAAATGATGCAGCAAAGACAATGGGTCCTTAAACCATATGCAGTTAATGAGCAGATCAGCCAGCGCAACCATGTGTGAAGTATGATCATAGCCTTCCCTGCTTTTTTTTTGTTTGTTTGTTTATATATATATATATATATATATATATATATATATATATTAAAGTAACACTGACTTCTACAACAGGCAAGGAAGACCCTGATCAGAATGTTTGTTTGTGTTGAGGTTTTACGGCCCAGTCAACCCAATGGGGTCATGTCCAGCGCAGTCAGTTTACCTAACCACACATTTACTGGGCAGGCTTAGTCCTCCAAGCGGTTAACCAGTATTGTGCACATTCTTTCGCCAGATACTGACTACTGCCCTTCTTGAACCCTGATCAGAATGTGCATATGGCATAAGGGCCCTGTTTGCATGTTGTACATTTCATATTATTTGAGTCACAGGAATCTTTGGGACACTTACAAACAAAAGAGACACAACACAGCTTACATACCAATATATTTTGAGGGAATTGGTTACACACAGCAGATTTTCCATGAGTTTTACTTTAGTAACTTCCTGTTTGCTTTCTTGCACACCAAGCTCCCTCTGAAAAGGGATCTATTCTAAAAGGACAGAATCTGCTCCCAGCAAATCCTTTCCTTTTAAGGTAGACTCATTTGCAATAAGGAGGTAAGTTACTGTCCTTGACAGTGTACCCAATCCCCTTAATCTTTGCGTGTTCTGTTCACTGACACTCTACAGTAACCAGTGAGTCTCATAATGGAACAACAAAGACCAACAACAGACTAACTATATATGCACTAAATGTGAATGACAATTAGGGCTTAAGAGGAAATAATACACTTTCAAGGGAGGTAATTGTTTCAAAATTGTTTTACCTACCCTCTGAAAAAGAGTATACTCTAAAACGAGGGAAGCAAATTCTTTCTCTTTAAAGAAGACCCCTTTTCAGAAGTGGCAAGGGGAGCAAATTCTTTCATTTTAGAGTAGACCACTTTCCAGAAGGGGTCTAGTGAGCAATAAAGCAAACAGGAAGTCACAAAAGTTGTCTTCCTTGTAAAACATCATGGAAAAACAATGAAGTGTATCAAGTCCCTTTAATCTCTCTACATGTGCCTTAACCTTTGTCCCGCTGAATAAATTAAGATGCCATGCCCACTTCTAATTTTCAGCCAATCAGATTACTTTATCCACATTGGTGATATAAATTCACATACTTAATGGCAAACAGTGCAGATCCAGATCAGTTGGATTCTACAGAAGCCAACTGATCTGGATCTACACTGTTTGCAAAGGCAGGGTATATCCAGGTTCAGCAGGACAAGGGTTAAAGACGCTCTTATTTCATGGAAAGCTTTAATGTGTGAAAAAGAACTCTTGGTGGCTCAGTTGGATGCGCCGTCCAACTGGAGACCAGGAGGTCGCGGGTTCAACCCGCGCCGAGGTCGGCAATATTCTTTCTTGGAGATTGATCATGAAATATTTTCTACGGCCATTCTCTCCCTTCCGCTGATTCAAGAAGGGCAGTTGTCAGTTTCTGGCGAAAGAATGTGCACAATATTGGTTAACCGCTTAGAGGACTAAGCCTGCCCAGTAAACCTGTGGTTAGGTAAACTGACCGCACTCGACATGACCCCATTGGGTTGACTGAGCTGTAAAACCTCAACACAAACAAAACAAGAACTCTTGCTTTATATGATGGATGCTTTGATTGATACAGGCCGTTACTTTTCCCATGAAAACTTTCAAATGTTATGGCACATATTATTCATGGCACATTTTTTATTGCTGCTTTTGCCCAAAAATTTTAAAATATGAGAAAGCTTAAATCAAATCACAAAATTACAAACTGACAAGCTCAACAGCAAAAGCACAGTCCAGCCTGCACAAGCACACCTGGGTCAGGGACTTCAATGTCTATGTACATTTTTAGGCAGGATTAGCAGCATTAAGGTTTATGTTCATGGACAAATCAATTTCTTTGAGACACAGCAAATGCAAAAACATGAAAATTTAGATTTCAACCCTATTTCACTTAAAAAACTTACAATTCTGGTATTCTATTTTACTTAAACAAAAACTTACAATTCTGGTATGGGACAAACTGTTAAAAAAGTAACAACTCATATACAGGCATAAGCAATGAAAACCCAGAGTTGACTGTATAGCATGTAATCTCCAGTCTTCACTACAGTGTAACTAAATGTATAGTCTAACAATCACTATTTGGGTTCAGGTAAATGTCTTAAATTTTTTAACACTGTACATGATACCTTTTTTTTTTTTTTTTTTGGTCTGAATTTTGCATTTTATGTATTTGTTTCACAGAATACTAGGTGGAATGGCAAATAGTGTTCTGCACTGTTTACACATGCCATTTTGTCAGAAACATTGATGTACAAATTTTAGGACATTTACCATACATGAGATCAGGAAAGTGACATTACATGCAGGAAGCAATCAGTATGTGGTGACAATCACTGACAACACGATATTATATATAATAAGTCCTGATACAAGATATGGACGGTTTGTAACAATGACATTATTTAACATTCAGCAAATTGACGATAAAAAATTAGCAGATCTCAAATGAGTTTCCTTAAAATATTTAAAACATGAAATGTCAATAATCAGTGCTTATTAAATACCCTCTGCTGCCTTCTGATAAATTATTTAGCAAAATAAAAAGCAGAAACCAAAAAATAAGGGACCAATGGACAAACAGACAGACAACTTGAAAACACAGTCTACCTCTCCCCTAACCCCACCCCAGACACACAAACACAGCTTATGTGGGTAAACACAGTTTGGGGGGGGGTATAAATATCATCAGCTACCATCATATGTACATTGTATTGGGACAGACAGGTCTGAGCAAACAGTCTAGACCTAGATCAGATCCCACACAATGTGGCATCTGATCTATGTCTACATTGTTTGCCACTCAATCAGAAGTTTTTTAGACAAATCAACAGGCAGTAAAATGGACTTCTTCAAATAGTAAGATTTAAGTTGTTGCAATATTTATGGTATGTACAGCCAGCAGGTTAAACCCTTGTCCTGGTGAATAAATTAAGATGCCACTCCCACTTCTAATTTTCAGCCAATCAGATTATTTGATCCAAGTTGTTCATACAAATTCAAATACTTAATGGCAAACAGTGCAGATCCAGATCAGTTGGCTTCTTCAGAAGCCAACTGATCTGAATCTACACTGTTTGCAAAGGCAGGGTAAATCCGGGTTCAGCAGGACAAGGGTTAATAGTTAATTAATTAATAGCAGTGGTATGTATTTATATATAAAGATGACTGTAAAAAAAAACACAACTGCAGATAAGGCATAGCTCCAGATAAGAAACTTTTTTTTCAACTGTAAAGTACTCATATTTTTCTTATTTCTCCATGAAAACATGTTGTGGGTACTTGTTAGAAGTGCCTCAATGAGGTGCTTCAAATGAGTAACCACAACATATGTTTTAGTGGAAAAATAAGAAAAACATTATGTGGATACCCCGTCCAATCGGGCGCTATGATAAGGGGACAATTAAGGTGATAATTTAAAATATTATTTTATTTCTGCACCAAAACATATCTTGAATTTCATTGAAAATGCCTCATTAACCCTTAGGCTGCTTATCGCGACTATTGTCGGGCTGGAGGGGTTTGCCAACTCTAAAGCCTGTCATACTTACTATACACCACATGCAACCATTCAGTGCAAGTGTTCTCATACAGGAGTGAACCTACTTTCATACAAACACGCCACTTTTCATTAGATAGTAAGGTGCTGGATTTTACCCCCACTAAAAAGACCGAGAATACCAAATTTCAAGCTGCCATTAATTTCAGCACTCACTTCAACAGATTGATCACGATTTTCTGGAAAAAAAGCCCATAACACCTGAATCATTTCCAGTGAGAAAGAAGTAGGAATAACAGTAGAACCTTTGTATGTCACTTGTTTCATTCGCAATAGTACACAGTAGGCGCTGGTCTCTTGTAACTTTTTTTTTTTTTTAAGTGTCTTAAATGGTTCCCGGTTTATACGTGACTGTCACGTGACTTTCTAGCCACGTGACCATTCCTTCTCCGGTAAAATGGCTATCTACGATCGGCAAATTGTATGTGAAAATTCCATGTAATTCAAGGCAAAATTAAGGGAGTAATGATTTCTCGAGTAGAGGTACCCCCTCTTACAGGCTTGATTCATTTTTTTCTAGCAGGCTAAGGGTTAAGACAATTACGATTCATAGCTCCAGATACATGTATGTTCTGATGCAAAATTAATGAAAACAAATTCTGACCCCTTTTCTGAACCTATTGTAAATGACAATATTTTTTTATATATACAAAATGTTGCCTATTGTTCCACAAAATTTCCTTTGCAACAACAGGGTGGCCGCACATTTTTAGCAATCAAATTCCCTGATTTTCCCTGATTTGTTTTGATTTTCCCTGATTAAAAATCTTAATATTATCGCGATGGCCCCTACTTTTAGAAGTCATATACTGATTCAAATCTGTCGTTTTGGCTTCTAACTGCACTGATGTATATTTTTGCATCAAAATATAATGACAGCCATTGGGTTTGCAATAAAATGTCCACTTTGGTATGAGAAAAAGAAAAAACAGAATATACAGCAAACAAGTACTCCACCTAACAAGTACTCCACCTTTAAGTAAGATTAGATCTGCAGGTATTTTAAGCATATGGCAGAAAGAAACCACCAGTAGCCACATCTGAACAGCTATAAAATTTGAATATTTTGACCTTACAAAGATAAGATTTTTTGAAATTCCCTGATTTTTCCCTGATTTTCAGCAAAATTTCAAATTCCCTGATTTTTCCCTGCAGGGAATTTTTTTCACATTTTTCCCTGTTTTCCAGAGTGCATGGCCACCCTGTACAATACAGAAACTAGAGGCCCAAGTGGGCTAGAAATCACTCACCTGGATTAGGCTGATCATGATATGTTAGATTGTGCCATGGTGGCCATCTTGGCTATCAGATCAGATTGCCTTTAGCAATTCACAATCTGATGTTGTTTGAAGAGTTTCAAGATTGCTACCATGGCCGTCATCTTGGATACTGGAACTGAATGATTCAGCAATTCTGAATCTCTATTTCACCCTGATGCCTCCCATCAGCTCAACCTGACGTCTGAAGAATTTCAAGATGGCTGCCATGGCGGCCATCTTGGATATTGGAATGGAACGATTTTAGCAATATTGAATTTCTGTGTCACTGTGATGTCCCCCATCAAGTTTAAGCTCAATCGGATTTAGGTTTAAGAGGAGACGTCCTTTGAATAATTTCAAGATGGCCATGGCGGCCATCTTGGATATTGGAATGGAACGATTTTAGCAATTTTGAATCTCTGTGACTGTGATGCCTCCCATCAAGTTTCAGCTCAATCGGACAGGGTTTAGGAGATGTCGTTTGAAAAATTCCAAGATGGCCGTCCCCTGGTGGCAATCTTGGATAACGGAACCAAATGATTTTAGCAATTTTGAATCTCTGTGTCACTGTGATGCCTCCCATCAAGTTTCAGCTCAATCAGACTTAGGGATTAGGAGGAGATCTCGGTATTTGAAGAATTTTAAGATGGTGGCCATCTTGGATAACGGAACAACATGATTTTAGCAATTTTGAATCTCAGTGTCACTGTGATGCCTCCCATCAAGTTTCAGCTCAATCAGACTTAGGGATTAGGAGGAGATCTCGGTATTTGAAGAATTTTAAGATGGTGGCCATCTTGGATAACGGAACAACATGATTTTAGCAATTTTGAATCTCTGTGTCACTGTGATGCCTCCCATCAAGTTTCAGCTCAATCAGTTTAGGAGGAGATGTCGTTTGAAGAATTTCAAGACGGCCACCCTGGCAGCCATCTTGGATAATGGAACAGAACGATTTTAGCAATTTTGAATCTCTGTGTCACTGTGATGCCTCCCATCGTTTCAGCTCAATCAGACAGGTTTAGGAGATGTCGGTGTTTGAAGAATTTCAAGATGGTGGCCATCTTGGATAACAGAACAACAAAATTTTAGCAATTTTGAATCTCTGTGTCACTGTGATGCCTCCCATCAAGTTTCAGCTCAATCCGACTTAGGGTTTGGGAAGAGATGCCGTTTGAAGAATTTCAAGATGGCGGCCGTGGCTGCCATCTTGGTTATCGGAATGGAACGATTTTAGCAATTTTGAATCTCTGAAACACTGTGATGCCCCCCATCAAGTTTCAGCTCAATCCGACAGGGTTTAGGAGGAGATGTCGTCTGAAGAATTTCAAAATGGCCGCCCTGGCGGCCATCTTGGATATCGGAACGGAACGATTTTAGCAATTTTGAATATTTTGAAAATATTTAAAAATGTCATCTGCACCCAGAGTGCTAAGCATTAAAACTGAAATAAGTTTAGTTTGCAAGTGTTTGATTGTTTGTGTTGAGGTTTTATGGCCCAGTCAACCCAATGAGGTCATGTCGAGCACGGTCAGTTTACCTAACCACACTTTTACTGGGCAGGCTTAGTCCTCTAAGTGGTTAACCAGTAACATTCTTTCGCCAGAAACTGACAACTGCCCTTCTTGAATCAGCAGAAGGGAGAGAATGACCATAGAAAATATTTCATGATCAAATCGCCATGAAAGAATGCAGCCGACCAGGCGGGGGTTGAACCCGCGACCTCCTGATCACCAGTAGGATGAGCATCCAACTGAGACACTGAGGCCGGCAGTTTGCAAGTGTTCTAATTCTCTTGTGACATTCCATTTCAAGGCATACAGAAATGTCAAAGCCTATTTTCTGGGGGAAATATCATCAATTTGTCATCTGCTGAAATTAGCCTAGAGACTTTTGTTTGTGTTGTTGAGCACCATCAGTTAACCTAATCACACATTTTCCTGGGCATATTTACTTGTGCACATTCTTTTGTCAGAAACCGACAACTGCCCTTCTTGAATCAGCAAAAGGGGAAGAATGACCTTAAAAAACTATTCCATGATAAAAGCTAACAAGTGTTTTAGAACAATAAACAATGAATGACACCCTAGATCAAGATAATAAGGGTATCCAGAAAACATTTTTCCTTATTTCTCCATGTAAACATATGTTTATGTAATCATTAGAACTACATTATAACCTCTTTACAACACAATTGCTGGGATCCAAAGTGAAAACTGTATTAGCTAAACAACCCTATTGTATCCAAACAAAAATGTCTAGATTATATAGAAAAATGACCATAAATGGTCATTTTCTATATAACCCAGTCATTTTTGTATTTATGGTCATTTTTCTATATAATCTACACATTTTTGTTTGGATACAACACTTTAAGGGTCCATCTTTAAAACATCATATCCAAACTGTCTTCATCACGAAAACATGCCTATGTAATTTGACCCCCATAAACCCCACTTTTATATAGTAAAACTGGGGTTACAGGGTTATACATTATTTTTCTAATTTTGTTTAAACACTAGATTGTTAGAACTTCTTAGAACAGCCTCTCCACTTGAAAAATATCAGAATTTTATGTCTGAAAATTTTCATTTTTTGGTTGAAAAATTTTCAATATACATATATGATGCTTTAAATCAAGAAAAAACAAGATGAAAGTAGCAAATATCTCTGCGTTCAAAGGAAAGGGAATACTTTGGCAATGCATTTTACATCTTTTCTTATAAAATGATAGCGTTCACCGTGTCGAGACCTTTCTTATCAGCACAATTTGATATACAGTCGACTCTCGTTATCTCGAACTCTCTTATCTCGAATAACCGCTTATCTCGAAGTGAAAATCTGGTCCCTGTTTTAATACAGAGATCTACCAACAGGCAACAAAATATTGTGGAAAAGAGGAGAAATTGCTCCTTAGGAGGAGCAATTTCTCCTCTTTTCCACAATATTTTCAATATATCTCTAACTTAGGAGTCAAATTACATATTCATTCTGTTTAAGGTGGTTGTTCGATTAATTGTTTTCCTCAGTTCCGCAAATCTGATATGTCGAAGTACGGATATCTCGAAGTGTTTCATAGAGTCTCTTGGAGTTCAAGATAACAAGAGTCAACTGTATTTGAATAGGCCTGTTTTCGTAATGACAATTACTTGTCTTATAAAGAGGTTCCAGTGTTAATTGCTGAGGTGCTTCTCAGTACACATAACATGGGTATTTATAGAGAAATAAGTAAAATATCTATATTTTGGGATGTTAACCCATTTTAGTCAAGAAACCCCCGGTATTAGCAAACAGTGCAGACCACGATCAGATGCTGGAGAATAGGTGTCTGATCAGGGTCTACACTGTCTGCAGTAAATACAGGAATAACTGTAAAACAAAGCAATAATAAAAAATAACCAGACACCCTTCTATGGCAATAGACTGGTCCAAAGAGTTGTGAGAGAAGAGTCCACTAATCATTAACCTGTTAAAAGTGCCTTAACATGCCTTTCAGGTATGCATATGTGGTAAGGATGGATCTCATACTCTGGCAGTGTAATAACTCTTTCTGTACTTTGTACAATGAACTAGTAATATTATTATCAACACCTGTATCATTTTCATTCAATGGAAATATGATACTGTAATGGGGTTATATTCTGCAGATTTCACAAAACTATTCTATTTGGCAGGTAGTTCAATTCTGCTGGAAGATTGAAAAACTGTTACATTCTGCTGGAAGACTGTGAAACTCTGTTCTACAAAAATAATTGCTGAAAGATTGTAAAACTGTTCAATTCGGATTGAAGACTGTTCTATTTTGCAAGATTCTACTGTTAAGATCATAAAACTTTCTTCCATTCCATTCAAAGACTGTTAATCTCTCCTCAGTTGTGCTTGATGACTAAAGCTCTGTTCATTGATGCTAAAAATTGTACAACTCTGTTCGACTCTGCAGTAGTTTGCAAAACCCTTCTTCCTTCTTGAAAAATTGTAAAACTCTGTTCTACCCAGCTGGAAGACTGTAAAACTATTCTACTCTGAAGGTAGTTTATAGTAAAACTCTATCCTATTCTGCAATTTGTAAACTGTACATCATGAAATACTGAACAGCCTTCCCTCTGTCTCTAAAATATGGTACATTTATTCAACAGTTTGTAACTTCTATGTTATAAAATGAAGGACTTTTGTGAGAATCAAAAGGGCTCATCACAAAAACACGCCTATATAGTTGTGACCCCCTTAAACCCCACTTTTATATAGTAAAACTGGGGTTTACAGGGGTATACATTATTTTTCTTATTTCTGCTCAAAAACATAGATTGTGGGAACTTGTTAGAACCACCTCGGCGAGGCGGTTCTAACGAGTACCCACAATCTATGTTTTGTGTAGAAATATGAAAAAATATCAGAATTCTTATCTGAAATCTTTCAGTTTTTGGTGGTGAAATTTTCAATATATTTGAATAAGCGTGTTTTCATAATGTTGCCACTGCCTCTTAAGCATTTAACATTTTGTAACTTCTATTATGTCAATAAATGAAGTACTTTTGAAATTGAGGGACATACTGCAATACTTTTGATCCCGAAAAGCTATCAGATCTGATTTTTTCTCCTGCTCTCTCTCTCAACACGTAGCATGTGGTGTTATATTTTTTGATGAATTTCTCCGCTCCTCTTCTAAAGCAATAAGACAAACGGTTCTTAGGGTTAATTCACTTTAAAGCACTCCAAGACACTGTTGGAATCTGAAAGATAGTAATTAACATTAAATCTAAAAATGAGCCAACACATGAGAGAAGGGTACTTATCACACAGGCAACCAGCTGAGGCACAACCGAGCCTGGGCATAAGCCAGAGCCTTTGCTACTGGCAGATATGTAGTAGAGACCTTGAGGAAGCTTCAGGCAAAAATGCATGTCTGTAGCCCAAATAGGGGACTGCGCATGCCTTTTTGAAGAACCACAAACTGGAAAATTGTCTGGGATGAGATCATTCAGAAAGGCAACAGCAAGCATTGAGATCACTGTCTCAGTTGGATACCCAATGAATTCTACAAATGTGTTAAAGGTATCTTAATAAATTAAAACCATAAGATTCCTTTTTTCATGTGCCAGCTAAAATAAATGTGTTCAAAGCCAGTACCAACAGCTACCAAAATGTTCTAAAGAACTCTTTGGAAATACAGAACAAATCAAAATTAAAAAAAAAAACAAAAAAAAACAAGAGGGCCAAGATGGCCCTGTATCGCTCACCTGATTACCAGACAGGTTTGAGTCAATTGGCCTTTCTGTTCAAGAGAAGAAGTTCAATATTGATTTTCAAGATGGCGACCACCTTGGACTTCTAATCAGAAGGATTTTAGCTACTTTTGATCTACAAGTCACCTTGATGCTTCCAATGAAGTTTGAGTCAATTGCCCTTTTGGCTCAGGAGAAAAAGTTCTTTATGCTAGGGTCACCATCTTGGATTTCTGATCAGAATGATTTTAGCTATTTTTTATCTACAAGTCACCTACAAAATTCCTACCAAGTTTCTCGTCAATTGGCCTTAAATTTCTATTCAGGAGAAGTAGTTTTAAATCAATTTTCAAGACGGCAACTCAAGGCCATCTTGTATTTCCAATCAGAATGACTTTAGCTATTTTTGATTTATAAGTCACCCAGATGCTTTCTACAGAGTTTTGAGCCAACTGGCCTTTCGGTTCAGGAGAAGTAACGCAAGATAGATTTCCAAGATAGCCACCATGGAGGTCAGCTTGGATTTCAGATCGGAATGATTTTAGCAAAAAATAGATTTTGAAGATGGTGGCCATGGCGGCCATCTTAGATATGCAATCAGAAAACTTTAGCTATATTTGATCTATAAGACACATCGATGCTTCCGACCATTTTTCAATTCAGATGGCCTTTGGGTTCAGGAGAAGAAGAGCAAAGTAGATTTTCAAGATGGCGGCCATCTTGGATTTCTACAAGTCACCCGGATGCTTCCAACCCAATTGGCCTTTCAGTTCAGAAGAAGTGAAAAAGGTATTTACAAGATGGCCACCATGGGGGCTAGCTTGGATTTCTGATCAGAATGATTTTAGCTACTTTTGATGGACAAATCACACCAATGATTCCTACCAAGTTTCAAGTAAATTGGCTTTTTGGGAGAAGAAGCAAAACAGATTTTCATGATGGCCGCCATGGAGGCCATCTTGGATTTCTGATCGGAATGTTTTTAGCTATTTTTGATCTATCAGTCTCCCAATGCTTCCTGCCAAGTTTCAATCCAACTGGCCTTTTGGTTCAGGAGAAGCGAAAAATAGATTTTCAAGATGGTGGCCATCTTAGATTTCTGATCGGAACAATTTTAGCTATTTTTAATCTACAAGTCATCCCAATGCTTCCTACCCAGTTTCAAGTCAATGGTCATGACCTTTTGGTTTCAGCACAAGAAGTGAAAATTCATTTTCAAGATGGCCACCATGGCGGCCATCTTGGATTTCTGATCGGAATGATTTTAGCTACTTTTGATCTACAAGTCCTTGATGCTTCCTATCAAGTTTTGAGTCAATTGGCCTTTCGGTTCAGGAGAAGAAGCGAAAAATAGATTTTCAAGATGGCTGCCTTGGATTTTCGATCGGAATGAGTTTAGCTTTGTTTTTATCTACAAGTCACCCTGATGATTCCTACCAAGTTTCAATGCAATTGGCCTTTCAGGGGAGTAGAAGGAGTAGGCTTTTAAAGCAATTTTGACGCTGTATAACGGATGATGCATGACAGATGATGTACAACGACCATTGTCTGAACTCAATAGCTCAGCTTGAGCACTTCATGCTCAGGTGAGCTAAAAAAAATCACTCAGTTTAATCAGTCTATTCACGAGAAATAATAAAAACTGCAAGATCCCTCATGCACCCTGACAGCTTCGTACGGAGGTTTACTTTCACATATAAAGGAATGAGTCAAATTGTTACAAAGGACTAGAAAATGTACCAATGCAGCACTATATTGAAGTATGGGGTAACATTTTATGGCCCCTTTACAAACACTTCATGACAGCTGCTTTGACCACAAAATATTCCAAAGAAGGGATCCACTGGATTTTATATAGCTATATACAGTATTGAGCAATAGTATATCAAAGAACAAAGATCAACCCAAAAGAACAGTTTCACCAATCAAAAAACAGCTGCTATTAATCTAAGAAAACAGAGCAATACCTGATGGGCCTTCAGTCAGGGCCATATGACTGGAGGACTATAATGCCACTTGTCTGGGATGAGATACAGTCTACTCTCGTTATCTCGAACTTGCTTATCTCGAATAACCGCTTATCTCGAACTGAAAATCTGGTCTCTGTTTTAATACAGAGATCTACCAACAGGCAACAAAATATTGTGGAAAAGAGGAGAAATTGCTCCGTAGGAGCAATTTCTCCACTTTTCCACAATATTTTCAATATATCTCTAACTTAGGAGTCAAAATACATATTCATTCTGTTAAAGGTGGTTGTTCGATTAATTGTTTTCCCCAGTTCCGCAAATCTGATATGTCAGAGTACGGATATCTCGAAGTGTTTCATAGAGTCCCTTGGAGTTCGAGATAACAAGAGTCGACTGTAATTCAGAAAGGCAACAGCAAGCACTGAGATCACTGTCTCAGTTAGATACCCAATGAATTCTACAATAGTGCTAAAGGTATCTTAATAAATTAAAACTAAGATGACAATATAAATGTGAAAAGATAATACCCCGCCATTATCATTTGCTGGCAGATAACTCGTCAAAAATTAGTCATAGCTACAGATAAGAGGGGGTATCCACATAATATTTTTCTTATATCTCAATTAATACATATGTTGTGGGTACTCATTAGAAGTGCCTCGCCGAGGCGCTTCTAATGAGTACCCACAACATATGTTTTTATTGAGAAATAAGAAAGATATCAGCATTTTTCGGATGAAAAAAGCGCCTTATCTGTTGCTATGATTAGTGAAATTTGCCAATGAGCAATCCCAAAGCAGACCTCCACAAAATCAATGCACATATCAAATTTGGTCAAAATCCATCAAGATTTACTCGTTATTGCCCTGAAACTAAAATACGGATGTGTTGCAGGCAGACAACTCTGTCCAAAATTGACAAAATTTGCCCATTAGCAATCCAAAAGCAGACTGCCACAATATCAAAGCACACATCAAGTTAGGTGAAAATCCATTGATATTTACTAAAGTTATCATCTGGCAATGAAAATAAAGACGTGTCCCTGGCAAAATTTGCCCATTAGCAATCCCAAACTAAATCTCCACAATATCAATGCATACACAAAGTTCATGATGAAAATACATTGATATTTACTCAAGTTATTGTCCAGAAACGAGAATATGGATGGACAGACGGATGTATGACAGACGGGCGGACACAGGAACAACCAATGTGATACCATAATACTCCACCACTATCATGTGGCTGGGTATAAAAATTATAAAACAAGAGTCCCATGGTTAACAGCTTGCTCATCTGAGTGAAATAGCCACTGCAGATATGCAGATGTTATGCAACATTTTTCCAATTCTGTAACTGCAACTTATGAAAGAAAATCATCTGAGCAGTTCTTGGTTTTGAAGAAGAAGAATGTGTTTTTATTATTTTTTTTTACCATATATGGGCATCACAGTCAATAGAACATGACCATTTGAACAAACTCTCAATCCCATTTCAACAGTAGGATCGACATGAAATTTGGTGGAAATTGGCCAACTGGTTTCTAAAGAGTTGTTTAACAATAACATGATTTTATACATGTATACAGCACAGGGGCAGGGAAAGTTAACTACTGCAGAATAAAATTTTGATCGTAACTTAAAGCTTTTACTATTCATATACTGTAAGTTTAAGACACTTCAGCTATTTTTGTCTTTGTGTATATGTTCATTGCTCTCAAAGGTCATTCTTTTTTATAATCTATTTATCTTTGCCAGAATGCAGGGACTTGCCAAGCTCTCGTCTTCATTGAATAAATAAAGAAATGATGAGAGAAGAGAAATTTCAATTGCACATTGCCACTCTCACCTATGCTATAGGTCCTATGCCTCTTTACAAGGCAAGACAAGAGCCAAGTTCAAAAGGGTCTTCTTTCCCTGCTGGTGTGCAACAGGGTCTTCTTTCCCGGGGTCTTCTCTCCCTGATAGTGTGAACAGGGTCTTCTTTCTTTTACAAATCTCCTACTTTAAAACTGTGCCATGGCAATCAAACAAAATGGCCACCGGTCATAAAACAAATTAACTGGGTAGATAATTAACAAATGATCATAACTGCCAAATATGGTTCACATCACTTCACTAGTTATAGAGAAAATGTAATTTAACCATTTTCCCATTATTAGTCTATGGGAACTTTCTGTTGCCATGGCAACCAAACCAAGAGACAGATTGGCAAACTTTTAGTTATTTTGAACTGCCCTTACCTAAGCAACATTTATGCCAAGTTAGAGTCATACTGGTTCAGTGATTTTGGAGGAACTGCCATTCAAAAAAATTCTTTTTTTAAAATTTAATGTTGACATGGCAACCAAACAAAATGGTCACTGGTCATAAAACACATAAACTGGATAGACAATCACCAAATGATCATAACTGCTAAATATGGCTTGCTGTGGAGAAAATGCAATTTAACCATTTTCCAATTATAAGTATGGCAGCTTTCTGTTGCTATTACAACCAAACCAAGATACAGGTTAGCAAATTATTAGCTATTTTGAATTGCGTTACATTGGCAACATTTGTACCAACTAAGAGTCATACTACTTCAGTGGTTTTGGAGGAGTTTTCATTTAAAAAATTCATTTTTTAAAAATTTAATCTTGCCATGGTCACTGGTCATAAAACACATTAACTGGGTATACAATCATCAAATGATCATAACTGCCAAATATGGTTCACATTACTTCTGACACTGATTATGGAGAAAATGCAATTTAACCATTTTCCCATTATATAAGTCTATGGGGGCTTTCTCTTGCTATGGCAACCAAACCAAGAGGCAGATCACCATAATTTTAGCTCTTTTTAAATCCCCTTACCCAAGCAACATTTTTACCTAATTTAAATTAGGGACAAATCACTTCAATGGCTTTGGAGAGTTGTTGTATGAAATTGTTAAGGAATGGATGGATGGGCGTATGGATGATGGAAAAAAAAAAACTCTGAGCACTGCTCAGGTGAGCTGAAAATTAATATGGGTTTACCAGGAAAAAGGCAGTCTGTATCATGTAAACACTGTACAGCAAAATCACAAGCATCTTCATCATGTAATCTGAAATAAATAAATAAGAAATAATGTAAAATACAGTCTTCATTAGCTTATGAAAAGGCACATAAAAAGGCCTGTTATGAGATGATGATGAGTATGATGAGGTTGGTATTTGCTTTCCCAATTCTGGTCAGTCATCCAGTTCAGATTTCTAGGCTTACAAATAATGCAAAGGGGGATCATTTGGAAATACATGTACACAACAAAATAATACATGTACACAGAAAAAAACAAACTCAACTGATTTTTTCAGAAATATTCAGGTCATTAGTAATCATGGTTTTTACATGACATATCCTTGTTTGAGTATAAAAAGGACATAGAAGCACTTGGTGACAGCAGTGGCATGCACAGTTCAAGAAAGCAAAACTGTACAAATGAAAGCAGATACATCCCTGGGTCAATATAGGTGAATACTACATAAAAAGCACAAAACTCCAGGGCCCAGCTGTTCAAAACTAATGATGTCGTTAGTTAACATAGCTTTAGAACTTTGATCATTATTTATGGCATATATGCTAATAGTTTTGCTGAAAAAATGTGAGTAGCTTTTGCATTTGCAAAAGCTACTCACATTTCTTCAGCAAAAATACCTGTGAATTAGATATTTTGACCACTAATGAGCTCTTTAAGCTAACAATGCTTTCAACAACTGGGCCCAGAACACCACTATAACCACCAGCACCACTACAAGCTCAGATAAGTGGGTTGATACACTGGGTTGATTTTCTGCCATTTTTACACCAAGCCCCTTCTGTAAAAAGTTCTATTATAAAGGGAAAGAATAAATTCTGCCACCAAAGGGATCAAATTCTTTTAGAATAGTCTCTTTCTGATTTTGGAAGCAAATTCTTTCCTTTAAGAATAGACCTCTTTCAGAAAGGAAGCAAAAACGATTTTGAGAGAACTCCCATAAAAGTGTATCCAATCCTTTATCACTCTTCTTGACTAATATAGCAGATGACAATTGATTTGTATTTTTCTCTCTTTTTTTCCAGAAAACAGGATTTGAAATTACATGTAAATTGTGCATAAAATGTCAAAACCTGTTTTCTGGGAAAAATAAGAAAATTATTTTAAATATGTTGTCTGCTGAAATAGTACCCATCATGCTAAGTGTTAAGAAGAATTGGTGCTGGACTTTGAATGACCAAACTAGTACTGAAGGGATGTAAAAAGTTATGAACTGTATCTTTTAACTGGGTATATTCATTCATCAAAGGATACTTACTTGAACCTAATGGACAATCTGTCATCAAAGACCACTTTTTCACAGTCTGAGACAGTACCAAAGCTGCTAATCATTTCTTCCACATTTGATAAAACACAATTCACAGGTAAGCCATCAATCTGTATGACTGATCGACCAGCCAACCGCCAAGTATTAGATACTGCCCTTGCTGACTTAAACGCTGCTTCATTTGAAGTCCTTAGAATATCTTTTTCTATTCTATTATTGTTATTATTTATCTTATATTTGACAAAATCTTCTGTCTCGAGAACACTTTCTTCATGAGGAATATTAAAGCCTTGTTCAAGGTTTATATGACTATCAGCTACAGCATTATCTAGAATAACATTTGATTCTTCATCAGAAATGTATATGTTTGAGGTATCTATCTGAGCAGAAACTAGACAAGAACTGGCACCATACTCTGGTTCAATATTTAAATTATTTATCACAGAATAGACCTGATCAGAGTTTTTTTCTGCAGCAGCTGCTGCTGTAATTTCTATATGATTATTGCAAATATCCACATTGTTCTGACATAGTGTACTTTCATCAATAATGTAATCAGTTCCCATTACATTTGTCTCAGGATATTTAAGCTCAGGTTCTACACTATGATCTGAACAGTTATCATATGTGAAATTTTGATGAGATTGATTTTGCACTTCTTGAGGTAACATTTCACTGTTTGTGGCAGCTGTTACTATTGGGTTTTCATCATCCAATACAGCACTGTTCTTAGTGTCATTTGCATGATTAACTGCTACTTCATCTAGTGGACTGTTTAGATATTCATCCATTTTTCTAAGCCAATCTTTCACTTTTCCTTTAACTGTGTTTGGAACCTTTGATGTTTTTTCGATATGTCGCTTAATATCATCACGAGTGACTTCATACTGACAATATTCTGGTACTTCATCATTAAAGCAGAAATTTTTCATTCTAACCTTAGAATTATATTCACTATTCTCATTTCTATATCTGTTTTTTCTACTATAATTCATACTTTCTGGCATCATTTTCTGAAACTCTAATTTACTCTGTTTCATGAAGTTCTTCTGATTTATTTTAGGTTCCTGTACAAAGTTTTCATTTCTCACACTTATATCTAAATCACTATTTACTGTATTTTTCTTACTGATGGCACATGAATCTGTTATTTTCATGCTTTGTTCTACATAAGTCTCATAAGTCCAATCCTTATCTTCATTTCTGTCATGATCAGCATTAGAGATAGGTTCAACAACTTTGTCATATTCTTCACTGACCGAAGAATCACATTTAACCTCTGGTTTTAGAATGGCTATTTTTTCTCTTATTTCTTTAAAATGAGGCTTTCTTCTGCCTGTTCTCCATGTCTTTGAAGGATCAGTCACACTGTTTTGATTTGCTGCAAAACAAAACAAAGTTCTTGTAAACATTATAGCTGTCACTAAGCATAAGGAAATATGAAAACTCAAATATAGAGAGTCTGCTAAATTTATATAATCAACTCGCATTACCATAGCTCCACTTAACTCAGCCCTATAACTTTTGTTGAAATGATCTGCTGGTTATGTATTTTCTCCAATATATTTAAAGTTATTTCAGTTCTGCATATCTTGCACTATGTAACTCAACACCTTTGGCTACATTGTCCCTGATTTTTGGTCCCTAGATGCACTTTTCACTATTTTTTGTACAGCTCAACTTGTACATTGATGGTTATAAGTGAAAAACAGAAAGAACTTAGCTGCAGAATTTTGACATCAAGAAAAATCAATCTATTTGAAAAACAACACTTTTATCAATGAGATAGTTATCTTTGCAGTATATGTAATTAAGACCAACAGTCATGATAATCCATGTGTTAAGAGCTGTGATTATGAAACCAAATACAAAGTATGACACAGTTAGTTTGACACGGGTACTCAACTTTTATTCATTGGGCTGGGTTTCATTATTTTTATTATATAAAAGGCAACCCTGAACTGTGTCAATGGAGAATCACTAAAAGATTTGTTTGTTTGTGTTGAGGTTTTAAGGCCTAGTCAACCCAATGGGGTCATTTTGAGCATGGTCATCCTACCTAACAACATTTTTACCAGGCAAGCTTAGTCCTCTAAGTGGCTAACCAGTATTGTGCACATTCTTTCGCCTGAAACTGACAACTGCCCTTCTTGAATCAGCAGAAAGGATAGAATGACTGTAGAAAATATTTCATGATCAGTCTCCACCAAAGAATGTTGCTGGCCTGGCGGCAGTCAAACCCACAACATTCTTTCGTGGAGATTGATCGTGAAATATTTTCTACTGTCATTCTCTCCCTTCCGCTGAATCAAGAAGGGCAGTTGTCAGTTTCTGGCAAAAGAATGTGCACAATACTGGTTAACCGCTTAGAGGACTAAGCCTGCCCAGTAAACGTGTGGTTAGGTAAACTGACCGCGCTCGACATGACCCCATTGGGTTGACTGGGCCATAAAACCTCAACACAAACAAACAAATAATCAGGGCCTTTACTTGTCCACCTACAGAATTGGATACTGAAGAATATATAGTAACATATGACATTTTAAATGAAAATAAAGAAGTTCCAACAGGTAAAATTTCCTGGAACAAGATATATAATTTTTCACAAGAAGACTGGATACAGATATATAGCTTCCCTTTTACTATTACAAAATACCCAGCACTGGTTTGGTTTCAGGTCAGCATTAATCATAATATATTAATTACTAATAAACTTCTTCATCAAATGAAACTGAGAAACAATGCAACATGTTCCTTCTGTGGACAAAATAATGAAACTCTAATACATTTGCTATGGCAGTGCGAATGCACCAAACAGTTTATCAAAGAGTTACTTGAATGGTTAAGGTCTTATGACTTGAATTACATTGTTACAGAGGAGTTTTTCATGTTTGGTAAACAGGGGAAGCATGTTTATCCTAAAGCTATCAAATTCATTATTCTTTATGCCAAATATTACATATATGTATCATGCTGCAAACAGCGATCTTTGTTTCTCAATCCTTTTAAAAAACAATTGAAATTCATGCATAAAGTGCACCAGTATATTGCGACCAAAAATAATGTGTTTGATACATTTCAGAAAGAATGGAGTCAGTATGAGTTATTAATAAATGATATTATATAAAAAAAAAAAAAAAAAAAAAATGAATACATTAGATTAAATGAACAAATATAACAACTCTAAAAATTACTGTGCAAGCATTTTCCTGACCTCACCAAATCCCACCCACTACAATTGCCATGTTCCCCTTCCGTTTGAACACCTACCCCACCCCAATCCCCCACCCCGGTTGGAATGGTTGCCAGACCAAAAATGGGAATCTAATATGTATTGTATAAGGATACCACTGTGATTACATCAGAATTTCTCAATATTTTGGAATATGGCCACAGAAAGCATACAAACAATGACAAAAAATCTCAATATAATGCACAGAGATATATATAAAAAAAAAAAAAATTAAGCCAAACTTTGTATCTCTGAGGCCGATCATCATATGGAGAGATACTGGTGTAAATATGTATAATAACAATGCTTAGAAAATCTTTATTGAAACCTAACATTTCCTTCTGTAACTTGCCATAAAATTGTAGTGCGATTGATAGTGAGAGAGGTGCACCACAAAATATTGTAAAGGTCTTTCAACATATAATTTTTTACTTTTTTCTGTAAGACAGGCTCCAGACTGTCAGAGAGTGAATATGAATATGAGTGTGGTGCACATATGAATATATGGGAAGAATGTCGTTGTATGAAAGGACTGGAGACCCTTTTGAGATTACCCGGATCTCAGAAGGTGTTTTGTAACGGGAAATTACAAAATAAAATTCAGATTCAAAAAAAAAAAAAAAAAAAAAAAAAAAAGAATATATTGATGTGTAGGTAAGGCCCTAACAGACTGTGCAGCTTCAATCGCTGTTCTGAATCTTAACTGTTCCCAATATCTTGGTTTTTCATCCTTTCCCTTTGTGGGATTCTCCAACATTCAGTCCTTTGTAAGCAATAAAATGAGTTATTTTTTTCTTTAATGCAGCAATTACTTGAAACAACTGCACTTGAACTTCAAATAAAAACAAGCAAATTCCATGGGGAATTTATGTCCCCCGCCTTATTTTTATTTAAGGTGTTAAAAATGGGTAAGTTAACCAGAGGACCATTGGTCCTGTATCACCGACCTAAGTATTGAAGCAGGAAACCAGTGATAGAAAATAAATTCAGGATTCTGAAAAAACCACATGCATATCTTCAGACCATCCTTAAAGCACCTGTAAAGTTTCAAAAGGATCGGCTTAAAACTGTGGTAGGAGTTATGGGGACAAGATACCTACTCCCTATATGCTTCTGTAGTATTAGAACTAAAAAAATGTATAAGTTAAAAATGCGGAAAAAGTGATAATAAAATATTTCAGGATTCAAAAAACCACATGCATATCTTCAGACTATCCTAAAAGCCCATGTAAAGTTTCAAAAGGATCAGCCAAAAACTGTGGGAGGGGTTAAGGGGACAAGGTACATGTACATGTACCTACTCCCTATACACTTCTGTAATATTAGAACTCAAAAAATGTCTAAGTTAAAAATGCAGAAAAAGTAATAAAAAATTATTTCATGATTCTAAAAAATCCACATGCATATCCTCAGGCCATCCTAAAAGCCCATGTAAAGTTTCAAAAGGATCGGCCAAAAACTGTGGGAGGAGTTAAGGGGACAAGGTACCTGCTCCCTATAGACTTCCTATAGACTTCTGTAATATTAGAACTCAAAAAATGTCTAAGTTCAAAATGTGTAAAAAGTGATAAAAAATAATTTCAGGATTCAAAAAAACCACATGCATATCTTCAGAACATCCTAAAAGCACCTGTAAAGTTTCAAAAGGATCGGCTTAAAACTGTGGTAGGAGTTACAGGGACAAGGTACCTACTCCCTATATGCTTCTGTAGTATTAGAACTCAAAAAATGTCTAAGTTAAAAATGCGGAAGAAGTAATAAAAAATTATTTCAGGATTCCAAAAAAACCACATGCATATCTTCAGGCCATCCTAAAAGCCCATGTAAAGTTTCAAAAGGATCGGCCAAAAACTGTGGGAGGAGTTAAGGGGACAAGGTACCTGCTCCCTATACACTTCTGTAATATTAGAACTCAAAAAATGTCTAAGTTCAAAATGTGAAAAAAGTGATAAAAAATAATTTCAGGATTCTGAAAAAACCACATGCACATCTTCAGACCATCCTTAAATCACCTGTAAAGTTTCAAAAGGATCGGACAAAAACTGTGGGAGGAGTTAAGGGGACAAGGTACCTACTAAAAATTCGGAACCACGCACCACACACCACGCACCACGCACCACGGAAAGCCAAAAACAGTGTCCCTCCGCTTTTCTTTGAAAAGGCGGGGGACAACAAAACTTTGTTGAACCCGCATACTAAAATGTAAAAACAAGCACCAGACAAGTGAGAGTTGCCATCCTAGTTTAGCTCAGTGATTAGTGAAGTGAAATCACAGATGCCTTGTATTTAGACTTAAACCCATATAACAAGAGGGCCATAATGGCTTTGTAATGCACACTGGATTATCATAGAAAACCTGACCTAGAAATCATTTAGACAAACATTCTGACCACGATTTATGATCATTACATAAACACCTTGGACAATATGTTGTGCCTAATGGATCATGCAATATAGGTCAGACTGTCAATAAGACTTGCCTTTGATTTGGCCTGGTGACCTAGCTTTTTTTACCCTAAGTAACCCAGTTTTGTGACCTGGAAATCATGAAAACAAACATTCTGAGCCAGATTCATAATGATGACTTGAAAAATGTGACCTCTAGAGTGTGAACAAGGTTTTCCTTTGATTTGGCCTGGTGACCTAAATTTGGACCCAAATAACCCAGTTTCAAACTTGACCAAGAAATGATAAAGACAAACATTTTGAGCAAGATTCATGATGATTACTTAAAAAATGTGACATCTAAAGTGTTCATTAGGTTTTCCTTTGTTTTGGCCTAGTGACCAAGGTTTTTACCACAAGTGACCCAGTTTCAAATTCCACCTAGAAATCACCAAGACAAATATTCTGAGAAAGATTCATGACTATTACATAAAAAATGTGACCTCTACATTGTTAACAAGGTTTTCCTTTGATTTGGCCTGGTGGCCTAGTTTTTGACCCAAAGTGACCAAGTTTCACATTTGACCTAGAAATCATCAAAACAAACATTCTGAGCAAGATTCATGACAGTTGCTTAAAAATGTTTAGAAGGGTGACCTAGTTTTATGATACCAAGTGAGCCAGTTTTGAACTTGGCCTAGATTTCATAAAGGCAAACATTCTGAGCAAGTTCAAATAAGATCGAGTCAAAAACGTGACAAACTATTTATTGACAACGAAGGAAAAACAACAAATGACGGACAAAGGGTGATCACAATAGCTCACCCTGAGCAACTGCTCAGGTGAGCAAAAAAGCCCAATAAAGTAGATTTTATATAGCCTTAATGAAAGGGTAGGGTGGACAAACGTACGAATGGACGGACCGAAACTTGCATGCCCAAGTCGCCCATGCTAATACCCATAGAAAAGTTCAGATCTAGAGATATCGTAACCTGCTTATGTAATATGTTGGCTCTTCAATCAATGTATAATTCATTTAGCTGGAAACCTAAAACTGTGTCATGTTTTGAAAAATCAACTAACACCTATGTAAGACTGCAATGATTCCCAGATTTAGCCATAATACACATTGCTAATGTATAAAATAACAAGAGCTGTCAGCAGACAGCATAGCTTGCCTGGAATTGGGGTGATACTGGAGTGTCAGGGTGCTCTTTAGGACCAGTCTGACTTGGGTCTGCTCTGTTTGCTTAGGCCTATCTGTCCCAAGACTTAGGATCATTACGGTAAGAGGATGTTATGGCATTTAAGCTCTTGATAGGATTTCTTGTGCTATGGTTTGGTCATTTGTTGTCATGATCAAATATAAAATTTCTAAGTCTGTGACCTTGACCTTGAGGTCATAGGCATGAGTAGGGGTGATGATGAATAAAACTTCAGACCTGTATTTATCATCATTCCAAATATGAATAAAAGGCCACAGGCCAAATGCCCCAAGATGTTTGAAATGTCAGTATGTGGTGAATATATCTATAACATATATGTCCTAAACAATGTTTTGATATTTTACAACCCTTTCAACAGACTAATTTTTAATTTTCCTGTATGTTATAAGGAACAATTAACGGAAAAAAAGTGATCTCCAAAACTATAAATGATGATTACTTCAGGTGAATAGGTACACTTTCAGGGAAACTAACTCTGTCATTTTTAGTTTTGCCTACCTTCTTAATGGGGTTAAACTCTTAAAGGAAGGAATTTGCTTCTTTAGACTTGTCTTGAACATATATAGCAATATCATGTGTAGTAGCCTTGTGTAAGCCCTGGTAACCAGGAATTTGGTATGTCATAGAATGTGTTTTGGGATATGTTTCAGTAATACAGATTGCTGCCAAGTTCTGAGTTGTCCAATCTGCCTTAAGGTCAGCTATATGCATTCTAAGGCTTCTTATATTGACATGCCCTATATGTATACAATCTGTATTGAAGTTGATACGGTGGTTCCAGTTGAAAAGAGTTTCTGCTCTCATGCGAAATATCTCTGTCAGAGCCTCCTTCTTTACTTTTACTTTATCTGGTGTGAAGTCCTTCAACTTGATGCCTTGCCTTCCTGTTGCTCTACTTAACAATCAGTTGAGCATGATCTTGATAAAATATGATCATCTTCAGGTCATGGAAACAATAACAATAACTGGAAAGTTTCATCAGTATCCCTTGAGAAATGTATGAGGAGTGGCGGAAACAAGAACCTGTTGATAAATGGCTATAACTGACAAAGGGCCATAACTCTGGTAAAAAGCAGTCAAGCCGGACCTCGGTATAATATGATCCTCTTCAGGTCATGGCAACAATAGCTGGAAAGTTTCACTAAAATCCACTGAAAGCTGCAAGAGGAGTTAAAGAGACAAGACTTACTGTTAAAAAATTGCCAAAGGACTGTAACTCTGGTAAAAATCAGTTGGGCATGACCTCGATAAAATATTATCATCTTTAGGTCATGGCAACAATAACTGGAAGGTTCACTAAAATACACAGAAAACTGCAAGAGGAGTTGCAGAGGCAAGACTTACTGTTGAAAAATGGTCAAAGGGTTATAACACTGGTAAAAATCAGTCGAGCATGACCTCAATAAAATATGATCATCTTCAGGTCACAGGAACAATAACTGGAGAGTTTCATTAAAATCCCTTGAAAACTGTAGGAGGAGTTGCGGAGACAAGATTGTGTCTACGGATGGACGGACAGACTGACGGATGGACAAACTCATTACTATAGTCCCCTTCGACTAATGTCGGGGGACAATCAAATCTACCACATGGTTTGGAAAATACGAGCTCTTCAAACACTTTAATATAAAATTTCTAAGTTCTTAACTTTGACCTTGAGGCAATGGGCATGGGTAGGGGTATTGCTGAAAAAACTTTTGGCCCTGTAACTATAACCATACCAAATATGAACAAAATCCATCATATGGTTTGGAAAATATGAGCTCTTAAAAAACTTTAACATTAAAAATTTCTAAGTCCATGACCTTGACCTTGAGGTAATGGGCTGGTGTATTGCTGAATAAAACTTGGGATTTATATCTGTTATCATACCAAACATGAACCAAATCTATCAAATGGTCTGGAAAATATAAGCTCTTAAAAAACTTTAACGTAAATGTGGACGCTGACGCCGACGCCGACGCTGACACTGGGAGTAGTGCAATAGCTCTTCCTGGACTTTGTCCAGGCCAGCTAAAAAATTACCATCACAGATCTAATGATAGCTGAACAAATTTTAAATGTAAACTGAAAATCAATATGATTTTTTTCATTTTACTTGAGTCACAACCCTAATAAATTTAAATACCTTGACAGTTTTGGCTAGCAGCTGTGGTCTTCCTCAGAACTTTTCTGCGCCTGACATCTTCGGTCTTCTTCAGAAATTTCCACCACTTTCCGTCATCGTGGCGAAAACTGGACTGTAGATCCCAGAGACTGTAGGCCCCCTCATCCCGGTTCATGACTGATAGATGTAACCCGATGTGTATCGCTTCTTTTATCTGTCTGGTCCGTGTGTTCCCCTCTCTATCTAAAATATGCGAGTCTTCCCAGTCTATCACGTGATCTGTGCAGTTCAGGTGGTCTGTGATCGTGCTTTTGTTTATTTCTGTCAATGACTGTTTCTCTTCTGAGTGAGTAAAAACATTCTTGGTGTTAGATTCACAGTCTTTTCAATGTTCAGGGGGACCTACAGTCTCTCTCTCTGATCTACGACCAGTTTTCACCACGATGGCAGAAAGTGGCAGAAATTCCCGAAAAAGACCGAAGATGTTAGTCATGGAAAAGTTCTGAGGAAGACCACAGCTGCTCGTCGAAACTGTTATCAGGGTTGAGACTCAAGTAAAATGAAAAATTCATGGATTATACCAACCCAAAGAACAGTTTCAAGGATGAACGTCAATATACTGTACACAGTTATCTGACAAAGTAAAACTAGCTTAGGCCCTAGTAGTAATTCTTCTGTCCATTCCAAGGCATTTCCTCTGCTGCAGTTAACTGTTACTTTATCATGCAACTGTGCTGTTTAGTTTTTTTATTGCTTGTTTGTTTGTTTGTGTTGAGATTTTATGGCCCAATCACTGGCAACCCAATGGGGTCATGTCGAGCATTGTCAGTTTACCTAACCATACGTTTACTGGGCAGGCTTAGTCCTCTAAGCGGTTAACCAGTGTTGTGCACATTCTTTCACCAGAAACTGACAACAGCCGTTCTTGAATCAGCAGAAGGTAGAGAATGTCCGTAGAAAATAGTTCATGATCAAACTCCACGAAAGAATGTTGCCGACCTCTGCAGGTGTGGAACCCACAGCCTCCTGGTCTCCAGTCGGACGCGCATCCAACTGAGCCACCGAGGCCCGCTTTATTGCTTGTTCCTCATCTCTTCCTCTTTCTGTGCCTTGACAAGACCATGGTTTGTGTGGCCTTTCCTGAGTATCATTTATATTTTTGTGTCAAAATTACTTCCATCTCGGTTACATATACCTGTCATGTAGGTGTGGTGTAATAACAGAATATAATTCTGGGTCCAGTTGTTCAAAGCTAACAATGTCGTTAGTTAACGATTCATTAAAATTTACATCGAGTGATACGCAAATATTCTGAAATTTTTTGCTGAAAAAATGTGAGTAGCTTTTGCAGTGCAAAAGCTACTCACATTTTTTCAGCAAAAAATATCAGAATACTGTATATTGAATTCGCTAAAACAGTTAACGAAATGACCCTTAACGAGCTCGTTAAGCTAACGCCGCTTTGAACAACTGGGCCCTGGACCTTATCCAGATACTGTTCGACGAATATATTCAAGCTCAATATGGGGAATATCCAAGTCAATATGTTTCTTATTCCTCCACAAAAACATATGTTGTGTCTACTTATTAGAAGTGTTTCACTGCCACAACATACATTTTTGTGGAATAATAAGAAAACTGTAAATAGAGGGTTGAGCGCAAGACTGGCCAAAGTCAGATGGTTGTTTTTCCCCAAACCTAATCTCCTCACCATGAAGGCGTTATGAAGATTACAACATTACTTTCTGTAAACAATGACAATTTAGGTGCCATTGCTCGTATGAGCAATGGCACCTAAATTTGCATTGTTTACAAAGGGGTCCAAGTTGCCCCTAAACAAGGGTTTCAAAAATATGTTTGAGTTACTATAGTCTTGCGCTCAACCCTCGAAATACTTTTTGGGTTGTGAAACATTACCTACCTGGAGCTTTAGACTATGCAACCAATGGAGTTTTACTCATATTCATAGGTAGATCAAATTCTTTGATACTGGCATACCTAATTTATTAGCCTTAATGAATGCATAAAGGCTACCTCTGACTGGTTCATACAGTTGAACAACCTTGTTGCATATGATGACCAATGGTCCAGCTGTACTTACCAGCTGTTAGAGTTGGAAATTCATCATCACGCCAGTTGATACCATATTTTTTCTGTGGCTTCTGAGGCAGACTTTCAGGCTTCTGAGGCAGACATTCTGGCTCCCTTCTACAGACAGATTCAGTAGTATCTGCCTTCATCTGCAATGCAAACGGGTCCAGTAAACAAATAAAAAAAACGAAACAATAAGTTACCAGCCAGGTCAAGGAAACGTATAAATATTCAGACACCTCAACTTCTTATCATACATGTTCTAAAACAATTATACAAGCCCATTTTACTAATAGCAATGTGCCTAAAAACTGCTGCATGAGTATCAAACAGCATAGACTTTGATCAGTTGTCTCATTCTGAGGTATTCAAGAGGTTCTACAATTGTTTTTGTTTTGTTTTTTATTAATATACATAACATTAAGATTCTCTACACCCATGGGCATAGACTATAAAGCCAGGACCTCTAGTTTACCTTTGACCTCCCAACAGTTGGGAGAGAAGCAGCACTGGCAGTGGCATGATCTCTTAGAATTCTGGCTCTCCCTCGACCTCTTCTTGACCCTGTGGACGATATTGCTGAGTCATTGTCTCGTAGCTGTGAAAACGAACAGTAAAAATATTTCTAATGGTTAGCATGATAGGTATAAAATACAGCAGATGACATTTTAAGATATCCTTCTCATTTTTTGCAGAAAATAGGTTTTGATATCTCATGCAAATTGTCTCTTCAAACAATAATTTGCATGACATGTTAAAGCTTACTTTCTGGAAAAAATAAGAAAAATATCACCAATTTGTCATCTGCTGAATTAGCCCAGTGAGTGGTACAGTTTAACAAAGTCTATGTTGATATAAAGATCATTCTTGTAAAACTGATCCTTGAAAGAGTAAAAACATTTCAAAATAAACAGCTTTGTTTCAAAAGAAGACGACACTAGAGCAAGTGCCCAGAGTGTCATGAATACGCCCGGCTGGTGCCATTTCTTAATTATAAAATATTTTAAAGTTAATGACAATGATATAAGGCAAGATATAGTTTACAATGTCAGTCTCTGAGTGACACTGATCTATCATCCCAAGTACAATATTCCTGGAGTAAATAGTCTTCAAGACATGAAGCAAGTTTGCTGGGCCATAAAATATAGGTCACTGACTTACACATACTTGAGAAATTAATCTGAGGGTCACACTGATGCATTATATCAACTATGATGTTAATCCATTAAATAATCAAAAGATATTAAGCAAAATCACTAGACCATGAAATTTAGGTCATACTCATTTATATTTACTTCGAGGTGAAAGTTTGGGTCACACTGTGTCATTATATGTAAATATGACATTTATGTATCAAACAGTGGGAGATATAAGACAAAATCATGGGGCTATAAAATATAGGTCACATAATCCCAAAATATGACAGTAATACATCAAATTGTCTTCAAGATGTAACATAAAATCACTTGACCAGGAAACTCAGGTCACAGTGACCAACATTTACTTTTAGGTCAACTGTCGGATCATACTAATTCATAATCCCAAATAATGATGTTCATACAATGAACATTCAAGATATGCGGCAACATTACTGGACCATGAAATATAGGTCAAGGTGACCTACATTTGTTACGCTGCCAATCGTAACGCTGAATGCCTTCCAGAAATCATTTCAGCTCTGAGCCTTGAGATGTTTAAGCAGTGACTGTCACTCATTACCTCTATGTAAAGAGATCCTCTGTTTTTAATTGTATTTAAGACAAAACATGTACATACGTATAAAAGCTCAAAAATACCTGGTTTCACCGAGTGATGAACTTATAAGAAGAAGAAGAAATAGCTGGCTACCCTAATATCTTTACTGCCACAATCTATTTTTTCTTTTGAACGTTTTATCTATTGTAAACCGTCTGAGCAGTTGTTTCCATTTTATTAAGAGAATACTCAAATTCTTGATGGAGGCTTTTGTGTTGAGGTTTTACGGCCCAGTCAACCCAATGGGGTCATGTTGAGCGCAGTCAGTTTCCCTAACCACATTTTTACTGGACAGGCTCAGTCCTCTAAGCAGTTAATCAGATTGTGCATTTTGCGCATGCTCCCCCAGACACATTTTCATTTGGCATGGCCCATATTTATTGTCAAGAATTACATTATACACATGAAATGACCATAGCTGTAGATAAGAGGGGTATTGAGATAACTACTTTTCTTGTTTCTCCCTGAAACTTTATGTAGGCTCTCATAACTTCTGTGAGGCATTTCTTATGAGTACCCACAACAACTTTATGTGGTAAAGGAAGAAAAATATAAATAGTTTTTGGCTGGAAAAATGCCTTATCTAGAGCTATGTATAAAAACAAAAGATGTTTAACCCTGGTCTTGCTAAATCCGAATATGCCCTGCCTTTGCAAACAGTGTAGGTCCAGATCAGCTGACTTTTGAAGAAGCCAACCAATCTGGATCTGCACTGCTTGTCATTAAGCATATGAATTTGTATCAACAATGGGGATCAAGTAATCTAATTGGCAGAAAATTAGAAGTGGGCGTGGCAGAAAATTAGAAGTGGGCATAGCATCTTAATTTAGTCAGCAGGACAAGGGTTAACTTCTCTATAAAAAACATATGTTGTGGTACTCATTAGAAGCACCTCACTAAGGAGCTTTTAATGAGTACCCATAACATGGTTTTTGTTGAGAAATAAGAAAAAGATTTATCAGGATACTACTCCTATCTGAAGCTACGAAAGACAGAAATCACTATATCTAAGATAATAAGCACCTTGTAGTTAGCTAATAAGGTTACAAATGTATTATACATGTTATAATCCTTCTTCCAAGCACAAACATCTGTAGAAGCTGTGTCAAGCTAAACAGATACATGAACAGTGAATACCCAGATCACCCTGTGTATCCTAACAGTCAGATTGCAGCCTTTGGTTTCTGCCAGCAGATTCTGTAAGTGGCAAACAGACCTTGACTAGAGTATGCAGATCTATGTGCTATGCTTGGGCTTCACTGTTCTTATGTGCAAGAGATATTAAGCAAAAGCAGAAGTTTCTTCTTTTAACCCATGTCCTGCTGAACCCAGATATACCCTGCCTTTGCAAACAGTGTTTGCCATTAAGAATGTGAATTTATAGCAACAATCCGGATCAAGTAATCTGATTGGTTGAAAATTAGAAGTGGGCCTGGCATCTTAATTTATTCAGCATGACAAGGGTTAAGTACCATATTTACCCCAAAATACTCAGACGCTTAACTGCTTGCCACACTTCTCCAAAAATTTGGGTAAGTCCATATGACATCCTGTTGATGTGTCTAATATCTGCCAGGTGAGCAAATAATGTAGATCCTGATCAGATGTTACATTCTGTGGTCTCTAATCTGGATCTACACTATCTGCTCAGGCCTGTCCAAATACTTAATAAACATACTTAATAAACATGGTACTCAATGATTCCAATACTCAACTATCTGACAGTGACGCTACACAGGCTGGTTTAGGTCTGCATATCTGATGAATGTGACAGCCTGTACCTCTGACAGGTCTCCAAATTTACATGTTACCAAAAAAAGTTCTAAATTTTCATAGCTCCTGATAAGAGGAGTATGCATATTATATTTTTCTCATTTCTCTGTGAAAACGTGCTGGGTACTCATTTGAATGATCGAGGCACTGTTAATTAATGAGTATCATAACACAATTTGTCATGGAGGAATAGAAAAATATCAGTACTTTTTGGTTGAATAAAAAGGCTTATGTGGAGCTGTGTGAAAAGCTTGCAATGATATAATAGCACTGACTACATAAAGGTTATTAAAATCTACCTCTGCCAAAGACCCTTCATGTGAGTCTGAACTGTTCAACTGAAAATATACACATATGAGACAAAGTGTGGTATTCCTAAATTTTTTCTCACAAGCAAACTTCTGAGACCAAGCCTAGTTGGTAAATACAGGCAGTCAGACCATGATCATATCTATTTGATAACACAACACAGCACACAGCTCTAGATAGGAGTTGTATTGGGTAAAAATCTCTCGTTTCTTTATGAAAACATACATTGGGTGTACTCATTAGAAGCGCCTTGGCGAGGCGCTTCTAATAAGTACCCCCAATGTATGTTTATGTCGAGAAATAAGGAAAATATCAATACTTTTGGGTTGAAAAAAAGCACCTTATCAAAAGCTGTGACAGCACTTTGAAGATAGGGAAAAGCCTGGCCAGTTGTGAGGATTGATGTGTTATGGGGAAGGGATACATCATCATGGGAAAAAACTCTGAAAAAGATATTTACCTCCTTCTTATTTGGGGCTACCCTTAAATAAAAGAATTTGCTCCCTCTAGGAGAAATTCTTTCCTTTAAGAGTAGATGCCCATTTTATAAGTTTTCAAATACATGGGAGGTAACTTTCTGTCTGCAAAAGTTGTCAAACTTGTTAAATTTTCCCTGAATGTTTGAAATCCCATGTTCCAATAACTATTTCCTATCTAGGAGTATCCATATTAGTATTGTTTTTCTTTTCCTTTTTCTCCACAAATACAACATGCTGTGAAGTATCTCAGCAACATTGTTGGATCTCATTAAAATTGACTTGACTTGACTTGAAATGCCATGTTATAGTAAATAATTTCCACCATAGCTCAGTTAAGAGGAATATCTAGGTAAGTATTTTTCTTGTTCCTCCATGAATATTTACGTTGTGCATACTTATTAACCCTTGTCCTGCTGAACCCGGATATACCCTGCCTTTGCAAACAGTGCAGATCCAGATCAGTTGGCTTCTTCAGAAGCCAACTGATCTGGATCTGCACTGTTTGCCATTAAGTATTTGGTTTTAAAGCAATAATCCAGATCAAGTAATATGATTGGCTGAAAATTAGAAGAGGGTGTGGCATCTTAATTTATTCAGCAGGACAAGGGTTAAAAGTGCCCCTCTGAAGCACTTCTAGTGATTAACACACATATTACAGACGAGGAGTATTCAGAGACATGTTTTTCTTACTTCTCCACAAAAACATGTTGTGGGTTCGCATTAGAAGCACCTCTTGGAGGTACTTCAAATGAATACCCATAACATTTTTTGTGGAAAAATAATAAATCATTCAATACTATTTTGGTTGAAAAATGCATAATTTGGAGCTATGTACCGTACCTTAACCCTTAAAGCGCCAAGAAAATCTGCATCTGAAAATGTTGTCTGCTTATGTCGTCTGCTGCATCTTCTTGCAAACTTTTCAAACTTACATTTTGCATATAAGCAAACAGTGTGGACCCAGATCAGACTGCTCCTAAAGGAGCAGTCTGATCTGGTCCACACTGTTTGCAACAATGACTTTTAAAGTAACCGGCAGAAGACAAAAGCAGACGACAATTGTTGTGATTGGAGCTTTAAGGGTTAACATATAATTTTTTTTTTTTGTTTGTTTGTTTATTTCTTTGTTTTGCTTTTTTTTTTTTTTTTTTTTTTTTTTTTTGCTTTTTTTTTGTGGAAATAAGGAAAATATTACCATAGACAGATGAATATTTACTGTCATGTCAAAGGTTAGAAGAGTCCACCTAAAATCTTTATTTACAGTGCTTGCACTAACTGTCAAAATCAGGAAGTCCCAGGACTTCCTACATGTAGCTCCAATATCTGGAAGTCCTGGTGATCAAATTTTTTCACTCACTTTCAGAAATTCAACCTCAATATTCTTACTCTCATTTATGGAGTAAAATCGCCATTCTTAAGCTAAATAACATATAAATTTGTTCTAAATTTTTGTTATAAATGACTAAATATCTTTAGAAGTTGGGAGTCCCAGGCTTCCTGGCATTGATTTTTGGAAGTCCCAGGGCAATTTTGGGAGTCTCTGACTCCCAGACTTCCCTTAATACAAGCACTGTATTTTGGTAAAACATGGCTAAATCTAGCATCTCGGACCTGTTCGGATATAGTCATGAAGCATTCTGCAATGTCACTGCAAACATATCTCAGATATAAGGTCTTGATACCACTGGACAAATTGATGTAGTGGATACATTCAGTCGTCACAGCCAACAAGTAAGATTGTGAATGGGCACCATATGCCTTTGTGTCAGTATTGTTTGTGTTGAGGTTTTACCAACCCAATGGGGTCATGTCGAGCGCAGTCAGTTTACCTAACCACACGTTTATAGGGCAGGCTTAGTCCTCTAAGCGGTTAACCGAGTATTGTGCACATTCTTTCGCAAGAAACTGACAACTGCCCTTCTTGAATCAGTGGAAGGGAGAGAATGACTGTAGAAAATATTTCACGACCAATCTCCACGAAAGAATGTTGCCGACCTCGGCCTTTGTGTCAGTATATTTAGTACTTATTTTACTACTATTTCATACAATGTTATACCTTTCGTTGGGATTTTAAATATTTATTTATTCCTTTTTAACATTTTCTTTGCTCAAAAAATTACAATTAAAGTCAATCATATTATGAACTATAAGATATCAGTTAACGGCTCCATATTCCTCAAAGTAGCATTTTTTATCCAAGCAAGGTTTAACAAACTGACCTATGGTTTTAATAAGATCATAAAATGTGGCATCTGACAGCCTGTAAAATTTCAGTAAGTCTCTCATTTTTTAACTGGGTCTAAATGAAATGATTTTTATCATATCTCTAAATTAATGCTGGCAACATTAATTCAGAGATACAATAAAAATTATTTCATTTTTGATCCAGTTCAACCTTTCTTGGATAATAAAATGTCTATTTTTGAGAAATATGGAGCCTTTAAATCAGAATGACTGTCAAATTAGCAGCCTCATTACCGGTGTCTGAGGATGTGCCCCACCAACACCACACGTCTCCCTCTTGATTGCCATATCAGCCTCATAGGAATAATAACAGAAAAACAATGTTTGTAAAAATCAAATATTCTTTTCATGTCAATGATATAACATAGTTTGAGGCAGGGTATAAGAAAACCTACAGAATGCTATATGCATAAGGTCATTGATCATTACAACCCTACAACAGCCACTTAATATGATGTGATCTTTGATTGATGTGGTTGAGATTTTTCATAGTGTACACTACAGAGACCAGGTGGCATGGATACTCAAAGCATCTCATCAGGATGTGGCTTTTCTGCAAGTGCATTAGGTCATTTTATATATTGCTTGTTTGTTTTTGTTTGTTTTTTATCTTTTTATCACTTTTACATGTTTTGTTGAACTATTGTTTAGAATAATAAAACAATCAAACTTACAGGGGAAAATACAGAACATGTTCAGGAAGATCAACCCACTTGCATGAGGAAATATGGGTACATGTATAATATAGCATCCGTTGTCTTGCTTATTCCATGGTACGGCTAAGAGCACATTTTTATGGTATTTTATGCAGACTGGTACATTTTACAAATGATATTTAAAGGGAATTTACTTCCTTTTTTTTTTTTTTTCATCTTTTTTCATAATTTTAAACAGGACTCAAACAAAAATAGCAGTAAAAAAACGAACACAAAGGGAGTTATAGATAACTTCCCACCTGGAAACTTCTTGAGTGTGTGTGTTTCCAACAAACTACTTGTTACCAATTGAGCTGTAACTCAGTACACTGCAAAATGTGAGCAAAAGTGTTTATTATCTCAGTCAAACTGTGGAGATAAACTGGGCCCAGTTGTTCAAAGCGTCGTTAGCTTAACGAGCTCGTTAAGGGCCATTTCGTTAACTATTTTAGCGGATTCAATATACAATTTTCTGAAATTTTTCGTTGAAAAAATGTGAGTAGCTTTTGCACTGCAAAAGCTACTCACATTTTTTCAGCAAAAAATTTCAGAATATTTGCGTATCACTCGATGTAAATTTTAATGAATCGTTAACTAACGACGTCGTTAGCTTTGAACAACTGGGCCCTGGAAAACACTGAGTGTCGAAAGTTTTCTCAAACTACCTGCTTTACCGTGACCCTCGATCAGTCCAATAATAAAAGTACATTGAGGCGACAGTAAACATTCACCAATCTATACATTTTGGTAGAGCTATGCTCAATGCATGCTGTGATGTTTTCTTATTTATCTGGAAAATCAGGACTCATTAGAATTTCCTAGGCAATGTAACTCTAATAAAATATACAAAACATATGTTATGTAGTGGGGACTTATAATAACTGCCACAGAAAAGGGATTCTAGTCAGTATGTACAACATGTAAGACACAACATGAGAAAACATACCCTCCGACAGGCACTACCAGTAAAGTCTCAGATCAGTCCCTTTATGGCACTTTTTTCCAACCAAAAAGTAGCTAGATAAGAGTGGGTATCAGGTAAATAGTTTTGTTTCTTGACAAAAACATGTTGTGGGTACTCATTAGAAGCCCCTCAGTGAGGCGCTTCTAATGAGTACCCACAACATATGTTTTTACCTAGAAACAAGAAAACTATTTACCTGATACCCCCTCTTATCTAGACCTATGAGTCTGTACATCAAAGCAGTCTCATTAGTCTTTTGCATGGCATGGCCCACATGATGAATTTATGGAGAAGATTATTATTTTATAGTGTTGTCAATTTCAAAGAAAAGTGTTTTTGGAGTACAAATGGGTGCCAAGTACTAGTTGCTAAGGACAACCGAAGAGCTGCAGCAGTTGCAAATGAACGTAATGAGTAAAAAAACACCTTTTTGTCCACATAAGGGAGTATTTGGAAGCTTATTTTTTTTTTATTTACATTATTGCACCCAAAACATATATTGTGGGCATTCACAGAATCCTTCATTGAGACAATTCTAATCAGTACTCACAAAATACAGATGAACTTGTTTTAAAGGCCACTTTATTAACCCCTGTCATGCTGAATAAATTAAGATGACACGCCCACTTCTAATTTCCAGCCAATCAGATTACTTGATCCATTTTTTTGATAGAAATTCACATATTTAATGACAAACAGTGCAGATCCAGATCAGTTGGCTTCTTCAGAACAGCTAAAGGGGTATATTCAGAAGATATTTTTTGTTTTGTTCTTTTTTCAAAACGTACCTTGTGGGTACCTAATGGAATTGCATCAATGAGGTAACTCCAGTGAGAAACCATGTTATGTTTTGTTGTAAAAATACCAAAACTTATTCTAAATAATCACTTATATTATCACAGCATCTGGAACTATATATGGATACTACAACACGATTCTTACTAAGATTTTGAAAAATAGGAGTTCTGAAGCCATTTTCATAAAAAAGAGGATTCCCACAATACAATTTCCCCCAATTTCTCTGTAAAACAGGGACTCAGTGTCCCGCTAACTAGACTAATTCAGCAAAGACAAATTGACAATATTTCTCCTAGAAAATAGGTTTGGAAATTTCATGCAATTTTTGTCTCCTGAGGAGACAATTTGCATGAAATGTCAAAGCCTACTTTCTGGGAAATATATTTCAAAATGTCATCTCCTGAATTTTTTACCCAGCATGCAGAGCATTCAATTACCTCCATCAATGAGATTCTGTGTAAAATCGCTGCCTGTGGAAGTCTAGGCACAGTTCTCACCACGTTCCTCCCTCTACCATGTCCACACTGACATATAATCTCCTCTGACTCTGAAGTGTCACTGTCAGGATCTCCAAAGAGGAGCAAATCCAGGTCAATTTCTTCTACTTCACGAAGACCCATGGTGTTTATCTGCAAATCGGGGTTGTGGAATTACACGTATCGAGTTTTATTATTTGTCCATAGACAAGTAAATGGTCAAAATTCTCTTGGAGAACCACATTTACCCTAAATATTGGGACACCTGGGCCCAGTTGTTCAAAGCTAAAGACGTTGTTAGTTAACGATTCCTTAAAATTTACATCGAGTGATACGCAAATATGCTGAAATTTTTTGCTGAAAAAATGTGAGTAGCTTTTGCAGTGCAAAAGCTACTCACATTTTTTCAGCAAAAAATATCAGAATATTGTATATTGAATCCGCTAAAACAGTTAATGAAATGACCCTTAACGAGCTTGTTAAGCTAACGACACTTTGAACAACTACATGTAGGCCCTGATCTACTCACCATACTTGTCCTTAAATTTGAAATAGTCCATTCTACTACCTGTTGACGTGTCTAAAATATTGCTGTATGTAAAGCAAACAGTGTAGAATCTGATCAGATGCAATGTCTGATCTGGGTTTACACCGCAAAGGTCTATCTATCCCAATGTGCTGGGTTATTATGTAACATGTATCAAGAAAAAATATTTTTCTTATTTCTCAGGGTCCAGTTGTTCAAAACTAACGACATCATTAGTTAACGATTTGTTAAAATTTACAATAAGTGATACGCAAATATGCTGAAATTTTTTTCAGCAAAAAATATCAGCATATTGTATATTGAATCGGCTAGAACAGTTAACGAAATGACCCTTAACGAGCTCGTTAAGCTAACGACGCTTTGAACAACTGGGCCCTGGACAAGAAAATATATGTTGTGGGTACTCATTAGATGCGACTGCACAGGTGGCATTAAAAAAAAACACTATTTTTTTCTCGGCATGCCAAGTGCAAAATTTTGCAGTATGTGAAGAAAAATTCACTACAATGCTTAGATCACTCAGTGTTTTATGGGCAATGCAATTTGTTTCCACAATTAAATTTCATGGTTATCTTGGTGATTCTCTATATAAAGATAATACAGGTAAATATGGATGACTGTGAATTTTCTGCAACAAATGTGGCATCATGCTCTGGATGCCGGCTTCTGTTACCTAAATCATTTAGACAGTGCAAATCAGCCGAGAACCAGAATTAGACGAGTTTGAAATTTCGTCACGATTTATTGAAATCCTACGACAACGATTTCAAACTCGTCCAATTCTGGCTCTCAGCTCAGTTGCGGTGTATCTAGAATTTAATAAATGGAAGCCAGTATCCAGAACTTGACCCATTTCTGAGCCACAGCTCATAGATGTAGTGGAAGAATTTATTGACATTTGGTGATAATATTTCGGCCAAAAATGAAGCGTTGCAAGAAGATATGGTTGTTACACTCATATGGCAGCAAAGACTAATGATTGCTTAATTAGCGGATGCAAGTTAGTTGCATGTTGCATTTGTTTTATTTAGCGTAGCAGTGTAAATATGTGGGGACCCCCCAGATCTGTGCTGGCCATTGATTGTTATCTTGTCTATATATTACCATTTGCGAGAAATATGATGTTTTTTAGGACCTTTACAGAAGTCACAGAATATGGTTATATTTTATCAGCAGTGTGTCAGTTGTACTAAAATACAAAAATAACTAGAGAAAAAATATTTACAAGATATTTTTTTGGGCCTGCACTGCTCTACTGACCCCAAGTATCTGTGAGCGAAACCAGGCATATTGACACTGAACAGACTGTTTTTTTGTTGTTGTTTTTTTTGTTGTTGTTTTTTTTTTTTACTTGTAAAGGCAAACTAAACAAAAATTACCCAATTTCTGTTAGTTACAACTCAAAAGAATGTATGATTATTTGTACAAGACTCTTCTTCGTTAAATAATTTAAAACTTGGGAAAACAGTCAACAATCAACGCTGTTTCACTTTATTCAAGTTTCTACTTTTGTTTTGCTTCGTTTCCGGTTAGTTGGATAAAAGTCGGTCCATATAAAAAGAATAGAATAGAGGGTAACTCGACTTGAAATACAGAAACGACACCGAAATACCAAAACGGACTATTAAAAATATATGGAGAGTCCAATTTACATTTATCATTTATCATGTTTATGGCACTGGTTTCTGGTTTCGTTTTGGTATTCTTAGTAATTGAAACGCATATGTGCATAAAAGAGACACAATGGGACTAATTTTGATAGAATGAAACAGAGAATTACGTTAACAAGCGCAAGGACACTAAGTTTTAATAGCATGTAAAACATTTTTACTGGGTATCGAATCTATCTATCTATCTATCTATCTATCTATCTATCTATCTATCTATCTATCTATCTATCTATCTATCTATCTGTCTGTCTGTCTATCTATCTATCTATCTATATATCTGTCTGTCTGTCTGTTTGTCTGTCTGTCCGTCCGTCAGTCCGTCTGCAGTCCTTTAATCTTCTAATCAAAAAAGGTCTATCTATCTGCGGTCCTTTAAAGCTCCGGTCAAGACAGTTTATTTAAGCCGCAGAATGTGGTATTATTCAGTAATAATTACTCTATGTAATCTGTCATCCTCTCGATAATCGGTTAATTGGATTGCAATTAAGTCGCAATCATGGGAGTGTTAGTGCTTAAACTGCTTTAATCTTTATTTATTTTATTTTATTTTTATTTTTTTTTTTTTTTTTTTTTTTTGCAAAGCAACTATTTTTTATTTATTTATTTATTTATTTATTTATTTATTTATTTATTCCATATAAACGGCAAGATTGAAAAAAATGTCCTACATGCATAGGTATTTTGGCTCTTCTAAATGGTATTTAAGAATATATTCCGCTAAATCAATGACTAACAGCATTTTCCCTATATTTTTAATGGTCCGTTCTGGTATTTCGGAGGCGTCACAGTAAATGAGGCATAATCATTTGGTATATTTATTTGCGAAAATATTTCGTTATTCATATCGCCGCAAAATTATTGACTAACAGCATTTCCCCTATATTTTAATTTGGATTTGTTTCTCGAATTTTAAATGCGACGAAGGTGTTGTGAACTTGTATGACAGTGCAGGCGGTAATTACATGTCAACTGCCACTGAAATGGCTAAACATGATGTTTAGTCCGATGCCGAAAATATTTGTAAGACATCTGAAATTCTCTGTACAAACAAATACAAATGACTGAGGTGTTTACGCAATTGCAAATATGGTGAGTATCCTCAATGGAATAGACCCTGGTGTCATTAGATATATTGGCTCTAAAATGAGAGATCACCTGATCAAAGGACTTTAGGATAAAAACATAACAGTTTTCCCACACAGAAAATTAGCAGTTGTAAAACAACCTGTGCTTAAAGTGACTGGAATTCCACTGTTTTGTACATGTCGCATGCAGATTTTTTTGCTTTATGTTTATGTGTTCAAAATGCCAAAAATGGTTCCATCCAAGGTGCCAAAATATTACACAGTCAGTACGGCAAGTAAAAGTATCAAATGTTTAGATTACAGGTCTTAAAATACAATCAAATAAAATTATATTAAAGCAATTATTTTGTTATTTCGTTGCTATGGACTATTTACGAGACAAGCTTACGGACCCACTTACGGACCATAAGCTACCGTTGAATTGATCACGGACTGTTACGGACCATTTACGGACCATAACTGACGTTTTTAGTTTAAACATATTTTATTCAGAGTTAACGGCACATCAATAAATATAACAATATACAAAATACTAGGATTGGAACGAAAGTAAATTGCTTATGAAGTTCCTCTCCTCATGCATATAATTGAATAAATCCGATAACGGCACTAGGTTGTAAATATGTTAACGTATTCATGTGACATATCTACCAATATATACTAATTATAACATTAGATTACTATAAAGCGAAAGTAGAACCTTATATGTTCAAACCTAACAAACATGAAGAAGAGCAGAAAAAAACACAAACAAAAAAGAAAAACGTAATAATAGTCTACTTAATCAATGATAAGGAGGAAAAAATGAAAGGAGTGACATGTGGAAGAGCGAAAGAGCAGAAAGAAAGACAAAAGAAGAGAAACAAAGTGTGTTAGAAGAGTAGGGACCGCCTTCTGCGCCGCGAGAACAAAAAAAAAAAATGGCCAAATACACTATAATCCTGTTATAATCCTGTTGTCCTGCTGTATACTAAATGTATTTATAATTCCTCTGGCCTATCTCACCGGTATCATAATACATTGTATTCGCATCACTCAACAATGAGGAAAACTGTGCCATGAAAAGGTAAGATTAAAAACGTTTACTTTTTTTAATGTAATTATGAACTGCCTCGAAAATTTTTACGTTATTTTCATAAATTACAGTGCTGTTGCCAAACAATAGAATGTCAACAGAAATTGGGCAAATGAGTGAGATTACCTGGAAAAGTTCTTGTCTTTGTCCATGGTAAAGGGGACATTCTAAAAGAAAGTGATCAGCGGTTTCCGTACTGCCACAAATGCACTGTGAAGTGTCAGAAATATTTTTACGAAAAAGATCCTGATTTAAAGCACTACAGTTTGTTCGAAGACGTGTATGCAACATCTGCAGACGTCTATCGCCAATATAAAAGTATTTAGGTATTTGTGGAACAATTACGTTTTGGTCAAGGCGTGATTTGAAGACACTAACTGAACTGGCGTTTCTTGTTTCTTCCGACAAACCATTCCATTCTCTTATCACAGAAGGGAGAAAAGAATTATAATATTGACGTGTTCGTGTTTCAACAGTTTGCAAGTTATTTGCATTTCTTAAGTTATATGAAGAAATATCGCTGATAGAAGGTGGTACAAGAGCGGAAAGATAACTAGGACTTATATTTGAATACATTTTGTAAAAAAAGAGATAATTTTTGCTTCCGTCTTCTGGAATCTAGAGTTTCCCATCCTATTTCAGAATACAGTGTTTCAATAGATACTAATTTTGTTGTTCCCGTAGCAATTCTTGCAGCCTCATTTTGAATTTTATCTATTTCCTCTTTTTCGTACTGTGTACAGTTATCCCAAATTTCGTTTCCGTATTCTAGGATCGGTCTTATAAACGTGGTATATATAATTTCGAGAGATCTACGGTCAAGTTGAAACTTAAGTTTACGCATGATGTTTATTCTTGCCCACGCTTTGGTTTTTATATAATCAATATGTTTATGCCACGTACCATCTTTTGATAAAAAAATGCCAAGATGCTTATGAGTATCTACTTCCTTAATTATTTGTCCTGACATAAAGATATAAGGGTGATCTGGTTTGTTGGTCTTCCGTGATATTAAAAGGGATTCAGTTTTGAAAGGATTAAAAGATACCAGCCATTGTTTAGCCCATCGTGCAACTTTTTCCATGTCAGACGTTTTTTTACTGACCATATCTGCTACGGACCATTTAAGGACCAGATCTACCAATTACGGACCATTTACGGACCATAGCTGACCACTCACGGACCCATTTTAGACTAATAAAGGAATTTTCACGGGTGACGGACTACTCCAGAACAGTAAGCGGTTGCTATTTATACTATCCTGCAATTAATACAACTATTAACGGACTACAGACTTACAGAAATTTTATTGGTCCGTAAGTCCGTAAATGGTCCGTGTTTTGTCAACGGGCGGGAAGAAACTGTCCTCATAAATGTCAGTTCTAGCATATGGCACTTGAAATGCCGTTGGATGTAAATAAATACTGCGCCTATTTGGGGGTTGAAGGTCGCCACAAGGTAGTCATACTTCCAGTTTCAAAATAGTAGTTTCCAGTCACAAACCTAGCTGCACGATTCTGAACCTTTTCTAATTATTCCTGGACTTCTATTCCATGTGTGAGTTCCCATCAAACTACCAACGTCCGACACGTGGCATCGTGAGCTGTCTGGTGTCATATCCCAGCCAGTCTTCAAACCAACTGGGTCTATCCTACGAGAGGAATCAAGCTGAAGCTAGTAAGTGTCCATTACTGAATTTATTATGTTTTAATTTGTATTTACAACTTTGGCGCTGCGAGCAGGGTTCTACAAATGCAAATTAATTCTGCGTGGTTAGGTCCTTTTTGTCCATGGGTTTCAGAGATTGAGACGAGCACCCTCTTCTTTATTTCAATGGTCCTCCATTCTACGAAAAACAAATATACAGGATTTTCAGCCAACATGTTCATGCTGGGGAGAGAAACCATACAACGCGGTTTTGATCAACTTCAAAACCTGCCCATTTTGCAATTTTTTACTAGTTGTGATTAAGAGTAGCATGGGGACCCACGGTGAAGTTGGCCGGCTGTAAAAAATGCTTTAAACTGTCCGGTAGTTTATTCTACTGACCGTTCTAAGGCGGTGTTAGTTTTATTTTTTGTTGCTTTGTGGTTTATTCTACGAGGCGATTTGTTTTAAGGTTTGTCTGGTGTTATTTTGTTCTTGTGTTTTTCAGTCCTTTGAGCATTGGGATTACCTCGCTTGAGTATGAGAGAGCTAATCTTAGTGCTTTTCGTGCGTTTGTTCGATTTGCGCTTGTTTGATTATGTCTGTTTCCTCTTCCTCTTGGCGTCTGGGAAAGGCTGCGGTTTGTGATTGTGGCACCGTTCTAAGCGGCGGTCCTGGTGTCGTTCTTACTCTTTGTACTGCTTTTTCTAAATGTGATGCTAGCAGTGTGGTCACCGTCTTCAATAACTGCCCACTTTGCTTTCTGTTTTACCAGTTGTGTTGTGATGCTAGCATTTTGGTCACCTTCAACAGCTGCCCATTTTGCTTTCTGTTTTGCTATTTGTGATTAAGAGTGGCATCGGGGCCTAGGGTGAAGTTGGTTAGCTGTAACAGTGCTTTAAACCTCCCCCACCCACACGCCCCTCCCCCGCGCCACCCGCCCCCCGGTGGTTTACTCTACTGACCGTTCTAAGGCGGTGGACCCGGTTTTAGTCTTACTCTTTGTTGCTTTGTGGTTTATTCTACGAGGCGATTTGTTTTATGTCTTACCTTGTGTCATTTTGTTATTGTGTTTTTTCAGTCCTTTTAGCATTGCGATTACCTCGCTTGGGAAAGAGAGAGCTAATCTTAGTGCTTTTCGTACGTTTGTTCGATTTGTTCTTGTTTGTGGCATTCCCTGGACTTTTCTCTTACCCTTTTTTGTCGGTTTCCTCTTCATCTTGGTATCTGGGAAGGGCCGCGGTTTGTGATTGTGGCACTCCTTGGACTTTTCTCTTACCTTTCTTGGAACATTTAACAACCAAAGAATATAGGTCAATACCAGCAACACGCCCCATTATCCTGTCCAACCACCTGATCATGAAACGTATCCTGCTGCCATTGGGTGAAGCTGCTCAGACAGCTTTTAAATCTGTAGCTTGGTATGTTATGGATGGATGGTTCCATTCCGCTATCCGGGTATCCAGTGTTAACATTGGGAATCATAGCTTCCCACTGCCACATGGATGCGATCTCTGGATCGACAAATAAGAAACAGAAAAAAAAACATGACCCAGTTGATGACTATGGAAAATTCGATGGCTTACAGACCTGCCAGGCTCCAGTTTCTTATATCCAACTACTGCTACCCTTCCAAAGGGCTATGATCGATGATCAGGCTATGGATGAATCCAAACTAAAGTATACAGTGGGTATTCATCCCAATCTGATCAACTAGCATGCAGTAGATGTACAATGTAAGCAACTGGAGAGTGACATCAGTAAAATGCCCTACAGCCTTAAGAATTGGCGAGATCGGCCTCGACCTGACATGGATCCGTTGCTGTAATAAACCACATAATATGACACAGTGTCAAGTTAGTCAGTTTGAGGCCCAGTGCCGGTTCCTGCATCTGGCTCTTCAGTTGGCAAAGCAGTTGGAGAAAGTGATTGTTTTGCATGTTCGAGATAAAGGAGATGAACAGCTGCTAAGGTGGTTCTTAATCTCCTGGTCGATCATAATGTAACAAACACAAAATTCACTGCCATTGTTTTGTCGGGGGAGAGGAAGAATACAGATAAAGGAGTACAACTCTCCCTAATTATGTGTTTAGTATTTCCTCCAAGTCCCTTCAAAATAGCAAAACTGTATCTTGGCTGATGTACTGGAGCATAAAGATCGCATCACTGAGGAAACGGATGTACCCTATTTTTCGAATGACCCATGATGTGTTTATTAGGTGGCACAGGACACAGCTCGACGCATTGTTGTATCAACCACAGAGCTGATGAGGGCATGTAACAAGGATGCTGCCAGGTTGTACAACTTGGCCTGGTAAACTGTCTTGTGTGCAACTTGAATATGTGGGCTGTCATTTTCCCAGTTGTTATTTGCCTTTAGTTGTAAGTATTTAAATATGGAGTGTTTTAAGAAATAAGCTTATATAGTTGTTGCTTAGATTGCAGTAACACACTCCCGCTGTTGCAAAATAGTGCATAAATGATACATGTTACCCATTGGTTTCTGTTTGGAGAGCTTGTATAGTTGCCATTGTGTAGTGGTCAGTTGGGTATATTTTTGTATGTGTAACCTTAGGGGCAAAAATTATTACAGTGAGTCTGGTTGATTTTCAAAAAGTATAACCGAATTATTTTACTATTTCAGATAACAGCAGCTAAAGAACAAAGACTTCACAGTAAGCCATAGTGCGTTTTATACCTTTATTATAATAAAGTCTAGCTGTGTTGATTTCAGTTTAGTTTCAGATTTCATTGGGATAACATATGTTTATGTAATTTTAAGAATTATACATTTCAAAATTATCAGATTGTACAATTTTGCTGAACATAGATATGAATTGCTACTTTGGGCCCGATTAAATACAAATATTTGGATGGGTGGTCTCGTTCCTCTATTTATAGTAATAGATGAATAAGGGCATTTTATCATCCACAACTGAGGTCTATGCAGTTGTTGACCTCCAGAGTCCGGTAAGCGATTCATAACTATTATACTGTTATGACCATTTCTTTGGTGTTTGTACCACACTATCAGAAATATACTATAATTATGTACAACCTGCTTACGTCATGCCTGTTATAACCAAGGATTTCCATTTGTTGATGATTGCTTTGTTTATACTTGTAAAGAAGTTTGTCTTTGTAAATTCATCATGTATTTTTTTCCTTTATTTCAAGAAGAACAGTTGTCAGTCTCGGGTGAAAGAATGTTTACAATACTGGTTATCGGCTTAGAGGACTAAGCCTGTCCAGTAAAAGTGTGGTTAGGTAAACTGACCATGTTGGACATGATCCCATTGGGTTGATTAGGGCGTAAAATCTTACACACACACAATTTTGCATTTGTAACTTTGTAATACCCCAATGACTCTTCAGGACCATGTTATATTCTTTTGTTTCCTTTGATTCGCTTTTGTTTCATTTTCGGTTGATTTTAAAGTTTGGTTATTCCTCTACGTTATTTTTATTTTTGAATTCAGTCAGTCAGTCATCGAAGTCTCGAACAGTCGAACAATACTATGAACCTACCAATTGTAAGCCCTAGGTTATTACCTTTGTAAGTACTATCATGTTTGACAGCTCATAGGTCGTGGTTATACAAAGCATATATAAACAATTTGTGAAAAAAAAAAAAACAAAAAAAAAAAAACATATTGTATATATGATAATTTCATGCAATTCGTGTACATATATTTTCTGTATTTTCACAGAAATTTTCACTCATAATTTTTATACAGTTTGTAAACAAACTGACATGTATGATAGTTTCATACAAATTAAGCATTTTTCCTTTTGCATTTTCATTATATTGACTGTCAGTATTACAATTTAACTTTAATGTACCATTCAGTCAGTCTGAGTCTGTCGTGTACCTCTGCACTGCATGTGATTCATTATCTCTTTGAAAAAAAAAAGTTTCCTGTTTAAGTAGTCTATTGGCCGCCATATATGTTGTTATAGTACCAGTAAGCGGTGTTGATTTCATAGGGTAATAGAATACCCATGAACTTCATAGATCAATTTGTGCATTAAATCAAAAGAATTGTCAACAATATGGTAGAAATAGGTTTTATGAAGAGTTTTATGAATAGCTTATGAAGAGTCTCAATAAAATCGAGACTCCCATTTTCTAATCCGTAATGTGTTCTTTGTTTCCAAAGGCAAGCATTTTGACGTTTATTTTACTACACTGCTGGTGTTAGTGCCGTGTGGCGGCGGTAGAATGTCTTCCCGTACATCACCATAGTGCAGATTATACTTCATTTCCTTTGGGATCAATGGGCCCATTGTGGTATATTTGAAAATAGAGTTCTGCTCATGTATACGCTAGAGGGCGTAAGTAGTGTTGTAAACTTCATTACTGCTTATGAAGAGTCTCAATAAAACCGAGACTCCCATTTTCTAACCCGTAGTATGTTCTTTGTTTCCAAAGGCAAGCTTTTTGACGTTTAACGTAATGTACCTATCTATCTCATGATATAATGTTTTAATAAGAATTCTCTTTATTTGTGATTTATTACAAGGCTATAAATTTTAACTAAATTATAAATGTAATCGGATAGCTGTGATTTCACAGCTCCCTACTTTTGGTTGAATTATATAATGCCGCACAGGATATTTTCAAAGACCCGAAGAGTGTTATGCAGACCGTAATACTACGGATATTCACGAGTTTTAGTGGAGAACAACGAGACAAATGTGTACCCTTGAACCCTAAGTTCATGTTTTTATGGAGGAGTTCCCGCCAAACTGCCAGCGTCCGATACGTGGCACAGCTCTCCGGTGTCTTTTCCCAGCCAGCCTTCCAACCAACCGGGTCTGTCCGACGAGAGGAATTAATACGTAGCTGGTAAGTGACCATTACTGAATTTATTATGTTTTAATTATTTGTATTTACAACAATATATTATTCATCGCTGCCGCCATCAATAATTTGAGTATCAAAGATTTCATAAAAGCAAACAACCGTGCAACTGCCAGTAACCTCACATGCACTTTTAGACAAAAACGAATACCTACTTTATTCCAGTTTTTAATAATTGTATTTGCATGGTTCAAGACAGACGCCTCCTTCTGTTTAAATGTGAATCTGATTGAAAACAGTTCCCTGGGACAAAACATAGTTTTTCAAACTTACACGCGACGAAACAATTTGATTAGGAGATATGAGGCTAACATTAAATGTTTTATAATTATATTAATAGTCTTCATATACGTTACTACATCCGTATGGACATGCAACATGCTTTTACTATCGGGAGACATTCACCCAAATCCTGGTCCTATCTCTACACCATCGTTAGGTAGCTTTCAAGAATCTTTGGTTAGCCTTACTTCAAAACCATTTAATTTTTCTAATCTTTGAAATCATTTGTCCTTTGTGATTACAATGTACAGAGCTTTCTTCCTAAAACTGATTTGTTAGTTGCTGAATTATGCGAATTTGACATACTTGCATTCTCAGAAACATGGCTAAACCCGTCTGTCCCGACTGCTGACCTTTTAATACAGTCCTACAGAGAACCTGAGCGGAAGGACAGGATAGGCGATAGCCATGGGGGTGTCATGATTTATGTTAAAGAGTCAATATATTATAAGCGCAGGAATGACCTGGAACTACGAGGCATAGAGTGTATTTGGATTGAGTTAACACTTAAACGCAAACATATACTTTTTGGCCTATTTTATCGACCATCTAACTCCGATTCTGAATACTATACTGCCATAGCAGATTCTATACATCTTGCAGCTGACTCGGGTATTCAAGACATAGTCATAACAGATGATTTTAATTTCAACATGTTAAATACGCAATCATCTCGTAAAGTAAATAGTATTTGTGAAGAACTTTCGCTCCTTCAAATAATTCAAGACCCAACACACTTTACCGAAAATTCCTCTTCTTTAATAGACCTTATTATTGTCAGTAATAAAAATAGGGTGATTAATTGCGGCGTAGGTGATCCATTTTTACACCAAGATATACGTTACCACTGTCCTATTTACGGAATACTTAACTTTTGCAAGCCAAAACGAAAAGCTTTCTCACGTCGGATATGGCAATACGATCATGGAAATTATGACCTACTTAGGCAAAAAGCTGTAGATACAGACTGGAACTTACTTCGACATGATAATATAGATACTTATGCACAGACTATTACTGATCAAATACTAACACTGGCTGAATCATGTATACCTAACAAGACTGTAACTATTCGACCGTCTGATCCACCATGGATTACTACTTTTATTAAAAGATATATAAGGAAACGTAAAAGAGCATATCGCACAGCAAGATTAACAAACGAAGATAGACACTGGACTACATTTAGACAGTTACGTAACAAGGTTACAGCTATGATAAGAGATTCGAAAAAATCGTACAAACAATCACTTTCCGATAAATTGAAATCGGGCACTCTGTCTTCCAAGCAATGGTGGAGTGTCCTGAAAGCTTTCCTTTCTCAAAACAACTCTTCTAGTATACCGCCCCTGGAAAAAGATGGCATAGTGATCAGTGACGAAACTGAAAAGGCCAACTTGTTAATTAGAGACCAGACATTGATTAATGACAAAGAAGCTGTGCTACCTGATATTTTGCCATATACTATACATACACCTCTTCAATCTATAGTTCTTTCACCGGATGAGGTCAAAGAAGTTCTAAAATCGCTTCCGGTCGGTAAAGCTTCTGGTCCAGACGGTATCAGCAACCGTGTTCTTAAAGAACTTTCTACTGAACTATCTCGTCCACTCTCTTCTTTCTTCAACTACTCTCTCAACATTGGGGAAGTTCCAGATATTTTCAAAGTGGCTCATGTGACGCCTGTTCCTAAAGGTGGTGACTTATCTGTCGTCTCAAACAATAGACCCATTTCATTATTAAGTAATTTGGATAAAACTCTAGAAAGGCTTGTATTCAGGCACCTTTACAACCACTTTCGTGAAAACAATATCATAACTTCATTCCAATCAGGTTTCACTCCCGGAGATTCAACAGTGAATCAGCTAACTTATCTGTATAATACATTCTGTCAAGCTCTAGACTCAGGAAAAGAAGTTCGCGTTGTATTCTGTGACATTAAAAAGGCATTGACCGTGTATGGCATGCTGGATTAATACACAAATTGAAAGCAGCCGGAATATCTGGGAGTCATCTGAAATGGTTCGTAAGCTACCTCGCTGATAGGAGACAAAAAGTTGTTCTTCATGGTGCACAGTCTGACTGGAACTCTATTCACGCAGGTGTGCCTCAAGGATCCATTCTTGGACCTTTGTTATTTCTTCTTTACATTAATGACATAGTATCAGACATAGGCTCGAATATACGTTTATTTGCTGACGACACAAGTCTTTATATTATAGTTGATAATCCGACTACAGCTGCAGACTTAATGAATAGCGATCTTCTGAAAATCTCAAATTGGGCACGTATTTGGCTTGTGGATTTCAACGCAACGAAAAATGAAGTGCTTTTGCTTTCTCGTAGAATTAATCGTCCTATTCACCCGCCATTATATATGTTAAACCAAGAAATTAAAGAAGTTCAATTTCATAAACACTTAGGAGTTTATTTTAGTGAAGACTGTTCCTGACATAAACACATAGATTATATTAAAGACAGGGCATGGACTAGAATTAATTTAATGAGAAAATTTAAATATGACCTTGACAGGAGAGCTTTAGAAACTATTTATATTTCTTTCATTCGACCAGTACTGGAATATGCAGATGTCATTTGGGATAACTGTACACAACAGGAAAAACAAGATCTTGAGAAAATACAAATTGAAGCAGCACGTATTGCAACGGAAACAACCAAACTGGTTTCTCTTCAAAAACTGTATGAAGAAATAGGGTGGGAAACATTAGAAGCCAGAAGGAAAAAACATAAACTCGTGCTTTTTTATAAAATGTTTTACAATTTGTCTCCTCTTTATCCATCTTACTTAGTACCACCTCAAGTGCAAAATGTTTCTCGTTACAATTTGAGAAATGCAAATAACGTTCAAACTTTAGTATCACATACAAGTCAGTATTTTCACTCCTTTCTCCCTTCAGTAATTAGTGACTGGAATAACCTAGCCGATGATACTAGGAATGCTGATACAGTTGAATCTTTCAAAAGAAAAATACACGAAAACACAGTTGTTATACCCAAACATTATTATACTGGATCACGTCAACTCCAGATCTTGCATACTAGGGTAAGGACAGGTTGTAGCGCTTTGAATAACGATCTTTTTCTAAAGAACATAGTAGAAAGAAAAATATACGAAAACACAGTTGTTATACCCAAACATTATTATACTGGATCTTGCATACTAGGATAAGGACAGGTTGCAGCGCTTTGAACAACGATCTTTTTCTTAAAAACATAGTTGAAAGTCTATTGTGTGCTTGCAGAAGCGGAGATATAGAAAACGCGGACCATTTCTTTCTTAAGTGTATGCTTTACAATGAACATCGACTGGAACTATTTCGGAAAGTTTCACAGTTTTGTGATATAACATTAGCTGTACTGCTAAAGGGGAACTTAACTTTATCTTTTGAAACCAACATGGAAATATTCAAATTCGTGCAAAGGTACATACAATCAACCAAACGATTTTGAGTTACTTGCGTTCTCTGTACCCCTCCATCTCCAGAGCAATTATTCTCTTATTTTGTTTTTCTTTCTTTTTTTTCTACTTTCCCTTCTATCCCCTACTTACTTCTACCTTTTGAGTATTATTCTCACTTTTTTGTACCTAGTATTGTACCAACATAATAATAATGATTAATGATAATAGTAATGGTAATAATGATAATAATAATAACTATATTATTATTATTATTATCATTATTATTATTATTAGCTACTAAATACTCATTACGTGTTAGTTTATTTTCTTAGTATATATAATGCGAATTTAAACTGTATTAACATGCATGTAATGCATAAGATGTAACCGCTTGTAAATATTAGTATTGTATTAGTTGTTTGTTTTTTTTTGTTGTTTTTTTTCTGCCGGTATATATACGGTTATGCATGTTTTGGGAAAAGAACAAAATAAGCTTTAAGCTTCCGTTCTTATTCTGGTTGTGTTATGACATTGTATGTTTTGTACATGCACTAAATTGGAAATAAAATATGTTTAAACTAATAATTTGAGTATTCTCATAATAAAATTTTAACTGCTCAGACGCAACCAATAAAAGGACCGTTTACAATAAATAATACGTAAAAAATAGATTGTGATAGTTTAGATATGAGGGCAGCCAGCTTTGTCTTTCTTCTTCTTCTTGTTCTTCTTCTTCCATTAAGTCTATCACTTGGCGAAACCGGGTATTTTCGAACTTTACTGCTTATATACATGTCTTAAATACAATTAAAACAGGGGATATCTTTACATGGAGATGATGAGTGACACTCGCTGCTTGAACATCTCAAGGCTGGGAGCTAAGACGACTTCTGGAAGGCATTCAGCGTTGCCTGGCTCACGGCTTGTTGAGGAAGCTGGTTTCATAAGCTCGGAACAAGCTATTCTGTATGTTTATTCCAGGATAGGTCATCACTGTAATGATGGTCACTCCAAGGTGTTTGGCATCATTATGTTTGACTAGCCTCTGTTCTTAGATGAAATGGATCGCCGTCTGTTTATGATGCGTATTTACTTCGCACGTACCTGTGTTCAGAAGGCATTATGCCACTTTCTTTCCCATTCTTGAAGACTAATACTGGTCCAGAAGAGTTCCAATTGCTTGTTGCAGCAATGAGCAATTGGAACTCTTCTGGACCTTTGCATATATACATGGCTTGGATATTTGATATTACAACACATTCTGGCATGTTGTTTATGTAGACAAGAAACATGGAGGAACTAGGACTGTGCCTTGTGATTTAACTGGAGATGATGCGAATTCGCGTCTTCGATGATCATCTTCTGGGTTCTTACAGAAAGAAAATTCTCAGCCCAGATTAAGAGGTTGCCATGGATTCCACAGTGCTTTACTTTGAGGAGAAGTCGTTTGTGAGAAACTTTTTCGAATGATTCTGAGGTCTTACAGTATGGAGTCAATCTGCTGACAAAAAGAGACAGCATATTTAATTTACCGACAAAAAATGACAGCATATAAAAAACTTGTTCGCCCGGTTTTGGAACATAGCAGTTGTGTTTGGGATTCCCAAGGCGTGGTTCTTTAAGAAGAATCGAAAAAGTTCATACTATGGCTACTAGTTGTGTTGTGATACTAGCATTTTGGTCACCTTCAACAGCTTCCTGTTTTACTAGTTGTGATTAAGACTGGCATCGGGACCAAGGGTGAAGTTGGCTAGCTGTAAAAGTGCTTTATAGGGCTTTTTTACTCGTTTACATAACACTCCGATTAATCCATTTATGCCGAGTGGACTCTTCTACTTCAATTCTTTGGACAGATCCGTTTCATATATAAGGGATGTCTGGTTAGGTTTTATTGTTACCATTTTTGTAGAAATTTCTGAACTTATAACAAACAGTGTAGACCCTAATCAGACGTTGCGGTCTGGACTAGATATCTGGGTCTACACTTTTTGCCAATGTCCCTTCTATGGGATGCCAGGCGTAAATGGGTTAACAGAGAAGACCCTGATCTGGCAGCATAGTTTCAACAACGTTAAAGACATTATAATAAAGCTGAGGACTAGAATGACGGTATGTAACCCAGGAAAAAAGAAAGAGAGCATTAAGAGAAAATCTGGGCTATATTATATTAGTCTTTGAGCAAATATTTGCGTTCCAGCTTAAGCCATTTGTGAACGTGCCATGGAAGACTATAATACTGTTGGTTTTTCTTCTGGCATATGCGGTATAGGTGTTAATGTCCTGTTTTATCCTCTTTCCCACATTCACATTACACTTTTTTTCGTTTTATTGCCCGAGCACCCGGCCTATCAGTTTTCTTTAGGAAGAAGTCTTTTACAATGGTTTCGCTTTCACGCCTGGTAAACTATCACAGGTACCTCCGCGGAGGTACTGATTAAATGGTTGTGATAGCCACTCGGAACTGCCTGTGATGGTCAAAAACTAGACATAAAAATGTAGGTGTTCGTCTTTTTTTGATAAAATACACAATAACCAGAGAGTTTACTGAAAATCAAAGAGTGCTATTCGATACTTATAGGCATAAAAATTTGTCGCACGACATATTCCTCAGAACTTTCAACATTTACGGAAGTTATGAATGCTGACGTGGCGTTAAGATCAACCGAAAGTACTCAAATCAGAAAAAATCGGTTGTTTGAGGTCTTAAATGCAGTATTCTTGCTAAAGAATCTGTTTATTTCGACTCACTGGCGTAAAATAAACCCTCTTGCCCAAATATAAACTTCGATAAACTCCAAATTAGGCTGGGTTCTCTAAAAACAACTGGAGGTGCCTGTGATGGCATGGAGGTGCTGTGATGTAAGAAAATATAGTGAAAATCTGAAGAGTTATTGCAGCTAAACATATTGATATGCTTTTTTTGTAGACCACTGCCTCGAAAGACTCGTTCATTCAACGTCGCATTAATCTATCAGAATGCGGATATCAAATATTTATGTTAGACAATGATCAAGAACTAATACAATTAGATCTCACATCCCGCCCTCAAAACCAAAATGGAAGTACATGCAAGTATAAAACTACATTGGCAACAGTTCAATATATGCATACATGCAAAAGTGGTGCAATGGAAAAGACAGGTCCCATACCCAGATTTGAAATTATCGGTCGGTTCAACCTGAGTAATGTGCCGCATGCTATATCATGGTGGACAACTTACGTCACGATGGTAAAATGTACGGTTTTAGAAACAAATCTCGATGCCGGATAGAAAATTAGGTTTTACAAGGCCGACTTTTTTTTATAGTTTTTTTTTTTTTTTTTTAATTTTATAAAGTGCACGAACCCCGTAGCAATATCCCTTGTCTTCAGCAAATGTCATCGTTTTATCAGAACACTTCAAAAACAGCGATTCCTATGAAGTATTCGGGTAACTGACATATTTTCATTTAACTTTGACATTCGCTGAAAACAGAAGCCACTTCAGGATACATGCATTTTACAAAATTAAAATCGGCCTTGTAAGACTTGAGATATAACTCATATTCTAACAGGTATCGAGATTATTTTATTTTTAGAATCACGTGATCGTGACGTAGGTTTTCCCCATGTATGTGTCTACTTTCTGGCCCAGGACTTCAATCATTCCTTAAAGTTTATCTCACCTTGACTTTAAGGGGGGTAATTTTGTATCATGAAAACTAGGATGTAATAATCATTCTCGGTGGCTCAGTTGGATGCGTCGTCCACCTGGAGACCAGGAGGTCGCGGGTTCAACCCCCGCCGAGGTCGGCAACATTCTTTCGTGGAGATTGATCATGAAATATTTTCTACGGTCATTCTCTCCCTTCCGCTGATTCAAGAAGGGCAGTTGTCAGTTTCTGGCGAATTGATTGTGTTGGGGTTTAACGACACGTCAACCCTTATGGATCATTTTGTGTCGTCTCCCAGAGAAAGGGAGAAAAGAGACAGAAGAGATAGCAGAAGAGATGAAAGAGAGGGACAGGGAAGAAAGAGGAACAGGAATGAAAGTGAAGAAACAGAAGAAATGAAAACATCACCTCCCTACCCTTACCTGCTACAAGGATAGCAGGCCTTGCCCAACTGTAAGCCAATACCAGCTGGACGCCCCGGTGACATAAGATACATGACACCTTCGCACCACCCGACCACCCCCAGAGTTTCTGGCGAAAGAATGTGCACAATACTGGTTAACCGCTTAGAGGACTAGGCCTGCCCAGTAAACGTGTGGTTAGGTAAACTGACCGCGCTCGACATGACCCCAATGGATTGACTGGGCCGTAAAACCTCAACACAAACAAACATCCACAACTGATTCAGTTACTTAACTTTTTTTAAAAAAATATTCTTAATATAAAGTGTAAAATACGACCTTGAAAATTTCACACCTTAAAGTTAAGGTGACCTTTTGCAAAATCCCACACATATCGTGCAACTGATGCGTGGCAAGAGTCTTCTAGATCTTTATTGTTTGAAGAACGCTCAGGTATACTTTTTTCAGGGTATGGCTCGAAATTACTTAACTCTTGTCCTGCTGAACCTGGATATACCCTGCCTTTGCAAACAGTGTAGATCCAGATCAGTTGGCTTCTAAAGAAGCCAACTGATCTGGATCTGCACTGTTTGCCATTAAGTATGTGAATTTATATCAACAACCTGGATCAAGTAATCTGACTGGCTGAAAATTAAAAGTCGTCGTGGCATCTGAATTTATTCAGCATGACAAGGGTTAAAAGAGTAGCATCGGGACCCAGGGTGAAGTTAGTTGACTGTAAAAGTGCTTTAAAACCCCGGTTGTTTATACTACTGACCGTTCTAAGGCGGTGGTCCCGGTGTTGCTCTTACTCTGTGCAGCCTCTGTGTAGCTTTGTGGTTTATTCTACGAGGCGATTTTATTGAGTCTTGCCTTGTGATTTGTCCGTGTGTTTTTCAGTCCTTGTTGCATTGCTCGTTCGAGGAAGAGAAAGCTGGTCTGTGTGCTTTTCGTGCCTTTGTTTGTTTTTGCGCATGTTGTTTTGTGTCTCTTTCCTCTTCCTCTGGGTATCAGAGATTGGCTACGACTTAGTTTAAACATATTTTATTCAGAATTTCAGTTTGTGTACAGATATAACAATGAAGACAATACAAACATTTAGGATCAGAACGGAAGCTTAAAGCTTATTTAGTTCTTCTCCTAGAACATGGTAATAAAGCTGTAATAGTTCTATGGCAAGTTGATTTATCGATGACATTCTTGTCAACAAAGGACAATTGACTGTAAGTTTCAATACAGGAATATACAAAAGAAAAAAATACTAACAGAAGGAAAGGGAGAAAAACAGGAATAAAACGTCAATGAAGAGTACAACCAGCAATTAAACATTTTGTTGCTGTTACATCACGAAAACACGCTACGACTTGTGACTGTGGCACTCCTTGGACTTTTCGTTTTACCTTGTTTTCATGCCATTCCCTGTCGAAAGCCTTCTTAAAATCTATGAATAAATGGTGAAGGTTCTGATGATGTTGCATGTGCTTCTCAATGAGCATCCGTAAATTGAATATCGGCTCTGTGGTGCTCCTTCCCGCTCTGAACCCCAGAGGTCCTCTGCAATGATCTAAGCTCGTGGCTGGAGTCTGTTCAGATGATCTTCAGCATAATCGTACTAGAATGCCTGATAAGGCTGATTGTTCTGTAGCTGTGACATAGTTGCAAGTTTCCTTTGAATTATAACATGACAATTCATGTATAGCCATTCTCCCGTAATCTAGATAATTAGTGACCCCATTTTTTTATCTAACATCAAATCTCATCAGCGAAAATAACAGCTACTAGATAATTGAGGGTCATATTGGACGGTATAGTTAACCGTTATGAAGATTCGCGAAGGTTCTTCTTTTGCTCATATCCAAGTAAGGATTTACACTTACTGTGACAGTTTCACCGTCATCAGACTGACCTGGACCTCGCGATGTCACGAGACTTGGACTGCTTACCGCTAGACTGGTTCTACTGGTAAACACAGGCCTGTATGTTTTACTCAGGTTGTATGACCCTGGTCCCGGTTCATGCCGCGGTGGAGACCGACTGATCCTGACAGCGTCTTTAACTTGCCTGAATCTCTGGTTATTCTCCCCGTCAACTACATTTGTCCCCTCCCAATCGATGACATCGTTAGCCTTAGCGATATGATCTAACACTGCGCTTTTGTTAAAACACGTTTCAGATGTTTCACTCTGACCTGGTGTATATACTGGTGGTGCATTTTTTGGGCATCTTTCTGATGTTCACTCGTGTTGAATTTTCTGCCCGTTTTAATTCGCAATTGTGGCACGGGATCTCGTACACGACACCACAGGTATTTTCCTTTTCCACTTTGTCTTTAGGATGGACTAAGGTGTAATGCGGTCGTATAATTACTGATATGCCAGGACCCAGTTGTTCAAAACTAACGATGTCGCTAGTAAACGTATTATTAAAACTTTGATCATTTAATATGGTTATATACGCTAACATTTTTTGCTGAAAAAAAATTTGAGTAGCTTTTTCATTCCTATTTTTTTTCAGCAAAAATACCAGTGAATTTGATATTGTACTTTTCAGCAAAAATACCATTGAATTTGATATTGTACTTACTAGAACAGTTAACATTTTGATCACTAACGAGCTCGTTAAGCTAACGATGCTTTGAACAACTGGGTCCAGTTTTGTTGTTGTTGTTGTTGTTTGTTTTTGTTGTTGTTGTTGTTGTTGTTGTTGTTGTTTTTTGTTTTTTGTTGTTGTTTTTTTCTGTTTTTTTTTGTTTTTTGTTTTTTTGTTTTGTTTTTTTCATTACCCTGCAAGGAAAAGAAAAAAAACTCAACACTGACAAGGACAAATCCAAAGGTAGATAGTTATTCCATACGTGCAAGGCTTATCGGAAAAAGGGTAATGAAAAGAAAAACATAGCATATCAGCATCAATACCTTGTTTTTACTGGTCTATCTCAAACAAAACAGTAAACATGAGGTAAGTAGAACATCCAAGGGTCCAGTACCACATTAGAAATCTCATACGAAAAGGAACGCGCTCTTACAAGAGAATGTCCCCTTGAGAGCAATTAATGAACACACTCACAAAACTAAAACAGCTGAAGTATCAAGTTTTTTTTGGTCAGACTAGCTAATTTCGGCCAATTTATCCTCATTATGCCCACTCCTCCCCACCCACCCCCCCCCCCGGCCCCGCCCGCACCTTGGGGGAGTGGACATATTGTTTTCAGTGCGGATCCCGTCGGCGGCGGCGGCGGTGTAGCCTCTTGTGCGCACTCTATCTCCTTATTGAATGGCCATATTTTAGCCAACTTACACAAGTATATCATTGGGAGGAGGAAAATGCTGCTTAGACTTTGGTGACCTTGATCCCATTTTCAAGGTCACAGGAGGGCTTAGATTGTTGGAAAATGGCTTTAACCAAAATTGCACATCTATATTGCTGGGACATGTAAAAGAACTGATTAGATTTTGGTGACCTTGACCCCATTTTCAAGGTCACAGGAGGGCTTAGATTGTTGGAAAATGGCTTGTCCGCACCATATCTCTTTTAGGAATGAATAGATTTTGACCAAACTTGCACATCTACAATGCTGGGATATGTAAAAGACTGTTTAGATTTTAGTGACCTTGACCTCATTTTCAAGGTCACGATTTGTTAAAAAAGTGCTTGTCTGCACTTTATCTCCTAAAAGAATGAATGGATTTTGACCAAACTTCTACACCTTAATTGTTGAGACATGGAAAAGAACAGGTTAGATTTTGAGGACCTTGACCCATTTTCAAGGTCACACTAAGGCGTAGCTTGGTGGAAAATGGCTTGTCTGCACCTTGTCTCCTGAAGGAATAAGTAGATTTCGACCAGACTTGCACAGCTATATTTTTGGGACATGGAAAAGAACTGATTAGATTTTGGTGACCTTGACCCCATTTTCAAGGACACACTAGGGCTTAGATTGTTGGAAAATGGCTTGTCTGCACTGTATCTCTTGAAGGAATGGATGGTTTTTAACTAAACGTGCACAGCCAAATTGTTGTGGCATGGAAAAAAACATTTTATTTTGGTGACCTTGACTCCATTTTCAAGGTAGCAGGAGGGCTCAGATTGTTGGATAATGGCTTGTCTGCACGCTATCTGCTGAATAAATGGATGGATTTTGACCAAACTTGCACAGCTATATTGTTGAGACAGAGACAAGAACTGATTAGATTTTTTGTGACTTTGATCCCATTTTCAAGGTTACACAATGGCTATGATTTTAGAAAATGGCTTGTCAGCACCCTATCTCATTGAGGAATGGATGAATTTTGACCAAACTTACATATAGGTATATTGTGACCTTGAGTTTATTATAGATACAATCTATTTTAATAATAAGTCTGTTCAAACTGGTGGGGGGTGGGGGACATACGTTTTCCTCCGAAAACACTGTTCAAGTATTTTTTTTTTTTTTTTTTTTTTTTTTTTTTTTTTCAAAAATCCGGGAAAGGGCTCAAACATCACAAAGGACCAGAAAATATAAACTACACTATAGTGAAGTACAGGGAGAAGTTTTACGGCCGCCACATACAAATTAGTGTTCGAAATTCGAAAATCAAAACAGGAATAGTTCGATAAAGTTTTAACCTGTTACTTTCTACAGACTTAACAGTATACCATCACCCTCGGCAAATACCAGGGCCCAGTTGTTCAAAGCGCCATTAGCTTAACGAGCTCGTTAAGGGTCATTTCATTAACTGTTTTAGCGGATTCAATATAACATATTCTGATATTTTTTGCTGAAAAAATGTGAGTAGCTTTTGCACTCACATTTTTTCATCAAACAATTTCAGCATATTTGCGTATCGCTTGATGTAAATTTTAACGAATCGTTAACTAACAACGTCGTTAGCTTTGAACGACTTGGCTCTAAATATTCTGTAAAACTAGCGGCACATAGATGTAATGTCATGTTACCCCAATATGTACTCGTAGAAACTATATTTGCACGTTTTTAGTGTGTAATATTGAAGTTACGTGGATAATACGGAGAAGTCAATGCAATTATGACTGAGCCGCGCCAAGCCAAAATATGCATTCGGGCCATGCGCTGACAGTGAATACTCAGAGGGCCTTCCCTGTCCGCTGCCAGAATCACTGGATACTATAGAATGTCTCAATGGAGAGCAAAGGCCCGGATGAGATCTTGCGCATGCACAGGATGACGTGATTCCGTACAGGTTGCGCTTAATCAAAGGCACGTTTTTGCTTGACGCGGCCCATATAACACAAATCTATGTTCCGCAATCAGGCTAAAATGTTACAATGTTACAGACTCCTTAACGAGTTTTATATATATATATATACATATATATATATATATATATATATATATATATATATATATATATATATATATATATATATATATATATATATATATATATATATATATATAGTGAATCCTAAGGCTAAACATAATGCTTCAGATTTACTAATCACTTTCCAAATACATGTATTGTAGTATTCAAAATTTTGGGAACATATTTCATTTATTTAAATTGTGTCCTTTTCAGCGCTCTCAGTTTATACGGATGAGGCGTATATGTTATTCCGAGCTCACCATCTAGGTTAGGTAAAACACCATCTGTTTCAGGTACAAGATCAAACTCTCTGACTATTGTTGTAAGAAACAAAAATAGTTCCATTCGAGCTACTGATTCTCCAAGACAAACACGTCTACCTACTCCGAATGGTATAAATTCCCTGGGCTTCAAGATATATCCAGAAGTATCCAGAAATCTCTCTGGTTTAAACACGTACGGTTCTGCAAATATGTTTGGATCAAAAAGAACAGATTCCAAATTCAAAATTATGCTACTGTTCTTTGGAATTTTATAACCTTCGAATATTATATCTGTCTGGTCTGTAATTGCATGCGGTATGGCTAAGGGCGCAATATTTGAAAACCTCAAAACTTCCATTATAAATGCTTCAACGTAAGGCAGTTTTTCTTTATCCCCAAGTTGTGGACTTCTGTTGCATGGAACGACGCTTTCTATATCAGTTCGAAGACGATTCTGTATCCCTGGAAAATGTAGAAGATATAATATGGCCCACCTCAATGCAGTTGTCGTGGTTTCCGACCCAGCGCCAAACAGGTCAATGACTGTGATGCATAACTGTTCGAAAGTGAAATCAGTTGGGGTTCCAGACTCTTCATTTTTCTTAATTTCACAAATAAACGCGCCCATAAGATCATGAAACTCTTTAGTGTTGTCCATTCGTCTGTGTTCCTCATATCTATTTGAAATATAATTCACGTAATATGTATGATTTATTTTCAAGGTGTTCATGCTTAAGGGGTCGCCAGGGAGATATTTTAGGAAGGGTAAACAGTTCAGTAGTACGCTTACCTTCATAATTAATTTACCTCCTATATCAGCATTGTAAAGAAGACGTTTGAATACCGGGTCATCATAGTCATGCCGTTTGCCACAAACGATAGCAAAAATAATGTTCGCAACAGCTCCGTTAATAAAATCCTTGATATCAAACGGCTGACCGTTTAGCTCCTTGAGAACATCTATAAAACATTTTACCTCCGCTCGTATTTTTTCATCGAAAGAACTCTTACCAAATCCAAGTTCTTGGAGACTGTTGTGAACAAATTTTCTTTGTGTTTTCCAAAATATACCACTTGTGAATATGATACCTTTCCCTGAAACTGTTACATTGCTTAAATAGTTTTGAGGTCTGCCCGAAAATGTTTGTCCCTTTCTCACTGCTGCTTTGTGTATTATGTTATATCCATTCAGAACTATGACAAGCTCTCTTCCCATATAGAAACTGAAGATGTTCCCATACCTTTTCCGAAGTCTCCGGAATGTTTCTAGAATATCTCCAGTAACTAGAAGAGGTAGATCGCCGACGACAGGAGCAGTAAGAGGTGACCCCGGAGGAATACCAACTGGTTTGCGTGTGGACATATAGACCAACAGAAAAACCAGAACGAATATCAGAACACTGGTAGTATTTGATTCCATTACTGAACGAATATCGGATTCATGTAAGCCATCCATTTCTAGTGTTTCTAATTCGTCAGTTTTTTTGTTGTTGTTTTTTTTTGTTAGAGATGGGCGACTTATTGTATGTGATAATGTGATAACAATATATTACTAGAAGAAGGACTATTTACAAAGTAAATTCTTATAAAGAAACTGAAAGCAAACTTTAGTTCTACTTCAGTTACAGGTATTCTGTTTTTAAAAAGAACTGATTTTCCGTCATGTTTTACAAGGTGACTTTCTGCACAAAGCCTCTTTGAACAGGAGTCTACTTAAAGAATTTGCTTCCAAGGAGGGTCGGACGAATTCTTTCTTTTTAGTGTAGGCCCCTTTTTAGAAAGGTGCCAAACAATTTTGACAGAATTGCCTCCGGAAAGTGTATTCATTCGCCTTAACATTTACCACGCTCAGGGCTAATTCAGCAGACATTGATGATACTTTCTTGATTTTTTTTTTTTTTTTTTTTTTTTTTTTTTATATATATAAAACAGGATTTGACATTTCATGGAAATTGTTAATATTAGAGACAAGTTTGCATGATCTGTCAAAACTGTTTCTTGGAAAAATAATAATAAAAAAAAAATATTTAAATCTGTCATGTGCTGAGAATTTTACCCTGAGTGCTGAGCGTTAGGGACAAACGCCTATCCGAAAACAAAGCAAATGTTATTCCACAAGTTATTGAGCCGACAGTTTACTGTTTTAAGCTATGAATGATCACACTTTCCATTGTCGGCAAAACTGCATCATTAGTATCCTTCAGAACAATCCGTATTTCTGCAAATCCCGTGAAACATTCAAGATGTAATTTTTCACCGATATATTTTTGTTTTCGATCGTCCCTTGTTACCTGTGTAAACAACCTGACATGAATTGATCTCCACTCCAAGGTCAACTCATGACGGATCGAGAGTTTAGAAAAGGTCAACTATTGATATTCATTTTTCATAACTTGAATTAATATGTTAAAAATACCTGTGTCGCACAAAGATTTCTATAACACGGTCTACACTGTTTGTTAAGGCTTGTCTGTTCGAATACTTACTGTAAATACAGTTTATGTTGTTTTTTGTTTGTTTGTTTGTTGTTGTTTTTTGTTGTTGTTGTTTTTCTTTTTTGTTTGATCTTTTTTTTTTTTTTTTTTTTTTTTTTTTTTTTTTTTGTTGTTGTTGTTGTTGTTGTTTTCCTAAAAGATGGTAGACTTAAAGAAAAGAGTTTGCTTATGGTGGGTAACAAGCAAATTCTTTCCTTTAATAGTATAGCTCCCATTGAGAAGGTAGGCAAATATGATTTCATCAAATGAATCCACCCAGCTAGCATTCTTTATAAATATACAGCGGACTGTTATCGGCCCGTCAGCTAGCCTGACGGGCCGATAACGGCCCGCTGTAGATTTATGTAGAATGCTTACTGAAGGTACGTTTTTTCACGTTACGACACATCTAGATAACCATTCTCAATATATTGTGAAGTCAGGAAAGTAAAATAATTAGCAAATATTTCGCTTTTCTTGCACATGTTGCATGCAAAACACTGGCTTTTCTTATAAATAATAATAAAAAAAACACGTATACCTTGAATAGGCTCTAACGTTTGTCACTCACTTATAGAAAACAAATCAATATCAGCAGACGGCAAATTGATAACAGTTTCCTTATTTGTGTGGTATATTGTATCTTTCCGAAATAGGATTCAGTATTTCACAGTAAAGGCAAATATGTTTTAAATGACGTCTGCTGCCAGCAGATTAAAGATGACAGTGGATTTTTTTTCTTGCTTTCTCTTCAGATTTAAATCCTGCACATGTGTGTTCAGTGTTCGAACTCTTAATTGCAAATTGCTTAACAGGTATAAATAATAAAAAAAATGTATCCCAACATTAAAATGTACCTCTGGATATGTGCGCCCAGCAAAGATTCAGATCAGCATGCACAGTCTGATCAGAATCTTCACTGGACGCATTTTGGGTAGCCAAGGATGCAAAGTTTCGTCATGCGGACAACGAAGACTCTAATCAAACTGCGCATCTGCGCGAGTCTTCGTTGGGCGCACATGTTAGAAGGTACGTTTTCCATGTTGCGGCTCCAATACTTTCATTCACACACACACACACACACACACACACACACACACACACACATATATATATATATATATATATATATATATATATATATATATATATATATATATATATATATATATATATATATATATTACACACACACACACACACACACACACACACACATATATATATATATATATATATATATATATATATATATATATATATATATATATATATATATATATATATATATATATATATATGTGTGTGTGTGTGTGTGTGTGTGTGTGTGTGTGTGTGTGTGTGTGTAGTTTACTCATTCTCCTATTTTAAATATGGGATTTATAAACCGAGGGAGGTAAAAAAAACAATTTGACAGAGTTGCTTGCCCTAAAGGGGTATCCAATCCCCTTAAACAAATTGAGCGAACAAAAGGTTTAAATATAGTAACAAAACAAAATAATTGAACTGTTTTTGTTTTGTTTTGTTTTTGTTTTTTTTTGTTTTTTGTTTTGTTTTGTTTTGTTTTTTTATTGTTTTTTTTTTTTTATTTTTTATTTTTTTTTTTTTAGGTGCATTTAAAATATCAGTTATAAGGACACAGGTTCTTATTTTCCACTTCATCATTGAAAGTCAGTCGGGTATATATATACCCAACATTTCTTGTACGCTAGGGTGATTTAACACTACTGTACTTTGTGCGTCGGTTATTTTTTTACACACCTGTAATTTGTGACACAGAAAAGAAATCTATACAGTGTATGTTTGTTTTACAGGACAGACCAAGACAATATTTAACACTTAGAATACTGGGTAAATATTTCATCAGACGACATTTTTAAATATTTTTCTCAGAAAACAGACTGGCATTTCAGGAGACAATTCGCATGAAATGTCAAAGCATGTTTTCTGGCATAAATAAGCAAAGCAAAATGTAATCTTGATGTCGTGAGCTGAATCTGTTCATGGAGTGGTAATGGATTAACATATTGCATTACTTTTCCGAAGATGGATTTTCAAAATTTGTGTTTTACTTAATCATAGTACCTTTCCAAAAACGGATTTTGCCTCTAGAGGTGACATCATACGGAAACTTTCTATGTGAAAGGACATAATTTCAAACGAGACCATGGATGCATCATTCTTTGTCGTGCTGTTTGTTATTGCTTCCGCATTGACATTTATTTATAAGACAGTTGTTTCACTTATGGAAAAGGAAAGAGGATCGCCGATTCCAGGACCAAAGCCTTTGATGCTCTTCGGGAACATTTTTGATATAGATATTCGACGCCTTCATCTCAGCTTTTCCAATATAGCTAAATGGTACGGATCCATTTTTAAGATCAAAATCTACGGACAGACTGTTATAGTTATAAACGATAGCAATTTTCTCGGGAAAATGTCTGCAAATGAAGACTATGGTGAGAATTTCAACAACAGGCCGGTCTCATTTGTTCGTAAATATTTGGTTTACAATAACAATGACGTCTCTGGCAAGACAAATCGAAAAACACAAACGATGCGCAATCTACTCATTGATGGGCTTAAACTGTATGGTGATGGAGTGAAAGATTTTGATCGTATCATGGAAGAGGCGTTCAGACAATTCATAGAAGACATAGAGAATACGCATAAAGATGACTTCAACATTTATCAGATCATTCGAAAATCTCTTGGTAAAGTTACAGCAAGTTTGCTGACAGGGAAACCCACAGAAGACGTTGACAACAAGATTGTATGTAAATTCGTCGACGATTTCAGTCTGTTTGCGGATCCAAGTAGATCTTTGCTGTATGAAATATTGCCGTTTATAAGACTTCTGCCCGGAAAATACAGCAACAATTTCCAAACAGCAAAAGATGCCAGGGATTGTTTGTTACAGAGATTTTATTTCCAAAGTAAAGATAACTTTGAAAAATGTGCTCCAGAGAAACTTTCAGGATTTGTAGCGGCATTGCTTCAACTACAGCGCGAAGAAAATATTCGCCGAGGCGAAAAATTCATAACTGAAAAAGACATAATTGGAATTGTTTTAGATATGGTATATGCCTCAACAGAGCCGATGGTGGCAGCGTTATGCAATAGTTTCTCTCTGCTATTGGAAAACAGGGATGTAGCTGTAACAATACAATCAGAGATAGACCATGTTATAGGAAGAAGTCGTACGCCCAACCGCTCTGATGAAAAGGACATGCCATACACTATGGCTACAATATTAGAGATTCTCCGATACACCAGCCCCGTTCCCCTGTCCATACCTCACAGCACGGCTCAGAGCTGCACTTTTGAAGGGTTTTATATACCAAAGAACGCGCTGATCTTTCCCAATCTTTGGTATATACACCATGATCCAAAGATTTGGGAAGGTCCATGGGTGTTTCGTCCAGAAAGATTTTTAGATTCTGATGGTAAACTTCTCCATCCAGGACACAGGAGCAGGCAAAGTTTATTCCCGTTTTCTATTGGTAGTCGATCTTGTCTCAGTGAACATGTGAGCAAATTGCGAATGTTCATGTACATTACTTCTATGTTACAGTCATTTGATATCCTACCTCCGACGTCTGGACAAATTCCAAATAATGACCCAAGACACTCTGACAACGGATCTACAATAAGAGTTAAGCCTTTCTTGTGCAGAGCTCTTCCTCGACTTTAAACAAATTGTTGGAGCCTTATTGGAATGGGTACATCTCCAAGTGAAATAACTCTGACATAGAAATAGTCGTCTTCCTTGACATTTGGTAGAGGCAACTCTAAAAGGAAAGGAAAGAATTTTCTCCCTCCAGGAGTAAATTCTTTCTTTTAAGAGTCGCCCTCACTTTCGAAAGGTTTCAAATACTAGAGAGACATGTCGCTTCCTGTCTGTAAAAGCTGTCTCCTTTTGTAAATCATTGGATGTATTCATTCACATTAAACATATTAGCTCTCTCTCTCTCTCTCTCTCTCTCTCTCTCTCTCTCTCTCTCTCTCTCTCTCTGAGCAAATTAGCAGACGACAAAGTGATTTTCTTACATTTACCTGAGTGTTTAAGTTAACCTGTTAAATGTCATATCTGAACTGGACTTTTCTATGTTTGAATTTGTACAAGTTGTCCAACGTTTTTTTTTGTTTTTTTTTTTTTTTTTATTTTTACCTGTTTAAGTCAACAGGTAAAATGACAGATATCTGAACTGGACTTTTCTATGATTGAATTTGGACTAGTCACCCAATGTTTGATTTTACCTAAGTCAACAGGTTCAATGTAAGATATCCGAACTGGATTTCTGTGTTGAATTTGGGCAAGTCCTCCAATGTTACAAACAGCAACGACTGGCAAAATCACAAGTATAATGGTAAACAGTTTATATCCAGATGAGATAACAATAAAGCAAGAGTGCGTTTCACAATATTTTTTTTATTCGTTTAACGAAATTCTTACGCCTTGTAGAATATTGGAAGTCTGCCTAGTCACAATAGCAAATGCCGACTGATGTCCTCATCTAGAACAGCATTTATTACAATACTGCATGTATGCACAGGAAGACTCAGATCAACCTGCGCATATGCACAGGCTGATAAGAGTATTCGCTGTCCACCTTAAGATGCTTTGGGTCCTTGGCTACCCACAGAGTGCCCTCCAAAGACTCTGATCAGTTTGGGCGGATGCGCAGCCATACCTGAGTCTTCGCTGGTCGCACATGCAGTCGTTTAGGAAATGCTGTGTCACGGCGTATATTTCTTATTGTGACTGCATGCACCCTAAAGAGAGGGTAGTCTAACCTACCTTTACATTGGCAGCGTTAAATTATTAGCCTCCCTTCCCCAAAAGGTTATGCCTTGTGGCGGCCGTAAAACGTCTCCCTGTACTTCACTATAGTGTAGTTTATACTTCCTGGTCCTTTGTTATCAGTGAGCTCATTCCCGGGTTTTTTAAACCATCCCAGCAAACATACAACGTCGCAACAACGTCGTTACAACATCGCTGCAACGTCGTGACGTTGCAGCGACGTTGTAACGACGTTTTTGCGAAGTTGTGTGTTTGCTGGGATGAGAGTCACTGATGAGGACTAATTGGCCGAAACTAGCTAATCTGGTCTAGAATACTTGACATTTCAGTTTGTTTTCCGTTTAATGAGTGTGTTATTGCTCTCAGGGGTCATTCCTTTTAGAGCCTATTACCAAAGGAATGAATTTGTCCCCGAGAGGAGCAAATCGTCCTGCTTACAGGGGGGAAATAAATGTTTTCTGGTCTAAATCATTTCCCTTGGAGATTAAACCGTTCACAAATATCTCAGTGGTGGGATGGGGTGCACAAGAATCTGCAATATCAAGAACAAGATGCAGATTCGACGCAACTTTTTTTTTTTTTATTGTATGTTGTTGTTTTTGTTGTTTTGTTTGTTTGTTGTTGTTTTTTGTTTTGTTTTGTTTTTTGTTTGTTTTGTTTTAAGGGAAAACTTTATTCTGTTTAAACCCCGTTACAATTTACCCTGGAGCTCCGGGAAACTATCAGGGTTGACATATATACATAAAAAAATATGATGAGCCACTCATACCAGCACTCTCACATTTTATTAGTATGGCAATAAAATAAATTTAGGCTTAATTTTTTTTTTTTTTTTTTTATTCTTATGTTTGCAAATTATCCCTTACACTCTTCTGTTTAGGATAGTTAAAGGAAGAAAAGGTCTGTTAGAGGACAGAGATAGGCAGACCTCAACTATCTTATCTAGCAATTTTGGGATAACTCAGAGAAACAGCCGAGATTATGGTGGCATAATTATTACTGCCCGCATTTGTACCTTCTGATTTTAGAATATTTTTCATTACACTTCAAAATTCAAATAGAGTTTTTTTCCACATTGAGGTCTGAGGAAAAGGGAAGGAAGTAAACTCATAGTTTCTGTCATCAGTCATCCAGGACAGGTTGATTTTTCCCTAATAGTATTAATTTATTAGATATATTGTTACTAAAGTTACTATTAGAAAGGGTGATTAGTTGTAGTTATTTTGTTTTAACAGTTCTATACAGAAGCATTAAATATGAGCCCAGAAGATACTTTTTAAGTACTTTTGTGTCAGCAGAGGCCTTGCTAATATATTTATCTGTGTCTAAGTGATTGAGGAATCTGAACGAATATTATTTATTGTACACACTACTGTTTAGAAATAAAGTCTCCAGATTCCAGAATCCCTCAAATTCTACATATAATATAAAACATAAACCCAAAACAAGACTTCGACACAACTTTTAATAAGGGCAGCAACTCGTATCAAAGTATTTGACTAATGCTCAATTTCGATTATAGCCCCGTGATGTGCGGGTAAAAAAATTGCTACCATTTGGCGTAAGAATCAGATCAAACAACTGGTACTAAAAGAAAATGTGTGAAGTTTGCGTTGAGTTGAGTTTAACCATTACCATTCAGCAGACGACAAATTGATGCTATTTTTTTATTTTCCCTAGAAAATATGATTTGACATTTCATGCAAATGGAGACAATTTGCATGGAATGTCAAATCCTGTTTTCTGTGGAAAATAAAAATATTTCAAAATTTCTTCTGCTGAAATTTTACCCAGAGTGCGACAGGGAGGGACGTCTCCATGAAAGCAATGCTGTATAAATGCATGTATGTAAATAAACACATTCTGGCCCGATATAACAAACATTGTTGAAAAAAGAGGCACCGTAGCCGTGCGGTAAACGCGTTTGACTGCGATGCTGAAAGTTGTAGGTTCGAAACTTGCCCAGACATTAACTGAAAAAAAATCGTTCTGTTCACCTATGGAGTAAATTGGTAGCCTATCCTTCTGGAGAAGATTTGACAGCGAAATGAGAGAATTGGAGCCCAACTTTCGTACGCTAGGTCCAAGACGCAGCGGATCCACAATACTATGGGGCACGTTTATAGCTAAAAGGATCTTCCGGTCATCGCCACAGCAGAAAGTTTATTTCCTTTCCTTTTTTTCTTTTTTTTTGCCAAAGTGAGTATCGGTACAAAAAAAAAAAAGACATTGATTCAAAAGGTTATACATTATTAATCAAGAACTGTCAAGCCTTCTGAATAAGTTCATTTTATTGCGCTTATGCATCATAAGGGCCAGTCACCTCAAATCCCTAGAAAAACACACTGGGAGCGTTCCAAAAACATCGAAACCGTGACTGTACTTGTAGCAGGCCTACTAAACTGGATCTACAAACAAGGTTGGTGCATGTCTTTTTAAAGCTTAGCATGCTGGGTAAAATGTCAGCACACGACATAAAATATGTTTTCTGTTTTTCCCAGAATAAGGTTTTGACATTTCAGGCGAATTGTCTCTTAGGAGACAATTTACATGAAATGTCAAAGCCTATTTTTCTGATGAAAATAAGAAAAATATCAGTTTGTCGTCTGCTGAATAAGCTCAGAGAGCTATAAAGGTTAATTAACACGTAAAGTCATACCTTTTGTATAAAAATAGTTTATTTCCTTTGAACATATGAACACAACAATTTTAATAAATAATGTAACATGAAATATAACTACAATGACTCAACATGAATAAAATATGAAATCGTATGACACAAGTTAGCATCCTGATCGCATATATGCGGACAAAAAAGTCGCAGATCAGCCTGCGCATTCGCAAAGTCTCACCATGGTCTTCATTACCCGCTTACAGAATCGTTGTTAATATAGACTACATACGGCTAGAAAATGCCCTGATCAGATTGTTCGAATGTGCAGGCTGATTTGGGCCTTCGCTGTTAGCTTCCCACAAGCCGTATATGACATAAGGAACATTTTTCTCACGTTGAGCATCACAACAACGAAGTAATGGAAACTAAAAAAAACAACTTGTCATCCATATTTTAACCTTTAAAGCGCTAATCATAATTACAGCAAGATATTTGTTGTTGCTGTTGTTTTGTGGTGTTTGGGTTTGTGTGTGTTGTTGTTGTTGTTGTTGTTGTTGTGTTTTGTTTTTTTCTTTGTTTTGTTTTGTTTTGTTTGTTTTTTGTTGCCGTTGTTGTTGCTTCAGAGAAAATAACGCTTGGCATTTCATGTAAATCGTCTGCCTGGCAGATGATTCACATCAGTTGCCAAGTCTTAGTTTCTCTGAAAAATAATTTAATAAAAAAAACAGAATGTCATTTGCTATTATTTTGCTTAGCGCTTTACGTTTTATTACAGCTTGACATATATGAAACCGGTTATGTGAAGAGAGATTTTGCAGAGCATGCCCAGAATATACTGCACATCAATGCAGTTCCAATCTGACATGCCTTTGTCGGTGTAAACCAGTCTTACTTGAATGTCTATTTTGGCTAACGCTTAGCAAGCTGGGTAAAAATAGTAGCAGACGACATTCTTATTTGGAAACAATTTGCATAAATTGTCTAATCGTATTTTCTGAAAATAAAAAATATCATCAATTTGTCGTCTGCTGAATCTGACCGTAGCATGATGAGTATTAAGTAATGGAACTATAATTGTAATGAAAATCATATTCTAGTTTTAATTAAAAAAAAAAAAAGACTATAACACTCTTTCAGAGGAGACAAGTATGTCGAAATGATTTTACCTCCCTTCTGAAAAGGGACCTTTTTTGGAATAAAGTATTTCCAATTAGTAACATTTTCTTCTTTTAACATTTTCCTCTTTAAGAGGGGAGGTAAATAATTTTAGGTCAGAATGACCATCCTTGTAAATGTATACATTTACCTTAAACTAAAGGCCACTGCGCCAGTCAGTTTATTCCCTTCATGGAGACCTATCAAACCGCAAGGTACTGTATCAAGAACAGTGTGGTCTTCACCACCTTCCCCTGAACTCCAAATGTTGCTGCCTACATTAAATGGGCCACGTCAAGGGAAAATGTCTTCCAGTTTATGCAAAACGCCCATATTCAGATCATTCTGAGCGGTCTACACAGCCTTACAGGTCTTTCCTGTCCTTTCATACATTCTAGTCGCTAATGATTTCGAAAGCGGACAGAGAAGGCCCTGATCAGACTGCGCATTCGCGCTGTCCGCATGTGCCCTGTAGACAGTTTCGCTTGATGCAGCCCAAACAGATAATGTGTCCTATCGTCAGTTCCTATACATTACAGTAGAACAAATGAGAGATGAAGTCATATCTTATGAATTAAAACACAGAAACTATATTTCATGTTTCATAGTCGAAATTTTCTTGTAAGATTATGACCTCTGAATTCAGCTTCTCTCTCTCTCTCTCTCTCTCTCTCTCTCTCTCTCTCTCTCTCTCTCTTCTTTTGTTTTATTAGCTTTCATTATCGCGCTTGTTCGTTCATATGAAAAATTTGGTTTGCGGTTTGGCCTCAGAGTTACTGCTGAAGAGTGAAGGGGTGTTGCTCTGAACAAGTCTTTGGAGCAGTATCTCACACAAGCCCAAAAATCAAGTACATCCAGCCAGCCACTCAGGAATGAACATCTTTTCAAACAAACATAACACTTTATTTCAGCATGAAAGTTCTAAGTCCGTGACATCGACCTCAAGCTCATTGGGTCAGGTGTGCCAACTTTGGACCAGTGTCTAGCATCAAATCCAAGTGTCTACTAAATCCATTGACATTCAGGAGATGTAGAGTTTATAGAAACAGTAACGTAAAACTTAAACATGAAAAATCCAACATAAAACTTAAACATGAAAATCCAAGTCAGGTAACATAATCTTAAATCTAGGAACACATACTACCGTATGCCAGTGGAGCATAACAGCTGCCTGAGGGAAAATCAGTCCAGCGTACAAACGAACTGCCGCATGCTCGTGGGAGTGCGCATGCGTAGCCTCATCTGAGCATGCTCAGCGCCTGGAGTAATTTGGATACTTTATGCTCACTGCACATGTCCACAACCTGGCCTGAGCCTGCACAGGTCACATATGACCGAAGGCAGATTTTATAGTGACGCTGACCATCTGGCAGGGGAAAGGCACACGTTTCACATGAAATGTCAAGTCTCATTTTCTCTGAAAAATACAAGAAAAGTCAACTGTCGTCAGCTGCAGTTGTGATAACCGCTTTAACCTTTACCACTCCCTGGGATAATTCAGCAGATGACAAACTGATAATATTTTTCATATTTTCCAGTTTCTGGGAAAAATAAGAAAATTATTACAAAATGTCGGCTGCTGATTTTTTTTTTACCCAGTGTACTAGGCGTTTTAAGGGTTAACACGAGCTTTGGAACATTATTTCCAAGTTGCAGTTCTTTAACACTCATTCAATCGTCCCTGGGCAAAATCGTCATTCGCACTGAACACAATTTGGCACAGAATGAAAATTTCCAATACTCTCGGCAGGAAATTCCAGCTATCGGTAATCAGATTAGCACTTTCTTACTAACTTGTCCGGTGAAAACGTCGTCTGATATCCCCCTTGCATTGCGTCCTCGCTTGTCGAGTTGGTAGCTTTCGACACCGTTTCCTCTCTCCAATGTACATATTTTTGAAAGAGCATCCTTTCTCAAAATATTTCGCGTATTTGGCTGAGCATTTACTGATTCTGTAAGCCAGTTCTTTCAGAGCTCTGTCGTTTTCTGATGGCTCAATCTTTGAATTATGAACACGATTAAACATTCTGTCATAGAATTCAGTGTCAGCCACGCAGGAAACTCGCATTTTCGCGGCTTTCTCTCCTATCTTTCGACATTTTCTTGCTGTGGGTTCAAACCCTCTGGTAACACGGGCTTCCGCTTCTTTTCTTGTTAGAATTTTGGCACGGGCTATGTAGTTTGGGTCGATTCCATGCACCACTGAAATAAGAAAGAAACGTTTGATTCACATAGGGGTTTCAGTCTAAAATAAAAAAAAAATCGCAAACAGTGTAGATCCAGATCAGACGGCTACGAGCCGTCTGATCTGGATCTACACTGTTTGCACAAGTATCAGGTAGTGTTTAGTTACAAAATTTAAAGAATTTCCCTAATTTAGTCATTACACAAACTTTAGAAAATCGTTAGTACCCCACAGCCTCTATACTCCAAAGCGAAAACGATATTACAAAACGTCAACCGTATTGTAGCCAAGCAAACTATAAATGATATAGAAAAATGAATATAAATGGTCATTTGTTCCATATAATCTTTAGATGTTCGTTTGAATACATTTTGGGGTCCAACATTGAACTCTGTTATACCCGAAACAGTACTACTATCATAAACCGAATTATAAATTCATCTACAAAAATCATTTCAGTAAAGTTATATACGGGCCACGTTATGACAGGCCAAAATCGCAAATCAAAGTAATGTATTCTATGTTCGTGTCTCGCCAGCCCCCGCCCCAGCCCACCACACACACACACACACACACACACACACACACACACACACACACACACACACACATTTCTACAAAATTCAAATATTGTATGAGCGAACAGCCAAACGTCACATGAGCGGGGGCGATTACCGAACTAGTATAGTAACTTATGAAATATCATCTTATCAAGGTGTAAAGTTGACCTTGGTAGAATTCTACCAATCCTTTGATCATCATTGTTAAGTCACGCATATATTCAATGAGTTACAGAGTGAGAAAATGTACCTTCGGACAACCACGCCCAGATCAGCCTGCGAAAGCGCGCAGTTCTGACTACCTTCGCTATCCGCCTGATGAAACCATCGAGCTTTGAACTATCCAAAGAGCGTATAGAGAAGATAGATCAGACTACGTTGCGCAGGCTCATATATCCAAAGGTACATTTTCTCATGTTTCGGCACAAATAAGGTAGCCTATAAGGTAGCACAGCAACAAACAGTGTACAGTCGAAAGCAAATATCGACCGTGTTAGACAAAAAGGGAGAGTGCCACATTTGTGTTACGCTAATTATGTCAAAGTGACCATAATCAATCCAATGCGGTGCCAGATTCGTGTGTGTTCGTATGTAGCTTAAGCAAGTGTTCGCTTCTTCGTAGATGACTTCAGCTAGTGTTTGTGCGTTCTTATATGGCTTAAGCTAGTGTTTGTGCGTTCGTAGACGGCTTAAGCTAGTGTTTGTGCGTTCGTAGACGGCTTAAGCTAGTGTTTGTGAGTTCGTAGACGGCTTATGCTAGTGTTTGTGCGTTCGTAGACGGCTTAAGCTAGTGTTTGTGAGTTCGTAGACGGCTTAAGCTAGTGTTTGTGCGTTCGTAGACGGCTTAAGCTAGTGTTTGTGCCTTTGTAGATTGCTTATGCTAGTGTTTGTGCGTTCGTAGATGGCTTAACTAGTGTTTGTGTGTTCTAAGATGGATTAAGCTAATCTTTGTATAGTCGTAGATGGCTTAAGCTAATGTTCGTATGTTCGTTTATGGATTAAGCTAGTGTTTGTATGTGAAGTTCTTGTGTTTGTGTGTTCGTAGATGGCCTAAGCTAGTGTTGTGTGTTTATAAATGGCTTAAACTAGTGTTTGTTCGTTCTTTGATAGCTAAACTTGTGTTTATGATTTCGTAGATGGCTTAAGCTAGTATCTGTCCGCTCTTGGACGGGTTAAGCTAGTGTTTGTGTGTTCGTAGATGGATTAAGCTATCTGTTCTCAGAAGGCTAAAAGAGGACTCTTCATGTATAATATACACTTTTCCTCTTACTGACAAATACATTCATGTTTTCGCCCTGAAATGAAAACTATACTCAAATGTGCAATTGTGAATTGCACCAATAGGAGGCTGTGTCTAAAAGAGAATTTTTAAATCAACCTTGTTTAAAGCATTGTGCATAAGAATTTAAAGAGCTGTTGCTGCGTTCATAGTAGCAGAGTTGAAGTTTTATATCCTGCCTTATACTGACAAGACACAGCGCTGATAATGCACTTGTCATTTATAAATATTTTCCCAACTCATTAGCCATTGGAATTCACAGATTTCTCTTCTATGGGGAGTTAAAGGTCTGCACGCTATTTGCATAATTATCCTAAATTAGAAAATTTGTATGATTTTATATTTGGCATATCCTGTCGTTTTCGTTGATTTCATGAGGTACGTCACAATAATATTTCAGAGGACGAATATTGTACTTAAGCTGAACGTATTGACTGCTGCTGCAAAAAAATACACAGCCACTATGAAAGAGAAACATAGTCGATTTTGTTAAGTTGTGCTTTGTCATTGATGGTGAGTATATTAAACAGTACATACTCTTATGCCAAAAACTTAGGGTCGTTTGAAACATTGAACTGGTCAATGATGGTTCATAAATCGGACAGTAATCTTTCCTATGATACTTCATTATATATCATACTTGCCACACGCGTACCGTAACTTCCGATTTTTGTTTAACTCTTTCGGCGCCTTAACTTCAGACTACATTTTTTTTTTCTAAGACATTCATATGTAAAGTTTAAGAACTGATTGTCAAACAGCGTAGATCCCGATACGATGGCTCATTATGAGCAGTCCCATCTGGATCTACGCTGTTTGCAGAAGCCTATTGTTATCGCGTGTGGCAGTGAAAGAGGTAAACTGTTCCAACCCTGAGTTTCTGATTCAGACACCTTAAGTAACTCCTAACAATAATTCTCCTAAAATTTGAACGTCCATTTGACTATAAGTTGATTTATATAAATATTGCTAGATGAGTGGCAAACAGTGTAGACTCTGATCAGACGCCGCTGAAAAATCGGTTACTGGTTTAAAATCTACGTATGTTTCCCAGTGAATAGTGAACAACGTTTTGATGTCGTTGCAACGTAGCGTCATACGTTGTAACATTGTCGAGAAGACCTTGTGTGCTTGCATGGTTGTCAGCTGCACAGCAGGCAACCCAATGGGCACATGTTGAAACAACGTCGTTTCAACGTTGATTCAACGTCCTGGACGTAGATATTGCATCAACGTTGAAACTATGTTGTTTCAACGTTGTGAGCCTTTGGGGAATTTTAATGTATATATTCGTCTACCAAATACGAGAATTTAACGGTATTAAAACAACTGTTCACAAGCTAATTTTGATAAACTGATTAATCTGATTTACTGTTATTTGACGGTGACGAAACAGAACGGAGAAAAGAAAATAAATAAATAAATATTAGAAAAATAAATAAATATTAGAATAAATAAATTGAATAATGAAATAATTTATACAATTAAAGAAATAATAAATTAGTTCAGAACCTACCTGAAGTGCCAAAGAAACACACATTCAGAAACGACAACCAGGTAAAAACCTGTATTTCCATTATTAATATTATCCTTCCAGTAGTAGATTTGTATGTTTTACCTATGAAGCTGATCAGCTGTTTAATACCTTCGTCTGAGGGTGAATGTTTTATAAGGACACCACGTGGGACGATCCAAATACCTTAACAATGGACTAAAAATAACATGAGCCTCAACGACAGAAAACGTACCATCTGACATGTGCGCTCAGCGAAGATTCAGATCAGCCTGCGCATTCGCGCAGTCAGATCAGAATCTTCGCTACGCACATTAGGAGAGCCAAGAATGCAAAATTTCTTCATGTGGACAACGAAGATTCTGATCAGACTGCGCGGATGCGCAGGCTGATTTGAATCTTCATTGGGCGAAAATGTCACAAGGTACCTTTTCTCACGTGACGGTCCCCATAGTTCACTACATCATACGTTATCCGGTCATACGATAAATGATATTTTTCATAATTAAAATATTTTTATTTTGGGGTTATGTTTCAGTTTTTTTTTTCTTACATCAGTTCAGGCCTCTTCCTACACAGAACTCCGGTTAAAGTGAACATCCTGGCCTGATTTAACGTTTAGCACTCTGGGTAAAATTTTCAACAGACGACATTTTGAAATATTTTTCTTATTTTTGCCAGGTAACAGGATTTTACATTTCATGCAAATTGTCTCCAATGTGCATGAAATGTCAAATCCTGTTTCCTGGGAAAAATAAGAAGAATACCATTAATTTGTCGTCTGCTGAATTTCCCTAGAGAGGAGTAAAGGCTAATTCCCCCGTTATTTTCCTCATATTATTAATTGATCCTATACCATCAGACAGTGCTCCCAGCGAAGACTGTGATTAGCCTGCGCTCAGGACTAGTCTTCGATAACTTTGGAACCTTGGCTATCAACGGAGGTCAGGGCGGAGACTAATCAGGCTGTGTGGATGCACAGGCTGATATGAATCGAAGTTTTTTTGTTTTTGTTTTTTTTTTTGTTGTTGTTGTTTTTTCTCAAGCGGTGGCTCTATATTGAGATGCTGTATATAATTATATTATCAAATAACATGTTTTTTTTTTACAATGACTACAATATATACCCTAAGTATTCGGAGAGACTGGTCCTAGCAAGCAGTGCAGACCCAGAGCGCCTTTACCGTAATCTTTTACAGGGGCCCGTAGAACTTTTGCAGGAATTACCTCGTAGGTGTATGCTTAAACGGTGCGTTAGCTCACATCCCTACTATGTCCTGTACGTTGCCCTACACTGCCTTGTCATGCGTAATTGCAAATAATCTACAGGCGCCCGTAAAAATTACGGTGCCCGTTGCCAGTATTTTAAAATCAACGGGGTTTTTGGAGGGGGGGTGGGGTGGGGTTACAGTGCAACAAGGTTCTGAACAGACTGTCGATGTTTGTACTCGCCGTTCGCATTTAACATAAGAACCTTCTCTCTGACTGCGCATCATACTGTCAAATGTTAAATATAATGAGAGATAGCAGCAGTATTTCTATTATCTCCCTTGACAGGTAAAGTCCAAGGTAGATCAAATACTAACCAGGTCCTTCTAACTGGAATCCTCTGCTTTTATCATAGGTCATCAGTGGAATTTAACAAATTCTTAACTTTACATTTCTCCATATCCACATGGAAGATTAATTAATATTATATATTTCATTGCACAGAAAATGTTTCTTTTAAATATTTTGGAAGGTGTATTGGCATATGACCTTGTTAAAATTAGATTTATGAAGGAAAAGGAAGTAATACTTAATGGAAACATTAATGATAAAAGCAGAGGAATCCAATTAATTGGACCTGGTTATTTACAGAAAGTAATCAAGGGAGTTAACTGACTACTTTCTCCTATTGAGGAGTATTGATTGACTAAGCAGAGTCCGATTTGCGCCTTTGACTTTACGTCACTAATTCTTTATCGGACAGCGAATGCCTTTGGCTTTCACTGGCCTTCACTGACCATCCTGGGCTTTCACTGCCATGTGCCTTCAGTGTTCTCCCTGGCTTCACTGGTTGCCCTAGGCCTTCACTGTTCGCCTGACCTTCATTGTTTGCCCTGGGCCTTCAATGTTCGCCTCGTTCGCCTTATTGCTTGCATATACCCCGATGCTCAATTTCTCTTGGCTAGCATATGAACCAACCGACCCACATGAAATTGTACGGCACGTGTAGTGTCATTTGCAAACAGAGAAAATCAGACCAACCTGCACCTCTACTTGGGCGAGAATCAGTCAAGTTCAAACATTGCGCAGGTGTAGGTCTACATGCTCAGGTTGGTATGGGCTAGCAGTAAAGTACCCAGCTAGCATTCTTTATAAATCTATAGAGGGCCGATATCGGCCCGTCAGCCATCCTGACGGGCCGATAACGACCCGCTATAGATTTATAAAGAATGCTTACTGGGTATGCGACTGGGTCACACTATACTGTTAGAATTTCTCATGGTTATCAAAATTTGAGACCGTAACAAATGCGGAAGACACATTGGGCTCGATTACTTCCATTGCATCATGAAAACATGCCTATAAAATTTTGACCCCCTTAAACCCCACTTTTATATAGTAAAACTGGGATTTATAGGGGTATATATTATTTTTCATATTTATGCTCAAAACATAGACTGTGGTACTCGTTAGAACCGCCTCGACCTGTGGTACTCATTAGAACCGCCTCGTCGAGGCGGTTCTAACGAGTACCCACAATCTCTGTTTTTGAGCAGAAATATTAAAAATATCAGATTTTTTTATCTGAAAATTTTCATTTTTTGGTGGTAAAATTTTCAGCATATTTGAATAGGCCTGTTTTCGTAATGGCCAGTGCGGCAGCAAGGCTATGGAATACCATGGATATACACAGAGGTTAGTAAATAAAAGAGAAGGTACCATACTGTATGACCTGGCCATACTCTTTAATATTACCTGTGAGGTGTGAAACCTCGACATGACTGCGCTGATCATGTGACGCGGGTTGGGTCTACGCCCAGATTACTTTTCCCAGGTAACCGCACAATCCGCTGTTCATATATACTGGGCAAATCATCTAACCGGTCACTTTTGTTTTCTCAGGAAACCCTATTAATTGTGAATGGATTTAAATTAACTTGGTCTAAAATGATTTTCTAGACGTTGTAATATGATCAGCTGGCAAAGATTGGTATTTTTTGAAATTATAAAACACAGTTTTCTAGCAAAATTTAAAAAGCATTAAATACGCATGCGCAATCCTTATGCTATGGAGTTCAATTCCAAAAAATAAGCAGCCACAGTTGAAACTTCATCACTAAAAATAAAACATTAAAAACTGCAGTTCTGTCGAAGTGTAAAGCAAGAAAATGACAATGAAGTTTGTTTTTTGTTTTTTTGTTGTTTTTTTTGTTTTGTTTTTTTTTTGTATAATTTTGTAATTTTCCATTCACCTCAATGGAAACTTAGTCAGTCTGTAATGCAAGAACAATTCGACCATTCCATTTCCGGTCTGCTCTTTTGAGTATTGCAAGCTTGATAATTTATTCTGTGGAAAATCTTAAAAGTTTATCTGCTACTTTAAATAGAAAACGTCAAATACCGTTTACGGAGATTTAAGCCAAATGGTGGCCGGTTAGAACTTTTGACTAGTATATATTCATTTATTTTACCCAGTACCCAGCAAGCACACAACGTCGCATCAACGTGACGTTGTAACCACGTTGTGTGTTTGCTGGGTAAGCATTCTACATAAATCTATAGTGGGCCGTTATCGGCCCGTCAGGGTAGCTGACGGGCCGATAACGGCCCGCTGTAGATTTATACAGAATGCTAGCTGGGTAGGTGTTGTTCCCTCTGTGTTTTATTTGCTAACGTAAATTTTATTGCTGTAATAACATTATTTTTTTTTATCCTGTTTCACGTGGACAAATAGCAGGAGTAAACGCTGTAGACCAAGACTGGACCAGGTTTTACACGTCTGCTATTCCGTCATTACTTTATGACACATTATCGAAAGCCCAGTCGCAGAAGTAGTAGTAGTAGTAGTAGTAGTAGTAGTAGTACCAGCATCAGCATGAGTAGTAAAAATAGTAGAAGCAGTAGTTGTAGTAATAGTAGTAGTAACAGCAGAAGTAATAGTTGTAACAGTAATAGTAGCTGTAGCAGTATTTGTTGTTGTTGTAGTAGTAACAGAAGCAGAAGAAGTTCATGGTAATTATTGTTGTTGTATCAGTAGAAGCAGTAGAATGGGGAGGAGCAGCAGCAGTATTTTGAGAGGCAGACGGTATTTGTTTGTTTGTTTTTGATAGTTGCAAAACATATTTTGCTAGGTTTCACTTTTCTGTTTTTTTTTTTTTTGTTTTTTTTTTTTTTTTCGTTTTCATAATGCGCAGGGCAATATTTGCTCATTGGTCACGTGATGGTATCGTACGATGGATGTTTATGCTAGATATCAACGATAGGAATTTGTTATCATCATTCATTATTTCTATAATCTGGTTAGAGATGAAGAAAACTAACTCTTACCATGCTATGGACAAATTCAGCAGGCGACAAATTGATGATACTTTTCTTATTTTCCCCCAGAAAATAGGTTTGACATTTCGTGCAAATTGTCTTCCTAGGAGACAATTTGCATGAAATGTCAAAACTTATTTTCTGGGATAACGATAGAAATATTTCAAAATGTCGTCTGCTGATTTTTTTACCCAGCATGCAAAATGCTAGGAAACGCTGTAAGGTTTGTGGACGTCAATTTGTAGGCGTAATGGAACCAATCTGCATCATGAAATATTTTCCTTCCTTCATTTGCGCATATTGGTATATACCCTAATGTCGTATTACCGAATCTATCCTAAATATTAGTGTTGTGGCCGATGATCGATTATATAGTCGATCATCAGTCACTTTTACTTCTTTTGACTGATGATGGGAAAGAATTTTTAATGTCGACTAATCGCAAACTTCTGTTCTTAGAAACTAATAATTCTTATTTTTCTAACTTTTTTTGTTTTAATATGCAAGTTATAAAACTAAAATATTGAGCTATCTATTTGGGTCATTGTGGTCAATAAATGTGAAGAAATTTGATAAAAAAAACAAAACAAAACAAAAAAAAAAACAGCCTGAAATAAGACATTTTTTTTTCAACCGAAAAGTACTACCTAGCGGGCACATGACGTTTGTACAACGTCGGTTCAACGTCGATGCAACGTCATGACGTTGCATTGACGTTGAGGCGACGTTGTATTAATGTCATGTGCCTGCTGGGTAATGTTTGATCCGAAAAGTACTAATGTGGTTACCCCCTTATCGATCTGGAGCTAGGAATAAGTACCTGGAAGTAGGCTGAAATAAGAATGTATATATTTTCTGCACATCGACTATTAGTCGATAATCAGTCGGCTTTACAACCGATGATTGACTATGAAAGTTTGGCCGATTAACAACTCTACTGAATATTATGTTTAAACAATATTTGCTTCTCTCTACGAAACATAAGGACATACAGTTGAGTTACATACTAACAATGACAGAAAGGAGACCTGGACGAAAGCGAATCCATTTCCTCGAGTTTATCGCATCCATTTCATCGAGCTTATCGAATCCGTGTCCTCGATATCCTAAATATAAGATTTTTAAACAGTGTGTACCCAGATCAGATGCCGCAGCAGGGCCTACACTATTTGCTCACTCATTTAGCAGTTTTTAGACAGATCAACAGGAAGTGAAATAAACTTGTTTAACTGCTAGGATAAGTATGGTAAGGAGTTAAAACGTGTCCGAATATTTTGGGTAAATACGGTATATTTGAACAGACACGCCTAAGCAAACTGTGCAAACCGCAAACCCTAGATCAAACTACCAAAAGTTGTGTATGGAAAGGTTTTAAACTTTAAGCCACAACGTGAGAAAATATACCACAGGCGACATTACCGCACTATGCGTTTTTTTTTTGTTTTTTTTTTTTTTTTGTTTTTTTTCTTGTTTTGTTTCACAAAATTACCGCGGAAAAAAAACTTGCAGTAATATATCTCATAAAGATTATCAGAGGACTTCATGACAGGATTATTTTTATGATGCATGTGCGATACTTTTTCTGATTTTCTTGATAAAAGCAAATGTTGTTTCAAGTTGTACTCATTTGACTTGCCTTCTCTTGTGACGGCAAATTTATATGAGTATCCGCAGCATATGCTTTTATAAAGAAGTAGATAAAAATACCCGGGTCGTAATATAAAGACCAGTAAATTGCTTGACTGAGCGCTTATAGGGGTATGTGCAGTAACTAGGTCGAATACGGTATCATACAAGCTGTGATCACAGACAAATTCTTATCACCCTGCACATCCGATCATGTCGAATCAGTCTTCGCTGTTCGCTAGAAACTGGCGACCCACTACGAAAACACGTCCATTCAAATAAATTGAGAATTTTACCACAAGAAAATGAAAACTTTCAGATGAAAAATTCTGGTAATTTTCATATTTCTGCTCAAAACATAGATTGTGGGTACCCACAATCTATGTTTTTGAGCAGAAATAAGAAAATTCATGTATACCCTGTAAACCCCAGTTTTACTACATAAAAGTAGGGTTTAAGAGGGTCAAAACTATATAGGCGCGTTTTCGTGATGACTGGCCATCTGCAAGCTGATGTGGGCCTTCTTCGTCAAGGCCCGAATGTCAAAAGGTATATTTTATTTTTCAAGTTACAGCTCAAAGTAGATGAAATTTCTGCATGTAAATACGTTTGGATGAATATCAAATTTGAAAATATGCGTACAAAACTAATTAAAGGATTACCGTAAACCGCCCTTTGTCTTCGTTGTTAAGATAAACAAACAAAAATTGGATCTCACGAAATAAAAAGCCCTTCCCGACTTTTTGCGTCATGGTCTGCAATCATGCGGTTGAATTATCATGCGGGTAAGCTCGAGTCGAACGATTGGCGTGGTGCGAGCTTTTGAAATACCGATATTAAAATAAAAATAGAAAATTATAATATAGTTACTAAGAAGAAAAACATGTATACATGTTCCCACATTAAGACACTTAAAAAACGTCAATTATTTTATCTTAAAATGGTGATCTCTTTGTTCAGGAAATGTCATTTAAGGCAAGTATATGTTCCGATTGAAAAATGAAAGAACAAAAGTACACTGGTTATTGAAAGAAAACACCATTATGAACTTAAACCATAAAACACAAATCACAACTGCAGCAAATTACACTGATTTTTATTTATTTATTTATTTTTATTTTGCAGAGAAAATAAGACCTGACATTTCATGTGAATCGTCTGAAATGTCAAGCTCTATTTTCTCTGAATAATAATAATAATAATAGAATGTTATCATCTGTTACAAATTTGCTTAGCGCTTAAAGGGTTATTGAAATATCTTGATACATTATTCAAATAAAAGGAAATTTTTACCACAAAAAAAAAAAAAACTGAAAAAAACTCGGATAAAAATTCTGATATTTTTCCTATTTCTGCTCAAAACATAGATTGTGGATACTCATTAGAACCGCCTCTGCCAGTTTTACTATATAAAAGTGGGGTTTAAGGGGGTCAAAATTATATATGTATGTTTTCGTGATGACAAAGCTACGAACCGTATTAAACTGCGGGGAATATGTGATCAGCGAAGGCCCAGACCAGCCAGATGCATGCTTACTCTGAGATCGGATACTGCAGAATAAATGGACGAACAGATATGGTCCTGATCAGACTGTGCGGGGGCGCATGCTGATCTGGGCATTCCTATTGGCATATGGCATAATGGCAGTTTTCTTGCATTATTTTAATTGTTTATATACCGCACGATCAAATATTTTTAGAAAAAAATATGTAGTCAATGAAAAAAAAAATGAACAATTTCAAGAAGGGTAATACTAATTATGCTTTGTGCTTAAGGTTTTTCTTTATGTCAAAAGACGTCTTAATGTATGTTAACATCAGTTACTTAGGGACGTGCCTAGACTAGCTCCTAGACCTTGATGTCATGTTTTATCACTCCTAACTATAAGCTGATTCAAATTTATGTATGACATCTTGTATAGCCAGTCTCTAATAGTTGATCTCCAAGATTAGTTGCTGCTATCAAAGAGGTGAGGCAAGCAGTAAGTAGTAGATGGCCCTTAGTTCATTAAGTAAATTAATAATTATAATTGATTGATGAAAATAATATTGATATCCGACTAGCAGCTAGTCTAGGACGTGCCATTTCTTATTTTTGGGATGGGTAGGGATGGGACTGCTTGTTCGTGTGTGTGTGTGTGTGTGTGTGTGTGTGTGTGTGTGTGTGTGTGTGTGTGTGTGTGTGTGTGTGTGTGTGTGTGTGTGTGTCTCAAACTCATTTTTATTAATATTTGTTGCTGTCGTAAAGCCAAATTGTTTGTTTCATATGGACAGCCATTTTTGGACACAGTGTGCAGTTTTTAAACCAAGCTGTCACATAAGATATAGAAGCACACTTTTAATATTATTCAAACTTTAGGTATTTTCAAATAAATTTCGTATTTTCTTCCTTATTTCTATCACCAAACTTTGGATATAGAACAATATCTTTATACCGCACGATCAAACATTTTTAGAAAAAAATATGTAGTCAATGAAAAAAAAAAATGAACAATTTCAAGAAGGGTAATACTAATTATGCTTTGTGCTTAAGGTTTTTTTTTTTTATGTCAAAAGACGTCTTTATGTATGTTAACATCAGTTACTTAGGGACGTGCCTAGACTAGCTCCTAGACCTTGATGTCATGTTTTATCACTCCTAACTATAAGCTGATTCAAATTTATGTATGACATCTTGTATAGCCAGTCTCTAATAGTTGATCTCCAAGATTAGTTGCTGCTATCAAAGAGGTGAGGCAAGCAGTAAGTAGTAGATGGCCCTTAGTTCATTAAGTAAATTAATAATTATAATTGATTGATGAAAATAATATTGATATCCGACTAGCAGCTAGTCTAGTACGTGCCATTTCTTATTTTTGGGATGGGTAGGGATGGGACTGCTTGTTCGTGTGTGTGTGTGTGTGTGTGTGTGTGTGTGTGTGTGTGTGTGTGTGTGTGTGTGTATGTTTCTCAAACTCATTTTTATTAATATTTGTTGCTGTCGTAAAGCCAAATTGTTTGTTTCATATGGACAGCCATTTTTGGACACAGTGTGCAGTTTTTAAACCAAGCTGTCACATAAGATATAGAAGCACACTTTTAATATTATTCAAACTTTAGGTATTTTCAAATAAATTTCGTATTTTCTTACTTATTTCTATCACCAAACTTTGGATATAGAACAATATCTTGACAATCAATCAGTCAATCAAATCAACCCATTAATCAATCAATCAAACAATCAGTCAGATATTTAACTCTACCAGGCAAAGGAGTCACATAGAGGCAGTTTTATAGTGTTTGAACGCTTAGCATGCTGGGTTAAATTTTCAGCAGACGACATATTAAAAGATTTACCCAAGAAAATAGGATTTGACGTTTCACGCAAATTAATTTCCATGAAATGTCTAATCCTGTTTTATGATAAAAAAAAATCAATACGAAAATACAAAAAAATATCAAATTGTCGTCTGCTGAATCTACCTATAGAGTGGTAATGGTTGTCTGCGCAAAGACAGGTCTAGGTCTACATTGTTCTTATGATATAAAATCAAAATGCGTAGCCCATATAATTATAGGAAAATATTTTTTTTAATGCCTCAGTACATACTTTTTCATATGTTAATTTTGCTTATTCATTTTTGTTTGCTCTGTATAATTATAACAAATAATAATACATTTATTTATTTAATTTATCATTATTATTATTTTGTTATTATTTATTTATCAATATTTTTTCAAAATTTCTTACTAGCTTCCTGCGCCTGATGTGTTCTCGCGAGCGCTTAACGCAGAGCTACCGTCTGCCTGATGTCTGCAGCTGTTGTGCTCCATGGGTCCTGGCAGTTGATGTGTGCTCAGTGGGGTAGTGCATTGCTAGCTTCCACCTACTCTACATAATTTTTATTCGAAACCTGAAGTTTTCAGCAGACGACATATTAAAAGAGTTTCCCCAGAAAACAGAATTTGACATTTCATGCAAATTGTACTGGAGACAATTTGCATGAAATGTCAAATCCTATTTTATGATAAAAAAAATCAATACGAAAATAAGAAAAATGTCAAATTGTCGTCTGCTGAATCTACCCATAGAACGGTAAAGGTTGTCTGCGCAAAGGCAGGCCTAGTTCTACATTGTTCTTATAAAATCAAAATGCGTAGCCCATGTATAATAATGGGGAAGAGAATCTGTTTTTTTTTTATTTTGGTGGTGGTGGTGTGTGTGTGTGTGTGTGTGGGGGGGGGGGGGGGGGGGGCGAGGTTGAGAATTTTTGTTTACTCTGTATAATTATAACAAATAATAATACATTTATTGTTTTTTCATTATTATTTTGTTATTATTTTATGTATTATCGTTTTTTCATAATTTCTTACTTGATTCCTGTGTCTGTCTTGCTTCGAGGATCGTAGCAGCTGATGTGTGCTCGCGAGCGCTTAACGCAGAGCTACCGTCTGCCTGATGTCTGCAGCTGTCCTGGCAGTTGATGTGTGCTCAGTGGGGTAGTGCATTGCTAGCTTCCACCTACTCTACATAATTTTTATTCGTAACTTTTGAAGTTGTCGATGGATTGTGAAAGGAGTGCTCCTACAGCACTCTGGGTAGAATTTTCAGCAGACAACATATTGAAATATTTTTCTTATTTTTCCTAGAACAGGTTTTGACTCTGATGAAGACAATTTGCATGATTTCCTGGAAAAAAAGAAAAGTATCAATTCGTTGTCTGCTGAATTGGTCCAGAGAAAGGTAACGGTTAGATAAATAATACCGCTGTCACATTACCCAAACCGACCATCGGCCGACAGTCTGGCAAGCAGTTCGGGCGACTGTTGTCGACAGTCGGCCTAATTTGTGCCTCACTTTGACAGTTGTTCTCATCGGCCAATCATTTTCTGCTTATAACTGGCGATTATAATTTTTCGTTGGTCGGCCGATGATTTTTAGAATTCGGCACAGCGTCGGGCGACTGTCTGTCGATCGTTGAGCGGCAATCGACTGACAGTCGACCGACTTCACAAGCGTCTGGGGCACTCATAAATCGACCGGCAGACGGCCGAACATCGGGCGATAACCAAGCGACAGTCGCCAGACCGGTTGACTGATGAACTTTGGTCGACCGATCGTCGCATGACTGTACCGATCATCTGCCGTCCTGTGCCCGAAAAGCGCCCGAGTTCGCCCGTCGACAGACGCTAATGTACCACGCCCACCACTGTATAAGCAACTGGCTTAACAACGACCACTATATTTTGAGTGGTTGCGACAACACATCCAACACCTGTGCGTGAGACTCCGGATGGTGCGTCAGCGGCACGACATGCTGCTTCTCACTGATGAGAAAGAAAGCATCATCTGGTCGTTCGACAGTGGATCGACAATCGCTGGCATGTCGTCTGATTGTCGCCTGATACATGCCTTGTCGCCCGACAGACAGCTGCTGACCCGCTGATCAGGCGACAGTTGGCCTAACTGAAAGCTTTGACGTCGCCGAAGGATATCGGTGAGGTATATCTTTAATGTGACAGCTCCAGTCGGCCGATCAAAAAGTTTTTATCGGCCGATCAACATCAAAATATCTTGTCGGCCGACTATCAGTTTTAATGTGACATAGGCATAAGAGTTTTGTAGGTACACAGCGCTGAGCAAAATTGTGGCAGACCATACCCTTTTTTTAGCTCACCAGGGCCGAAGGCTCAAGGGGAGCTTACAGGATGGTAGGCTATCCGTCGTCCGTCCGTCAACACCTTTGACCAGTTATATATCCACAGTCTGCAGGCTGATCTCAGTCATTTCTCATCTATCGCATGCCTCTGGTGAAACATCGATGACATAAGCTTTTTCATGGAAATCCAATGAAAACCTTGGTTGCTATGCCTAGGGTACACTTGGAAAATGCTTGTCATCAACACAAATCATTCAATTTTGATTGGATCTTCCTGAAACTTGCAGATAAAGTGGACATGGATAAACTCTCGGACAACTTGGAAAAATGACCAGATCGGATCATTAATCTTAAGAGTTACATCCCCTTGGTTGCTGAAAAAGCCTTTTTTACTTGTCATCAAAATAACTCATTCAGTTTTGATTGGATCTTCCTGACACTTGCAGATAAGGTGGCCATGGATGAAATCTCGGACGAGTTAGAAAACTGACCAGATCGGATCATAAATTAGAGTTACATCCCCTTGATTGCTGAAAAGCCTCTGTTTGACTGTCATCAGGTTAATGTGTTCAGTTTTGATCAGATCTTCCTGAAACTTGTAGAAAAGGTGGCCACGGATGAAAGCTCGTACGAGTTTGAAACCTGGCCAGATCGGATCATAAATAAGAGTTACATCCCCTAGATTGCTGAAAAAGCCTGACTGTTTGACTTTGTCATCAGCACAGCGCATTCAGTTTTGATCGGATCATCATGAAACTTGCAGATAAAGTGGATATGGATTGGATGTATTTGAAACTGTCCAGATCAGATTATTTATTTTAGGGTTACGTCCCCTTGATTGCTGAAAATGCCTATTTTAGATCTTGTCATCAACAACACATCTATCAGAACCTACGGTTTATCGAATGAGGTTGAAACTTGGTGGACAATTAGACCTTGAGATGGTATAGTGCATATGATTTCGAGGTTGCAGTACCCCCAAATTTTGAGTTACCACTATTTATTTAAAGACTTTCAGGCATAAGACTTGGTGGACTGTTAGACTACGAGGTACAGTACATATTGTTTCAAGGCTACATACACCAAAGTTTGGTAGAGTCATTACTCTTAGATTTCAGAAATTACAATATTCAAATTTCTATTACATATTCCGGTAGTCCAATGTCTGACTCATAGCAAAAAAGACAATTTATGTTTCTGGCTTATCATTACGGGGAGATAATTCTTTCCAGTTTACCCCATCCCAAAAACTCCCAAATTATACCATATTCGAAACGATGGGAATTACATTAGTTCATCTTTTTTTTTTTTTCTTTTGGTGGGGAAGGGGTGGTTTTTCTTACATCAGAATGATGAGAACACAACACTGACTGGAAATTATAGTTAAATAAATACAGTCTGTGTGCGTGTAGATTTCATAAGAGTTGTTATAAAACTATGCCCCCCCCCCTCCCCTCCAGCACCCCTTCATTAGACCCATTCTGATGCAAGAACTATTTCCCAAACTAAAGGTAACTAATCCCCATCCTTTGGAACATGGTATTAATTTAGGAGTTTTGGGGGTGGGGTAATCTCCTCATAATAATAAACCAGAAGGATATTTATTTTTCCATTCTGCTATGATTCAGAATCCAGAATATGCAATTGTATTTGTTTTAATCTGGTCTTCGCCACCTGAGCCACTTAGGGAAAATCCTTGCCATACTGCAATATCTCCTTATAGGTCATGCTCCAATGCAAACAGAGATAATAACACAAAACATATGATGGTATTTTTTTTCTTTAACTTCTATTCTTTTAATAACATTAAATAGTATTGCACATCATTTTCTAATATAATATACTATACTTTTAACCACATCATTTTCCAATATAATATACTATACTTTTAACCCTCTAATAATTACATATTTGGGCCAGCATGCGAAAAAGGGGCCTAATGGCTTTCCGATTTGTGGTTCTTCAAATGCACATGAGCAGTCCCCTATTTGGGCTACAGATACGCTTTTTTTGCCCGAAGGTTCCTCAAGGTCCCTACATATTTGCAAACAGCATAGGCTCTGGTCAGACTGTGCTTGTGTGAAGGCTCGCCCGAGTCTTTGCTGGTCATCTATGTGGTAAGTACCATTTTCTCATGTGCTGACTCATTCGCTATGGTTTGCCAATTTTCATTTTTCACCCAAAGTATTCACAAAAAAATCAGAGCAAACTGTGTGGCTACACAGAATTCAGTGTCTGATCAGGATTTACACTGTTTGCCACTCATTCAGTTATCTTTTAATCACATTGACAGGGAGTAAAATGGTCCTGTTCAAATTTTAGTTGATATATGATTAGAGTAAAGATGTCCAAATACTTAACCCTTAAGACGCCAAACACAACAATTGTCGTCTGCTTTGTCTTCTGCCGAATACTTTAAAAGTCATTTTTGCAAACAGTGTGGACCCAGATCAGACTGCTCCTCTATGCAAAAGGTATGTTTCAAAAGTTTGCAAGAAGATGCAGCAGACGACATAAACAGACGACATTTTCAGATGCAGGTTTTCTTGGCGCTTTAAGGGTTAAGGTAAATGTGGTGATAAAAGCTAGGCAAACCATTCACATGAAATGTCAAATCTTATTTACCCTGAAAAAAAATAGAATGTGGTCCCTTACAACGTTGTATGCCATGTTAACCCTTAAAGTGCCAATCACAACTGCAGCAGACAACATTATCAATTTATTTTTTTCTCTTAAGTATTGATATTTCATGTTAATAGTCTGCTAAACAGATAGTTCACATGAAATGTTAAAACTTATTTTCTATGAAAAAAAAACAACAAAACAGTATGTCGACTGCTACAAATTTTGCTTTGCACTTTAAGAGTAAAGTGATAAAATTAAATATTTTCCATGATACTGTCTAAAAGGTACTGGGGATAAGGTTGGCATGATCAAGGAAAAATACTGCTTTCTCTTGTAGCAGGCATCATTCTATGCTTAGCATGCTGGGTAAAACTTTCTGCAGACAACAACTGAAATATTGTCCACTGTCTGACAGGGAGAAGGGAGACAAAACAATTATTACAGAGCAGTCTGTATTTAAGGCCCTTAAGGACATTTAAGGAGTTCAATATGAGAAAATGTTCTCTTTTTTTTTTTTTTTTTTTTTTTTTAAAAAATTGTGAACATGTGGCATAGATCTTTATGCACAAACAGGAAAAATCTTGAAACTAGAAAAAGTGTCCCTAGGACACGGATGTCCCTGCCAAATGCCATTCAGAAAAAGGGTTTATATGTAATTGTAACAGGTATACCATGAAGTTATTATTAAGGCCCAGACACAGTTTACTATATGGAACTGAGTCAAGGGAAGATAATTCAAAAACGAAAAATGCAAGAGTTGTCTTCCTTGTTCATGACACATCATCTCAATGTGATGCATGCACCTGTAAAGTGGCATGAATATATTCCATATGGTTTAGGAGTTATGGCCCGGACACAGTTAACTATATGGAACTAAGTCAAGCGGAAATAATTCAAAAACCAAAAATGCAAGAGTTGTCTTCCTTGTTCATGACACATTGTCTGAATGTGATGCATGCATCTGTATAGTTTCATGAATATATTCCATACGGTTTAGGAGTTATGGCCCGGACATGGTTTACTATATGGAACTAAGTCAAGGGGAAATAATTCAAAAACCAAAAATGCAAAAGTTTTCTTCCTTGCTCATGACACATCTTCTCAGTGTGATGCATGCACTGGTAAAGTTTCATGAATATATTTCATACGGTTTAGGAGTTATGGCCCGGACACAGTTAACTGTAAGGAACTAAGTCAAGCAGAAATAATTCAAAAACCAAAAATGCAAGGGTTGTCTTCCTTGTTCATGACACATCGTCTCAGTGCGATGCAGGCACTGGTAAAGTTTCATGAATATATTTCATATGGTTTAGGAGTTATGGCCCGGACACAGTTAACTATATGGAACTAAGTCAAGGGGAAATAATTCAAAAAACCAAAAATGCAAGAGTTGTCTTCCTTGTTCACGACACATCGTCTCAATGTGATGAATGCACCTGTGAAGTTTCATGAACATATTCAATACGGTTTAGGAGTTATGGCCCGGACACAGTTTACTATATGGAACTAAGTCAAGGGGAAATAATTCAAAAACCAAAAATGCAAGAGTTTTCTTCCTTGCTCATGACACATCTTCTCAGTGTGATGCATGCACTGGTAAAGTTTCATGAATATATTTCTTACGCTTTAGGAGTTATGGCCTGGACACAGTTAACTATATGGAACTAAGTCAAGTGGAAATAATTCAAAAACCAAAAATGCAAGAGTTGTCTTTCTTGTTCATGACACATCGCCTCAATGTGATGTATGCACCTGTGAAGTTTCATGAATATATTCCATACGGTTTAGGAGTTATGGCCCGGACAAGGTTTACTATATGGAACTAAGTCAAGGGAAGATAATTCAAAAACAAAAAATGCAAGAGTTGTCTTCCTTGTTCATGACACATCGTCTCAATGTGATGCATGCACCCATAAAGTTTCATGAATATATTCCATATGGTTTAGGAGTTATGGCCCGGACACAGTTAACTATATGGAACTAAGTCAAGGGAAAATAATTCAAAAACCAAAAATGCAAGAGTTTTCTTCCTTGCTCATGACACATCTTCTCAGTGTGATGCATGCACTGGTTAAGTTTCATGAATATATTTCATACGGTTTAGGAGTTTTGGCTCGGACACAGTTAACTGTATGGAACTAAGTCAAGCGGAAATAATTCAAAAATCAAAAATGTAAGAGTTGTCTTCCTTGTTCATGACACATCATCTCAGTGTGATGCAGGCACTGGTAAAGTTTCATGAATATATTTCATACGGTTTAGGAGTTATGGCCCGGACACAGTTAACTATATGGAACTAAGTCAAGCCGAAATAATTCAAAAAACCAAAAATGCAAGAGTTGTCTTCCTTGTTCACGACACATCGTCTCAATGTGATGAATGCACCTGTGAAGTTTCATGAACATATTCAATACGGTTTAGGAGTTATGGCCCGGACACAGTTTACTATATGGAACTAAGTCAAGGGGAAATAATTCAAAAACCAAAAATGCAAGAGTTTTCTTCCTTGCTCATGACACATCTTCTCAGTGTGATGCATGCACTGGTAAAGTTTCATGAATATATTTCATACGGTTTAGGAGTTATGGCCTGGACACAGTTAACTGTATGGAACTAAGTCAAGCAGAAATAATTCAAAAACCAAAATTGCAAGAGTTGTCTTCCTTGTTCATGACACATCATCTCAGTGTGATGCAGGCAATGGTAAAGTTTCATGAATATATTTCATACGGTTTAGGAGTTATGGCCCGGACACAGTTAACTATATGGAACTAAGTCAAGCGGAAATAATTCAAAAACCAAAAACGCAAGAGTTGTCTTCCTTGTTCATGACACATCGTCTCAATGTGATGTATGCACCTCTGAAGTTTCATGAATATATTCCACACGGTTTAGGAGTTATGGCCCAGACAAGGTTTACTATATGGAACTAAGTCAAGCGGAAATAATTCAAAAACCAAAAATGCAAGAGTTGTCTTCCTTGTTCATGACACATTGTCTGAATGTGATGCATGCACCCATAAAGTTTCATGAATATATTCCATATGGTTTAGGAGTTATGGCCCGGACATGGTTTACTATATGGAACTAAGTCAAGGGGAAATAATTCAAAAACCAAAAATGCAAGAGTTTTCTTCCTTGCTCATGACACATCTTCTCAGTGTGATGCATGCACTGGTTAAGTTTCATGAATATATTTCATACGGTTTAGGAGTTTTGGCCCGGACACAGTTAACTGTATGGAACTAAGTCAAGCGGAAATAATTCAAAAACCAAAAATGTAAGAGTTGTCTTCTTTGTTCATGACACATCATCTCAGTGTGATGCAGGCACTGGTAAAGTTTCATGAATATATTCCATAGGGTTTAGGAGTTATGGCCCGGACACAGTTAAATATATGGAACTAAGTCAAGCGGAAATAATTCAAAAACCAAAAATGCAAGAGTTGTCTTCCTTGTTCATGACACATTGTCTCAATGTGATGAATGCACCTGTGAAGTTTCATGAACATATTCCATACGGTTTAGGAGTTATGGCCCGGACACGGTTTACTATATGGAACTAAGTCAAGGGAAGATAATTCAAAAACCAAAAATGCAAGAGTTGTCTTCCTTGTTCATGACACATCGTCTCAATGTGATGTATGCACCTGTGAAGTTTCATGAATATATTCCATACGGTTTGGGAGTTATGGCCCGGACACGAAGTGGGACATACGGACGGACAGATGTACGGGACGGACAGACGTACAGGACGGACAGGGGTAATGCTTAATGCCCATCCGCTATTCTTCGAATAGGCAGGGGCATAAAAATCTCCCTAGCATGGCTTCCAAAATAGAGGCTACTCTCAAAGGAAAGAATTTGCTCCCAAAGGGAGCAAATTCTTTCCTAGAAAGGGAGCATATTCTTTCCTTTAAAAGAAGCCCTTTTTTTGAAGAGATAAAAGCTTTGCTTGTAAGAGCAGCTTCGATGTTTAACAAGCAGAATGTTTTCTATTAGTTGATGTCTCTTGCAAATAAGTTTCTCATGCATGCTATGCACATGTGTAATGTGTGCACGTGTAATGTGCATAATGAGACCTACACCTATGATAACAGTCATCTATCAGAACAGCTAACTCAGTTTACATATGCTTCAGAAAACTTCCCAGTAAGCATTCTTTATAAATCTATAGCAGGCCGTTATCGGCCCGTCAGGGTAGCTGACGGGCCAATAACAGCCTGCTATAGATTTATAAAGAATGCTAGCTGGGTTTGATTCTTCAAGTCCTTAAGATGCAGACATATTTAGAGATACTCTATTCTGAGTTATCATTTGTTTTGAATTATTTGGAGTCAAACTTTACATATTTACCTTGTATAGGGCTTAAACTTGGAGTTATCAATGACTTGGAAGCATCATAGTTCTACTTTAGGTTAACTAAGATGACCTTGACCTGTTTATGTCACATGTATTCATGTTTTAATACTAGCAACAAGCAAGTATACAAAATAAATCTATCACATTGTTAAGAGATATAGATACACACAATGGACACATTTTCAATCTCTTTCACTCTCTCTTAAAGCTAATAAGGACAAAAAAGGATTTATATACTCCCTGCTCCTACCAACAATTTCAACACTTATCATGCTACGGGCTAATTCAGCAGACAACAAATTTATGATATTTTTCTTATTTTTCCCAGAAAACAGGATTTGACATTTGATACAAATTGTCTCCTATATGGAGACAATTTGGATGAAATGACAAATCCTATTTTCTGGGAAAAATAAGAAAATTCTCATCAGTTTGTTGCCTATTGAATGTGCCCATAGCATGGTGTGAATTTTTCCTGAACACATATAGGACCAAGTAAGTTAATTTATAGTGGTGGGATTTAAGTAGTCTACATTCACATAACATATATTTTATAAGGGTCTTAGAGCATTAGATATTAGCAGTGAAGGCACAGATCAGTCTTTGCTGACAGTGCTAGACATTTGTTCTTTGCAAGTGTACTCTCAAAGCTCCAGATAAAATGATAATTAGATGACAATTTTGGATAATTACTCTGAGTGGGGATCACATAGCATATTACATCACAAATGGAATGATAACTACTAAATAAATAGTTTTTCTTAACCCATGTATGCCTAACCGAAGGGGAGAAATTCTCTATTTTTATAGAAGTATCTTTGGGAAAGTGACTTGTTGTACGGGAAAGCAAACAGAAAGTCATAAAAGTTGTCTCCCTTGTAAAAATTGGTGTAAAATCTACCAAGTGTATTAATCCCCTGAAGTAAGCAAGGTACGGTACGGTAAATGTCCTAAAATTTTGAACACTTTATTTCATAATTTTTTTTGTCTAGACTTAGCTTTCTTTCTTAAAATACTTTGTGGAATGGCAAACAGTGTAGACCCTGATCAGACTGCTCCTTCTGATCTGGGTCTGCACTGTTTGCATATGCCATTTTGTCAGACACTTTGGTGTACAAAATTTTAGGATATTTACCATAAGCATATAGTTATGCATCTGGACCTTCATGTGATATTGAGTTCTAAGACATTTTCTTGATTCACACTACCCCTAATACCATAAAATGAATTGCTACCATGTATGCTTCAAAAGTACCAATCCAACAATTTTGCTCTCAAGAATGCAAGTTTCAGTTTTACTATACCATAACATCTTTACAACACAATTGCTGGAACCTGGAGCAAAAAAAAACAAACAAGAAAAGCATGTTAGCTAAACAACCATGTCATATCGAAACAAAATGTATAGATATAGAAAAATCACTAATTATAGTCATTTTTTCTATATAATCTATAAATTTTGTTTTGAATACAACATTTTTGAGTTCATCTATTAATCATGATTTATCTAAAAGTGCTATAATGACCCCTGTTATAAAGGAATTCCTGTTTACAACCATCCATGCTTCACAATCACGCATCGAACCCTTTTGCTACCAACCATGCAGGTTTGATTTTTGCTACTGCTTCATAATACAAGCTATAAACAAAAACCATCTGATCACATATACAAATGTAACAAAAGGCGCTTTATTTCCAGCCAAAAAATATAGTTTTTTTATGAAATATAGAGTTTTCTTATTTCTCTTCAAAAACATGTCTCTGAGGAGGGCTTCTCATGAGAACCCATGATGTAAGTTTTTGCTCAGAAATAAGAAATTTTTTTTGTTGGCTACCCTCTTATCTAAAGCCATGGACTGACTAGGATAGACCTGGATGAAACATAATGTGTGGCCCTTGAAGAATCTACAGTGAATGGTTACTCTGGGTTTATGGTGGTCACATGCGTCATTAACCATTGTCCTGCTGAATAAATTAAGAAGCCACATCCATTTCTAATTTTCAGCCAATCAGATTACTTGATCAAGGCTGTTGATTTAGATTCACATACTTAATGGCAAACAGTGCAGATCCAGCCAACTGATCTGGATCTACACTGTTTGCAAAGGATCAGGGTTAAGGGTTAAGTAATTTTGAGCCATATCCTGAAAAAAAGTGTACCTGAGGCTTCTGCAAACAATAAAGATCTTGATCAGCCAGCAAAGCTGCACACTCTCTTAGGACCTTTACTATAATATAATATATTCTACTGTATTAACCCTAAGTATTGGGACACCTGATCTACTTACCATAAGTGTCCTAAAATTTGCAATAGTCCATTCTACTACCTCTTGGTGTGTCTAAAATACTGTATTATGTATGGCAAACAGATCAGATGCCATGTTCTGTGGTGTCTGATCTGGGTCTATACCATTTGCAAAGGCCTATTTGTCCCAATATTTAGGACTATTACGGTATTTTTCTTAAATATTCTGATTCCTTATCTCCTTACCATTCCTGTCTTAACCCTTGTCCTGCTGAATAAATTAAGATGCCATGCCCACTTCTAAATTTCAGCCAATCAGATTACTTGATCTGGATTGTTGCTATAAATTCATATACTTAATGGCAAACAGTGCAGATCCAGATCAGTTGGCTTCTTCAGAAGCCAACTGATCTGGATCTACACTGTTTGCAAAACTTTTCAACAAGTCCATTTGACTACCTGATGATGAGTCTAAAATATTCCTGGATTAGAGGCAATCAAAGTATGCATGGATGTGAAGGCTTATTAGCTTCTTTGCTGTTTGCATATGCACTAAAAACACATCTTCACATGACACCACTGTTTTCTAGCTTAAGAAGTTCCCAATCAACTTGATTTACGCACATATCATAGTAAGGTGATAAAATTCTTGTCCTCAAAACCCACTGACATATTTTGTTTTTACCAACTGCATTATCAAAATAGAACAAATATGAGGGGATAAACAGATCAGCCACACAAAAAACCGACCATTACGTCATGTGGGCCACATCATGTGAAAACGAGTCTTTGGGAATATGCAGACATATCCACATTGTCCAATATTTCAATCCGGTTTTCACCACTGGACACACCAGACATTACCTTTCATTTTAGCCTGTATAGAACAAAAAGTTTAAATCCATTACGAAAACACGACTATTCAAATATATAGAAAATTTCATCTCCAAAAACTGAAAATTTTCAGATAAAAAACTCCGATATTTTTTCACATTTCTGCTCAAAACATAGATTGTGGGTACTCGTTAGAACCGCCTTGCCGAGGCGGTTCTAACGAGTACCCACAATCTATGTTTTGAGCAGAAATATGAAAAATAATGTATACCCCTGTAAACCCCAGTTTTACTATATAAAAGTGGGGTTTAAGGGGGTCAAAATTATATAGGTATGTTTTTGTGATGAAGGGATGTGTCTACTATAAGCATCTGAAGAGAAGTAACTGACCATTACAAGGAATAGTTAGATTTCAAAAATATGCTTTAATGCTAACAGCAAAGATCTAGATAAGCCTGCACCTGAGGCCAGCAATCCATGCCATCTTATCAGTTTCCCAGTCTTATCAGGGCCCAGTTGTTCAAAGCTAACGATGTCGTTAGTTAACGATTCGTTAAAATTTACATCGAGTGATACGCAAATATGCTGAAATTTTTTGCTGAAAAAATGCGAGTAGCTTTTGCACTGCAAAAGCTACTCACATTTTTTCAGCAAAAAATTTCAGAATATTGTGTATTGAATCCGCTAAAACAGTTAACGAAATGGCCCTTAACGAGCTTGTTAAGCTAACGACGCTTTGAACAACGGGGCCCTGTTCGCCACATCAATCTGTCATATTAGATTATCATGAAAGCAAACAGCAGAAATTGCAGAGCTTTCTGTTCACTTATGCAGGCTGATCTAGGCTTTTAGATCACATGCTAATTCAAACCAACACACCAGAGATACAGTTTCTAATGATGTAGCTTTTGAGTTAACTCTTAGCATGTTGGGTAAAAGTTTCAGCTAATGACATTTTGAAATATTTTTCTTATTTTTTTCTGAAAACAGGGTTTGGAAACTTGTCTCCTAAGGAGTATATGAAATCCAGATCGTTGCACAGACTGATCTGGGTTTATGAATTTCAAGCCAAATATACACTTTCCTGGTACCTTTTAGCTGATCAACGCTCATATAATGGAATTAACAGATACACAATTTTCAGTTTTTTCTTCCTCAGGACTGATAATAAGTAGCTATTTTGCAGATATTATAATAGCTAACTTAAAAAAGTAAAACTTCAAGAGATTAACAAGGCAGAATTCAATCACTACTATAGATTCATGTCCTGATCAGGTACTTATTACTGGAAGTTGTGAAGGTAATAACATTTGCATTATTGCCACAGGAGCCTATCAGATATGCTAAGATGATACACCCCTATCCCCATCCTTGCACACACACCTTAAAAATGGCCAACTGGAAAATGGTGAAAAATGATCTGATAGATTAAGTTCACTGACAGACTTAAATTCATGTAGACCTAGTTTCCAAAAGTACATTCCCTGCTCTGTCAAAGAACCTAAAATTAACTCTTGTCCTGCTTAACATGGATATGCCCTGCCTTTGCAAACAGTGTAGATCCAGATCAGTTGGCTTCTGAAGAAGCCAACTGGTCTGGATCTGCACTGTTTGCCATTCAGAATTTGAATTTGTATCAACAACCTGGATCATGTGGGCGTGGCATCTTAATTTATTCAGCATGTCAAGGGTTAAGGAATGTAGATCCTTTCAGGAGATCATGGTTTATGCCAGTTGGCCTACCCGACTAAACTGGATATTTCAAGGTTCAGCATGACACAGTTTAACCCTTGTCCTGCTGAATAAATTAAGATGCCACACCCACTTCTAATTTTCAGCCAATCAGATTACTTGATCCGGATTTGTGCTATAAATTCACATATTTAATGGCAAACAGTGCAGATCCAGATCAGTTGGCAGAAGCCAACTGATCTGGATCTACACTGTTTGCAAAGGCAGGGTATATCCAGGTTCAGCAGGACAAGGGTTAATGAAGTGAAACACCAGAGGGTGTCTATTTCTATATCTATCTACAAGGGCATAGTTGCAGTGTACACACACATGCATACAATGAGCCCTGCAAATATGATGTTTGACAAAACAATTAAGATATCTAAATCTATGAGTTTTCACAATTTTGATAATTTTATAACAGAAATATCTTAACTCTTTGGGTGCTGGGTAATTTTGCATGCTTTTTAGTCATCTGTGGATTTTTTTTTTTTAATTAACTTTTTCAAAGAAGATCTTTCAGGAATACCATCAGAGTGTCAAACAGTTTGAATCCAGATCATGCCTGACATTTTGTCAGGCCTGATCTGGGTTCAAACTGTTTATAAAGGTTATCAGCAGACGACAAAAGTCGCCACTGGCTGGGATAGAGTTAAGTGGTGTATAAAACCTTTTAATACAACAGAATCTATGGCAGAATGACCAAGGCCTTAACCAGACTTTAAGAGAGTACAGGCTTTCACTGGGTGCCAATGTATCCAGCAACGTTTGTCATGGAAATGACAAAAATGGACAAAACTGAATATATCAACCCTTGACATGCTGAATAAATTAAGATGCCAAGCCCATTTCTAATTTTCAGATTTCTTGATCCAGGCTTTTGGTACAAATTCACATGCTTAATGACAAACAGTGCAGATCCAGATCAGTGGCTTCTTCAGACAGAAGCCAACTGATCTGGATCTACACTGTTTGCATATCCTGGTTCAGCAGGACCTGGGTTAACCTTTAAAGTGCTCATTATAACTGCAGTAGATGATATTCAGATTTTTTTTTTTATTTTTCAGAGAAATAGACTTGACATTTCATGTAAATCATCTGACTTTTTATTTTGATATTTCATGTGAATTGTCTGCACAGCATTAAATGCCAAGTCTCATCTTACCTGAAAAAAGTTTAAAAAAATTATAATGTCTTTTGCTACAGTTTACCTGAGCACTTTAAGGGTTAAATACAATAATCATAGCCCTGCCAAAACACTACTCTCACAAACTAAACTAAGTCACATTTTCTCTCCTATAACAAGACAAACAATAAATAACAATAAATACCTGTCATCATTAAAGCTCTACAAATCTAGTATTGAAAGATCATTTTGATAAACTCAATTAAACATGCCAGCTGGTCCAGTGGCCAGTGACATTTATAAAAGGCTACAGTCAATCCATCTCAGAACAATGTAGCTTAAAGAATATGTCGAAATGTTAATTAAACACTGATAAAGGCATGTACAGTATCTTAATAGTCATAAGTACTGGGACATGTAGGCCTGTGCAAACAGTATAGACCCAGATCAGATGCCACAACGTGTTTCCACTCATCCAGCAATATCTTAGACACATCAACACGCAAAATGAAGTCTTTAAAATTTTAGGAAAAGTATGGTAAGTACTTAGGGTAAACATGGTATCCGACAAAACATAGAAAGTCATAGATCCGACATAACATAGATGCGTCATTAGGCAGAAGCGACCATTAATAGAAAGACAATTAATAGAACGACAAAAAAAGATAATTATCTACCTTTTGTCCCACCGACTAGTAATTAGTGCATTATAAGAGATCAAATCAATACTTCCTGATGAGGCAGAAGACTTTCCACCTGTCATGTGGTCAGTATATGAGCACACCCTTGGGAATGAACCCAAGACCACAAACTTCCTGGAGGGCTGGCAGTCAGGTGCATTCAGTCAATTATTGGACAAGCACATCCTAATATATGGAAATTCTTAGAACTCTTACAAGGCAATTGATTGTGATGGGGTTTTACGACAGGTCAACTCTTGTAGGTCTCATACAAGGCAATCAATCAAACATCGACATGTCAAAACAGGCTCTCCTTCGCAGTGAGCAGTGACAAATCTGTATCTCATGAAAAGCATGTTCACACAATCATTGCTGAATTTGAGACCCGAAATGACAATGGACATACATGTATGGATAACATGTTGGAAGGACTGGTACGCAGTATATCATATTAGTCTTGTCAAACGAACAGATTCTGAGAAATACACATATATTTGTGTCCCTTATTGCTCGCTAACGCTAGACAGAACTAAATATTTTACGGATCAAAAAAAAAAAAAAAGACACACAATATTTTTGTAAAAATATGTAAAAACAATTCTCTGTTTTTGAAATTTTTCTCCATTTTTCTCCGTATTTTCTACTTTTTTTCTATCTTTTTTTTCTATGTTGCGTCGTTCTGTCTTTTGTCCGGTCTATGTTATGTCCAGTCTATGTTTTGTCTTTTTATGTTTTGTCATAAATAAGGTATTCTAAAGGACATATTGTTCAACAATGTGGGAGATTATATTAACCCTTGTCAAGCTGAATAAATTGCCACACCCACTTCTAATTTTCAGCCAATCAGATTGCTTGATCTGGATTGTTGCTATTAATTCATTCTTAAAGGCAAACAGTGCAGCTCCAGATCAGTTGGCTTCTACACTGTTTGCAATAATTACAAGGTATATCCTGGTTCAGCATGACAAGGGTTAAAGCATATTTTTTTAAATCTATCGAAACCATATAATAATAATTACTTCCCACCAGTCACCTAGGGGGATTGGATACACCTGGTAAATTTTCCATCATTTTTTTACAAAGGAGACATTAAAAATATTATGTAACTCCCTATTTGCTTTTCTGCATACCAACCCTCTCCCGAAAAGGGTTCTACTCTGAATGGAAAAAATTTGCTCCCAAGGATAGAGTAGATCCCTTTTTAGAAGGGCAGATATTTTGACAGTCACCTCCCATTGAAAGTATATCCTCTCCCTTTAAATCTTGTCATTTAATTTCTCCAGATTAATTCAAATTTTACAGCAAAACCTACTTTTTTCCATCAATGAGTCAACAAAATTTACTAGAAATTGCATCATACTTTCTACTGGTTGCATCATATTGTTGAGAGTTTTTTCTAAATAATTTAAATTACATGTAAATTACAGGTGGGAAAAGCAGAAATACTATGAACTTAAATTTATGAGTTCACAATGAAAAACTCACATCTGCTTGGTGCAAAAATTAGGCTGAGCTGAATTTTAAGACAAATGCTTAATTAGTAAAATTACAGAAAATTCATATATTCCATTCTTTTATTCAATGTTATATGATTCCCTCTACAGCCTATTTTTTAACCTATTTACATCAAGTAAACTCTTCTATCGTAACTCTTTGGATCAGTCCATTTCCAGCAGCAGGACTTTTGTTTAGTTTTTGTTATAACTACGTTTTACAGAAATTCCTTATTTCCTTTATAGAAATTTAATGCAAACAGTGTAGACCCTGATGAGATGCCACATAATAAGGAGTCTGATCTGGGTCTGCACTGTTTGCCAATTACACTTTTGCGGGATTCCAGACTAAAATGGGTTAAAGCATGTTTAATGAACAACCAAGATCCAGAAAAGCCTGCATAGGAGCCCTCCCAGCTGACACATAACGTCTATACAACGTCGCCTAAACGTCATGATGTTGCATCGACATTGAGACGACGTTGTATAAACGTTATGTGCCCGCTGGGCTAGCCCTTTAAGTCCATTCAAATCTCTTGCACACAACTTCCACAAATATTTTTTTTGATTTTTCAGAGATACTAGGGCTTAATATTTTCTGCAAACCAAGGAGAAGATCCCCATGAATTATCAAGCCTTTTTTATTCTGAAATAAATAAATATATATATATAGAAAAAAATCAACAAGTCCAATATTGCCACAATATTCTGTAATTTAATATTCCACTGTGGTTTCACTGATTAGTACAAATTTACAAGCAGACATTTAGTGAATATCCTAGCAATGAGAATGTAACATCATGATAACAGTCCATGCATTATAGACTATTGATGTAATTACTGGTTAAATAGTCCTGGTCTATGAATACCCTGATGGCACCAGTACCTTAGCAGTTGTGTTTGGTTTTGGTTGTAATGCTTTTATGAACATTTTTTCGTTTGCCTGTCGTAATGTTGCACTTTCTATGTACATTCTTATACAACAAAAAAACTGTATATCTGGGGTGCATATTTTTCAAACAGGTGTTGTCAGAATGTTGTCTGCTACTACTGTGACTAGTTATAAACCCAATCATTGTTGATGGCTATGCTTCACTCTTTAATTGCGCGACGGCGGTTCCGGCCTCAGACTCAATAACAGCCTCTTTGTTAAACTTTAACCAGTGGGTTGGGGCTTGTCGATATGTCTTTGGCTTGGCCCACTGTGGTTCAACTACTGGTTTTCATTTACTCTGGCACACAGCAGAACTGCCATGTCTTCAAGGTGCTAACTGTATGTCAGATGGTGCAGACCCTGATCAAACTGCTTTTTAGGTGGTCCTACATCTGTTTTGGCAGGCTTGTCTTAATGTTCATGGTAAATAAATACATTTAAGGGAGCTGGGTTCTACCATTATTTCAAGGGAGGCAACTTTTGTGACTTCCTATTTGGCTATTCTATGAACCAAACCCCTTCAGAAAAAGGGGTCTTCTCTAAAAGGAAAGAATATGCTCCCCTTGGGAGCAAATTCTTTCCTTTTAGAGTAAACCCCTTTTCAGAAAGGGGATAAAACCATTTCAACATTTACCTCCCCTGAAAGTGTATCCAGTCCCCTTAATAGTAAGAAATATGATTTATGTATGGACAAACACTGTGCAGTAACCATCACCCAGTGATTCAGGCATATCCCCACTATACATTTAATACTCTGAATGCAGGGAAAAAAATTCAGCAGACTTCATATTGAAATATCTTTCATACTTTTTTCCAAGAAAATAGGCTTTAACATTTCATGCAAACTGTCTCTTTGAGAGACAGTTTGCATGAAATGTCAAAGCCTGTTTTCTGGGAAAAATAAGAAAAATATTAAAAAAAAAATCAGCAGGCAAAATTTTGAAATATTTTATATTCTTTTTTAAAGAAAAATAGGTTATAACATTCATACAAATTGTCTCTTTGGTATGTAGCATAGGAAATCGTTTTACCTCTAATCATCAGTTTCAGTGTTTCCCAAAATAACTGGTCATTAACTGAAAACTGCACTTCTGAGGGGTTTGGATTTTCTTGTTCTAAACAATTTATTTTATATTGATTAACTGTTTCCTTTATACAAGAATTAATTAATTCAACATATTCTGTGTCCCTCAAAAGACTGTTATTAAACTTCCAGTTCCCACGACCTCGTTCTTGGTCAACAAATTTTAGTGCAATTGAAATGGGATTATGGTCAGATTTATACCGAATGCCAATGTTTGCTTCCTGCACATATTGTACTAAATCTGAAGAAATAAGGAAATAGTCGAGCCTACTTTGTTTATTGTTTGGTCCTGCCCAAGTGTAGTATCTACAATTTTCATTTTTTTCATTACATACAAAAAACGTTCACAAAATAATATAGAGACAGAAGTCGAAGCAAAACTGCAACAATTATAACAGAATTTTGAACAGAATAGAGAAGAAATCAATCAATTAAGCAGCGAGTTAATTAGAATTAGAGATGACAAAATAAATGGCATTTTACTGAGGGCAAAGGTCAGATGGAAAGTAGAAGGAGAAAAAAGCACAAGATATTTTTGTAACCTAGAAAAGAGACACTATTCAGAAAAAATAATTCCAAAATTAATAATTGATAATCAGGAAGTAACCGAACAAGCTAAAATAATTACTGAACACGAATTATTCTATAAAAATTATACACATCAAAAAATACTAAAATAGATGCAAATAATAGAAGACTATTCTTTGATAGAGATAACCCTTTTCTCAACTTTCTAACAGAAAACGAAATGCAGAATCTTGAAGGCCTTTTGACTCTACCAGAAGCCTTAAAAAGCTTGAAACAAATGAAAAACAATAAATCACCAGGAATTGATGGATTTACGGTAGAATTTTACAAATTTTTTTGGAGTAATTTAGGAGTTTACCTTGTTCGGTCTCTAAACTATGGGTACGCAATACAGAAGTTATCTGTTACGCAGAAACAGGGCATTATTACTTGTATACCAAAAGAGGGCAAGAATAAGGAATATCTTAAAAATTGGCGCCCTATTTCACTTTTATCTGTCGATCTAAAAATTGGCTCCTCAGCAATAGCAGCTAGAATTAAATCTGTACTTGATAAACTTATTTCAGAATCACAATCTGGGTTTATCAAGGGAAGATACATTGGAGATTGTAACAGGCTGGTTTTTGACCTACTAGAAAAAACAAAGAGAGAAAATATCCCTGGACTTCTGGTGTTACTTGACTTTGAAAAAGCCTTCGATTCTTTGGAGTGGAACTTCATTGAAAATACATTACAATTTTTCGGTTTTGGCGAATCCATTATACGTTGGTTCAAAACCTTTTATAATGACATTTCAAGTTATATTATTTATAATGGTCACTTTAGTAACGTGTTTGAAATCCAGAGAGGTGTCAGGCAAGGTGACCCTTTATCTCCTTACCTATTTATTCTCTGTGTGGAATTATTAAGTGCAGCGTTAAAGGCCCATCCAGAAATTCAAGGTCTAGTAATAAATAACTCAGAATATCTTATAAGTCAATATGCTGACGATTCAACACTTATACTGGGGGATGATGAGAAGTCTCTTAACATGGCTTTACATATCATAGATTATTTTGCAGGCTGCTCTGGTCTCCGAGCAAACTTTGATAAAACTCAGGTGCTATGGTTCGGGGCAAAACGGGGTTGTGGAGAGGAGTTAAGAACACAAAAACCAATAATCTGGAATCATGAGGGAACATTTAAACTATTAGGTATTGAATATGAAGTAAACAGTGAAGACAGTACAGGAAAAAATTACAAGAACAAAATCAAATCTGTTAAAAATCTTTTAAATGATTGGTCTTTTAGATCACTGTCGTTAATTGGTAAGGTCTGCATAATAAAAACGCTAGCGCTACCAATTTTTATACAGATCTTTACAGTCTTACCAGTACCATCGGAGCAAATTTTAAAAGAGATAGAAACTATATTTTTTTACTTTATATGGGATAAGAAAGGTGACAAAATAAAAAGAAGTGTTATGATAAATAATAAGGATGAGGGAGGCTTACAAGTGCCTCATATTCCTTCTTTTTGTGCTGCACTGAAAACAGCATGGCTTAAGAAAATCCTTGATGTAAATTATTTTGCAGCCTGGAAAACATTACTGATTGACACTTTGGAAGCTTTCGGAGGAGATAAAGTTTTGTACCTATCTAAGGAGGGTATTTTTACAATACAAAACAATCTTAATACTTTTTGGATAAATGTTTTTGAGGCATGGGCAAAGTTTGAATTGCCCCCTCCCACAACCCCAGAAGAAGTCATGTCACAAACGATTTGGTCAAACAAAAATATAAAACGCAATGGAAGATCTTTTATATATCAGTCATGGTTAAGGAAAGGCATTTATTTTATAAATGATCTGCTCAAAAATGATGGAAGATTTATGAGCTTTGCAGAATTCAGAAACCAGTATCAGCTGGAGGTTAATTTTGTTGATTATTACAGTGTCATCGAAGCAGTGCCACTACATTGGAAAAGACTGTGTAGAAATAGTAATAAAATTGTTAATATTATACATCCATATGTGACTTTATTGAAAAACAGTCTTAAGTTGTTGTTGTGTTGAGGTTTTACGGCCCAGTCAACCCAATGGGGTCATGTCGAGCGCGGTCAGTTTACCTAACCACACGTTTACTGGGCAGGCTTAGTCCTCTAAGCGGTTAACCAGTATTGTGCACATTCTTTCGCCAGAAACTGACAACTGCCCTTCTTGAATCAGCGGAAGGGAGAGAATGACCGTAGAAAATATTTCATGATCAATCTCCACGAAAGAATGTTGCCGACCTCGGCGGGGGTCGAACCCGCGACCTCCTGGTCTCCAGTCGGACGCGCATCCAACTGCGCCACCTAGGCCGGCGAAAAAAAAAAAAAAAAAAAAAAATTAAGACAACTAAACCTTTTTATCAACTTTTGTTGAAAAAGGTAGCAACAAAAAATACAAAGGCATATTCAAAACGGCATGTGGACTTAAACTTGGAGGACACTGAAAATTGGAGTCAACATTTTGCAAAGCTATATAGCATTACAGACGACTCAAAATTATTGAACTTCCACTTTAAGTTATTTAATAGAATAATATTTACTAACAGTAGATTATTTAAATGCAGACTCATAGAAACGGAGCTTTGTACATTTTGTAATGAACAAAGAGAAACATTACTGCATCTATTTTATGACTGTAGCCATGTTAGAACCTTTTTGTTACAGTTACAAGAACTATTAAGGACCAAATGTAACATTAATTTTACCATGGCACCAGATAAATGGATGTTAAATCAGTTTACAGGAACACCCACTGAGAAGGACTGCCAAAGTATGTGTGCTATTCTTGCAAAACATTTCATTTATTGCTGTAAAATGAAAAACTGTCTCCCAGATATTAGGTTTTTCAAACACAAACTCAAAAGCTATTGTTCAGTAGAATTATATGCAAAGTCTATGTATTCTGAGAAAAAAGCAGGCAAAATCACTGCTAGGTGGTCTCTTATGAAAACAATGATTTAATTTAGAAATAAAAAATGAGTCATTACGGGAGGAGCTGTCATCGGGGCGGCGGACTAGGGGAGACTAATCTGCTCAATCTCAATAGCCCTTTTGGGGGCATGAATGATGGCAAGAGCAGCCCCTTGGTGGGCATGCTGTCCAACTATTAGTGAACATCTGGGGTACTGATCAGGCTGGGCAGATGTGCAGGCTGATTTGTACTTAGCTGTCTCACACAAGCATTTAGCAGGTTTTCTTGCGACTGGGCTCAAAATAGACATTTACTATAGATGTCCTAATGTTTATGGCATGAAAGCAATACTGTATTTGATGGTATGTTGTTTCTGTTGTTTTTTTCCCTTTTATACAAAAAAAGCACGTGCAAACAGTGCAGACCTGCATGTGACTGATCCTAGAGGAACAGTTAGGTCATGATCTTCACTGTTTACCAGTCCATCTGCATTTTAAACACATCTTCTGTAATGGAAAGTATTTATATTTTTTTTTTTTTTTTTTTTTTATTTTATTTTATTTTTTTTTTTTTTTTTTTTATTTTTTTTTCTCTCTCTCCTGGCAGTTTATATTGCCTAGAAAATGTAAGCTTCTACAAAGGCTACATTAACATAGTATTGAAGCTTGTTGTGCTAGATTCTTAACAAGGAATCTGTGGAGCTTTCATGGTGGTCCTAAATATTTAGACAGATAGGCATTGGCAAGAGCGGTATACCCTGACCAGGAATCCGAACATGGTATGCACCTTTTGCCTATTCCAGTGTCTGGAATTTTGATCGTCGGTTATATTATATAGCAGTTTATTATTTGGGGCTTAATTCTGGGGCTTTTTGCAGTAGTGTGTTCCCCGGGCATATATAATATACTCTGTGGTTCACTCTAACAGGATAGCTTTACTAAAGTCTGCTCTGGGAGATTGATTTTCAGACAGGAGCTGAAACACACATACTCATCAAATGTAAAGGTAAACCGGAGGAGCTCGAGAAGCATAACTAGAAAATCTTGAGTCCTTGTACAGTCTAGTCATTATACAGGTAACACCATAGTGATCCAGGATTTTGGACAGATTTGAGTAAATGGAGCTAGCCCCGCTCATGCTGCCCCATGTGTGGCAGCCTGGTAGGGGTCTGGCAGTTACATGCAATTTACTCTGTGATGAATCTCACTATTTAATCTCGGAGACAGTTACAGAGACATTGGAGGACCAGAATTTTGGGATATCTGTGGTACGATTAGAAGTCTTTATAGTTTACCTGACTGCTCACTTTTGACCTGGTCAAATTCTGTTTTGAAGGAAATCATAAAAGAAAGAAAGAAAAAAAAGTCACACAGTGCTGTTCCAGTGGAGCCCTTATGAAAGACTGGATGCATATATATATATATATATATATATATATATATATATATATATATATATATATATATATATATATATATATATATATATATATTATATCTTTTTTTTTTTTTTTTTTTTTTTTTTATACATGTAAGTACTTTATACTTTAAGTACTCTATACTTCCTATGAGGGCTTCAAGGAACAGCACTAGAAAAGAAAAGGGTTCAACATTCTTATAGTGATACTGACATAAGATTATTTTCTCTGTTATTTGCATTGATTGTGATATATATGACTTACAGAATTGAAAATAAAATTATACAATACAAAAAAAATTGTCTCTTTGGGAGACAACTTGCATGAAAAGTCAAAGACTATTTTCTGGGAAAGATAAGAAAAGTATCTCAACATATCACCTGCTGAATTTGCCAAGAGAGTGATAAAGATTAAATATGCTTTATGCATGCACAACCATTATAAATTTACACAATAGTTGGATGGAATAAATGGATACTAGCTGTATTTCTTCCACAGTGCCCTTCATGTCTGATTTTGATCAAACATTTCAAATTATAGCTCATTTATGATTTTCTGACAAATAATTATTATACATGTAGCTTAGTAAAGTACTCAGAAGAAACATTTTATTCCTTATTGTCAATGCCTTATCAAGTAAACAAGCTATCCAATCAGCCTCCACTGAAAGTAACAATGTGAATGCTGATGGTGTCCCATGATTTTGGAGAGCATGAAAGAATTTACCTCCATACATATTGTCTCTCATATTGCAATTTCTCATGCAATATGAAAGTGAGATGTACCCAGAACTAGATATGGTGGAGTATTTAGGTGACAATTCTGTGTTATTTTTTCTTATTTTGCCATTAAAAGCATATGTTGTGGGTATTCATTAGAAGCACCTCAAATGAATACCCACAATGTATGTTTTATTTTTTTTTATTTTTTTTTTATGAAGAACTGGAGAAAAAACATTCCAGAATTATCATCAAAGTATCCTGCTTAACCTATTGTAGACTGAATGAACTCCCCCACACTATATATTTGAAGATTCTAATATCGATTTTAGGTATGTCAAGCTATGTGATTTAGATATTCCTAGGGAAAAATGATTGAACTATTTGCAAACAGTGAAGACCCTCTGCATCTGATCTGGGTCTGCACTGCTTGCCTATTACCCTTTTAGGGGTCTCCAGACTACAATGGGTTAACAAGTTCTCTGATGTAGACATACAGGCTCCACCTAGGTCTTCACAATAAGTTTCAATCCCATTCGCCCCCACTGTGTCATCCATGAAATTAGGATAAAAAGTCTCAGCAGTGTCTTGCTCAAAAAATCATCCCTATATGAACCATATACAGTAACCTTTACATGCTGAAGGTAACATATCAATTATTATTATTATCATTATGATTTGTCAGCCAGAAATCAGGGATAAATATTTCATTTATCAATGTAAAATGAAATGACAATGCCTGTTTCCCTGGGATTTTATAAGAGAATCTGAATTTTGAAGTGCCCATTTCAGATGACATTTTAATATTTTTTTTTCATTTACATTCCTGAGCAATAAGGCTTGACATTGCTGGTTAAATGTCTGAGGCAGATGATTAAAATGAAATAAGGTTAATTTTCTCAGAAAAATACAAAAGAAAAAAAATGTTTTAGAATGTCATCTGCTACAATTTTGAATGGCATTTTCAGAGTTAAATGTTCTCTTCTATTACTCAGCATGCCTAAGATTTAGTCAAATTTCATCAGCTTGTGTAATTTGGTTTAACCCTTCTCTTGCTGAACATGACATGCCCTGTATTAGCAAACAGTGTAGATCCAGATCAGTTGGCTTCTAAAGAAGCCAACTGATCTGGATCTGCACTGTTTGTCATTAAATATGTGAATTTCTATCAAAAACCCAGATCAAGTAATCTAGTTGGCTGGAACTTAGAAGTAGGCGTGGCAGGCATCTTAATTTATTCAGCAAGGCAAAGGTTAATACTATGAAGCAGTGTGGGAAAATTACCGTACCATAATAATCCTAAGTATTAGGACAGTCAAGCCTAAGCAAACAGTGTAGACCTGGACACTACAGAATGTGGCATCTGATCAGGGACTATACTGTTTGACACTCAGTTCAGCAGTTTTTAGACAGATCAATGGGTAGTAAAATGACTTGTTCAAAGTTAAGTATAAGTATGGTAAGGAGAAGGTATCCCAATATTTAGGGCCAGGTTAACCCATTGTAGACTGAATAGACTCCCCAACATTATATATTGGAAGGTTCTAATTTCAATTTTAGGTATGTCCAGCTATGAGATTTATATATTCTGAGAAAAAAATGGCTAAATTATTTGCAAACAGCGGAGAGCCTAATCAGATTCCACATTCTGCGGCGTCTGATCTGGGTCTGCACTGTTTGCCAAATTACCATTTTATGGGACTCCAGACTACAATGGTTAATACAGTGATCAGACCATAGAGATCCAAGTTTTACTGTTCACAGTCATGTTTACTGTGGCTTGGCACAAAGATATTGGACATACTGGGCAATGTCAAGTGAAATATAGCAGATAGTTTCAAAGCTCACATACCCCCACCAACCAATTTTGCAGATACACAATTTCCTTCAGTATTGCATGGGAGAGATTGGCAACAGAAATAAATCTCACCATCTTGGTTTACCCTTACACAACATACTTCACCATTGTCAGGGTGTATACAAAATTTGAACACTCTTGCTCTAATAGCAGGTGAGAAATCTGTGATGGACTTTTATGAGAAAGGAAGAAAATAGACAAATAAAGGTAATAATAAGTGGGAGGATGCTGATTCTCTCTTACACAATACAATAAGTCAAATGCAGTGTTTGTACAAATCTTATAGTTCCTGATAAATCTTTTGACACAAATTTCCCTCTTACATTTGGTTTAAACATATTTTATTGTAGCATAACTATCATTACAACATGATGCAAGTCATTATACAAATTGGGATTAGAACGAAAGCACAAGTACTTATATAGTTCTTCTCCCACTTCTCCCTCATACATTTGAATGACAGATGGAAAAAGGAAAAAACGGAAGAAAGAAGGAAAAAAAAAAGCACAGTATCTTGCTTTTCATTTACATAGCAGAGTTTAACCCTCTGTGGGCATATAAAAAATTTGAAGACTCTAGCTCTCATAGGGCCTGAGAAATCTGTGACTAAAATTTCATTGGAAAAAGAAAAATGGACAAATAAAGGGAATGATAAGCATGAGGATGCTGATTCTCTCTTACACAATACAACTTGTAGCTAATGTTTGTACCAAATTCAAAAATCCAAGGTGCAGTAGTTCCTGAGAAATTTCTGACAAATTTCCCTATGCATTACATTGGAGTGAGGGATGGAAAAAAGGAAAAAAGAAGGCAAAATAAATTTCAGCATCATGGTTTGCTTGTACACAATATACTTCAACACTCTGTAGGTGTATACAAATTTGAAGACTGGCTCCTAAATTTGAAGACTCTGGCTCTCATAGGAGCTGAGAAATCTGTGATGAAAAAATGTATTGGATAGAAAGAATGATAAGAATGATAAGTATGATTCTCTCTCACACAATACAAAAAGTCATACCCAATGTTTGTACCAAATTCCAAAGTCCTAGGTGCAGTAGTTCCTGAGATGTCTTTGATGGAAAAAAAGTTTATACACAGACATACAGACAAACATTGTTACGAAAAAGACAAAACCTATATACCCCCCATATACTTCATATGCTGGGGGTATGAAAATCATCTTTAAGTTAAGATTAACCACTGCTGAATGAGTGGCGGACAGTGTAGACCCTGATCAGATGCCACATTATGTGGAATCTGATCTGGAACTACACTGTTTACTTATACCCATCTGTCCAAATACTAAAGATACTAAAGTTATATATGGTAATCTAACTGACTGTCAAGGTACACAGAAACATGATCAGATTCAAAGACCTTTTGTTACAAATCCCAGCTGAATAAATGGTGTTTCACCAACATGTCCTTCACCCCCTCCTTCAATGGTTTACAACTGGTACCTGTTCTTTTGGGCAATTCCCAGTCTATAGACAAGTTGTAGGCAAACTGGGCTATCAATCTGAAATGTACAAAAATATACTTTTAACTCTTTGAAGCAAAAAGCAAACTCATTGCAAAATAAAACTGGCCGGCATTTTCAGAAAAAATAAGACTTGGCATTTCATGTGCTAGGCAGATGATTCACATGAAATGTCAAACCTGACTTTTCTCTGAAAAAATGTAAAGCCTTATTTTATCTGAATAATAATAATAAAAAAAAAAAAAATATTTCAGTGATGTCTTCTGTAGTTGTGATTAACGCTTATAAGCTTAAACCTGAAGATACCATAAGTTCAACAAAAACAAAACTATACACCACAACCTCTTCATAACACTGTTGTTGAGGTCCATAGCACAAACCATGTTAGTTAAACAACCGTGTTATATCCAAACAAAAATGTATTGATTATATTGAAAAATGACCATTTATGGTCATTTTTCAATATAACCTATACATTTTTGGAATCCATCTGTGAACCGTGTTATATCCAAAACTGTGTTATAACGACCTGTGTTATAAAGAGGTTGTAGTGTATAAGCGGAAAAGACCAGCTCAGCCTGTACATCTTTGCAGTCCAATCAGGATATTTGTTGCTGACCTTATAAAAACAGTGAGTATGTTGTTAGAAAAAGGAAAGACTCTGATCAGACTGCATAAATAATGCCTGTGTACACTTATGAACTAATATATATGTAATAATAATAAAATAGAATGTCATCTGTTACACTTTTGCTTTTACTACTCTCTTGTCTAATTCAGCAGATGACAAATTGCTGATATTTTTCTTATTTTTACCCAGAAGACAGGATTTGATATTTCATGCAAATTCTCCATTAGAATTTGCATGAAATGTCAAAACTTGTTGTCTAGGGAAAAATTAGAAAAATATTTCAATATGTCCTCTGCTGAAAATTTTACACAGAGTGCTAAGAGTTAACCCTTGTTATGCTGAATAAATTAAGATGCTACACCCCCTTCTAATTTTTAGCCAATCAGAATACTTGATCCGGATTGTTGCTATAAATTCACATACTGAATGGCAAACAGTGCAGATCCAGATCAGTTGGCTTCTTCAGAAGCCAACTGATCTCTGGATCTACACTGTTTGCAAAGGCAGGGCATATCCGGGTTCAGCAGGACAAGGGTTAAGGGTTAAGCAGACCTATAGTATAGATGGCCTTCATTTTAGTACAGAAAAATGTAAACAGCTGGTAAACAATATATAACCTCAAGGTTACAACCTACCCAAGTATGTTAACCTTTACCACTCTGTGGGCTAATTCTGCAGACCACAAATAGATATTTTTCTTATTTTTCTGCAAAAATAGGCTTTGACATTTCATGCAAACTGTCTCCTCAGGAGACAATTTGCATGAAATGCCAAAGCCTACTTTCGCAGAAAAATAAGAAAAATATTTCAAAATGTTAAATGCTGAAATTTTTATCCAGCATACCGAGCATTAATCTCACACATTAACCTAATAATAATTGGAGGAAAACAAGACAGATTCACCAGCCACTACATGTCATTTGGTGGTCAAGGTGTAAGGTGAATAGATATTTTGGTCGTTTTTACAAGGGAGCTAATTTTACTAACACCCCGTTTTGCTTTTCTGAACACCAAGCCCCTTCTGAAAAGGGGTCTATTCTAAAAGCAAAGAATTTTCTCCCAAGGGGAGCAACTTCTTTCCTTTTAGAGTATACCCCTTTTCAGAAGGAAGGAAAAGGATTTTGACAGAGTTATCTCCCATGAGCAGCTATCAATTCCCTTAAATCTATTTTACACCTGGTAATCTTGAAAAAGAAAACAACATAATTATGAGTGTTTTTTTTGTTTGTTTTTTTTCTTAAAATAGCACTATAAACCATATGCCAGTTGTATGAGGAAACCTTGAACTGGCTTTAGGGGTTATACCTACTTTTAATAGCCTGATCAGCTGTGTCTTGGGACTGATGCCAATCTTAATTATTTATTGTACTTACATTGAATACTGAATCAATATTTGGACACCCCTTATCATACTGTCCCTATAATTTGAACAAGTCAATTATTATCAATTGGTGTGTCTTAAAACTGCTGGATGGGTAGAAAAGATGCAGAATGCAGAATTAAAAACATATGAATAAAGATATTTTACTAAAAAGGTAAAAATGCCCAAAATTACAAAGGGCCATCACTCATGAAGTATTTTTCAGAATTTTATTCAAGTTAATCTGGTCATCTACTCATCACTACAAATCCATTCATCAAGTTTCCAGGCTCTAGCTCTAACAGTTTTTGAGATATTGTGCTGACAAGGTAAAAATGCCCAAAATTACAAAGGGCCATACCTCAAGAAGTATTTTTCAAAATGTATTCAAAAGTTAATCAGGTTGTCTACTCATCACTACCAGTCCATTTGTCAAGTTTCAAGGCTCTAGCTTCAATAGTTTTTTAGATATTTTGCTGACAAGATTGCATCCATATTTTTTCAAAGGGCCATAACTCAGGAAAGGGGCATACTCCTGTCAAGAGAAAAATATGTGTCAGCTATTTTTTCATAAGGAATCCATATAAGAAATTTCAAAACATTATCATGCACGGTTCTAAAGTCATGCTATGCATCAAAAAGCATGACGAACGGACGGACAAATGCCCCAGAAGCAATATGCCCCTCCAACTTCTTTGAAGTTGGGGCATAATAAAAAAAAAAAAATAACAATTTAATGGCAATCAAATATGTACGATGTTACAGCTAAACCTTTTTGATACTGACATCCATTTAGTCAGTCACTTATACCCATCATCATCATTATCATAATTATATTCCAATATACCTGGAAAACACACATTATCATCATTACTCAGGGAAATTGAATATCAGTTGTTGAAGGCTGTGAGAAGTCAGAGATTAATATACATGTGTACAAGATATTACCAAATATTTGGACAGTTTCACTGGGGCTTTTACCAGGATGTCAGGGTATTTTATTTTGCCTCCTAAAATTTTGATATGATAAAGATCTTGTCATACTTTCCTTATTACAGCCAGAACCTTTTGATAATGGATTCATATACCAGGGAAGCTAATTCTCTTCTGCTGGAGTGGTCTCCCTTTGAAAAAGGGAGGTGATCACTTTAAACTAAGCAGGACTGAAGAAAGTGATAACATTCTACAGTTAACTTGCAATACTTTACTAAAATATTACCAGAAAGTTTACAAACTGACCAACAGTTTCACCATAAAATTTAGTTTGCTTAACATCAAAAGCCATTTCCAAGGACATATTGTGAAAAGCATTCAAAAAACAGAAAAACTGTTTCACTTGAATTAGCAGTTTCTTACACAAATGAAAAAAGACAATAAGTAATGCTTTCCCCCATCCCCAAATTAGCAGTTTCTTACACAAATGAAAAAGTCAATAAGAAATGCTTAAGTGATAGTGTGCACACAAGCTTTTCCTATAAAAATTGAGTCTCAAAATGCAGGCGTCACATTGAATCAAGAGATTGTGTGCACACAAGCTTTTTTCTATAAAATTTTGATTTCAAAGTGCCAGTGTGAGGTCAAGGTCACCAAAATCTAATCACTTCTTTCCTCCATCCCAATGAAGTAGCTGAGCTAGTTTGGTCAAATTTCATCTATTGATTCATGAGACAAGAGTGCACACAAGGCCCATTTTTAGAGTCTTTATAGTCTTGTGACCTTGAAAATAATGTCAAGGTCACCAAAATCTAACCACTTCTCTGTGGTGTCCTAATGATGTATCTGTGCTAGTTTAGTAAAATTCCAGCCACTGATTCAAAATATAGTGTGTACATAAGCTTTTTCTATCAAAATTTGAGTTTCAGTTCCGGTGTGACCTTGAAAATGAGGTCAAGGTCACCAAAATCTAGTTCTTTCCCCATCGCTTTTTAGGTTGGAATGGAATTGCACACCAAAATCTAGTTCTTTCCCCATCGCTTTTTAGGTTGGAATGGAATTGCACATTTACCCACCCTGCTCCAGGCCTTCACTGTTCACATGTGGCATAAGTGCCCTTTTTCCTGTGTTGTGCATCATATGTAGCAATTTGATACATGCAATCTGATTTGTCACTAAATAACAAATTCTTCCTTCACCTGTGACACTCAAAGTATGATGTCCATAAAAGACACAGGTTTTATCATTCATAATAATACTGCAATCTCAATGTGTCCAAATTATCATGTAATATCAGTTAAGAACTTTATCAAGATGACTTCATAAGTTAACCTTTAACTCTTTCTGGACAAATTTAGGAAACTGGTGTTGTTGTTTTTTTTTGTTTTTTTTGTTGTTGTTTTTTTTTTGTTGTTTTTTCTCAGAAAACAGGGTTTGATATTTGAGATAAATAGGTTTTTTACATTCTATGTACTCTCTCCCTAGGAGAAAATTTACATGAAATGTCCAGCACTACTTTCTGGTAAAAGTATCATCAGTTTGTTGTAGGCTGAGTTTTTTAACCAGCATGCTATGCTTTAAAACCTTTATCAAGATGATTTCATAAGCCTGCTGTGCCCAGATAGCATTCTTTATAAATCTATAACGGCCCACTATAGATTTATAAAGAATGCTAGCTGGATGTTACATAAAAAGGTACTGAGAATGGGGCTCCACTGTTTGCACACTGTATGTGCTAGACCCCTTTTTGTATGATTAATTAATTCATATCTAATCTGAATTCTTACATCATACAAAATTTTATCCTTCTAGAGTCAATCCCTTATTATCATCTTTAACCCTTAGAGCACTAAGCTAAATTGTAGGAGACAACATTCTTATTTTATTTTCAATATTTTTCTGAGAAAACAAACTTAGCATTTCATGTGAATCATCTGTAGGCAGATGATTCATATGAAATGCTTAATCTTATTTTCTCTAAAAATACAAAAAATGTCAAAATGGTATCTACTGCAATTACTATTAGCACTTTAAGGGTTAACCCTGGTCCTGCTGAACCCCACTATTGCCTGCCTTTGCAAACAGTGTAGATCCAGATCAGTTGGTTCTGAAGAAGAAGCCGACTGATCTGGATCTGCACTGTTTGTCATTAAGTATGTGAATTTGTATCAACAACCTGATTTGCTGAAAATGAGAAGTGAGCATTGCATCTTAATTTTTGTAGCATGGCAAGGGTTAAGATTAAAGAGGAAATGCATATAGGCCCAGATGTGAACTTTGTGTCACATACACAATGTGCAAACAAAGGGCCCTAACAGTGAAGACCCAGATCACTGTGCACATCTGCATAGTATGATCATAGTCTTTTCTGTTTGTCAATACATGTATATTTTATAGTATATCCTGATTCTGTTAGCAGATAGTAAAGTTACTTCTCAGACTGTCTTAATTAACCCTTGTCCTGCTGAACCCGGATATGCCCTTCCTTTGCAAACAGTGTAGATCCAGATCAGTTGGCTTCTGAAGAAGCCAACTGATCTGGATCTGCACTGTTTGCCATTTAGTATGTGAATTTATAGCAACAATGCGGATCAAGTAATCTGATTGGCTGAAAATTAGAAGTAGGCGTGGCATCTAAATTTATTTAGCAGGACAAGGGTTAATATGCAGCTGAATATGGGTACTCATTGCCCACATACTGGATAAGGGCCTTTCTCACACTATGACACATATGTTTGTGCCCCAAAAAGATAAAAGTTTTGCAAATATGTCAAAAACAAGAAATGTCACAAGACAGCTTAGCTTGCTTGAATGTCCTTTATGAGGGTCTGGATGGGGTTATTGACTACTGATTAATGGTCTTATTTTTTTATTTACTAGTTAGTGACTTTTGGCCTAAAATTTAGTGACTACTGATTTTTATTATGTAAAATTGAACAATGAAGCCAAACAATTCCAAAATAAACAGATTTTTGTGAAAATAACTTTAAGAACTGATTAAAGGGCAAAAATTTTAATGATTAGTGATTTTTGGTACCCCCTATCCAGACCCTCCTTTATCTGGGTTGGGTGAGGAACTATATGTATTTTGCATCAGTGCAGTTTTATCAAGGTGTTTTACCATCCCTTTACTCATAACAGGATATATATTATGAAGGCTATCATATTTCAAGATGAATGGTGATCAAAAGATAATTTCTGTTATGTTTGCATCAATGAAGCAACTTCAATGGGTACACACAAGATATAATTTGGTGCAAAAATGGCAAAAATCAATTTAACTAAAAAAGGTTTTTAGAAAAAAAAAAATGCCCCCCCCCCCCCACCCACCCAACATCGCCAGAGTTGTCATTCTTGTAGGCAGCACTTTGTCTTGTCCTGTTCTACATTTCTACAAATATTGTGAGGGTTATTCAAGTTACAGAGCGGACACAAAATCAAATTCAAATACAAGGGGAGATAACTCCAAAAGTAAAAAAGCCAGAGTGGTCATTCATGTATGCAACACATCGTCTCGTCCTGTTCTACATTTCTACCAAGTAAAATTAAATAATCCAAAGGGTATTGGAGTAACATAGCAGACACAAAATCAAATTCAAACACAAGAAGAAAAGATAACTCCAAAAGTAAGAAAGCCAGAGTTGTCATTCTTGTACACAACACATCATCGGGTCTGTTCTACATTTCTCCCAAGTATCATCGAAATATTCTTAAGGGTATTTGAGTTACAGAGCGGACACGAAATTTATTTCAAACAAAACAAAGGGAAATAACTCCAAAAGTAAGAAAGCCAGAGTTACCATTCTTGTATGCGACACATCATCTTTTCCTGTTCTACATTTCTACCAAGTATCATCAAAATATTCGAAAGGATGTTCAAGTTACAGAGCAGACAAGAAGTTTTATGCCTACATCGATGCCAATGGGATCCATCCCAAAAACAATATGTCCCCCACCCTTTGGGGGAAGGGGGGTGTGGGTGGGAGGTGGAACATAATACCTCATAAATTAGAGTTCACATTGTTTATGACACCCATAATATGTGACAATCATATCCATAGTTTTAAAAACTTGTATAATAGCCTAGACTTCAGCAATTCTGAACAAACATGACTAACTAATAAAAGCACCACAAGCATAATACCCCGCCATAGCAATTATTTGTTTATGTATTAAAGTTATTATTGCAAAAATGTCTGGAAAGAAAATGACGGAGGGACAGATAACAATCCTAAACCAGATCTTGACAATATCAATGGACAGATAACAATCCTAAACCAGATCTTGATAATATCAATGCATATATAAGTTTGGTTAAAAGGCCTTGTTATTTACTCAGGTCATTGTCTGGAAATGAAAATATGGGCGTGTCTCCGGCAGATAACTCTGTCAAAATTTAACAAAATTTGCTCATTAGCAATTCCAAAACAGATCTTCTTAAGGTCAGTGCATATAGCAAGTTTGGTTAAAATCCCTTGTTAGTTACTCAAGTTATCATCTGGAAACGAAAATATGGGTGTGTCTTAGGCAGATAACTCCGTAAAAATTTGACGAAATTTGCCCATTAGCAATTCAATACCAGATCTCCTTAATGTCAATATATATAGCAAGTTTGGTTAAAATCCCTTGTTATTTACTCAAGTTATCGTCCAGAAACGAAAATATGGGCGTGTCTTGGGCAGATAACTCTGTCAAAACTTGACGAAATTTGCCCATTAGCAATCCCAAACCAGATCTCCTTAATGTCAATGCATATAGCAAGTTTGGTTAAAATCCCTTGTTATTTACTCAAGTTATTGTCCGGAAACGAAAATATGGGCGTGTCTCGGGCAGATAACTCCGTAAAAATTTGACGAAATTTGCCCATTAGCAATCCCAAACCAGATCTCCACAATATCAATGCACACACCAAGTTTGGTGAAAATCCATTGATGTTTACTCAAGTTATCATCCGGAAACGAAAAATGGACAAACGGATAGACAGATGTACGACAGATGGACACACGGACGTCCAATGTGAAACCACAATATCCTGCTATTGTGTGGCGGGGTATAAAAATTACTAGACAGTTGGCATTCTTTTATTCTAAAATGAACTACCAATGTACCTTAAAAACATTGTATGTCTACAAGCTTGTTGTGGGGTGGGAAGCATTTCTGCAATATCATTCAAACCCCTTCATGCATCATAAGCCAGATACTGTGCCATAGAGTTATACAGGCAATATCTACAAAGTTAAAGTGTGTCCTTGACCTTAAATACAGGGAGCTAGATGTTCATAAAGTAAAGGAAAATCCTTTCATACATGAAAAACTTATAAGCAAGGTATACATCACCGCGGGTAATTTGTACAATGTTCTAATGTGAACTTGACCTTAAATGTAGGCAGCTGGGTTCTGCATAAAACACATTATGTTGTTGTGAACTATATTTCAGTAAAATTACTTCAAAATCCCTTTATGCATCACAGTTATAAGCCTGACATTAACTACTGCCATACAGGCAAAGTACAACGTTCAAGTGTGACCTTGAACTTTAAGGTAGGGAGCTGGGTTCTGCATATGAGCTTGTTCTCGGGTATATCTGCATCAAACTGTTTCAAAATAACATTATATATGACTAGATTATAAACTGGACAAGATATGCAGACACAAGGATGGTGCGATTTTTATGAATACGCATTTGGGGAATAACAAAATACTTAACAAACTCATGCTAGCTATATGCTAATGAGCCATGCTGTATTTATTGTAGATCCAGAATGTGATAATATAGTTCCTATTCTTTGAACCTGTCTGCATTAGCTCTGAAACCCTGAGCTGTCAGGAAATGCGTAAGAAAAAGTAGGAGATAATCTGCATGAAATGTCAAATCCTATTTTCTGGAGAAAAAAAAAATAAGAAAAATATCATCAATTAGTTATCTCCTAAATGAGCCCATAGTGTGCCAAGGGTGAAACAAATAATTTTTATTTCTAAATAAAACACATTCCTTAAAACTGTACTGCATAAACTATTGTACTTGACCTAATTACTATACTGTGCACTTAGCTTTTTTTTTCAGAATTATTGGAAAAACTTGTAGTAAAATATCCACCTAATAAGTCACTTTTTAAAGAAAGATCAGCAGAGGACTTCATGGGCAGCGTAGTTAATAATGATGTTTATGCAATATATTTTTCTTATTTTTTTTATAAAAGAATATGTTGTTGTTGAGTCAATTCAAACTAGAGCAACTGTCCCAAGGCTCATGTGCCAGTGCCATTTCTTAATTATAAAATATCTTTAAGTCATAGATATAAGGCAAAATCAATGTCACTGACCCACACATAGTTTACAAGGTCAGTCTCTGAGTGACACTGATCTATCATCTCAAGTACAACTTTTCTGGAGTAAATAGTCTTCAAGGCATGAAGCAAAATAACTGGACCATAAAATAAAGGTCAATGACCTATATATACTTGAGATGTCAATCTGATGAGTCACACTGATCCATCATACAAACTATGATGTTAGTCCATTAAATAATCTAGAAGATATTAAGCAAAATCACAACCATGAAATACAGGTCATGCTGATTTATATTTACTTTGAGGTCACAGTTTGGGTCACACTGTGTCAATATATGTAAATATGACACTCAGGCATCAAATAGTGAGAGATGTAAGACAAAATCACAGGGCTATGAAATATAGGTCACATAATCCCAAACTATGATAGTCATACATCAAATTGTCTTTAAGATATACATATAATCAGTGGACCATAAAATATAAGTCACAGTGACCAACATTTACTTTTAAATCAACTGTCAGATCATACTGAATCATAATCCAAAATAATGATGTTCCTGCATCAAATAATATTCAATATTTAAGGCAAAATCACTGGCCCATGAAACATAGGTCAAGGTGACCTACATTTATTATGATGTCAACCAAAGTGTCACACTGAACCAATATCCCAAGTATCACATTAATCCATGAAATAGTCTTCAAAATATAAGGCAAAATCGCTGGATGAAAATAAGGTCACAATGACCTTGACCTTATTACACTGAATGTTGATGTGATAAACATGTCTGATGCCCATCCTTCTTTATTGTTTGTATAGACAAACTGCAAGGGGTCCATAGATATAGAATAGGAACCGGCACAGTGGCTCAGTGGTAGAGCGTCCGCTTTGTGATCGGGAGGTTGTGGGTTCAATCCCCAGCCGGGTCATACCAAAGACTTTAAAAATGGTACTAGCTGCTCTTTCGCTTGGCGCTCAGCATTAAGAAAGGAGAGCTAGGAATCGGAACTGGTCAGCTCAGTGTCAGTATAATGTGACTGGGTGGAATATCATGTCAAAGTGTCTGAGGCATGATATTTCAGTGAGGCAGCACTCTAAAAGTGAGTATTGAGCTCCCTGTCACATCCAGACACCGTCGCGATATGACTGAAAGATTGTTGAAAGCGACGTTAAGCCCAAATCAAACAAACAAACAAATGTAGAATAGAAGAGAGAAGTGTGTGACTTTGACCTTGAGGTCATAAGCATGGATCGGGTATTGCTTTGGAACTGTATCTATCATCATACCAAATATAAACAAAATCCATCAAATAATTAGGAAAATATGAGCTCTTAAAAAACTAACAATAAAAATTTCTAAGTCCATGACTTTGACCTTGAGGCAATGGGCTGGGACCTTGAGGTAATGGGCTGGGGTATTGCTGAATAAAACTTTGGAAATATATCTTTCATACCAAATATGAACCAAATCTATCAAATGGTCTGGAAAATATAAGCTCTTAAAAAAATTTAACATAAATGTGGACGACGACCCCGGGGGTAGTTCAATAGCTCTTCCTGGACTTTGTCCAGACAGGCTAAGAATGTAGACTATAAAATAAAAAATAATGAAAAAAGTCAATGAGCAATGCTTATTAGATACCCCCTGCATAATAATAACCAGTAAAGAAAACTGGCTGCAGACAACTAATTGTTCAAAATGGATGACATTGATTTGTAAGATTTGTAGTTTACCTAAGTAGCATAATGAGAGACAATTTTGGTCAAATTCCAGCCATTTGTTCAAAATACAGTGTGCACAAAAGCTTTTTCTATAAAAAAAATGAGTTTCAAAGTGCAGGTGTTACATTGTGCACACAAGCTTTTTTTATATAAAAATTTGGGTTTCAAACTGTCAGTATGACCTTGAAAATAAGGTCAAGGTCACCAAATCTAATCACTTCTTTTCCCCATCCAAATGAAGTATCTGTGCTAGCTTGGTCAAATTCTTCTATTGATTTATGAGAGAGAGTGCAAGCAAGGCTCATTTTAGTCTTTATAATTCAGTGACCTTGAATCTAAGGTCAAGGTCACCAAAATGTAATCACTTTTTTCTTGTGTCCTAATGATATATCTGTGCTAGTTTGGTAAAATTCCATCCACTGGTTTAAGATATAGTGTGCACACAAGCTTTTTTCTTTCAAAATCTGAGTTTCAAAGTGCCACTGTGACCTTGAAAACAAAATAAAGTTCTCCAAAATCTAATCACTTCTTTCCCAAATCCCAATGATGTATATGTGCTAGTTTGGTCAAATTTATTCTATTGATTCATGACACAAATTGCATACAAGGCTCACTTTTAAATCTTGATAATGCAGTGACCTTGATCAGAAGGTCAATGTCACCAAAATCTTATCACTTCTTTCCTCTGTGTTAATTATGTATTTGTGTTTGTTAGGTCAAATTTCAGCCATTAGTTAAAGAGGTAGTGTAACCTTTTTACTGCATTAAGAAATTTTACAAAGGGCAATAACTCTAAGAGAATGGGCCCATAGTTCTTACTTTTTCTTATGTACATATATCTTATTAATATCAATGATGAATATCTATCACTGCATTTCAAGATATTAGACACAAGCTTTTTCCCATAAAAATGTGAGTTTCAAAGTGAAAATGAGATCAAGGTAATCAAAATCTAATCACTTCTTTCCCCAATCCCAGTGAAATATCCACGCTAGTTTGGTCAAATTCCATCGATTCATGAGAAGTAATTATATTTTGGCGACCTTGAAAATGAGGTTAAGGTCACCAAAATATAATTTCTTCTTTCCTGTGTCCTATTGATGTAAATGTGCTGGTTTTGTAACGTTCCAGCCACTGATTCAAGATATAGTGTACACACAAGCTTTTTTCTATCAAAATTTGAGTTTCAAAGTGTTGGTGTGACTTTGAAAATGAGTCAAGGTCACCAAAATCTAATCACTTCTTCGATCCCTTATCCCAGTGAAGTAGCTGTGTTAGTTTGGTCAAATTTCTTCTATTGATTCATGAGATAAAGTGCATACAAGGCTTACTTTTAGCCTTTTATTATGCAGCGGCCTTTAAAATAAGATCAAGGTCACCAAAATCTAATCACTTCTTTCCCCCATCCTAATGATGTATCTGTGCTAGTTCGATCACATCCAAGCCATTGGTTGAGGAGATAGTGTGCACACAAGCTTTTAACTGCATTAAGAAATTTTATGAAGGGCAATAACTCTTTGAATTGGCCCCTAGCCCTTTTTTTTATACGTAGGTACACCAAATTAATATCAATGTGTCTGCAGAAATCGATGAATATTCATCACTGTGTTTTCAAGATATTTAGGAAGAAACCACAGTGTCATGGACTGACGGACATCAGACGGATGGACAGCCGTGAAAACAGTATACCTCACCACAAACAAAGTCTGCAGGGGGTATAATTACATAGATAAGGATATCTATAGGCAAGATGCTAAAAGTAAGAGTTAAACCCTCTACAAATATAATAACTATCAGTATATGATATTTAAAGCAAACATGAAAACAACTATTGGTGACATTATGCCAACAATCAATTGATGACATTTTCTTACAATAATATTATTATTTTACTGCAATAGCAATTTATTATAATTTACTGGTCCTCTTTAGATGCCATTAGGAATATCTCCATGGGCATTTTTATTCACTTGAAAACTTAGTTGACTGTATTTACTGTTAATTATTCAGATAGAAAGGTTTTATATAGGTCTGACTCATACTGCCCTTAAAGCGCCAGTCACAACTATGCCCTCCTTTAGGAGCAGTCTGATCTGGGTCCACACTGTTTGCCTGTATGCAAAACTAGGTTTGAAAAGTCTGCAAGAATATTCAGCAGATGACATACACAGACGACATTTTCAGATGCAGTTTTTGGTGCTTTAAGTGTTAACAGGGCCTACATCATTTGTCATTCTGTCACCATAATTTAGACATATCCCAAATTTGAAGAATGGGCATGTTCAAATTTTAGGATAATAATGATAAAGAGTTAAAGTGAATGGATACACCTGAAGACCTTGTCCTATCTTCTGCAAAAGGGTACAGTTTTTTTTTTTCAAATAGGAACTTGTTTCCCTGGTATTTCAAGATTGGGGGCTATTCTTAAAAGAAATAAATTTTCTCTCAGAGTGAGCAAATTCTTTTTTAAAGAGTAGTCTCAAATGAGAAGTGAAGTAAAATATTTTGTTTGTTTGTTTGTGTTGAGGTTTTACAGCCCAGTCAACCCAATGGGGTCATGACGAGTGTGGTCAGTTTACCTAACCACACTTTTACTGGGCAGGCTTAGTCCTCTAAGCAGTTAACAATGTTGTGCACATTCTTTAGCCATAAAGAAATAAATACTTTCATGCTAGAGTTATTTTTCTTGGAGATGTTCCCTATCCCCTTTATGTAGCCAACTAGCAAGAGCAACTCAGGTACTCATCAGCCTAAACTGTTCTATAAAAGGAGTAAGGCAAAACTACATCTACAGCAAAGTAAAAAAGACCACCCAAAACAAGCAAACTGAAACAAATGCAAAATACAGTTGACTCTCGTTATCTCGAACGCGTTTATCTCGAATAACCGCTTATCTCGAAGCGATGATCTGGTCCCTGCTTAAACATGAAAATCTAACAACAGGTAGCAAAATATTGTGGAAAAGAGGAGAAATTGCTCCTAAGGAGCAATTTCTCCTCTTTTCTACAATATTTTCAATATATCTCTAACTTCAGGAGTAAAATTACATAGACATTTGTTAAATGTTGCTCTTGGATTCATTTTTTCCTAAATTCTGCAAATCTGATATGTCGATGTACAGATATCTCGAAGTATTTCAGAGAGTCCCTTGGGATTCCAGATAACAAGAGTTATCGACTGTACTTAGAAAAAAATCAACATATTACATGAATTTTGGCTGAAATTTTTGTTCTTATAGATCCCAACTAAACAAATGGTGCTTGATTAGCATATCTCTCAATCCATCACGGAGAAAATCTTTCTTTGGTCTCGCTCTTTTTGGTAATTCCAAATTCATCGACAAATTAAATGCAAACTGAGACAACATTCTGAAATAAAACACAGCAATCACAACATTAATCTTTGGAAGTTACAACATCTATCATTAATCCTTTAAGTGCCAATCACAACTTCAGCAGACAACAATTTTTTTTTTTTTTATTATTTTATTTTTTTTTCAGAGAAACAAGTCTTGACATTTCATGAGAATTGTCTGCTTGGCAAGCAATTCACATTTTCTCTGAAAAAAAAACAAAAAACTGTCTGCTTGGCAAACAATTCACATTTTCTCTGAAAAAAAAAAAAAAAAAAAATAGACTGTCATCTGCTACAAATTTTGCTTGGCACTTTAAGTGTTAAAGGTTGATACTGAGCTACTCTTGGTACAACCTTACATTTTGGTATTCAAAAATACTATATCCAAATTGAATGCAGCTGCTCCTAGTTTAATATAAAATGTCCTTGAGAACTAGATATCAAGGTATTACTGAAGAAACTATTACCTGAATAGGTAGCTAACTAGGCTATGTAGCCAAGTTAGGTCAAGGGAGGTAATTATATATTATCAATTAAACAATATAATGTAAATAGCTTAAAAACCTTGTAGTATATTCATATTTCTTGTATATTCATGACTTCCAAGTACACTGGAACCGGTTTATAGGATGGTTCATTGTAAGATGGGTTTGGATTTCAAACAGTTTTATGGTGGCCCCCAAAAGTGTTGCATCTAAATAAAAATGTATTGATTCAGGCCACGGGGAGGGGGTGGGGGGTCAAATTACTTCTAAATCATGCAGTTTTTTTACCCCAAACTCACTTTACACCCCTAATTTTGGCTCCCAAATTGGCCTTTTCTTAGCATTACCCCCCCCCCCCCCACCCCCTTTTCAGAATAGCTAAAATTTCGCACCCCCATTTCAAAAGTCTGCCTATGGGCCTGAGATTATATGAGAAAAAAAAAATGACCATTTATGGTCATTTTTCTATATAATCTATACATTTATGTTTGGATACAACACAGTTGTTGAGCTAAGTCTTGCCATGCTGAATAAATTAAGATGTCACTCCCAGTTCTGTCAGCCAATCAGATTACTTGATCCAGGTTGTTAATACAAATTCACACACTGAATGACAAACAGTGCAGATCCAGATCAGTTCAGTAGCCGACTGATCTGGATCTACATTGTTTGCAAAGGCAGTGTATAACTGGGTTCAGCAGGGCCAGGGCTATCATGTTTTTTGCTTTCTGGTGTACAATTATTTCACAACAGTTAGTAGAATCTTTAGCCTTTCATTTTGAACATATAAAATGTTCTTGATATTTTGAGCAGTAGAACACTTCTTCTAATTAATTCTATGGATAACATACATTGTATTAACAAAACAACAGTCACTGGAAAATAAATTGAGAACAAAACTGATGTTTCAGAAATTTTAGTTAATTAAGTAGCTCAGGTATCAAGCCTTACCCTACCACCCTCTGGTCTAATTCGGCAGACAATCATATCATATATCATAATCGGATTTTTGATTAATGTGCAGGTACTGGGGCAACATCCACATCAGTGGGCCCCCTTCCAGACAGCTGGCTTGCTGCAGGCATGGCAGATCTCACACCAGATCTCCAGGTATGTCTATCATGAGGGTATCATGACAACAAAATGACATTATTTTTCTTATTTTTCCCACAAAATAGGCTTTGACATTTTATACAAATTGTCTCCTAAGGAAGGAGACAATTTGCATGAAATGTCAAAGCCTATTTTAGGAAAAATAAGAAAAAATATTTTAATATGTCGTCTGCTGAAACTTTTACCCAGTATGCAGAGTGTTAATATTGAGCATTCAAGAATTCAAAATATTAGCAGAGGACATTCTAAAATATTTACAAATGTTGTCTACTGTTGTTATGACTGGCACATTATCCCTTGTCATGCTGAATAAATTAAGATGCCATGCCCACTTCTAACTTTCAGCCAATCCGATAACTTGATTCTGGATTTTGATACAAATTCACATACTTAACTAGAGCTGGTGTTTGTAAAACACTATGCCCCCAACTGCCTGACTCTAACACTGTTTGACTCCAACACTGCTTAGCCATGACGGTAACAACAGTACAAATATATGATTTCAATGTTATTTTATCAAAGGGAAATAACTCTAAAATAGGAGATGATTGGGATAAGAAAAAAATACAGATCACCTATTTTTTCATGAGGAATCAAAACATGAAATTTCAAAACATTAGCATACATGGTTCTAAACTTATGCTATACACAATAAAGCAACGACATTAAATGGCCCGAAATTGCGAAGGGCCATAACTCCAACATTTCATTTAATTAGTTCAAAATTTATTCAGGTGATCTCCTCCTCAATCCCAATCAGTATACCAAATATCATGGCTCTAGCTTAAATACTTTTTGAGATATCTTGCTGAAAAAGTCAAAATGCCTAGAACTACAAAGGGCCATAACTACATCAATTTTTCATGGAATTCCCTAAAAAACAAACCAGGTAATCTCCACATCATCCCCAATCAGCATATAATATTTCAAGACCCTAGCTTAAGTGCTTTTCGAGAAATCTTGCTGACAAGGTCAAAATGAGCAGAACTGCAAAGGGCCGTAACTTTATCAATATTTTCATGGAATTCTCTCAAAATATAATCGGGTAATGTACACATCATTCCCACTCACTGTATCGAATTTCAAGAACCCAGCTTAAATACTTTTCAAGATATCTTGCTCACAAGATTTAATTCTGATTTTTTTCAAAGGGGCATAACTTTAAATAAACATGCTAGACAAGAAACAAAATACGGGTCGGCTATTTTTTCATTGGGAACCCAAATATAAAATTTCAAAACCCTAGCGTGCAGGGTTCTTAAGATATGGCATGCACAAAAAAAGCTTGATGAACGGACAAACAGTCGGATGGACAAATGAAGGCAAAATAATATGCCCCATCAATTTCATTCGAACCTGGGGGCATAATCAGGTCATCTACTCATCGCTACCAATCTATTCATCAAGTTTCAAGGCTCCAGCTTCAATAGTTTTTGAGATATTTTGTTCACAAGGGAAACATGCCCAAATTTACAAAGGGCCATTACTTATGAAATATTTTTCAGAATTTACAAAAAAATTAATCAGGTCATCTACTCATCATTACCAATCAATTCACCAAGTTTCAAGTCTCTAGCTCTAATAGTTTTTGAGATATTTTGCTGACAAGATAAAAATGCCCAAAATAACAAAGGGGCATAACTCAAGAAGTATATTTCAAAATTTCTTCAAAAGTTAATCAGGTTGTCTACTCATCACTACCAGTCTATTCATCAAGTGTCAAGGCTCTAGTTCCAACAGTTTTTGAGATATTTTGCTGACAAGGTCAAATTGCCCAAAATTACAAAGGGCCATAACTCATGAAGTATTTTTCAGAATTTCTTCAAAAATTAATCAGGTCATCTACTCATCACTACAAATCCATTTACTAAGTTTCAAGGCTCTAGCTCTAACAGTTTCTGAGATATTTTGCTGACAAGATAAAAATGCCTAAAATTACAAAGGGGCATAACTCAAGAAGTATATTTCAAAATTTCTTCGAAAGTTTATCAGGTTGTCTACTCATCACTACCAGTCTATTCATCAAGTTTCAAGGCTCTAGCTTCAATAGTTTTTGAGATATTTTGCTGACAAGTTAAAAATGCCCTAAATTACAAAGGGCCATAACTCATGAAGTGTTTTTCAGAATTTCTTCAAAAGTTAATCAGGTCATCTACACATCACTACAAATCCATTTACTAAGATTCAAGGCTCAAGCTCTAACAGTTTTTGAGATATTTTGCCAACAAGGTAAAAATGCCCAAAAATACAAAGGGCCATAACTCAAAAGGCATTTTTCAAAATTTCTTCAAAAGTTAATCAGGTTGTCTACTCATCACTACCAGTCTGTTCATTAAGTTTCAAGGCTCTAGCTCCAACGGTTCTTGAGATATTTTGCTGACAAGATAAAAATGCCCAAAATTACAAAGGGCCGTAACTCATGAAGTATTTTTCAGAATTTCTTCAAAAGTTAATCAGGTCATCTACTCATCACTACAAATCCATTTACTAAGTTTCAAGGCTCTAGCTCTAACAGTTTTTGAGATATTTTGCTGACAAGGTAAAATTGCCCAAAATTACAAAGGGCCATAACTCAAGAAGTATTTTTCAAAATTTCTTCAAAAGTTAATCAGGTTGTCTACTCATCACTACCAGTCTATTCATCAAGTTTCAAGGCTCTAGCTTTAATAGTTTTTGAGATATTTTGCTGACAAGATTGCATCCATATTTTTTCAAAGGGCCATAACTCAGAAAAGGGGCATAATCCTGTCAAGAAAAAAGAAACTTGTCAGCTATTTTTTCATGAGGAATCCATATATGAAATTTCAAAACAGTAGCATTCACGGTTTTAAAGTTATGCTATGCATCAAAAAGCGTGACGGACGGATGGACAGACAGACGGAAGGACGGACGGACGGACGAACAACCCAGAAGCAATATGCCCCTCCAACTTCTTTGAAGTTGGGGGCATAATGACAAACAGTGCAGATCCAGATCAGTCAACTGATCTGGATCTGCACTGTTTGCAAAGGCAGGATATCTCTGGATTCAGTAGGACAATGGTTTAAAATAGAGTTTGACATTCCATTCAATCTTTCTCCACAGCAGAGAATTTGAATGCAATTTCATACACAGACTTAAAGCACCAGTCACAACTGTAGCAACAGCATTTTGAATTTTCTTTTTGTTATTTTTCTGAGAAAATAAAGCATGACATTTGATGTGAATCTTCTGTCTAGATGATTCACATGAAATATCAATCCTTATTTTCTCTATTATCATAAAAAAAAAAAATAGAATGTCATCTGCTACAATTTTGCTTGTTGCTTTAAAGGTTCATTTTCTGGGAATTGAAAAACAACTAACACTTTCATGTTGCCTAATACAAATGTATCATCTTAAAAGAGCAAATGAGTGTCTAAGTCACCAACTGAGACACACTAGGTGGTGGGATGGGGATGGGGGTGAGGGGTGAGGGGAATTCCACCCTCACCTGCATAAGACCCCGTTTTTGGACACAGAACTAACAATGTAGACTCAGATCAGATGCCATAGAATGCAGCATCTGATCAGTCTACACTGTTTGCCACTCATCCAGCAATTTTAAGACAGATCAACAGGTAGGAAATGGATGTTTCGAATTTTAGGACAAGTATGTTGAGGTACTTAAGGTATTTGATTATTTATGGTATATTAAAAGTGAGATGCAGATCAGACTGCCAATATAGACAGTCAGTCCAATGTTTCCACAATTTAACACTTGGTATGGTGGGTAAAAAATTCATCAGATGACTTTTTGAAACATTTTTCTTATTTTTCCTAGAAAATAGGATTTGACACTTCATGCAAATTATCTCCTAAGGAGACAATTTGCATGAAGTGTCAGATCCTATTTTCTAGGAAAAATAAGAAAAATCGAGTTTGTCATCTGGTGAAATGGCCCATAGCATGGTAAGTGTTAATATATCCAGACTAAAAGATACCAAATACTGTGTATGTGAACAGAGGAATTTTAGCTACATTGCAAAAAGTACATGGGCTGATTTGGGTTATACTATGGAATATTGTATTTATCCTAAATACATGTATTCAGATACCTGAACTCCTTACCAGACTTGTCCTAACATTTGAACAAATCCATTCTACAACCTGTTAATGTTTCTACAAAACATTGTTCAGCCACGCGTGAAAAGTATGCCAAGGTCAGTAAAGGTCAATGGTAGTGGGTAGGATGTATCATAACAGATGTGTATATGAAATTTCATTAACCCAGAAGCTTTGGTGTTTGAGAAACTAAATGCACAGTTTGGTGGTGTGCTAAGGTAGCCAACAGCACTGACGTGCATACAATATCAACACAGAAAATCAAACATGCAATTTTATTAAGGAGAACTGATACACTTTCTTGGAAGAAAATGCTGTCAATCTTGTTCTGATCCCTTCTGAAAAGGGGTCTACTCTAAAACAATAGAAAGAACAACTTTCTTCTCTTTAGAGTTGCAGTTTTACAGCCCAGTCAACCCATTAGGGTCATGTCGAGTCAGTTAGTTTACCTAACCACACTTTTCCTGGACAGGCTTAGTCATCAAAGCAGATAACCAGTATTTGTGAACATTCTCTGGCCAGAAACTGACTTCTTGAATCAGCAGAAGGGAGAGAATGACCGTAGAAAATTTCATGATCATGCAATCTCTACGAAAGAATACCCTTAGAGTAGACCCCTTTTCAGAATGGGCTTGGTGTGCATGAAAGCAAACAGGAAGTCATGGAAGTTGTCTGTCTTGTTAAACATGGTGGAAAATCAAGCGAGTGGATCCAGCTTATAGCTTTAGTGAATTTAATAGTAGAAAAACAGCACTGTAAATTGTTTTCACTCAAAATACACTATAAGGCTTAGTACAGTAAAAAAAGTTATAGTTCTAAAATAGATTAATTATGATAGCTATGGTAACAACTTCTATTTTGTCATTTATCAATTTTACCTGCAGCAAGCACAAATTAACCTTTACCAATCTCTGGGCTAATTCAGCAGATGACAAATTAATGATATTTTTTATTTTTTCTCCTATAAAACAGGCTTTGACATTTCATGCAAATTGTCTCCTTAGGAGATAATTTGCAAGAAATTTCAAAGCCTATTTTCTGGGAAAAGTAAATACATTTCGGAATGTCATCTGCTGAAATTTTACCCAACATGCTATGCGTTTAAAAAATTAGTACATGTAAATGCATAACCAAATAAAAAAAAACTAACATTTTCTTGGAAATTTTCCCTAAAATAGCTGAGCTTGGCATGTCATTTACATTGTCTAGCATGCTCTTGTAAGTTGCAACATGTGGAAATATACCTTTTGATATGTGAACGTGGTAAAGTATCAGATCAGTTTGTGCATCAGTTTAGCCTGATCAGTCTTAACCACTAGCTTATTTGATTCCTAGATTCAAATGCTTTTTTAGGTGGTCAGCAAAGACCCATCAGCATGCTTAAAATGCAGAGAACATTATGAAAACACACCTATTCAAAAATATAGAAAATTTCACCTCCAAAAACTGAACATTTTCTGATAAAAAAGTTACATTTTTCATATTTCTGCTCAAAACAGATAGTGGGTACTCGTTAGAACTGCCTCAGCAAGGTGGTTCTATACGTACTCACAATCTTGTTTTTGAGCAGAAATAAGAAAAATAATGTATACCCCTGTAAACCCCAGTTTTACTTTATAAAAGTGGGGTTTTAAGGGGGTCAAAACTATATAGGCATGTTTTTGTGATGGTATGTGCGTCTTTGCTGGTATTATTGGTGCAGTATTTCAGATTAGGACTCTAATGCTGAGCCCTACTTTGAGAGAAATAGTACTGTATTTATACCAAGTAATCAGACACCTTAACACCTTACCATAATGACCTAAAATTTGAAACAGTCCATTTAACTACCTGCTGATACATTCCAAAACTGCTGGATGAGTGGCAAACAGTGTGGACCCAGATCAGATGCTGCATTCTGCAGCATCTGGTTTGGGTCTACACTGTTTGTTCAAGCTTGTCTGTCTGAATACTTAAACACTGCCAAATACTTTCAAATATCAGCAGCTTAATTTTACCTGCCACAAGCTACGAGCTATTTCATGTGCAATAGGGCCTTTATGCCATGTGCAAACAGCAGAAGTCCAAGATCAACAAGTACATCATTCTGTGCAGTCAGATCAATAGCTCATGCACATCTGTGCAGTCTGATTAGTATCTCTGCTTTTTCAGAATATTCTACAGTATTCCTAGTTTCTCTAAGCATTGAAGGCCTTGATCAGACTGCCAGAGGAATTGTTAAGGAGTATTTGGTGATAATTCTGGGATAATTTTTCTTATTTCTCCATAAACACATATGTTGTGGGTACTCATTAGAAGCACCTCACAGAGGCACTTCTAATGAGTACCTACAACATATGTTTTTATGGGGAACTGGAGAAAATTATCCCATAACTATCACCAAATACTCCTTAGCAATTCCTTTGGACTGCACATGGACATGGAAAGAAGCAATGGAGAAGAAAGGACTGAGAGTAAATGCAGGAAAGACAAAGATTATGATCTGCGGTACGGGACTGGACCTCCTGCTGAGTTCAGGCGAGTTTCCATGTGCCGTCTGTCACACTGGAGTGGGCAGCAACGGCATCTTCTGCAATGGCTGCAAGCACTGGATGCACAAGAAATGCAGTGGGCTCAAGCGCTTGAAAAAAGACCCTGACTACAGATGTACACAGTGCCAGGGAAGTGCATGCCCCTTGGATGGCAGACCACAGAAGGAAGTCAAGGTCGGACCTGACAAGCTTGAGGTGGTAGCTTCCTTTTGCTACTAAGGAGACATGCTCTCAGCAGCAGGTGGCTGTGAAATTTCAACCACAACACGTGTGAAAACTGCCTGGAAGAAGTTCAAGGATCTGCTACCAGTTCTCTCTTCACGCTACCTCTCTTTCAAAACACGTGGCCGCGTGTACAGCTCTTGTGTGCGGAGCGCAATGCTCCATGCCAGCGAGACTTGGCCATTGACAAAGCCAAACCTCCAGCATCTGCAGCGAAACAACAGGGCAATGATCAGACAGATCTGCAATGTCAGACCGCAAGACATTGTCACCACTAGATCCAATGAGCTACTTGTGCGGCTTGGCATTGAGGATCTGGACCTCATTCTGAAGGAGAGAAGACTCTGATGGTATAGACTCCAAATGGTGCAGTCAAGACAGCCTTTGACATACAGGTTGATGGAAAGCGTGGGCCTGGGAGGCCCAAGATGACAAGGAAATAGCTGACAGAGAGGGATTGCAGAGAGTGGAAGCTCTCGGCCATCAACCCTCATGATAGACATACCTGGAGATCTGGTGTGAGATCTGCCATGCATGCAGCAAGCCAGCTATCTGGAAGGGGGCCCACTGGTGTGGATGTTGCCCCTGTACCTGCACGTTAATCAAAAATCTGATTATATACATATTATATGCACAAATGGGCTTTTTGATCTGGGTCTTCATTGTCCAGGTATGGTGTAAAGGTCCCTTTTGTGCGTCACATCATTTTAGCATGAACTTCCTTAACTTCAGCAAATGAGACATTTTAGTGCCTTGTTAAAATATAAAGCAACTGTGGTGATTAAAGTTGCAATGTTACCACACTGCCATGCCACAGCAATCTTTTAAATTGTTCACACATTTTTGCTAAGTTCCTTTTGCTAATGTCCGAGTTCTTGTTTAATGTCAGGGTAACCCTTCTGAGTCATTTTGATTGGTTGGTTTGGCGTTAAATGGCCCAGTCAACACTATAAACTCTTTCTCCACCAGTGGCGAATATTTTGTCTGTTGATAACCTTTGCAAACAGCTTGGACCCAGATCAGGCCCGACAAAATGTCAGGCCTGATCTGGATCCAAACTGTTTGACACTCAGATAGTATTCCTGTAGGATTTTTTTTTGAAAAGCATGCAAAATAACCCAGCATGCAAAGAGTTAAGGTCATGTGGAGCCGGTAAGTCATTTTGTGTTTGTCTCCGAGTGAAAGGGACAAAAGAGCTAGTAGAGGAGAACCAAGACAAAAATAATAAAGGATGAGGTAAACAGCAAATGACAATGCAGAAATAGAAGATATACAGTCGACTTTCGTTATCTCGAATTCCAAGGGACTCACTGAAATACTTAGAGATACCTGTACCTCGACATATCAGAGTTGGGAGAGTGAGGAAAACAACAAATTGAACAACCACATTTAACAAATGAATGTGTAATTTGACTCCTGAAGTTAGAAATATATATATACAATGTGGAAAGAGGAGAAATTGCTCCTAAAGAAATTGCTCCTTAGGAGCAATTTCTCCTCTTTTCCACATTATTTTGTTACCTGTTGTCATAGTTTCATGTTAAAACAGGGACCAGATTTTCACTTCGAGATAAGCGGTAATCCGAAATAAGCAAGTTTGAGATAACGAGGTTCGACTGTACTTATATGCCCCTCCTCACCCCACCCCCACATGCTGTAAGTACATCAGGCCCTTACTACCACCTAGTTTTGCAAATGTTACAGCAACAGGGCCACAATATATCATGCTGTTATAGCAGCCTCATGCTTTGACTTTCATTTACAAAATATCTTGGAAGATGGGGTTATCATATTCTTGAAAGTATATAGTATTTTTAACAGAAATGCTTTAACAGATGTAGCTCATATAGTTTTATAGAAGATACAGGTGCACAACCTTCCAACTAGTCATACCATACCACTTTCATGGCGGAAACTTTTGGTAATTTTTTTCATAATGCTACACTTTCTAGCTACTTTGATGGATTTCAAGTTTTTACCTGTGCACAACTCTATAACAGTGATCAATGCCACTGAGTTTGAAGTCATTTTTGTGTGTGTGTGTGTGTGCGTGCATGCGCATGTGTGTGTGTTCACAATATCTTGATGGGTTTATTACATGGTTAATCTAACACCATCACTTTCAATCAGTTATAGTCATTTTAGATTAGTATCTGAGACTGAAATATTGAGCAGAAATAAATCCTTGTCATGCTGAATAAATTAAGATACCATGCCCACTTCTAATTGCCTGCCAATGAACCAGGTTGCTGCTACAAATTTAAATACAGTAGGATGACAAACAGTGTAGATCCAGATCAGTCAGCTTCCTCAGAAGCTGTCTGATCTGGATCTACACTGTTTGCAAAGGCAGGTCATATCCAGGTTCAGCAGAACCAGCGTTAACCTGGTTAATGGAAACATTCTAACTTAAAAGTATGCCACTTACTGCTCTACTAAACAAATATACACACAACCTACTAACTTTATATTTTCTAAGCAATATCAAACTAGTAGATAATATGAATTTAATAGGTACTACCTATATCCGTGCATCCAAATTATCATCACATGCTTCATAGGTGGATTGGCCAGATCTAACTGAATTTGATTTCAGACCACGCTTGACTTCTGAATCCACTGCATGAATTGCAATATAATGTCCAAGTCAACAATATTTCAGTAGTTCAAAGACATTGCCTCTAAATTTGTAGGATTTTTACCCGACCGGATCACATGAATTCGGGTCCTGCTTAGTTACTAGCAGCTCTGCCATGGAGGCTTAAGGCAGCCCATCTATTTCGCGGGCCCCAATGGGCGGGGCCATGCTTTCTGATTACCGAAAACTAGTGTATGCCGGTGACATGTACAATGACAATACACTGTTGTTTGCTTACCTGAAATCCATTTTACTGTTCAGGATTTCCTAAAGATTTTTGACCGTTTGTGCGTTTTTGTTTCTTTTTGCTTAGCTTGCAAATAGACAGAGAATGGATAGAAATAAAATTCGAAGTGGAGTCAAAATTCAAAATGAACGCAATCACAAATTTTGTAGATTGACATCATGTCTCGTGATTCAACCCCTTGCAATTGGAATACCTGGAGTTATTGGCTGTTTTGTTGCTATTATCGGCACGGCCGCCATGTCAATAGTCTCTGCCATCATGGAATGCTTATTGTTTTTCAGGATAAGCACCCAAGCGTTTGTTGGACCATCACATTTTTGGTCACAGACATCACTGGTCACATCGTAGTCTATAGTAGTGCATCTGCACGGCGAACTGCTCCGCAGTATGGGGAACTGCTTTGCAGTTCCCGTTCCCGTTGGATGCACTTATTAAACTAACTTCAAACATGTTCTGCCTTTTTGGTCAATCAAACTTTTCTTATTTATAGTTGTGCTTTTTGCTATTACTTCAGCTTTTAGATTTTCTGGGAAGTTCAAATATACCTATTCTGTACCATATTTACCCTAAGTATTGAGACAGACAAACCTGAGCAAACAGTGTAGACCCAGATCAGATGTCACAGAATGATGTGGCATCTGATCAGCTTCTACCCTGTTTGCCATTCATCCAGTAGGTAGTAAAATGGACGTTCAAATTTTAGTATAAGTATGGAAAGGAGTGAAAGGGTTAGACACATCAACAGGTAGTAAGATGGACTTTTTCAAACTTGAGCATAGGTATGGTAAGGCATTCTGTGGCAGCTCATCTGGTCTACACTGTTTGCTCAGGCCTGTCTGTCAGAATACATATGATAACTAGAGCATGCCCAGAGGGTCACAAATACCCCCGGCTGGCGCCATTTTTTTTATTATAAAATATTTTAAAGTCAATAACAATGATATAAGGTAAAATCAATGGACCGAGAAATATAGGTCACTGACCCACAAATAGTTTACAAGGTCAGTCTCTGAGTGACACTGGTCTATCATCCAAGTACACTTTTTCTGGAGTAAACAGTCTTCAAGAAATGAAGATAAATTGCTTGACCATAAAATATAGGTTACTGACCTACATAAACTTGACAGGTCAATCTGATGGTCACATTGATGTATTATACCAACTAATGTTAATCCGTTAAATAATCTAGAAGATATTAAGCAAAATCACTAGACCATGAAATATAGGTCATGCCGATTTATAGTTACTTTGAGGTCAAAGTTTGGATCACACTGTGTCATTATATGTAAATGTGGCACTTAGATATCAAATAGTGGAAGTTATAAGACAAAATCACAGGGCTATGAAATACAGGTCACATAATCCCAAACTATGATAGTCATACGTCAAATTGTCTTCAAGGTGTAAAAAAAAATCACTGGACCATGAAATATAGGTCACAGTGACCTACATTTACTTTTAGGTCAACTGTCAGATCATACTGCTTCATAATCCCAAATAATGATGCCCATACATCAAATAACTTTCAAGATAGAAGGCAAATCATTGGACCATGAAACATAGGTCAAGGTGACCTACATTTGTTGAGATGTCAATTGTGGTGGCATACAGAACCAATCTTCCAAATATAAGGCAAATCACTGGAGCATGAAAATAAGGTCACAATGACCTTCACTTTATTATACTGAGTGTTGATGGGATAAACATGTCTGATGCCCATCCTTATTTACTAAGAAGTTGTTTGTATAAACAAACTGCAATATACTACTTTATTGGGGTGTCCTAGATTTTGACCTAGCCCCGCCCTGGGGCATGACCCAGAGGCTAATAAATGTAGAATGGAAGAGAAGCCTCCCAGGTACCCCCATACCAAATATGAAAAGTTTTTGATCGGTGGCTGCAGAGATATAAGTAATCAAAAAACTTCGAAGTAAAACTTGGTTATAGAAAGGTTTAATGGACGGAATCATGGACAGACGAACGGATGGATGAAATGGACGAAAACTATATACCCCTTCGGCATACTTCAAAGACCGGGGGTATAAATATGGTAAACCGCAACTGTACTGATCACACTAGTCTGAGCCTACACAGTTTACATTTCAGTCCCTCCATACAGATAGGACAAAAGGACATGATCAGCACCGACTACTATCAGACTGCATCTACCCGGTCTAATCAGCTCTACTATTTTCATATCTGAAACTATCATAGTCTCATATTATGCTAGAAACAGAATACAAAAAAATCTTCTCTGCAGCTATGATTACTTTGCTATCTGCTCTTCCACTACACACACACACACACACACACACACACACACACACACACACACACACACACACACACACATTCTTTTAACCCATTTCTGTTGAGTGGACTCTTCTACCACAACTCTTTGGACAGTTCTATTTCCAACAGCAGGTAACTATCTGGTTAGTTTTTATTTCTACTATGTTTGTAGAAATTCCTGTAATTAATGTAAACAGTGTACACCCTGATCACATTGTGTGGCATCTAATCTAGGTCTGCACTGTTTGTCAGTTATCCTTTTGGGAGTTCTGCACTGATTGCCAGTTACCCTTTTTGGGGTTCTGAATTGTTTTCCAGTAACCCTTTTGGGGGTTTCCCAACTAGAATAGGTTAAAGAGGTGAAAGAAGGTAAACTCATTGAAACACAAAATATATGTAAAAATATAAAAGAAATTTATTAAAGAAATATAAACTGATACAAAACATTGAAGTTAACTATGTAAATAAAAGATGCTACTCTATTCATGGATTTCATTTAAATTGCACAGAAATAACAGGATTAGAAATAAACATCGAGACTCTCTCAATTAGAATCATCTTACGACATATGTAAACCCTACAAACCATCATGATCAGACTGAACATCCATACAGTACAGTCAGGTCAACATGGCTCTAGAACATAGGGGTATCCAGGTAAATATATTTCCTAATTTCTCCATGAAAATCTACTCATTAGACATGCCTTTTGAAGTGTTTTCATAGAGAAATAAAAGATATCAACACCTTTTTGTTGAAAGAAAAACAACACCTAATTATCTATAGGGTATGGGTCTAACATAAAATTTGGACATCACAGAGTGAATAGCTGGGTTTGCATAGACTGCATATGTCATAAGGCAAGTTTCCATTTGCAAAAGCCCAAATATATTGTTTAAACCGCAATATGAGAAAATGTATATACCTTCCATTATGTGCACCCAACAAAGACTAAGATCAGACTGTGCATCTGGGCAGACTGACCAGTCTTTGGTCCACCTGAAGAAACATTGGATCCCTGACTATCCAAGGAAAATCCTGGTCCTACTGAAACCAGATACTCCCATAGCAACAGATAAGGCGCTTTTTTCATCCAAAAAATGCTGATATCTTTCTTATTTCTCCATGAAAACATATGTTGTGGGTACTCATTAGAAGTGCCTTACCAAGGCGCTTCTAATGAGTACCAACAACTTATGTTTTCGTGGAGAAATAAGAAAAATATTATGTGGATACCCTCTCTTATCTGTAGCTATGTACTCCCCTTCATTTCAAACAGTGCAAATCCAGATCAGTCAGTTTCTGAAGAAGTTGACTAATCTGGATCTACACTGTTTGTAATTCAGAATGTGAATTTGTATCAACAACCTGGATCAAACAATGACTGGATGACAGTTACAAGTGGTCATGGCATCTTATTTATTCAGCATGACAAGGGATAAGACTTACCAGACTGCATGGATATGCAGGCTGACTTGAGTCTTTATTGGATGCAAATGTTTGAAGGTATAACTCTCACATTACAGCTTACTGAACAAGCTTCTAATAAAAAATAACAAGACGTGAAAGAAGACAGTGTATGTAAACAGGGAAAATACAGGTGACTTAGAATAGGTATTGATAAAGGGAGTCTTCAATATTCAAATATATGTTCTGTTACTTTTGCACCTAAACATACCTTAAGGATTCTCACAGGAATTGCCTCATCAAATGATTCCAATAATTACCCTCAAGATATATCTGGGTACAAAATAAACAAAAATCATCCTTAACTCAATTTGTCAGTAAACACTGCTTATAGTAAACTCCAATATAAACAAATTTTGCTATACATGTTCTTAACATGCTGGGTAAAAATATCACCAGACAACATTCTGAAATATTTTTTTCTAATTTTTCCCAGAAAACAGCCTTTGGCATTCCATACAAATTGTCTCTTCTGGAGACAATTTGCAGGAAATGTCACAGCCTATTTTCAAGGAAAAATAAGAAAAAACATCATCAATTTGTCACCTGTTGAATTTGCCCATGAAGCAGTAAATGTTAACATAATTGAGGTTTCTAAAGGTGAATGGCTGCTGCTATATAAATGGAATGTAGAAGATGGTGAACAATTTGGTTGACCTATTAATTAAAGCTAGTAATAACAATTTTGTAATGATCCATCTGTATTCACAATCTCTCTCCTAGAATGGCCACCCACTATATAGTGATATAAGTACTAGTTGTCAAGTGAGTAACCTCAATTCAATACCTGGCTAAGAAGCTTCATGTTTGCAAAGCTATGTGAGGTGGGTTTTTTTGTGGATTTTTTTTTTCTCATCATCATAAAATAGGAAAAACAGTTTAACCATTAACACTCTCTGGGCTAATTCAGCAGACAACAAACTGATGATAGCTTTCTTACTTTTTCCAGAAAATAGGTTCTGACATTTCATGCAAATTGTCTCCTTAGGAGACAATTTGCATGAAATGTCAAGAAAAATATTTCAAAACATAATCCTGCTGAAATTTTTATCCAGCATACAGAGCATTAACCCTTGTCCTGCTGAATAAATTAAGATGCCACACCCTATTCAGATTTTCAGCCAATCAGATTGATTGATACAGATTGTTGATATGAATTCATATACTGAATGGCAAACAGTGTAGATCCAGATCAGTTGGCTTCTTCAGAAGCCAACTGATCTGGATCTACACTGTTTGCAAAGGCAGGGTATATCTGGGTTCAGCAGGACAAGGGTTAATTAAGTACCAGCATAAAATGATTTACTACAGACAATGCAATGTAATGTAAGATTTTCTTTTGCATATAATTTTATGAAGCCATGTTGGAAAATTGTGCAAAAAATCTTGGGTACTCATATGGATGTGGTATTGAAACATATTCAGTAATTAACCCTTGTCCTGCTGAACCCGGATATACCCTGCCTTTCCAAACAGTGTAGATCCAGATCAGATCCAGATTCTTCAGAAGCCAACTGATCTGGATCTGCACTGTTTGCCATACAGTATGTGAATTTATAGCATCAATCTGGATCAAGTAATCTGATTAGCTGAAAATTAGAAGTGGGCATGGCATCTTAATTTATTCAGCATGACAAGGGTTAAATATGCAATCAAATGAGTCACAATGTAAGAAAACATACCTTCTGACATGTGCACCCAAATAAGACTCAAATCATCCTGCACATCTGAGCAGTCTAATAAGAGTCTTCATTATTGGCATGAAGACATTATGCACCGTTGGTTATCCAAAAATGAGACCAGTGCAGATTTTGATCAGATTGCATGAATGCAAAAACTGATCTGAATCTTTGCTGGATGCACATGTCTGAAGGTAGTTTTTCTGACATTGTTGATCAAAAGTTTATTTGTAGAGCATGGTTTATTGTTAATTTTATTACAAGAAATACTGGCTGCCATCAGAGCTAGAGAAATGACTGGATGCCAGTGGATAAATGGTTGGATCTCTGAGGGTTGGATGTCAGTAGAGCTAGAATCCTAGTAGGACTACAGACATGGCTGGATGCAAGCAGTGCTGGGCAAATGGCAGAATTCATATAGAGAGAAAAGGCTCACAGCTAGCCGAACTAGAAAAACTACACAAAGTGACCAGTGGGTCACATATACTCCTGGCTGGAGCCAATCCATTTCCTGGCCTGATTCTCTCTTACAAAATACAAGAAGTCATACCCAATGCTTTTACCATATTTCAAAATCCTAGGTCCAGTAGTTCCTGAGAAATCTATGACGGAAAAAAAGTTTACACACACACAAACAAACAAACACACACACAAACATTGTTATGGAAAAGACAACACTATAACCCCCTATATACTTCACATGATGAAGGTATAACAAATGAATGCTAGTACAGTTTGAATTTTTAACTTTTGTCAGAATTTGAAATTTAAGGAAATATAAACTAAGAAAAATGTTAACAAGGCAAAGTGTTGCAATGCAATCAATAGCCCCTACCTCGATGAAACATGTTATCTAAATTGGGGCATATAGCCCCAAGACAAACTTTGTACATAGTAGATCAGAGGTCAACATACAGGTCACAGTGAAAACACAATGTCTTTAGATGTACCTTACAGTATACAGAAAACTTGAAAAGTTCAGGATACATGCACAGACCCATTTTTGCACAGTGTAAATTATGTCAAAATGTAGGTCACATCAACCTATTTTTGGAATGTGGCACACTACCTTCATATACCATATTTGGCAAGTCTAGGCCACATACATAAGTCATTTTTTGTATAAAGTAGGCCAGTGGTCAAAATACAAGTCATAGTGACCTACTTTTGGTACATGACACATCATTTTCATAGATGTAACCATAAACTAAATCTGGTAAGCCTAGGCCATACAGAAGATATGCCCGGACCAGATCTTGGATGCATAGAAGACTGAAGGACAGACAGAAGGATGGAATGACAGATGGTGCAAATCTAAAAATCCCTCTCTGGTGTGAAGAGGGGATTAACAAAGATAGGAACCTGCAGGATAGTTCTACCTTTAATCTTGTGTCCTCCACCAAAGCCTTACATCCCCTCACTTCATATTATACCCTGGTGTCTGGGTAGCACAAAGTGTTGTTTGATCTAAGGAAGATGCATTTGCAATTTTAACCCTTCTCTTGCTGAGCACGATATGCCCTGTCTTAGCACACAGTGTAGATCCAGATCAGTTGGCTTCTGAAGAAGACAACTGATCTGGATCTGCACTGTTTGTCATTAAATATGTGAATTTCTATCAAAAACCCAGATCAAGTAATCTGATTGGCTGGAAATTAGAAGCAGGCATGACTTCTTAATTTATTCAGCATGAGAGGGCTTAACTTTCTATAGGGAGATGCATATCCAATTTAACTTTATGTGTTTAATAATAAACCTGGCCCCATCATGATCTCAGTGGCATCATGTGAAGTTGTTTGGTTTTGAAAAAGATACATACCCAATTTTAACTTACCCAAAATTAACTTTTTATCTTTAACAGCTTTGAAAATATAAGCCAGCCAAGAAAAAAAAAGTTAACCTAAAGAGGGATGCCATCCATCTAAACACCCACCCACCAATCTAAAACCTGGGGTTAAAAATGCCAAAAAGCAGATATTGATACTGGGAAAAACATATTTTGAGTAAAAAAATCAGAAAGATAAATAGGGAGTTTATTCTTTGATATCATGCTTTTACTCTTGCTTATGTTACTCGCATGAACATGTTTTTAAATATATTGATTTTCAGAACTAGCACCCATGTAAAAAAAAAAAACAATCAAATTAACTTTTTAACAAGGACACAAGTATGCAAAATAGCATTGCCAAATGATTATAATGAACAATTCTGTAATAAACCAAGCAAAATACAGAATTCTTTTGAAAATTATACAATAATGCAAATTTTAGAACAGAAAGAAAAAAAATATAAAATGAAACTATTTTATTTACCCTAAATATGTGGCTAGACATACCTGAGCAAAATCAGTGCAGACCCAGATCAAACAAGCAAATTCCATAGGGAATTTATGTCCCCCGCCTTATTTTTATTTGAGCTGTTAACAATGGGTAAGTTAACCAGAGGACCATTGGTCCTGTATCACTTACCTAAGTATTGAAGCAGGAAACCAGTGATAAAAAATAATTTCAGGATTCTGAAAAAAACACATGCATATCTTCAGGCCATCCTAAAAGCCCATGTAAAGTTTCAAAAGGATCGGCCAAAAACTGTGGGAGGAGTTAAGGGGACAAAGTACCTACTCCCTATAGACTTCTGTAATATTAGAACTCAAAAATGTCTAAGTTAAAAATGCAGAAAAAGTGATAAAAAAATTATTTCAGGATTCTGAAAAATCCACATGCATATCTTCAGGCCATCCTAAAAGCCCATGTAAAGTTTCAAAAGGATCGGCCAAAAACTGTGGGAGGAGTTAAGGGGACAAGGTACCTACTCCCTATAGACTTCTGTAATATTAGAACTCAAAAAATGTCTCTAAGTTCAAAATGTGTAAAAAGTGATAAAAAATAATTTCAGGATTCTGAAAAAACCACATGCATATCTTCAGACCATCCTTAAAGTATGTGTAAAATTTCAAAAGGATCGCACAAAAACTGTGGGAGGAGTTAAGGGGACAAGATACCTACTAAAAATTCGGAACCACGCACCACGCACAACATGCCACATGCCCCGCGCCATGCACCACGGTAAGCCGAAAACAGTGTCACTCCACTTTTCTTCGAAAAGGCGGGGGACAACAATTCCTGAAGAAGCAGCTTGATCAGGGTCAACATTGTTTATAGCTCCAGATAAGGATGTATCCAGATAAATAAGTTTCTTATTTCTCCAAGAAAACATATGTTTTTGTGGAGAAATAAAAAAATATCAATATTTCTCTCTTTTTTTTGTGAAAAAGTGCCTTATCTGAAGCTATGGTTGTCATTCAGCCAGTACTATTTAGACATATCATTAAGCAGATTTGTTCAAATTTTAGTAGGGTATTTCTGCTATGGTGTTACAAGGTACAGACATTTAGGGTAAATATGGTACAATATATACAGCAACATATCCAAAGTCAGATGTTAAAACAGTTGCATATATACAATACATACAAATCAACAAATATCATAGAATATGTTAAAATATGTCCTATTGATATTATAAGAGACAATAAAACACACAAACAAAAAACATAAAATGAAAATAAAGAATGTAAATTAGTAAACAAAAATGTAATCCTACAACAGGAAACAATTTCAAATAAATATACTTCGAACAATAAAAATAGTGATGGAATTCAAACTTGGATTAATGGTATGTCCATTTTCTAGAAAATTCAAACTTTTAACCCTTATATTGCTGTTCACATATCCTTACACTTTCAAGGGGTGGAAAGTTAGCACGCTTAGCACTTTGGTTAAAATTTTTAGCAGACTAAATATTTTTCTTAAATTCCCCAGAAAACAGAATTTGGCATTTCATGCTAACTGTCTCCAATGGAATGTCAAATCCTGTTTTCTGGGTAAAATAAGACGTGGGCCAAGGAGGCCCTGTATCGCTCACCTGATTATCAGACAAGCTAAAACAGAAAAAAGGACAGATGACAGGCCATCTGACATGGTTCTGAAGAAGAAGAATTTTAAAGGGATTTTACTATATATGAGCATGGTGGCCATCTTGGTCATGTAAACAGGACCAGTTATATAAACTTTTGTTCCCTTCGAGCCAAAGATCTTCTACATAAAATCTGACCAATCAGCTCAGTGGTTTCTGAGAAAAAGATGTTTCAAAAAGTGGACAGACAGGCAGGGGCAAACAACCGGGGGGGGGGGGGGGGGGGGGGGGGGGGGGATGATGCCAACAGAAAGCCTTATCACTTTATCCATTTGTTATAAGTTTCAAAAACATCTCTTTGAACTTTGATTTTATATAATTTTTTCAAGATTTTCAACTATTAAAGCCTAAATGAACAAAGTTAACCTTGTTGTAAAATAGGTCAAGGTCAACCCAGGTTCATCATTTATACAAACTTTGTAGGGTTCAAGTCCCTTTTGCTGTGTGCCAAGTTTCAAGGTCATCTGACTTATGGTTCTGAAGAAGATTTTTTAAAGGGTTTCTTACCATATATGGGCATGGCAGACATCTTGCTCATGTGACCAGGACCAACTATATAAACTTTTGTTCCTGTGAGGCATAGATGTTCCATATAAAATCTGACTTCAATTGGTCCAGTGGTTTCTGAGGAGAAGATGTTTGAAAGTGTGGATGGACTTTTCCAATGTAAAAGCCTAAATGAACAAAGTTGACCTTGTTGTAAAATAGGTGAAGGTCAAGCCAGGATCATCATTTATATAGTTTTTGTAGGGCGCAAGTCCCTTTTGCTGTGTGCTAAGTTTTAAGGTCATCTGTCTTACAAAGTTTAAGGTCATCTGACATAGTTCTGGAGAAGACTGAGAAGATTTTTAAAGGGTTTTTACTATATATGGGCATGGCCGCCATTTTGCTCCTGTGACCAAGACCAATTATATAAACTTTCATTCTTGCAAGGCATGGATGTTCCATATAAAATCAGACTTCAATTGGTCCAGTGGTTTCTGAGGCAAAGATGTTTGAAAGTGTGGACAGACTTTTCCAATGTAAAAGCGTAAATGAATAAAAGGCTGCAGGCCAAGTGTCCTCGACATTTGAAATGTCAGTATGTGGTGAATGCGGAGACAAGAACTTCTGTTGATAAATGGCAAAAACTGACAAAGGGCCATAACTCTGGTAAAAAGCAGTCAAACGTGACCTCTGTATAATATGATCCTCTTCAGGTCATGGCAACAATAACTGGAAGGTTTCACTAAAATCCACTGAAAACTGCAAGAGGAATTGCAGAGACAAGACTTACTGTTAAAAAATTGCCAGAGGACCGTAACTCTGGTAAAAACCAGTTGAGCAAGACCTTGATAAAATATGATCATCATCAGGTCATGGAAACAATAACTGGAAAGTTTCATCAATATCCCTTGAGAAATGTAGGAGGACTTGCGGAGACAAGAATTTCTGTTAATAAATGGCTAAAACTGACAAAGGGCCATAACTCAGATAAAAAGCAGTCAAGTGACCTTGGTATAATATGATCCCCTTCAGGACATGGCAACAATAACTGGAAGGTTTCACTAAAATCCACTGAAAACTGCAAGTGGAGTTGCAGAGACAACTTACTGTTGAAAAAATTGCCAAAGGGCTATAACTCTGGTTAAAATCAGCTGAGCAAGACCTCAATAAAATATGATCATCTTCAGGTCATGGGAACAATAACTGGACAGTTTCATCAAAATCCCTTGAAAACTGTAAGAGGAGTTGCGGAGACAAGATTGTGTCTACGGACGCATGGACTGACTGATGGATGAAAAAGGGCTATAACTCTGGTAAAAATCAATCGAGCATGACCTCCATAAAATATGACCATCTTCAGGTCATAGGAACAATAACTGGAAAGTTTCATCAAAATCCCTTGAAAACTGTAGGAGGAGTTGCGGAGACAAGATTGTGTCTACGGACAAACGGACGGATGGACGGACGAACCCATTACTATAATCCCCTTCGACTAATGTCAGGGACAACAAAGTGACCTTGTTGTAAAGTAGGTCAAGGTCAACACAGAGTTATCATTTATATAACTTCTGTAGGGCTCAAGTCCCTTTTGCTGTGTGCCAAGTTTCGAGGTCATCTGACTTATGGTTCTGGAGAAGGATATTTAAAGGGTTTTTACCATACATGGGCATGGTGGCCATCTTGGTCATGTGACCAGGATGAATTACATAAACTTTTGTTCCAGGGAAGCAAAGATGTTTCATATAAAATCTGACCAATCGGTCCAGTGATTTCTGAGAAGATGTTTTTGAAAGTGTGAACGGATGACGGACGATGACGGACAATGAAGCATTGGTATATTTTAAGCTCATCTTGTGATCCTTCAGCTCAGGTGAGCTAAAAAATATCATCAATTTGTCATCTGCTGAATTAGCCCAGAGAGTGGTAAAGATTAAGAACATGTCATGATCTCCAGACACAAGGCTCATTGTCTTTGTTCAAAGTTTTCCGGCAGGGGAGAGAATGTACTTTAATACAAAACTGTTTGTTCACATTCAAGGTCAATCAGTTAAGCTCTTCTCAAATATCACAGTCAGATTTTACCATTTTTTCTTTGGTTTTCGGTTTTCTGCTTCACTCCCCCCCCTCTCGCCCCCCCTCCCCCCCACGTTTTCTTCCAATACAATATATGATAGGATCCTGTGCCAACCACCCACTCTTCTGGTGATAAATGCAAAAATGGTAAATCAACCTAAGTAATCAAATTCTTTCTGTAGTGCCCACACTTTGTGCAAATCTCTTGAAATTCTTTTCTTTTTTTCAAGAACCTAATAAAACATGCTTAGTATCATGTGATGGTCCTGTGATGATTGCTGATCTGCTAATATTGACCCAGATGAGAAGAAAATACAACAGGATAAGGGCTAAAATGTTGGAAAAAAAATGAAAAGCAATTTCTTATCTATAGTAGCTGAACAAATACATGCAAAGCAACATATAAGATACCAGTAATACAGAGAATATGGTTACAACACAAGGTATCAAGAAGACAATGCAGCTTGCCAGAAAAGGGGTGAAGGGATATGAAAACAATCTTTAAATATTAAAGATGAAAAGCAGAACTTAAACTTAAACATAGCTATAAATGACAGAGTATCACCTAACTTTGATGTTGGAAGAATGTCAAACTGAGGGATGGGGTATATGCCATTGAAACATCTTCCCTTAGGTTGGTGTGGACGAAATATGAAAGCTATATCTTACATGCTGAATCCCCTAGGTTGGTGTGGACGAAATATGATAGCTATATCTTACATACTTCAGCAGTCATGTACACTTTTCAAAACTTAAACACAGCTGTAAATGACAAAGTATGACCTGACCTTGATCTAGGCAGAAGGTCAAACTGAGGAAGGGGTGTGTCCTATTGAAAGGTCTTAGGTGCGGGCCAAATATAGCGGTATCTTGAATACTTCAGCAGTTACGAACACTCTTCAAAACTTATACAAACACTCTTCAATACTTAAACTCAGAACTCAAACATGGGTTTAAATGACAAAGTTATGACCTGACCTTGACCTAAGCAGAAGGTCAAACTGAGGAAGGGGTGTGTGCTATTGAAAGGTCTTACTCTAAGGTTGGTGTGGTTGGTGTGGGCCAAATATTAAAGCCGTATCTTGAGTACTTCAGCAGTTACAAATACTTTTCAAAACTTAAACGCAGAACTCCAACATGGGTTTAAATGACAAAGTATGACCTGACCTTGACCTAGGCAGAAGGTCAAACTGAGGAAGGGGTGTATACTATTGAAATGTTTTACCCTAAGATTGGTGTGGGACAAATATTAAAGCAGTATCTTGAATACTTCGGCAGTTATGTACACTTTTCAAAACTTAAACACAAAACTTGAAACATGGGTGTAAATGACAAAGAAAGAACTGACCTTGACCTACATAAAGAGTCTAACTTGAGAATGAGGGTGTATGCTACTGAAAGGTCTTTCCCTAAGGTAGGTGTAGGCCAAATATGAAAGCAGTACCTTAAATAATTAAAAACTATGCACATCTTTGAAAACTTAAAGATTATGCTAATGCGGACTCGGACATGGACATGGACGTACGCCAACAACTGGGTGACAATATAAGCTCTCCAGGGACATAGTCCCGGCGAGCTAATAAATGGCTGTCCTTTAAATTATACGAGATTTAATTTTAGCCAGCAATATATGGATCAGCTACAAATGATTCCCACGCAGACATATGTATATAGCAATTTACTAATATTCTTGCAACAGTCTCATCACTAACAGTATTTCATGTGGACAATACCCACTGCATTTAAAAAAAACAACAAAAAACAAAAAAACTCCAGAAAAGTCAGAAAGACGTACATGTTCCTGCATTAAAGGCTTTGTAACAAGGCTTAAAGGGCCATAACTGTGGAAATAGTGCTCCTGGATTTTGAACCAGCATTAAATCTAGAAGTGTTGAGTCAAAGACCCTTTTTTACACTACATACATCATCCAAAAATGTATAACTCCATGCTCCTTCAACTGGCTCATAAAATATGGGTCAGACATGTATAATGTACTAAGGAAACAATTCTGGCAATGTTTCATTACAACATGGCCTGGATACAGATTTTGTACCAAGGGCCATAACTTTGGAACTACTGCATCACATGACCCCATTTCTTCAAGTGACACATCATCATCTTAACATATACAATTCTACCCAACTTAGTAATGCTCCATTTGTTTAGAAGATAATTATGGTGCATACACATATTTTGTACCTGGGGCCATAACTCTGGCAGTCCTGCATCACACCCAATTTTTCACCTGACACATTGTTGTCTTCAGATGTATAGTCACAACAAATTTGTTGACATGCCTTCTATCGGTTCAGAAGATATGGCCCTTGCACAAATATTGAGATATACAGATGACATAGGAGAAGGGACAGATAACAGTAAAACTTAATCCTTGCAACCATTTCATGGCAGGGGCATAATAATATAATGTTACTAAATGGATGTTTTCATATTGGCCCTGTTACTGGTCCCAGGTTGGTCATATTGGTTGAGGATGAAGCAGATGGCCAATACAGCCATCCTCAAGCCAACACTGGCCAAGGACCTGTAACAGGGCCAATATAGAAAACATCCATTTCACGACATTTTTAATAATCAACTTTTTGTTTTCAACTTTATGGGAGAACATCGACACCAACTTCAATTGTATTTTCCTTTGAACATGTAGGCAGGATTTATGCCATAACATACTGGCCCTCCTCAATCCCTCAATTTTTATGCCCTAAATCCTTGTAACTTTCAGTATTGTGGCCCTCGTACAAAGCCCAGGCCAAAGAACGAGTAGAAATCATGCCAAACATTGCAGTAGTAGGATATATTTGGCACATATTAGAACAATAATTACTTAGTTGATTAATAAAATAAAATTCAAACTAGAGAAACAGTATTTTCAGAGCAAACAGACGTCCTCCAAGCATGAATTTTCAGTTTTTCTATTGCTGTGACCTTGAAAATCTAAATCAGTTCTTTGTTATGTCCAATTATATATCCATGAAAATTTGGTAAGAATCCAACCACTGGTTCAGAAGATAATGGGCAGACAAGAAAGTGTGACACAGACGCCAACGTCGACTACAACAGAATCCGCACCAAAAACAATATGCCCCTGCTCCCCTTAGGTAGGGGGACATAAAAAAAATGTAAGCATTGATTGCAAGGCAGTTTGCAGTGACCTAACATTACTGTGATGTACATTACATTAATAAAACACTATCAGTTAAACTGTAAGCAAATTACTTCAAGAAAACAATTAATATGCATATTCAAGACTATTAATCATCAAATAATGTCATAATGCCCCAACAAATGAAATAAAAAGAAACTGGTATTGGTACTTATGGCACCAGAAAGATATCACAGCAACTGTTATGATCCACTTTGCAGTTGAACCCCAACTTCTAAAATCCTGGACCTGCTCCTGTAGTCCTCAAGCCTATACAATATGAACTGGGATCTGGGATCTGTTTGGGCAGTTAATCACAAACATGGTAAATGTCCTAAAATTCCAAGCACTTTATGCCATATTTTCCTTGCCTAAAGTATGTTTTTATGCATTTATTCCTCAAAATTCTTGGTGAAAAGGCAAACAGTATAGACCATAACCTGACTGCAATCTGATCTAGGTCTGTACTGTTCGCATATTCCATTTTATCAGATGATGAAATTTGGTGTCTCACAGTATTTAAGTCATAGTGATGTGATGGGAGGGTAATAATGAAAGACTCTGTCATGAGATGAATACCAACTCCAATGGGAATCAAACCTAGAATCTCACTCTGCTACCCAGACACTTCCCCATTTTATCAGGAAAGCTGGTGTACAACATTTTAGGACATAGGACCATCTGATTTTACAAGAAGACCTTTGTAAACTGGTGAAATGGAGTAATACATGGCAAATGGAATTCAGTGTTAGTGAATGTGTAATTATGAACTTTGGTACACTGAGAAATAAGTCTAAGTTTGATTATAAAATGAGGAACCAGATATTGCAAGTAGTTAAACATCACCCATATCTTGGAGTGGAATTATCAGACAATATGAAGTTTAACTCATATAGATAGCATCACAACAAAAGCCTCAGCTTGATTTTGTTAAATGCAATCTCAAATATTGTCCTAAAACTGTAAAGGAGAGAGCATATCAATCGTTGGTTTGTCCTAAAATTGAATATTGTTCTACCACATGGAACCTACAGCAGGTAACTCACATCAGGCAGACTGAATAAATTCAGAGAAATGCTGCTCGTTTTGTGTTAAATAAACCTTTAAATCATTAAAATCATACAAGTGTGACCCCAATGCTACAGTAGTTAAACTTGCTTACCCTAGAAGAATGACATAAAGCAGCCAATCTTGTAATTATATACAAGGTCATAAACAACCTCATGGCTGTTCCCGCTACCAATCATCCATCAAGATCCCCAAGGTATGCCGATAGCATTAGACTAATACCATACCACTGCAGATTGACAGTATATCAACACTCATTTTTCAAACAAACTGTCATATTGTGGAACAAGTTATTAGTTTCCATACTCAACACTGAGCGCTTGGTCAGCTTCAAATTAGCTGTCCAGCCAACCTTTCCTATGTAATGATAAATGACAATTTGTACAAAGTAAATACATGTTTAGTTTTTAAAACACATATTTCGAGTTGTTTGGATCTCGGATCATCTGATGCCTAAAACAATTTTATTCCCTTGTCGAGAAGTCTACATAGCGAATTTGGACAAGTATCGTCATTGAAGTTGAAGTTGAATCAATTAACCCTTAAAGCAATAAGTAAAATTGTAGCAGACGACATTCTAAATTTTATCATTATTTTTCAGACAAAATAGGATCTGACATTTCATGTAAATTATCTGCTAAGCAGATGATTCAGGAGAAATGACAAGCTTTATTTGCTCAAAAAAAAAAACAACTCAAAAAACTGAAATGTTGTCTGCTGCAGTTGTGATTAGCACTTTAAGAGTTAAGCAATACAACAGCACAAAGCAAAGGTAGACAGTCTTTCAATAGTGAACAATATCTAAAATTACTTGCAGCTTTTCCTAACAGAGAAATAAGTGTGTGCATTAGGTTGCTTAATTAACCCTTGTCCTGCTGAGCCCAGATATATACTGTCTTTGCAAACAGTGTAGATCCAGATCAGTTGGCTTCTTCAGAAGCCAACTGATCTGGATCTGCACTGTTTACAATTATGTATGTGAATTTATAGCAACAATCCAAATCAAGTAATCTGATTGGCTGAAAATGAGAATTGGGTGTGGCATCTTAATTATTCAGCAGGACAAGGGTTAATGAACACAGAAAAATAATATAAAAAAAATATTGAAATTTATCAGCTAAAGAAGCAACATATTTACCCTAAGTATTGTGACAGCACTAAGACAACAGTGTAGACCCAGATCAAACAATGCTGAGTTACTCACCACTCATCCAGCAGTTTTTAGACACATCAACAAGTAGTAAATGGGCTTGTTCAAATTTTTGGGCAAGTATGGTAAGGATGATGATGATGATGATGATGATTTGGTGTTTTACATCCCTTTCAACATTATTTAATTTTTACTGAGATAAAGGAAGGGGTGATAATGAAAGGCTCTGTGCAATGGAGCACCATTTATTCATGGGCTGAATTCCACCTCCAGCAGGATTCAAATTCAGGACCTCATGATCCGATGTCGGAGCGGTAATGACGGCCACCAGACACCTCAGTATGTAAGGAGGTAGAGTGCCCCAATACAAAGAGTACTCCGGTATAAACTGCTGTCTGTCTCTTTCATCTTTGACAGGATATGGTTACAAGCATATCATACTAATTTCTCACATTACATATATTGGATATCTCAAGCAGAAAGGGGCCTTAATCCTTATCCTGCTGAATAAATTAAGATGCTCCGCCCATTTCTAATTGTCAATCAGATTATCTAATCCAGATTTTTTATATAAATTCACATACTGAATGACAACCAGTGCAGATCCAGATCAGTTGGCTTCTGAAATCAGTTGGCTTCTTCAGAAGCCAACTGATCTGGATCTACACTGTTTGCAAAGGCAGGGTATACAATCACTTCAATGGCTCGAACATCTTTGGGGCCATAGAAAATTGTTCGAGACATGGGTAGTTCGAGCCTATGAGGGTTAATCATGGTACCAGGTTAGGAAGCAAGTAGCGATAATTTAGGGATTTTTTCGATTTCTATACAATAATTGTATGTTGAATGTACTCATTAGATTTGCCTCAATGAGGCAATTCTAATGAGTACACTCAACATACAATTTCATGATAAGTTAAGAAAATTCACTAAACCTTTGTTTTCTTGAGCTATCAGAAGAGTTTCGCAGGGACTCAAAAACGAGTTCAAATTTGCCATGGTGAACGAGCCATCGGTGTTCGAGCTATTGAGGTTCGACTGTATCTGGGTTCAGCAGGACAAGGGTTAAGCTGAGTGGATATGCCTGTAATATTTCGCTGCCACTTTGCTCATCAGACTCAAGGAAGCACAGGTTTATACTGGCCTTAACTGTTTTGATTTGTTAAGATGTACTGATAAATTGCAAATACAGAGGACTCTAAATTGAAAGTATTTGTCACCATTTTAGAAGAGAATTTGCTTTTCTGACACCTCCTTCCTCAAAAAGGGCAAATATGGTCAGGACAGAATGATCTCACCTTAAAGCCCCTTTCTCTATTACACCGCTCATATCTTTTGAAAAAGATGACCCTGAATATATGCAATGTGAGAGCTGCAAAACTCACTCACACAAAATAAATAAATAAGAGCATAGCCATATATAAATAAACTATTATAGCAGAACTTTACCATTTGAACACTTTAAAACACTTGAGACTGGCAAGTAAAGTTTAAACAATGTTCATTTATACAACAACTAATCACAAACTTAACAGCCAGTAACCTTTAACACATTCAAAACAATAAAAGATATACCATAAAAAGGTTGAGATCTTAGGAAATCTCTCACACCTGCAGACCAGCAGGTTGAAAAACTGTTTCCTCAGAAACAAAAAAGACCAAAACAATTCTTTATAAAAAAAAAGTGAAGAATATGTGGTACCAATTAAAAGTTCTTTTTCACATAGCACTAGTTAAGGCGCTTTTTTCAATCCGAAAGTATTGATATTTTTCTTATTTCTCCACAAAAACATATGTTGTGGGTACTCATTAGAAGCACCTCACCAAGGTGCTTCTAATGAGTACACACAACATGTTTTCGTGGAAAAATAAGAAAAATATTTACTGGATACCCTCCCTTATCTAGACCTATGTTTTTCAGCTCTGTTTGATAAAAAAAGTGTCATTATTTCACACTCTACACTTTCATGTAAATGCACATGCTCTACCATCTTCATGGTATTTACATCCATCTGCAGCACACATTTGAGACAAGTCTAAAGAATTAGGCCAAATACCATCCTCTGATCCTGAGATAACCTTTAATCAATTTGCCAAGAGAATAAATGATGAGAAACAAGAATATCTTTCACTGAGTCTGTGATTTTTTTCCCAGGTTTGGGCTTGCTAGGTAGTTCATATTGAGGATTCAAGGTGAACCCATAGCCAGCCAGCAGCCTGCAAGAAAAATAAACATGGGCTCTAGCAATCCAATTCTTAGAGCAAGAATAAATACTTTTATCTCCACCAGTCTGTTAGTGGTTAGTGACATGCTTGGTTAATAATGGAGTATTCTAGCCCTCTACATATACTTCTCTGTTCTTCCGAAATGTCTCTAGTTAGTGATTATAATATTAGTATAATTAGTGCTGTGAAATCTATGGTTATATAATTCTATGGTGACTGACAAACAATGGTTAAGGATTAAGCTACATAAGCAGTTCTGTCAACTAAACTGCGGCTAGTAAATGAAGGCACCAGTTTCTTCTTCAGAAGCACTCAAACAATAATTCAGATATTAATGATAAGTCAATTTCCAATGGAGACAATGGAGTGAAAACCTCTTCAAGCTTGTCCATAATTATGAATGGTTACAGACCTGCAATGGGATGTATCCTCATATTCTCAATTGTTCCGACTTTTGTTTTTGCCTTCTGCCACATAGTGTATTTTGGTGTCTTTTAACCAGGATAATATAGCTAACGTCTGATACAAAAGCAAACAGCATCACAAAAGCAACATTGCTTCCAGCTGATAAGAAAAAGCTCTTTTTCCTCTCACTTCTTGCCATAAGATGTTGACATTCCTCCTCTTATCACCATAAAGATAACTACAGTTCACTCTGAGCAAGCATTAATAATAGTGCCACCAGTTCCATGTGCAGTTATTTGTTAATGGTTCCATGTGTTATAGTTTTCCCTGTCAATGGTTCCATGTGTTCTATTTTGTCTATGGCTCCTGGTTACCCCGTTTCTATGATGACATATTGGAATAGTCTGTGTTATGTTTTTCCTTATTAATGGTTCCATGCCAGAGTTCTGTATGCATATGTAAACTGAAACTATAGTTTGTCTGGACAGTGGTGACTCGGAAGCCCTACCATATTTACCCTAAATGTTTCAGACACTTTAATTCCTCACCATACATGTCCATAAATTTAACCAAGTCAATTTAACTACGTTTTGAAGTGTCTAAAATTGCTGGATGAGTGGTAAACAATGTAAACCCTGATCAGATGCTGCATTCTGCATCATCTTGTGTGCGTTTACACTGTTTGTACAGGCATGTCTGGGCTAAAACAAAAGGTAAATATAGTACAGTTGACTCTCGTTATCTCGACCTCGCTTATCTCGAATAACCGCTTGTCTCGAAGTGAAAATCTGGTCCCTGCCTATACATGAAAACCTAACAACAGATGGAAAATATTGTAGAAAAGAGGAGAAATTGCTCCTAAGGAGCAATTTCTCCTCTTTTCCACAATATTTTCAATATATCTCTAACTTCAAAAGTCCAATTACCTATCAGTTTGTTAAATGTGGTTAATCAAATTATTTTTTCCTCAATTCTGCAAACCTGATATGTAGAACTACGGATATCTCGAAGTATTTCAGAGAGTCCCTTGGAATTCGAGATAACGAGAGTCGACTGTACTTGAACTTATTTCCTTTTAATGGCATTCAACTCAAAGCCTAGATAATGATTAAAAGGCCAACACATACAGGATTAAAGCGCAACAACAAGCTGCAGCAAGCAGAATGTGACCTCTTATCTACACAGTTGAAGTCAATGTCATTTCCAGATCAGCCTGGACATCTGAGCAGTTTCCTCAAGATCAAAAGATTCCTGTCCCCTGGTTCAAGGCCAGTCAGTAATCTCCACTGTTAAAATTGCTAACCTGACTTTAAAGCACTACCAAACAGTCTAAACTGTGAAAACAAGTCCAGGTAACTGAAAACTTCTACTGTATCTCACTCTCCTGTTTGCATTTAGTTTCCTTTCTAGGGTAAGTAATATGTTAGTAAATATCACATTTATTGACCGTGCTAGTAAATATCTCGTTTACTGACCAACGTCTGACAAGACTACAGCTCTTGAGTTTAAGGGGTATAGGTACACTTGGTAGGTTTTCCACCATTTTTCATGGAAAACAACTTTTGTGACTTCCTGTTTGCTATCCTGCACATTAAGCCCCTTTTGAAAAGGAGACTACTCTAAAGGAAAGAATTTGCTCCCCAAGAGCAGACCAAGTCCTTTCTTTTAAGAGTAGACCTTTTACAGAATGAAGAAAAACAATTTTGACAGTTATCTCCCCTCACCCCTGAAAGTGTATCCATTCCCCTTATGGTCCTATATTACTTTTGTGCTATGTGCAATATTTGTACAGGTAGTGGTTAATTTTGAAGCTTAAGAGATGGTTCAGGAAGAGTATGTGATGATAATTCTCAGAAATTTTCTGCAGTTCTCAAAATATGTTGTGGATACTCATTTAAAGCAACTTGCCGAGGCTCTTCTAAAGAGTACCCACAACGTATGTTTTTAGCAAGGTGCTCCTAATGAGTATCCACAATGTATTTTTTATGGAGAATTAAGAAAAATCATCACCAGACACTCCTTCTGAAAGACTCCTATGTGGATTACAATGTGCACTGCAGCAACTACGGCTTATTTCTGTGTAGCAGGAGATTATAATGTAGCTATAACAGATATCAACACTTTGCATGTTCAGTATGCATTTCAGAAGACCACATTTCAAAATATTTTTCTTATTTTTCCTTGAAAATAGGATTTGACATTTCATGCAAATTGTCACCAGGGAAGACAATTTGCATAAAATGTCAAATCCTATTTTCTAGGGAAAAAAAAGAAGAAAAATATCAGTTTGTTGTCTGCTGAATTTGCCCATAGCAATGTAAGTGTTCAAAATTTGTTAACAATTAAATCTGATGATAGGTAATTTTCTTGAATCCAGAACTCCAGATAAGGTGCTTTTCTGAACCAAAACATTTCTTATTTCTCCACAAAAAACATATGTTGCAGTACCCATTAGAAACACTTTGGCAAGGCACTACAAATTAGAACCCATTAACATACATTTCTTGGAGAAACAAGAAAATATTTACCTGAGCTATGTAAAACCTTACCTAAAATCAGAAAGATGAAGAACATTTTTCTTGGAGCTTCTTTTAAGATATAAATTAAATCAGATTTTTGTTCTGATTCATTTCCACACAAGAATTAGCACAAATGAAGAAGAAAAATATTTAAGACAAACATACTCTCGTCATCTTGGGATCTTAGAATTAAATCAGAAAGAATAAGTGTTGCATAAAACAAAATACTGATTGACATGAAGTGTCCTTTTTTTCTGATAACTTTACAGATATGGGAAGGCAGGCTTAGCGGTCTTTGCTGGTGCTCTGTAGGCATCTACAGGCAGACAATAAAGACTGATTAGATTGCCCAAGTGCAGAGGCTGATATGAGTATTTCACTGGGTGTATAAGGTATAGTAAAGGTATATGTGATGCCCGGCCCAAGCAAACATCATCAGTCCTTAACACAGCTTTTGCCATGATGTAGCATATATATTTATATGCAAACCATGAGGTAGAAGCAAGCTCTGCAGAATATTTTTATTTTATCTGTTTAATACTAAGCGTTAAAAGGGCAATGCATAAACTTTAATTAACATAAACAGTAGAGGAGGTAGTTTGGTTTTAAAAGAGCAAACAATAGGCTGTGATATTGTCAATCTGACCCCTTTCTGTCTCTCATGCTCAGAGAGGATTCAAAATGAAGAACACTTCCCAGCTATGGCTGCAGCCACATGTCAGGAAAGTCCAATTAACTTTTAATGCTTAGCATGCTGGGTAAAAATTTCAAGCTACACTTAAAAATAATTTTATTTATATTATTTTTCCCAGAAAATAAGCTTTGACAATTCATGCAAATTGTCTCAATAGGATTTGTCCATGAGTGGTAAGGGTTAAACAAAATTTTTAATAAATAAATAATCATAAGCCAGTTGTGTTGGAAACAATTTTTGTGTAGTGTCTCTTCATGCTAAATTTATGTTGGTTAATATATGCTGTATCACATAGTAGTGTGATAAATGACATTTCTTGAGATATATTTTGTCTTCTAGACTATATATGGGATTACAGAGCTGCAACATTCGTCTTCTTGTTATGATGACTGATTAAATGCACGTAACAGAAGATGTGATCAAACATATTTCAATATTCTGTTTTGGACATTAAATCTTTAAGAATTTTACAGCCCTGGGGAAAAGTCGAGAATAGAAAGCAATCTTTAGCTTGCTTATAAATTTGTTCTAGCTTCATCATAGTTTTAGACATACATTAATCTTAAATTCAACTTCCTAAAAGTATGATTAATTACAGAAATCATCTCTACAAAACAAATAATCATAACAAAAATACTATCACTATTAGCTGTATTGTATGAAGATATACCAGCATAACAATTATACAATAAAATCATTTACACTGTTAAAACCATACAATATTTAAGACAGTACATGGAATTACAAATCGTACAACAATTAATTAATTAAACAGCAAAAAAAAAAAAAAAAAAAAAAAAAAAAAAGTGGCAGTACACAAGCAACAACAATTCTTAAATTGTTACCAAACTCCATTCATTAATTACCCAACTAAACTACATCACTTATATCGATCCGATCATTCATTAAAGGTGGGCGAAAAAAGCAGAACCCGGGGAAAAACCACCTGGCCATCCGTAAGCAGAACTTGGCTTTCCCACATATAACCTGAGCGAGGCTCAAACCACAGCAGTGGGAAACTTAATAGCTTAAGAGTCAACTCTCTTATCCACTAGGCTACGGTGGCCCACATTATTTTTTACGTTTTACATTACTGATCACTAAATAATTCAGTAGTACAGTAAAAGGGGTCACAATTTGCCTATCTTCAACATTTTTTATAGACACTTGTGCATTTAGATGTGTGTGTGCTTGTGCATGGATCTGAACAGATTTGCCAGCATAAATTATCCAGGTACTCTCAGATGTGCTGTGTGCCACCACCTTCCAATTTATACTCAACCTACGCATGCAAGTCTGAGCTAGGTATAATAAAAATCCAAAACATTTCCAGAGCCTGTGCAACATTCAAATTCATGACCCTCTATATGCAAGTCAAGAGCATTAACACCTTTCCCTAAGAAAGGAAAGCTGTTTCTGTTTCTCTTCTTTCATCTTACCGGTGGTTTACTAATAGGAAAAAAAGAAGGTCACTTTAGCAGAGAAAATGTTCATCAAGAATAAAAAGCAACACCTGATCTCTCCTTTCTGCTGTTGGAGGTTGGTGATTCCTATGACATAGTGCAAGTTATATTTTATTTCCTTTGGGATCAATGAGCCCATCCTCGTTATTTTGAAAATCGAATAGCTCTTAAGCCAGTACATGGGGGCGTATGCAGCCTCGCAAACTACAAGTTGCATATGAAGAAACTCGATCAAACCGAGTCTCTGATTTTTGCGATTTTGTGTGTTCTGTTTCCAAAGGCAATTCTTTTTAACTTTTAATTTACCAGACCAGTGACTCCTAACCCTTAAAATACCAATTAAAACTGCAGCTGATGACATTTTCAAACATTTTTTATTCACATGAAATGTCAAACCTTATTTTCTCTGAAAAAAAATAATTTAAAAAATACTAGACTGTTGACTGCTACAATTTTGTTTGGCACTTTAAGGATAAAGTCTGGAGTTACAGATGTTGGTCCTTTTACTAATAATTTCCAAAAGAATTAATAAAAAATCTTAGATATCTAAAAATAAAGCAGATTGAGGTTTTAATAGAGTTAGCAATGTTTTTGTCAAATGTTTAGAATATAATATACAACACTTTTCAAACCATACAAAACTGACATCATACAACATGTATGAAGTTTAACTTACCTCAGTTCACACTTGATCTGAACCCAGCCTGGACTCCTCATAAACGACCAGGGGTGGTACCACTTCTCCACAACCTCCACACATGAACACAATGTCTCTAACCAGAGATGTAGAACTTGCTCACTGAAGCAAGTAGAGATAAAATATTAGTGACCTGCTTTTGACACAGTGTTGTTTTGTGTGGACATTTCATGTAATTAACCCATTTTAGTTGGGAAACCATCTGATCAGGGTCTACACTGTTTACATTAAATATAGGAACTTCTATAAAACATAGTAATAATAACAAGAGCTCCGCCAAGCGGGGCATTATACACCAGTGGCAAGTAATAAGATGTAGCACATAAACTGGCTCCTGTATAATTCAGTGCTCTGGATATAAACTGTAAGTGGAATTACAAAAAATTTTTTTTTAAAAATTTCATTGCGGCATATCTGCTGATATTTGGTGAACTGTAACCTAAGGGTCCAAGCTGACCCAGAAATTAAAGGACTTCTCCCTCCTGGGAAAATAGAAAGAAGTTTGCTGCTTCTAGAGAGAAGTGCTTTCTGACGGAGGACACACCACATAAGCCTGACTATATTATAAGCTTATATGAGCCTTTGGCTGATTTGTTTTTCCTATACTTCAATATTGGACCAAACAATAACAAAACAAAAATAAATAACCAAAAAACCAAAAAAAAAAAAAAAAAAAAAAAATGCTGCAAGGAATTTTTTTGTACACTAACTTGTTTAATACTGATTTTATTTTTGTTCTTCAAGGGAGCCAAATCAAAAGAGTATTAAAAAAAAAAAAATCCAAAAAGAATTATCTATTTATAAAGATTTAATAATGGCAACCTTTCTTTGCAAATCTAATCAAAGAAGATGTTAAAAAAAAAAAAAGTCAATATCTTGCCCATATGACCAAAACTTTAGCTATTTGCAAAAAATATACCTATTATAAAATAAAATTTGCACACTATTACCGCTGAACAATATGCTGTGAAAAGTTTACAAAAACTTTCAAAGGGGCATAAATCTGCAAATATTTGGTGCACTATAACCTCGAAATAATATGTGCTGTTCCACATTATCGTGTAACTATTTACATGTATGACGTTTGAGCTTGATCGGATGTAAACTGCAGGAGGATTTAGCTGGAAACAAAAAATTAATAGAAATTTTCAAAGGGGTTTAACTCTGCAAATATTTGGTGGACTGTAACCTTGAAACAATATGCGCTGCTCCACATCATGGTCTAACTACGAATCAAGTTTCAGCTTGATAGGATGTAAACTATAGGCAGAGTTAGCCGGAAACAAAAAGTTTACTGAAATTTTCAAAGGGGCATTACTCTGCTAATATCTGGTGAACTGTAACCTCGAAGCAGTATGCGCTGCTCCACATCATGGTCTAACTGTACATGAAGTTTCAGCTTGATTGGATGTAAACTGTAGGAGGATTTAGCCAGAAACTTAAAATTAATAGAAATTTTCAAAGGGGTATAACTGTTAATATTTAGAGGACTGTAACCTTGAAATAATATGCGCTGCTCCACATCATGGTCTAACTACAGATCAAGTTTCAGCTTGATCGGATGTAAACTGTAGGAGGAGTTAGCCGGAAACGAAACTGAATTTTCAAAGGGGCATTAACTCTGCTAATATTTTGTGGTCTATAACCTCAAAATAATATGCGCTGCTCCACATCATGGTCTAACTATACATGAAGTTTCAGCTTGATCGGATGTAAAATGTAGGAGGAGTTAACCGGAAATGAAAAGTTTACAGAAATTTTCTAAGGGGCATAACTCTGCAAACATTTGGTGGACTGTAACCTAGAAACAATATCCACTGCGCCACACCATGGTCTTACTATATACCAAGTTTCACTTGATCGGAAGTAAACTGTAGGAGAAGTTAGCCGGAAACGAAAAAGTTTATGGACTGACGGACGGATGGACGAATGCCATACCCTGTAACATAATACGTCCTGTTTTTCAAACGGGCGTATAAAAACTAGCCAGACAATCTGCTATTGGAAATAGAATGGTCCAAAGAGTTGTAGTAGAAGAGTCCACCCAACAAAAGTGGGTTAATACAATTCTGTTTTCTACAAGGTGTTGTTTTATGTGGCCATTTCATGTAATTAAACTCTTAGCGGATCTCTGGGAGGCTGTGTTCAGTGACTGCAGCCTTTCCTTGGTATCTTTACATTAAATTTTTGAAAGATTAGGGTATTTTTTACAAGGTAATCTTATCCTAGACCAATGGATAGACATAGGCTTTGAACAATTTTATATTTTGCTGAAAAAGTTTTCTTGTGCATTTTACATAATTTCTAGCACCATTATATAAAATCTCTAGACTGCTACAAAATAACTACTGGTGAAAAACTCATTCAAATTCATTTATATACAATTAAATGTCCAACAAACCAGTTCTGTAGACTTTAAGGAATGAACAGATCAGATCTAACGCACTACTTATTAGTTGAGAATGTGACAAAATTACACCTATCAATTGTCCCCTTCCCCGCCAAGGGGTGATGGCGAGATAACCCCTGGGAATTAGATAACTTTGTATATTTTATATTTAGTTTCTTACCTCTGAATTCTAATTTTGTGTGAAAAATCCTGTGGGAGAGCTTCAGATTTTTCACTTATTTTCCTGAAGAGTTTGCAGCTTAGGTATTTAACTCCTACCCTTTTTTTCTGTGGTCGGTAAAATTTCCAAGGGCAGGGATGCTTTTGCTGTCTAATCCCCAAGGTATCCCTACCATTACAAAAACATGCCTATTCAAATATATTGAAAATTTACCACCAAAAACTGATATTTTTCATATTTCTGCTCAAAACACAGATTGTGGGTAATTGTTAGAACCACATCTTGCCGAGGCAACGGGTATCCACAATCTACGTTTTTGGGCAGAAATAAAAAAAATAATGTATACCCCTGTAAACCCCAGTTTTACTATATAAAAGTGGGATTTAAGGGGGGCAAAATCAGATAGGTATGTTTTTGTGATGAATCCCCCTTCCACCTCTGGGGGAAAACATTGATAGGTGCTTATCAATGAAGATAGTCTCCAGATAAAGGGAGCATTCAGAAGATTATTTTTGTTATTTTTTCTCCAAAACAAAGTCACCTCATCAAGGTATTTCTAATGAGTATCCACAATATAAGTTTTCATGGAGAAATAAGAAAAAATATACATCTGGGTACCCCTCTTATCTCAAGCTATGGTTACAATGGTTACTGATGCAATGCACTTGACTCATGGAAGAGAAAGGTCACTAATAATCAATCATGAAATCTTAAAATTCAATACTGAAATTCAAATATTTTCCCCAAGCAGGACTGAGAAACTTGACTAAAATTACTAATAATTCGTTTTTAAAGTTATTTCAGGCAAATGTTTACAGAAATAGTTACTTTTAAAACATTAAAAGACTTGGGAACATGAGCACAAGCAAAACTTTATGCTTAACATGAAAGTTTTCAATTCTGAAATCTGGATTAATCCTGAAGATAACCAGTACAGATTAACTGCCTTGTACTGCCATGTGCATTTTCTTTTAATAACTGCTTGTTATATACCAAATCCTTACAAGAAAAGAAATACAGTAAAGGTTGCTAAAGCTGTAACTTACTTTAATCCACAACAAATGAGAGATCTAAACTTGACATCCATCTGGGCATGTACAGCATCATGGGAAATATTCACAGCCTGTACTGCCTGAAAAATACAGAAATACCGTATTCAACCTAATTACCGCACTGTGCGCTTAGGTTTTTCAAAATTACAGGGAACACTCGGCTGTGGTAAAATACGTATCTACCTGCTAAGGATACACTATTAAAAAAAAAGTCAGAAAAGGCCTTGTTTGATGATAATTATGCTTTTTTTTTCTAATTTTATTTATAAAGGCATAAGTTGTGGGTACTCATTTGAATTGCATCGACAAGTCGATGCAATTCAAATGAGTACCCACAACATATGCCTTTATAAAGAAGTAAAGAAAAAGTACACTGGCTGTAATCTGAAGACTACGGAATTTCTCGACTGTGCGCTTATAGGGGTATGTGCGGTAATTAGATCGAATACGGTATACCCTACAAAACGTTCAATAAAACTCTTTTCAGCTGTGCACAATCTTAGTTCTTTTCTCATTAACAGCTTAACAAAAAATATAAAAGCACCACAAAGCACTTAACAAAACCCCACCACAGATATGTGTCAAAACTGGAAACAAAAAGTAAGAAATACTTACAGGACGCCTTCTGCAAACAATTTATTTCATATAATATCAATGTATGAGTTTCATTTGACTTGAACAAAAGAGTCTGAAGTTATTTCAAGGAAACTATTATGGGCCATAACTTGTACCAGAATTGACACATAAATGTCCCCATGTTTTATTAATGATCTTATCAATTATTAGCATTTTCTGGGCAAATTTAGCAGATGATAAATTGATGGTATTTTTCTTATTTTCCCTAAAAAAATAATGTTTGACATTCCATGCAAATCATCTCCAAAGAAGTCTCCTAAAGAGATGATTAACATGAAATATCAAATCCTATTTTCTGGGAAAAATAAGAAAACTGTCTCAAAATGCCCTCTGCTGATTTTTCACCCAGCATGCTAAGCATTAAGACTAAGCTTCAGCATGGGAAAGCCAACATTTTCCCTCATGTTACCAGTGAATATGATCAGGACCCAGTTGTTCAAAGCTTTGTTAGCTTAACGAGCATTAGTGGTCAAAATGTTAACTGTTCTAGTAAGTACAATATCTAATTCACAGGTATTTTGGCTGAAAAATGTGAGTAGCTTTTGCAAAAGCTACTCACAGTTTTTTAGCAAAAATATTAGCATATATGCCATATTTAATGATCAAAATTTTAACAATATGTTAACTAACGAAATGGTTAGTTTTGAACAACTGGGCCCAGATGTATAGCCTGGTCTCAGCATTCATTTTTGAGATATCGAAGAAATTAGGTGCTCCACTAAGAAGCCTTTTCTGACTTGTTACTCACCCTGTAGAGTATCTCTTCTGGTGTTAACACTTTCCCATCTTCATCTAACCTGTAACAAGACAAGACAAGAGTTGTCAGAAGACAACGCAGCTCGCCAGAAAGGGCTCATCGGATAAGAAAACAATCTTTAAATATTAAAGATTAAATGCAGAACTTAAACATAGCAGTAAATGACAGAGTAAGATCTGACTTTGATGTCGGAAGAATGTCAAACTGAGGGATGGGGTATATGCCACTGAAACATCTTCCCTTAGGCTGGTGTGGGCAAAATATGAAAGCTATATCTTACATACTTCAGCAGCCATGTACACTTTTCAAAATGAGCCGGCCTCGGTGGCTCAGTTGGATGCGCCGTCCGACTGGAGACCAGGAGGTCGCGGGTTCAACCCCCGCCGAGGTCGGCAACATTCTTTCGTGGAGATTGATCATGAAATATTTTCTACGGTCATTCTCTCCCTTCCGCTGATTCAAGAAGGGCAGTTGTCAGTTTCTGGCGAAAGAATGAGCACAATACTGGTTAACCGCTTAGAGGACTAAGCCTGCCCAGTAAACGTGTGGTTAAGTAAACTGACCGCGCTCGACATGACCCCATTGGGTTGACTGGGCCGTAAAACCGCAACACAAACAAACACTTTTCAAAACTTAAACACAGGTATAAATGACAAAGTATGACCTGATCTTGACCTAGGCAGAAGGTCAAACTGAGAAAGGGGTGTATACTATTGAAAGGTCTTACCCTAAGGTAGGTGTGGGCCAAACATTAAAGCAGCATCTTGAATACTTTAGCAGTTACGAACACTTTTCAAAACTTAAACGCAAAACTCAAACATGGGTTTAAATGACAAAGTACAACCTGACCTTGACCTTAGCAGAAGATCAAACTGAGGAAAAGGTCTGTGCTATTGAGAGGTCTTACCCTAATGTTGGTGTGGGCAAAATATTAAAGCGGTATATTGAATACTTCAGCAGTTACAAACACTTTTCAAAACTTAAACGTAGAACTTCAACATGGGTTCAAATGGCAAAGTATGACCTGACCTTGACCTAGGCAGAAGGTCAAACTGAGGAAGAGGTGTGTGTTATTGAAAGGCCTAACCCTAAGGCTGGTGTGGGCCAAATATTATAGCTCTATCTTGAATACTTCAGCAGGTATGTACACTTTTCAAAACTTAAACATGGGTGTAAAAGACAAACTGACCTTGACCTACATAAAGAGTCTATTTTGGGGATGGGGTGTACGTTATTAAAAGGTCTTACCCTAAAGTAGGTGTAGGCCAAATATGAAAGCAGTACCTTAAACAGTTAAAAAACTATGCACACATTTGAAAACTTAAACACTGTGCTAATGCGGACGCTGACACGGACGCCGACGCCAATGCCTGTGTGACAACATAAGCTCTCCAGGGACATAGTCCCAGCGTGCTGAAAATCTGTCATTCCATGAACCTAGCCATGAAAAAACAGTGAACATACTTAGCCTAAATATTCTGACATGGTATGGTAAATGTCCTAAAATTTCAAACACTTTATACCATATTTTGGCCTAAATTTTACTTTTTACACAGATGTTTCTTAAAATACTTAGTGGAATGACAAACAGTGTAGACCCTGATCAGACTGCTCCTTCAGGAGCAGTCTGATCTGGGACTGCACTGTTTGCATAAGCCATTTTGTCTGAAACTTTAGTGTTCAAAATTTTAGGACATTTACCGTAACTTCTTATTGTAAGAATTAGAACAAGTCTGTCTGACAACATGGTGTTGTATCTACAAGTACTGGCTGCAGACCCTGAACAAACTGCTCCTCTGAGTATTTTGGGTAAAAGCACTTTAGGACTTCTTTAGGACACCTGAAGAAGGCAAAAATGTATGTTTGTTTTGTGCGTGTATGTATGAAGGACAGTTTCCAATGTGCTCAATTTCTAGAATGGTTCCAGAGCTGATATTTCAGAACTATTAAAGAACTGTTCTTGCACAAATATATCCACAAATTTTGGGCCATTTAACATTCATGAATTGTTCCAGAACTGTGCATGAACAGATTAAGAAAAGTTTCAAACAACTCTTGAACAGGTCTTCAAAACAGATTAAGAAAAGTTTCAAACAACTCTTGAACTGGTCTTCAAAAAAAAAAAAAAATTTTTTTTCACAGTGTTGACATTAAAGAAGTAACAAAAATATGTGTACTTGTGTTTCTGTAAGTTACTGTGATACATATTATTGCACAAAATATTCAAACAAACAAACACACATAAAACAAAGAAAACAAAAGACTAAAAAAGAAACAAACATTTGCTTTCAAGTATAAAGAGGATGATCTGTCATGAACACACATATTTTTTTGACAAACAGGAACTCGATCATATATCCTGTTTTATTGCCATCTTTTTGATCCAAGGTCACAAACTTTCTATTCTATTCTAGATATTCAAATTTTAGCCCAAATAAATGGGGTTGGTGACCCAATGGAGGAGGAGGGGGAGCTTATTTAACTTTTACAACTCTTTGGGCAGATTCAGCAGATGATAAATCAATGATATTTTTCTTATTTTTCCCAGCAAATAGGCTCTGACATATTATGCATATCATCTCCTGATGATTTGCATGAAATGTCAAAGCCTATTTTCTGGAAAAAATACAAAAACTATTTCAAAATGTTGTCTGCTCAAATTATTACCCAGCATGCTAAGTGTTAACTTGTACTACTCTCTGGATAGATTCAGCAAGTGATAAATTAATAATATTTTTTCTTATTTTTTCCCAGAAAATAGACTTTGACATTTCAGGGTTCATACATTTAGGACTAACCAAAATTCCCTGACAATTCCCTGACATTTCCCTGACACAAATTCAAATTTCCCTAACAGTATTGGAGCTGAAAATTTTATGAATTTAGCAAAAAAGATACATCGGGACCAAACATCCCAGCTTCATCAGGCTGAAATGTAAAATTCCCTGACATTTCCCTGACATTTTTGCAAAATTTCATTTTTCCCTCACACATCACAGAATTCCCTGACAATTCCCTGACCTTGAAAAAATTTAAATTTCCCTGACATGTATAAACCCTGCATTTCATGCAAATTTTCTCCTTAGGAGAAAATTTGCATGAAATGTCAAAGCCTATTTTAAGGGAAAACTATTTAGAAACTGTTGTCTGTTGAAATTTTTACCCAGTATGCTAAGTGTTATAATGACCTGAATGTACCAATATAAGTGTCCCAGATATTTAGCAGTCTGTGGCCTGATGTTGTTGTATCTTGGAATAAAACAGTAGTTTACAGGATGTAAACATTTCCTAGGGTAATTAGGATTCCTCCATTCATTCATACCTCTTAAGAAGGTGGCAGAAACTGATAGAAAACAGCACCAGACTTGGCAAAATGTCTGGAATGCAATGATAAAAATACCAACCCCCAAAAAATGGGTCTTAATGCTTAGCATGCCTGATAAAATGTACAGCAGATGATATTTGAAATATTTTTTTTAATTTTTCCCCGAATATAAGCCTTGACATTTCATGCAAATTGTCTCCTAAGGTGACTGTTTGCATGAAATGTCAAAGCCTATTTTCTGGGAAAAATAAGAAAAGTATTGTCAGTTTGTCATCTGCTGAATTAGTCCAGAAGTGGTGAAGGTTAAAGAATGTAGAAACAGGAAATCACGGATAAGACTGAAACTAAGTAGTCTGTCTGTTCAAGGTCTTTGACATCTGTTGAGAAAAAATTCGATTACTACAGGAAGTACAGTAGAAATAGTGGAAGCTACAGGCTGAGAGATGTTTTGTTTTGTTTGTTTGTGTTGAGGTTTTACGGCCCAGTAAACCCAATGGGGTAATGTCGAGCGCGGTCAGTTTACCTAGCCACACGTTTACTGGGCAGGCTTAGTCCTCTAAGCAGTTAACCAGTATTGTGCACATTCTTTCGCCAGAAAGGCTGAGAGATGTGCAGAATGAGCTAGGTGTTTGCTGATCGAATGCCAAAGATCCCTTCTCTCTTGATATGGTCTAAATTATGAAGGTTAAATATAACTCTTATAGATAGCTCTAGCCACTTGGATACAGAACAAACTGAAATAATAATTGCTGCGTTTACACCGATAATTCCAACTCAGTAGATTTACACTTATTTAGCGCTTTAACTGGTCGAGGAAAATTTGAAAATGGCATTTATATCTTGATAAATCCATTGAACAGGAATCTGGGGACAATTTTCTTCATGCAAATTTCTAAAATGAGCTAGTTTACCCATATTTTCAATAAAAAAGGACCTAGTTGGAATTATAAGAAATGAATATCACTCACAGTCTTTTGGGCTTTGTTCAGTTTGTGGGTGATTCCCCAGCATTTACACATCCATAAAATCCACAAAAATAAATTCATTCCCATACTAAATTTTTTTCAGATAATGAGTAGACCTTTACCACTCTCTGGGCAAACTACAAATGACAAAATCACGATTCCTTTTTTTTTTTTTTCCAGACAACAGACTTTTACATTTTATGCAAATTATCTCCTTGGGACAATTACCATTGAAATGTCAATGCCTCATTATTGGGCAAAATAAAAATTTTTCAAAATGTTGACTACTGAAATTTTTACCAGGCACGTAGAGCATTAAATCTTGTTGATGATTTACTTTTAACCCATTTTATGTCTAACATCCTATAACAGGGACATTGGCAAACAGTGTAGACCCAGATCAGACACCACAGAATGTGGCCATCTGACCAGAGTCTACACTGTTTGCATTTATATATCAGAATTTCTATAAAACATAGTAATAATACAAGAGGGCCATGATGGCCCTGTAACGCTCACCTATCACAGCACTTTGAGAACCTGACCTAGAACTGATTAAGGCAAGCATTCTGATTAAAATTCATTATGACTATATTAACAAGTAAGACAATGTAGCATGTCTAATGGACTGAAATAGCATGTCTAATGGACTGAAATAGAGGTCAAGGTCAAATATGGATGACTGCACTCAAGAGGCAATGCTAAGATGTATGCATGTACTAAGTATCACTAGCTGTAGGAGCAATAGTTACTGAGAAACTGACCTAAACACAAACACTTCGCAAGTGCCAAATATCACTCTGTAGGACCAATATACCTAAACAGAAAAACTTAAGAAAGTCACTGGACCGTGAAATACACATCATAAGTGACCCAGTTCCAAATTTCATCAAGAAAAACATTTTGACCAAGATTCATGACGATCACTTCAAAAATGTGACCTCTAGAGTGTCAACAATGTTTTCCTTTGATTTGGCCTGATGACCTAGTTTCTGACATCAAGTGACCCAGTTTTAAAACAGACCTAGAAATCATCAAGACAAACATTTTGAGCAATGACCTCTGGGGTTTCAACAAGGTTTTCCTTTGATTTGGCCTGGTGACCTAGTTTTTAACTCCAAGTGACACAATTTCAAACCTGACCTAGAAATCATCAAGACAAACATTTTGGGCAAGATTCATGATGACTGCTTCAAAAATGTGACCTCTAGAGTGTTAACAATATTTTCCTTTGATTTGGCCTGATGACCTAGTTTTTGACCCCACTTGATCCAGTTTAGAACTTGACCTAGAAATCATTAAGACAAACATTTTGCGCATGATTCATGATGATTGCTTCAAAAATGTGACTGCTAGAGTGTTAACAAGGTTTTCCGCTGATTTGGCCAGGTGACCTAGTTTTTGAACCCAAGTGACCCAGTTTCTAACCGGACCTAGAAATCATCAAGACAAACATTTTGAGCAAGATTCATGATGATTGCTTTAAAAATGTGACCACTAGATTGTTAACAAGGTTTTCTGCTGATTTGATGAGGTGACCCAGTTTTTGACCCCAAGTGACCCAGTTTTGAACATGACCTACAACTTATCAAGGCAAACATTTTGAATAAGATTCATGATGACTGCTTCAAAAATGTGACCGCTAGAATGTTAACAAGGTTTTCCTTTGATTTGGCCTGGTGACCTAGTTTTTGACCCGAAGTGATCAAGTTTTGAATTTGACCTAGAAATCATCAAGACAAACATTTTGAGCTAGATTCATGATGACTGCTTCAAAAATGTGACTGCCAGAGTGTTAACAAGGTCTTCTGCTGATTTGGTCTGGTGACCTAGTTTTTGACCCTAAGTGACCCAGTTTCAAATTTGGTCTAGAAATCATCAAGACAAACATTTTGAGCAAGATTCATAATGATTGCTTGAAAAATGGGACCTCTAGAGTGTTAACAATATTTTCCTTTGATTTGACCTGGTGACCTAGTTTTTGACCCCAAGTGACCCAGTTTCAAACGTTACCTAGATTTTATAGGGACAAACATTCTGAGCAAGTTTCATCAACATTGGGCCAAAACTGTGACCTCTAGAGTGTTAACAAACTAATTGTTGACGACGGACGACGGACGACAGACAATGGACGACGGACAGAGGGGTATCACAATAGCTCACCCTGAGCTTTCGCTCAGGTGAGCTAACAAACCAAACAGACACCCCTGCTATTGGAAAAGGATCTATCCAAAGAGCTGAGGTAGCAGAGTCCATGGGTGAATTAAACTACAACACTTTCTGTTCATTGTTGTTGTGCAGATTTTTAACACTACCAGGCACCCAAGACACATAGAGGCAGAAGCAAATGTGTTATGAACATGACTTTGTACAGCCTTGCTTTCATGGACCACTCATGCACACTTGGTGCTGCTTCTGTCACCAAGTGCTACCCTGTACACTTTATACTCAACCCAGGGTATGTCAAGTATGGGCTAGGTGCACTAATGGCTTGAACATTTGATTGACCCAACTTTCAATGCAATATAAGATTTATAGAAAATTTGGATGATTTGATTGATTGAACTGCAACAACTGTTTTACTGAGTCAAACCATACTCCCAGTGTAGCCATCAGACTGATTTTTATCAACCACAGACTGTCTTACACCTACTGAAAAAAAAACCTCTTGCAGTACATGCAGACAGCAAAGGCCCAGCAAGTATATCTTCATCTGATAAGTGTTATCTTTTTGCTGTGTGAGGCTCTCTAGTTGGTATGGACTAAAACTGGCACAGAGTACAGTGAAACCTGTGTAAGAGAGCCACCTTTGAGACTGACTTTAAATAGTGGCTAATGTGGAAAAAGTTGTCTTCTTATAAAGGTACATGTCATGTAATTTTGCTAGCAAAATTACATGAATTACGTGACATGTACCTTTATAAGAAAACCATCTTTCCACATCAACCACTAAAATCAGTCTCAAAGGTGGCTCTCTTACACAGGTTTTACAGTACATGCTCTATTCAGACTGCCATATACAGACTGGGCCAGCACCTGAAGCCAGCATTGTCCTAAATGTTCCAGATCCCTTTCTGCTTGGTACAGCTCAAGATGATTCCTATAAACAACATTCCAATGCTAATCAGTCTATTAAAATCACTTCAAAGAAGTGTGCATTTCTGATGATGCACAGCAAGGAATCCAAATATCATACCACTGTTCAAATGGCCTCATTATTGTCTTAACCACCATAAGCCAGGAGTGTGTGTGTGTGTGTGTGTGTGTGTGTGTGTGTGTGTGTGTGTGTGTGTGTGTGTGTGTGTGTGTGTGTGTGTGTGTGTGTGTGTGTGTGTGTGTGTGTGTGTGTGTGTGTGTGTGTTGTTGGGGGGGGGGTGGAAGGGTAAGGTTGGGGGGAGACCCCAAAAAAGGTAATAAGAATAGACCCAGATCAGATGCTGCATAATGTGGTATCTGATCAGGATCTACACTGTTTGCATTAAATACAAGAACTTCTATAAAATATTGTAACAATAACAAGAGGACCATGATGGTCCTATATTGTTCACCTGAGCAAACAGATTTGCATACTTACTATGGAGATTTCAGCCAAGTTCACTGCTTTAAGATTTTTGTATAAATTTTATGTTCAAGAGTGACATGATGGTCCTATAAAATGGAGTAGCAATGCCTTATTTGGCAAGCAGTGCCTCGTTTCTATTTTTTTAAAACTGATCTTCAAAAGTTCTATAAATATGAGGAAAATATTCCCCGCTTCATGGGGGCCATGTTTTTTGATGCATCATGATGGTTTAAACAACCTCAGTAAAGGGTCATCAAAAAAAAAAGTTCTGCTGAATTATACTGAAATCTGTCCAGTGGTTTCTGACAAGAAGATTTTTAAAGCATTCTTTAAAGATAAAAAGGGAAAATAAGTCCCGGCCCCTGGCGGCAATGTTTTTTTGACGAATCAAGACGGCTTGAACAATCTTGGTAGAGGGTCACCAAAGGAACATTTCTGCAAAATAATATTGAAATGTGTCCAGTGGTTTCTGACAAGAAGATTTTTAAATAAAGATATATAGTGTAAATAAGCCCCGCCCCATGGCTGCCATGTTTTTACATGAATAATGATTGCTTGAACAATCTTGATAGGTGGTCATCAAAGGTACATTTCTGTAAAATTATACTGAAATCTGTCCAGTGGTTTCTGACAAGAAGATTTTTAAAGTTTTCTGTATAGATATACTGGGGAAATAAGCCACACACCCCACCTCCCCTCTCCCTAGCGGACATGTTTCTTGACGAATCATGACAGCTTGAACAATCTTGGTAGAGGGTCACCTAAGGAACATCCTCCCAAGTTATATTGGAATTGAGCCATTGGTTTCTGACGAGAAGATTTTAAAAATTTTCTATATAGATATATAGGGGAAAAAAGCCCTGCTTCCTAATGGCCATGTTTTTTTTACGAATCATGATGACTTGAACAATCTTGGTAGAGGGTCACCAAAGGATCATTCCTGCCAAGTTCTATTGAAGTTGGTTCAGTGGTTTCTGACAAGAAGATTTTTAAAGTTTTCTATATAGATATATAGGGAAAATAAGCCCCAGCCACTGGTGGCAATGTTTTTTGACAAATCATGATGGCTTGAACAATCTTGGTAGAGGATCACCAAAGGAACATATCTGCTAAATTATATTGAAATCAGTCCAGTGATTTCTGACAAGAAGATTTTTAAAGTTTTTTCTTTTGTTTGCCATGGCAACCAGAATTGTATAAAGAAAATTGTGGACGGAAGGACGGACAGACGGACAATGGGGACAGATGGTGAGTGATCACAATAGCTCACCTTGAGCATTTGGTTCAGGTGAGCTAAAAGCTAACCAGACACCCTGCTTTGTAAACAGACCAGTCCAAAGAGTTGTGGTTGATTAGTCTACTCTACATAAATGGGTTAAAAATTCAGGCAGGTTTGCGTGCAGCAAAAAAAACAACAAAGACCCAGATCAAACTGGATCAATCTGATAAGGTATGCACTGTTTGCCATTCAGTCAGCATTTTTATACATCATGCACTCTCTTCTTCTCTCTCTCTCTTCCTGTCACCTCTCTTTCAAGACAACGTGGCGCTCTTGTGTGTGGAGCGCAATATTTCATGCCAGTGAGACTTAGCCATTGACAAAGCCAAACCTCCAACATATGCAGTGAAACGACAGGGCCATGATCAGACAGATCAAGCAGCGACATTGTCACTATCAGGTCAAATGAGCTACTTGTGCAGCTTGGCATTGAAGTCCTGGACCTCATCCTGAAAGAGAGAAGGCTCTGCTGGTATGGACACGTGGAATGCTCCAACAGTGCAGTCAAGTCAGCCTGTGACATACAGGTTGATGGAAACCCTGGGCCTGGGAGACCCAACAAGTCATGGAAGCAGCTGACAGAGAGGGATCAGAGAGACTGGAAGCTCTCCGCTATCGACCCTCATGATAGACACACCTGGAGATCTGGTGTGAGATCTGCCATGCTTACAGCAAGCCAGCTACCTGGAAGGGGGCCTACTGATGTGGATTTTACCCCTGTACCTGCATGTTAATCAAAAATCTGGTGATGATGATGCTGATACATGTCTGAAAAAGCCCATCAATTCTGAACAGAGTTATGGCTCTATTTCCATTTTAGCATTTTGTTATTTTTGGTCGTACATGTATTTGAATTTTTGAAGCTGATGATCTGGAGAGCCGATTTTAGGTATACTGTAACAGTCTGATGTGCCAGCCATTTTGGTGACATTTGGGCTATGCTACATCTTTGAGTGATAAGCTGCAGATGCAAACACAGTGTTTTACATACACACTGTCTATTTTTTTTTTTTTAACCTGACTTCTAGAAAAAATGCCCATTCGAAGCTGAGCTCATAACTGATGTCTCTCCCCTTGTGTTGACCTTGAAAATGGTTAAATTCACCAAAATCCAACAGCTTCTTTGTCATCTCTCAATGATATATCCATGCTAGACTCCTCCCAGTGGCTCAAAATGCCAGCCTCGGTGGCTCAGTCAGACACTCTTCCAACTAATTGGTTAACCAGTATTTGCGCATTCTTTTGCCAGAAGCTTACAAATGTCCTTCTCCAATCAACAGAAGGAATGACGGCAGAAAATATTCCATGAACAATCTCTACGAAAGTGTTGCTGGACCTGGCAGGGATTGAACCAACAAGCTCCTGATCACCAGAAGCCTGAGCCTGTATGCCCAGAAGAAGTATGGTTACTTGGTTAGGTAAACCGACCAGATGAACATTACCTATTGGATTGACTGGGCCGTAAATCTCATCTCAACTCAACCCAATGGTTCAAGAGACAGTGCAACAAGAAAATGTCAAATGGACATCAATGCCAACACTAATGGGATCTGCACCAAAAACAATTCCCCTCCCTCATCTGATCAATATATTCTACAGTAACCTTTGGGCACAAAAGTGCCTTTGAACATGTGCAAAATGGGCAGATTCAGATCATCCTGTGCATGCCCAAAGTATCATATGGACCTTTGCTCTCCATTCATACATTCTGTTATATCTGTTATATTTGTTAGTCTATAGTGAAGGCCCGATCAGATCAGACTGCATGGATGCCCAGGCTGATCTTGGCCTTCGCTGTCCACATATGCTTGAAGACACATTTCGAGGGTTGAGCGCAAGACTATCGTAAGTCAGATGATTGTTTTACCCCAAACCTAATCTCCTTACCATGAAGGCATTATGAAGATTACAACATTTCTTTCTGTAAACAATGTAAATTTAGGTGCCATTGCTCGTATGAGCAATGGCACCTAAATTTGCATTGTTTACAAATGGGTCCAAGTTGCCCCTAAACAAGGGTTTCAAAAATACGTTTGAGTTACCATAGTCTTGCGCTCAACCCTCGATTTTTGCATGGTGGGTCCCACTGATCCTGAAAGCCTTATCAGCATGCCCTAATATGCAGCAGGCTGGTCTGTGCCTTCCTTGCCTATATATCATATTTAGCATATTTACCCTATTTTTTGGACAGACAAGCCTGTAATAGTGTAAACCCAGATCAGATGCTGCAGACTACGGCATCTAATCAGGGTCAACATTGGTTGCCACTCATCCAGTAGATTGTTTGACATACCGTATTCGACCTAATTAATGCACTGTGCACTTAGGTTTTTCAAAAATACTCAGAAAACTTGTAGTAAAATTTTGTGTTTGTGTTGAGGTTTTACGGCCCAGTCAACCCAATGGGGTCATGTCGAGCGCGGTCAGTTTACCTAACCACACATTTACTGGGCAGGCTTAGTCCTCTAAGCGGTTAACCAGTATTGTGCACATTCTTTCGCCAGAAACTGACAACTGCCCTTCTTGAATCAGCGGAAGGGAGAGAATGACCGTAGAAAATATTTCATGATCAATCTCCACGAAAGAATGTTGCCGACCTCGACGGGGGTTGAACCCGCGACCTCCTGGTCTCCAGTCGGATGGCGCATCCAACTGAGCCACCGAGACCGGCTGTAGTAAAATATGTTCCTACCTATAAGGGTACATTTTAAAAGAAAAGAGATCAGCGATGGACTCATCAAATGATGCTTATGTGATATTTTTGTGTTGTTTTTTCTTTCTGATTTTCCTTATAAAAGCATATGTTGTGGGTACCTATTTGAATTGCATCAACCAGTCAATGCAATTCAAATGGGTACCCACAACATTTGCTTTCAAAAAATACACTGGCTGTAATCTGAAGACTACAGAATTGCTTGACTGTGCGCTTATAGGGGTATGTGCAGTACATACACTATTAAAATGAACTTGTCCAAATTTTAGACAAAATGAGCCAGGGTACTTATCACACAGGCAACCAGTAACGGCTCAGACATGTAGTAGAGATCTTGCGGAAGTTTCAGGCAAAAAAAGCATGTCTGTAGCCCAAATAGGGGACTGGGCATGCACATCTGAAGAACCACAAACTGGAAAACCATAAGGTCCCTTTTTTGTGTGCCAGCTTAAATATGGCAAGGAATAATAAAGTCCAAATATTTAGGGTAAACACAGTGTGCAATAAGAGAGCACTTTCTGTAATGCACATCAGATGTTACAATCTATAGAGTGAATGTTAATGCTTTGACGTAAATTGTTGCCCTAAACATTCCTTAGACACATACAGGCCACAAAATTAACCTTTAGCATGCTGAATTCAAACATCAAAAGACAATATTTCACCATACTGTTTGCTTATTTTCCAAAGTAAATAAAGGCTTTCCACTAAATCTAAATTATCCATCAGGGATACACCCTATTGATTTAAAAAAAAAAAATAATAATCACTAATCATCTGCTTATTCCACCTACAGCATGCCAAAGTTAATGTACTTCACAAAACCCAATCAACTTTTCAATGAAGCAGGAAATCAGCTGAAGCTATCATTTCTTGTTGCGTCCTTACTGTACTGCAATCCTATGACGTACTTGATGCATGATATAATAACAATCAATCTACCGACTTCTTGTGCAAAACAACAGATGCAAGAAACATTTATCAAGTACGTTTTAACCCTAGTCCTGCTGAACCAGGATATGCCCTGCCTTTGGAAACAGTGTAAGTGCAGATCAGTTGGCTTCTGAAGAAGCAATCTGACCTGGATCTCCACTGTTTCTGATTAAGTATGTGAATTTGTATCAGCAACCTGGATCAAGTAATCTGATTGGCAGAAATTTAGATGTGGGTGTGGCAACTTAATTTATTCAGCATGGCAAGGGGTAAGATGTTTATTCTATATGAACATATGTGAGCCATCCCAAACTATAAAAGAAGCTTACTACATGTGTTGCATCATCAGAAAAATCTTCCTGCCTTATGCCTTAGTGAATGGATGTCTTCAAGGGAGATTGCTCTGTTATGACAATATTGTCTCCCTTCTGGAATGGGGCTACTTATAAATGATGACCCTAAGTGCAAATTATCCCCTTTACAAGCAATCACATTTGAGAAGGGAAGCAAACAGTATCAGGATAGAGTGGTCTCCCTTGAAAAGGTGTACTAGAAAAGTAAACAATTTTTCTGCTGGCCTCCTTTTGAAAAGGGAGAGAAAAGTACTAATGTAGTATAATGGAACCTCCATGAATGGTCAACAACAGCCACTTCCCTATAACAGACATGTTTCTATCTCCAAAATTCACTATAAATTTAAGCACTCTACAACAACCAACTTCCTACAACAGCCAGTTTTATTACTTCCAAAGGATGGCTGTTGCACAGAGGTTGCTATGTTAATACATTTCCCTTCATTAATACTGTGTGCAAACAGCAAAGGCTCAAACCAGAACGTTGCAGGTGCCAGATGGTCTGCAACTAAGTCAGTTGCACAGATGGTTCTATAACTAGAAATTGTGTTTGTAAAGCACTATGCTCCAACCATATACTTGCCTCTAAAGATAATACAGGGTAAAAATGGCCCAATCGAAATAGGGCCATAACTCCTGAAATATGTTTTGGAATTTATTCAAAAGTTAACCAGATCATCTTCTCATCACTACCAATTTATTCATCAAGTTATGAGGCTCTAGCTCCCAACAGTTTTTGAGATATTTTGCTGACAAGGGAAAATGCCCAAATTTACAAATGGACATTACTCATGTCCAGAAGCAATAGGCCCCTCCAACTTCCTTCTCATCACTACCAATCTATTTATCAAGTCATGAGGCTCTAGCTCCAACAGTATTTGAGATATTCTGCTAACAAGGAAAAAATGTCCAAATTTACAAAGGGCCATTACTCTTGAATTGTTTTTCAGAATTTATTCAAAAGTTAACCAGGTCATCTACTCTTCATTACCAATCAATTCACCAAGTTTCAAGGCTCTAGCTCCAAAAGTTTTTGAGATATTTTGCTGACAATGTAAAAATGCCCAAAATTACAAATGGCCATAACTCATGAGTTATTTTTCAAAATTTATTCAACAGTTAATCAGTCATCTACTCATCACTACCAATATATTCATCAAGTTTCAAGGCTCTAACTTCAACAATTTTTTTAGATATTTTGCTGACAAGGGCAAAATGCCTAAATTTACAAAGGGCTATTACTCATGAAATATTTATCAGAATCTATTCAAAAGTTAATCAGGTCATCTACTCATCATTACCAATCAATTCACCAAGTTTCAAGGCTCTAGCTCCAACAGTTTTTGAGATATTTTGCTGACAAGGTAAAAATGCCCAAAATTACAAAGGGCCATAACACCTGACAAAAATTTATTCAACAGTTAATCAGGTCGTCTACTCATCACTACCAGTCTATTCATCAAGTTTCAAGGCTCTAGCTTCAATTGTTTTTGAGATATTCTGCTGACAAGATTACAACCATATTTTTTCAAGGGACAATAACTTAGGAAAGGGGCATAATCCTGCCAAGAAAAAAAAATACATGTCAGCTATTTTTCATGAGGAATCCATATAAGAAATTTCAAAACAGTAGCACACGTGTCTAAAATTATGCTATGCATCAAAAAATGTGCTGAACAGTCGGACGGATGAACACCCCAGAAGCAATATGCCCTTCCAACTTCTTCGAGGTTGGGGGCATAATAAAGCCAACATGAGCCTAACAAGTGAAAATACGCTGACAAGTTATTTACCCTTGCCATGCTAAATAAATTAAGATGCCATACCTACTTCTAATTTTCAACCAACTTGATCCAGGTTGTTGATACAAATTATATTTAATGACAGAGCAGATCCAGATCAGTTGGCTTCTTCAGAGGCCAACTGATCTGGATCTACATTGTTTGCAAAGGCAGGGCATATCCAGGTTCAGCGGGACCATGGTTAAGAGAAACACACAGGTTGATCTGGGTCTTTGTTGTTCTGCATAAAACTCCAAGGGAACTAGATACACCTTGTAGATTTTCAGCCTTTTTGTACAAGGGAAACAACTTTGTGAATTCCTGTTTGCCCAAACACCCAGAATACCTTCAAGTGAACAACACAGTATAGCTCCATGCAAACAACAAATAATCCAAACACTTAAACTGACTCCAGGTAAAAGGACAAAACATCCAAATACCTGAGATGCTTTCAAGTACACTACAAATAACCCAATCAGCCAGGCAATCTGTGCATTCTGATAAAGATCTTCACTGTTTAAATGAAGACTCTTTATTACTATAATAGGCGCAAGTTAAATCATGAATGTTACTGTCATTTTGTCTGTCTGGGTTTTCATTGTTAACGCTTAGCACTCTGGGTAAAATTTTCAGCAGACGACATTTTGAAATATTTTTCTTATTTTTCCCAGAAAACAGGATTTGACATTTCATGCAAATTGTCTCCTAAGGAGACAATTTGCATGAAATGTCAAATCCTGTTTTCTGGGAAAAATAAGAAAAATAACATCATTTTGTCGTCTGCTGAAAATGCCCAGAGAGTGGTAAAGGTTAAAGTCTAGGGTTCAAATATGAGAACAGGGGCCTTCAGTCATATGCAGAAAGTTGATCCCCAGATCAGTTTGTGTAAGGTACAATCGAACTGCAATGGCTGGAACATCTATGGGATCATAAAAAATTGTTCTAGACATGGGTAGTTTGAGCCACTGAGAGTAAATCATGGTGCAAAGACAGGAAGCAAATAACAATAATTTCTTATTTTTCTCATGACAACTGGATACGACATTTCATGCAAATTATCTCGAATGTTTTCTTGGAAATATAAGAAAACTATCACCAATTTGTCGTCTGCTGAATTCGCCAAGAGAGTGGTAAAAATTAATAGCCAAAATTTCAATGGTTCTTCAGGCAATCAACAAAGACTCTGATCAGGTGATCAGACTGTGTGTATGTGTAGGCAATTTAAGGCTGGGCTGGGTTGGGCAACAGCAAACTGGTAAGAGTGGATATGGAAGGTGAACCATACAGTCTGCTGCAATCCTTTGCTTCCACACATGCCCCAAGAAACATTTTCTGGTAGCAGAATTTGTCTGCCAAAAAGATACCTTTTTTACTTCTAGCTCAGTTAGATTCATTTTCGTCTAATGACAAATGTCACCTGACTGTAAGCGCATGAGCCAAAAGGATGGCAGAATCAAACTCTTGACGCAAATAGGTTCCACAAAAACTTTAATTTTATACTGTGTTTGACCTACATACAGAAACCCAGTAACCCAAGTAAAGTGCCAACACCCACTTCACCAATATCTGCTCTCATTTTTACATCACATGATGATTTTGTTCATGCCAATTTCTTAATTATGTAAACAGAAGAGAATGTTGGTGCCAGAAGATAAGAGACTCCTTCTGCACCATAAGCGCTGGACTAGAAACTGTACTACAATATCCACCCAGAGTATTTGGACAGACTGACGAACATGCAGTGCAGACCCAGATAAGGTGCTGCACAGCAAGGTGTCTATCAGTGTCTACAGTCTGCTACTCATCCAGCAGTTTTTAGTCACATCAACAGGTAGTAAAATCGACTTGTTCAAATATTAACCCTTGTCCTGCTGAACAAATTAAGAAATCACACTCATTTCTTATTTTCAGCCAATAAGATTGCTTGATCAAGGCTGTTGATATAGATTCACATACTTAATGGCAAACAGAGCAGATCCAGACCAGTTGGCTTCTTCAGAAGCCATCTAATCTGGATCTACACTGTTTGCAAAGGCAGGGTATATCCGGGCTCAGCAAGACAAGGGTAAAGACAAGTATGGTATGGAATTTAATAAAGTGTCCCAGTATTTAGTATAAATACAGCAGTCTATTACGTGACTTCAGACAAGCTGGGTATTCAGGTAATTTTTTTTTGGCAAGCAATTCAAATAGATCAGTCAATGACTTGTCAGACTGATAATCAACATGTTTACCTCTAACAGGAGGCAAGATAATACAAGAACTATCGGAAGACTATGGAGCACATCTTTGGACGCTTATGAAGACTTGAGAAACTTTGTAAATTTTTTCTGCCATTTTTGAAAGGGGAGACAATACTTGTGACTTCCTGTTTGCTTTCCAGCGCACAAAGCCCCTTCTGAAAAGGGGTCTACTTTAAAAGGAAGAATATGCTTCCAAGGAGTGTAAAATTCTTTCCTATTAAAGACCTGCTCTAGGAAAGCAAATACTTTCCTTTTGATGAAGATCCCTCTTCAGAAGGGAGAGAAATGATTTTGAATGAATTATCTCTCATGATAAAAGCATTGCAGACATTACACCAGACTATACAATGGTCCTGTAGCTCATCTGAAACAATTGTTCTGAGCAAGCTTATGGTAACATTTTTGAAGAATGAAACATATGGGTATGGTAGCCAGTACAGTTTGAAAAATCTTTGGTCTGTGTATCCTACAGTAACCTGGTATGGAATTAGCTTTAATTAATCTGGCGACACGAAAATAGGGTAAGGCCATTTTTGACCTAAGGGCTATAATATGAACAAACACTAGATAGAACTAAGTACCAAATATCAAAGGCTAAGGCCTTCCAGTTTCATACAAGAAGATTTTTGACGAAGCAGGGACGGAGCCTGCCTATACTATAAGCTCTCCTATGAGCCTAAAGGCTCAGGTGAGCTAACAAGGATGTAACACTAAAATTCATGAAAAGAATGACAAAGTCATTGGAATGTGATATGTAGATCATGGTCACAAAATTATACCACAATATTATGTTAGGTGATAAATTGATACTGTAGTATTTGTGTCCCTGTTAGAGAGCAAGTGTAGGCCAGGGCCCAGTTGTTCAAAGGGTCGTTAGCTTAACGAGCTCGTTAAGGGTCATTTCGTTAACTGTTCTAGCGGATTCAATACACAATATTCTGATATTTTTTGCTGAAAAAATGCGAGTAGCTTTTGCACTGCAAAAGCTACTCACATTTTTCCAGCAAAAAAAATTTGCGTATCAAAATGTAAATTTTAACGAATTGTTAACTAAGGATGTCGTTAGCTTTGATTGATTGTGTTGGGGTTTAACGACACCTCAACCCTTGAGGGTCATTTTGTGTCGTCTCCCAGAGAAAGGGAGAAAAGAGATAGAAGAGAGAGTAGAGGAGATGAAAGAGAGGGACAGGGAAGAAAGAGGAACAGGAAAGAAAGTAGAGAAACAGAAGAAATAAAAACATTCCCCCTCTTCCCTTACCCACTACAAGGATAGCAGGCCTTGCCCAACTGTAAGCCAATATCAGTTGGACGCCCCAGTGATGTAAGATACACAGCACCTTCGCACCACCCGACCACCCCCAATCGTTAGCTTTGAACAACTGGGCCCAGGTTTAATGATGTTGGTAGGTCATACAATTAATCAGAAATGAAATTAAACACTTGGGTTGATGTAAAAATGATAAAACATGGGGGCAATGCATAAAATGACTAGGTCATTCACTGTGATCGATCGAGTCAAGGTTTTATGGCCTAGTCAACTCATTAGGGTCATGTCAAGCAGATGATCAGTTCACCTAACCACACTTTTCCCAAGCAGGCTTAGTACTGCAAGTGGTTAGCCAGTACTTGTGCATATTCTTTTGCCAGGCACTGAAACTGCCATTCTTGAATCAATGGAAGGGAAAGAATGACCATAGAAAATATTTCATGATCAGTCTCTACGAAAAAATGTTGCCCAACCCAGAGGGGATTGAACCAGTGACCTGATCATCAGTCCGACACGCATCCAACCGAATGGATCATAAAATAGCTTAGCAATGTTTAAGTCTACATGTATGTTAGGGAGAAAGCACACGCCAAGTTAGATGACTGTATGCGTTACTTTATGATGACTATGTCGTGGAGAATAAGAACAAGAGCTCCACCAAGCGGGGCAATATACGCCCGTGGCAAGTAATAAGATGTAGCACATAAACTGGCTCCTGTATAATTCAGTGCTCCGGATATAAACTGTAAGTGGAATTACAAAAAAAAAAAAAAAAAAAATAATAAAAAAATTTCATTGGGGGCATATCTCTGCTGATATTTGGTGAACTGTAACCTAAGGGTCCAAGCTGGCCCAAAAATTAAGGAAGAAGTGACTTCTCCCTCCTGGGAAAATAGGGAGGTTTGCTGCTTCTAGGGAGAAGTGCTTTCTGACGGAGGACACACCACACAGAAGCATGGCTATATTATAGGCTCATGAGCCTTTGGCTGATTTGTTTTTCCTATATTTCATTATCGGACCAAACAATAACAAAACAAAAATAAACAACCAAAAAAAAAAAAAAAAAAAAGAAATGCTGCAAGAAATTTTTTTGTAAACCTTTAACTTGTTTAATACTGATTTTATTTTTGTTCTTCAAGGGAGCCAAATCAGAAGAGTATTAAAAAAAATCCAAAAAGAATTCTGTATTTATAAAGATTTAATAATGGCAACCTTTCCTTGCAAATCTATTAAAAGATGTTAAAAAAAAAAAAAAAAAAAATCAATATCTTGCCCATATGACCAAAACTTTTAGTCATTTGCAAAAAATATACCTACTATAAAATAAAATTTGCACACTATTACCTCTAAACAATATGCTGCGAAAAGTTTACAAAAACTTTCAAAGGGGCATAAATCTGCAAATATTTGGTGCACTGTAACCTTGAAATAATATGTGCTGCTCCATTCCATTCACAAACTTGTCTAAATATTCAAGGCTGAAGATGAATTCAAAGCTCTAAATTCTATTCACAAACTTATCTAAATATTCAAAGGTTGAAAATGAATTCATAGCTCTAAATTCCATGCACAGACTTGTCTAAATAATCAAGGTTAAAGAGGAATTCATAGCTCTAAATTCCATGCACAAACTTGTCTAAATACTCAAGGTTAAAGAGGAATTCATAGCTCTAAATTCCATGCACAGACTTGTCTAAATATTCAAGGCTGAAGATGAATTCATAGCTCTAAATTCTATGCACAGACTTGTCTAAATATTCAAGGCTAAATATGAATTCATAGCTCTAAATTCCATACACAGACTTGTCTAAATATTCAAGGCTAAATATGAATTCATAGCTCTAAATTCCACACACAGACTTGTCTAAATACTCAAGGCTGAAGATGAGTTCATAGCTTGAAATTTCATGCACAGACTTGTCTAAATACTCAAGATAAAAGAGGAATTCATAGCTCTAAATTCCATGCACAGACTTGTCTAAATATTCAACACTGAAGATGAATTCATAGCTCTAAATAAGGCACTTTCTTTGATATGCTTGTAAGTTCTAACTTCTCCATTAACCCTTGCCATGTTGAATAAAAAGATGCAATGCCCACTTCTAATTTTCAGCCAATCAGACTACTTGATCTAGATTGTTGCTATAAATTCACATACTTAATGGCAAACAGTGCAGATCCAGATCAGTTGGCTTCTTCAGAAGCCAACTGATCTGGATCTGCACTGTTTGCAAAGTCAGGGTATATCTGAGTTCAGCAGGACCAGGATTAAACACATGTTGTGGTACTCGTCATAAGCATCTTTTCAAAAGGTATCTATACACCCCTCTTATCTAGAGCTATGATTTATGATATGTTAATTTTCAAACAGCATGCCTCACTGTTCCTACCTGTAGGTTTTACACAGCACCAATCTTGAATAAACTGACTGAAAATCCTTTTCTACTTCTCGGGTTGCTGCCTGTAATATAGAAATGAGCCTTGTCACATGTGTTGGCGTAATACATATAACAGTAATAAGATGTGGTGTTGAAAAAACTAAGGGGAACTTAAATATAACACTCCTCAACATTCTAGATATAACAAGGCCCTAGTGTGGATCTCAATCAGCAGAGATTATCACATGGTGTTTGTTTATAACCCAATGTATCAATCTGAGACCCCATTGTCTATCAGACAGAAGGCTTTAGTCTGAGGGAAGATAACAGTTGTCATAGTCTGCATATCACATACTATGATTGGCTCCTTACTGAGTGTGACATCACAATCAATGATAAAATTACATGATTCCAGGGCAAAAGTTTGTGTTTGTTTGTGTTGAGGTTTTACAGCCCAGTCAACCCAATAAGGTCATGTTGAGCGCTGTCAGTTTTACCTAGCCACATGTTTACTGGGCAGGCTTAGTCCTCTAAGCGGTTAACCAGTATTGTGCACATTCTTTCGCCAGAAACTGACAACTGCCCTTCTTGAATCAGTGGAAAGGAGAGAATGACCATAGAAAATATTTCATGATCAATCTCCACAAAAGAATGTTGCCAACCTTGGCGGGGCTTGAACCCCAACCTCCTGTCTCCAGTCGGACGGCGCATCCAACTGAGCCACTGAGGCCGGCTCAAGGGCAAAAGTAAATAACCTCATATTACATGGAGGAGACATGGGACTGGATATAAATTTGGATGAAGAACATCTTCCATAGCTATCAGTATACCAAATATAAACTAAATGACTAGAATGATTTGAAAACTAGCTGAGAAAATACAAGACCTTAGGAACTTTGAGGTAAAACTTTAACATAAAATTTCTAAATCTGTGACCTTGATCTCTAGGTCATAGGATGGGGATAGTGCTCAATATAATTTTGGACCAATATCTATAATCATACCAAATATAAAGTAAATCCATGCCAGGATTCAGAAATTATAAGATCTTAAAAACTTTGATGCAAAACTTTCACATAAATTTCTAAATCCTTGACATTGACCTCTAGGTCATAAGCAAGGGTGAGGATAGTGCAGAATAAAATTTTGGACCAATATCTATAATCATGCCAAATATAAAGTAAATCTGTACAAGGATTTAGAAATTAAGAGATCTTAAACTTTGACGCAAAACTTTAACATAAAATTTCTGTCCGTGACCTTGTCCTCTAGGTCATGAGCAGGGGTGTGAAGAGTGCTCAATAAAATTTTGGACCAACATCAATAATCATACCAAATATAAACTAAATCTGTTTGAGGGTTTAGCAAATACAAGGTCTTAAAAACCTTGACATAAAACTTTAACATTTTTGTTAAAGCTGATGCTGCTGGCGCCAATGCCAACACCGACGCCGGGAGTAGTGCAATAGATTTTCCTATACTTTCATACCGGTGAGCTCAAAAATGGATAGGAATAGGTAAACCAAACTAATAAACTTCAGTACTCTGACAGATTGGCCTGAGCAAACAGTGTATACTGTAAAACACTTCTATTTGCCTGTTACTTTATTTTGGTGCTACTTGTGATCCAGGCAAAAACTGCCAGAATAAAACTTGATTTTCAATAAAAGTACACTGTAACCTCGTTATAACGCTGATCGTTAGACCGCGGAAATCAGTATAACGCGGGTGTTCCATGGCTCCCGTTTTTTTTCTCCATAGACGAGTTAAAAACCAATTTTTTCTCATGAATTTTGGTAAAAAATTAATGTGTATTGGTTTCAAAGCTATGAGAAAAAAAAACAGTAAAATTGTCTGTCAATTAAGCGGATTAACGGTCCACTGCACTTAAATCTACCTGTTGACCTACAAACGTGAACACATGTAACGGTAATTGTCAATCATCTTTACCACCTTTACATAATACATTGTACAAACAATTACCTATACTGTTAAAACTGAGTGATAAGCGTTACAACAAACATAATTACTAGCGCTTTGATTACGCGAACACATTTAGTGTCACAAAGTTGAGCAATTTCTACCCCAACTTTATGCCCTTATAAGAGTGTATTGAATGCTGAGTGAAGACATTCTTACCCATAAGGTACGTTCGCGTCCTTCGGTAGGACTTTCTCTAGCATCTTGCTTCATTACTGTATTTCTTTTCATTATATTTTATTCTTATTTTGTGATTAATCATGTTTGCTTTTCAGATTAGTAGACTGTGTACATAAAAAAAATAATAACTGCGGTTCCGCGGTTATTTTAGTGTGGTGTATTTATTTTTGGTGTCAGTGTTTTTTGTGTTCAGGTGATTTTAATAGTGTTGAAAAAATTTAGTGACGTGTTTCTTCTGTGTCGGTGATTTTTGTGATCTGTTAAATTTATTCAAGTGATTTTATTAGTGTTGAAAAAAAAAAAAGAAACTGCGCTTGCGCTTCCGCGGTATTTTAGTTTTGTGTATTTTTTTTAGTGACGGTGATTTTTGTGTATTCAAGCGATTCTAACAAATACCCACAATACAAATGTACAGAATGTATCTAACAAAAAAAATCAAGAAATTATCGTTTATTTACACTCCTTGTCTTTAATGCGATTCTGAGAAGAACATTTAAAAAAAGAAAAAAAAAAAAATTTTTTTTTTTTTTTTTTCTGAGGTCACCCATCTTAGTATTTTTACACAAAACGTTGCTTAACTTCGTTAATTTTCCTATACACGTAAACACTCGGCTAAACTTCCAATACACAGTCTGACGAGTAAAAAAACCAATAATACCGATTAGCAGTCTCATTTATATGGACCGATACAAACTTACGGTAAACTGGACAAAACTTGTCTGATTGATCAAACTAGGATAATAAATGGATTTAATAGATAAAAAACATTTTGTATTAGAATACTTTTTATTGATCTAAAACATATTTTTCTTTTTGTCAGCAATACATGCACTGAAATCAACATTTTAAAAGATCACAGTATTGGTGGGTGGGGTACACACTGTTTGACGACGGTATGATGATTGTCGGTACTCCCAAAATTATAACGCGGTAATCACCGCTAACTCGGTCGGCTTTCTTGGACCCCAACACCAGCGTTAAAACGAGGTTACAGTGTATGTACACTTGCATACATCTAAACGTATGGCTGCACCAAAATGAAAATGTTCAAACAATCCTTCCCGTCAAACCACCAAATTCTGATGCCACAGATATTGTTTTACAGCAGAACAAATTCAAACTGAAGCAATCTGATCAGAGTCTACATGGTTTGTCATTGTGTCACATTTCAGATGCCACATCAGGTGACCAAACTGATTTGTTTAAACTTTAGGATAAGCACCATTTGAGTTTACCCTTGCCATGCTGAATAAATTAAGATGACATACCCACTTCTAATTTTTAACCAAGACACACACACTAGTAATATTTTCTACAGTCATTCTCTCGCTTCCTTTGATTCAAGAAGGGCAGTTGTCAGTTTCTGGCGAAAGAGTGTGCACATTACTGGTTAACCGCTTAGAGGACTAAGCCTGCCCAGTAAACGTGTGGTTAGGTAAACTGACTGCGCTCGACACGACCCCATTGGGTTGACTGGGCTGTAAAACCTCAACACAAACAAACAAACATGACACACCCACTGGTAATTTTTAGTAATCAGATTACTTGATATAAGTAATTGATACAAATTCACATATTTACTGACAAACAGGGCAGATCCAGATCAGATGGCGCCATCTGATCTGGATCTACACTGTTTGCAAATGCAGGGCATATCAGGTTCAGCAGGACCAGGGTTACGATATCCAAATATTTAGAGTAATAAGAAAACTACCCATATTTTATATGGTATTTTCAAAGCTTTATGTTGTGAATGCAGCAAAAGATTTATAAAGTATTAACTCTGATGAAGCTTATTAGACTCAACTCCGGTCATGTCAGGTATGATACAGGTGTACTAATGACTGGAAAATTCTCACAAACCCAGTAGGGATTGAACCCATGGCATCTAGCTTGCAAGCCAAGAGCCCTAAAATCAAGACAGCCTGGTCTTTTCTTCTTTATTGCCTATCTATATACAACTACAGTACTTTCAAATACTGTGCAGAAGAGGAGGCCAGAATGCTCAGATATACAGGCTGATCTGGGTCTTTGCTGTAAATAAATGTGAATATGGTTTTCCCACTGGGAACCTCAATGCTTTAAAATTCCTTTAACTCACCTCTTCAATGAAGAGCCACGGATGACATATACTGCCAAGGAGGGAATGTCTCTTTAAACCATGTTCAAATACTCCTTTCAATGCTGGACATAGTCTGAAAAAATTAAAATGGCTTTATATCAGCTTACCAGTATTTCTGAAGCTAGCACAGTATTTCATTGATTGACAATTCTACAGTAACACCACAACATACAGTATTTACATTGCTCTTGATTGGGCACTTTTTTACAACCAAATAGTATTGATATTTTCCTTATTTCTTCATAAACATACAGGTACTCATTAGAAATGGCCTGCTGGGACATTAAAACTAATACCAACAACATAAGTCTTCAAGGAGAAAAAAATCTACATGTTCTTAAAAACAAAAAAAATATAATAAAAATACTATTATAAAAGGATAAAATGTGACAAAGTGTCGTTTCAAACAAAAACCTTTCATCCAATAATGTAGCCCACCTGAACTTGTGCTTGTTCATCATATAAAAACAAATTAAACATAAAAAAATAAACACTTTGACTGGAATGCTAAGGTTGACACTGACACTAATACCAGCTGAGATTAGATGAACTAGAAGGGCCATTCAGTTATATGAAGTCATCTCCAAAGGACTTATAAAATAACAAATAATCATATTATAATCATGATCATACATAGGACAAATCACTGCAAAAAGCAACTGATTAGTTAATTCTTAGTATGCTCGGTAAAAAATTCAGCAGATGACATTTCAAAATATTTTCCTTATTCTTCCCCCAAAAATAGGTGTTGACTTTTCAAGTAAACTGTCTTCTGAGCAGACAATTTGCACAAAACGTTAAGACCTATTTTATGAAAAAGAAAAAAAAAAAAGGAAATAATCATCAGATTGTTGTCTGCTGAATTAGGACAGAAAGTGGTAAGCATTAAACAAGAAAAGAAGCGCCAGCTACACTTACGTTCCCCTGACAAGATCTGTGATAGCCTCTGATACACCATCATCCCCAGCAAGTGAGTAGTTTTTACTTCTCTCATCCAACAGCTCAACAAACTTAGCAGGGAACCAGCCCCTCAATCCATTAAGCTCACCAACCCAACAGTGCTCATCTTTCTGGGAGATTATCTATATGGGACAAAGAAATGTTTTATCATAAAAAATATTTTTTTATTTTGTTTGTGTTGAGGTTTTACGGCCCAGTCAACCCAATGGGGTCATGTCAAGTGCGGTCAGTTCACCTATCCACACGTTTACTGGGCAGGACTGAAAACCACCATCAGATAAATACAGAAGTAACAGCCAATGAGAGAAAAAGACATTAAAGGTGGACCCAGCAGCATCAGAATACCCATACATGTATTAAAATTTCTTATGAAGTCATTTTTTAACCCTTAAAACGCCAAGAAAATGTTGTCTGTTTATGTCGTCTGCTGAATATTCTTGCTAACTTTTCAAACCTATTTTTGCATACAGGAAAACAGTGTGGACCCTGATCAGACTGCTCCTAGAGGAGCAGTCTGATCTGGGTCCACACTGTTTGCAAAAATGAATTTTAAAATCACAGGCCGATGACAAAGCAGACGACAATTGTTGCGTTTGGCATTTAAGGGTTAATATTCATAAATGCAGCATTCTAGATTAAAGAGGAAGAAATACTGAACAAAAAGAGCTTGTAAAATAAGAGAGAAAAACTTACAAGAATTAATTAAGCTTTCAGTCATAGCTCCAGAAAAGGTGCTTTTTCCATTAGCAAATATTGATATTTTTCTTATTTCTTATGAAAACATATGTTGTGGGTACTCATCAGAAGTACTTCGCTAAGCTGCTTCTAATGAGTACCAACAACATATATTTTCATGAGCCTAACTTTATTAATTTTGGCCCAGTTTTCACCAATGCTTTACTTGCAGTCTTGGTTTATTCAAAAAACACTTTTAATATTTATTTCCTTTTAAGCTTTAATATTAAAATGATGCCAAGACTGTTTATGAACAGCTATGTACATGTCTGAAAATTTTGTCAGAAAGATAAATTTGGTTTACATTTAAAACTGCTAAATATTAAAATCAATACAACCGTGTATTCAAATAAATCATTCATTTTTTAACACTATGAAATGTTCATATCTATATGTTAACCCTTCTCTTGCTGAACATGACATGCCCTGTCTTAGCAAACAGTGCAGATCCTGATCAGCTGGCTTCTGAAGATATGTGAATTCATAGCAACAACCCAGATCATGTATAAATCTGACTGGCTGGAAATTAGAAGTGGGCATGGCATCTTAATTTAATCAGCATGACAAGGGTTATGTCTCGAAGTTTAGATGCCTTTTTCAGCCAAACCATATTTACCCTATATATTTGGACACCTTAATGTCTTACAATACCCAAAATCTAAACAAGACCATTTTACTATATGGTTAAAAAATTGCTTGATCAGTAGCAAGACCTGCAGACATGATCAGATATTGCCTTTTGCTATTAGACACCACATTTTGCAGTGTCTGATCTGAGACTTCACTGTTTGCTCAGGCCAGTCTATCTAAATACTTAGGGTAAATATTTATTTCTTAAAATAATAATATGTATATAAAAAATATGATGCAGCATCTGAAAAGAGTCATCTCTGTAAATGATTTTTCTAAACACTGCACTAATCTGGTCCTGTATGCACATGTATGTACAATTTCTGTCCTATCAGATATTCACTGTAAAGAACTTACTGTTATCACATCATTTTTCCTGAAGCCCAGTTCATCATCATCATGTCTCTCAAAGTCTAACAATGCCTTTGCTCTTCTTCTCCTATTTCTGGCTACATTCACATAGTTCTCTAGATCTTTTGCATGACTCTCCATAGAATAATCAGCTTGTAGGATCTAGATGATAGAGATCTTTATTTAAAATACACCACAATATTTTGTATTTTACATATACTGACAGAAACAGTTACAAATGCATTTAACAATGAAATTAAGTTCAGTATGTGCATGCATGTGTGGCCATGTGTGTGTTTTTGCACTTGTCTGTACATGCTTGTGTAACGGAATAGTATATATATCACTTCTACAGCCTCGCTGTGGAAGCCGGCTTTTATGGCGACACCGGTAGAGTGATTGGCTCTTTTACGAAGTTAAGCAACGGAGATCACGGTTAGTACCTGGATGGGTGACCGCGGTGCTTGACTTCGTAGAGGACCCGCTTACATGCTACATTATGTATGAACCTTGTAAACTAAGGCAGGACTTGTCTTTGTTGATCATGCCGGTCCAATAATATCAGTAGCGATATCTGGACATGGCTGAAATTATGTTGACTGGGACATATATTAAACCTCATCTAGGACTCTTTTTAAAAGGTCTCAGTATATCTTTCTGATTCTCCAAGTTCCTTTGCAGCAAGAAAGTCCAATAAATTCAGCGATAACATCTGGAAATTATGTTGACTGGGACATATATTAAACCTCAACTCAGCAACAACATTTAGGACTCTTTTTACAGTTAAGGTCTCAGTATATTTTTCTTAATCTCTGAGTTCCTTTGCAGTAAGAAAGTCCAATGAATTCAGCGGCAACATATGGACATGACTGAAATAATGTTGACTTGGACATATATTAAACCTCAGCTCAGTAACAATATTAAGACCTACTTAAGATCGCACCCACTTCTAACAGTGGAGAACCTGATCAGACGACGCGTTTTGTGGCATCTGATCTGGGTCTGCACTGTTTGCCAACTACCCTTTTAAGAGTCTCCAGACTACAATGGGTTAAGGGGACTAGATACACTTTGTAGATTATATGCCATTCTTAAAAGGGAGACAGCTCTTGTGACTCCCTGTTTACTGCACATCAAGCCCCGTTGGTAGCAAATTCTTTCTTTTGTTTAGAGTAGATCTTTTCAGAAGGGAGCCAAAACATTTCTGACAGGGTTGCCTTCCCTCCCCTATCCCTTAACCCCTGTCATGCTGAATAAATTAAGATGCCACACCCACTTCTAATTTTCAGCCCATCAGATTGCTTGATCTGGATTTTTGCTATAATTCACATACTTAATGGCAAACAGTGATTTTTTTTTTTTTCTTTTTTTTTTTTTTATTTGGGTTTTATGGCCCTTTCAAGAATATTTCACTCATATGAAGCCAATCTTTCATCAAAGGTTGGCGAAAACTGGAGAATCCGAGGGAAAAACACCTGACCATCCGTAAGCAGAACTTGGCTTTCCCACGAGACCTGAGCGAGGCTCGGACCACCGCGGTGAGAAACCTAATGGATTAAGAGTCAACTCTCCTATCCACTAGGCTACAGGGGCTTGCAGCAAACAGTGATGATCCAGATCAGTTGGCTTCTTCAGAAGCCAATTGATCTGGATCTACACTGTTTGCAAAGGCAGGACATATCCAGGTTCAGAAGGACAAGGATTAAGATAGGCTTAGACACAGGAACTTACCACTTTAGTATTTTTTGGATCCAGAGACTGGAAATGTCTGGCCACTTGAAGTATGGCTTCTCTTAGATCCACCAACAGTTCTGTTGTTCGGACATTTTTAGCTTTTCCAAACTCATCATCAGTTTGATCACCCCAGAGAAGTAGAGACACAAGAGACTTGGATCTGCGTAGATGTCGCTTGTTCAATTGCTGTAACACAGAAAATACTTTTTAATGCTTAGCATGCTTGTTAAAACTTTCAGCAAATTATTTTATCATCAGTTTGGCATCTGCTGAATTAGCCCAGAGAGTGGTAATAGTTAACATATTATTGGTCATAGTTCAAATTAGGGAGAAACATTATGTGACAATACTGGATAACATCTGGAATTTACATAAAAAAATGTTTCCATACAGATTAGAAATACCTCTGTGGTTCTGATGGGTATCCATAGCATATGTTTTGGTTTAAAAATAATAAAAACAATACTTTTGGAGTACCAGCATCATCTAAAACTTTGATGCATTTTCTGTACGGTATTTATTTCTTGTTTCCCTAAAAACCATAAAACAGACCTATTATCAAGCAAATTATTCAAATGAATATAACACTGTATCTCCATAAAAAATGCTGTCAGATCTCACTGGAATCTTCATTTCTAGGGGCAAATGAAAATAGCATATGAAAATAAAAAATTAACCCTTGCCCTGCTGAACCCGGATATACCCTGCCTTTGCAAATAGTGTAGATCCAGATCAGTTGGCTTCTGAAGCCAACTGATCTGGATCTACACTGTTTGCCATTCACTGTGTGAATTTATATCAACAATCTCGATTAAGGAATCTGATTGGCTGAAAGTTAGAAGTGGGCATGGCATCTTAATTTATTCAGCATGACAAGGGTAAACTTTTGTTTAAGAATAGCCAAGACAATTTAAACCAGTACCCACAACATATGTTTTAGAGGAGAAGTAAAAAAAACTACCAACATATTTACTCTCAAATTTTGATATCGAGAGCTATGATAAATGCATGGCTTACCTGTTTAGGGAGATTTTTGGCTGATTCTGGATTAACAATGGCTCCTTGATCAGCCATAAGGTAGGCCAGATGTTTCCGTCTGTGTGTTTCCACAACTATATCAGACAAAGAGCTTGCTACTCTGTAAGCTAGCTGAAAAATTAGAAAAACAACTACTGTAATTTACCCTAATTATTGGTACATGTTATCTACTTAACATATTTGTCCTAAAATTTAAAATAGTCCATTCAAATACCTCTTGATATGTCTAAAATATTGCTGTATGAACTGCAAACAGTGTAGACCTTGATCAGATGCCATGTTCTGTGGCATCTAATCTAGGTCTACACTATTTGCAAAGCCTATCTGTCTAAATACTTAGGATTATTATGGTAATGTAATTTAAACCACTTCAATACTGTACAGGCAAACAACACAGATCCATTACTACACAGATTCTAGAAGCCACAGTGTACTATAGGAACCATAAATATTTAGGCAATCACAACTAAGCAAACACTTAGACACACATCAATGCTGTAATTAATGGTCTACAGCAGTCTGATCATGATCTGCACTGTTTACCATTCAGACACATCACAAAGTACTGGGCCCAGTTGTTCAAAACTAACAATGTCGTTAGTTAACGTATCGTAAAAAGGATCATTTAATATGGCACATACGCAAATTTGTTTGATTTGGGCTTAACGTCATTTTCAACCTTTTTCAGTCATATCGCGACGGTGTCTGGATGTGGCAGGGAGCTCAATGCTCACTTTTAGAGTGCTGCCTCACTGAAATATCACGCCCCAGACACTTTGACATGATATTCCACCCAGTCACATTATACTGACACTGAGCTGACCAGTTCTAGCTCTACTTTCTTAATGCTGAGCGCCAAGCGAAAGAGCAGCTAGTACCATTTTTAAAGTCTTTGGTATGACCCGGCCGGGGATCGAACCCGCAACCTCCCGGTCACAAAGCGGACGCTCTACCACTGAGCCACTGTGCCGGTAAACACATACGCAAATATTTTTGCTGAAAAAATGTGAGTAGCTTTGCACATTTTTTCAGCAAAAATACCTGTGAATTAAATATTGTACTTATTAGAACAGTTAACATTTTGACCACTAACGAGCTCATTAAGCTAAGGTTGCTTTGAACAACTGGGCCCAGGTAGTTAAATGGACTTGTAAAAGCTATTGGACAAGTATTGTAAGAGAGTACACCTCTAAGTGTGATCACTCCGACCTGAAAACATTTGCCTTCTTAAAGTACAGCTACTCTTAAGAAAAGAATTTGGGAGCAAATTCTTTCCTTTAACCCACTGTAGACTGAATGAACTCCACCACACTATATATTGGAAAAATTTTGATTTTCAGGCTATGTGATTTAGATATTCCTTGAGAAAATGGAAATCTTTGCAAACAGTGGAGACTCTAATCCGACACCAAGTTTTGTGGCATCTGATCTGGGTCTGCACTTTTGCCAATTACCCTTTAAGGGGTCTCCAGACTATAATACCTTAAAAGTAAAGGGAATTCATTATAGGAATTAGTTGCATTTTTTATGGATTTTATTGATATGAAAATGCTGGCAACACACAGACTAAATAATGCCCAAAGAACTTTATGTTAACCGTTGTCATGCTGAATAACTTGCTTGTGTTGGGCTTTAACAACATGTCAACCCTTGTGGGATCATGCTGAATAAATTAAAATGCCACACTCACTTATGATTCTCAACCAATCAGGTTACTTGATCCATGTTGTTGATATAAATTCAGATATTAAATGGCAAACAGTGCAGATTCAGAAGCCTACTGATCTGGATCTATACTGTTTTCAAAGGCAGGGTATATCCGAGCTCAGCAGGACTAGGGGTAAGTCTTTAACTGATTTGCCGGTCTTTAAACATCTACAAAATCCATAAAAATAAAAATCATTCCCTATAATTCCAACTATTTCCTGTTTACATTGAAATATGATTCAGTATCTGCAGAAGATTTTTCCCACATTGCAGTGGATTGCAGTCTCACGACCTTAACAAGTTATTATTCCTCTGTTCTCACATACCTCTATTAATTCATCAACATCTTGTACATCCCCAGGAACATCAGACAGGGCATTGAATATCTGTGCCGAGTTGTCCAAGGTCTGTAACTCTTGCTCCTATAATCAAACAAAACAAAAATAATATTGATAAACAGTGGACAACAGTGAGGTATATTCCTTTCATAAATGTTTTTTTCTACCTATCAATTGTACAGTCGTTTGCAGTAAATTAATGTGTACAACTGTCATGCTGACCATAAACGCATCAATATATATGCTAACTAGAAATGTGCTTTATCAAAACACTATTCCCCCAGTGATATATTTGTCCCTACAAAAATGCCAAACTTAAAAGAGGCATATATAAATCTGATTTTTTTTTTCTTTCAAAAGTTAATTAAAGATCTACTCCTCAGCTCCAAATATCAAAGCCCTAGCTCAAATACTTTCTGTACACCAAGTAAAGTATGACAAATGCAATAATGACCAAAACAACAGGGCCCAGATGTTCAAAGTGTTGTTAGCTTAACGAGCTCGTTAAGGCTTATTTTGTTAACTGTTTTAGCAGATTCAATATACAATATTCTGATATTTTTTGCTGAAAAAATGTGAGTAGCTTTTGCAGTGCAAAAGCTACTCACGTTTTTTCAGCAAAAAATTTCAGCATATTTGCGTATCACTCGATGTAAATTTTAACGAATCGTTAACTAAAGACATTGTTAGCTTTGAACAACTGAGCCCAGATGTACAAAGCAAAAGCAATCAATTTTTTCAAAGTTGGGGTAATAAACAGATTTATACAGGGTCGTATATCCATAACAGAAAATTCTCAGACTTAAAACCCTGTGAATGTACTGAAATATTTGTACCATATATAGAAATCAATAAGACCAGGAATTTATGTAAATGAAATTTATCTTGAACCAATTTATCTTGTTTGTCTTGTTTCATTGAAATTAAAACTTTGTGAAAATGAATCCCTGTTTTAAAAAGAAGGACAATTTTCTTGCAAAACATAAGAATAGATGAAAGTCTGTGAAATTTTGATGAGAACTGGAAAAGCAATAATGTTCAATCTCATGTGTAAGTGAATTAGAGAAGAAAAAAATTCACTACAACAAGATTTTATGCTATAAAATGATGGGCTATATCAGCCTGAGCTCCCATGCAGTCTTATTCTTAATTCATCCATGCAGTCTGATCTGAGGCACCACTGTTTACCCATCAAATCAACAGATATTGCAGAATGTATCAACAAACAGCAAAGGCTCTGATGACATGGTGCAAACTTACATGCTGATCTGAACACAGTTTCAGATAAGGCTAAAAGTGTTGATAGGTACTCATAAGAAGCACACAGATGAGGCATTTCTAATGAGTACCACAACATATGTTTTTTTTGTGGAAAAATAAGAAAACTATTAATCTGGATATCCCCTCTTACCTTAACCTTTGTCCTGCTGAACCTGGATATAACTGCCTTGCAAACAGTGTAGATCCAGATCAGTTGGCTTCTTCATCTGGATCTGCACTGTTTGCCATTATTTGAATTTATATCAACAGTCTGGATCAAGTAATCCCATAAGCTGAAAATTAGAAGTGGGTGTGACATCTTAATTCATTCAGCATCACGAGGGTTAATCTTCACTTTTGCATAATGCACAGCTCTAGATATAGAACTTTTTTTCAGCCAAAATGTCTTGATATTTTCTTATTTCTCCACAAAAACATGTTATGGGTATTCATTAGAAGTGCCTCAGGAATGTCAGACAGGGTGTTGAATATCTGGGGCTGAGTTGTCCAAGGTGCATAACTCCTGCTCCAATCACCAAGCAAAACACTCTCTGAGATGCTTCTAATAAGTATTCACAACATGTTTCTGGATAGGGGTGGGGGGAGGGGGGAGGCAAATATCAGTCAGGGTACTCTTATCTGAAGCTATGATAAGCCCAATATAAAAGTTTTTGTTGAGGTTTTACGGGCCCAGTCAACCCACTGGGGTCATGTCGAGCAGGTCAGTTTGCCTAACCACACATTTACTGGGCAGGCTTAGTCCTAATATAAAAGTTTCTCATGACTCCACACTCATGTCTACCTTCATTTTCAGCATGCCGATGGTCATCTGGAAGAGCACTGTTGACCCCTCATAGAAGAAGAGATCCCAGAGGCGAAGTAATACTTTCATATGAACAACGCTTGCAAAAAGTGTTAGGAACCAGTGCAGGCTGATTAGTGAGAGCTCTGAAATACAAGCCGGGAAACATGCAACATGTCAAGGACATCAGAGAAACATGCACAGCACTCCTGACAAAAGACATGAGGTGCATCAAGAGAATATATCCCTTTGAGGACTCAGATCAGACTGACTAGTCTTGGCTTGTCACTCTTCAGACAGCCAATGATCCAAGGTTTTTTGTAATAATCATAGCTCCAGATAAGACAGGGTATCCAAATACTATTTTTCTTATTTCTCGATGAAAACATATGTTGTAGGTACTCATGAGAAGTGCCTCACTGAGGTGCTTCTAATGAGTACCTACAAGATATGTTTTCATCAAGAAATAAGAAAAAAATCAGTACTTTTCCACTGAAAAAAGCACCTTATCTGGAGCTGTGAAGATGATCTTCACAAGAAACTTTGTATCCTTGGTTATTATTACATTGATAGCAAAGACTGTGATCAGACTGCAGACATGCAGGCTGATCTGAGTCTCCACTGAAGGTAAACGTCTGAAGGCATATTTTCTCACATTGTCACTCTAAGTAAAAGTATTTTTTGTTATTTTTGCATAAAACATAATGTAAGAACTCATTAAACTTGCAAAGCTGAAACGTGTTATAAGTACATCACAACCTCTTTATAACACGATTGTTGGGGTCCAAAGCATAAACCATGTTAGTTAAACAACTGTGTTATATCCAAACAAAAATGTATAGCTTATATAGAAAAATGACCATTTATGGTCATTTTTCTATATAATCTATACATTTTTGGGATCCCTCTTTGAACCGTGTTTTATCCAAAACCGTGTTATAATGAACCGTGTTATAAAGAGGTTGTAGTATACCTGAAACGTGTTATAAGTACATCACAACCTCTTTATAACACGATTGTTGGGGTCCAAAGCATAAACTATGTTAGTTAAACAACTGTGTTATATCCAAACAAAAATGTATAGCTTATATAGAAAAATGACCATTTATGGTCATTTTTCTATATAATCTATACATTTTTGGGATCCCTCTTTGAACCGTGTTTTATCCAAAACCGTGTTATAATGAACCGTGTTATAAAGAGGTTGTAGTATACCATGATGTTTTGCATCATATGCTATGCATATTCTGTATAAGTATCTCACTGAGGCAAGTCAAAATATGTTTTTGACCAAAACTAATGAAAAAATTACTATTAATGTATCACTAAATTTACCTTACCTAGTATTCTGAATGGAAGACATGCAGCCATTATGATTAGTGTCCAAACTCTAGACAGGGCATTCTTTTCAATCAAAAGGTGTAGATATTTTTCTAAGTTCTCAAGGTAAATGCATGTTATGGGTACTAATTAGAATGCTTGTAACGCATATCCATAAAATATGTTTTCATGGAGAAATAAGAAAAATTACCTCTCTGATCTAAAGCTATGCAGAGTATAGCATGGATCTAATTACATTACAATCTCTTTTTAACACTATTGTTGGGGTCCATAGCGTAAACTGTGTTAGTTAAACAACCGTGTTATATGCAAACAAAAATGTATAGATTATATTGAAAAATGACCATTTATGGTCATTTTCCTATATAATCTATACAATTTAAGGATCCATCTTTATATGTGTTCTATCCAAAACCATGTTATAATGAACTGTGTTATAAAGAGGTTGTACTGTATGTCTTTATATGAGGAATAGCAGGTGAAAAGAGAGGTCATAGTATATGCAAACAGGAAAATGGGAGGATAACAGTGAAAAGGTGCGAGATCTGATAAAGGTCTGCCAACTGTTTGTAGAAAGGGAATACAGTCACTGGTTAAGATAAGAGAAGTATCTAGATGAATATCTTTTTTTATTTCTCCACAAAAAAAAAAAAAAAAAAAAAAAATGTGAGGTGAACATATGAGTGATCTCAACAACAAGCTGATTCCAAAAAGTACCCAAAATATAGGTCACTCCATTCTAAATTAATTTGCTTAAAAGCCCGGGAAGTTTCCACATGCAGTTACCATGCAGTTTGATGTTAGATTAGTTGTTGAAGCTGCACAGGCCTCTAAGATTCGTCTCAGCAATTAACAAATCAAACATATAAACAATTGCGACATGTCAAGGCAAAACCTTTATTATCATGTAAACAGCAAAAGCCAGATCAGCTTGTGCCCCCAAAACAGCAACAGATAAAGCACTTTTTTCATCCAAGAATACTGATATCTTTCTTATTTCTAAACAGAAACATATGTTGTGGGTACTCGTTAGAAGCGCCTCAGTGACGCGCTTCAAATGAGTACCCACAACATATGTTTTCGTCGAGAAATAAGAAAAGTATTATGTATTTTTTTTTTAAATATTTTTACCTAAAGACATTCACACTTCTTTACAAAAAGATGAGACTTGAAAAACATCTTTATCTTTTTTTATTTTACTTTCTTGAAAAACAAAAAATCTCTTTTTTTATCAGCAGATTTTATTTTAAGCATGCTTATGGTTAATAAAAGTTTATGTCTACTCTAAAAGCAATAATCAATTTTCTTTTATTAGAAACAAACAAAAAAAACAAAACAGAAATAATGTTAGAAAACACACTTGTACATCAGGACCTGGATTATTAGTACGTACCAATGTCATGTTCTTTGAGAAGCACATCTGTATCAGGGAGGTAACTCATAATTAATTGTCGAAGCACCCGCTGGTCCGCCTAAAACAATAAAAAAAATCATTTTTGTAGACATACATCAGTAAATTCTTTATCTTTCTGAAACTATCATACTTCAGGCATATTTGTTATTAAAATATGTCCAAAAAACAACATATGTCAGTGTCAAATGTAAGTAACCATCAGACACATAGCTCAAGATGAGAGAAGATCCAAATAAATATTTTATTTTTCCACAAAAATGTATGTGTGGGTATTCATTAGAATCATCTCATCAAGGCATTCTAATGAATGCTCACAAAATGTTCAAGCAGAAAAATAAGAACTACTTTTTGGTAAAAAAAAGTGCCTTGCACTATGAATGTGTAACATATCTAAAGTAATACTAGGTTGCTTGCAGAGCTTACTTTTATTCAATTTCAGAATGACTTCACTATTAGCTTGCACAGCTTGCAAATAAAAAACAACAGCTAAAGAAAAAAAAAAAAAAAAAAAAAAAAAAAAAAACCTTCAAAGGGAAGTATTCAGAAATTCAGAAGATATTTTTCAGACAAAATGTCATTTATGCACCAAAACATATCTTAGGATACTAAATGAGGCATTTCCATTGCATACCATTACCACATAATATGTTTAGGTTCAAAACTAAACCACATTAATTCTGAACACTCCCCGTATCTTGTATGTATATTATGTATATTTAAGCCTCATCACTCTAGTCATTCCAAAGGCTCTAAGCAGTGTTATAAAAGGGTTGCCCTATACCTGTATTCCCAGCAGTGTACTAGAGTAGTAGGATGCTGGCAGGAGGTCTTCTATTATTGCACACATCATCCAGAATGTATCCTCCTCCTCTAGAAACAACAGCAGAGATGCAGCAATCTGCAAATACAACAATTACTTCTAAATACCTGTTGCGTGAATATTTGAGCCAAACCAAGCAAAAATATGCCTGTTAAGCATGTGTGGACAGCGATGGCCCAGATCAGACTGCTCTGATGCACAGTCTGATCAGGACTTTTGCTATCCGTTAACAGAATTATTGGACACTACAGAATGTATCAATCGAGAACAAATGTGCAGATGAGATTTTGCGCATATGCGGGATGAATTTGAATCTGTGCATTCTGCTCATGTTCGATGACACATCTTTGCTTGATGTGGCCCATTTCATATAATGAATCTTCAGAATATAAATATGAGGTTTGTTTGAAGAAAATTTTCAATAACAAAACAATGGAAAGCCTTAACTTCTTGGAAAAATATATATAAACTAGAAATGTGTCCAAAAAAACATGGATGCCCCGGCCTGAAAAATTTAAATGCAAATTGCTGACGCCTGAAAAATTTAAATGCAAATTGCTAATGCCATCTGGGACGCGGACAGAGACGGATGGACAGGGGTAACACTATATGCCCTTTCCACCATTCTTTGAATGGCGGGGGCATAAAAATGGTATTTTAGAATGCCATCTGCTGAGTTGTGACTGGCACTTTATGGGTTATAGTCTTCATCATTGGAAATACTGCTGAATATCCCACTGTGTATTGTTTGTGTTGAGGTTTTACGGCCCAGGTATCCCAATGGGGTCATGTCGAGCACGATAAGTTTACCTGACCACACTTTTACTGAGCAGCTTAGTCCTCTAAGCAGTTCTGCTGCAGGCAAAGTGTGGAAAATAGCAGAAAACAAGCACCTGCAGATATCAGACAAGAAAACTTTTTCAATAAATTTTCTATTTTCTAATCTGGAGCTCTGGAATGCCATATGAAATACAATGAAAGTACATACCACCCCAGTACCCTGACAATATCCTATATCAGGAAACAGCCAGGCTAGACCTCTAAGTATCCGCCGCAACCGAGGTATACCAGTACTGTGAATGTTACAGTAACATACATTACTGGGCATAGTCCGCAATAGGTCCTAAAATAAAGAGGAAAAACTAACCACCATTATTACAGAAAAATCTTTAAAATGGTTCTGATGATGATGTTTTGGTGTTCCCTTTAGCAGTGACTCAGTCAATTAAACAATATCATCAGAAAGACACACACCCACATAAAGAATGATATTAAACATAAGAATTCAAATGAACCTGACTCATTTTGTGACAAAATTTCAAGTGATAATCAAAATATAAATTGATTTTCAGCAGGACACCCACTGCACTTTCAGATATCAGAAAAGTGACTTTTATAGGCAGGTAGCTGTTATAAGCAAGCAATATGAATAAAGTTGGAAATATTTATTGTTTTTATTCAATGAAGACTTTTTTCTTTTCATTTCTTTTACATTTAAAGAGTTGAACACCAGCAATGGCTCAATGGAGATTACCATTCAGTGTCCAATTGTATGGCAATTGCTCAATAAAGGACAATAAGCCCACAAAATTAAATCTTACAGCAATGTGTTTAGCAACAGACAAATACCGTATATACCCTAAGTATTGGGACAGACAGGCCCCAGCAAACAGTGCATACCCCTCATCAGAAGCTGCAGAATGCTGAGTCTGATCAAGGTCTAAACTGTTTGCCACCTATCCAGAAGAATTTTATACACATCAGTGGATAATAAAAATGGGCTTTTTCAAATGTTTAGATTTGTTCCAACATCTAGAGTAAACTGATAATGTACCAATTACTTTTTTATTCTTTTAAAATTCAGTCTTTAAAGATATTTAAATACAATATCAATACTTGTTACTGCAAACAATATCCACTGAATTCCAGTTTAGATACATTTTTTATACCAAATAATGGTAGTTTTATCTTATTTATCTTATTCTTAAGCTGGCTTCAATTTTTCCATTGATTTCTCTTTGAATTCTGAGAGATTCCTTAGCAATTCTAAACATCTAAAACTTTACAAACATAACAAACCTTCTCAATTTGTTTGGATGTCATAAGATGATCGTTGGAACTTGTTTTGACTATGTCTTTATATGACAGATCTGATTTCTTCTTTTTCTCAAGGGCACCAGACAATCTCATCCATAACTGTGGCCTCATGGAATGTGGGACACCCTGTCGTACCATCTGCCGTAGCTTCTCAGAACGAGCTATCTGACAGTCAACCTAAAAACAATACACTATAAATCAGGCTCTGTCAGATTTGAGCAATTCAGATTGCAACTTTTACTTTTTTTTTTTACATATCATCTCAGAAAAAATTGTTGAGGAGGAGTATTTGGTGACAACAAGAAAAAAATTTAGACGTAAACATCTAAATACCGGCGCAAATTTTGTTCATGTTTACGTACGAGGGATGTCCGAAATGAATTGCTTATTTCTATCTGGAGACTTCAAATTTCAAGTTAGCCCAAAAGTACTCATTTCATGCCCTCAAAGTACTCCCCGTGGCTAGAAATGCAAAGTTTCAGCCGATGTATCCACTTCTTGAAGGTGTCACGGTACGCTGATTTGGGCACAGTAATAAGGTACTGATGAATGGCAGATCCAAGTGCCTGTCGGGACTGGTATTTCTGCCCAGTAAGGAATGCTTTCAATTTTGGAAACAAAAAGAAATCACATGGGGCGAGGTCTGGGGAATACGGGGGTGAGGCAAAACAGTTACTTTTTCTTTCTTCAAAAACGCCGTAACTATTGCGGAGGTATGAGCTGGGGCATTGTCATGTAGAAGACGGACATGTTTAAAACCAGTGGCAGGAATCACATTGGGCGAGGTCTGGGGAATACGGGGGGTGAGGCAAAACAGTTACTTTTTCTTTCTTCAAAAACGCCGTAACTATTGCGGAGGTATGAGCTGGGGCATTGTCATGTAGAAGACAGACATGTTTAAAACCAGTGGCAGGGCGTTGTTTCTGATAATATTTTTTCAGTTTCTTCAGTACTACGACTTTGTAGTACTTTCTGGTGATGCTTTTGCCCTTTTTCACTGGCACTTTTATTGCGACTCCTTCACCAGAGAAGAAGTTTGCATACAAAACCTTCTTTGTACTCAAAGAACGTTTGGCAATTATTGGGCGTTTGCTGTGTTTAGTGGCCCAGATCTTATTGCTGACCTTTCTGACGGGCTCAAAATAATGGACCCAGGTTTCATCACCTGTGACGACATTGGCAAACTGCTTTTTGTCATATTTTGGAAACATTTGAAGCAGCTTTTTGGCCACTTTAACCATTGCCTCTTTTGCTCGTCAGTCAACAGATGTGGCACCCATCTAGCAGAAATCTTTCTGACGTTCAAATGCTTCTTCAAAATAAGGTGAACCGTTGATAGTGATATGCCTACCTTTCGTGCAATATCACGAACTGTAAATCTGGCATCTCCTTCAATGATTTCCTTTATTTTGGAAACGATTTCTTTATGAGATGCAGATTTTGGCCCAACTGATTTCGGTGCATTTTTGATGGCCTCTACACCAGACTCAGATTTCTTTTTCCACCACCGAACTGTGTCATAAGACACACAAGAAGGTCCAAAAGCAGTAGAAATTTCAGTCATCAGCTTCTCCAAAGAATAACCAAGTTTTGAGCGAGTTTTGATGAAAGCCCGTATTTCATTTTTTTTGTCGATGCTTCTACCAACCATTTTTTCTGCAGTGGTCAATGACTGCATGTATTCAAATGGCAAATTTTATGTCTTACAATTAGTCTAACATGTACATTTATACACCATTGTGTAGATATTGACTAACCCTATGCAGGTATGTATAGGTTTTTATCGTGCCCCACGTGAATATCGAGCTAGAGATCAATAAGCAATTCATTTCAAACATTCCTCGTATAGATATGGGACAAAGGTATATTAAAGTGTAATAAATTTTCAGTGTAACAGGTAAAAAAGAACAACAATCTGATTCTTTAATGTTTGCTTTTCTTAAGCTTTATGAAATTTCTTGATTGAAATGAAAATGAAGTTTTTTAAAAGTAAAACATATTTTAACGAGTAATACTTAACCTATAGATAATGTGCTATTCTAATCTGTTTTCACACCTTCCACAGAAAAAAAGACCTTTCAGTCGTTAATTAAAGTCTTAAACCAGAAGGTCCCTTAGGCAGTTACCTGTGTGACGTAACTCTTCCCGCTCAATTGACCACGTGTCAGTTTCTTTTATGTGTAAAACAATAGACACAATTAGGAGAGATAAGCGAGGGTGGGCGGAGGGAGATAATTGATTATCTATAGGTTAAGTATTACTCGTTAAAATATGTTTTACTTTTAAAAAACTTCATTTTAACTTCATAATACATTAACCTATAGATAATGTGCTAGAATTTGCAGAATAGGAGGGAGGTGCTCTCCTAATTCTAACACCAATAATATCTCACCACTTCTGGTTAAGACTCAGGAAACTCAAAGGAATCAGATACATTCTAATTCTATATTTAATAGAAAGAATGATCTAGATTCACAAAATAGCATATCTTTAAGGTGTTATGATCTAACAACCTTATATATATTAGTAGACTCTAGAGGAAGCCAGTTCTTAAGTCTCAGAGACCTAACATTGCCACCCCCCCCTCTTTTTTTTCTTTTTGGGAAACAACAATTGGCTTCAAAAAGAAAAGGGAGTCATTGAGACATAACATAAATATTCCATCGCAAAGTAAGCTAGGAATATAGAAAAATTTTCAAAACAAAATTTGTAAAACAAAAAGCCAAGACCATACACTGTAAGTAGTCTATGTAGGATCTTGAATAAATAAGGAAAAGTCTACTCGGTGGAGTTTCCTATAGATAACTGACATATGTAGATATTTTGGATAAAATTCTAGATATGTGAAGCTATGTAATTGTAATAGTCTAAGCTATTAGAATTATAAACTAATTAGATTCTGTTAATTGGAGCGACAGGACAGTTTCCGATGAACAGACACAGACTTAAAATAACCATAATGTGTAATTATTTCTCTTGATCAAATTAAAGAAGGGGAGATAATAAGTAGATGGAGTTAACTTAACTATAACTAAGTTATCCATCAGAAGAAAAAAGGTATAGACAAACATAATGGTTAAAACTATTGCTCGACTAATTGTATAACGAATTTTTAGTCAAGCAATAAAATAATACAGAGTTTGCATATAACTGCTGGGAAGAAAAAACAACCTAAACCATTGATAATTAGTTTCGTCATAGACATATAAAAGTGTTTGATGTCCTGACAAAAAAATAAAGAATAAACTGTCAACATCATAACTTAATAGTTTGACAGAGAATAAGAGAGATAAGAATAAGGCTGATCGCAGCAAACTGTATGACGGTCATAGTTTGGCTAAATCTTACCGTATTGATAAGATTAAGCAATAATAAATAAGCTGGATAGAATGTTTCTATACCAGAAGATTGCCATGAAAAGTACTCCTGAGTAAATAATCATGGAAATCAAGAAATGTTAAAAAATCCACTTTGATACGAATCAAAATGTTCATAAAAAGAGAAGGACTCAGAGAAAAAGTAATAGTGTGATAATCTCTGAAGAAAGATTATACAATAATACTGATTAATAATCTCAAAAAACACTTAATTTAAAAGTTAAGAGAAAGTATTACTATTCTATACGCATATTTAAGAATAGTAAGAAATATATTAATACTAAATAAAAATTATACTACTGAACAAAATTCCCGCTATAAATAATAGGTTAAGCGTAACTATTATTTAAGCAAGGAATTATTAAACATATAACTCTCTATAAAATTACTGCCCGGAAATTTTAAAGATAAACATTCAATCAAATTTTTAGAATTGAATATTAATAGAATAAAATCTATGTCTGCATAATTGGTAATTCCTGAAATATCAAATTACGTACTCGCAAATGAGTTCAGGAAGAAAATACATATATATACTCTCGAGATCTATGTGTAAACCATAGAGAGTAATAATATTATTACCGCGATCCCTGACGGAAGGGTAAAAACATGTATATGAAAGAGATAATAATTAATTTAACGTCATATAGGTTTAAGATAAAATTTGTTTAATCTTTAACCAATATGCAGCAACAGTGACTCGATATTCTGTATTCGTACGTAGAAAAGGAGTACTTAGTCATTAGAATTTTGAATGATTGAAATAAAGATAATGGGATCTAAAAGGATGTATCTCCATGAACTGAATCGAAGGATAATATCCATTCTAAAAAACTAGGGCTTGTTTTAGGCTTAGTTTAACAAGCGTAGAATTGAATTATTTCCAAGTATTCATGAAGTCGTTATGCTCTGAATACTGAGAAAAATGTTAAAATATTGTTTAGGAAATAAAAAAGTGACTGTTCCACAATGTTGGCTAGATTTAAACCTGGAACGTAGCGAGAAGGTCAATCTAATTTAAAAGTAAGATGAGAAAGATAAATAATGAAGATAGATATATAAATATCGGAATAATATATTATCTCCAACAATTATCAAATAATCTGAATGTTTAAAAGCATAAATACTACTCGAAAGTTTATTTACCGAATGTATAATCGGAGAAAACTTTCAGTATGTTCAAAAACGTATCACAAAAGTAAGATCTGACCAGGAACGTAGGTGCAGCACTTACTAAGTTGTGAAGTTAATATAAACATATTTTATATTATAAATTGAAGCAGTGCATTTAAAAATCATCGACATCTTGAAATGACTTATTGTGTGGAAAAATAAATAAATATCCAGTTTCGGAAAAGATATTTATCTATATATATAGACCATTTTTGATGCGGACTGGAAATCAAGATATTAATCTTTGTATTATTCGCAAACTGAACTTGAACTCTTAACAAGAATTACTATGATCCCTTTAACGAATGTAAACATAAAGGAGGGGTAAAGAGATAATTAAGAGTGTCTTAATTCTTTACCGGCTCGTAATTAAGGATGTTTTCCCTTTTGTCTAAGCCTAGACTATAGATTGATAAATATAATTATAATAATATCTGCTATTATGAGGTAAACTCTCGTTAATTAACCTCTAAGCATATATAAAAAATATATATCAACATAATCTAGAGCTTCGGTAAGTTTAGAGGAAGGAAATGATTGACTTTGGCAGTTTCTGAATAGTTACAAAGTCAATAAAACAAAATATCAAAAGGAAAGTATTGTATATAATATCTAAATTAGGCAATAATAATCTGTTACGTACTGAATAATTAATGCCTTTACTAAATATGTATCCATTGTCAATACCAAAGTGCAAGAAAATTTTGATTGAAATGGACTCTAGTTATAAATAAAATATTAGAGGTATAGAGCTAGTCGAAGCAAAACTATTCCTCAATAAGGTAAAGTAGACCTATAATATACGAGGATTAATTGGGTCTAGAATTATAATCATAATAAAATTATTATTCCAATATGAAGAATCTTCAGCGTAATAGATTCTTACTGAGGCAAAAATATCTGGTATATTGCTATCGTAGTCTTAAATGATCCAGAAGAAAAAATAAAACAGGCAAAGTAAAGAACGTATCGAATTATATCTATGCCTAAATATAAGATTTTTTTCTTATTTATTATTTTATAGCAGAGTTTAGACAGAGCACGACTGACCTAGACTCTTATATAATCAATCAAAAGATAGTATAAAATAGAATAATAGCTTATCGGATCAACTATTTTCCATGTAGAAAAGGCAAAAGGAAAATATGTACCTCAACTAGAATTTTAAATCGTAGTAATCTAGAGAGGTAGCGAATAAATAAATAAACTGTTAATTTATTTATTTGGTTGGTGTAAATTTCCGATACCTTAAGAATGAAAAATTAATAGAAAGTAGAAAAGATCGATTGCTACTTTCTTGTCAATTTACTCCTTAGATTACATGCTGATTACATATCGGAGCATGTAGAAGAAAAACAGGGGAGGAAAGAAGAAAATTTTTTATATTTCGTGTATATTTTTCTTCTTATAAATAATGATAGTTTTATAGTTCACCTTTGCCCTAGAGCCGAATAAGGTGAATATGTAAGAAGTTAATCTCTTTGTAGCGAATAAAAGAGATATAATTATAGCTGGAAGTATCTTCTACACTTAGTGAATGAATTGCGAATTTGATCGTAACCGATAATTCTTAATTCATTTTCAATAATAAATATATATATAGAATTTAAGTCAAGTTCAAAAGTGACTGGACAGAATTCAACAATATAAATGGCTACTAGGTATTAGAACCCATCGCTGTCATTCAATAACCTATAATCCAAGACTATACATGTCTATAGTGGTTATTAAATAAATTTGAGCGAGTACTAGTCACTACTACTCGCACACTAGTAATCCGACACAAAGTCTACGAAACTACTGCCCGGTGGAATTTCGTTAGAATGACCTGGCACTACTCTACGAAGTGCCTCCCGATGAAATTTTCGTTAGAGCCGGAATTTAACCGCTTTCTAGCGAATTAAAGAGATAAAACATCATTTGAATGACCTGGCACTAGTCTACGAACTGCTGCCCGGTAAGAATTTTGTTATAGTCGGAAGTTTAACTCTTTCTAGCGGATAAAAGAGATAAAACATAAGTTAATTTAAAATATTAATGGAATTACACACCTATAATAAGTCAATGGAATATTAAAGATTCTAGTCTGATTTGGGAAAGACTGTACAGAATTTTTTGTATAAAAAGTTATTATGTATTTCACTTAATAACCTATATCCATTGACTTAAACGTGAATGGAGCTCTATGAACGATAATAGATTGTTCGGGAATTAGTGATCATTATTTTGACACTAGTTACCCGACACAATGACCGGACACTAGTATTCGTAACTGTTGCCCGGTAAAGTTACAAGTAATTTGACAAATTGATCGGATAGTAGTATTTGTAACTCTAGTCCGATGAGAAAGGGAGATTATATATGAAAACTGAGCGGGCACAAGTATTCGAAACTTTTTCCCGAAGATAATTAATTATTAGGCAAAAATTGACCAGACACTTTCTGTAAAAGTTTGCCTGGTGAAAAATCAGAAATAATATAATAATATGACCGGGTATAAGTATCAGAAATATTACTGATACTTTGCCCAGTGAAAAAAATTTTTAATAATTAGACATAATGACCGGAAGTTAGTATACGTGACTATTTTGTCCGGTAAAATATGTCAGAAACTAAGTCTTTCCAGAAAATAATTAAATTACTGACTGGAGACTAGTTGACTGGTGCCTGGTTGATCGGTGACTGGTGACTGGTGACTGGGTGACTGGTGACTGGTGCCTGGTTGACTGGCACCTGGATGACTGGTGACTGGTGCCTGGTTGACTGGCACCTGATTGACTGGTGACTGGTGAAGCTGATTGACTGGTGCCTGGTTGACTGGTGACTGGATGACTGGTGGACTTAGACTTTATCGGATACTAAGTACCCAAAGATGCCACCTTGATGGGTCTTACCCCGGCAGTATAGCCATATGGGGTGGGGCTCCCATCAGTAAAGAATTGTCTTATAACCCATCAAGGGTTGACAAGTTCTTTACAATCAGCTTCTCCACCATGAGAATCTTTAGCCAACTGAAGATCTCTGCAAACAAAAGTCCAGGAAAAACATATCGTAATTGCTGAATAACCTGGAACGAAAAGAACAAAAATATTCTGCATATATAAACACGACTATCGAACCGATCGTGCACGAGCGTTGTGCCGAAAAGCGAGAGTCGCGAAAACGCATGTGGAAAAAGACCAGTCAAATTACATGAAATCGAAAATTGAAAATTTTAAATAATAACACAGAAAGTGAAAGGAGTGATAAATAAAAAAAAGAAACACAAGGATACATAAATTTATCCGTGAGGAAAGAAATAATCCAAATTTCTATCACAGGTAAATAATCCTTGTTGAATTTCTTTGTCCACAGAAAAGAAACTGACACGTGGTCAATTGAGCGGGAAGAGTTACGTCACACAGGTAACTGCCTAAGGGACCTTCTGGTTTAAGACTTTAATTAACAACTGAAAGGTCTTTTTTTCTGTGGAAGGTGTGAAAACAGAATAGAATAGCACATTATCTATAGGTTAATGTATTATGAAGTTAAAATATAATAGACATTAATCTGCTTATAACACAGTTTGTTTTAAGATTTTTTATATTTGCCGGGATCGTCACAAACCGACATCCCAGCAAATATAAAACATCCTTAGTGAGCTAATTGAATAGTCTACCATATGTAATAAAAATCCAAAGCTATATTAAGAGACCAGCGCGATTCGCATGCCGGTCAATTATGGGATAATGTGTCTTATGTCTCCATAAAATACATGCTGTGGTACTCATTGGAAATGCCTTGAATACTCACAACATACATTTTTAGGCAGAACTGAAGAAAACTACCCCAGAATAAATGTCAAGTACCCAAATACAAGTCCTCTGAATCCCCACAGGGATATTTTTGCATAAAATTGTTGGACTGATTTTCAAAATTTACAAGTCAAATAGTGAACCAGACTCAAATGTAGCTTTTAAGATACAAGTTCAGGTAAATATGCTACTTTCTGACACAAAAAATACCGGTACTTTTTTTCTTTTTTCCCCAAAATATCTTTTTTTTTTTTAATATCCAGGTTTGTTATTTTTTGTTTTCATATCTCCTTGTACCGCTGAATAAATCAAGATGCCACGGCCACTTCTAATTTTCAACCAATCAGATTACTTGATACCCATTGTTGCTATCAATTCACATACGTAAAAGCAAACAGTGTAGATCCAGATTCTGAAACACTGCAGATTCTGAAGAAGCTAACTAATCTGGATCTACACTGTTTGCAAAGGCGGAATATATTCAAGTTCAGCAGGACAAGGGTTGAATATACACAGGAACTTTTGTCACCATAAAATGTCTTGGCAAAAAATTCACTTGCAATTTTAAGAATGCTGAATTTTTTTATCAGAGGAAAAAAAAAATAACATTAGCGTCAGTTCCTACAATTCTATATGTCTAAGAAACAAAAGCATGCTCTATGGCAGTCCTACCTTATCCCATGTAAGATCCTCCACTTGTTCATTGTGTGTGAATTCTAAATAGGCCACCCATTTCAATCTATGCTGTGAGTCTTCTACAAATGGTGTGCTTAACAGTTTACTGGAATTCTCTTCTGGACCATCTGTAAAATAATTCCAGGTGATTAAGGGGACTAAATATCTAGACATCTTAACTCCTTATTATATTTATCATAAAATTTTAACTTTTCAATTTGACTATCTTGTGATGTTTAACCCTTGTCCAGCTGAACCCAGCCCAGTGGGCACATGACGTTTATACAACCTCGGCTGAACGTCGATGCAACGTCATGACGTTGCATCGACGTTCAGCCGACGTTGTATAAACGTCATGTGCCCGCTGGGAGATATATCCTGCCTTTGCAAACACTTTCAATCCAGATCAGTTGGCTTGAAGAAGCCAACTGATCTTGAACTGCACTGTTTGTCATTAAGTATGTAAATTTATATCAACAATCTGGACCAAGTAATCTGATTGGTAGACAATTAGAAGTGGATGTGGCATCTTAATTCAGCATGACAAGGGTTAAAATCAAGTAGTGGACTGGTAACCAGCACACTCCTTTAGGAGCGGCTTGATCTGGATCTGTACTGTTTCCTTAGTTTGCCTTTCAGAATATTTAGACAGAATCTGTGAACTTCTTACCACACACTTTCTAAAATTTGAAAATGTACATTTAATAATCATTTCAAGTGTGTAAGATGTGCTGATAGAACTGAAAACAATGCAGACACTGATCAAACTGCTCCTTTACTAGATCTAAACCATTTACTCAGACATGAGTGTCAGAATATTAATTGTAAATAATTCATAGCTCCAGATAAGACCAGCATCCAGATCAATATTTTTCCTATTTCTCCATGAAAACATATACCATATTCTACCTATTTACCACACATACCCAAATAAGCGCACAGTCAAGCAATTTTGTAGTCTTTAGATTGCAGAATGTGATCTTTTATCTCCTTCTTATAAAAACATATGTTGTTGGTACTCATTTGAATTGCCACAACAAGTTGTGGCAATTCAAATGAGTACCCACAACATATGATTTTATAAAATGGTTGAGGTAATTCAAATGAGTAACTACAACATATGATTTTATAAACTTATCGAGGTAATTCAAATGAGTACCCACAATATATGCTTAAATTATACAGAAAATCAGAACACTTATCACATATGCATCATTAAATATGTCCGTCAGGACGTCCTCTGCTCATATTCCTTTAAAGTCTACCCTTATTATGAAGATACATGTTATTTTACATGTTTTTTCTAGTTATTCTGAAAAACCTAACTGCACAGTGGGTAATTAGGTTGAATATGGTATGTTGCTCTGTTACTATATAGTCTGATACAGAGCTATCTTTAAAAAATAATTGTTTTCTATATTTATGTCTGCATGATTATACTAATCAACTACATTTTGCATTTGCCAATAACTGAATAACGTCACTGTTCACTTGTGATGTCATCAATGTTAGGCTTATGTGACATCATTCAAACAATAAAATGGCATCCTACAACACTGAAAATGCCATTCAACAAGAAATGAGAATAAGCAGTACTAATTAAATACCCGCAGCAAAAAAACAAAATGTAAAGGACGGACAACATGAAAACAGTTTACCCCACAGAAACAGTTTGTGGGGCAGGGAGAGGGGGGGTATAAAAATAGTTTGGCGACTGTCACCAGGAACATTTGAAGAAACAGAGGTAAATTCAAAATATTATATTTTTCTTCTGTTTACAAGTGGTAAATTTGTTATAGATATCTACATACTTTTTGCACAAGAAGCTGAAATATGTACCCACAAAAATGGTGAAATAGACTAGAGCTGGACAGAGTATTTTGTGTGAGGAGTATTCAGATATATATTTTTTTCTTATTTCTAAACAAAAAACCTATGGAGGTACTTATCAGATGCCTCAATGAGGCACTTCTAATGACCACCCATTAAAAAATAGGTTTTATGGAGAAACAAGCAAAATACCGTATTCAACCTAATTACTGCACTGTGCGCTTAGGTTTTTCAAACTTACTTGGAACACTCATTTGTGGTAAAATATGTATCTACCTACTAAGGATACACAATAAAAAAGATCAGAAGAAATACTTATTTGATGATGATTATGCGATTTTTTTTCTTCTGATTTTCTTTATAAAGGCATATGTTGTGGGTACTCATTTGAATTGCATCAACTAGTCGATGCAATTCAAGTAAGTACCCACAAAATATGCCTTTATAAAGATGTAGACAAAAAGTACACTGGCTGTAATCTGAAGACTACGGAATTGCTTGACTGTGCGCTTATAGGGATATGTGCGGTAATTAGATCGAATATGGTATTAATATTTTTTTCTTGAGAAAACTGCCTATGGAACTATGCAAAATATATTAGTAACTTTACCTTCCTCTTCAACTTTAAAGCCAAATTCATCATATCTGTAGTCCAGCTGTCCATTTGAGTCTTCTGGCTGGTAACAAAGAATAAAATAAAAATATACACCTGACAAAAATTAATCACAACTACATGTCTTTTGGAGACTTTATGGCAGAATTGAACAACTTCTCTGTGTTGATAAAAATGTACAGACATACTTAAGAAACAAAACAAAAACTCTATATATGAAAACTGTTTGTATGAGTTGAGAATTTTATGGCCCATTCAAGACTGTTAAGGCCATGATGAGCCAGTCAGTTAACCTACTCACACTTTTCCTGGGTAGGCTTAATCCTGTAAGTGGTTAACCAGTACTTGTGCACATATTTTCGTCAGTAACTGAAAACTGCCCTTATTGAATCAGCAGAAGTGGGAGAATGATCGTAGTGATGATTTCATGATCAATCTCCATGAAAGTTATGTGGCCGATCTGAGATTCAAACTTGTAATCCCTGGATATGCAGTCAGACATGCTACTGACGGCGCTATAGAGCTCAGCTACATTTGGAATAAGTACATGTATGCCTCCTGTACATATGAAATCATTTTGAAAAAAAAAAAAACGTCAGTCAGGTAGAAAAACGGCATTTAACACCAGGGCCCAGTTGTTCAAAGCATCGTTAGCTTAACGAGCTCGTTAAGGGTCATTTCGTTAACTATTTTAGTGGATTCAGTATACAATATTCTGATATTTTTACTGAAAACATGTGAGTAGCTTTTGCACTGCAAAAGCTACTCACATTTTTTTCAGCAAAAAAATTCAGCATATTTGCATAGCACTCGATGTAAATTTTAACGAATCGTTAACTAATGACATTGTTAGCTTTGAACAACTGGGCCCAGATATTATTTCCAAATGTCAATTTTATTCTCCTTTAAGAGTATAGATTCTAAAGCTGCATGGCATTTTGATCCCATGTATATATGCAGCGTTCTGCCAAGAAATCTTGTTGGCCGGAACAAATGCCCCATGTGTTCAAAAAATGTGGAATTGTCCAACAGTTTTTTTTATTTATTTGTTTATTTTTCCCCTTAACAGTGAAAAAATGCAGCCTTGGCAGAATACTGTAGTATACAATGTATTCTCTTTTTTTTTTCTTACTGCTGGGAATACCATGGGGATAACAAGTTTTTCTCACCGGGTTTCCTAATTTCACCATGATGTCTTGTGGCCACATGGACGGTGTCAGGGCTGAGAATGGTCCACCAGGGGTTGGTGTGAACTCTGATGCACTTCCATAGGTAGCTGAGACACTCACTGAATCACTTGTTCTCTGCATGACATCATCTTCATCCTCTGATAGTGTTTCAACTAAAATACACATACTATATTCAAGTACGTCAGGAGCAATCTACTGTTGACATTTTGAATGGTTGTATTTCACAGCTCCAGATAAGGTACTCCTTTCATTCAAAGTGTTGATATTTTTCTTATTTCTCCAAAAAATATATGTTGTGGGTATTCATTAGAAACACCATGTTAAGGCACTTCTAATGAGTACAATCACGTTATTGTGAAGGCATAAGAATCAAAGCACTGACAGCACTGGTGGGTTGATTGTTTCTGAGTGTAGGCTGGAAAAAAGGTCCTGAATGGGGACTTAACCCTTAGCGTGCTGAGAAATAAATGAAACAGGCCTGTAAGAGGGGGTACCCCTACTCGAGAAGTCATTACTCCCTTAATTTTGCCTCAATTTACCTGGAATTTTCACATATAATTTGCCATTCGTAGGTGGCCATTTTACCGGCAAGAGGATGGTCAAGTGACTAGAAAGTCATGTGACAGTCACATGTAAACCAGGAAGTTCCCGGGGTCTGGAAAATCGGAAAAATAGCCGGTCTGGACCGAAATTAAGAATTCTGGACCGATTTCAAACACCCCAAAACGCTAATAAATCGGTCCAACAGGTTTGTGCCTTGAACCCCATTTTTCCCCAACCAACCAATTTTCACGAAACAATGATGTCTAAAAAATCACAAACGGTCAAGTCTTCCCAAACTGACAATATCCGCGCACCTTTTAAATGCAATATTATGGTAGTTTAAAGGCTCTAAACGGTCATTTGACATGTATATTGGAGAGACAGATGAATAACGGCAACTTACCGCAGCACAAATTAATTACGTCATTATCCAAACATTGTCAAAAAATCAACACTTCACTGACCTTTGTGCGGTAAACAAGCGATTAACACGAATCATCAGTAATGGTAGTCTGATAATTAATCCGTTTGTGTGATACGTGTGAATACACTGAAACTGCAAAACATCCAGGTGCAGTCGGTGTGTCCAAAAGATCAAAGGTCGCTTTACTGAGAGTGATAAAAGAATGCACCGCTTGAATGCACCCGTTTTCTTCCTCTTCTGTTTTTGTTTTGATCAACATGGTTTGTCGGTCCCAGATTTGATAAATTAATTCCCAAACCGTGTACGTCCTGATCAGATGTCGCATACAACGGCGTCTGATCTGGGTATTATTGATTGCTTTTTTTTTGTTGATTGCCGTAACACGCGAGTATAATTCAAGGTAGATTTCACGGTAAAAATAAGTAATGCACCACTTGCGCTAGACAAGATTGGTCAGTGCTTAAAATTTAAGCAGTCTGGTCAAATCTTAAAACAATGAAAACTGCAAAACCGCCCGTGGCGCAGGCCTTTTTTATTAGACCTAATTAGGTCCATGAAAGTCGTTTCGTTCCGTCTCTCCTGTTTCCCACCGTCTTCACGCTTATACAAGACGGGAATCAGTTGTTTATAAATAGTTCAGGAAAACCCTGCGGAGGTGGAAATAACAACAAAACCGTCTTTTTATTTTCTTTCTTTCTTTTTACATACCTGACTGTATTTATTGATGATGCCAGCTTTGATCATGCTTGTTATACCCGGACTTCCGTCATATAACGGAGTTGAGGTGTATTATTTAAAAGGAGTTATAGGACTGCCAATTGTCATTAGTTTTCGTGACAGGAGATATACATATATATATATATATATATATATTTTTTTTTTTTTTTGGAAATGGGCTCATTAATTGTTTGTATGAAAGTAGGCTCACTCCTGTATGAGAACACTTGCTCTGAATGGTTGCATGTGGTGTATAGTAAGTATGGCAGGGTTTAGAATTAGCAGACCCCTCCTGGGCGCATATAGTCGCCTACAGCAGTGTAAAGGTTAACAAGAAAAAAAAATAAAAAATTTGATTTTGCATTTTTGTGTCAAATTCAACCCCAAAACGTCAAATTTGAGCTAACATTTTTTGGATTCTAATTTTTCATCGGCTTTCTGTTAACCCTTAGGGGGTGGTCGGGTGGTGCAAAGGTGTCGTGTATCTTATGTCACCGGGGCGTCCAACTGATATTGCCTTACAGTTGGACAAGGCCTGCTATCCTTGTAACAGGTAAAGGTAGAGGGGGAATGTTTTTATTTCTTCTGTTTCTTCACTATCATTCCTGTTCCTCTTTCTTTCCTGTTCCTCTCTTTCATCTCCTCTACTATCTCTTCTATTTCTTTTCTCCCTTTCTCTGGGAGACGACACAAAATGACCCACAAGGGTTGACGGGTCGTTAAACCCCAACACAATCAAATCTGTTAACCCTTAGCGTGCTGAGAAATAAATGAAACAGGCCTGTAAGAGGGGGTACCCCTATTCCAGAAGTCATTACTCCCTTAATTTTGCCTCGATTTACCTGGAATTTTCACATATAATTTGCGACAGTCACGTGTAAACCGAGAACCATTTAAGACACTTTAAAAAAAAAAAAAAAAAAAAAGTTACAAGAGACCAGCGCCTACTGTGTACTGTTGCGAATGAAACGAGTAGGTTCTACTGTTATTCCTACATGTACTTCTTCCGCATTGGAAATGATGTAGGTGTTATGGGCTTTTTCTCCAGGAAATCATGATCAATCTGTTGAAGTGAGTGCTGAAATTAATGGCAGCTTCAAATTCGGTATTCTCGGGCTTTATTAGTGTGGGTAAAATCCAGCACCCGACTATCTAATGAAAAGTGGCATGTTTGTATGAAAGTAGGTTCACTCCTGTATGAGAACACTTGCTCTGAATGGTTGCATGTGGTGTATAGTAAGTATGGCAGGCTTTAGAGTTGGCAGACCCCTCCTGGGCACATATAGTCGCCTACAGAGTGTTAAGGTTAAGACTGTTTCATTTAACGCTCAACATCCTGTAATTTAAGCAAACAGTGCAGACCCTGATCAGATTCTGCATTGTGGGGTGTCTGTTCTGGGTCTGCACTGTTTGCCAATGTCTCAAATGTCCCCATGCAGGTTTTACAGATAACCCTCTATTAACAGCGCTCTGAAGTCACTGCGACAAGGAAAGCGTGGCTATAAATAAATGCAACCTGGATTTCATCTAATGTGCAATTTGATAACATTGGTCAATTTCCTTAAGGAAATTTTGGCATTTGTATACTATGGCTTAATTGTAGACAATCAGCCCAAAAATGCTTATCTGGATACCCTCTTACCTGGATATTCATTCATTATTCATTTGACCACATGGTGATATTAAAAAAAGTCCTGGTTGAATTTGTTTGTTTGTGTTGGGATTTTATGGCCCAGTCAACCCACTGGGTCATGTCAAGCATGGTCAGTTTATCTAACCACACTTTTGCTGGGCAGGCTTAGTCTTCTAAGCGATTAACCAGTATTCACCAGAAACTGACAACTGCCCTTCTTGAATCAGCAGAAGGGAGAGAAACACCATTGAAATTATTATTTCATGATCAATCTCCACAAAAGAATGTTGCCAACCTGGACGGGGTCAAACCCACAATGTCCTGATCACCAGTCAGACGCATATCCAACTGAGCCAGAGGCCGGCACTTCCTGGCTGAATACCAAACAATGTAGACCCTGATCAGATGCTACATTCTAGGTCTACACTGTTTGCTTAATTAGATGTGTAAAATATTAGTCCAAATATTTAGGATAAATATGGTACACACTGGTAATAAATGATACATAGGCTACAGACAGATGCACAGGGTACTGTTTTTTATGTACAGACTACAGCCTAAATTGACAAAATTAGGCAGGTGGATGACAATTGTGGACTTTAAATTTTTTTACCAGGTATTATAAGTATTTACCAATTATAGCTCCAGATAAGAGGTGGCATCCACATATTTCTTTCTTATTTCTCCTAGAAAACATATGTTATGGGTATTCATTATAAAAGGATGGACAGTGATGGATAATTAAAATGTAGACAGACTGTCCAAGAGATATACACTGCATATACATTTCTCCAGTTCAAGACAAATTTTGTTACAGAAAGAGTATATAAATAAATATAGCAGGGAGTAACCCCAATTTCATATATTGCCTTGTAATTTTATGTTAAATACTGAGGATAAGTTGGTAATGTTTATCCGGTCTCCCAGAAAACATGTATACATGTATAATTATTTTGTTGTAAACTCATTATGGTCTTTGACACAGTAGTACACTACTACTGATTCCATATGAGACACTAGGGACGGGTCGACATTTTTCTGTACCTAGTCCTGGATCTTCATTATTTATAAAATTTTATATCCATCCTCAATTACAGTATAACACACACACATACACACACGCCGTGCGAATAAAATCAAATGCAGCCAAGGTATTCCCTCAGAATGAAGGTCCTGCTGGGACTCCCCAATCTGAAATTAAGTGGCCATTAATAAGATTTAAGGGTATGTTGTTTTAAAGAGGTTAGCTATGGCATATAAACAGTTATATAGCTTTTGTCCTTTCAGTAGCAAATGGATTAAAATTCACCCTGATTCTCAATTACTCCGCAGCCACTGTTATAATCATCCTATCACCATGGCGGCCCATGCACCACTGTAGTAAGAGGAGAAAAAATTGTAAAGAAATATTTGATCAAGTAACCCGACTTTCGATTGCACACTCCTGGAAACAAAGTGAGCAGACAACCATACTCAAAGATCAAGACTGGTCCATTATCAAGTCTGTATATATCTAGGCTATACTGTTGGCAATTCTACTATAATCTTATTGAACCAGTTAATCCCCAAATTTAACATTCTGATGGCATTATATCTGTCACCCGAGACAGACAACTAAGTATAGTAATCAAAACAAACTTTTCTTGTCACGAATAAATGTGAAAATGCAATGACATAAATAACATCTGGCAATATTTACTACATGTTATTCATGTTTCGTACAACAAAACGACAAATATGTGTGTTGTTATTACCTGCATCAGCTTTGTCGCTGTAACCATCATTGGTTCTGACACCGAAAACGTTTTTGGCTAGTTCCATTTCTACCTTTTTTCTATGAAATATGGAGTGATCTTATTTTGACAGCTGCACACAGCATCATTGGTGAAGCTGAAGCGCATAAATATTAAGCAACATGAAAACAAAATATGACAATTCTTATTTAAAGAAAAAAGGACTAAAAGAAATTGTCATCATTTTAGAAATAAAAAAGATTGTTGTATTCTTTTCTTTTGGTTTCAAATAGGAACCCTTAAATAATAAAAACGCGTCAAGATTTTTTGTTCTATATCTTTGTGTAGTCATATAATTGTTTACGGAGCAACAAGGCGCTCCACGGTTAGACTAGTTCTCAAATAATTACTACTGCAAATTTCATTTTATTCGACAATTAGGTACTGCATACTGTGAACTACTTTCACTAACGTCATTACGGGACAGATATGATGACTGTCCTTAATCTATCATTTGATTTGGATTTTTTTACGAGTCTATTAAATGTAATTTAGATCTATCTAACTGTTGTTGTCTTTTCATCATTGTTTAATCCAGTCCAAGCTTGACTGCTTGTAAGTGTTTGTTAGGAATTGTTTTGAGCAGTAAGAAATACGGATGCCTCCCTTTAATTTAGTCAGACTGGTTTGTATCTTATTTTCTAAATTTCAATCAGAAACCCATTCGTGTAAAAGTTGATAATTTTGTACAAGTCTATATTTTGCCTTCTTAGAAACGAAATTATTTCGCAAAATATTTGCACAATATAATTTAATTATATTTAATGACATAGTACTGAGGATTGCAGACTTCTTAAGGTTGTGAAAACATAAACAGCTAATTAAAATTATTACATAAAAAACATTTATATATCAATTTACTTTTTTACCTGGTCTGCACTATTTCTTAAGCAGGTGCCCTCGCGGATGGTTGTTGTATATAGTAGTTGCAATACGGTTCTAAACGACCAGAAGATGAGAAGTTTTCATGGTGCTAATAAAATATGTTGAAACATTCGTACTAGGCTAGTTCTGACAAAGGAAATAACAGCAATGTCATCCGAGACAGTTGCCAAATCCGTAGGCAAAAAGCTGTAAGTAGCTGTGCGACAGTCTTACTGTACAATTATACTCAGTTGTTGACATGCGTGTTGCATGTAGTGGTAGTAGTAGACAAGTACCGAACGTTGATTTTCTGTATAAAAAAGACAAGCTGTTTATTCTGAATGTGTTAGTTGGGACAGGTCAGAGACAGATCTGTCCATTTGCATGCCTTCGTAAAATCCGTCATATGACAGTAACCAGTCTAATTGGCAGAGTGTCCTGCTTTGGATAATGAGTTAGTGGGATACCTTGCCAGGCCATACCAGAAGCTTTCTATATTGTGTCTTTGGTGTGATAAGGTGGCACTGTGAAAGGGCATCAGTTCCTACTGTCACATCTATCTATCTATTGATACTGCAGCACCCCCTCACGGGAATTATATGCAGGTGTCCGGTGTGCTTCAGACTGGGCGTCAGTGCAGTGAAAGATTAAAAACAGTACAGTCAGATAAAACAGGTGAAGGTGAAATAAAGATGATAGGTTTAAATGTTAAAAGTCTGATGAAGACAAAGTGCAAAGATAAAAGGTTAAAAACAATGATTGCTATCCCCAGGGACCAGTGCCTAACAGCCCTGCAGAGACAGTCTAGAACCTCCCATCCGATGGCATACACAGATAGCTACATCCACAGACTATATTAAATACTCTTTCTTCCCCCGTACTATTGTTCACTGGAACTCACTCCCACCAGAAGTAGTCTCCCTGCCCAACGTTGATAACTTCAACCAGGCAGTTAGCCAGATAAACCACGTCTCACCCTAATTTAACCAGTGCCTTGCTTTTAATCTTGTAACTAGACCTTTTTAACATTTCACGCTTTTACTTTCCTTTAAACTTCACAACTTTGTCTTTTCTTAGCCTGGTTTTGCACTCACATGCTACAAGTCCCAGAAATGGGTTAAGCATTATTGGAAGATAGATAGACAATGCTTCTGGTCTAAGGCATGCAGTAGGTCACTGCTGACTGCCAGTCTGAAAGAATCAATATCTGGCAGTAATGCTATGCTTGGTGGCAGTCTATTCCATTGGACAATGGCGAGGGGGGGAAAAAAGAATACTTGTAGTAGTGGGAAACTGTACGGATCTGTCTGAAAGCTAGCGGGTGTGACTTTGAATGTCATGTGGATACCTGGGAATGCACAACATATGATGGCAATGGCACTGCTATATGACTATGCACTATTTTATAGAACATTCAAGCAACACCATGACAGGGCTGAAATATTACTAACAGTGATGTTGTACCACAACTCAGTCAAAAATAGTTTGGAGTGCAGACGACCAGGGCCCAGTTGTTCAAAACTAACGATGTCATTAGTTAACATACCGTTAAAACTTTGATCATTCAATATGGCATATACACTAATATTTTTGCTGAAAAAAAAAATGTGAGTAGCTTTTGCATTTGTGAATTAGATATTGTACTTACTAGAACAGTAAACATTTTGATCACTAACAAGCTGGTTAAACTAACAATGCTTTGAACAACTGGACCCAGATATATATCTAGTTATGTTCTACCAGGAAACAGATTCTGTGGCATATATAAGGCTTTGAGCAATTCTCTTTAGATGCCGTATTGTCAGTACAGTTTGTTTACTCTCTCTGGGCAAGTTTAGCAGACAACATTGGATGATACTTTTCTTATTTACTCCAGAAAACAGTTCATGCAAATTGTCTCCATTGAAGACAATTTGCACGAAAAGTCAAATCCTGTTTCTTGGTAAAAATAAGAAAACTATTTCAAACTGTCGTCGCTAAAAATTGATGCTTAGCACTCTGGGTAAAAATTCAACATACAACATTTTGAAATTTTTTCCCAGAAAACACAAACCTTTTTTTTTGGAGAAAAATATCATTTGTCATCTGCAGAATTAGCCCAAAGAGTGATAAAGGTTAAGGTGCCCTGATATAGCTGAAACACTCTAAAAGATATGTAGGGTTGACAGTCATTAGAACTAAAGTACACCTGTGAAATCTAAAAATAAACCATGGTATAATTTTCAAAACTGAAAATTATCCCATGGTCCTGCAGTCCAGCTATGGTATAATTTTCATTTATTAATCCCCCGCCACAAAGCGGATGGGGGATTATAGAAATGGCCTTCGCCTGTCCATCTGTCTGTCTGTCTGTCCTTCCGTAACACTTTCTTGCCCGCTCCATATCTCCTGAACCCTTTGAAAGATTTTCATTAAACTTTGGTCAAATGTTCATCTCAGTAAGTCGATGTGCAGAACCCATAAGTCAACCATGCCAACTCAAGGTCACAGGTCAAGGTCATGGGTTTGAGCCTTGAATTTCGTGTCCGCTCCATATCTCTTATACCCTTGGAAGGATTTTCTTTAAACTTTGGTCATATGTTTGCCTCAGTGAGACAATGTGCAGCTCATAACTCAACCATGCCGACACAAGGTCAAGGTCACAGTTCAAGGTCACAGGTTTAAGCCTTGAATTTCGTGTCCGCTCTATACCAGTGGAAGGATTTCCATTAAACTTTGGTCAAATGTTCACCTTAGTAAGACAGTGTGCAGAATCAAAAACTCAACCATGCCGACTCGTGAAGTTCACATTCAAGGTCATGGGTTTGAGCCTTGAATTTCATATCCGCTCTGTACCTCCTTTACCCCTGGGAGGATTTTCTCTAAACTTTGGTCAAATGTTCACCCGTGGGACGATGTGCAGAACCCATAACTCAGCCGTGGGGACTCACGGACAAGGTCACAGTTCAAGGTCGCGAGTTTGAGATCTGAATTTCGTGTCCACTCGATATCTCCTTTTCCCCTGGAAGGATTTTCTTTTAATTTTGGTCAAATGTTTGCCTCAGTGAAATGATGTGCAGAACCCATAGCTCAACCATACAGACTCACAAGATCACAGTTTAAGGTCATGGGTTTGAGCCTTGAATTTTGTGTCCGCTCTGTATCTCATTTACCCCTGGAAGGATTTTCTCTAAACTTTGGTCAAATGTTCACCTCAGTAGGACAATGTGCAGAACCCATAACTCAGCCCTGCAGACTTAAGGTCAAGGTCACAGTTGAAGGTCACGAGTTTGAGCCTTGAATGAATTTGGTGTCGGCTCCATATGTCCTTTACCCCTGGAAGGATTTTCTTTAAACGTTGGTCAAATGTTTGCCTCAGTGAGATGATGTGCAGAACCCATAACTCAGCTATGCTGACTCAAGGTCAAGGTCACAATTGAAGGTTTGAGCCTTGAATTTTGAGGCCGCTCCATTACCATTCAGACTGCCTTGTTAAATTTGGGTCAAATGTTCACCTTAGTGAGATGATGTGTAGAACCTATAACTCAACAATGTAGGCTCAAGGTCAAGGTCACAAAAAAATGAACGTCATCCATCTCTTTCTTGTTTGCTCCATATCTCCTGAACCCTTTGAAAGATTTTCATGACACTTTGGTCAAATGATTGCCTTAGTGAGGTAGTGCAGAACCCATAACTCAGGCATGCCGACTCAAGGTCAAGGTCACAGTTAAAGGTCACGAGTTTGAGCCTTGAATTTCATGCTCACTCCTTATCTCCTGAACCCTTTTAAAGATATTTATTAAATTTGGGTCAAATGTTCGCCTTAGTGAGATGATGTGCAGAACCCATAACTCAACAATGCAGACTCAAGGTCAAGATCACAATTGAAGGCCACCAGTTTGAGCCTTGAATTTTGAGGCCGCTCCATTGTCATTCTGTGGCGGGGGATATAACTGTCTTTCAGACTGCCTTGTTGAAAATTAATTTAAGCTTTATTTACATAGGGACAATGGAACATGTCTTAGTTATGTCATGGTTCATGCGCATGTACGATGCGATAATGCACGAGCGTGAACGAGTGCAATATGGCACATTCATGCGCAGAACCATGGTATAACTTATTTATCACATTTACATGCATGTAGACCTTCTACATCAAGAGATATTTCATGCTGAATGTTGGGAACTTAGGCCATTATGTGATAAGTTGATAACCATTGGTTAAATCTTAGTTATACGGTGGTTTGTGTGCATGTGTTACAAGCCAGGCGCCAGCAACAAGCTTTAAATTATTAACAATATTTATTCACAAAAGAAAATAAGACAAGATTCTAATAAAATAAGGAATGTAAGTAAACAGTACCTTTCAAGTTTATGTCACAAAGTTCCTCAGAAATAATCCACAAGAATTTATAAAACAAATCCTTTGAATAACAGTTTCTGATCCCACAATTTAAAGTCCCTGAATACAGAGTTTAATTCCAGAATGAATAAAATATTAGAGTAATCCAGTACAGAATAATTTCCGATGAAAGTATACAAAGATGTCCACATGAAAATCTTTTCTCCTTATGTAATATCAAAGAACATTATAGAAAAAAGAATTTACTAGAGGCATCACTCATTTTCCAGTTTTAGTCTAGAACATTCTAAATGTTCTATAGAAACTTGTAGTAAACATGAAAATAATGATATTTTAAATAATCAAACACGCTAAGTCTGGCTTATCTCATTTTGTTTGACAGCTTGTGGTGATAATCTAGAACTTTTTTTTTCCTTCAAAATGCATCCTTTTGGGCAGTTTTCTGCCGAGACTGCGCATTTTAAATTTGTACCATGTAGCGCATAAAATTTCAAAAGGTCTCACCTACAATGTCATCTTTGGTTCAGTGGGACATTGTCCTGTTAAAGACCTATGTGCCTGTTCCTTTATAATTTTTACCATTTGTCCCTTGTTTTTATGGTACTGTCCCACATGGGACCTTTGTTCCCTTCTAAAAGCCCACACAATATTTTTTTTAATTTCTCCATGAAACCTACATTGTGAGTACATGTACTCATTAGAAGTTTCTCACCAAGGCACCTCTAATGAGTACCCATAATATAAGTTTTCATGGAGATATAAGCAACATATATATATTTTTAGGCTGAAAAGGTGCCTTATCTGGAGTTATGACCTTTTGAATACTTCTCCTGTTTTGAACTACATGTAAGTTTGCTTTATATTTTAGGCGCTATTATTTCGAAGTGAAACGGTTAGAGGATGGATTTGACTTATCAGGAGTGCACTCACCACATCTCAATCACCCACCATTGAAATCTGTAAGTACATGTACATTAAATTTGAACCTGGGTGTTGCCAACAACACTATATAAAGTAATACCGTATTCAACCTAATTACCGCACATACTCCTATAAGCGCACAGTCAAGCAATTCCGTAGTCTTCAGATTAGAGCCAATGTACTTTTTATCTATTTCTTTATAAAGGCATATTTTGTGAGTACACATTTGAATTGCATCAACATGTCGATGCAATTCAAATAATTATCCACAACATATGCTTTGATAAAGAAAATCAGAAAAAAAAAATAGCATATACCTCATCAAATAAGTCTTTTGCTGATGTTTTTTTTGAGTGTACCCTTATCACTGTAAAAAAGAATGCCGCGGATTTTATGGAAAATACTAGCAACTGGCTGCAAGTACATGTACCGTAAGTTAAACGGATGCCTGTAGATTATTTAGAGTAATAATTACACATGGTAGAACAGTGTAGGGCAAGGTAGGTAACGTATAGGACATAGTAGTGATGTGAGCTACCGCACCGTTTAGTTTAGCCATATTATTTTAGGAATATCTGCATCAAATAGCCTGACATACCAACGAGGAAATTCCTGCAAAAGTTCTACAGACATACCTACGAGGAAATTCCTGCTAAAGTTCTACAGCCCCCGTGAAAATTTACGGTAATGGCGCTGATAGCCAGTTGCCAGTATTTACCATAAAACCTACAGGAATATTTACAGTGTAGTTGGCAGATACATTTTTTACCACAAGTTTTCCCAGCAATTTTGAAAAACCTAAGCGCACAGTGGGATAATTAGGTCGAATATGGTAATTGAAATGATAATTTTGGATAGTTTTGTTATTTTGCTGCTAAATTATACATCACGAAAAAATACCTATATAATTTTGACCCCCTTATATAGTAAAACTGGTTTACAGGGGTATACATTATTTTCTTCTTTCTGTTCAAAAAATAGATTGTGGGTACTCCTTAGAACTGCCTCGGTGAGGTAATTCTAATGAGTACCTACAATCTATGTTTTTGAGCATAAAGAAATACAGATTGTGGGTATTCATTAGAACTGCCTCAGCAAGGCAGTTCTAATGATAACCCACAATCAATGTTTTGAGCAGAAATATGAACAATAAAATATCAGAATTTTTATCTGAAAACTTTCAGTTTTTGGTAGTAAAATTTTCAATATATTTGAAGGTGTGTTTTCCTAATGTCTTGTGGTGCCCAGTGGAATTGCCTCACTGAGGTGATTCTAATATGTATTTACTGGAGAAAGTTTTGATGCAAAAGTTACAAAAGATTATCTTCTGAATACTTCCATTATCTGCATGGACTTATGGGTCTTTTTGCATGAGAAAAAAAAAATGTGAACAGTGAAGGCCTGTATCAGCCTGCACATTCCCAGTGACTTTTGATTGGTTTTGATCCCATGACCTTTTGGTTGGTTTTAAAAACAGACAGCATGCATATGCAGGCTGATGAGGATCTTTGCTGCCCATAACTGCAGATAAAGGGATATTGGACAAAGTTAGAATAATTCTTGTTATTTTTAGCACCAAAACACATCTGGTGGTACTCTTTTAGATTTGCCTCGCTAACACAGTTTTGAGACACTGTAAGCAAGTGGTTAGAGCATTTGACTGCAGTGCTGAAGGCTGTGATAGAAAAAGAAGACGAATGGACCCCAACTTTCACATGCTGTAACCCTAGACATGATCATCTCTAACTCTCTTTACCCCTATGGCCGCAAGACTATTGGACAGCATTTTACCCAGTAGATGTTTTGGTGTAAACATAACTTTAAAACATTTAATGCATGGATACTCCATTTGTCTGGAACTGTGGCTGTCCTCAGATACTAATTAACACCTAATTGTATCTTTACTGATACAGCTTTTGTATTTGACTGTAGAAAAATTGCTACTTTGGAGGTATAAAATTGATCAGACACAACTTTAGAAACTGTGTGTATGATGTGTGCTCTGCAAAGGCCCAGATCACCCTGGGCATTTTGCTGTCTAATCAGGGCAATCTCTGTTAGTTTAACCGTAGTCCTGCTGAAACTGCATATACCCTGCTTTTGCAAACAGTGTAGATCCAGATCAGTGGCTTCTGAAGAAGCCAACTGATCTGGATTTGCACTGTTTGTCACTAAGTATGTGAATTTGTATCAACAATCTAATTGGCTGAAAATTACAGGTGGGCAGGGCATCTTAATTTATTCAACATGACAAGAGTTAATTTGCTGTATCCAATAGCGCCAGATAAGAGGTGCATCGACACAAATATTTTCTTATTTCTCCACAAAACCATGTTGTGGGTACTCATTAGAAGTGCTTCGATGAGGCACATTTAATGAGTACCCACATGGTTTTCTGGAGAATTAAGAAACATATTGGTACTTTTCAGTTGAAAAAGTACCTTATCTGGAGTTATGATCCAAGTGTGTGTAAGTGGACAATGAAGGCCCAGATCTTGGACTTTATTGTTTACATATCTGATAAGTGAAATTTTTTTCACATTACAGCTAAGACATCTGTATTTCTTATTGCTCCACGAAGTGCTTATGGCCAAGATTGTGTTCACTTTCATCATATATGGTACATGTAAATGTCCTAAAATATTTTCATCAAAGTTTCTGACAAAATATGGCATATGCAAACAGTGCAGACCTAGATCAGAGCAGTCTGATCAAGGTATGCACTGTTTGCCATTCCACTAAGCATTTTAGGAAACAACTGCATAAAAAGCAATTTAAGCTAAAGACGTATGAAAAACAAGTGAAGATACTACTTTATATAATGTTGATGATCAACATTATGTGAAGGAGAATTTGATGTGTCTAAGAACTGTTGGATGAGGAAAACAGTGTAGACCTTGATCAGAGGCCATGAATAAGACAGAATGTGCCGGCCTCGGTGGCTCAGTTGGATGCGCCGTCCGACTGGAGACCAGGAGGTCGCGGGTTCAACCCACGCCGAGGTCGGCAACATTCTTTCGTGGAGATTGATCATGAAATATTTTCTACAGTCATTCTCTCCCTTCTGCTGATTCAAGAAGGGCAGTTGTCAGTTTCTGGCAAAAGAATGTGCACAATACTGGTTAACCGCTTTGAGGACTACGCCTGTCCAGTAAACGTGTGGTTAGGTTTACTGACCGCGCTCGACATGACCCCATTGGGTTGACTGGGCCGTAAAACCTCAACACAAACAAACAAGACAGAATGTGGTGTCTGATCTGGACCTACAGGGTTTTCTTTATGCATACCTGTCCAAATACTTGGGGTGATGAGAGTCGTCTATGTTACGGGAAATGTCCTAAAATTTTGAACACTTGTTCCAAATTATTCCATACATTTTGACGTAATTTTGTTTCTTAAACTGTCAAACAGTGTAGTCTGTATTGTTTGCATAATTGCTTTGGACACTTTTGTGTACGAAATTTCAGGACATATTACCATAGTCAGTATAGTCTGAAGTAGCCATTGACTCTGTAAGCAGGCAGTCAAGACCCTGATCAGATTGCACAATAGCTTCATTGCTTGCATAATGGCTTGTATTCAACATTATATAAAAATATTTCTGTGTTTTCTATTTCCAGAGACCTACACTTCAGTATGATGGTCTACATGATCGTGCACTTAAACATTACTTCAGCATGCCTGAAGTTAAAGCCCGACTCACACAGATGGACCCTGTAAGTCATTTTCTTGTGATTGTATAAGGTTTCTTTTATATATAGCTTCAGATAAGAGTGGGTATCAATAGAATATTTTCTCCACAAAACCAAGTTTGGTGTACTCAGAAGTGCCTTGCTAAAGCACTTCTAAGGTATTCCCAAATCATATGATTTACCGTATTCGACCTAATTACTGCACTGTGCGCTTAGGTTTTTCAAAATTACTGGAAAACACTTGTGGTAAAATATGTATCTGCCTACTAAAAGGTACACTTAAAAAAGATCAGCAAAGAACTTATTAGATGATGTTTATGCCATTTTTTTCTGAATTTCTTTATAAAAGCATATGTTGTGGGTACTCAAATGGGTACCCACAGCATATGCCTTTATAAAAAAGTAGCCAAACAGTACACTAGCTGTAATCCGAAGAGTACAGAATTGCTTGACTGTGCGCTTATAGGGGTATGTGCGGTAATTAGATCGAATACGGTATGTGGAGAAATAAGAAAATTATCAACAAGTTTTTTTATTTGGACCTATGCCTGGTGGTGTTGCCTTTCTAAATGCATAATTACATTCTTGTCCTTTCTATGGCCTTGTCATGAGGTTGGCATGGGCAATGGTTTGCACTTTCCTTCCATATGTCTGTTCTAATAAATTGGATATTGTGTGGCTACTTCTTTGTGTTAGCAGATTTTTATTGAAATTATTTAGACCATGTAATGTAGTATTTACAGAAATACAGCACTTGATACAAATTCCATGTCCAGTATCATCTAAACCAATTGAAGAATGATGGTCAGATGTTGTCACAGAGCTCTAGATAAGAGGAGTATTTCTATACAAAAAAAAAAAAAAAAAAAAAAAAAAATATGTTGCAGGTATTTATTAAAAGTGCTTTTTGGCTTGATGCTTCTAGTGAATTTTCATGGAGAAATAAGAAAAAAAAAATTTTTTTGGTTGAAACAAAGCACCTTTACTAAAGCTATATGGTCATATTGTAGCACTTAGAAAGGCAAACTTTTGTGTACCTCAGTGGATCATGTTATACAATGTCTCCAGAGTTATAGCCCTTGGTACTAAATCTGTGTGCTGGCCATATCTTCTAACCCATTGTACAGTATTGGGCTCAATCCTTCTGAATTGGCAGGCTGAATGTCCACATTTATTGGGCATGGTATAATGCATAGTAATTCATTCTCTTGATTTTCAAATGAAAGGTCATAGGTTTGAACCCTGCTCACATTGGTAGATTTTTTATGCTTGTGCCATTCAAAGAATGGTGGAAAGGGCATATAGTGTTACCCCTGTCCATCTCCGTTGGCATCCAGCATTAGCAGTTTGTGTTTAAATTTTTCAGACAGGGACATCTGTGTCCTTTGGACACATTTCTAGTTTTTGATCATCAGTTCACCTAGCTCAGTGGAGTTCTGAGTTTTAATTTAATCTTTCCCACTCTCTGGGCTAATTCAGTAGATGACAAATTGGTGATGTTTTTCTTATTCTTCTCAGAAAACTGGATTTGACATTTCATGCAACTTGTCTCCATTGAAGATAATTTGCATGAAATGTCGAATCCTCTTTTCTGGAAAAAATAAGAAATACATTTCAAAATGTCATCTGCTGAAAACTTTACCCAGAGTGCTAAGCATTATAATGTGTATATTCATTTTATTTTAGAAAGGAAATGGCGAGTTGAGAGAAGACCAAATCAGGCTTCTTTTGAAGGAATACATGTATAAATACAGATTTGTGGTAAGTAAAAATATAACTGCTGCTTACTTTGTTCCTATGTAGTCATGCTATAGGTGGTTGAAATTCTGATGCTACAAAACATTCAATGCTGCTATTTGAACTTGAGATGCTGTAAATTACTCATCAGTTTCTGATATAATATCATCATATAATATGAGGGTCATCTGAAAAGTTATTTTAATGCTAATGTACAAACACAGATGCTGTTTAGGAAATCCATGTTACCAGTCATAGCTCCAGATAAGAGGGGGTATCCCTGTAATAGTTTTCTTATTTCTCTATAAAAACATATGTTGTGGGTACTCATTAGAAGTGCCTCAGCGTGGCCCTTCTAATGAGTGCACACACATATGTTTTTGTGGAGAAATATGGAAAGTATCAGTACTTTACAGATGGAGCTAAGTGCCAGAAATAGCAACAAAATTTCTATAGCATATAAATTTATGTAGCAGAACCTCACATACTTATAAATATAACAACTGTACATGTAACCAGAAGCTTATAAAAATAATGGTTCATGTTGTTTTCACTTTTAAATTTTAATCTCAGCTACTAAAATGAACTAAGTCAAACTTTTGTACAAGACTACCATTTTTGTAATATGTTTGACCTTGTATTTCTAAAAACATTTTAGATGACCCTCATATTAAACAGATTTTAAATATAAGGTTTTATTAGGTTCAAGTTTAAAACAAATTGCATTTTAGTCCACTTTTATTAAATACTTAGCAATTTGTTAAGTGTGTGTAGCAGAGAGTTCAAATTTTATATACTCAGATAGGATTTTAATTCATGTACATTTATAATGTACTAAATCATAGCTCCAGGAGTTGATGATTGAGGTGATAGTTTATATATTTTGCTGTTCACCACGGCGTTCCACTGAGTATCTACATGCGATGTTTGGTGCAAAAAATAACAAAAAACTTTACTGAAACCAAAAAGAAATGGCGCACTCCTGCAAGGCATTGATCATGAGCATTGTTAATGGCATGCTTTGACCTCACTCTGCAACCAAGAGCATCCCATATATGCTCAGTGGGATTGAGATCTGGTGAGAGGACAGGCCAAAGTAAGACATTAACCATTGCCATTAAGAAATTGCCATGTAAGTCCTGCTGTATGGGTGTTATATAACAGGGTGTTCAATTGTTTTAAACAACATGTTTACTATGTTTCCATAAATAGCTTTATTTACAATGTTTCCAAAAATAACTTTCTGGAATGTTCAACATGTTTACAATCACATGATGTTTACGTCCTTGATTCTGGACTGAGTTCTTTTTGGAATGTCATGGAAGATTTAGAAGTTTCTTGATTGGAACTGGAAAATAAGAGATGCTTGTAGAAAATTCTTTTTCTAGAACCTTCTTTGATATTATATAAGGAGAACAGATTTTCATCTGGGCATCTTTGTATACTTTCACTGGAAATTATTCTATACTGGATTACTTTAGTATTTTATTCATTCTGGACTTAAATTCTGAATTCAGGAACATTAAATTGTGGGATCAGAAACTGATATTCAAAGGATTTGTTTTATAAATTCTCATGGATTATTTCAGAGGGACTTTGTGACATAAACTTGAAAGGTACTGTCTACTTACATTCTTTTGTTTTGAATCTTGTCTTATTTTTTTTGTGGAATAAATATTGTTAATAATTTAAAACTTGTTGCTGGTTTCACTTTCATTTCTTTCTCGTTACGCCTGGCTCGTAACAGAAATTGGGGGCTCGTCCGGGATCGAACATTTTCTTGAGCTAAAACAAGTTTGAGCTTTTTAAAGAAAACAAATATTGATTTTTAAGGAAAAAAAAAAAAATTGTTTGCTATAAAACAAGTACTGACTTTTAAAAAATCTCAGTAAATATAAAAATATTTGTTTCATAAAAAGCAAGTATTGACTTTTGAAAAATATCAATAAATAAACTCTGATTGAAAATCAACTTGATAAAACCAGCAAAAAGCAATCATGTCATTTGACCTTCAAGCTTTTATCACTGCGCCTTCGCAGGAGCTGTTAGATTTGGCCAAAAAGTCTGATTTGTTGGATATTGCTGCTCACTATGAATTGACTACCGTCAACAAGTCCATGTTAAAACAGGAAATAAAAAATATTTTGGTTCAATTTTTGGTTGATAAGGAAATTCTTGATTCTTCTGCTTTGTCTCTTGTTCTCGTAACTCAGACAGGTTTGCATATACGAGAGCTTGAAATTCAGAAGCAAATTGAGTTAGAAAAATTAAGATTAGAACAAGAAAGACAAATGCAGAAGGAAAGAATGGAAATGGAAGAAAGAGTGCAGAAAGAAAGAATGGAAATGGAAGAGAGGGAGAAAGAAAAAGAAAGACAAATGCAGATAGAAAGGGAAAAATTAAAATTTGATACAGAATTAAGAATGAAAGAATTAGAAATGCAAAATATGACGGTAAAACGGCAACCTTTAGACTCTGGCGTTCATTTTGACATTACCAAACACATCAGATTAGTTCCCCCTTTTCAAGAAAAAGAGGTTGACAAATATTTTCTTCATTTTGAAAAAGTAGCAGAAAATTTAAAATGGCCAAAGGAGCATTGGACCTTGCTTTTGCAAAGTGTTATAATTGGGAAGACTCGAGAAATTTATACTCAGCTGACTGTCCAGCAGAGCTCCAGTTATGATACTGTAAAGGAATTAATTCTTAAGGCTTATGAGTTGATCCCTGAGGCTTACAGGCAAAAATTTAGGAACTGTAAGAAAGAAAATGAGCAGACCCATGTTGAATTTGCTAGAACTAAAGAACAGTTATTTGACAGGTGGTGTTCTTCGAAAAAAATTGGCTCTGATCATGAAAAACTTAGGCAGCTCATGCTTGTAGAAGAGTTCAAAAGGTGCATAAATTCAGACATTAAGTCCTTTTTAGATGAGAAACAGGTTGAAACTTTGGAAGCTGCAGCTCGACTTGCAGATGATTATGCTTTAACACATAAAGTTTCCTTTATAAATAAGTCAAATCCCTCTAGAAGACCATTTTTCCCACATTCAGGATCCAAACATAGTCCTAGTAATCCACCTGGTAGTCATAGCCAAACAATTACTCCCAAACCCAAACCTTCTGGTGAAAATAAAGATCAAAATCCCTTATCTCAACCAATTTGCAATTATTGCAAAAGGACAGGTCATATTATATCTGAATGTTTACATTTGAAAAGAAAGAAAGAAAAACAAGAGGGGCTTAAACCTACTGGCCTTACCTCTTTACGGTCAAAACCACAGTCATGTGTTAAGGAGGAAGATCCTATCCAGACCGAAAGGCCTGAGACTGATTCTGTTATGGAGATTTATGAACCATTCTTATCAGATGGTTTTGTGTCACTAAATAGTGACTATGCCCAGTCTACCCCAATTAAAATCTTACGAGATACTGGAGCTTCTCAATCCCTTATTTTAGCAGATACTCTGCCTTTTTCTGAGAAGACTTCTTCTGGGACAAGTGTCCTTATTCAGGGTGTAGAGTGTGGATTTGTTAATGTTCCTCTTCATAACATTTATTTATCCTCAGACTTGGTAACTGGTTTAGTGGCTGTTGGTATTCGACCTTCTTTACCTTTTAAAGGTGTTCACTTACTGTTAGGCAATGACTTAGCAGGAGATAAGGTTGTGGTAAATCCACTTTTGACTACTATACCTTGTCTTGATCAGCCACCTGATCCCATTGAACAGGAAATCCCTGATCTGTACCCATCTTGTGCTGTTACAAGGGCCATGGCAAAGAAAGCAAAACAGAATGATGGGGAAATTGATTTAACTGATACCTTTTTGGGTCAGTCTTTTACAGACGAGATTATAAATTCTCTTTCACCCAGCCTGTCTGGCAAGCAGACAGACTTAAGTGACAAGTCAGAGTCCAGTCATTACTCTTCAGTATTAAATGACCAAGGTCAAGGTCATGACTTGGTGTCAAGGTCACAACTTTGTAAGGAACAGCATAATGATCCTGAAATTTTGCCTTTGCTTGAAAGGGCTTTAGATGAGAAAGAAATAGATCAAGTCCCAGACTGTTTTTATGTCAAAAATGACATTTTAATGAGAAAATGGCGTCCTCCTGATGTCTCAGCAGAAGACGAGTGGACTGTTAACCACCAAATAGTGGTTCCAAGGGTTTATCGCCCTGAAATTTTGAACTTGGCCCATGAGACTCCCATGTCAGGTCATTTAGGTGTAAACAAGACCTATCACAAAATTCTTAACCATTTTTACTGGCCAGGGTTAAAATCTGACGTTTCTCAATTTTGTAAATCTTGCCATACTTGTCAGATGGTAGGAAAACCCAACCAGACAATACCAAAAGCTCATTTACAGCCCATGCCTGCTTTTGATGAACCTTTTAGCAGAATAATTATTGACTGTGTTGGTCCCTTGCCTAAAACCAAGGCAGGCCATGAGTATCTTCTCACTATAATGTGTGCTTCTACACGTTTCCCAGAAGCCATTCCACTTCGGAATATTAAAACAAAGAATATTGTTAAGGCTTTGGTAAAGTTTTTCACATTTGTAGGCCTTCCAAAGTCTGTTCAGTCGGATCAGGGCTCAAATTTCATGTCAGGAATTTTTCAACAGGTCATGCATGAGTTGGGAATTACTCAATTTAAATCATCACCTTACCATCCTGAAAGTCAAGGTGCCCTTGAAAGATTTCATCAGACACTGAAAAATATGATCAGGTCATACTGCTTTGACACTGAAAAAGATTGGGATGAAGGCATTCATTTGTTGTTGTTTGCCGTTAGAGAATCTGTTCAGGAATCTCTTGGTTTCAGCCCATTTGAGCTGGTATTTGGCCACACTGTGCGTGGACCTTTGAAACTTTTGAAAGAGAAATTTCTCTCAAATGATGACAGTTCTCTGAACTTACTTCAGTATGTATCAGATTTTAAAGACAGACTGTCTAAAGCTTGTGAGGCTGCTCGGACCAATCTTAAGTCAGCACAAAGGAAAATGAAACGCTGGTATGATGAAAATGCAAAAGAAAGAAAATTCATGCCTGGAGATAGGGTACTTGCTCTTTTGCCTATTCCTGGCAAACTTTTGCAAGCCAGATATTACGGCCCTTACACTGTAGATAAACAGATTAGTGATGTAAATTACATTGTTAACACTCCTGGGAGACGCAAACAAAAACAGTTATGTCATGTTAACATGCTTAAACAATACATAGATAGGGATAGCTCTTCTGTTACACCAATTAGTGTTGTTAGTTCAGTCCCTCAGGAACAAAGTGAAATGAACTCTGAAGACATGAACTTCATCAAATCTGATCCTGCTTCATCAAAACTTCAGAATTCTGACATTCTAAAGGATCTCGACCAGAAACTTTCACACCTAGATCCAGTCCAAAGAAAAGAACTGAAACAGTTAATTTATCAATATGAACACTTATTTCCGGACATTCCTACAAGGACTGACAAAATTTATCATGATGTGAATGTTGAGGACTCACAACCTGTCAAACAACATCCATATAGAATGAACCCAACAAAACAAAAATATCTTAAGGAGGAAATTCAGTATTTGCTGGACAACGATTTCATTGAACCAAGTCAAAGTGAATGGAGTTCACCTTGCATTCTTGTGCCAAAACCTGATGGAACATATCGGATGTGCACCGATTACAGGAAGGTCAATAATTTGAGTAAAACAGACACTTTTCCCATACCAAGAATGGATGACTGTATTGACAAAGTTGGAAATTCAAAATATATAACTAAATTTGATCTTCTGAAAGGATTTTGGCAAATTCCTCTCACAGAAAGAGCCAAAGAGATCTCAGCATTTGTTACTCCTGATGGATTATATCACTATAAAGTAATGCCTTTCGGAATGAAAAACTCTCCAGCAACATTTCAACGCTTAATCAACACCATAATAGCTGGAATCGAGCATTGCGATGCTTACATCGATGATGCCATCATATACAGTGATGAATGGAATCACCATCTTGGAATTATCAAAGCATTCTTTGATAAACTAAGTGAAGCAAAATTGACAATAAACCTTGCTAAAAGTGAATTCTGTCATGCAACTTTAACATTTCTAGGACATGTTGTGGGTCATGGTCAGGTTAAACCTATAGAGGCTAAAGTTGAAGCTATTTCAAATTTTCCGGTGCCCACAGGCAAAAGACAACTGATGAGGTTTCTTGGTATGGCCGGTTATTACAGAAAATTCTGTAATAATTTTTCTGTCATTGCTGAGCCACTGACTAATTTACTTAGTAAAAGAATGAGGTTTAAGTGGACCAGTGATTGTCAGAATGCCTTTGATAAACTGAAAGCCATACTGAGAAGTGAGCCGGTTCTCTTGGCACCGAATTTTAATAAAGAATTCAAGTTAGCAGTAGATGCGAGTGATGTTGGTGCAGGTGGTGTATTACTGCAAGAGGATGACAATGGTGTGGATCATCCAGTTTGTTACTTTTCCAAAAAGTTTAACAAACATCAAAAGAATTATTCTACAGTAGAGAAAGAATGTTTGTCTCTCATTCTTGCTCTTCAACATTTTGAAGTTTATCTGACTTCTTCGTCCTCACCTATTGTTGTTTTCAGTGATCACAATCCACTGACTTTCATCCATAAGATGAAAAACAAGAATCAGAGGTTGCTCAGATGGAGTCTGTTGTTACAGGAATACAATCTTGACATCAGGCATATCAGGGGAAAAGATAATATTATTCCTGATGCCTTGTCCAGAGCATGATGTCTTGATCTGTGGTTTCCTGTAACTTGCTGTATATAATATAAGATAATAATTGCCTTTATCAGTATTTTATTTTATGATAATTTTATGGCAAAAGAAAGCTTTATTACATAAATCTTTCTTTTCCCTGAAGAGGGGAAGTGTTATATAACAGGGTGTTCAATTGTTTTAAACAACATGTTTACTATGTTTCCATAAATAGCTTTATTTACAATGTTTCCAAAAATAACTTTCTGGAATGTTCAACATGTTTACAATCACATGATGTTTACGTCCTTGATTCTGGACTGAGTTCTTTTTGGAATGTCATGGAAGATTTAGAAGTTTCTTGATTGGAACTGGAAAATAAGAGATGCTTGTAGAAAATTCTTTTTCTAGAACCTTCTTTGATATTATATAAGGAGAACAGATTTTCATCTGGGCATCTTTGTATACTTTCACTGGAAATTATTCTATACTGGATTACTTTAGTATTTTATTCATTCTGGACTTAAATTCTGAATTCAGGAACATTAAATTGTGGGATCAGAAACTGATATTCAAAGGATTTGTTTTATAAATTCTCATGGATTATTTCAGAGGGACTTTGTGACATAAACTTGAAAGGTACTGTCTACTTACATTCTTTTGTTTTGAATCTTGTCTTATTTTTTTTGTGGAATAAATATCGTTAATAATTTAAAACTTGTTGCTGGTTTCACTTTCATTTCTTTCTCGTTACGCCTGGCTCGTAACAATGGGGCCTTACATTGTGATGCATCAGTGTAGTGAGACCATGGGCATTGATAAAAGGAATGGCCATTTGTCTCAGCACTTGGTTAATGTAACCCTGGCATTAAGGCTGCCTTGAACAAAGATGAGCTCCATCTTTCTGTTTACCATGATCCCACTCCACACCACGATGCTGCTCCCACCAAACCTGTCCTGAAGGACACAGATGTCTGCAAATTGCTTTCCCCTAGGTCTGTACACTCTAACTCTACCATCATGGTACTAGAGATTAAACTAGGATTTATCAGTAAAGATGATTCTGTTCCACCGGTCCTTCGCCATTGAATGTGAAGCTGTGCCCAGTTCAAACATTGGGAAAAATATAGGGCCAATATAGGGATGTCACGGTCAAATGGTCCTAAAACATTGACAAAGTCGTCTCAGAACCATGTCTCATTGTAGCAGAGGTGGTTTGGTACTAATGTCGCATGCATCAACTCTATGTGACAGTCCAGTCAGATGTCTGGCACTCAGCACCAGTTTGCATGCCTATCATGTAGCTTCACTACAGTGTTTCTCTGGCAATTAAACTGTGAAACTACAGTGACTGAGTCACCTCTGCCCAGCATCATTAAGGCTTCAATACGCTGACATTCCAAAAGTCATGGAGTATTGGCTGTTTTAAGAATTAAAAATCTCCAGTGATATTCTTACTATACATATGTGAAAGATGTAGTGAACACAAGTCTGGCCACTTGTACTTCTATATATATGTTCCATGTGGAAATCTTGCCAAATCGCAACACAGGCTATTACTTAAAAACTTGACATAGTTAGACTGATAATTAGTTGTGGTTATACCCTGTAATGCCCAATATTATTATGTCTCAGATTTGACAACTGTATATCTTTCACAATTAAAGTAATCAGAAAATAAAAAGTGCTTACTTTCTTTTGTGTTTGAGTATATTTTGTGAATGCTGCCTTTATCTGGAGCTATGAAAGTATTCTGAAGTGTGTATTCTGGCTTTTGAACTTTTATGGCATTCTTAACCCTTGTCATGCTGAATAAATTAAGATGCCATGCCCACTTCTAATTTGCAGCAAATCAGGTGACTTGATCCAGGGTTTTGATACAAGTTCACTTATTAAATGGCAAACAGTGCAGATCCAGATCAGTTGGCTTCTGAAGAAGCCAACTGATCTGGATCTACACTGTTTGCAAAAGTAGGGTATATTCGGGTTCAGGAGGACAAGGGTTAACTGCCTTCTGTAGCTACTAACATACATGTACATTATTAGGCAGTTTAGCATATTTAACCTGCTTGGATGTGCAGGCAGATATGAGTCATTGCTAGGCACATATGTCCCAAAGGTAGTCTTTTTATGTTGCAAAATGCCCCAACACAATATAGGAATGAATTTTATTTTTGTGGATTTGTAAATGCTAGCAAATGACTCACTAACTGAATAAAGCCTGTCAGGTTTTGATTAATTTTGTGAGATTTGCTGTCAGATTAACACACACACAAAAAAAACCATAAAGTTTGTTTCTTATAATTATGTAGCAACGTTTTTCCTTCCATTCTTTTAATTGACAACGTCGAAGTCCCAAATAACATTTCCACATTTTTATTTTATATTTTTTTCTTTGTAAGTTTTCCAGATATATGTACTACAATATTAACCATTCATTTCTTGCAAGTGGAAATTGTTCTTGGCAATGGCCAACAGGCCACTGCCTATTTTCATACTCATAAAGTTACATTATTTTAGTGTCCACAAAAACTCAAGAAAATGAACTACTGGACTTGTCAGTCCAAGTGCCTGATTAAGACTTCTCAATGCGGATACATGATAAAGACTGCCTGACAAGGCCTTCTACTACTTTTCGTTTTGCCAGTCAAACTGGTTGTCTTTTAGCAATCAATCTTAAGCACCAATCAAAGTTTGTATTTTTACTTTGAACTGTCACTCAAGACTTAGTTAGCAGAATTTGACATTTGATTATTTGACCATACTGTCCTCATAAAAGATTGACTTACTATTATTAACACTTACAATTTTCACACATACCAGTGAATGTATTATTTAGTTTGTATCTTTTGTAAGGAAAAAACCTGATAATGCATATATTTAGCACAATCACTTATTATGAATATTAGATGAAATGAAGGCTTGATCTTTTCGCAACAAAGAAGGCAAAACAAGTTTTATTTATTTGGTTAGTACAAATCAAATTATTGTGCATCTGTTTACTGAATGTACAAAGCTCTTTGTGATAGTTTAGCCTGCTGTTTAAGAATGAGACATTTTGTCTTAACGAAAAACTTGAAATATTTCATTAAAATTAAAATGAAATTCAAATTTCACTAAATTAAAATGTCATGCAAATTTTCCCTGTTACAATTTCTCACCTCTACACAATGTTTTGGTTCCACCCAAAACAATTAACATGAATAAAGAAATATTATTCAACAATTTATTATTACATAAGCTACCTATCATTACTTCATGAAAATTTAATGAGAATCTTACTGTTTTAGCCCTGCCAACAGAATTGACCATTGTCACCTATGACTATAACTGTCAAAGAATTATCTGGCTTTCATAACACTAGTTAAATGCATTGCGTATTCATTTATTTATTTCTCTTAATTTATGGTACCATTACCATTTTCCTCATTGAAGCTGTATTCAACATCTACATTAATACACTTCTTTATTCCTCATAGCCCCCATTCCAACATATCCGATACTTTCTTTAAAGAGCCTTACTCTTAATAGTATTCTTTTGGCATATGTTAGATAGCCTTTTGTGTTTTGAAACCAAACAATATGTACCGGATCTTTAACAGTCACACATATTGTAGCATTTACTACATCAATTAAATGACAATATCCCGATTCTGATGATACCAAAGCATTTTTCTTTCACTAAATATTGATTTTCAAAACATGGTTCTCAATCCAGGACCCTTAGTACAGTAGTCCAGTTGATCGTTGCTGAACTCCTGCACCATTGGTGCTTTCTCTTAGATAGTTTCCAACCTAGTACCCTTAGAACAATAGTTCAGTTGATCGTTACTGAACTCTTGCGCTACTAGTTCCTTTGCTCAGAGACCATTTCCAATCTAGTATCCCTAGAACAATAGTCTAGTTGATCGTTACTAAAATACTGCCCCATTGATGCCTTAGATTAGATACATTTTACAACTTAGTACCCTTAGAACAACAGTCTAGTTGATTGTTACTAGACTAATGTCCTATTGATGCTCATCCTATCAAATTATGTCTGAAACTGATAGTGTTAAAATACTGCCAAATCCATTGGTTTCAAGAAATAGAAGGTTGGTACAAATTGCATAGGAAGTGATAGTCAGACTTCAACATGCTAAACACATAAAGGCAGGGGCCCCAAATAATGTGATCAGTACGCTAATAATACAATATATGCCAACGCAATATTTCCCAAATAACCAAAATGTATTTGCAGATAAAAAATTATTATATTCATTAAAATGTCAGGATTTCCTCAATTCAGCCTTCCATATAATGATTATGCCTTCCTATCTTGAATATTTACAAGGAAATATTAAGTCTATTATCTATCTTTTGATTGTATTAGTTTATTTATCTACTTATTCATGGTGTTTTAAAAATATTCTTGAAATATTCTTTTTAAATCATAGGCAATAAACATTTTAATGTGACAGTCATTCAATCCAATATGATAAACAGTATGGTTTTAAAATGATTCATTAACTTGAAATAATCAACTATACAGTATACTTTTTAACATTCTGGACTGTGTGGACAATAAAATAATATATACACATGTATGTAAATTGTACCTTGTCTTTGTAACACATTCTGAACAATTTCTATATGCAAGACAAAAAGCATATAATACAGAATGAAACATATTAAATGGTTTTCCTGAAATAAAATTTAAGATTATTAATAATTTATGCATTTTAAACAAAATATTTTTTTTTAAACAAATTATTTAAAAAATCAAAATTAGGTAAAATGTTCATCTGTTTCTTCCATTTAGGTTACCAGTTTAGTACTTTCATGATAAATCCAGATATTGTCCAAAACTGTCCTGTTTCACTTCCAAATGAAACACCTCACTTTAAAATTGTTAATGATCAGGTTTTTCTTCAAAGTTAGTGGTACATTGTACATACATACATGCATATAGAATTTCAAAAGTTCCAGTGAAGTAATGACCGAATATCTTCATGGAAATTTATGATCTGTTCCTCCAGTGGCTGTCCAGAATATTGTCCATGTGTTGCAGTCTCCTCCAGTTTTAGAAAAAGTAATCAGTCCAAAAGGTTTGAAATCTTGAAGAATTTATAGAGATTAAGTCCAAATTATTCCACCATTGCAGATGTTCGGGATCATGAAAATGCTAAAAAGATTTTCATACCCGGATTCTCCACCAACTTGTAGCAACGTTTTTCCTTCCATTCTTTTAATTGACAACGTCGAAGTCCCAAATAACATTTCCACATTTTTATTTTATATTTTTTTCTTTGTAAGTTTTCCAGATATATGTACTACAATATTAACCATTCATTTCTTGCAAGTGGAAATTGTTCTTGGCAATGGCCAACAGGCCACTGCCTATTTTCATACTCATAAAGTTACATTATTTTAGTGTCCACAAAAACTCAAGAAAATGAACTACTGGACTTGTCAGTCCAAGTGCCTGATTAAGACTTCTCAATGCGGATACATGATAAAGACTGCCTGACAAGGCCTTCTACTACTTTTCGTTTTGCCAGTCAAACTGGTTGTCTTTTAGCAATCAATCTTAAGCACCAATCAAAGTTTGTATTTTTACTTTGAACTGTCACTCAAGACTTAGTTAGCAGAATTTGACATTTGATTATTTGACCATACTGTCCTCATAAAAGATTGACTTACTATTATTAACACTTACAATTTTCACACATACCAGTGAATGTATTATTTAGTTTGTATCTTTTGTAAGGAAAAAACCTGATAATGCATATATTTAGCACAATCACTTATTATGAATATTAGATGAAATGAAGGCTTGATCTTTTCGCAACAAAGAAGGCAAAACAAGTTTTATTTATTTGGTTAGTACAAATCAAATTATTGTGCATCTGTTTACTGAATGTACAAAGCTCTTTGTGATAGTTTAGCCTGCTGTTTATGAATGAGACATTTTGTCTTAATGAAAAACTTGAAATATTTCATTAAAATTAAAATGAAATTCAAATTTCACTAAATTAAAATGTCATGCAAATTTTCCCTGTTACAATTATTCGAACTCAGTCATGTTTACATTGAAAACACAAGTTAAATTGCATTTTTGAATCTATGCAAAGTATATAATTCCAAGATTCCAGCTCAGTGGATATTCAAGAATGAAGAAGATAAAACGAGTAGTTTATCCTTTTATTTGCATAAAATTGTTTTCTAACCACTTAATATATGTTTATAAGGAAGAACTGTGTTTGCTCAGTGCAAATATACATTTAAATAAAGACTTGAGTAACATACATAATTCACAACAGTCAAAGTTAATTGAATTTTGCATATTTTAATATGCAAAAAAAATCAAATAATAACAAAATGTGAGTTAATTATTTGGGTAAATGTCTGTAATGTACTAGAAGTTTGAACACACATTACTTAATGGAATGGCAAACAGTGTAGACTGCGATCAGACTGCTTCTGAAAGAGTAATCTGATGTGGATCTGCATTGTATGTGTATGCCATTTTATCAAAAATGTTCGTGTATAAAATATTATAATAATATTTGATTGCCATAACTTTGTAAATATACTAATTTGTAAAAGATTGCAATCTTTGAACTGTAAAAATGCGTCCCTTTGCAAAATTGTTTTGAGTAAAGGTGGGTGGTTGACAAATATTTCTTTTTGTTTGGGTTTTTACATTTAATATTGTCTTGTCAAATTCAACAGATGACAAATTGGTGATATTGTTACCTGTTGTTGTGTTTCTCCAGAAAATAGTTTTTGCCATATTTCATGCAAACTTTCTCCTTATTTTCTGGGAAAAGTAAGAAAAACATTTCAAAAAGGCTTTTTCAGCATTACAAGCATTCAAGGCATTTACAGTATTTCACATGTTTTTCACATGTTCTTCACATTTTTTTCCTTTTCTTTTTATTCTTTTTCTTTTATCTACCATGATTTTTCCATCCTTTGATCTTCATATTAACTATTTGTTAATGATTCTAAACAAGTCCACGAAGGAAACAGGACCACAGCAGCCTAAATCCCCAATATCAGCAAAAGCAACAAAGAAGAAACAGAGATCTGATGTTATTGACCGTCGACAGGCTTGGGGTCCTGTTCCAGGTGTCAAGGTGACCTTCACAGTGTTGTTAGTGTAGCACAGGGATACACATATTACACCTATATATGTTTTACCCTTAAGTTATGCATGGTTTGGTGTTGTTTGGTTCTAGACAAGCAGAGTATTTGAGTAAACAGTTTTACTTAATTTTCTCCATTAATTAAAACATGTACTGGGATCATTTTTATTTGTCAGAGCACTGGGTAGGTTTTTCTGTGTGGCAATTGTTTTACCTTTAAAATAACAGCTTATCTTGAGCCATGTTATCTGCAAACACATTTCATTTTGTCAGACTATGTTTGACCCTACACTTAACCCTTCTCATGCTGAATAAATTAAGATGCCACACCCACTTTTAATTTCCAGCCAATCAGATTACTTGATATGAGTTTTTGATAGAAATTCACATACTTAGTGGCCGGCCTCGGTGGCTCAATTGGATGCGCCGTCCGACTGGAGACCAGGAGGTCGCGGGTTCAACCCCGCCGAGGTTGGCAACATTCTTTCGTGGACTTTGATCGTGAAATATTTTCTACGGTTATTCTCTCCCTTCTGCTGATTCAAGAAGGGCAGTTGTCAGTTTCTGGCGAAAGAATGTGCACAATACTGGTTAACAGCTTAGAGGACTAAGCCTGCCCAGTAAACGTGTGGTTAGGTAAACTGACCATGCTCGACATGACCCCATTGGGTTGACTGGGCCGTAAAACGCAACACAAAACAAACAAAAACACATAATGACAAACAGTCAACTGATCTGGATCTACACTGTTTGCTAAGACAGGGCATGACGTGATTAGCAAGAGAAGGGTTAAGTGAATAGTTGGGAAATATTTCTGCTGTGTTTGAATGTGTTTAGCAGTGTTCAAGCCAGGATGCGCCATTCGCGCATACATTTGTATTTTCATGTTTTGATGCAGAAAATATAAGTTCTTGCGCCATCAAGGTGCAGAAAATTTATTGCAATATTGGCTGCAAATGCGTCGTGATCGGGTGCTTTTACTTGCGGTTCACTATAAATAGGCGTAGAAATTATTTTAAAATGCAAAGAAAGCTTTAAAATAATTGAGAAAATGCATTTAAACAGACAATCTGGTATGATTTTTGCCTGTAGTTTATGCATTTTTTGATGTTATTTCTAGCGTTGGTGGCAGCCATTTTTCAATTCTGCCATGACTATTGTTCAGTGCTCATGCTGTGACTATTGGTTCAATGTTCATTTATAAATTAGGGGTCACCTCATTGAGGGGTAGATCGAGTGTACACTGTTAGTACAGCACTATCAGAAAGTATTACTGTTGGAAGTTCTCTTTCTTTTCTCAATCTGATTGATTGAATGATTAGGTAAAAATATGATTGACTGATTGTTTAATGGAAAGTTATTAATTTTGTGTGAAGGTCAGTCCTGTTGAAACTAGAATAGGACTGATGCTAAAGAGATCATCCAGCGCATCAATTTGAAGCAGTGTTCAGAATAACTAATTCAAAATAATTTTCAGCTTTTACATCTATTCACAATATCTAGTTATGATTATTATTCCCTATATCTCCACAGTATTGTCAACACTTAGACAGGCAGCTCACTTATCCTCCATCTGCCCCCCCACACAGAAACAAAAAGAACAATAATGGCAGCCCTCTTGACAACCTGCCCAATCTGTTGATTTCTTATGTTCATGTGTTGTGCCATTTCTTATTGACTATGTTAACCTGGATTGTACATCTGATCAGAAGTTACAAGAACAGATTACATGGAGCAAAATACCCACATCTGAAAGCAACAAGGACATTTTCTATAAAATTTTGATTGTTGATTATACCGTCCCCAGATTTTTTCCAATGTCCCCAACTTTTCGGAGGGTAGGGTCCCCTGGGCCCCAAAACTGAAATTCCTGGCTTGAACACTGGTTTAGTGTACAGTATGCGAAGCTGTTTTGTATATATTATAAGCTTGCTTTTTCATTAGATTGCCTGTACAAAAGTACAGGAAGAACTATTGCACTATCCACTGGTTTTGGCTTTAATATCAGTGTCCACAAATATTAAAGTTTGATGTTGAAGTTCTTAAAGATCTGCATCTGCTGGATACCAGTTAGCATTTAGTTGATACTTGGACTGACATTAGATATTTGTCTAAAGATTAGATTCATATGAGCCCTAACCCCCATAGTAGATTTAAAAAATATCACATTTTACATAAAAGATTTTAAAGATCTAGATCTCTACTACAATGCCTGGTGATTTAGAGTTTTGAACTGATTTCAGTACAAGCCCCACACCTTCAGTGACTATGCGTGTGCGTGGACTTTAGAATTTTTCCACACTCAAAATCTTAATGTTTTATGTTAAAGTTGTCTTTTTTTTTAAGATCTATGTCTTGTGAATGCCTGTATGGATTTACTTGATAGATCAGTGTTAAATAATGGTCCAGTATGTTTTTTGTTGTTGTATTTTTTTCAGTACAAGACCTGCCTCTACCCCTCTATGAATTTGAGGAATTTTTTTATACTCATTTAAAGATCTATGTCTCGTGAATGCCAGGATACATTTAGTTGATACATGTTAAGTACATAATTTTATTTAGTGCAAACAGCATCCCACCCCACCACCCACAGTGACGAACTCTTAATCCCTAGATGGATTTGTTTGATACTTTGATTGACATGTGATACTGTCGCAGATTTTTGATTCAGTGAAAGCCTGACACTCCCTCATGACTTTGGAGTCAAGGTCATTGACAAAGAAATGTTTTCATATGATGGCTAAGCATGAGTCGGTAGAGCTATCCTGTTCTGTGACATTAGATTTAGTAAATAGAGCTTTTGTTGCATTGTTGTCTTGTAAGTATGCTTGTTATGGTGATAGAAACACTTAAGATTTTAAATTACTCTAGGTGAGCCTGCTGTGGAAAAAAAAAGTATTCAATGATAACAATGAGCAATATTGACCTGACTGATTTTTTCAAACAGAAGGTATTAACCCTTGTCCTGCTGAACCCGGATATATCCTGCATTTGCAAACAGTGTAGATCCAGATCAGTTGGCTTCTGAAGAAGCCAACTGATCTGGATCTGCACTGTTTGCCATTAAGTTTGTGAATTTATAGCAACAATCCAGATTAAATAATCTTATTGGCTGAAAATTAGAAGTGGGGGTGGCATCTTAATTTATTCAGCAGGACAAGGGTTATTTTTCTTATTTCTCTATGAAAACATGTTGTGGGTACTCAATGGAATGGTCTGAATGAGATCATTTCAATGATTGTCCATAACATTTACAGGTATAGTGTTTCCTTTTTACAAAAATTACCCATCTTTCTGAATTGCCTGTATGGGCATATTTAATGAAAATATGATTATATGCCATAGGGGTGTGTACTCTTAGTTTTCACCATGTCATTCATCTTTCTCTGTCCATTCATCCATCCTGATTTAGCTTTATCCTATAATGGGCCTGATCTGTATTTTGCACACAGAAGCCCTTATCTCAATTTACCATTTTCACACAGAGGGCTTTATCAGAGTTTATTACCGTAAATACCCTAAATATTAACACACCATAACTTGTATAACTGGTGTCTGTAGAGTGCTGGCTGAACTTCAGAAACTGTAGACTGACCAAGCTGCCTCTTAAGAAGCACTTTGACATAGGTCTAGATAAGAGTGAGTATCAGGTAAATATTTTTCTTATTTCTCCACAAAAACATATGTTGTGGGTACCCATTAGAAGCGCCTCACCAAGGCGCTTCTAATGGGTACCCTCAACATACGTTTTGTGGAGAAATAAGAAAAATATCAATACATGTACTTTTGAATTGAAAAAAGCTTCTAATCAAGAGCTATGCTTTGAATTGCTTATACAGTTTGATCAGGCTGTTTGTCTTAATATTTATGGTAAATATGGTGACTCTATCCAGACAGTCATTAACTTATTTCTCAAAAAATTAGAAAAATATCAAAACTTTCTCATTGAAAATATTGCCTTTAGTGCTCTGTTTTACGTTTGTAGATGCTTATTATTAAGGCTGTTGTTTGTACAAAGATATAGTTTGTTTTTTTTTGTACAATATATAAAATCATTTGTGTCTGTTTAATCCTTTCAATCCTACAGACCAAAAATGAACACCTCTGTAAACATTGTAGTTCCAGATGAGATGGTTGAGAGCATGCTGTCTCATCATGATCTGCATTGTTGTCTGTTGTCAGTTACGTATTAACCCTTGTCCTGCTGAACCCGGATATACCCTGCCTTTGCAAACAGTGTAGATCCAGATCAGTTGGCCTCTGAAGAAGCCAACTGATCTGAATCTGCACTGTTTGCCATTGAGAATGCAAATTTATAGCAACAATCCGGATCAAGTAATCTGATTGGCTGAAAATTAGAAGTGGGTGTGGCATCTTAATTTATTCAGCAGGACAAGGGTTAACACCTCTATTTGTAACAATGGAAATATCAAAATTCATTGATGGAAGAGTCAGTTTAAAAAGTCATTAGTGAAAGGATAAATACTGACCATGTATTTGAAATCTGTACATAATATGGAGTCTGCACATTATTCAGATTTGTTGTGTCATGTTTGCTGACATAAAGTGCACAATTATTCCAGTTAGGTGCACTTTTAGCTGATACTGACATTGCAACCAGTCATACTATATTAATTATGTCCCTCCCACCTAAGGGGAGGTGACATCGGTTTTCTCTGGAAACACTTTTACTAGTTGATACTTGCTGAGCAACAATGGACATCATCTGTGACAAACTAAATTTGCCCCTTTAAAGGTCAGTGTGTTATCCATTTTTATACACAAAACACCAAGGTGCATGCTTTTGAGGGTAAAATTGAAATTTAGTCACAAAACAAATCAGCCTCCAGAATAGTTAGCTATGTTATTGGTTAGTCCCAGCAGAGCTGATACCATTCATGTTGCTGCAAGCAGGCCCCAACCTAGGCCCAACAAGTAGGGAGAAGTGACTTCTCCCTCCAGCCCAAATAGGGAGAAGTGGAGGACCAGAGGGAGAAGTGACTATGACCGTTCATGCAAAATGGTGGATGATGCAATATTATGAACGAAAAAAAAAATCAAAAACTGATTTATTGCTTTATTAAGACCTTAAACATTTTAAACATTTTAAAACTATCTATCTAGATATTAGGTAAAGAACATGTACATGTAACTTTTCATTATTTGATTCAGCTCTTTGGCGAATGGTTATTTTTTTTTCTCACACAGCTCCAGAAAAATGGAGATAATTCAGTAATAATTTTCTGTGATTCTCTTTAAAAATATACATTGTGGTTACTCATAATTAGAACTGACTTGAACTGATTCTAACAGGTACTCACAACATATTTTGTTAAAGAAGTAATAAAAACCATCCCTAAATTGTCACCATTTCCCCTTGTTTAACCCTTGTCCTGCTGAACCCGGATATACCCTGCCATTGCAAACAGTGTAGATCCAGATCAGGAAGCCAACTGATCTGGATCTGCACTATTTGCCATTAAGTATGTAAATTTATAGCAACATTCATAGCTACCAGGTTTGGGAGACCCAATTTTCAGCCAAGATGTGAGCGACATGACTGCCGTTTACGAACTGACATACGAAGAGGAGGAAAAAAAATGATTAAATTGATTAAACACTCATTTGAAAAACAAACAAACAGTTTTCAATTAAAGTCAAAGAAAAGACAAACTATTCAATTAGCATCTATTAATCGGTACGTTAATCCGCTAATCACCACAATCTGACATTACAATTTGCATCTGAAGAGTCGCTGCCGAAAGAGATCAAAGAGTTTTTAGTTGTTTGTACTGTTGTTTGAGCACAGAAGCGTGTCATCCAGGCAATCCTTTTGACCGTTATTGACACATTGGCCCCGCCCACTAAACGGTAAAATTGTCACTCTTACATTGTCCACGTGGTGCTTTCGGCCAATCGTTTTGGTCAGTTATCATCACGGGTGATTGCATGGTATCCATTGTGGGTCACTGATGACATCAACACTAGTGATTACTGGATTAATCAAAGGAATATGGACGGTTATGGATAATTACCAATCAAGGTAATTATATCATGTTTTTGTAAACAACGAGTTGTTGTAGGTGTATCGCCGTTAGCGATCATTAAAGCAACTGTCAGTGTCTGCTGTAAACAAGCAAAAAACCGACTCACCGGCGCAAGCAAAACCGAAAGTAGGTTTCGAAAATTGCCGAAAAACAGGGCGAAGTCGTCTTCTCCTTCCCGGACCGATAGGGCGAAGTCATAAGAATTTCGGCGACTTCTTCGCCCGAATCGCCCCCTCGGTGGAGGCCTGGCTGCAAGCATAAAATAATACATTAAATGTCATTTAATGAAGATGGAATTTATAGCAATTAGAGAAATTACAAAGAGAAAACAAGGTACTTTACAACAAATGCAAGCAACAAAGAGTCCAATCAGTTGAAATGGCCACACATTCTGATTCTTGGCTTTGAATATTTGCTTGTAGAAGCATTGTGTACGATCAGATTAGTAAAGAACAGCAAAGTCCAGGATCAGACTGCACTAATGCACAGGTTGATTTGTACAGGTTACTCCAGACAAAGTGATAGGACATTTTTTTTTTGTTATTATGCCCCCAACTTGGAAGAAGTTGGTGGGGCATATTGGTTTACCTTTGATCATCCTTGCTTCTGTCCGTACATCTTTTCAGTCATCAGGCTTTTTGATGCATGCCATATCTTAAGAATCATGTATGCTAGGGTTTTGAAATTTCATATTTGTTGGTTTCTTTTGAAATAATAACTGACACATACTTTTATCTTGTTTGGCAAATTTGCACTTTCAGAGTTATGCCCCTATGAAAAAAAATCAGAATTAAATCTTGTCAGCAAGATAGCTGAAAAAGCACTTAAGCTAGAATTTTGAAATTTGGTATAATAATAGGAAATGATATATAGATCATGTGATCCGATTTTGAAGGATATTGAATTTTGTTAAATATTGATAGAGTTACAGCCCTTTGCAATCCTGAGCATTTTGACCTTGTCAGCAATATATCTGAAAAAGTATTTAAGCTAGGATCTAGAAATTTTATTGTAATGATTGGAAATGATATGTAAATTACCTGATTAGATTTAAAGGGAATTCCATGAAAAATTGACAGAGTTATGGGTCTTTGCAGTAGTGAGCATTTTTACCGTGTCAGCAAAATACATACCTTAAAAAAAGTATTTAAGCTAGCATCTTTAAATTTTATTTGCTGATTTAAAATGATTTGTAGATTGCCTGATTAAATTTTAGGGGAATTCCATGAGAAAAATTACAGAGCTCTAGCTCTTTGCAGTTTTGGGCATGTTGACTTTGTCAGCAAGATATCTCAAAAAGTATTAAAGCTAGGGTCTTGGAATTTGGTATAATAATTGGAAATGATGTGTAGATTACCTGATAATATTTTGTGCAAATTCCACGAAACAATTGACTTAGTTATGGCCTTTTGCAGTTTTTAGGTATTTTGATCTTGTCAGCAAGATATCTCAAAAAGTATTTAAGCTAAGGTCTTGAAATTAGGTCTAGCCTGAATAGATTTTGAGTCAGTTCCATTAATGTTTATCATAGTTATTGCCCTTTGCAAATTTAAGCATTTGAATCTACTCAGCAAGATTTAAAAAAAATCATTAAGGTAAGGTCGTGAAATTCGGTATATTGATTGGAAATTATGTGTAGAAATTTTATTTTTTCTTGATTTGGGTTTTACGGCCCTTTAAAGAATATTTATATCGAGCCGATCATTCATCAAAGGTGGGCGAAAACTGGAGAACCATGAGAAAAACACCTGACCATCAGTAAGCAGAACCCACATGTGACCCAAGCGATGCCCAAACCCACAGCAATGAAAGACCTTATGATTAAGAGTCAGCCCTCTTTTAGCCACCAAGCCACAGAGGCCCGCATATCACCCTATGAGCTTAAAAAATTGTAATTTGGTTTGCTACAATATTGTACCGAAGCAGTGTTTGAAATCACAAAGGTGGGGGCATAGTGTTTTACAAACACAATTCTAGTTTTTAAACAAAATGATCATTTCTTGTGAGTACTTATTTGAAATGCTTTGAGGAATACCCACAAGAATTAACCTTTAAAGTGCTAAGCAGATTTGTACCAGATGACATGCTAAAATTGATTATTATTTTTTTATTTTTCAGAGAAAATAAGACTTGGCATTTCATATGAATCATCTGCTTGGCAGATGATTCATATGAAATGTCAAGCCTTATTTTTTCTGGGAAAAAAAAAAAAAAAAAAATTCAAAGTGTTATCCGATGCAGTTGTGACTAGTCCTTTAAGGGTTAATTTTGGACATAAGCCTGTGCTATTGTATTATGGTAAAAGACACCTTTTCTTATGGTACATCCAATTTTATTGCAGCAGATCTGTAATCTGTTGTTGTTTGCATGCTAAATGAAGATAGTTATTCCCAAGGTGATTATTCCACATTGATTTTATAAACTGATCTGTAAGTCTGTCATAGCTCTTGATAAGAGGGGTATTACATAAATATTTTTCTTATTTCTCCATGAAAATATATGTTGTGGGTACTCATTAGAAGTGCCTCATTGAGGCACTTCTAATGAGTACCAGAACATATATTTTTGTGGAGAAATAAGAAAACTATCAGTTATTTTTGGTTGAAAAAGTGCCTTAGCTGGAGGTATGTCTGTAACTGTTGTTGCCATATACAGCCTAGAGATGGTGTTTGTTTATCTAAAATTTAATAAGTTAGTATGGGCTGTATGCCGACACTGATAAATCTTTCATGTTTTAATAGTTCTAATTATAATAATGTGAAATTCCTTATTGATGTACTTTTACTGATTTACTTCTACTAAGAGAACTGGGCAGATCATAAGTTTGAAACAGACATTCTTGAAAATTTGCACACCATAACTTGTCCTGTTTTTATGGCCCCAACTTGGAAAAACTGATGGGGCAGATTGTTTGTATGCAATATATCTAAAACAATATTTGCGCTAGGGCTTTGATATTTGGTGGACTTATTTGGGCTGATGAGAAGATCACTTGATTAACTTGATTAACTTAAAAAAAAACAAAAAAAAAAAACCAACAAATGGATAAATTTTATGAGAGTTATACCCCTATCTTTTAGGGTATAGTGTTTTACAAACACACACTTTGGGTTTTGATTATTTTTTTTTCGAGAGAGAGAGAAAGAGAGAAATAGTATATATTCTATTTTGGAACAGAAAGACCTATAACACTGCTGTCTGGCCAGCATCTTTACTTTTGTCTTACAAATTATATGAACATTTTAATGTCAAGTAAAAATAATAGGGAAGGGATATATTTTCAAGGGTGGCTACTCATAGCAGTTTTTGCCTCCCTTCTGAAAAGGAATCTATTCTAAAAAGGAAAGAATTTGCTCCAAAGAGAGCTTTTTTTTTCCTTTTAGAGTAGTTCCCTTTTCAGAAAGAGCTTGGTGTACAGGAAAACAAATACCATATTTGACCTAATTGCCGCACATACTCCTATAAGCGCACAGTCAATCAATTCTATAGTCTTCCAATTACAGCCGTTGTACTTTTTGTCTACTTCTTTAGAAAGGCATATGTTGTTGGTACTCATTTGAATTGCATCACCATGTTGATGCAATTCAAATGAATACCCACAACATATGCCTTTATAAAGAAAATCAGAAAAAAAATTGCATGATCATCATCAAATAAGTCCTTTTCTGATCTTTTTTATAGTATACCCTTAGTAGGTAGATACAGAGTTTACCACAACTGACTCTTTCCAGTTATTTTGAAAAAACTAGGTGCACAGTGTGATAATTAGGTTGAATGTGGTAGGAAGTCACAAATGTTATCTTCCTCATAAAAATGTCAGAAACACAGTCCATCTTAAGATACTGACCAGATTTAAGAGATGCATCTTTACTGTTTGTATATGTGTAAACATAGTTTTTCTACAGGTTTAGGTATTGAAATGGGACCTGAAAGTTCCATACATAGCTTTATGTAGATAACGGGAATATCAAGGGCAGTATTTTCCTTTGTCCACAAAAACTTGTTATGAGTACTCATTGTGAGGCATATTTTAGTGGAGAAATATATCAGTTCTCATCAATAAGGTTTTTTTAGGGGTTTTTTTTTTTTTTTTGAAAAAAAAAAAAAATAGCACTTTGTCAATTATTAGGCTGCTTCAATTTGAAGAGACAAAAACCTGTTAGTAAAAAGTGATATTGAAATGAATTTAAATGCAATAATCAGATACAAATGTTATTGCTGTGTTGTTGCTAAGGACAAAATTACTTAACAAGAATGCTTCCGCTGAAACGAAGCAAATTAAACATGCTGATAACCTTTAGCATGCTATATTAAAATATTATCAGAAATAGCATGAAAATATTTTTATCCCATTGTGGTATTGTAAAAACGCATGTATATGTATATTTGCACATATGTGTCCATATGAAATTGTTTCTTAGTTGTAATTAGGAGGCAAATGAAGGGAATTTTATCAAACTCCACACAAATGTAAAGGATACCATATTTAAAGGCTCCATATTCCTCAAAAATAGACATTTTTTATCCAAGAAAGGTTAAATGAACTGATATATAGTATTAATACGATCATAAAATGTGGCATCTGACAGCCTGTAAAATTTCAGTTAGTCTCTGGTTATGCCCCCTCCATTTTCAATGTGGGGGGACATAATTATAGTATCTCCGCTGTCCGTACGTACGTCCGTCCATCCTGTTCGTCCAGTACGTAACAAAAATGGTTTCCGTTCGATATCTTTTGAAAAGATTAGTGTATTGGATACAAATTTTATACACAGGTATATAATCATAAAATGTAGGTCAAGTTCGATTTCAGGGTAAAATTCATCAATTATTATGGGAGTTATGGCCCTTTTTCAGTTTAAAAAAATGGTCTCTGTTTGATATCTTTTGAAAAGATTAGTGTATTGGTTTCATATTTTATACATGGGTATATAATTATAAAATATAGGTCAGGTTCGATTTAGGGTAAAATCCACCAATTATTATGGGAGTTATGGCCCTTTTTCAACATTGAAAAACAGTTTCCGTTTGATATCTTTTGAGAACATTAGTGTATTGGATTCATATTTAATACACAGGTATATAATCATAACTGGAGGTCAAGTTCGATTTAAGGTAAAATCTGCCCATTCTTATGGGACTTATGGCCCTTTTTCATATTCGAAAAATGTTTTCCTTTCGATATTTTTTGAAAAGATTAGTATATTGGATTTATATTTTATACACAGGTATACAATAATAAAATATAGGTCAAGTTCTATTTAGGGTAAAATCCAGCAATTGTTATGAGAGTTATGGCCCTTTTTTTCAGCTTCATTTTTTTCAAAATGCCTGTGTGCGGGTGAGGATGGCCCCTGGGCAGGGGTCTCTGTGTCATATTGACACATTTCTAGTTTTTGAACTGGATCAAAAATGAAATGATTTTTTATTGTATCTCTGAATTAATGTTGGCAACATTAATTTAGAGATATGATAAAAAATCATTTCATTTCAAGAACGAGAGACAAACTGAAATTTTACAGGCTGTCAGGTGCCACATTTTATGATTTTTTTGATAATAAAATGTCTGTTTTTGAGGAATATGGAGCCTTTAACCCTTAACTCATTGTAGACTGAATGAACTTCCCCACACTATTCTAATTTCCACACTATTCTAATTTGGATTTTAGGTATGTCAGACTTTGTAATTTAGATATTCCAAGAGAAAAATGGTTGAACTATTTGCAGTCAGTGTAGGCTCAGATCAGACACCCCATTCTGCGGCATCTGATCTGGGTCTGCACTGTTTGCCAGTTACCCTTTTAGGGTTCTCCAGACTACAATGTGTTACCACTCTCAGGGCAAAGTCAGCATAAACTGATGATATTTTTCTTATTTTTCCCACAAAAGTAGGATTTGACTTTTCTTGCAAGTTGTATTCAAAATGTTATCTGCTGTAATTTTCCTCAGCATGCAAAGTGTTACCATGCTATTGGGGAATTCAACATACAACAAATTGATGATAGTTTTTCTTATTTTTCCCAGAAAATAGGTTTTGACATTTTATGCTAATTCCCCCTAGGAGACGGTTTGTATGAAATTTCAAAGCTTATCTTATAGGAAAAATAAGAGAAAGTATTTGCTAAATATTTTACCTAGCATGCAAAGTATTGATACTTGGACAGGTTAAACTCTGTAACCTACTTGTCCTAAAATTTGAATAAGTCCATTTGGTTTCCTGGGATGTAACTAAAAAGTGGCAGTTGAATGGAAAACATGGTAGACCCTGATTAACTGCTGCATTCTGCATTGTCTGATTTTGGTCAACACTGTGTGCTCAAGCCTGTCTGTCAGAATACTTAGTTATTAGAAAATACCGGTATGGCACTAGCAAGTCTTGACTGAGACTCAAACACGTTCACGTTACAATGTAAAAAAATAAAGAAGGCAATATTTTATCACCAAAAAAAGTTAGCTGAAACTATCTGTTATAAAGTGTAAGTATTTTGATTTACTGCAGCAGAAAAAATTTATTATTTCAGCACCCTACAATGCCAGAATGGATGTACAAGAGTATGCCAGGTGGGGGTAGGAAACTGCGAGCAGAACTGGTGGGATTTGGTGTCCCCATGAGATCACAGAAACACAAGTAAGCATTTATATTTTGTTATATATATATAAAAAAAAAACAACAACAAAAAAACGGGTATACAGTAGATCAGTATTATTATTTTTGCACCAAAAGCTATTATTGTGGGAAGTCATGTTGTTGTTACAGCATTTAATTAATCCTTGTCCTGCTGAACCCAAATATACCCTGCCTTTGCAAACAGTGTAGATCCAGATCAGATGGCTTCTGAAGAAGCCAACTGATCTGGATCTGCACTGTTTGTCATTCAGTATGTGAATTTATATCAGCTGTCTGGATTAAGTAATCTGACTGGCTGACAATTAGAAATGGTTGGGGCATCTTAATTTATTCAGCATGGCAAGGGTTAAACTACACTACAACCTGTTTATATACACTGTCATTTTATCTCTTCAAATTTACTAAACAGAAGGGTTCTATTTTAAGACCATGTATTATACTTTCACTTGACCATTCATTTTCATTTATAATGAATGTTTCAACTTTTAGATCTTGTATAGTGCCTTCATTTTCACCCTTCATTCTATATCAGATGAAAGATTAGAACCATTCTTTGTATTTCAGATCTGAAGCAGTAAAACCCTTCAAATAAGCCTTGCTTATTTCTACACATGTTTTGGACTAAGACAGGGTTTGGAAGGGTTTTCTTTCTATATATATAGCCATATGCACTTGTGGACATTATAGTTAGGTCTTCCTTGGTAGAAACCAGTACTAAACAATGTGGATAAAGTGTCCTGTTCAAGGACAGAACACTTGGTGCTCATTGGGATCAAACTGCAATCAGTCTAGAGTCTGATGATTTACCACAGCAGCCCACAGTTTTGCAAGGAAGGAAAAATGCAGGGCCCAGTTGTTCAAAGCTAAAGACATCGTTAGTTAACGATTCGTTAAAATTTACATTGAGTGATACGCAAATATGCTGAAATTTTTTGCTGAAAAAATGTGAGTAGCTTTTGCAGTGCAAAAGCTACTCACATTTTTTCAGCAAAAAATATCAGAATATTGTATATTGAATCTGCTAAAACAGTTAACGAAATGACCCTTAACGAGCTTGTTAAGCTAACGACGCTTTGAACAACTGGGCCCAGCTGGGGTTCTGAATGATGGTAACTGAAGTGATTTTACATGGTTTTAGAAGTATTTTTTTTTATACTTTTGAAAACTGTTACTGGTTTGTAATTTGCTGATTTTTGCCTTTAGTATGTTAAATGTTAATATGGAGCTGCTTATTACAGTGACTGGGGAACTTGACTTTCTTATTGCAGACAATTCAAAGGTGGTTGGCCAGTGTTGAGATCTGTACCATCCCAAAAAGTGTCAAAAGGAGAAGCTCATCGTCTCATTGATATTGCTACAAAAATACTGGTGGCCACTGTAAGTACAAATCTTTAAAGCGACTGGTATATATTGGGTTCCTGTTTCAAATAAAAAATAATCTTATCATGAATGGACAAAACATTAAAGAAAAATAGCATTTTGCCAATATTTTTGTTTTGCCATATTTTCCTATATCTGGAAGTCACTGAGACAGGTGTTTACATAGGGACATAGGAACTTCTAGTATATCAAGGGGACTGGATATGCCTAGGCCCAGTTGTTCAAAACTAACTGTAATTAACCAATCATTAAAACTTTGATCATTAAATATGGCATATACGCTAATATTTTTGTTGAAAAAATGTTAGTAGCTTTTGCATTTGCAAAAGATACTCACATGTTTTCAGCAAAATACCTGTGAATTAGATATTTTACTTACTGAAACAATTAACATTTTGACCACTTACAAGCTTGTTAACAAGGCTTTGAACAAGTGGGCCCTGTGGATTTTCTGCCATTTTTACAAGGGAGACAACTCTTCTGAAATGGGGTCTACTCCAAAAGGAAAGCATTTGCTCCCTTCCCAAAGGGATTGTGTCTGGTTAAAGTATTTACCAGCACCATGTACATTAAGAAATATTTTCCATGCTGATTCAAAAAGTTGTCAGTTTCTGGTAAAAGAATGTGCACAATGCTGGTTAACAGCTTAGAGGACTAAGCCTGCCCACTAAAGTGTGGTTAGGTAAAGTGACCATGCTCTACATGGCCCCATTGGGATGACTGGGCCGTAAAAGCTCAACACAAACAAACATTGTTATAATGTGTGTTTATGCGGGAAAATTGAACACAGATATAAGCACACATTCTGGCAAATTCAGTTCATCTATTACAGTAGAACTGCAGTGGCTCAAACAGACTTGGGACCATCCAAAATAGTTCTAGTCAGAGGGTTCTCCAGCCATCCAGGGTTAGTTTCTGCATTAAATGGCCTTTATGGACACAGACATTACACATAGTACTTGTAAGCCATGGTAAATGGGCCATTAGGGTTTGAGCTATCGCAGTTCCAATGTACTTTGATTGCCATGCTTAGGAGAAGCTTTGGTAGTGGTCATGTTAAATAATGCCAAGGCATATATCTAGTATCATATCTACATTGTTTTCTGAACTTATGCATGTGTGGTTAAACATGGGCCCAGTTGTTCAAAACTAACGATGTTGTTAGTTAATTTATCGTTAAAACTTTGATCATTAAATATGGCATATAGGCTAATATTTTTGCTGAAAAAATGTGAGTAGCTTTTGCATTTGCAAAAGCTACTCACATTTTCTCAGCAAAAGTAACTGTGAATTAGATATTGTACTTACTAGAACAGTTAATATTTTGACCACTAACAAGCTCGTTAAGCTAACGATGCTTTGAACAACTGGGCCAAGATGGAATTAACTGACAGTGAGTGCCCAGAATTTCTTTTTAGGTTTTAATACCGAACACAAAATTACCATACTTATAATGATGTGATTTTACAGTCTGCCATGGTCCATTTCAAGCAAGAAAATTTTTAGAAGGTCTTGATGAAAAAGGTGTATCAATGGTGTTTACTTATCCTTGATAGGATTGTTGTATCTGTTTGACTGGGAAAATGCAATAAAATCAAAAGCATTTTCATTTTTGAGTGATTTAAAAGTGATGATTGCACTTGCAGATAGCTTTCATAGCTCCAGATAATGTGTTTTTTTTTTCTTCAAACAAAATGTTTTGAAATTTTTCTTAATTCTTCACAAAAAATATGGGTACTCATTAGAACTGCCTCATTGAGGTATGGAGAAAAAAGGAGAAAATTCATCTGGATCCCCTCTTAATTGGAACTATGATCTTTGAATGCACTCCCACGGAGCATAGCTAGTATTAATTATCATCTTAAAATAAACCAATAGCTGCTTTAATAATAATTTCATTAATACTTAATCTCATTTAATTGTTTACTCTCTCTTTCAATAGGAGAAAATTGATGGTATGAGGTCAAGGTCAGCAAGTGGTAAGAGACAGGCAGCTCCCAAACCATTTGAGGTAGGTAATACAAAAAGCCTTAAGATAAATAACCAATTGTATTAGCAATGAATAGCTTCCTTTCATCCATATTTTTGTCACTTTTGTTAGTCAATACACGTTCAACAGCTTCCTTTCACCTATATTTGTGTCATTTTTGTTTAATAGTACATTTTAAATAGCTTTTTTCCACCTATAGCTGTTTTATTTTTATTAGTTAATACATGTACAACAAATTAAACACACCTCCAGTCGTGATATTTTGTTTTCAACTATCTGCTCTTCATGCCATTATTCTTAATTTTGTTGGAGAAATTCTGAAATGACAGAGTTTCTGATCTCTACTCTGAGATTGTTTTTTATGCCACTGCCTGCCTTTGGCAGGAGTGGGGCATATAGCGTTTCGCCGTGATGTTACGTCCATACGTGCATATGTGCGTACGTGCATATGTGCGTACGTGCGTATGTCATGTTCGTAACCAGGTTCAAGTTTACCTGCAAGTTTAGGTGCAAATTTACGTCCGCATTTCTCTTGCAGTTAATAACTTTTATACCTTCTGGGCTAGAAAGTTGAAACTTTGTATGACACTTACCTACATCAAGATCTTTTAATGTATGGTACCATTGCACCAGGGTCATGCCCCTGGACGGGGCTAGGGGTAAAAAAATGCCTGCAGGTGGATGAGGATGGCCCATTTGACACATTTCTAGTTAGATTTGTTTTAGCTCACCTAAGCCAAAGTCTCAGGGTGAACTTTAAGGATCTCTTAATGCCCATCTTCCTTTGGCAACACCTTGTTTGTATACACTATAGAGGATGCATTTTTCATCATATCTTCGTAAAACTGGCTCAGAATGTTTATCTCAATAAACTTTAGCTCAGGTTTGAAACTTGGTCTCATGGAATCAAAAACTAGGTCACTAAGCTTAGAAAAAAAAGACGTAACACTTTAGCAAAATAGTATAGAGAATGTCCAGGAATCATAGAACATAGACTACTAATATCACCAAAAGGAAAAGTAAACGAACCAAGACACAAGCCAGAAACCAGAGAAAAGCAAAGCAACCAGCTTACTCTCCCAAACAAGGTGAACACAATACTAGGCACAGAGGACTTGTTAAGGAGGAGTATTTGGTGATTATTATGGGATAATTTTTCTTATTTCTCCATAAAAACATATGTTGTGGGTATTCATTAGAAGTGCCTTGCTGAGGCGCTTCTAATGAGTACCCACAACATATGTTTTTATGGAGAAATGGAGAAAATTATCCCAGAATTATCACCAAATACTCCTCTTTAACAAGTCCTCTGCTAGGCATGATATAGACAACATTTTTGACATGATGTACATTAAAAATACTCAAAATAATTGTCTTATTGAGAGCTTAATCATTTGCTAAACAGATGATGTAGAGTCAGAAATTAGGTCATTGGGTCAGAGTTTGGAAAAACCATGTGTTAGACTTGGTCAAATCGCAGGAAAACTGTGAAAACTCTATAGAACACATCTTTTGTCTGAACTTCATGAAACTTAACCAGAATATTTGTTGTGATGGAATATGAAACTAGAGCATTTAGGGTCAAAAACTAAATCACTAGATTAAATAAATGGAAAACCTTGTGAATACTTCAGAGGCCATTTTTTACTTGGTCTTCATGAAAATTGTTTAGAATGTATCTTTATAATTTCAAAAAGATTTTAAAACTGGGTCACATGGATTCAGAAACTTGGGTCATCAGATCAAATAAAAGGACATCTTGTGAACATAATGGTCATGTCATGGATGTCGCGGAAGGTTTATGATTGTCTTTGAAACCATATCAAAACTAAGTCACAAGGTCAGATAAAAAGAAGACCTTTTGATCACTTTAGTAACTGCAGCAAAACAAATTTTGGACCACATGATACTTTGGCACTTGTCTTCAGTGAACTTGACCTTGACTTGACCTACTTACTTGAAACATCTGTTAAGGTGAGCAGCCAAGGACTATTTGGTCTGCTTGTGTAGTTTTTATTTTATTTATTTGTTTTGTTTTTAGATTTTGATGTGACATCAGCTTAACTGATGACTTGACTAATTACATAAAATTTGTTTTACAGAGCAATATTCCAGAGAAAAAAGTAAGGGTCACACCTTGTGTTAACTATGTCGAATGAGGGGTGGATAATTTTCTGTCAGTTTGCTGTTACACTGAAGTGTTACTGTTACACTTTACTTTCATAATTTATACTGTGTGTTTGCACATATTAACTTTTTTGTCAGTAAAACTAGTTTTTCACTTTATGATGTAACAAAGTTTTGTGGCTTTCAAGTTGTTCTGTATGCCACAAAGTTGTTGTTGTAGAGCAGATGAACATTACCAGGAACCTACAGGAAATGATTTTCTCTAATAGCTAGGCTAACTGATTTCAAAATACCATTAGCTATCAAAATGAATATTTTGACAATAGATAAAATGGATTGTTCTTGTTTTGTTTGTTTTTTGTTGTTTCTGCTAAAAACAATTGTAGAAGTATTAAATAAATGAATTGAATAAAAACAGCTGAAAAAAAAACTATATATTTAAATTGTATTATTTGCAGGATGAAATAAACTGAGAAATCATTTTCAAAACAGCAATTGTTATAAGTTATTTTCCTTTGGTATAAGCACTGCAAAGGCTATAATTATTATAATTGTAGTTGTGATCTAGAAAAATTCCAAGAGAATAATTATGGTGAATTAATACACTTTCAGAGGAGATAACTTGTCAAAATAGAATTTTGTTCCCTTGTCAAAAGGGAGCTTCTTTATAAGGAAAGAATTTGCTCCCAGATCCTTTCCCTTTAGAGTAGACTGCCTTTCAGAAGGGGTTTGATATTGATTGAAGTAAACAGGAAGTAACAAAAAAAAAATCTTCCTTTTCAAAAACGGCAAAAATCTTCCAAGTGCATCCAATGCCCTTAAACTGACAATATTAATCTGAACTTTGTTATGGATTCAACTGTCTTGGACTTCAAAGACTAACAGTTTTGTCTCCATCATTTTTAAACAGGGTGGGGCATGGGGGGGGAGGGGGTGGAGATGGGGTGGTATAACCGACCAGTTCGGTGAAGCACAAGAAAAGTAATGGAAATATACCACTTTCACCACTTTTATTGATATATCCAAACACTGGATGGTAATAGACACAGGCCTACAAATACAATATGAAAACATGATAAATAAAATATCACATGAGCCTGTCAAACATAATCAATTGACTCACAATGCATAAGGACTACAAATATAATGAATCAGCTATCATTATATAAGGTCCAGCAACATTATCCTTCTAATTTATTAAAAGAAAATAACTATGAAGCAAAAAGGCATATTAATAATCTGTTTGCCTGTTCGCATCATGAGCAAATTCAGATTATTATTGATAATGTGCAAAGGAAACATTTATTTCCAATGCTATTTAAATCTGAAAAATATTAAATTATTTTCACAAAGTGACCTTATTCATTTTGTGAAGTATACAAAATTTGAAAACAATGTTCTCTCTGCAGTGGTATGCTTAATAATTTAAAGCAGTATAAAATACATGAAATAATAAAAAAAATGAAAATACTGCAGATTGAACTTCACGAGCATACCAAAAATATACTCAAACACAAAAAAATGAAATGCATGTGCATGTCTGTTCCATTATAAAGATGTGATCCACCTTTCTCTGTTTTCTCTCATTTTATTTTAATTCAAAAATAATAAAACTGACACTCACCAAAAACTGTGGGTTTATGACCACTCTCTACATCTGCTTCTTCACCACCCTGACATCGTGATGGTTAGCTAAAATTTGTAAAACAAGCATAAGACAGAGGTACATTCCGGTGAGTTACATTAGTAATTTTGTTAAGTATACCGACACCCGAATTTATTAAGTTTTGACCACAAAAGCAGAGAAATAAAAGAAACTGCTGCGAAACAACAGTAAATCAAAAACGCATATATATTTATTGTCATCATAGAAATTGAAATACTGTAGAAACCCCGAAATTTCAGTTTTACTGCCAAGTATGAAATTTTGTTATTGAAATGTTCCAACCTTAAAAAAATAATAATGAAATTTACTTTATTTTGCTAGATAAAATAATATGATACTTACAAAATATCTCTGTGTTTACTTGGTCTTTAAATCAGAAAATAGAATAAACTATTTTTAATCAAAATTATGTCAACATTTTTATGTATTGTCACTTTGAAACAAGCCAAAATAATGAACAAGTTTGCCAGCTGATTACAGTTATGTTTTCACTACCTACATATTTTCACACTTCAACTGGCTAAAGAAAAGTTTACTACCACAATTCACTCACCAATACAGGTAACTACAGGCAAAGATTTATTGAAAGAAAATTGCTTCAATACCAAGTATTTTTATCAGTTTACCTGAGCAATTAAGTCACTGCATTTAACAAGTGCAATATCAATACAAGGGTTGTTCAAAAAGGGTTGTTAAAGAAGTAACTGCACTAGGTATATTGTATTTCTAAAATAAACATTTTATATGAAACAATTGATTTTATTGCTTCACAGAAACATCAAAGATACAAGAATATGTAGTATCAAATGACATGCAGAACCATTTGATACAAAACTATTAAAATCAATAAAATCAAGGTAAAAGCAATTTTCACCCATGCTACACCCTCCCCCGGCAGCTGAAATGACGTCGCGTCATTTCACAGTGTCACTTACACCTTTCACAATTGCATAAATTGTGTCAGGGTTGAATTGAGACAAAGTAGATGGACTCAAGAGAGACTGCAATATAGCACCTTTGTTAGTCACAGACATAATATAATCACCTTTTCTCTGCCATTCTGGTTTTTTTTCTCACCCTTTCAGACCTTCTAGGCACTTCATCTTCTGTCACTTGAACTGAAGCGTCAGCATCAGCATCAACCGTACTACCTTCTCTAGGCAGATCTTCTGCTTGAAAAACTATTTTGGCTGAAGTGTCATCTTCAGCGACAGCAGCTTCATTGTCAGACAAATCTGACAAAACCTGATCTGGATCATGGGCGTCCCCATCAACCATATGACCAGGAAGTTCGTGAGTACTCACTTCTAAACTATCACTTCTCTCATCATCAGTAGCTGAAGGTGCTACTGAAGAAGAAACTGCATCTGCAGTACTATCCCTTGTGTCTGTGGTTCTGTCTCCCTTATCAACTATTTTATCTTTAATTTCTTCATTTTTAGTAGTTGTTTCTGTAACAACTACAATTTGTTGTTCTTCATCATTTGATTTAACTGTTTCTTCCATAGTCTCTGATTTAGATGTTCTCTTTCTGGGACGAGGTACTGGTGCTTGCCTTTTTGTCTCAATTGCTGCCGAGTGTTCAGCTGATTTGCCTGATTCAAGAACTACTGGTTCTTTAGCTGACACAGGTGATTTTATTCTTTCCGGCCCTTCTGTTTCATCTAACAAACTATTGCCTAAATGAAGCAGATTATTTCGGTGAAGTATTCTTTCCAGACCTTCACCATCTACACTTTTAACTTTATACACTGGTATGTCTACATTTTGGTGCTCAGTTACAATATATATTTCTTCTGTCCACTTGTCAGATAATTTGTGCTTGCCGTCAAATGCAAGAATCTTAACCAACACCCTATCCCCCACTTCTAATTTCGCAGCCCTAGCTTTAATATCATATGTCAGCTTTTGCTTCTGTCTTGCCTTATCAGCATTTTTCTGTACCTTTTCAAAGGCTTCTTGTATATTGGTTTGGAGCTCAGTGATGTACTCTGTATATGAAACATCATTTTCATTGCCTCTGTTTAAACCAAAAGCTACGTCGACTGGAAGTTTTGGCTCCCTCCCAAATAGTAAATGATATGGGGAGTAACCAGTGCTCTCATGTTTAATGCAGTTATATGCGTGAACTAATGGAGCAACATACTGTTTCCAGTTTTTCTTTTTCTCCTCCTCTAATGTTCCAAGCATGGATATCAAAGTCCGATTAAATCTCTCGGTCATACCGTTTCCAGCAGCGTGATAGGGTGTTGACCTGCTCTTTTTGATACCCATGATATCACAAAGCTCTTTGATAAGCTGACTCTCAAAATTAGCTCCTTGATCTGAATGGAGTCTAGTCGGTATACCGTATCTGACAATGAATTCCTTGTAAAGGGCTTCTGCAGTAGTTTTTGCTGTCTGATTCCTCGTAGGTATTGCAACAGCAAACCTTGGTAAATGATCTGTAATAACTAACAGATTACAAATATTGCCCTGAGAAGGTTCCAATGTCAGATAGTCGATACAGACAAGTTCCAGGGGATATTTTGATCTTATATTTACAAGTGGTGCTCTAACATCTGTTTTAGATTTCCTTCTTATACATCTACCACAATTGGCTATCCAAGAATCGACATCAGATGTCATTCCTGGCCAATAAAATCTATCACGTATAAGGGACAAAGTGCGTTCCTTGCCTGGATGCCCCATATCATTGTGAAGGCCATGTAACACTTGTTCTATGAAACAAGTTGGTAATACTAGCATATTTCTTTTCTCATTCTCAACTTCTAACTCTTTATATAACACACCTCTAATAAGCTTGAGACTACTGTATATTTTATGCATTGCTAGGTCTTGTCTAGTACGAAGCAGAGTTCTTTCTGGTTTTGACTTATTTCTAACAGCCCTGACCCAGAAACCAAGAAAACTATCATCAAGCTGCTGCTTGCGTATTTCTCGCTGATCTATCTGAGCCATAGGTTCACCAGGGAACTCTGTAGCACTTAGAATGTCAACAGACATTGAAATGGTCTCTAAAGGTGGTGTTGTCACCCTTGCACATATGACCTTGATAGAATCAGAGGAAACATGCTCTGTTTCTTCATTTCTGATGCCTGGATATCTAGAAAGAATATCCGCATCAGTGTTTGACTTGCCAGGTCTGTATACAATATTGAAATCGTATGGAGCTAATGCTGATAACCATCTATGGCCAGTAGCATCAAGTTTAGCTTTGGAAAGTGCATAAGTCAATGGGTTGTTATCTGTAACCACTGTAAACTTTGTTCCATACAGATAATCATGCAACTTTTCAGTGACCGCCCATTTCAAAGCTAAAAATTCCAATTTGGCAGCTGGGTAATTTTTTTCTGATCTTTTTAACCCTCTACTTGCATAGCTGATGACCCTAAGTCTATCGTTTTGCTTCTGATAAAGCACAGCACCTAAACCTTTTGAAGATGCGTCTGTGTGCAGTTCAAAGGGAAGATTATAATTAGCATACCCTAACACAGGCTGTGATGATAATGCATCTTTCAGCTGTTCAAAAGCATTTTGCTGTTCAGTCTTCCAAACAAACGGTTTGCAAGATTTAACCTTTTTACCATTTTTCACAGTGGTATTTGGATGGAGGTCAGTCAGGGGTTTTGCGATCTTTGAAAAGTCCTTTACAAAGCGCCTATAGTAGCCCGCGAAGGAAGTACATTGACGGACTGCTTCAGCATTTTTAGGAGTGGGCCAATTTCTTATTTTTTCTATTTTTTCCGGATCAGCCTCGACGCCTTTTTCAGATACAATATGGCCAACATATTTAACTTTTGTTTGAAGAAATTTACATTTCTTTGGATTTAATTTTAAATTGCACTCTTTTAATCTTTTCAAAACTTGATCTAAACGGTCTAGATGTTCCTCTAATGTGCTGGAAAATATGATGAGGTCATCAAGGTAGATCGCACAAATTTTCATATTTAAATCGCCTAAGCATTGCTCCATTAGCCTTTGATAAGTAGCTGGAGAGTTACTCAGTCCAAACGGGAGGCGATTGAATTCCCAAAACCCCAAGGGACCTACTGTGAAAGCAGTGCGGCACTTATGCTCTTCAAGGACCTCTACTTGATGGTACCCGGATTTCATATCTAAAACACTGAAATATTTAGACCCCGCCAAAGTATCCAATATCTCCTCTATTCTAGGAAGTGCATATGAATCTTTGACAGTTCTGTTATTCAATTGTCTATAATCAACGCACATTCGAAGTTTACCATCCTTCTTTCGAACCAAAACTACATTGGATGCCCACGGGGAATGTGATGGTCGTATGACACCACTGGATGCAAGTTGTTCTATATGTGCCCTTACTTCGTCTATCATTGCTGGTGGGATTCTTCGATGTCTCTGTTTGAATGGTCTATCGTCTGTCAAATTTATTGAATGTTTGACAAAAGTGCAATGACCTATATCTGTTTCTCCAGTAGAGAATATATCTTCATGTTTTGTTAGTAGTTGCTTAATGTTTCTGATTTCATCATATCTGAGACCGTCAGTTTCTATGCTGTAAGTGTCTGTCATTATTTCTTCTGATTTGTCGGACGAAGATATTTGATATGTGACGTCAACAGATACTGGTTGCAATTCACATATTATGGCCCTTGGTGGTATGTTAAATGTTGATAGTGTCACATTAGTAATATTTACGTCTACTAGACCATTCTTACTATAATTGTATGTTATTACAGCTGGTGTAATGTCAAAATCCGAAGGTAAAAGTGATCCCTCAGTTTCAGTCATCATTGCACATGTTTGATGATATTCTAGTTCTTTTGAAGTAATACCTTTGATTGTTACACTGCTGTTTGCTGGAATGGTAATGTGTTTTGATTCTGCGCTGCGTACGATAGCTAATTTGTTTTTGTTTCTCTTCAATTCTCTCTGCCTAACCACCATACAGCGAAATGCCAAATACCAACTGGTATGTAATGCAGAATTTTGGAGAAAATTTTCTCCAAGTTCACTTTTACAGTGAAGTAATAACTCATCCAAGATATTTGTACCAATTAACAAAGGGACATTTTTGCTATAATCTGTATCCGGTACAATGAGAAAAATACAATCTTGAATGTGCTCAGAAGGAATGCCTGATGTTAAAATTTGAACTTGTATGTATCCTGTATATGGCATAAAGCTACCATCAGCACATTCTAGTCTCAGAATGTCTTCCACAGGATGCAATGGCAAATGTTTTAAATGTTTATCATAAAAGGATTGACATAAAGTACTGACACAGGAACCTGTGTCCAATAAAGCTTTTGTTTCAATACCTTCTATGATAATGTCAGACTCATTGCTGCTTCCTATAATATTGGATACTTTGGGGCGTTGATTACGCCCCCGTCCATAGACCTGACCTAGTTTAAATGCTTGCGGGAGTGATCCATTCTTACACCGCATTCCCATTGGTAATGTCCGTAGTCTCTACATCGGAAACATAACGGGCCTCTGTTAAAAACATCTTCATAATTATCATCTGCGGTTTGTGTTTGACCTTGATAGTTTGTACTTTGTGATCTCTGACTTTGATTCTGACTTGCATAGTTAGGGTTATTGAACCTAGGACCTTGATATTGATTGTTTAAACTTTGACCTTGACCTTGATTTGACATTTGATTATATTGACCTCTACCCTGTGACCTTGGCCTTTGGGATCTTCCTTGATTATAATTCTGATGTTGATAAACAGGCCTTTGATTTACATTGTAACCCTGATTTGGTACATTTGAGTTGCCACGGTAATGAAATTTTTGTTTGCCCCTGCCTCTGTTCTGATTAAATCCTTGATCAGTACCCTGAAATATTTGTGATGGATTAAATTTATTTTCAAGTTGCTGAACAGTGTTAGTCAAAGACTGAATCATAGTTTTCATTTCTATCATTTCTGATTTTTCTTCTTTCTTACTCTGTTTTTGATTAATTGATGAATGACAGTGAGTTGTTTGTGATTCAGACCTTAAATGGTCCTGTTCTATCTTTCTAATTGCTACTCTTAAGCTGTCAAAATCTTTGATCTGTTCGAATTTATATGCACAGATATCTTTTAAGGAAGGTTTTAGACCTTGAAAGAACATGTTTCTGAGCATGTCATTCACTTGGTCAACAGGTACCAATTTTCTTTCGACTGCAGAGGCAAGAATATCCTCTAATCTAGGTGACCACTTTGTGACATCTTCATGCTCTTCCTGTTTAGAGCTATAAAACTTAGCAAGTAAATGTTCTTTGGAATCTATATTTCCATAACAACTTTCAAATTTGTCCAGTATTTCTGGAATTGTAGCACTATAACCTAGTCTTCTTAACTTGTTGCTTGCCTCACCCCTAACAGAATTTCGAATTGATTGTGCAATAACTTCTGGCTTGTGAACTTTTTCAAGCAACAGGCATTTTACTTCATAGACCCATTGTGCATAGGTCGCTTCACCTTTTTTATCATCATCGCCATAGAAGAGGCTGATTCGAGGTGGGTGCACTGTTGTAAAAGTAGTTTTTGTTTTCACTTCTGAACTAGATTCTTCCTTAGTTTCAACCTTAATCTGGCTTTCTTTTCTTTTTCCAAATTCTGTTAACCATAACTCTAGGTCTTCAGGTGTATCAGCCTTTGGCTTAACTTTCAGTTTATTGAAAGCTTCCACTAACTTAGTGATTTCATCTGGGGTTAATTCAGCCATTTTAATTGATTGAATTCACACAAAATAATTTAAAGACATTTAATCATATGATTTAACACACAAAATTGTCACACTACTGGCAACATAACATTTTTGTACTAGAAATATTGCATCAAAGAAGTCTCACTGAAGTTGTAGCTATACAATGGTAATTGCGTGGCGGAAACCAATGTCCAGACACCGCTCCAAAATATAGTGCAACACAGCAAAAGTTCTCAGATATGACAATACGGAACAAGTAAGTTCAAAACAAGCCTTCGTAACCAGTACTGTGACAGAACAGTGCCAGAGTGAATACCATCTGACAAAAGACTGAATGAAACTTTAGTTGAAGAGTACGACTTATTGCTCTTTCTGCTTTTTAACAAGTCCAAGCCAAATTTTGGTGCACTAATGCCACTTGACAAATTTAAATACTGTATTTCTGCATTAAGATGTTCAATTCTACTCAACAGCACATCTGTATTGTATGCAAAAGAAAGATAATTTGGGTGACCTTGATTTTCATTCCAATTTTGTATAGAATACTGAGGACACTCCAAAAATACTACCCTTACAATTGAGCCATACTGGGATGCATATGACAAAATTCTTTGATATTGATGAATGATATCATAGACAGTAATATTGCTTAAGTCAATGTATTTTTTCTTCTTAGGCCTTGGTGTATAACAGTAATTTGGAAAACTGTGTTGTTGAATAAACCTTGTTAGGTCACAGGTGCCAGTCCATACCACTAACAATAATGGTCCATATATTTGAACAAAATTTTTCAAGTTTTCCTCAATAAAGTTCGCAGTTTGAAAAGAATTTCTACCACCTATGCATTTCCATATTATTTCATTTTCGGGGTAACTATTGCCAACACAATTTTCCAATCTGCTGCCTTTGCTATCAGATACGACAATAAGAGTCCTACTTCCACGATTGAGTGGCCTTATCACTGGATGTGTCTTAATATACTTTTCTAGATTTTTCAAGCTCATTTGAAAATAAAAATTATCACCACTGAAAGGAACAGAATTCTAGTTGTCACTCTATAAAAAAATGACAGACAACCAGTACAAATCAAAAAGTGATAAAGCACTATCAATAAAAAAAAATGATACCACTATACCCTATGCAGTTATAAAGTCCATGATGTCAATACCTGAAGCCACTGAAATTGGTGAGTGGATACTAAACTGTTAACAAATGATTTTGTGTGTGTGTGTGTGTGTGTGTGTGTGTGTGTGTGTGTGTGCCAAAATATTCACAAAAATATTTACTCAAGCTATTAATGAATCATTTTTAAAGTCTCAACATGGGTGTTCATGAACAGTATTTCACTATTGTTTACAAATTAATAAATGTAATTATTTTTTTTTTTTTTTTTTAAATTTTGCATTTTGATTTTATATGGTCGAAACTTTGTCAAGCTATACTATTTTACAAGACTGAGAACATGTTAGTACTGAGAAAACATGCAAAGTGATAATTACAGTGACATGCAACACTTTCAAAAGTAGTCTTTCTCACATTATATACTCATTAAAATATCTTTAAACTTTCTCACACTTTCATACATTTTCTTACCACACTTGAGATTGGTGGATCACAACTTGTCACTATGTCACAAGGTCAACAAGGTCACTGTGTTTCTGATCACAATGTCAACAAATGTCACAATCACTGAGCACTACATGGCACTAGTTCACCATAGAAGCAGCACAATAAGGGTTTTGACGTTGGGCGCCATCTTGTAACCGACCAGTTCGGTGAAGCACAAGAAAAGTAATGGAAATATACCACTTTCACCACTTTTATTGATATATCCAAACACTGGATGGTAATAGACACAGGCCTACAAATACAATATGAAAACATGATAAATAAAATATCACATGAGCCTGTCAAACATAATCAATTGACTCACAATGCATAAGGACTACAAATATAATGAATCAGCTATCATTATATAAGGTCCAGCAACATTATCCTTCTAATTTATTAAAAGAAAATAACTATGAAGCAAAAAGGCATATTAATAATCTGTTTGCCTGTTCGCATCATGAGCAAATTCAGATTATTATTGATAATGTGCAAAGGAAACATTTATTTCCAATGCTATTTAAATCTGAAAAATATTAAATTATTTTCACAAAGTGACCTTATTCATTTTGTGAAGTATACAAAATTTGAAAACAATGTTCTCTCTGCAGTGGTATGCTTAATAATTTAAAGCAGTATAAAATACATGAAATAATAAAAAAATGAAAATACTGCAGATTGAACTTCACGAGCATACCAAAAATATACTCAAACACAAAAAAATGAAATGCATGTGCATGTCTGTTCCATTATAAAGATGTGATCCACCTTTCTCTGTTTTCTCTCATTTTATTTTAATTCAAAAATAATAAAACTGACACTCACCAAAAACTGTGGGTTTATGACCACTCTCTACATCTGCTTCTTCACCACCCTGACATCGTGATGGTTAGCTAAAATTTGTAAAACAAGCATAAGACAGAGGTACATTCCGGTGAGTTACATTAGTAATTTTGTTAAGTATACCGACACCCGAATTTATTTAGTTTTGACCACAAAAGCAGAGAAATAAAAGAAACTGCTGCGAAACAACAGTAAATCAAAAACGCATATATATTTATTGTCATCATAGAAGTTGAAATACTGTAGAAACCCCGAAATTTCAGTTTTACTGCCAAGTATGAAATATTGTTATTGAAATGTTCCAACCTTAAAAAAATAATAATGAAATTTACTTTATTTTGCTAGATAAAATAATATGATACTTACAAAATATCTCTGTGTTTACTTGGTCTTTAAATCAGAAAATAGAATAAACTATTTTTAATCAAAATTATGTCAAGAACATTTTTATGTATTGTCACTTTGAAACAAGCCAAAATAATGAACAAGTTTGCCAGCTGATTACAGTTATGTTTTCACTACCTACATATTTTCACACTTCAACTGGCTAAAGAAAAGTTTACTACCACAATTCACTCACCAATACAGGTAACTACAGGCAAAGATTTATTGAAAGAAAATTGCTTCAATACCAAGTATTTTTATCAGTTTACCTGAGCAATTAAGTCACTGCATTTAACAAGTGCAATATCAATACAAGGGTTGTTCAAAAAGGGTTGTTAAAGAAGTAACTGCACTAGGTATATTGTATTTCTAAAATAAACATTTTATATGAAACAATTGATTTTATTGCTTCACAGAAACATCAAAGATACAAGAATATGTAGTATCAAATGACATGCAGAACCATTTGATATAAAACTATTAAAATCAATAAAATCAAGGTAAAAGCAATTTTCACCCATGCTACACTGTCTTCTCAGTCTGGCTGTCCATTACGTTTTGGTTTCTGAGCAGGGGGTATCTAATAAGCACTGCTTATTGACGTTTCTAGTTCCAGTAGGAAAAGCAATGAACCGAGAAGTCCAAAGTTAAACATTCAGGGATATTTTATCCAGTCCTACAGAAAAGATTGTTATCTACAGACAAGTCAAAAATATCTTGGTGTATTTAACAGACCAAAAAGTATATTCATGAATTTATCCATGGTGTCTACATTCTTTGTTTCAAACAAAATGTCTTCTTTTTCCAGTCATAAACTGCAAGCTTGAACTGAAGAGGAATTAAAGTTGACTAAATATACTTGGTAGATTTGCTGCTATTTGTACAAGGGAGATAATGTGTGACTTCCTGTTTTTAGTTTCTATTCCTCTAATAGAAAAAGAATTTGCTGCCAAGGGGAGCAAATTCTTTCCTTTTAGAGTAGACTCCTTTCAGAAGGGGACAGAATCAATATAGACAGTTACCTCATTTGAAAATCTATTGATTCCTTTTAGGATGAATTCTCTTAGATTGAAGTTGTTGGTGTTCTGTTTAAAATATGACAGATGCAAGACTGTAAGAGGTGTTTCTCATATTCTGATCTTTTTGAAAGTTGTTTCTTTGCTGAATTAACAGTATTTAAACAGATTACTTTGAATGATGTGGGAAGGATATGTTAATTAATATACAAAAAGGGGTTTTAAATTGAATAACTTCTGAAAGGAAGGATTCTTTGGAAGTGAGAAACATATCCAATAATCAAGCAAAAATAGCAGGCTCTTCCAAGGTGGTATTTCTTTTGCAGTTCCTCTTTGGTGATTGTTTTTATCAAAGTGCTGGGTCTAGTTGTTCAAAGTTTTGTTAGCTTAACAAGCTCATTAATGACCAACTTGTTAACTGTTGTAGCTAAGATATTTTCAGATACATTGATATTTTTGCTGCAATAATGTGAGTAGCTTTTGCATTGCAAAAGCTACTCACATTTTTTCAGCAAAAATGTCAATGTATTTGCCATATTTCATGATAGAAATTTTAATGTCACATTTGCTTACTTCCTTAAGTTTAGAACAACTGGGACTTGTTTTATAATGTAGATTGGTGTCATTCAGCCATTATCCAATGCCTTTGGATGTCTTTGTTTCGTGATAGTAGCCTTTCCTAGCCATTCCATATTTAGATAAAACAGTAATGTAACATGCAAAATTCCTTCTAGTCCATTGATGAGCAATATTCTGTATCAAATAAGTCCATCTGAGCTCAGTGATCCCAAACTATACACAAGTTAAGTATTAGGAGACATTTTATGGCCATCACATAGCATGTAACACAAGCTTTAATGAAGATAAATAAGATCTGAAAAGAGGGATTAAACTTTGAATCAGAATATAATAAAATAGCCATTAATTTATTTTAAACAGTTGAACAGTATGCTGGGGTGAAAGTGTTTACTGGTTGTTTAAATATAAGTACATTAATAAATGTTTGATTTTATGGTGATTTGAAAATTATAAATCTGCAGAGTGTGGTTGTTTTCGTTTTTTTTTTTTTGAAACAGATCATCTTTACCCATTTTGTATAATTTACCTGTAACTTTACAGACACATATAATTGTGCCAACTGCAGAATGTAATGGGATGCACAAGGTAGAAAATAAAAGTGTATGTCTATTACTGAGCTGTCAGGCCAAATGGAGTCTTTTTGAACTTTGGACCAGTTGTTCCTAGCATTATTAGCTTAACAAAGTTGTAAGCTTAATATGATCAAAAAAAATAGAAGTGCAAAAAAATAAGTACACTGCTTGTTCTGAAAATTTTTTTTATATCAGTATACATGCTTAGTCATTTATTTTTTTCTTTTTACATAAAATATTTTCATAACAACTTTGTTAAGCTATAAATGATGTTTTGAACAAATGAATCCTATTGTTTTTATAGACTGATAAATTTGCCATTCTGCTGTCCGGTTTGTTCTTTTGATAATTTTTTATACATATCCCTAAATCAGAGATATGTAAATAGCATGCAACTCCCAGACAAGGTAGAAAGGCTGTTTTATCTCTACATGGCTTCTTAATGTCCAAAGACATCTTTTGACTAGACATGTCTCAGTTATTTTTTATGCCTCTTAACTATAGATTAGAAACCTGACAGGTAGATATAGTCCATCCCAGTTTGCCTAATAATTAGATAGTTAGAACTTTTAATACCAAATCCGTTATTTCTTTTGAAATGACTGGTTTCATTTCTCTGCTATTTTTTTATCATGGTTGCAGATAATATCGTTTTCAGAAAATAAATCTAATTTCTTCAAAATGGGGGTGGTTGGGTGTGGTGAAGGTGTTGTGTATCTTAAGCCATAGGGTGTCCAACTAATATTGGCTTACAGTTGGGCAAGGCCTGCTATCCTTGTAGCAGGTAAGGGTAGAGGGGAAATGTTTTGTCCCTTCTGTTTCTTCACTTTCATTCCAGTTCCTCCTTCTTCCCTGTCCCTCTCTTTCATCTCCTCTACTATCTCATTTCTCTCTTTCTGTGGGAGATGACACAAAATGACCCACAAGGGTTGACGTGTCATTAAACCCCAGCATAATCAATCTTCAGAACAAAAATGAGCATGGGTCTCTTACAGCTCTACCTATACAGACAGGATTGTTGAAGGGTATGCAGCAAATTTGATTGAAATCTGTTCATTGGTCTTAAGAACAAAACTCATAGTTGCATAACACTAGCCCATGTATAATTTCAAAAAATAGAGATTGTACAAGTCAGTGGCAAAGCATCACAAATCCCCACAATTTTGTGACTTTCGGTCCCTGGCCCAGGTTACTAAGAACAAGAATGATGTGGTATTTCAGTAGTGCATGAAGTACACATCAAATTTGTCTAAAATTCATCCAACAGTGTAGGAGGCGGTTGAATGATGGTCAAAAATCAATATATAGATTTGACTTTTTGACCCCTGCCCTGGGTTCCAAGGGTTGAGACAAAAATCATTGTGGTGCTGCGCAGCTTTAACCCTAGTCCTGCTGAACCCGGATATACCCTGCCTGCGCAAACAGTGTAGATCCAGATCAGTTGGCTTCTTCAGAAGCCAACTGATCTAGATCTGCACTGTTTGCCATTAAGAATTTGAATTTATATCAACAATCTGAATCAACTAATCTGATTGGCTGAAAGTTAGAAGTGGGCATGGCATCTTAGTTTATTCAGCATGACAAGGGTTTAAAGAAGAAGGTGTACAGCAGATCTTGAATCTGGTTGAAATATGCCCATTGACAGTGCAAGAGATAGTGTAATAGAAAAACTATTCTTAGGATTGACCCTCCCCCCTCCCCCCCCCCCCACCCCTCACCCAAGGCTAAAAGATTTGGGACAAAAATTGCTGAGATGTTACAGGACCCTAGTATGTGAGGAATGTACAAATATGCAATAAATTTGATTGAAATTCAGCCAGTGGTGTTAGAGGAGCTAAGAAGAACATGCAAAATTCATTATCAATTTTGACTCTGGCTCAGGTCTGAGGGTTAGGGGATAAAATTATTCTGGCCTTGCATGAATTCCATCAAACAGTGTTGGTGGGAAGAGAACATAAAGAATAACAAAGAAATATCAGAACAATGATTGGAACTTTTCACCACTGCACGGGGCCCAAGGGTCAGAAACCAAAAAAAAAAAAAAAAAAAAAAAAAAATTTGCATGACCCTAGTATGTAAAGAAAGTATGTCGCAGATTTGTTGGAAATTTTCATTTGTTGGAAATTTTAACTTGTCTAACAATTGATTTAAATTTTCTAGGAATCCTAAATAAAGAATTAGAGAGTTGACACCTGAATGTATAATACAGAATTGCATATATCTATGAAACATTTTTTGGAAATTTGTTCGCCCTAAAATTTATACTTGGTTTAATAAATACCATTATTTATTTGAATAATTTCCCTGTAGTTAGTATATGGGCCGCAATATCAGAAAACGTACCTTCGGACATGAGTACCCAGCAAAGATTCAATCAGCCTGCGTGTTCATGCAATCTGATCAGAATCTTTGCTTGCCACATTTTGGATAGACAAGGATGCAAAATTTCTTCATGTGGACAACAAAGACTTTGATAAGACTACACAGATGTGCAGGCTGATTTGAGTCTTCATTGGGAGCATATGTCAGAAGGTGTAACTTTTCACATTGCTGCTCATATGTCGATGTGCTATTAACACATGTCTAGGTTATGTTTGTTAACATCACTGTATGTTTGGTTGTTTTGTGTAGTCTATTTCATAGCTCTTGATAAGGTGCTTTTTTCAACCAAAAAGTATATTTTACTTATTTTTCAACAAAAACATATGTTGTGGGTACTCATTACTAGTGCCTCACTGTGGCACTTCTAATGAGTACCCACAACATATGTTTTCGTGGAGAAATAAGAAAAATATTTACCTGATACCCAATCTTATCTAGACCTATGCTAATTACTGTAGCCTGACTAATTACTGGATTAATACATCACAGCTTATGTGTACTCTTAAGGGGACTAGATACTTTCAGGGGAAGCAACTGTGTCAAAAATGTTTTGTCGTCTTTCTGAAAGCAGTCTACTCTGAAAGGAAAGACAAGACCTCTTTTCAGAAGAAGTTTTGCATGAGAAAGACAAAATAGAAAGTCACAAAACTAATCACCCTTGTACAAATGGTGGACGATCTACCAGGTGATTCCAGTCCCTTGAGAGTGGTATCTGTTTTTGCAATGAAATACCTCAATGGACACGGGCATGAAATCAAGGGCAGGATACAGCGTGATGTCTCTGATAGAAATTAAGGGGACTGGATACACTTGGTAGATTATCAACAAGGGAGACAACTTTTTTGTTAAAAAGGGTCTACTCTGAGAGGAAAGAATATCTTTCCTTTTACAGCAAACACCGTTTTTAGAAAGGAGATATGTCTTCCCTGTCCACTGAAAGTGTATTGACTTCCCTTAACTATGCAAAAGGGTACTATGCCAACAGTGAAGACCCAGATCAGATGCTGCAGAATGCGGCATCTGATCTGGGTCCACACTGTTTGCATTAAATACAGGAATTTCTATAAAACATGGTAATAATAAAAACTAATAAGATACCCTGCTATTGGAAATAGACCGGTCCAAAGAGTAGCGGCAAAAAAGTCTACTCAACATAGCAGACATTATATGAGGCCTGCCTTTAGAGAACTTGCCTTGGCCCAGAGCATAGGTCTAGATAAGAGAAGCCAGGTTTCATGGTGCAGTCGGTAGGAAGTCCGACTGCACTTCCAGGGGTCGTAAGTTTGAATCCTAGCTTGGCTACACACCCTTTAGATTAATCATGAAATCATTTCTATGGTCATTCTCCCCCTTCTACTGATTTAACCATTGTCCTGCTGAATAAATTAAGATGCCATGCTCACTTCTAATTTTCAGCCAATCAGATTACTTGATCCAGATTGTTGATACAAATTCAATACTGAATGGCAAACAGTGCAGATCCAGATCAGTTGGCTTCTTCAGAAGCCAACTGATCTGTATCTACACTGTTTGCAAAAGCAGGGCATATCTGGGCTCAGCAGGACTAGGGTTAAAAAGGGCATATGTTAAAAAGATGTGTTAACTGCTTAGAGGACTAAGCCTTCCCAGAAAAAGTGTGAGTAGGTTAACTGACCAGCTCAACATGACTGTAACAGCTTTGACTGAGCCATAAAACTCAAAACTCAAACTATATAAGAGGAGTATCTAGGTAAATATTTTTCCTTATTTCAAAGGGGAAATGCAATAAGGGTATTAGCAATGTTATAGCAAAATAATCTTAAAAAAAACAACAACAAAAAACTATGAGTCTAAGAGTTTAACAGTTAGTGATATGAAGCCTGCAAAAGTCTTCATTTTATCTAAAGAGTAAGAGTAAAGAGTAGCCCCACCACCCTCCACACACACACACACCATACACACACACTATGAGAAGAGAACAAAATACTGTCCTGTCTGGTCACAGTGATCTTCCTTAGAGGCAAATCCATTCAACACATCATAGAAAATACATAGGGTGCACTCCACAGTTTTGACTTGCATTTCTATTTGTTCACATCCCTCACATAAATAAAATGCAATCACAATAAATATAACAGTACCTGTCCATTAGGTACTGTATCAATAAATTGCAAGCATACCAAATAATAATTTAAGCATCATAAAAATAACTTCAATGTACCAAAACCTGCTGTTGCACTAATGTAAACAATACCCCACCCCCCTCCGACTGCGGCCAAATTTATGCAAAAAGTGCAGTTTTCGAATGATTATCATCAACTCCAGGACAATGCACTGGTCTGAAACAGTTGGAAATTTGACAGAGCGCCTACAGAATATTACTTTTATCCAGAAATCAATACCTGTAAGCCACCTCGTTTTCAAGATAAAATCCACAGAAAAGCATGCTACAATTTTTGACAAGGTAAAACCGGGTACCAGACAGAGTTCAACAGTTTCGTATTTTACCTACACTGTTTTATAAAAAGGTCATGTGACCTCAAGAAAAGTCTTTTTTATCAGTGTTAACAATAACTGACAAGCATAAAACTTCAGTTTTGGTCAAAATGTGCAGCAAAAAGTATTTTCAGACTGGTTTCTAGCCCTACCCCTAGTTATTGACATTTTTGCCCAGGTTCACAAGTGCGAAACTGTGGAATGCACCCATAAGAACAGATCACCCAGTAAATGTCTTTCAGAAGTAGATGCTATCATATCCAGACTTACTAGGAGAAATACGAAGCTGCTGATCAGAATACATGAATGCATAGACAGTCTGCTTTTGAGCTTTGCTGTTTATATATATACATATATACTATCTGCTTTAGGCAAGATGAAGCTTGAATTATGTTACTGTATTAATCTAAAATATGTCAGACTTGATCCTCTAGTGTTTGTTCATTTTGATGTCTCTTCTGAGCTTATAATTAACTTAAACCTTGTCCTGCTGAACCCGGATATGTCCTGCCTTTGCAAACAGTGTAGATCCAGGTCAGTTGGCTTCTGAAGAAGCCAACTGATCTGAATCTGCACTGTTTGCCAATTAGTGTCTGAATTTATAGCAACAATCTGGATCAAGGAATCTGATTGGCTGAGAATTGTAAGTCAGTGTGGGGTCTTAATTTCTTCAGCATGGCAAGTGTTAAGGTATTAATTCAGTTTACCAACCATTTAATTTCTTTATTAAAACATCAGCATTGAAGATTCTTCTGAATAAATAACTGTATAAATACTCACATTCATCTTTCATACAAGGTTAAATTTAAAAATTGCCTGGAATACAAATGTCTCAACTCAAACATAAAGCTTACATTTTTTTGCTGTATCAGCAATAACCCCTGTAAATAGGCAGAACTAAAGCAGTTGGAGCGCACACACACATTAGCCTTTAAATGCTGAATTAAAATAGCAAATACAGTAAATGTCCTAGAATTTCGAACACCAAAGTTTCTGATGAAATGGCATATGCAAACTGTGTAGACCCAGATCATACTGCTCCTGAAGGAGCAGTCTGATCAGGTTCTACACTGTTTGCCATTTCACTATGTATTTAAAGAAACAATGCATAAATTTAGGCCCGAATAGTATGGAATAATGTGTTTGAAATTTTAGGACATTTACTGTAATATTCCCCTGCCCACCTCAGGAAAATAGAGCTTGATATTTCATGATAGTCAGCTCTGACAGAAATTTAAGGTAAATTTCTGTTTTAGTATTGAAGTATAAGTATTTTAATCCTTAAAGTGCTAAGCTAATTTGTAGCAAACAACATTCTAAAATTGATTTATTTTTTTTCAGAGAACATATGGTGACATTTCATATGCATTGTCTGCTGGGCAGACAGTTCATAAAAAAAGTCAAACTTTATTTTTCTCTGAAATATTAATGATATGTTTCTTATTTTTCTCAGAGCATAGGCTTTGACATTTCATGCTAATTGTCAAAAGCCTATTTTCTGGGAAAATAAGAAAAATATTTCAAATTTTTTTCTGCTGCTAAGTGTTAAATTAATCCTTGTACTGCTGAATAAATTAACTTGCCACGCCCACTTCTAATTTTCAGCCAGTCAGATTACTTGATCCAGATTGTTACTATACATTCACATACTTGGTTTAAACAATAGTTTATTGAATATAATTTGTAAAACACAAAAATACAAAAATGACATAAAGGATCAGATATATAAGAAAAGTATATATCCATGGGAAATCCAATTCACATACTTAATGGCAAACACTGCAGATCCAGATCAGTTGGCTTCCTCAGAAGCCAGCTGATCTGGATCTACACTGTTTGCAAAGGCAGGGTATATCTGGGTTCAGCAGGACAAGTATTAATGTTGGTAGTTATTGCACCAAAATAGTACTGTGGAGATACCATGCCCGAATTGTCCAGCTTGTCCCATTTCCCTAAGCACAAGTAAGAAATTTCAATTTACTTGTTCTGGGATAAGGACTTCATAGCTACAGCTAAGAAGAGTATCTGGATTATGAGATATACATGGGGGAAAGTTTTCAGTATTAATTCTGAATTGAGTATTGAGCAATTTTTCATCCTTATATAAAGTTTAGGAAAAAGGTAATTTTCTGTCTTGGAAAATTGGATTTCCCATGGATATATATTTTTCTTATTTATCAAATAAAACATATGTTGTGAGTACCCATTAGAAGTGCCTCACTAAAGCATATGTTTCAGGTACTCATTAGATGCACCTCATCAAAGCGCTTCTGATGAGTAACCACAACATAATTATGTTTTCTTTGAGAACTGAGAAAAATATCAATTTTCAGGCAAGTAAGTCTTGGTTGGACAAGTGGATTTTGACCATTTACTTGACCATTGACAAGTAATAAAATTTGATAATTCCACAACCCTGACCAAAATATATCTTTTGGGATACTCACTGAAATTACCTCAAGAAATGTTTTGTGGCAAAAATAAAAGAAAAAAATCATGTGACTACTCCCCTTATCTTAACCCTTAAAACACTAAGAAAACCTGAATCTGAAAATGTCGTCTGTTTATTCGTCTGCTGAATATTCTTGCAAACTTTTCAAACCTATTTTTGCATACAGGCAAACAGTGTGGACCCAGATCAGACTGCTCCTAAAGGAGCAGTCTGATCTGGGTCCACACTGTTTGCAGAAATGACTTTTAAAATCACAAACAGGTGACAAAGCAGACGACAATTGTTGTGATGGATGCTTTAAGGTTAACTCTTTGCATGCTGGGTAATTTTGCATGCTTTTTTGTTGTCTGTGGATTTTTTCAAAACAAACTTTTTCAAAAAAATCTTTCAGGAATACCTTCAGAGTGTCAAACAGTTTGGATCCAGATCAGGCCCCACAAAATATCGGGCCTGATCTGGGTCCAAACTGTTTGCAAAGGTTATCAGCAGATGGCAAAAGTAAAGAGTTAAAAATAACTGATGAGAAATTTTGCCTCATTTATTTTGAATACTGAGTGCTTTTCAGAACACATCTGCATTTGAAGCATGTCATGAAGAAACTGGTCTAATGGCATAAAGTATGTGGACAGTGAAGACTCAGGTCAGCCTGCCTATCTGCACAGTCTAGTCAAAACTTATACTGTTCTAATACAGACTCTCTTCATGCACATGGCGGGATGGTTTTGATTTTAATAACTCTCACCAGTGTTTCATTTATATCAATATGATGGAAGAGTGATAATTTGTTTGTGCTGAGGTTTTACGGCCCAGTCAATCCATTGGGGTCATGTCGAACGCGGTCAATTTACCTAACCACACGTTTACTGGGCAGGCTTAGTCCTCTAAGCGGTTAACCAGTATTGTGCACATTCTTTCGCCAGAAACTGACAACTGCCCATCTTGAATCAGCGGAAGGGAGAGAATGACTGTAGAAAAAATTTCATGATCAATCTTCACGAAAGAATGTTGCTGACCTGGGCGGGGGTTGAACCCGCGACCTCCTGGTCTCCAGTTGGATGCGCATCCAGCTGAACCACCGAGGCCAGCTGGAAGAGTGATAATGAAAGGGCTTATGCAATTTTAAAAGTGCCATACATTCAAGAGATGATTTGGAGCCTTACCCTTGAAGAACTAAGCAGACTTGTAGAAGATGGCTTTCTAAAAATTGATTTTGTTATTTTTCAGAGAAAATAAGACTTGAAATTTCATGTGAATCATCTGCTAGCAGACAATTCACATGAAATGTCAAGTCTTATTTTCTCTGAAAATAAAAAAAAAAAAGTCACTAAGTCATGTGCTGTAGTTGAGATTAGTGCTTTAATCCTTAAAGTGCAAATCACAACTGCAGCAGGCGACATTTTTTTTTTTTTACTATTTTTCAGAGAAAACGATTCTTGATATTTCATGTAGGGGTGGTTGGGTGGTGCGAAGGTGTCCTTTATCTTACGTCACTGGGGCGCCCAACTGATATTGGCTTACAGCTGGGCAAGGCCTGCTATCCTTGTAGCAGGTAAGGGTAGAGGGGGATGTTTTTATTTCTTCTGTTTCTTCACTTTCATTCCTGTTCCTCTTTCTTCCCTGTCCCTCTCTTTCATCTCCTCTACTATCTCTTCTATCTTTTTTCTCCCTTTCTCTGGGAGACGACACAAAATGACCCACAAGGGTTGACATGTCGTTAAACCCCAACCCAATCAAAATTGATATTTCATGCTTGGCAGACGATTCACATCAAGTTTCAAGACTTGTTTTCTCTGAAAAATAAAAAAAAAAAATAAAAATTTGAATGTCGTCTGCTACAAATTTTGCTTGGCGCTTTAAGGGTCAATAGTTACAAAGCACATCATGAATGCCAAATGCTCAGCTGGACAGGCACTCCAGCAGTAGAATACAATGACAGATAGCACAGCTCCAGAACAGACTGTAGGAATATGCAGGCTGATCTGAGACTTCACTTTCTTTATAAAGTCAATACTGGCTCAGTATACCAATATTCATACAACACTCAAAAAATAAGTTTTACTGTCTTATCATTGCTTATACATTTATCTATATTCCTACATAAAAGAATTCAGCAATGAGACAACATTAGGCAAAATCAGTTCAGCAGGAGATGAGTCAAAACCCTTTTTTCATGACATGGCACATTCAGATTTTTTTACTGTGTATAAGTCTGTCAGTGGCTCAGTGGTAGAGCGTCCGCTTTGTGACCGGGAGGTTGTGGGTTCGATCCCCGGCCGGGTCATACCAAAGACTTTAAAAATGGTACTAGCTGCTCTTTCGCTTGGCGCTCAGCATTAAGAAAGTAGAGCTAGGAATCGGAACTGGTCAGCTCAGTGTCAGTATAATGTGACTGGGTGGAATATCATGTCAAAGTGTCTGGGGAGTGATATTTCAGTGAGGCAGCACTCTAAAAGTGAGCATTGAGCTCCCTGCCACATCCAGACACCGTCGCGATATGACTGAAAGATTGTTGAAAGCAATGTTAAGCCCAAATCAATATCTTTTGGAGATGTGGTTGTATTTTTATTCATGTTGGTTACATTATATTAGCCACTACAGGTGAAAAATGACCTTATAGCATATATTGCTAGTATAGATCTAAATTGGTCTAGACAGCTGCACCATCTGGTCAGGGTATACACTGTGGCTTGATATAGAAGACTCCATGAGCATATATTGTAGATCCTGACTACAGTGTATAGATGGTCAGGCTGATCTGAGTCCATCCCAGCAGACACATGACGTCTATACAACGTCGCCTCAACACCGATGCAACGTCATGACGTTGCATCGACGTTGAGGCAACGTTGTATAGACGTCATGTGTTCAGCTGGGATATTTGTTGGCTACTTTACTTACCTTAACCCTCAAAGCATCAAGCAAAACTGTAGCAGACAACATTCTAAATTGTTTATTATATTTTTCAGAGAAAATAAGGCATTACATTTCATATAGATTGTCTGCTTAGAAGACAGTTCACATGAAATGTCAAGCCTCATTTTAAAACAAATCAAAATGTTGTCTGCTGCAGTTTGGATTGGCACTTTAAAGGTTAATTATTCAGACAAGTAGACCTGAGAAATAGTGCAGACCCAGATCATATTGCTCCAGTAGGACCCCTTAAGGAGATTTGATACACTTTCAGGGGAAGGCAACTCTTTAAAGGCAACTCTCCCAAGGGGGAGCAGTCTTTGCTTTTAAAGTAGATCCCTTTTCAGAAGGGGATTTGTTTGCAGGAAAGCAAACAAGCAAGAAGTCATAAAAGTTGTCTCCCTTGTACAAAATGGTAAAAAAATCCACCAAGTGTATCCATCCCTTACTCCCCTTCTGGACTGTTTGCTATTCTCTATACATGCATACATTTCTAGCACATATGATTACTAGATAGTCAAATGGACATTCAAATTTTTGGATACCATAATTATTAACCCTAAGTATTGGGACACCGTATCTACTTACCATACTTGTCCTAAAATTTGAAATAGTCCATTCTACTACCTCTTGATGTGTCTAAGATATTTCTGTATGTATGACAAACAGTGTAGTCTGTGGCATCTGATCTGGGTCTACACTGTTTGCAAAGGCCTATGTTAGGTCCTAATACTTAGGGTTATTATGGTAAATGTGGTAAGGAGTAAATGTATCTGAATATTTAGAGTAATTCTGAAATTTTGTCTGTTTTTATGAGATATTTTTCTCCTTGTAGTAGCTCATTTAGTTTCAGACAGAAAATAAAAAATGTTTTTATTATTATCTTTCTGCACAAATGGTATCATTGTATTATTTATTGCACTATTATACTGGCTGTATTTTCAGAAGACACAGCGACCATCAACTGCCAAATACTCCTGGGATATCCATGGCAGGCGACATCTTAAAGTTAGAGTAAGTTGAGCTTATTTATTTATTTATTTGATTACTTATTTATTGTCCCCCGCCTTTTCGAAGAAAAGTGGAGGGACACTGTTTTTGGTTTTGCGTGGCGCGTGGTTCCGAGTTTTTAGTAGGTACTTTGTCCCCTTAACTCCTCCCACAGTTTCTGTCCGATCCTTTTGAAACTTTACAGGTGTTTTTAGGATGGTCTGAAGATATGCATGTGTTTTTTTCAGAATCCTGAAATAATTTTTTATCACTTTTTCCGCATTTTTAACTTAGACATTTTTTTAGTTCTAATATTACAGAAGTCTATAGGGAGTAGGTACCTTGTCCCCTTAACTCCTCCCACAGTTTTTGGCCGATCGTTTTGAAACTTTACATGGGCTTTTAGGATGGCCTGAAGATATGCATGTGGTTTTTTCAGAATCCTGAAGTAATTTTTTATTACTTTTTCCGCATTTTTAACTTAGACATTTTTTGAGTTCTAATACTACAGGAGTATATAGGGAGCAGGTACCTTGTCCCCTTAACTCCTCCCACAGTTTTTGGCCGATCCTTTTGAAACTTTACAGGTGCTTTAAGGATGGTCTGAAGATATGCATGTGGTTTATTCAGAATCCTGAAATTATTTTTTATCACTTTTTACATGTTTTGAACTTAGACATTTTTTGAGTTCTAATATTACAGAAGTCTATAGGGAGTAGGTACCTTGTCTCCTTAACTCCTCCCACAGTTTTTGGCCGATCCTTTTGAAACTTTATGATGGCTTTTAGGATGGCCTGAAAATATGCAGGTGGATTTTTCGGAATCCTGAAATATTTTTTTATTACTTTTTCTGCATTTTTAACAGACATTTTTTGAGTTCTAATATTGCAGAAGTGTATAGGGTGCAGGCACCTTGTCCCCTTAACTCCTCCCACACTTTTTGTCCGATCCTTTTGAAACTTTACAAGGGCTTTTAGGATGGCCTGAAGATATGCATGTGGTTTTTTCAGAATCCTGAAATAATTTTTTACCACTTTTTCTGCATTTTTAACTTAGACATTTTTTTAGTTCTAATACTACAGAAGCGTATAGGGAGTAGGTACCTTGACCCCGTAACTCCTACCACAGTTTTAAGCCGATCCTTTGAAACTTTACAGGTGCTTTAAGGATGGTCTGAAGATATGCATGTGGTTTTTTTCAGAATCTTGAAATTATTTTTTATCACTGGTTTCCTGCTTCAATACTTAGGTATTTGATACAGGACCAGTGGTCCTCTGGTTAACTTTACCATTTTTAACACCTCAAATAAAAATAAGGCGGGGGACATAAATTCCCCATGGAATTTGCTTGTTTATTATGTCCCCCAACCTACGGGGAGGGGGACATATTGATTTTGGTATGGATCCTGTTGGCATTGCCGTTGGCGTCAGCTTCAGTGTAATACTTTCTTGTCTGCACAATATCTTGTAAACCAGTAGTTGGGCTCTTACCAAATTTTCGTGGATATATGATTGGCACATAACAAAGAACCAATTAGATTTTGGTGACCTTGACCTAATTTTCAAGGTTACAGCAGTAGAAAAACTGAAAATTCACAGTTGTGGGACATCTATTTTCTCTGAAAACACTGTTTCTAGTTTATTTATTTATTATAGTTAGAAATTACTCCTAGAAGACAGGAACTTTCAGGTATAGCAGACATGATTAGTCAGTTTCATTTAGAGTTTATAGGAAATACAAATAATGACAACTGCAAGTTATTTAACCCTTAAAATGCCAAGAAAACCTGCATCTGAAAATGTCATCTGTTTATGTTGTCTGCTGAATATTCTTACAAACTTTTCAAACCTATTTTTGCATACAGGCAAACACTGTGGACCCTGATCAAAGGAGCAGTCTGATCTGGTCCACACTGTTTTGCAAAAATGACGCAGATGACAAAGCAGACAACAATTGTTGTGATTGGCAGTTTAAGGGTTTTGCTAAACAAACTAACTTGGAATCAAATGGAAATTATTGAGATCTTGAGACAAATGGGTTTATTTATTTATTTTTTTTCAAGAAGCATTCAAGTTCATTTAAGTTTGCAGTTAACTTGACTTCTAAAAACTAAAACTAATTGGTATCACTGAAAACTAGTGAAGCTTCAACAAAAACAACCCTTAACAACATATTTGTCCCAAAAAGTGTGTTGTATTTTTTATCTGTTTAGACATAGACATTCATTTTTGTAACATAATTGAAAATTCAGTTGCTTTTGCAGAAATCATTTCATCTTTATTAAAAAAAAAACAGCATCTACAGTTCATTTAATTGTTTGCCTACTAGAGGTGAATTGTAGCAGATATTCATAACACAGCTCATTTATTACACCTTATAAGTTATTGCGTTTTAACTGACTGTCTTGCAGGAATTTACCCTATCTGAAGCTGAATTAAAACAGTTTGACAAGAAAAAACGGGTACCAGTGTCTGTTAGCCTGTTATATGTATATGTACTGGTGTCCATCTCATGTCCAGGAGGGTTTCTTTTTGTCGAGTGTCAAGTATCGAGTTGTAAAAGTTGAGTATCAAGTTAAAACTGTCGAGTATCGAGTTGAATTGGTTGAGTATCAAGTTAACTTGATACTCGACCAATTCAACTCGATACTCAACCAATTTAACTTGATACTCGACAATTTTAACTTGATACTTGCAACTTTACAAATCGTGACACTCCATGTCCAGGGTCTTACTGACTTAGTTTTTATAACGCTTCTAAGCAAAGCTTTGCCACTAAACTAAACATAATAGCTGCCTAGGAGACAGCAAACTCATTATCTCATAGGTGAAGCGCCGGCCTCGGTGGCTCAGTTGGATGCGCCGTCCGACTGGAGACCAGGAGGTCGCGGGTTCAACCCCCGCCAAGGTCGGCAACATTCTTTCGTGGAGATTGATCATGAAATATTTTCTACGGTCATTCTCTCCCTTCCGCTGATTCTAGAAGGGCAGTTGTCAGTTTCTGGCGAAAGAATGTGCACAATACTGGTTAACCGCTTAGAGGACTAAGCCTGCCCAGTAAACGTGTGGTTAGGTAAACTGACTGCGCTCGACATGACCCCATTGGGTTGACTGGGCCGTAAAACCTCAACACAAACAAAATCTCATAGGTGAACACAGCTCTCTCTATATAGTCTAGAAGATTTTCATCTTGTGTTGGTTCTTACAAAGAATATAGCAACAGATAAAATGGGTAGTTCTGTCCAGATAAATATTTTTTCTTACTTCATCATGAAAATTCAACTGATTACCATATTTACCCAAAGTATTAGGACAGACAGCCCTTAGGAAACAGTATAGACCCAGATCAGCTATGATCAGGGTCTATACTGTTTCCCATTTATCCAGCAGTTTTCTGATCAAGGTCTATACTGTTGCCACTCATCCAGCAGTTTTTAAGTCACATCAGCAGGTATAGTCTAGTAGTGAAACTAAAGTGTTCAAAGTTTAGGAGACATATGATAAGGAGTTAAAGGGCCCAAATGCTTAGGGAAAATATGGTAACCACAACACACTTGTGTGCAGAAATAAAAAAAAATGCCAGTACATGTTGGTCACAAAAAAAAAATAAAAAAATCTGGAGTTATGATTAACCCATTTTAGTCAGGGGGAAAAGGTATTTCGCAAACAGTACACATGCAGAGCAGATGCAGCAGAATGTGTCATCTGATCAGGGTCTACACTGCATTAAATACAGGAATTTCTATAAAACATGATACACTACAACCTCTTTATAACACGGTTTGTTATAACACGGTTCGTTATAACACGGTTTTGGATATAACACGGTTCAAAGATGGATCCCAAAAATGTATAGATTATATTGAAAAATGACCATAAATGGTCATTTTTCAATATAATCTGTACATTATTGTTCGGATATAACACGGTTGTTTAACTAACATGGTTTATGATATGGACCCCAACAATAGTGCTATAAAGAGGTTGTGGTGTAATAATAAAAACTAACCAGATGCTCTGCTATGGGAAATAGACTGGTCCAAAGGTTTGTGATGGAAAAGTCCACTCGACATAAATGGGTTAAATACCTAAACTAGACTGTTCACAGTTGAGACTACCCAGTCATTTCATTCAGTTTGGCTTTTTGCTAAATTCATAACAGGGCTCACCTGTATGGAATCAGTTGACAGAGTATGGTGGACAAGGGGGTGGACAGAACAACAGAATTTTAGTGGGATTTGTGGCTTTTTTTTGTTAATTTAAATTTAGAGCTGGATAAAGACAATTACTTAAATTCAGGCTTCATTCATATCATATAAAGGAAGTTAACAAATAATGGATGAATAATTATTAGACTTTAAATTATTGTCTAATATGAAAAGATGCTATGCTGTCAAGTGAGCTAAGTTGAAGACCCTGGATTATTCACTTCAACAATTTTCTTTTTCTGCACTCAACTTTTAGGATATATTATAGATGTATGTTTTAACCCTTAAAGCACCAGTCACTACATCAGCCGACATTCTAAAATATATTTTTTATATTTCCAAGACAAGGTCTGGCATTTCATGTGCATTGTCTGCTAGGCAGACAATTCACAGAAAATTTGAAGCCTTCTGTTTTTGGGGAAATAAAAAAAAGTTGTCTGCTACAGTTATAAATGGTTCTTTAAGTAAGGGTTTAAATAATTTACAAACTGCATGTATATTGAAAAAACAGCTGCACAAATATTGTCTTGATTCTGTCTTTACTTATTATAAAAATCTACATAACATATTGACAAGGTCACAGTGTTTCATTTACATGTATGAGAAATATTTTTTCAAAATAAGAGGTTTACAATAAGTAATACTACATAGTGGTTTATAAGTGTGACATAGGTACTTCTGCACCTGAATACACTATTCCAAAGAGAGCTAATGGATCCTAAAGTGTGCCGGCCACAGTAGCTCATTCGAATGCGCGTCTGACTGGTGATCAGGAGGTAGTAGTTAGATCCCCACCAGGTCCAGCAACATTCTTTCATAGAGATTGATCATGAAATATTTTCTATGGTCATTCCCTCCCTTCCACTGACTGAAGAAGGGCAGTTGTCAGTTTCTGGTGAAAGAATGTCCACAAGTACTGGTTAACTGCTTAGAGGATTAAGCCTGTTGATAAACTGATTGGCTGGACATGACCATAATGAGTTGACTGGGCCATAAAGCTTCAACTCAGTCAAAATCCTTAACCCTAGTCCTGCAGAACCTTAGTATATCCTGCCTTTGCAAAAAAGTGTAGATCCAGATCAGTTGGCTTCTTCAGAAGCCAACAGATCTGGATCTGCACTGTTTGCCATTAAGTATGTGAATTTATATCAACAATCTGGATGAAGTAATCTGATTGGCTGAAAATTAGAAATGGGTATTGCATCTTAATTTATTCAGCAGGACAAGGGTAAAGTGTCTTGTCCAAAAGTTGACTGAAACAACAATCTTTGCTACAACACCTCTCCATAAATAAAAGTTAAGATTGGAGTCTATAGCTAGTCACTCTTTTGTCAGACAAGAAAACGCAGGAGACTGATATGGTGTATGTTTCAGTGGGAACAAAAGACATTCACATCTGCCTACTACAATAAAAAAATAGAATTGGCTTCACACCCATCTGCTTATGGCTAGATATGATTGCTTGCACTAATGGAATGGATGTGAATTCACCGGCAGCACATAAATTGCTTTTTAACTTTTTAAATCAAGGAGTCATTACACTACAGAATTTAGCATAAAAAAGTCTTGTCTGAACAGCTTCCACATTGAGTTTCCTCTTGTACAAACTTTAATTTTAATAAATAATGGCCCTGTTATTTGCAAAACTATTTTATAGGGGAAATGTTTGCTTTTTATGAGACCATACTGATAGACACATTAACTGATGTTCTATCAGTACTTTACCTATACCGGCATGATTATGGCCAAATTCAGCAGATGACAAATTGGTGATATTTTATCTTATTTTTTCTCAGAAAATAGGCTTTGACATTTCAAGCAAATTGTCTCCTCAGAATATTTAGGATAAATATGCACTTTACCATTTTCATTGTTGCATGAATTTGCACACACTATAATAACCCAAAGTATTAGGACAGACAAGCCTGTGCAAAACATTATAGATCCGGATCACAGGATGTAACATCTGATCAGGTTCTACACTGTTTGCCACTCAGTTCATCAGTTTTTGGACAGATTAAAATGTAGTAAAATCAGCAGGTAGTAAAATGGCTTTGTTCAAAGTTTAGGACAAGTAAGGTAAGAAGTTAAGCTGTCCCAATATTTATGGTTAATACTGTCTTTATCTTTATCAAAAATCATGTTGAATATGAGCTGTTGTGCAGAAATGAATGGCTGAATGACTAATGCTTCAAATGAGTCGTGGTATTCCCTTAAAGCGGGAATTACAGCTTCAGCTGATGACATTCTGAAATATTTTTGTTTTGTTTTTCAGAGTATATAAGGATAGGCAGATGATCTGGCTGAAATGTTATGCCTTTTTTCTCTGAAAATTAATATAAAAAAGGAATAGATTGTCATCTGCTACAATTTTTGCATGGTGCTTTACAGGTTATAAATCTTGCCTTTTGCCTAACATAAAAATGGTCCCAATGGCCTACACATCTACATGGTTCTGTATGCCACTTACTTATACTATATGAAACAGCAAATGACCAGACCAGCTTGTGCATCAAGACCATCACAGCTCTTTACTCTGATCTTCAAATGTCACAGTCTGGATTCCAATGGAAAATATAATTAATTGTCTGTTTCAGGACACATTTTATGAGAAGCCAAAAGTAAATCAAATTTTCCTTCCTTTTCATTCACAGGTTTTGGCCTCTTTAGGTAGATTTGGGTTTATTTTTGCTTAGAAGTGCAGTTAATTACACATCCTATTCTGTACGGTTTGGGTTAACAGATCCTTGCTTTTCTTTATTGAAGCATGTCTTGAGAAAAGTACCCATATTACTTGTGAGATTCTGGACAACCTGCACATACAGTCTGGGCAGTGTTTTTACTCATATTGCAGAATGTACTTGTATTATGAATAGTGATTTTCTGAGCAGACTGAACAGAAGCATATGGCTGATTTGGGATCTTAAAGGCATTGTTTTCTCATGTGTCTTAATCATTTAAGCTTGCCATTCTTTTATACTTGAAATCTGATGTAATCTCGTGTAAGTATTAACCCTTGTCCTGCTGAACCCGGATATACTCTGTTTTGCAAACAGTATAGATCCAGATCAGTTGGCTTCTGAAGAAGCCAACTGATCTGGATCTGCACTGTTTGTAATTAAGTTTATGAATTTAGAGCAATAATCTGGATCAAGTAATCTGACTGGTTGAAAATTTAGAAGTGGGCATGGCATCTTAATTTATTCAGCAGGACAAGGGTTAATTAATATTCTTGAAAAAAAATTTGTATGATTTCTTTCTTGTTTGTATTTCAAATTTACTATTTGTCTACTTGTGTGTAAAAAAACTTACAAGGATTCTGAAATATAACTTGAATGAGAGTGTCAATTCTTTTGTAATGTACCTAGCTTTTCTTTCTGTTATCTTGCTGTTTGGTGGTCCAATACAAAATCTGAGAATTTTCCTAAATGACAAACTTTAAATCTTGTGACCTGGAGACTTTCTGTTCAGTTTTGTGGATTTTCTTATAACTGTTTCAGGAGTTTAAGGAGCATGAAGGATGTTTCATTATTTCATTATTCTTCATGAACTTTGGAACTTTAATAAAAAGAGCAGTTTTTTTGTGAGAAAATTGTTTTTGTATAGTTTAACAGTTTATCTATCAGTAATTGGTTTGATTAGGATATAAAGAAGCGCAGATTTGTCATGTGCGTCAAGTGTTGCTGTGTTCATTAGTATAAAGAAAATTTACTGTAGGCAAGTAAACAGGCATTTCATAAGAAACAAAACAAACATTTTTTTTTATGATCAAGAATTGCCATGTCTGTCTTTATAATTAAAAAACAAAAAACAAAAAAAAAAAAAAAAAAAAAAAAAAAAAAAACACATTGCTGATATGGAATAAAGAAATATGCTCATTTTTTTCTGCCTTTTCAACACTATCTTCAAAGCCTGATTTTTGTAAAATGACTCACTATCTACATATTTTCATTTGCAATGCCAGATTTGTAATTTGGCTTTTTTTAAATGCAGGTTTTACTATTGACCTTTTTCCTAAAAACTGTAGTTTAAAAAAGTAGGTACAGTTATTACATAGCTGTGGGTAATAGGGCCCTTTCTATGGTAGTCTGCTATTGAATCTCATTATTATTTCACTACTTGCAATGGTTAACCCATTTATGCCTTGCAGCCCATAAAAGGGACATTGGCAAACAGTGTAGACCTAGATCAGATGGGGCAAAATGTGGCATCTGATCAGGGTCTATACTGTTTGCATTTAGGAAAGGAATTTCTGTAAAACATGGTAACATAAAAAAACTAACCAATCACTCCTAATATTGAAATGAACCAGTCTAAAGAGCTAAGGTAGCAGATTCTAGGCATAAATGGGTTAACTGAACATCCAGAAACTCAAAATTTAATTTTGTCTAACTTTAAATACAGTCATTGATTCAAGTTTTATTTTTAGCTCACCTGAGCCAAAGGCTCAAGGTGAGCTTTTGTGACTGGTCCTCGTCTGTCGTGCGTCGTCTGTCTGTCAACTTTTTACTTAAAAGACATCTCCTCCTAAACTGGTGAATGGATTTTGAAATAATTTTACAGGAATGTTCCTTGGGTGACCCTCTACCAAAATTGACTAAATGGTTCTGCTCCACTAAACAAAATGGCTGCCAGAGCTAAAAATAGAAAAATCTCAAAACAACATCTCCTCCTAAGCCACTGAATGGATTTTGAAATAATTTCACAGGAATGTTCCTTAGATGACCCTCTACCAAAATTGCCTAAATGGTTCCACTCAGCTAAACAAAATGGCCGCCAGAGCTAAAAATGGAAAAACCTTTAAACGACATCTCCTCCCAGGCCAATGACCGGATTTCAAAATAATTTAACAGAAATGTTCCTCTCATGCCCCTTTACCAAAATGGCTAAAATGGTTCCGCTCTGCCAAACAAAATGGCCGCCAGAGCTAAAACTAGGAAAAACCTTTAAACGACATCTCCTCCCAGGCCAATGGCCGATTTCAAAATAATTTCACAGAAATGTTCCTCTCATGCCCCTTTACGAAAATTGCTAGAATGGTTTGGCTCCGCTAAACAAAATGGCCACCAGAGCTAAAAATAGAAAAAACCTTTTAAACGACATCTTCTTCTAGGCCAAGGGCCCAATTTCAAAATAATTTTACTGAAATGTTCCTCTCATGCCCCTTTACCAAAATTGCTAAAATGGTTTGCCTCCGCTGAACAAAATGGCCACCAGAGCTAAAAATAGAAAAAAGGCATAGACTGTCATGCGTCTGTCAATAATTTTCTTAAGAGACATCTTCTCCAAAACTGGTTAATGGATTTTGAAATAATTTTACAGGAATGTTTCTTGAGTGACCCGCTACCAAAATTGCTAAAATGGTTCTGCTCCGCTAAACAAAATGGCCACCAGAGCTAAAAATAGAAAAACCTTCAAACAACATCTCCCATGCCAGTGGCCCGATTTCAAAATAATTTCACAGAAATGTTCCTCTAATGCCCCTTTACCAAAATTGCTAAAATGGTTCCACTCTGCTAAACAAAATGGCTGTCAGTGCTAAAAATAGAAAAACCTTTAAACGACATCTCCTCTTAGGCCTATGACCGGATTTCAAAATAATTTCACAAAAATGTTCCTCTTATGACCCTTTACCAAAATTGCTAAAATAGTTCCATTTAGCTGAACAAAATGGCCACCAGAGCTAAAAAAAGAAAAAGGGCGTAGACTGTCATGTGTCTATCAACAGTCTACTTAAGAGACATCTCCTCCTAAACGGGTTAATGGATTTTGAAATAATTTTACAGGAATGTTTCTTGAGTGACCCTCTACCAAAATTGCTAAAATGGTTCTGCTCGGATGAACAAAATGGCTGCCAGAGCTAAAAATAATAGAAAAAAAACTTAAAGGACATCTCCTCTAAGGCTAATGGCTCGATTTCAAATAATTTCACAGAAATGTTCCTCTAATGCCCTTTTACCAAAATTGCTAAAATGGTTCTGCTTCGCTGAAAAAAATGGCCACCAGAGCTTAAAATAGAAAAACCTTTAAACAACATCTCTTCTTAGGCTTATGACCGGATATCAAAATAATTTCACAGAAATGTTCCTCTTATGTCCCTTGACCAAAACTGCTAAAATGGTTCCCTTTGGCTTAACAAAATGGCCACCAGAGCTAAAAATACAAAAAGGGCATAGACTGTCATGCGTCTGTCAACAATTTACTTAAAAGACATCTCCCCTTAAACTGGTTAATGGATTTTGAAATAATTTTACAGGAATGTTTCTTGAGTGATTCTCTACTAAATTGCTAAAATGGTGCCGTTCTGCTAAACAAAATGGCATCCAGAGCAAAAAAAAAAGAAAATCTTTAAACAACATCTCCTCCTAGGCCAAGGGCCTAATTTCAAAATAATTTCACAGAAATGTTCCTCTAATACCCCTTTACCAAAATTGCTAAAATGGTTCTGCTCTGCTGAACAAAATAGCCATCAGAGCTAAAAATAGAAAAACCTTTAAACAACATCTCCTCCTAGGCCTATGGCCTGATTTCAAAATAATTTCGCTGAAATGTTCCTCTGATTAAGTCATATTCACCTTGAGTGCTGTGATACTCAGGTGAGTGATATAGGGCCATCATGGCCCTCTTGTTATTAGTTTTCATATGGTCTTTTTTTTATTAGTTTTGTATTTTATTGGTATACATGATCTACACTATCAATTTTATTCCATTTTGGCAGTCGTTAAGTTTTTTCTGATGAATAATGGTTGCCAGCATGATAGTTTAAGCCTTCAGCTATGTGGAGGAAAAAATCAGCTGGTGAAAATGGTGAATGGTTAGTGTAAGGCCACATATGAGAAAAATACTAGCTGTTCAGTTTCATGTAGATTTCTTTGTTTTTTTTATTTGTTTTCTTTCTTTGTAAGACTGACTACTTCCCTTTAGTTCAGTAGTGAGGAGAGCTGTTGAATTTATTCTCATTATTTATACCCCCTCCCTGCAAACTATGTTTGTGTGGGTGGTATACTGTTTTCATGTTGTCCATCCATTCGCTATCGGTCCATCTTGAGCAAGGGGTATCTACCGTAATAAGCACTGCTTATTGACATTTCTTGTTTTGTCTTTGTTCAGATCTTTAGAATATTCACCATATTAGTTTTAGACCAACTTCTTTATTAGATTTTGGTCAGTTATTACCACAATTTGGACCAAGTGTGTTTTCTCTTTCTGTTACAGGCATATGATGATAGCTTCATCCCAGACTGGCTGGCGTAAGTTGCTTTTATTTGATGCATAATTTGCCTTCAGTAGGCTGCACAATCACACTGTTTGATCTTTATCTAAGTCACCAGTCAGAATCAGTAGATACTGTAGAATATATTGACAGACAGAGAAGGCCTTGATTACAATGTATGGATGTTCTTAAAACATGATAGTCGTAACAAAGGAATGAAGCATAGCTGAAAAAATATTCTGCCTTTCGTGGGAATCGAACCCGGTCCTCCCAGTTAAAAGAGTCGACTCCCAAACGCAGTTGTCAGAGATTGTCAGAGATATACTTAGAAGCTATGCGTAATCTGCCAAGGCAGATAATCGAAGGTAGGAGTGCTAGGCCGTAACACTCCCCCTTTTCAAGGAAGTCATCATTTATGATGACGTGAAGCCATTTTCGGCGTATAAAGTCCTATCCCGGACCAGCCCCCATCTTACGACATGAAAGCCGTAACAAAGGAATGAAACATAGCTGAAAAAATTTCGAACCCGGTCCTCCCGGTTAAAAATCCAATGCTCTAACCACTGAGCCAAAGAGTCGACTCCCTGACGCAGCTGTCAGAGATTGTATATGTACTTAGAAGCTATGCGTAATCTGCCAAGGCAGATAATCGAAGGTAGGAGTGCTAGGCCGTAACAATGTGCAGGCTGATCTGGGCCTTATGTGGGATTGATACACTTTCAGGGAGGCAGCTATGTCAAAATGGGTTTTGCCTCCTCTCTGAATGAGATCTACTCTAAAAGGAAATAATTTACTCCCAGGAAATTCTTTCCTTTTAGAGTAGACTCTTTTTCAAACAGAACTGTTACAGGGCAGTTTAGTTTGTAAAGCGCTACCTGTCCTTTCTTACAGGTGAGCTCAAAAGAGCTTGACATGCAAGAAAGCAAACAGGAAGTCACAAAAGTTGTTTCTCTTGGCAGAAAAGGCAAAAAAAAAAACAAAAAAAAAAACAAAAAAAAACACTACCAAGTATTTCCTTTAAGCGTTTGCACTTTTCGTATGTAGCACCTGATTTATCATCAGATATTTCAAGTATTTTGAGGTAAAATATGACAGATAGATTCAATTTTCAGCAGATGACATTTTGAATTTTTTTTGTTTGTTTATTTTTCAGAGAAGATAAGGCATGACATTTCTTGTGAATCATCTGCCTAGCAGACTACTTACATAAAATTTAAAGTTTTATTTTCTCAGAAAAATAACAGTCAATTTTAGAATGTTGTCTGCTACAAAATTGCTTAGAGCTTTAGGCCATACCAAATAAATTAATAGATTCTCATCCAAATTTTAGAAAAAAATGGGGCGAGTGGGTGGATTTTATTTCTTATTTTTGAACTTTCATGGAAAACATTAATCAAAACAAAACAAGGTAACAGACAGTACGGATTGTGAAAAAGGCAGCAAAATTTTTGTTATTATTCTAAAATCTATAAAAAAAGGATGCTTTCCAATCAATAACAGCCAGATAAAAGCTGACTTCAACATTAGCATGGCTGCGTGTAAAAAAAGTTTCCACCCCAAAATTGTTTATTGGTCAGATTTTTTTAGGGGTGGGTGGGGATGAGAATCTAAAAATTTATTTGGTATTGCCTTAAGGGTTGTCAATTTGTTAGCACTCTGGGTAAAATTTTCAGCAGATGACATATTGAAATTTTTTTTTTTTTTTCCAGAAAACAGGTTTTGACATTTCATGCAGTGGAGACAATTTGCATGAATTGTCAAATCCTGTTGTCTGGAAAAAATATCAGTTTTTCATCGGCTGAATTTGCCTATAGAATGGTAAAGGTTAATCTGCTTGTACAAATTTTCTTGCCTACAGTAACAGCCTTCATGCAGTAAATTGTAATACATCATTAGATCCACAAAATTCCCAAATACTGTACATGTGAAACTTCATCTTTACTTATTGTTCTGATCACTGAGTAAATCTACTGTTTACTCTAAATACTTTGTGTACACTTGAACCTCAAATTACTGTCTGCTAAGTTCTCTGGGTCCATACTAAGCTCTCGAGAGGAGGGGTATCCAGATAATGAGTTATTTCTCTATGAAAACATGTTGTAGGTACTCATTAGAAGAACTCAGTGAGGTGCTTCTAACGAGTACCCACAATATAAGTTTTCATGGAGAAATAAGAAAAATATCAACACTTCAAGGCAAAAAATACACCTTATCTTGGTACCTTAGGACACTTTATGTGGGTAATATAGTGAGCTTGTTATTTACTGATGCATTTCTGTTAGACAATTTAAGTGGAATATTTGATGCTATACAGATTTCTTCCCTGGATGTGATACATTATGCCTGTTTTTTCTAGGGAAACATTATGGGTACTGTACGGGGTGCTTACTGTCTGCAGACACATTTCATCAGCTTTGTTCATGTTGTTGTTATTGTGCCAATTTTTAATGCTACCAGGCACCCGAGGCACATGGATGCAGCATCAAATGGCTATTGCCCATCACCAAGTGTCTCCCTGTCCACTTTATACTCAACCCAGGTCATGTTGAGTAAGAGCTAGGTGTACTAATTGGTTTGAAAAGTTTTCTCATCCTAAGCAGGATTCGAACCCATGACTTTCCATTTTCAAGTCATGAGTGCTGACCACTAGGCCACCCATCCCACAATAGTTTGTGCTTCCTTCTGTTTTTATATGATTAAAATTTACCAATTAACAAAAATGAATGAGTTCAGTAAATGTTGTTTTAAAATGTTGCAACGCAAATTGACCATGTTCCTCCCATTATTTTAGACATTCGTATATTTGCCTTGTCCTATACATTATATTAATTCATTTTCCATTTAATGAGAGAAAAATTTTTCTTTAGTTAATATGAAATGTATCTTTTATTTCATAATGCAGAAGACAGCCGGAAAAGCCTAAAGACGAGCCTAAACCTCCACAGAAGCGATCTCCTCGACCAATATCTGCGAAGTATCGATACAGGAGTGAACCTCCTGCTCCTCCTCCCACTGTTATCAATGTCCCAGAACCTGAACCTAAAGAAGATGTAGTAGTTAGTGATGGCACTCAGACTCTAGACACTGTTGGTATACAGACAGAGAGAAAGCTTCTAGAAGAATATGATCACGTAAGATTTATGATTGCTTTGCTTTCATCTTGATTGCCTAATATTAACGCTGAGCACTCTAGGTAAAATTTTCAGCAGACGATATATTGAATAATTTTTCTTATTTTTCCCCATAAAACAGGATTTGACATTTCATGCAAATTGTCTCCAATGGAGACAATTTGTATGAAATGCCAAATCCTGTTTTCTGGGAAAAATAAAAAAAAATATCACCAATTTGTTGTCTGCTGAATTAGCCCAGAGAGTGGTAAAGATTAAAGCGTTTCTACATATATATATCATATTAACCGAAGTATTTGGGTACTTTAACTCCTGAACATCAGATGACTTGTTAAGGATATGTATTTGGTGATAATGTTGGGATAATTTTCTCCTTAATAAAAATATGATACTGAAGAGTACCCACGACATATGTTTTTATGGAGAAATAAGAAAAAAATTCTCAAAATTATCACCAAATACATCCCCTTAACAAGTCTTATGTTCTAAACTTTGATCAAGTCCGTTTTACCTCCTGTTAATGTGTGTAAAAACTGCTGGATGTGTGGCAAACAGGGTAGATCCTGATCATATGCCACATTCTGTATTATCTGATATGGGTCTATGCTGTTTGCTCAGGCATATCTGTCTGAATGCTAAGGTTTGATATGGTATTTGGTATATGTTTGACTGGCTTAAGGCTTCTGTACATCTGCAAAAAGACAAAGAATTGAAAACACTTATGCAAAGATATTTCATTTGTGTAAGTTATACCCCATTTTACATTTTGGCTTTCTCTGGAGCATAATCTAAACTGGAAAGATTTTAACGCTTAGCACTCTGGGTAAAAATTTCAGCAGACAACATTTTGAAATATTTTTCTTATTTTTTTTTTCCCAGAAAATAGGCTTTTGACATTTTATACAAATTGTGCCAGCCTTGGTGGCTCAGTTGGATGTGCGTCCGACAGGTGATCAGGCGGTTAAGGGTTGGAGCCGGCCGGGTTGGCAACTTTCTTTCATGGAGATTTGATTTTGAAATATTTTCTACAGTCATTCTCTCCCTTCCGCTGATTCAAGAAGGGACGTCAGTTTCTGGCAAAAGAATGTGCACAATACTGGTTAACCGCTTAGAGGACTAAGCCTCCCTAGTAAACAAGTGGTTAAGTAAACTGACCGCTCTCGACATGACCCCATTGGGTTGACTGGGCCATAAAACTTCAACACAAACAATTCATGCAAATTATCTTCACACATTAAATGTCAAAACCTATTTTCTGTCAAAAATAAGAAAAAAATTATCAATTTGTTGTCTGCTAAATATGCCTATAGAGTGGGAAAGGTTAATAAACATGGACAATAGAGTGATTGAACTTGGTTTTATTAACAGCTGAAGCATGGTGATTAACCCATTGTAGTCTGGAAACCCCTAAAAGGGTATTTGGCAAACAGTGCAGACCCATGTCAGATGCTGCAGAATGCAGCATCTGATCAGGGTTGCCACTGTTTGCAAATAGTTAAACCATTTTTCTCTAGGAATATCTAAATCACATAGCCTGACATACTTAAAATCAGAATTAGAATCTTCCAATATATAGTGTGGGGGAGTTCATTCAGTCTACAGTGGGTTAAAATGAATGGATGCATCTCAAAGGGAAGAAATTCTGACATGGAAACATTTGCCTCCTGCTGCCATGAGGCTTCCTGTAAAGAAAAACATTCATTCCATCTGGGAGCAAATTCTATACCCATTTAATATGATGTATCCTATAAGAGTAACTCAGTTTTAAAAGAAACACTTTTAGGGGACTGGTGGTAACTGTCAAAATTGTTTTTGCTCCATTCTGAAAGGGGGTCTTCTCTAAAATGAAAGAATTTTGTTCCCATCAGGAGCAAGTTGTTTATGTTTTAGAGTTGATCCTGTTCAGAAGGTGATTGGTGTGTAGGACAATAGACAGGAAGTCACAAAAGTAGTCTCCCTTGTGAAAAATTACAGCTTAACTTCCAGGTGTATCCATTCACCTTAAACTGTTGCATGCAATACCATATTTACCCTAAGTATACGGACACCTCAGCTTCTTATCATACTTGTTCCAAAATGTGAACAACTACAATTTACTACCCGATGTTGTGTCTAAAAATTGCTGGATGAGTGGCAAACAGTATAGACCTTGATGAGATATTGCATTCTGCAGCATCTCATCTGGGTCTACACTGTTTACTCAGGACTGTCTGTCCGAATACATACGGTAAATACAATAACCTCTTATTGCCTCAATGGAATGTTATTGTTGTGATGCTTCTCACTGTGTTAGAATCATGTTGAAATTGGCTGTCACTAACTTTGTGGTGTGCTTGCCCAAGAACCTTTATATTTTACTGCCAAATATACCCATTTAATATGATGTATAGATGTGGCTAACAGTTTGCTATTTAGAGAGTGTTGGGTGTTGGTGTTAGTAGTAATTATAAGAAGTGGTTTACTTAGTTTTATTGACAATTATATATCCCCTTTATTAAACTTTTTGTTACTTATGTTAACGATACAGATTATTTGTGATTATGATAAGATATATTAATTTACTAACATCTGGTATTACAGGGTCCAGTAATACCCCCATATAGGTGATAGAAAAACTTTTTTTTAAAAGTCTAAGAATTATTAGAGTTCTTTAACATATAAAATTAAAAGTCACTGCTGAGGATACTATCAGTTGGCAGATAAATGAATGTGTATCCTTTTATGTTTGATGTCTCAGAAAAAATCACTATTATAACTAAAATCCCATTGAATAATACACTTATGCAAGTAAGTACATGTATAGTGTTTTATAAGGACAAAGCTGTGAAGTCAGTGACATATAGTCAGAGAATGCATCTCCATCCCAGACTTGGTATTGTCTTGAACATCATTGGTAGAAACAGGACATAAGTAGTCCTACAAACATATTTGCTTGTTATAATTAAGAAATACTGTGATTTCAGAGAACAGTGTCTGATCTGATATCAATGGTAAAAGTATTTATTTTCAATATATTTGTAATAGTTATTACAGTCTGTTTCACGAGACAAGGTTTACAGAGAGTTTTTCATCAACGAAATAAATGAAAACACAGTGCTAGATAAGAGGGTACCCAAATATTTTTTTTTCTTATTTCTCTACCAAAATATGTAGGTACTGCTAAACCTGACAGAGACACTTCTAATGAGGAACCCCAACATATTGTCACCTTTATTGCATGATGCCTCTGACTTCAAATAAATAAATAAAGCATTCATTGACATTTTGTACAAAGGTGACAAATTATATTTTTACAGAGAAATAAAAAAAATGTTGACATCATTTGCTTGAATATGTTCCTTATGTTGAGCTATGGGAAATACACATTTAGAATTCTGAAAATAAGAGAATTAACCTGATCACGATTCTTCAGATTTCTTTTTCATGTAATAAAGCATGAAAATTATTTAGTGAAATTTCTAATGGGTTACTAGCGGTACATGTTTTCTTAGGGAAATAAGAAAAAATTACTGATGTTTTTGGTATAAAATCATTTTATATTCTGCAGCTTCTATCTGTCACATCTAAAACATTAAGACAGTATGTGTATGTATACAAACAAGGAAAAATTCTCTCAATAGTATGTAACTTATGCTAACCCTTAACGCTTAGCACTCTGGGTAAAAATTTCAGCAGACAGCATATTGGTGATTTTTTTTTTTCCCAGAAAACAGGTTTTGACATTTCAGGCAAATTGTCTCCAGTGGAGACAATTTGCATGAAATGTCAAATCCTGTCCAGGAAAAATGATTTTTTTTTCCCATCAATTTGTCATCTGCTGAATTAGCCCATAGAGTGGTAATGGTTAAAGCATTAGTCACAACAGTAACAGATGGCATTCTAAAATATTTTGTTGTATTTTTTCAGAGAAAGTAAAGCTTGATATTTCATTTGAATCTTCAGCTGCCAGGCAGATGATACCCATGAAATATCAAGTCTTATTTTCTCAAAGAAAAACATAAAAAAATATTTTTTGAGGATGTCAGCTTCAGCATTTTTGAAAAGTGCTTTAATGGATAACAGTGAGGGCAGTCCAGTCATGATCTTTCTTGTTTAAAAGTACCTTCCTTGGTATCCAGTAAAGATCCTGTATTAATGGCATCTTAAAACCTTTTATCTTGTGAAACAGAGTATTAAACTTCTCCATTTTCTCTGCTTTCCAGCATACTACAATAATAATCCCAGAGCTTTTAGGTGCTTCATGTATTGCATGGCATTTTAGCATGTGCACTTTAGATTATCTCAGCAAGAAGATTTTCTACGTTTATAAACAATTTCTTTCAGGAAAAGTTGTGCCAAGGTTTATATGTTGCTTTTAAGTCAACAGTGAAAGGTTTTGTTCACACATATAAAATTTCATAAGCAAGATAGTTCCGATAATGATCATTACTAAAATGATTAATTTTGCATTGATGGGAAAGAATGAGGGCATCATTTTATGTATTAAATACCAGGGAATGTTAAAATGGTAAGGCTTGTCACATTAACTGCCCAGGTTTGGAAAATTAAATGTAGTTACATATAATAAAAGGGAAACTGTTTTGTTTTGTTTTTTTGTAAGGAGAGGGAAGCACAAAAGGGAACATAGATGACGGGTGAGGCAAGAGAGGCTGCCCACCACTCATTACATATTAGTTTTCTGGAGCACTGATTATCAACAATATTTTACCTGTCAGAGTGACTCAATTGATGGAGTATCTGCTTCAAGACTGGGACGTTGTGGGTAAGATCCTCAGCTGGAGTGTAACCAACAACCGGCCAGATACCTGGCCGGTTGTTGGTTACACTCCAGCTGAGGATTTTACCCACAACCTCCCAATCCTGAAGCAGATGCTTCATCAACTGAGGCTTGTTTAATTTGCTGCTAGCTGTTCTTTTACTTGGCACTCAGGATTCAGAAAAAGAGGTAGTACTGGTTTCACCAGTATGACTAATATTACGTCAATGTCTTTGGGGTATGATACTACAATGAAGCAGCACTATAAAAGGGCATCATGTCTACCATCACATCTTTGCAGGCCTTGGTGGCTCAGTTGGATGCATGTCTGACTGGTGATCAGGAGGTTACGGGTTTGACCCCCGCCAAGTCAGCAACATTCTTTCATGGAGATTGATCATGAAATATTTCCTACGGTCACTCTCTCCCTTCTGCTGATTCAAGAAGGGCAGTTGTCAGTTTCTGGTGTAAGAATATGCTTAATACTGGTTAACCACTTAGAGAACTAAGCCAGCCCAGTAAAAGTGTGTTAGGTAAACTGACTGCACCTGACATGACCCCATTGGGTTGATTGGGCCATAAAACCTCAATACAAACAAACAAACTACTATCACATTTAATCTACTGTCTGGACATGACTGAAAGCGTGTTGGTAAAAGTAAAGGTGTCCAATAGGGCATAAGGGCTATGGGAGTTAGAACCCACTGTGTCTTGGACTATGAAAGAATATGAAAGGTGAGAGTGTTCCTCTCCTTTTGCTGCCTTTGACCTTCCCCCAAAGGGTACCAATTTACTGCTGGGTGAACATAATAGTTTTTCAGTAGAAAGCTTGAGCTTGGCTCTAACCAGCAACCTTCAGCACCACAGTTAAATACTCTAACTGCTCGGCTATGGCATGTTGACAGTGTCCTTAAACCTCAACTCAAACAATTCTACAATTCTTTCTTGACTGATTCGAACATACAAGTGTTTTTGATACTAGTAGTTTTATACATTTTGTAAACTGTGCATGAATCTTCCAGAAGGTGGTAGTATAAATCTTTGTAATGTGTTATCCATGTTGTAATGGTCGCTTATATATATGTATATGTATAAAAGGCTTTGTTAAAATATGCCTTGTAGTAGTTTAGTCTTTGACCTGCTGAATTCAAATATTAGAAGATGACATTTGACCCTGGTACTGCTGAACCATGATATGCCATGCTTTTGCAAACAGTATAGATCCAGGTCAGTTGACTGATCTGGATCTGCACTGTTTGTCATTCAGTATGTGAATTTACATCAATAACCTGGATTAAGTCATCTGATTGGCTGACATTTAGAAGTGGGCATGACATTTTAATTTATACAGCATGTTAAGGGATAAAAATATTTTGTTTTCTTTCCCCTTGAAATAGGGCTTAATATTTCATGCAGACTATCTGCTTTGAAACTTTAACCCTTGCCATGCTGAATAAAGTAAGATGCCACCCCACTTCTAATTTTCAGCCAGTCAGATTACTTGATCCAAATTGTTGTTATAAATTCCAATACTTAATGACAAACAGTGCAGATTGAGATCAGTTGGCTGCTTCAGAAGCCAACTGATCTGGGTCTGCACTGTTTGCAAAGGCAGGGCATATTGGGGTTCAGCAGGACTAGGGTTAAGAAGATGACATGCATCAGACGTCACATCCTTTATTCTGAGAAAAATACTAAAGAAATCTGTCATTAGTCATCTGCTAATGTTGCTAGATTAATTTCTTTCCAGTATGTAGCTTTGTTGTATTTTCTTTAATTCTGGTTTATAATTTTGGTATAAGACATGTTATCATTATCCCCCACCCCTGCCTAAAGTAGAAAGATATTGTTTTGCCATCACCTCTTCTTGTCCATCCTTCTGGAGCTATATCTTTGTTTGGTTTGTCAAAAATTGATATTTGATATAGATTTTGATAAGTTAGTAGCCATGAAGTTTGGTCAGAATTGCTTTAGTAACAGCAGTCATTGTTCTTGAAATTCTGGAAATCGACAACATTTTTGTAATTTCAGGGCAATTACTTGGTAACAGGTATTTGGATGCAAACTGCTCTTCTCTCAAAACTCTTTCCATTCTCAATCAAAAGAAAAGCTTTTGTTGTGGATGATAGCTCTGTGAATTGTTATTTGAATTGGTCTTTTAATATCAAAGTTGTTCTTTTAATTAATTAAAATGACAGCTTTCATGCATAGCTTGATATAAAAGGACTGGTTAGGTTTTAATCCTGGTCCTGCTGAACCCAAATATGCCCCACCTTTGCAAACAGTGTCAGTCCAGATCAGCAGCTTCTTCAGAAGCCAACTGATCTGGATCTGTACTATTTGTCATTCAATATGAGAATTTGTATCAACAACCTGGATCAAGCAATCTGATTGGCTGACAGAATTGGGTATGGCATCTTAGTATATTCAGCTTGGCATGGTTTAATAATATTTGTCTTGGTAGCCATATTGCTATCATGGCTTTGGTCAGAAATTCTTTGATAACTGCACAGATATTGTCCTTGAAATACAATTCTTGTACTTTGGATGGAACTTGTTCTCACATATGTTTTCCCATTTTTTTTAGGATGTACAACACAGCATACAGATATTGGGCATTTAACAATGGGCATTAATTTATTAATAATGGGCATTATTGAATTTAAATATTTGCAATGTTGTAATTGTACTATTTTCATAATTTTCTCAGTATTTGAATGAACTGTCTAAACCAGCTTTCTAAGGAAAAACAAGAAAAAACATAACCCATTTGTTTCATCAAAATTTAGCCTAGAGAATGCTAAAAGTTAGCATCCAAGCCATATTAACCCTTGTCTTGCTGAATAAATTAAGGTGTCATACCCATTTCTAGTTTTGAGCCAATCAAATTTATTAACCCTTGTCTTGCTGAATAAATTAAGGTGTCATACCCATTTCTAGTTTTGAGCCAATCAAATTATTTGATCCAGATTGTTGATTTAAATTCACATACTTAACGGCAAACAGTGCAGATCCAGATCAGTTGGCTTCTTCAGAAGCCAACTGATCTGGATCTACACTGTTTGCAAATGTAGGGTATATCCAGGCTCAGCAGGACAAAGGTTAAGCTGGCTGTAATACATGTACTCGTATATGGTGAATAATTTGAACTTCTGTACAGGAGTGGGTATTTATAGGAGAGTTATTATACCCATGGCTTTGAAAAGAAAGGGATACATTTTATGAGTTTTGATCATTCATATAGCCCATCCATTCTAGTTTCACTATGTTTGCAGTAACAAAAGATCCATGAATTTTGAACTGAATTCCTTGATATACATGGCTGTATACAGGTTCATGTAAAAATGCAAATTTACACAGCTGCAAATTTGTTCAGATGGAAAATTTTCCAAACTAAAACCCTGGTGAGATTCAAACTACTAGAGTGTTATTTATGTGTGATATCATATTGGTCAGATTGGCTTGTAGCTATGCACAATTTTAGATATCTTGGATTACAAACAACACATACCAGATTATTGGTAAAGAAGGGATTTAAGCACTATTACAACTGTAAATTGATGCTGTATTTACTGTAACTCTTGACAGTACTAGTCCTAAAACTTGAGCAGGCCCATTAGACTACAACACAGTTCCATTAGACTACAGCACAGGTCCATTAGGCTACAGTAAGATCCATTAGACTACAGTACAAGATGATGTGTCTAAATTGTGCTGACTGAATGGGAAACAGTGCAGACTATTAGTGCAGCTTGGTCAGGATCTGTATTGTTTTCCCAGGCATAGCAGTCTGAATATTTAAGGAAATATGATAGCATTTCATTTGATACTTTTATATCAGAACAGTTTCAGTACTGAAATTTGAACACCTTAACTCCTTACCATACTTGTCCTAAAATTTTAATACATATATTCATTTTACTACCTGCTGATGTGTCTAACAACTGCTGGATGAGTGGCAAACAGTGTAGACACTGATCAGATATCACATTCTGTCTGATCTGGGTCTACACTGTTTGCTCAGGCCTGTCTGTCAAAACAGTTAGGGTAAATACAGTGTGTAGAATGAAAACCTGTTATTTTAGCAGATAGATAATTTGCACCAGTAGACTGACCTGAAGATTAAAAAAAAACAAAAAAGAAAACATCAGGGTTGAACCATAACACTAGATGTGACATGTTTTTTCAGACAAAAAAGTTTGTATTTTTCTCATTTCACCATGAAAACTTGTGGATACACACTAGAAGCCCCTTCCTTAGACACTTCTTATGAGCACCCTAACATATGTTTTGTGGAGAGATAAGAAAAATATTTGTTTGGATATTTCTCCTATCTATAGCCATAGCTCCAGTTAAGAGGAGGGGTATTCTGCATAATATTTTTCTTATTTCTCCATGAAAACATATGTTGTGGGTATTCATTAGAAGCACCTGGGTGGGGCATTTCTAATGAATACCCATAACATATGTTTTCATGGAGAAATAAGAAAAATACCAGCATTTTCTGGTTGAAAAAAAAATAAAAAAAAAGCGCCTTATCTGTAGCTATGCTATATGGAACATAATAGAGCATCATATCAAGAAACTTGCCTTATACATTAACTCTGGTCTTGCTGAACCCAGATAATCCCTGCCTTTGCAAACAGTGTAGATCCAAATCAGCTGGCTTCTGAAGAACTGATCTGAATCTGCACCATTTGTCATTGAGTATATGAATTTGTATCAACAACCTGGATCAAGTGATCTGAAAATTAGAAGTGGGTGTGGCATCTAAATTTATTCAGCATGGCAAGGGTTCATGCTGTTTGTATTTGGCAACAGGCAGGTTTCCTGTTATGTGCTTCACATTAGAAAAGTAATACTAAATTTAAGAAGATATGATACACTGTCAAAGGAGACAACTCTTTCAAAATTATTTTTACCTCCTTTCTGGAGAGGGATCTTTTCTAAAAGGAAAAGAATTTGCTCCACTTGGTAGCAATTTCTTTCCTTTAGAGTAGATCCCTTTTCAGAAGGGGATTGGTGTGCATGAGTCATAAAAAGTTATCCCCCTTGCAGAAAATGGCAGAAAAATCTACCAAGTGTATTCATTCATCTTAACTGTAGTGAAAGGATGCAGCACAACAAGTGTACTTGTACATACATGTGTACAGATTTCAGGGTTCTGTATGCCCATATAAATAGCTAAAAAAGTGGTCACCAAGTAACAATTTGTTGATAGTTTCTTAACAGTAGAAAGATGAAAAAAAAAGACCCATATTTACCTAAATACCGTAACCCTACGTATTGGGACACATCTGCTTACCACACTGGTCCTAAAGTTTGAAATAGTCCATTCTATTACCTCTTGATATGTATAAAATATTGCTGAATGTATGGCAAACAGTGTAGACCCTGATCAGATGTCATGTTCTGTGGTGTCTGAGCTGGGTCTGAACTGTTTGCAATGGCCTATCTGTCCAAATACGTAGGGTTATTAGGCTACCCTAAATATTGGGATACTATACCTTCTTACCATACTTGTCTTAAAACTTGCGCAAGTCCATTTTACTAAATTGATGTGTCTAAAAACCTGCTGAACGAGTGGCAAACATTGTAGACCCTGATCAGATGCTATATTCTATTGCATCTGATCTGGGTCTACACTGCTCAGGCCTGCCTGTCCCAATACCTAGGGTTATTACAGTACATTAGTGTCATAATGGAGTAAACGGACTTCTAATAGTCTGTTTGTGGTCAATAAGAGATCTAAAGTTGTTAAAGCAGTCTTAACCCTTATCTTGCTAAACACGACATGCCCTGTCTTAGCAAACAGTGCAGATCCAGATCAGTTGGATCTGGATCTGCACTGTTTGTCATTAAATATGTGAATTTCTATCAAAAACCCAGATCAAGTACTGATTGGCTGGAAATTAGAAGTGGGCGTGGCATCTTAATTTATACAGCAAGGCAAGGTTAATAGATAATGAAAAGTAATGAGTGTATAAAGTAGTAACCCAGGTCCTGCTGACTGGATATGCCCTTCCTTTGCAAACAGTGTAGATCCAGATCAGTTGGCTTTTCAACTGTTTGTCATCAAGTACATGAATTTGTATCAAAAACCTGGATCAAGTAATCTGATTGGCTGAAAATTAGAAGTGGGCATGATAGCTTAATTTATTCAGCATGGCAAGGGCTGAAATAAAATAAAAATGTAAGGAAAATGTTATTAATATGCTGTCTATTGAACATCATCTCCAACAGACAGAAGAAAAATCCTTTTCCTCTACCAATTTAAATTTAAATTTCATATGCAGCCTCCAGGCACAAGCATGCCTATATATAGTAAAAACTCTAAAAAATCTTTTTCTCCAGAACCACTGGGCTGATTGTCTTGAAGCTAGATATGTAGCCTCTGGGAATCTAGTACTACAAAGTTTATATCTGATGACCCTTGGTTGACCTTAGACCTATTTGCAGCATGGTCATGTGGTATCTTAGACTTAAGAACTGGAAAAGCTGAAATAGTGCTTTTTTCTGTCTGTGATATGGAAATGCAGTCAAATTTAACCCCTATGAATGCTAAAGATCAAGGTTATTTAGTGACCTTGGCAAAAGGTCGCATAGGTTGAATATTTAAGTTCTTTTTCTTAGAAACTACTAGGCTAATTAAAATTATATTTCATACGAAGCCTGTGTGGGATGGGTGAATGAAATTATATTCAATTGTCCAGGTCAGATGACCAAGATGACCACCATGCCCATAGGGATGATCAGCAAAGAACTCTTCAGGCAAAAGAAACCCTGAAAAGTTATCATATCTGTCATTTTATCTCATTCGATTGAGGTGAGAACCTTGAGTTTCTTTGCCTACAGTTAACCAAATTTTAGCTGGAATATTTTAAAGAATATGTCTAGATTCATTAAATCCTAATAATGAACATAAGAACAGCTTATTTCCTCTTACCAAAAGTAATTGCTTTTGAAATATCTTGACAATTTTTCAAGTTTTGCTAATTGATAAATAATTAATCTACAATGATAAAAACCAAGGAAGGTCCTCTGTGGAGAGAAAACAATGGTGGCTGCGATGTCAGCCTGTTCGTTCTTATATATGATAAAAACCTTAAAAAATCTTCTTCTCCAGAACCACTGGGCTAATTGCCTTGAAACTAGGTATGTAGCGTCTGGGATGCAAGTACTATTAAATTTATATAAGTGATGACCTTGGGTTGACCTTATCCATATTTTAAGGCAAGGTCAAATTTGGTCCCTTAGGCTTTTGAATGGGCAAAGCTGAAATAGTGCATATTCTGTTGTTATTATAGTCTGTGATATGGAAATGAGTCAGCTTCAAGAACATATAATTTATGGGTACTCATTAGGAGCATGTAATGGAGGCACTTTAATAAGAACCAAGAGCATACATTAATGGGAACAAATATTCAAAAAAATATTTATCTGGATACCCCTCTTATCTAGAGCAGTCCTGCACATCCTAACACATAGCTCTTGATAAGATGCTTTTTTCAATCCAGAAGTATTGGCATTTTTCTTATTTCTCCACAAAAACTTATGTTGTGGGTACTCATTAGAAGCACCTCGGCTTTTATAATGAGTACCCACAACATGTGGACCCCCATAGCTTAGTGGATAGGAGAGGACTCTTAATCCATTAGGTTTCTCACCGCTGGGGTTCTAGCCTAGTGGATAGGAGAGTTGACTCTTAATCCATTAATCCGCTGGAGTTCGAGCCTCGCTCAGGTCACATGTGGGAAAGCCAAGTTCTGTTTATGGATGATCAGGTGGTTTTTCTCCGGGTTCTCCATTTTTCACCTACCTTTGATGAAACCCACAACATATGTTTTCGTGGAGAAATAAGAAAAACGTTTACCTGATACCCACTCATTTGGACCTGTGCTTACATCTACTGGGGCCTTTACCGTCCAGTATAGTATCCAGTGATTAGCCTGTAAGCAGACAGGAAAGTCCCTCAGCAGACTGAATATATAAGTAAGTAAGTAAGTCAGTAAGCAAGTAAAGACTTCACTTAATGAGGGTTACAACATTTAGAGTATAATATAGCTAATCTTTCATGAGGCCCTGAACAGACTGATCTGAACCTTCACAAAGACATCTTTTGCTTTTGGCATAGCATTATCTTTATCAGAATGTGTCTTGATTGTAACTCTTAAAGCGCAAAGCAAAATTGTAGCAGACAACATTCTGTTTTTTTTAATATTTTTCAGAGAAAATAAGATTGACATTTCATGTCAGTTGTCTGCCTAGGAGACAATTCACATGAAATGCCAAGTCTTATTTTCTCTGAAAAAAAAAATGTCTGCAGCACTAGTGATTTAGTGCTTTAAAGACTAATATTGCTGATATTCTGTTATTAGACTGAAGATGAAGTACAGCAGGGACCTTGGGCCGAGTACCAGATTTATGTAAGAACTGGGGACCGGGTAGGTGCTACAACAAAAGCTGATGTCAAGGTCACACTGTATGGAGACAAAGGACGCACAAAGGAATTCCTTTTAAAGGATTCAGTACGCAATAAAATCAAATTCCAAAGAGGAAAGGTCAGTTTAAGATATTTATTGCATTATTTTTTAACCCAATTAAGACAAATCTTTAAGCATTATTATATACCATATATACCCAAAATATTTGGACACCTTAATCTCTTACTATTGTCAAAAAATTTGAACTACGGTAAATGTCCTAAAATTTAGAACACCTTATTCCATAACTTTTTTGCCTAAAGTTTGCTTTTTATGCATTGGTTTATTAAAACACTTTATGGAATGGCAAACACTGTACACCCGGATCAGAAGCAGTCTGATCTGGGTCTGCACTGTTTACATATGCCATTTTGTCAGACACTTTGGTGTACAAAATTTTAGGACATTTACCATAGTCTACATAACTAGCTTTTGATGCGCTTAAACTGCTGGATGAGTGGCAGACGAAGTACATTGTAATCAGATGTCACATTCTGCCTTGGGTCTGTTTGCTCAGGTTGGGCTGCCTAATACCACCTTTAACTCAATATTTCATTTTCATGAAAAATTTAGGATAAATTCGATAAATTTGGGATACCGTATATACCCTATTTACACTCCTTTTTACATTATACTTCTCTTCAACAAGTCCATTTAATTACTTATGAATGTGTATAAAATTGCTGGATGAGTGGCAAACAGTGTAGACCTTGATCAGATACTGAGTTCTGTGGCATTTGATCTTGGTCTACACTGTTTGCTCAGAATTGTCTTTCCGAATACGTAGAGTAAGTACGCTAATTTAATCAAATCGAACCCCATCAGAAATCATCCTAGAGCCGACCATGATAGCCTAGATCACCTTGTACATTTCTACAATTTGATGAGGGCTGACAGTTCAGCAGGTGAATAGGGAAGGACCTGATTAAACTTCGCAGATGCATGAGCTGTAAAGACCATTGCGCTGGTTTAGGCTTTTGCTGTACTCATGTGACATTATGTAGGTCCACTCATGCCTGGCTTATAATGTCCCCCAACCTACTTGTGGGGGACATATTGATTCCAGTGTAGATCCCATTGGCATCGGCATCTGCGTTGGTGTTGGCGTGACACTTTCTAGTCTGGGCAATATCTTGTGAACCAATGGTTGGATTCATACCAATTTTTATGGGTATATAATTGGGACATAACCAAGAAATGATTAGATTTTGATTACCTTGACCTAATTTTCAAGGTCACAGCAGTAGAAAAACTGAAAATTCAAAGTTTTCTCTAAAAACAACTTTATTAGTTTTTCTGTATTTTGCTTTTTTCAGGAAGATGTATTTTTACTAGCAGCTCATTATGTGGGAAAACTACGCAAAATCAAAATAGGACATGACAGGCCAGAGTTAAGTAAGTGGATGTTTTAGATAATGCATTCTCTGTCAATACAAACTCCAAGTAAGACATGAATAAGCCCATATTGTTAACCTTTAAAAGTGCCATTCAAAATTGAAGGAACTATTTTATCATTTTTCTGAGAATATAAAACTTGACATTTTATGTGGAAATATCAGTCAGACCTCATCTTCTTTATAAAATAGAAAAAAAATAGAATGTTGTCTGCTGCTGTTGTAACTGGTGCTACAGTTCTATATATTACCCAATAAAAATTAGATATGATAGGCCAGCCCATGTTGGTACCTGAACCTAGTTCTAATAATGTTGTGTGTTCAGTATGATGATTGACAATCAAAGAACACACTGTATCAGAGTTGGCATTAGCCCCGGTCCTGCTGAATACCAATATGTCCTGCCTTTGCAAACAGTGTAGATCCAGATCAGTTGGCTTAAGCCAACTGATCTGGATCTGCACTGTTTGTCTTTCAATATGTGAATTTGTATCAACAACCTGAATCAAGCAATCTGGCTAATAATATGTGTTTGAAGTCATGGTTGTAAAAGCAGATTCATGGTCTGTTTGAACATGATTTTTGCTTCCCCTGCAAGTGTATCATTTCCCTTGAGATAGGTGGACCACATTGGCAATTAGAGTTTTACTTTTGTCTGTGGCATTGCTTCAATTTTTCTGACAAAAACTCCATATTTCATTGTGAATTAAAAAAGTCTAATATGCTTTTACAGCAGTATTCAAACACACCCTCCCCCATTGTCTGTCAGTATGTCCCATTCCTCACGTTTGAGTCCTAGCAGGGGGTACCTAATAAGCACTGATTATTGGCAATTTCTTGTTGTTCTTGACTTGGTCATTGTTAAAAATAGAAATAATAAAAAAAGAACTACTGTAGTTGCAAATGCTTGGTTTTTAGCTCACCTGAGCAAAAGCTCAGGGTGAGCTATTGTCATCACCCTATGTCCGTCGTCTGCCGTCAGTCGTTCGTCGCTCGTCGTCAACAATTAGTTTGTTAACAATCTAGAGGTCACAGTTTTCACCCAATCTTGATGAAACTTGGTCAGAATGTTTGCCTCTATGAAATCTAGGTCAAGTTTGATACTGGGTTACTTGGGCTCAAAAACTAGGTCACCAGGTCAAATCAAAGGAAAAACTTGTTAACACTCTAGAGGTCATAGTTTTGACCCAATCTTGATGAAACTTGCTCAAAATGTTTGCCTCTATTAAATCTAGGTCAAGTTTGAAACTGGGTCACTTGGGGTCAAAAACTAGGTCACCGGGCCAGATCAGCAGAAAACCTTGTTAACACTCTAGCGGTCACATTTTTGAAGCAATCATCATGAATCTTGCTCAGTGTGTTTGTCTTGATGATTTCTAGGTCAAGTTTGAAACTGGGTCACTTGGGGTTAAAAACTAGGTCACCTGGCCAGATCAGCAGAAAACCTTGTTAACACTCTAGCCGTCACATTTTTTGAAGCAATCATCATGAATCTTGCTCAGTATGTTTGTCTTGATGATTTCGAAGTCAAGTTTGAAACTGGGTCACTTGGGTTAAAAACTAGGTCACCTGGCCAGATCAGCAGAAAACCTTGTTAACACTCTAGCAGTCACATTTTTGAAGTAATCATTAGGAATCTTGCTCAAAATGTTTGTCTTGATGATTTCTAGGTCAGGTTTGAAACTGGGTCACTTGGAGTCAAAAACTAGGTCACCAGGCCAAATCAGCAGAAAACCTTGTTAACACTCTAGCGGTCACATTTTTCAAGCAATCATCATGAATCTTGCTCAAAATGTTTGTCTTGATGATTTTTAGGTCAAGTTTGAAACTGGGTCACTTGGAGTCAAAAACTAGGTCACCTGGCCAAATCAGCAGAAAACCTTGTTAACACTTTAGCGGTCGCATTTGTCAAGCAATCATCATGAATATGGCTCAAAATGTTTGTCTTGATGATTTCTATGTCAAGTTTGAAACTGGGTCACGTGGTTTCAAAAACTAGGTCATCAGGCCAAACCAGCAAAACCTTGTTAACACTCTAGCGGTCACATTTTTGAAGCAATTATCATGAACCTTGCTCAAAATGTTTTTCTTGATGAGTTCTAGGATATGTTTGAAACTCGATCACTTGGGGTCAAAAACTAGGTCACCAGGCCAAATCAGCAGAAAACCTTGTTAACACTCTAGCGGTCACATTTTTGAAGCAATCATCATGAATATGGCTCAAAATGTTTGTTTTCTAGGTCAAGTTCGAAACTGGAACACTTGGGGTAAAAAACTAGGTCACCTGGCCAAATCAGCGTAAAATCTTGTTATCACTCTAGCGGTCACATTTTTCAAGCAATCATCATGAATCTTGCTCAAAATGTTTGTCTTGATGAGTTCTAAGTCTAGTTCGAAACTGGGTCACTTGGAGTCAAAAACTAGGTCACCGGGCCAAATCAGCAGAAAACTTTGTTAACACTCTAGCGGTCACATTTTTTAAGCAGTCATCATGAATCTTGCTCAAAATGTTTGTCTTGATGATTTTTAGGTCAGGTTTGAAACTGGGTCACCTGGGCCAAAAACTAGGTCACCTGGCCAGATCAGCAGAAAACCTTGTTAACACTCTAGTGGTCCAATTTTTCAAGCAATCATCATGAATCTTGCTCAACATGTTTGTCTTGATGATTTCCAGGACAAGTTTGAAACTGGGTCACTTGGAGTCAAAAACTAGGTCACCTGGCCAAATCAGCAGAAAACCTTGTTAACACTCTAGTGGTCACATTTTGAAGCAATCATTATGAATCTTGCTCAAAATGTTTGTCTTGGTGATTTCTAGGTCAAATTTGAAACTGGGTCACATGGGGTCAAAAACTAGGTGACCTGGCCAAATCAGCAGAAAACTGTTAACACTCCAGAGGTCACATTTTTTAAATAATCATCATAAATATTGCTCAAAATGTTTGTCTTGATGATTCCTAGGTCTAGTTTAAAACTGGGTCACTTGATATAAAAAACTAGTTCACCTGGCTAAATCGAAGGAAAACCTTGTTGATGTTCTAGAGGTCACATTTTTGAAGTGATCATCATGAATCTTGCTCAAAATGTTTGTCTTGATGATTTCAAGGTGATGTATAGTTTTCTGTCCAGTGACTCTCTTAATTTTTTCCATTTAGGTCAGTTTCTCAGTAATTATTGGTCCTACAGAGTGATATTTGGTACTTGTGAAGTGTTTGTGTTTAGGTCAGTTTCTCAGTAACTATTGCTCCTGCAGCCAGTGATACTTAGTACATGCATACAACTTAGCATGGCCTCTTGATTGCAGTCATCCATATTTGACCTTGACCTTTATTTCACAGTCCATTAGACATGCTACATTGTCTTACTTGTTAATATAATCATTTTGAACTTTGATCAGAATGTTTGCCTTGATCAGTTCTAGATCAGGCTCTCAAAGTGCTATGTTGCTCAAGTGAGCGTTACAGGGCCATCATGGCCCTCTTGTTAATATATGATCTTGAACAAAATTGAATACATGTCAATTTAGAGCATCTAACTCTTGTGGGTTGCCATATAAAAGAACATAAGTGTTGGATGACATAGTGAAGACACATTGTTTAGTATCTCTTGTGATTGGGCTCACAAGTTCTCACATTACTGGTTATGGGCTTCCCCTACAATGTCAATTAAGGCTGTTTCCCATAGTTACAAATAAAAGATCATTGCCTTTTTCTTCTTTTTGAATTTGTATATTTATATGCTTTACACTATTTTCTTTTTTCCAGGTTTTGCCTGGTTTTTGGATGGTGTCTCTGTTCATGACATGTTTGACAAGAGAATCTATGAGTTCCAGTGTAACGCCTGGCTTTCAGGTCAAGATGGTGATAGAAAAACTTACAGAGACCTCAAACTGGATAGAGAGAGGGGTTTTGTTGCTGGTATGCTGAATTCAATCTTCTGTGTAATGTATAGAGAAAAAGCGATAGTTTTTAATTGTTGTGAAAAATCCATGATGAGGGAGCTAAGTTACTCATTAACCCTAGTCCTGCTGAACCCCGATATACCCTGCCTTTGCAAACAGTGTAGATCCAGATCAGTTGGCTTCTGCAGAAGCCAACTGATCTGGATCTGCACTGTTTGCCATTAATTATGTAAATTTTTACCAACAATCTGGATCAAGTAATCTGATTGGCTGAAAATTTGAAGTGGGCATGGCATCTTAATATATTTAGCATGAAAAGGGTTAAAAAATAAGTTCCAAAGGAACAAGTTTTTTTTACCAAATTATTCACACTCTTGAGTGATAGCTTATTCTATTTTGCAAGTGATGTAATGGCAACATAACTTTCAGTTGCCTGGTTCATGTCTCTTCTGTGATCCAGAAATAAGAAAAAATACAATATTTTTGCTGAATGTACATGTGTATGCCTGGGAAAAGTTCCTTTTTGTAATTTATGTCTCATCCTTAATTTAGTGAAACATTATGGTTTTGATATTTTTATCAAAAGTACCTCAGTGATTACTCACAACACATTTTAATGGAGAATAAGGGAGTGGTTGGTTGTGGCAAAGGTGTCTTGTATCCTACATCACCAGGGCATCCAACTGATATAGGCTTAAGTTGGGCAAGACCTGCTATCCTTGTAGCAGGTAAGGGTAGAGAGGGAATGTTTTTATTCCTTCTGTTTCTTCACTTTAATTCCTGTTCCTCTTTCTTCCCTGTCCCTCTCTTTCAACTCCTCTACTGTCTCTTCTATCTCTTTTCTCCCTCTCTCTGTCACAATATGACCCACAAGGATTGATGTGCCCTTAAACCCCAACACAATCAATCAGTATGGAGAATAACATATTTTATGGAGAAATAAGAAAAGTATCAGTATTTTTCCTGGAAAAACAAAACAAAAGAACATTTTGACAGTCCATTTTGACTACCTGGTAATATAACTATACAGTTCTGGCTGAAAGCATACAGTATAGATCCTGATCAAACTGCTTAATGAAGCTCATTTAACCTCCTAATAAAACCTCCAGAAAATTGTAGATGATAATATTGGAACAAAAATTATGATAATTGCTGAATATACATGTTGAATTTGTATACTCAGTTCAGAAGCACTACACTTGCAGGGGAGTCATCTGTGTGAAAATTGTTTGGCTTCCCATCTGAAAGGGGTCTTCTCTAAAAGGAAAGAATTTGCTCCCATTGGAGCAAATTCTTTCCTTTCAGAGTAGGCCCCTCTCAGAAGGTGCTTGGTGTGCAGGAAAGCAAATAAAAACTATAAAAGTAGTCTCCCTGGTAAAAAAACTGGCTGCAAATCTATCGAGTGTATTCAGTCCTTTAACCCTTAAACTGCCAATTACAACAATTGTCGTCTGCTTTGTCATCTGCTTGTGATTTTAAAAGTCATTTTTGCAAACAGTGTGGACCCAGATCAGACTGCTCTTAGGAGCAGTCTGATCAGGGTCCACACTGTTTACCTGTATGCAAAAATAGGTTTGAAAAGTTTGCAAGAATATTCAGCAGACAACATTTTCAGATGCAGGTTTTCTTAGCATTTTAAGGGTTAAATATTTTTATGCTTGCATTTTACCCCAGCATTTGATGAAGTAAGGCAAGCAGACACTGTAGTAGCTGGTAGAGACAGAAGAAAAGTGGACGAGTCATCTGAGAGTCGTGCCTCCAAAGATGATAAAAGAAGTATGGAATCTATACAGGGTAGTAAGGCTGACCAAAAAAGTGATTCTGAGTCATCAACGACATCTTACTCATCAAGTTCAGCATCATCTAATGGCTCAAGAGGAAGAAGAAAGAAAAAAGGTGAGAAGGACAGGAAGACAAAATCTCCAGAACGAAAGGCTAAGACTCCTCCGCCAGTACGAGAACTTAGCCCACCAAGGAAACCAGTGTCTGATGACTTCTTTGACAAGAAGCCTGCGGGACCAACGTTTACTTTCAGAAGTCGTCCAGATGAAGCTCAAGAGGAGTACCTTACTGGATATAAAGTAAGATTTTCTTTCTTATTTTGGACAGGCCAAGCAAAAAAGTGCCGTCGAAACGTACCCAAAATACACAGATTCAGGTTATCCTGTACATGCACAAAGTATTATTCTGGTCCTTACTGTCTATTCATACATTTTGCAGTATCAAATGATTCTGCATACATGCCATATCTCACACTGTGAGATAAAATCTCACAGATTTGGCCAATCTGAATGGCAATTCTCATAAAAAATTCAAATCTCACAAAATTTTCAGACCATTTTACAACTAAATCACACACTTTTGTGTTTTTCACAAGCTTCTTACATAAAAAAAAGACTTTAGACTATATCGGGGGAGCTCCAAAGTGATGTTTAAAAAAATCTCACAGAATCTTGTCTAATCTCCCTTAACATTTTGCCTTATCTCATAGATTTTAGTCCACAGCTTATGGCATGTATGAAATTTTTGTAAGCTGATAGTGAAGGCCCTGATCAGACTACCCAGATGTGCAGGCTGATCTGGGCCTTCGCTCTCCGCATATGCTTGAAGACTCATTTGTTAGTGATAATTTTTTAGTTAGATTTACCGCAATAACTCTACATATTAGGACACATCCCACCAAATCCTAGTTCCTCTTAAACTTCAATTGATGTGTTGATTTATGTATTTACAGTTCTTTGTGCATCAGTGGTTTCATATGTTGTTTTGTTATCATACGATCCTCATCTCTTTTGTTTTTGGTGCCTCGGGTTGTGCTTTATGATTGTGGCATTTCCTGGGTATCTTCAGTTATATTTTTATGTCACAAAGCAGAGATGTTGACAGTCTGATACGGATCTTTGCTATTCAACATACACTTTGTACTGTAGTAGTGCAGCAAAGCGAAGTACAAATAATTGATATATGTGTAAACATAATAATTATAGGGATCATAATTGACCAGTCTAACTGGTCAGGACCTTTTAGCCTTGTGGTTATGATGCTCGATTACAGATCCAGGGGTACCTGGTTCGATCCCCTGTCGGGGCACCCAACAGGAATATTTTCTTTACAGGTCTATTTCTCCTCCTACTACAGTACAAAGTCTTTTTATTGTATGATCAGATGTCCAGATAGTATTCATTAAAATTACTTAAGGTGAGGCAGTTCTAATAAATACCACAACATATGTTTTCACAGAGGAATGACAAAATCAGTATTTTTCTGTTAACCTTAACCATTCCTAGGCTAATTCAGCAGATGACAAACTGATAATATTTTTCTTATTTTCCTCAGACAATAAGAAAAATATTTCAAAATGGCATCTGTTGAAATTTTTACCCAGCATGCTAAGCATTAAAAAAGTGTTATATCCAGAGCTCTAATACAATACAATGTACTTTTATTAACATGTGCAGGCTGGTCTGGAAGCAGCATCTGCTGAGCAGAAACACCATCATGAGGAAGAGGCAGCAACAAAGAAAGCGGTATTACAGGGTTCCACCATCCATGATGCAGCTAGGATGGGAAAATTAGACAGAATGCAAGAACTCCTCAAGTACTATCCTGAGATGAAAGAGTAAGTTACTGGATCTTTGTAATTTATTCAATGATTAAGAGGACTGGATGCACATGGTAGATTTTCCACCTTTTCAGCTCACCTGAGCTATCAGGATCAGCTATTGTGATCACTTTTAGTCCGTCGTCTGTCTGTCCATCAGTCCGTTAACATTTTCAAACGACTTCTTCTCTGAAGCCCCTGAGCCAATTTTGCTCAAATTTCATATGAAGCCTCCTTAGGTTGGGGGAATGAAAGATTGCTAAAATGGTTGTGGTCCATTGACCAAGATGGCCACCATACCCATATATGGTAAAAACCTTTAAAAATCTTCTTCTCCAGAACCGAGGATGCCTTGTGGCTGAATCTTGGCACAAATCATCAGGGACGGGAGGTCTACCAAAGTTGCTAAAATAATGGTCGTACATTGATATTTGACCTCTTTACAGCGAGGTCAAGTTTGCTTCCCTATGCATTTGTATGGGAAAAATGTTACAAATGACTTCTGAGCCAATGTTGCTGAAATTTCATTTGGAGCCTCCCTGGGGTAGGGGAATGAAAGATTGCTAAAATAGTTCTTGTCCATTGACCAAGATGGCCACCATGCCCATATATGGTAAAAACCTTTAAAAATCTTCATCTCCAGAACAGAGGATCCCTTCAGGCTGAATCTTTGCACAAATCATCGGGGAGGGGAGGTCTACTAAAGTTGCTAAAATGATGGTCGTACATTGTCGTTTGACTTTTTTTTACGGCGATGTCAAGATTGCTTCTGTATGTACTTGTATGGGCCCCATACATTTGTATGGAAAAAGTGTTGATAATTTAAAATGACTTCTCTGAAGCCTTTGGGCCAATGTTGCTCAAATTTCATGTGGAGCCTCCTTGGGGCAGGAGAACGAAAGATTGTTAAAATGGTCATGGTCCATTGACCAAAATGGCTGCCATGCCCATATATGGTAAAAACCTTTAAAAATCTTCCTCTCCAGAACCAAATAAGCCCTGGGCCCTAATCTTTGCACAAATTATGGAGGACAGGAGATCTATCAAAATTGCTAAAATGATGGTCCCATGTTTAACCTTTTTACGGCAAGGTCAAATTTGCTTCCCCATACATTTGTATGGGCCATATACATTTAGATGGGAAAAATGTTGAGAATTCATATTTTGGACATCTCCTCTATAATCCAGTTGAATTGAAACTTGATGATGAGCATTAGGGCGCCTAGTAGACACAAAATAGCTAAATGAGCAGATAGAAAATCCAAGATGGCCGCCACAGCCGCCATCTTGAAAATCAATTTTCAACATCTCTTCCCAAACGTTTGGTCGCTTTGAGCCAAAACTTGCTCTGCAGCAACAGGATCGAAACAAGCTAAAATTTTGTTGATCAGAATTCTAAGATGGCCACAGTGGTTCCACTTGATTGAACAAGATTGCCGCCAGAGCTACAAATAGAAAATCTTCAAACAACGTCTAGTCCTTGACCAATGGCCTAATTTCAAAATACTTGCACAGAAGTGTTCCTCCAATGACCCTCTACCAAACTTGCTAAAATGGTTCCACTTGGCTGAACAAAATTGTGGCCAGAGCTAAAAATAGAAAAACCTTTAAAAGACACCTCCTCCACCGCCAGTGGCCTGATTTCAAAGTAATTTCACAGAAGTATTTCTCTTATGACGCTTTACCAAAATTGCTAAAATAGTTCTGCTCGGCTGAACAAAATTGCCACCAGAGCTAAAAATAGAAAAAAAAACAACAACATTAAACGACATCTCCGCCTTGGCCGGTGACCTGATTTCAAAATGATTTCACAGAAATGTTCCTCTTATCTCTATTATTGTTTTTGACTAGATATGGCCCTTTGAAAATTTCAGCATTTTAACCTTGTAAGCAAGATATCTCAAAAACTGTTTAAGCCATTGCCTTGAAACTTAACAGGCTGATAGGGAATGATGAGTAAATGACCTGATTGACTTACAGCAGTTAACTCGGGTGAGCATTGTGGCCCATGGGCCTCTTGTTTACAAGGGAGACAACATTTATAACTTCCTGTTTGATTATTCTGCACACCAAGCCCCTTCTAAACAGGGGTCTTCTCTAAAAGGAAACAATTTGCTCCCTATTTGTATTCTGCAGCCTGTGTTCTAGTACTTAGGGTAAATACAGTATTTTTTGTATCATATTCAATGAAAATGCACCAGAATTGCACAACCCGCAGAAAAGGTCTACCAACTGACGACGGTTGACTTTCAAAGAGTGTCCTATAATCACCCTGTGTATCTGTCCGTCCTTGGTCAGTTATGGAAAAATGTCATCGAGCTTTAACCACTTTGAATATTTTTATAATTTTCGGCATACTGAAAGATATCAAGAAGATCAAACCGTTGCATGCAAGAGAGACAACTCTTACTTTCTTTGTTAGTACTTATCTCTCCTGAAGTGGAAATCTTGTGCAGACCATTTCTCCCATACTGTTTGAGATAACTTGACTATAATCGTCTGTTAGTGACTTTTGATGTGATTGCATGACCTGCAGGAAAGGTCTACAGACTGTGGTTGGTTGACTGTCTAAGAGTGCTCTCTAATCAGCCTGTGTGTCTGTTTGTGTGATGTCTGATCTGGGTCTGCACTGTTTGCTTAAATGTCTGTTACCTGAATTTTGTACAAATGCTATGTAACAGTATGATATTGTATGAAACAAACTTTATTGTAGCACTGCCTTTGAAATAGACAAATGCCAGTTTTCTATTAGAATAATAGCCTTGTCAAGGGAAAAAATGTGAACATTTGAAAAGGGCCATAATACAAACATTAGGACTTGATTGTGCAAAAAATGTGAAAATTTGAAAATGGCCATAACACTCAAACATTTAGAATGCATCTAGGGATGACAACCTGCATGTTGCTTACAAGATAAAATCCACTGAAAAGCATGCAACAATTTATGACAGTGGAAAACCTGATACCAGACAGAATTCAACAGTTTTGTATTTTACCTACACTTTTTAGCTCGCCTGTACGAAGTACAAGGAGAGCTATTGTAGTCACCCCGGTCGTTTGCGTTTGCGTTTGCGTTCCCGTTCCCGTCACACTGCGTTAAAGTTTTTCAAATGCTTATATCTCAACAGTCACTCCTCACAGAGGCATCAAATTTGGAACTTAGGTACCTTGTAGGGTCTTCTGAGATTCCAAGAGAATAAACCCCTGGGTTCATGCCCCTGGGTGGGGCTAGGAGTCAGAATCTAGGACACCTTTGTAATACTGTGTTAAAGTTTTCCAAATTCTTATATCTTGACTTTCACTCCTCATAGAGCATTCATATTTAGAATTTGGGTATCTGGAGGAGTCTTCTGAGATTCCAAAAGAACATACCCCTGGGTTCATACCTCAGGGTGGGCCTTGGAGTGGGGCTAGGGGTCAAAATCTAGGACACATTTGTAAAATCTTATATGCCTACAGGTTATAGACACAACTGGTTATACATCAGCTAACTATGTGACATCGGTTTAAGTGTAAGAGAGTGAAGGTCATGGTGACCTACATTTTACGGTCCAGGTCACCTAGATTTCACGGTCCAGTGATTTTGTATTATATCTTGAATACTATTTGTTGGATAAATGTCACACCTGGGATATTACTTCCATGTGACCCAATGAATGACCACTTACTATATCTAGGTCATTGTGACCTATATTTCATGGTTCAGTGATTTTGCCTTATATCTTGAATACTATTTGTTGGATAAATGTCACACCTGGGATATTAGGTCCTTGTGACCCGATTATTGACGTCAAAATATATCTCTGTTGGTGTGACCTATATTTCATGGTTCAGTGATTTTGCCTTATATCTTGAATACTATTTGTTGGATAAATGTCACACCTGGGATATTAGTTCCTTGTGACCCGATTATTGACGTCAAAATATATCTCTGTTGGTGTGACCTATATTTCATGGTTCAGTGATTTTGCCTTATATCTTGAATACTATTTGTTGGATAAATGTCACACCTGGGATATTACTTCCATGTGACCCAATGAATGACCACTTACTATATCTAGGTCATTGTGACCTATATTTCATGGTTCAGTGATTTTGCCTTATATCTTGAATACTATTTGTTGGATAAATGTCACACCTGGGATATTAGTTCCTTGTGACCCGATTATTGACGTCAAAATATATCTCTGTTGGTGTGACCTATATTTCATGGTTCAGTGATTTTGCCTTATATCTTGAATACTATTTGTTGGATAAATGTCACACCTGGGATATTAGTTCCTTGTGACCCGATTATTGACGTCAAAATATATCTCTGTTGGTGTGACCTATATTTCATGGTTCAGTGATTTTGCCTTATATCTTGAATACTATTTGTTGGATAAATGTCACACCTGGGATATTACTTCCATGTGACCCAATGAATGACCACTTACTATATCTAGGTGATTGTGACCTATATTTCATGGTGCAGTGATTTTGCCTTATATCTTGAATACTATTTGTTGGATAAATGTCACACCTGGGATATTAGTTCCTTGTGACCCGATTATTGACGTCAAAATATATCTCTGTTGGTGTGACCTATATTTCATGGTTCAGTGATTTTGCCTTATATCTTGAATACTATTTGTTCGATAAATGTCACACCTGGGATATTAGTTCCATGTGACCCAATGAATGACCACTTACTATATCTAGGTCATTGTGACCTATATTTCATGGTTCAGTGATTTTGCCTTATATCTTGAATACTATTTGTTGGATAAATGTCACACCTGGGATATTAGTTCCTTGTGACCCGATTATTGATGTCAAAATATATCTCTGTTGGTGTGACCTATATTTCATGGTTCAGTGATTTTGCCTTATATCTTGAATACTATTTGTTGGATAAATGTCACACCTGGGATATTAGTTCCTTGTGACCCGATTATTGACGTCAAAATATATCTCTGTTGGTGTGACCTATATTTCATGGTTCAGTGATTTTGCCTTATATCTTGAATACTATTTGTTGGATAAATGTCACACCTGGGATATTACTTCCATGTGACCCAATGAATGACCTCTTACTATATCTAGGTCATTGTGACCTATATTTCATGGTTCAGTGATTTTGCCTTATATCTTGAATACTATTTGTTGGATAAATGTCACACCTGGGATATTAGTTCCTTGTGACCCGATTATTGACGTCAAAATATATCTCTGTTGGTGTGACCTATATTTCATGGTTCAGTGATTTTGCCTTATATCTTGAATACTATTTGTTCGATAAATGTCACACCTGGGATATTAGTTCCATGTGGCCCAATGAATGACCACTTACTATATCTAGGTCTTTGTGACCTATATTTCATGCTTCAGTGATTTTGCCTTTTATTTTTATTACTATTTCATGGAGAATTGTCATACCTGGATTATTATATCTATGTGACAAAATGATTTACATACAAATACATCTAGGTCAGTGTGACCTATATTATATGGCTTAATGATAAAAATGTTACAATATAAAATGTACCCAGCAGGGGAGCTCGCTGTCCTACGACAGCTGTTGTTAATAAAAAGGTCATGTGACCTCAAGAAAAGTCTTTTTCTTCAATGTTAACAATAACTGACAAGCATGAAACTTCAGTTTCTGCCAAAAGGTGCAGCAACAAGTATTTTCAGACTGGTTTCTTTCCCTACCCCTAATTATTGACATTTTTTCCCAAGGTTCACAAGTGCGAAACTGTGGAATGCACCCATATACAGCAACGATAGTATTCTGAACCAGCCTAATGTGGGTATCCATATTTCTAACATGATGTTAACATCCTGGTCTCTCTGTCATGAAATAAGTGTTTTTACTGAAAACTGCCATTCAATGTGGATGGTGCACTTTGCCCAAAGGTTGATTTATTTATTTATTTTTTAATTATTTTTTTTTTAATTTGGTCACATAACTGAAACTACAAAATGAGAGCCTCCTTCTCAAGCAAAACACAGCCATTTTGATATGTAACTGTTTGAAAGGTGATAGTTTACAAACTACAAGAACAATATTCATGAAATTTTCACCAAATATAATTGTTTGCTGTGGCCTGTTATTTGAAGTTTACATAAATTTTAATATGTGTTTTCCATCAACCTTTACCACTCTCTGGGCAAGTTCAGCAGATGACAAACTGATGATATTTTTCTTAGAAAATAGGCTTTAATATTCCATGCCTATTGTCTTCTTAGACTTTTCTTATTTTTCCAAGAAAATAGGCTTTGCCATTTCCTAAGGAGACAATTTGCATGAAAAGGCAAAACCTGTTTTCTGGAAAAAAAAAAAAAAAAACACAGAAAAAAACAAGAAAATTATTTCAAAATGTTATCTGCTGAAATTTTTACCCAGCATGGTGAGCATTATGTACTTTCCAGAGCAAAGGATGAGACAGGGTATACTCCACTACATGTTGCGGTACAACAGGGTCGTCTTGACATTGTGAAGTGGCTCACAGCCTGCAATATTAACCTGAACACGGAGACACCGACTGGATACACTGCCATGCATATTGCTGCCACCAATGGTCATGTCAACTGCATGATTGTAAGTGACCATATCTATACTCTATGCCAAGGGTCTATATTTTTTTTGTCTTTTCCATGTGTGTATGTGAGTGTGTATGTCTTTTTTGAAACTTCCTTTTCCATCAAACATTTCTCTAACTACTACACCTAGAATCTTGAACTTCAGTACAAAAGTTGGGTATAGCTCATTGTATTGTTAGAAAGAAAACTGGCCTGTTCCTGCTTATTGATTCATTTATTTGTCTATTTTTCTTTCTCTCCAATAAAAATTTTGGACATCTGCATCAAAAGTTTTTGCGTCAAAGCTCTAAGGACGTTATATCTCCAAAGCATGTTGATAGATTGGTGCCAGCCAGGAGGATACATGACCCACTGATCACTTTGTCTAGTTTCCTCAAATATAGGAACACCTTAACCCTTGTCCTGCTGAACCCAGATATGTCCTGCCTTTGCAAACGGTGTAGATCCAGATCTGAAGAAGCCAACTGATCTGGATCTGCACTGTTTGCCATTTAGTATTTGAATTTATATCAACAACCTGGATCAAGGAATCTGATTGGCTGACAACTGGAAGTGGGTGTGACATAATTTATTCAGCATGACAAGGGTTAACTCCATTCTATGCTTCTCCTAAAATTAGAACAAGCCCATTCTGCTACCCATTGATAGATCTAAAACCTGCTGGACAAGTGTAGACATTATTGACCCTGATCAGACTTCACATTCTGTGCGCTCTTACCTGGATCTGCACTTTTTGCTAAGGCCTGCTGCCCAAATTCTTCAGGTAAATATGGTAATATTTTAGCCATTCTAAGTTAGAAATCTACCAAGTACAACCAGTGCAGATTCAACCGCCATAACTCCAGTCTGATCAGTGCTCACCAAAATAATGTGTGCACATTGAATATTGTACAAAAGAGTAGTTTAGAACCTGATTGGGCTTCACAGGCCTTTAACTTACTTCTGCATCCCTTCAATTGTCCTGTTATTGCTTGATTGTCATTATTATTGCATTAGTATATGTGCAATATGTACAGTGGTCTTTCCTTTCAGAGTTACCTCCTTTCGAGTTGTGTTTCTCACAGTAGATAAGCTGTTTTCAAAAGTAGTCACCAGCAGAAATTCCTAACTTAACCCTTTAATGTGTATCCATTCAGCTTAAGAATGGTACCAAAAAGCAATTATTTCTCATAGGTCTAGATAAGAGGGGTATCAGATGAATATTTTTCTTATTTCTGTATGAAAACATATGTTTGATTAGAAGCGCCTTGTCGAGGCACTTCTAATGAGCACCAACAACTTATGTTTTCATGGAGAAATAAGATTGAAAAAAGCATCTTATCAAGACCTATGATTTCTCCAATAGAACATTAAAAATGAGTTCTGAGTAACAAATTTACATAGATAGAAGTATCTTCATTTCATTTGGAAATAGTATTTCCATATAGCTCCAGATAAGAGGGGGTAACCAACAGATTTGCCGGCCTCAGTGGCTCAGTTGGATGTGCCGTCCGACTGGAGACCAGGAGGTCGCGGGTTGAAACCCCGCCCAGGTCGGCAACATTCTTTCATGGAGATTGATTGTGAAATATTTTCTACGGTCATTCTCTCTTCCGCTGATTCAAGAAGGGCAGTTGTCAGTTTCTGGCGAAAGAATGTGCACAATACTGGTTAACCGCTCAGAGGACTAAGCTGCCCAGTAAACATGTGGTTAGGTAAACTGACCGCGCTTGACATGACCCCATTGGGTTGACTGGGCCGTAAAACCTCAACACAAACAAACAAACCAACAGATCTCATTTCTCCATAGAAACATAGATTGTGGGCACTCATTAGAAGCACCCTAGCAAGGCTCTTCTAGTGAGTAGTTGTGGCACTCAGTAGAAGCACATTTAGCAAGGCTCTTCCAGTGAGTACCCACAACATATGTAGAGTAACAACAATAAATTTTTGGTGGAGATATAAGAAAAATATCAATATACTTTTCCATTGAAACTTGTTCCTTATCTTGAGCTTTGATTTTCAGACAGTAAAAACATAAAAATGTTTTGTATTCTAGGTTCTAGCAGCCATGGGAGCAGCATTAACGTGTCGGTCAGTTGACAGAGAGACACCACTACATCTTGCAGCAATGAAGTAAGTTGTTAAATGTCATTTTTACAAGGGAGACAACTTTAATTACTTTCTGTTTGCTTTCCTGCAAATCAACACCATTCTGGAAAGGGTTCTACTCTAAAAGGAAGGAATTTGCTCCCACAGGGAGCAAATTCCTTCCTTTTAGAGCAGACAATTTTGATAGAGTTGGGAGCAAATTCCTTCCTTTTTGAGCAGACAATTTTGATAGAGTTGCCTCCCCCTTAAAGAATTTTTTTTCATTCATCTTGATAAGAAGTGTTCACAAAGACAGGCACTATTAAGTCATGGTACTTAAGTGGATTTGAAAACTTAACAGCCAAAAGCAATCTATAGTACATCATGCTATGGCATGCAGAAGGTAAGCATTTTGAACAGGGTCTGCCCTGTTTCATGTAGGGTCTGCTGGTAAGAAACAAAGGCATGATCAGAATTGACATAGCTCCAGATAAAATTAAAGATATGTTGTATTACTCAGAATGCCTTAGGGAAGCACTTCTGTTCTGTACCCACAACCATAGCTCATAATAAAATGTTTTTTTCAATGCAAAAGTATTGCTATTTTTCTTATTTCTCCACAACACTTGATGTGGGTACTCATTAGGTGTGCCTTGCTGAGGAGCTTCTAATGAGTACCCACAATATATGTTTTCATGGAGAACTAAGAAAATGTCTACCTGATACCCACTCTTATCTACACCTGTGCCCACAACATATGCTTTTGTGGAGAAATAGGAAAAATATTTATTTGATACCCCTCTTATCTTGCTATGTCACATTAGACATAACTCACAGAGTTGATTCTTATAAGATACAACAACAAATGTTTCAGTCTATAGAAAAATGAGAAAAAAACATGAATACTCTGCTAACTTGGCATTCTGATTTCTTTTCTTTTATCAGTGGCCACTTTGAGTGTGTAAAATGGCTGATAGCAAACAGATCTAGCTTGGATGCCGTTGATGCTCTAGGACGTACACCTCTTCAACTGGCAGAAGAATACCAACATCGAGAAATTGCTAACTTCATCAAGAAGTGTCTGGATGAGGCACATGATCCCAGTAGCAGTCTGCATGATCTGAGATCAAATAATAAGGGGTAAGTACTGTATTTGACCTAATTACTGCACATACCCCTGTAACACATTAACACAGTGAAGCCATTCCATAGTCTTCAGGTTACAATCAGTGTACTTTCTGTCTACTTCTTTATAAAGGCACATGTTGTTGACTTGTGGATGCGATTCGAATGAGAACCCACAACATGCGTTTTTATAAAGAAAATCAGAAAAAAGGGGCAAACACATTGCATAAGCATCATTTCATGAGTCTTTTGCTGATCTTTTTTTTTTTTTAAGTGTACCCTTAATGTAGGTAGGTACATATTTTACCATAAGTTTTTAAGTTTTCTGAGTATTTTAGAAAAACTTAAGCACACAGTGCAGTAATTAGGTTGAATATGGTACATTTTCTCAAACTTCAGAAAAGCTCAGTTAATCATTCACTTGTGTAAGTCTGCAGCAACTTTTAAAAAAAAATGGTTATAACTCATCAGTCACATTTTAACCAAAACATCATTTACTTAACAAAGTAAGATATACTGATGCAAAATGTTGTAACATAATGGTTTAGAAATATAATGTATTAAGCTGGTGTTTGAAATGCTTATGTTCAAATATTTTTTGGTAAAATATTAAAGGTCAACATTAGTTTAAAGATTTCTAAAGTGAATGATGCTTTAAACAATAGGCATACTGTGGCATATGATTCCATAGCAAACATAGTATGCTCTGATCAGATGGCATGGAGTTGATTGAGATATAAGTTGGTTTTGGAAAAAGAAATTTTGGTAACCATGTATATGCCAGTTACAGTGATCATGATGTCACCAGAAGTATTAAGTGAGTGTTTGTTTAAGGTGAAAAAGTTTTGGTGATAACTTGAAATACTTTGCATTAAATATATGCAGTGCATAATCATAAGATTTGCCTTAGTGACTATACATGTTTAATACAAAAATTAAAGATTATATCTTCTGTTTTACTTTTCATCTGATTTTCTGAGGAAAATAAATTGCTTGCAAATAAAATCTGTTAAACTGTATTTAGAAATCTGTAGCATGATCTGGTTATCTATCATCTATATTTTGGCAACTGGTCATTACAATTTGAACCATGCCATAGCAAAATGTGCCTTCTGGGGCATATGCAGACAGTGCAGGCCCATCAGTACAGTCTAATGAAAGCTTTCACTGTAAGATACATCAATGCACTGCAAAGCCTCTTATCAGATTATGTAGCTTCACTGGCTTATCAGGAATTTTACTGTTCCCATATGTCCTGATGACATCTTTTTTGCTTACTGTATTTATACTAAGTATTGGGACATATTAACTGTATCATACTTGTCCTGAAAATTGAAAAAAAGTCTATTTTACTACCTGTTGGTGTGTTAAAACAGTGCTTGATGACTGGCAAACAGTGTAGACCCAGATCAGATGCCGCATTCTGATCTGGGTCTACACTATTTGTTCAGGCCTGTCTGTCCCAGTACTTAGGGGTATTATGGTACACTGTATGTTTTATTACAGATTGGAACCTATCAAAGAGCAGGGCAGTGAACTCAGCCTGGATAAGATGTGGAAAAATGACGTAAGATTTCTTTCACTAGTTTGTTCAGGTCATGCCATCAGATGCTAATAAAAGTGTACCATATTTACTTAAACCTTTACCACTCTATGGGCTAATTCAGCAGGCAACAAATGGATGATAGTTTTCTTATTTTTACCAACAAATAGGCTTTGACATTTCATGCAAATTGTCTCCACAGGAGACAATATGCATGAAATGCCAAAGCCTATTTACTAGATTTTTTGTTCAAATTAGAATATTGTCTGTTCAAATGTGTACCTGTCATGCTGAGCACTAAATATTCGAACACTTTAAATCCTTGCCATACTTGTCATACAATTCAAACAAGTCCAAATATGATTCTAAAACTAGGATGATTGGCAAACAGTGTAGTCCCTGATCAGATATTGCATTCTTTGTTGTCTGATCAGGGTTTACTCTGTCTGCTCAGCCTGCCTGTCCAAATATTTCAGAGTAAATATGGTAGAATGATATTTTATAGTCAGGCTGTGCAATAAACAGTAGTTTGTCATAAGCTATTGTATAAAGATTAATTAATGCATCATTGTTTTATACAGTTTTCTAAACCAGAGCTTTACAGCACTGTAGTTAGAATTCACATGTTGCTATTAGTTAGAATTTATTGTCTCATAAGTGTTACAGACTCGATTTTAATCAAAATTATATAGGGACAGTTGACATTTTGATTTGTTAGATATCAGCAGATGAAATTTTAATTCACAAACTATCAAATTTAAATATCAGAAAACCATTTTTGATATTTATTTTTTCCTGGCAAATAAGGTTATTTAAATTGTTGCCACATTGAAATGTAAAGAAAATAAGCATGCTTGGAACAGATTCAGCTAAACCTACCCAGTCGGCAGTCTTTGATCAGTGTTTGTATTTGAGAAACAGTCTATGGACCTTCTAAAGTCAGTAGAATGAATGGTTTTAACTGATCAGACCGGTCATATGTGTCTGGCAACATTCTTTCATGGAGATTGATCATGAGATATTTTTTACGGTCACTCCCTCCTTTACACTGATTCAAGAATGCCAGTTGTCCGTTTCTGGCAAAAAAATGTGCACAGGTACTGGTTAACCTCAGAGGACTAAGCCTGCCCAGGAAAAAGTGAGGTTAGGTAAACTGACCGCACTTGACATGACCCTCATGGGCTGACTGGGCTGTAAAACCTCAACACAAACAAACTAGTCATATGTACAGGCCGTTCAGTGGTTACTATGTTGTCCTTGCTTGATGATGCAAGTTTTGCTTATGTACGGTATTTACCCTAAGTATTGGGACCCCTTATCTTCTTACCATACTTGTCCTAAAATTTGAAATAGTCTCTTCTACTACCTGTTAATGTGTCTAAAATATTTCTGTATGTATGGCAAACAGTGTAGACCCTGATCAGATACTGCAGCTGCAGCATCTGATCTGGGTCTACACTGTTTGCAAAGGCCTATCTGTCCCAATACTTAGGGTTATTACGGTAACCCATTTTACATATTTACTATGATGATAGTATACAGTATCATGTTTTGTACTCTTTTTGACAGATTTTAGTCATTTCAAGCCAGAGATAAAATCAACATGTTATACATGTGTATATCAGACGTTATTTGAGATTTGCCTTGAAAAAAAAAAAAAAAAAAAAAAAAAATGAAAAAAGAAAAGAAATAAAAAGTTAAAAAAAACACAGCATGGACCCCTGTGGAATAAGTAATACATTGATATTTGAAATTTGTGTACACTACGCTGTGGCAGGCATTATTAGTTGACTTTTAATTAAGATGCCACGCCCACTTCTAATTTTCAGCCAATCAGATTACTTGATCAAGATTGTTGATATAAATTCACATACTTAATGGCAAACAGTGCAGATACAGATCAGTTGGCTTCATCAGAAGCCAACTGATCTGGATCTACACTGTTTGCAAAGGCAGGGTATATCTGGGTTCAGCAGGACTAGGGTTAATTATGAGAGGATTTTTCAGCCAGAACCAACAGCCTAATGATAAAACTGAGGCTAATGGTACAGATGAATCCCTGGTAAACTTGTTATAATTTTTTTTCTTGCAGTGACTTTTAAAAAAACAACATGATGTAAACAAATGTCATGCTATTTTTTAGTTTGTTTTTATATAACCGGTGATGACACTGCAGTTTGCTTTTAAAATGACTGAGTTGCGGAGTTGGCAAATTTAACACGTTGCATGCTGGGTAAAAATTTCAGCAGCTGACATTTTGAAATATTTTTCTTGTTCTTCCTAGAAAATAGGATTTGACACTTTGTGCAAGTTGTCTCCTGAGGAGATAATTTGCATGAAGTGTGTCTCCTGAGGAGATAATGTGCATGAAGTGTTAGAGCCTATTTTCTGCAAAAATTAGAAAAATATCATCAATTTGTCATATGCTGAATTATGCCATAGCACTGTAAGTGTTAAAGCTGACGGAACATCGGAGCTTTTGTTTAACAGATTTTGAGTGTTTTTGCCCAGTTTTGGAGTTTAGAGTTAGGATTAATTTTATGGGGATGAAATTAAAATAGTCCTGGGCCGAACCAGTTGTTCAGAGCATTGTTAGCATAACAAACTCATTAATGACAAACCTGTTAATTGTTGTCACTAAGGTATTTTCAAATACTCTGATATTTTTGCTGCAAAAAAGCTACTCAGATTTTTTTTCAGTAAAAAATATCAATGTAGTTGCCATATTTCAAGATAGAAATTTTAATGTCACATTAGCTAACAATTTTGTTTTTTTAAACAACTGGCCCTGAAATCTAATCTGTTGACAGTGAAAACCAAGATTTCTAGAACTGGAACAAATGTTTAGCTCTTTCAGACCACAGATGATAAAAATAACTGGGCCACACCACAAGAAAAGGTGTCTTTAGCAGATATGATAAGAGTCTTTACTGTACATCAGTATATTCTACAGTATTCCTGTAATGCTATAAGCAGACAGTGAAGGCACTGGTCAGACTGCAGAAATATACAGGCTGATCTGGGCAGTCACTGTCTGTATTTGACCTAGAGGTGCATATTCTGATGATATTGTCAATCACAAATCAATTTTTCCATTTAAAATAAGACCAAATAAAAAAACATCTTTCTGAAGCATGTCAAAAGTACAGTAGGCTCCTCACCCCTAAATATTATTTCAGGGCCCAGTTGTTCAAAACTAACGATGTCGTTAGTTAACGATTCCTTAAAATTTACATTGAGTGATACGCAAATATGCTGAAATTTTTTGCTGAAAAAATGTGAGTAGCTTTTGCAGTGCAAAAGCTACTCACATTTTTTCAGCAAAAAATGTCAGAATATTGTATATTGAATCCGCTAAAACAGTTAACGAAATGACCCTTAACGAGCTTATTAAGCTAACAACGCTTTGAACAACCGGGCCCAGATTGCTTATTGTTTGGATGTGGAATGGATGTTATATTTGAAATGTGATGGATGCTTCTTATGCTGTTTTAAACTAATTCTAGAGTGTTTAAAGCTAGAGCTAGAAAATATGCTGCTAGTTCCAACTACACTGAGCAAATGCTTATATTAGAAGATAATATCCATGTGCTGAGGTCAGAAATAAAATAAAGGGGGTTTATTGCTGATTTTTTTTTATTTTTTTTTTTTTTTTTTTTTTTTTAATAGCAGCTATTATAGAGGATATAATATTATTATTATTATTAAAAGAATGTTGTGATTAAATTCATTATCATTATATTTCAATATGTAGGTTTATGTATTTGATTATAATTGATCAAAGTAATAGCATTTTTACAACAGAAAGAAACATATTGTCATTTTTTTATACCCAGCCACACAATAGTTCCACATTGGTCATCTATATGTATCCGTCTGTTGTATGTCCATCTGACCATATTTTCTTTTCTGGACTATAACTTGAGAAATAACAATCGATTTTCAGCAAACTTGATGTTTGTATTAAGATCTGGTTTAGAATTGGTAATTGTCAAGTTTAGTCAGGTTTTTACAGAGTTATCTGCCTGCCACATGATAGTGGCGAGGTATTAAATTCATGATTTTATTATCAATATTTTCGGATGAAAATTCCTCATCTATATTTAACATGTGTATGGCAACTTTGCATTGGTTCAGTGTAGTTAAATATAAATACTCTGAATATTCAGACACCAGAACTCCTTACTATACATGTCCTATTTGAACAACCTCATTTTACCACTTGGTGATATGTCTAAACATGCTGTCTGAATGGCAGAGTGCAGATTCTGATCAGAGTGCTTCCTTAACTCTTAACACTCTGGGTAAATTTTTCAGCAGACAGCATATTGAAATAGTTTTCTTATTTCTCCTAGAAAACAGGTTTTGACATTTCATGCAAATTGTCTCCAATGGAGACAATTTGCATAAAATGTCAAATCCTTTTTTCTGGGAAAAAATAAAGAAAAGGTCATCAATTTGTCATCTACTGAATTAGCCCAGAGTGGTAATGGTTAAGTCTAGTTTGATCTGGGTCTGCACTGTTTGTTTTGGCCTGTCTGTCTGAATATTTATAGTAGATTTTGTGTGAGATGTGAAAGTCTGTATTTTAGTCAGATTGCCCTTTGCTGCAGATAAAAGAAAAATTTTGAGAATACTTTTGATATTTTTGTTATTTTTGCACCAAAACAATTCCAGTTCATATCGATAGCTAAGAAGGATATCAAGATCTTTTCTTATTTTTTCAATGAAAACATAGATTGTAGGTATTCATTAGAAGCACTTTGGCAAGACATTTCTGGAGAGTACTACAGTGTATGTTTTTGTGGAGATTTCCTCAAAAAATGTCAATACTTCTGGCTGGGAAAGTTACAACATATGTTTTTTATGTAGAAAAAAAAAAAAAAATATTAATATTTCCGCCTGGGAAAGTCATCATATCTTGAGTGTTTACTCCATATGAATGTCTTAATTAGGCAATTTTAACAGTAAGCATGTTGGGTAAAAATTTCAGCAGACGACAATTTGAAATAATTTTCTTATTTACCAGGAAAACATGCTTTGACATTTTATGCAAATTGTCTCCTAGGGAGACAATTTGCATGAAATGTCAAAGCCTATTTTCTGGGAAAGATAAGAAATATATTATCAAATTGTTGTATGCTAATTTTGCCCATAGCATGATAAATGTTAAGGAGTACTCGGGTATATGTTGGTGTAAAGGTAACAAAATATTTGTCTGAGAATTTTTATCTGGAGCTATGAAGTTTGCTATCTAACATTTTTGTGCATGCTGCTTTATTTCAGTCTAATCTAGATTCTTCTCGTACTGACAGCACAAGTAGAATGTCACAGAAATATGGCGCTAGTCAAGAAAATTTGGAGGTTGGTCACATTTTGCCATAAACTTAAATCACATTTAGCTTTTGTATCTCACAGTTGCCATTGATGTGAAAAGAAAGATGAAGAAACCCTGTTTAGTATTTTTAAGCTTGATATGTTTTTATTTTGTGTAATTTAAGCAGCATACCATAAAATATTGTATTCCACTTACAAAAGCCAGTTTAGAAGAAAGAAAACATAAAAAAAATGATCAGCTTATTGATCTATACAGTAAAAATGATCTAGTCATGCCACTTCTTAGGCAGAATAGTGGTTAAGTCCAATCCCCACAGCCATCCCACCCACCACATCTTGGCAGTAAATTGTAGATCCCATCTAGAAGGGAGGTAAAACAGTTTTTACAGTTGCCTCCCTTGAAAGGATAAATCAAACAAATGATTTATCTTGATGAAATGGTTCTAATGATCTCTTGGGATGCCATAATATATTAACTGTGCCATAAGAAAGGAGGTCTTCGGAGCATATGTAAACAGAGCCCCTTTTGAATTTACAGTCTTAACCCTTGTCATGCTGAATAAATTAAGATGCCATGCCCACTTCTAAGTTTCAGCCGATCAGATTACTTGATCCAAGTTATTCATACAAATTCAAATACTTAATGACAAACAGTGTAGATCCCCATCAGTTGGCTTCTTCAGAAGCCAACTGATCTGGGTCTACACTATTTGCAAAGGCACAGTATATCTGGATTCAGCAGGACCAGTGATACTTTCTACATTACCCAGTGACTCAAATCAGATAGCCAAAGATTAAACTCTGACATTGAGAAATGTTTCTCTAGACAGGCAGAATGGTTGTTACCATATTTAGCTTGAATACCAGAAAGCTTAACTTTTTACCATACTTCAGGTAAAAGGTAAATAACAAAACAATCAAGTAACTTCTGCATGGGATGCTTGTTTTATTTGGATCAATGCATTTTGGTCTTAAAATAGGCCTTTTTTTTTCACCATACATCCTAAAATTTGAACAAATTTTACTACCTGTAGATGGGTCCAAAAACTGCTGTATGAGTGGCAAACAGTGTACATCTATATTAGAAGTCACATTTTGCAGTCTTTAATCTGCGTATACACTGTTTGCTCAGGCCAATCTGTCTGAATACTTTGGGTAAATCTGGTAAAAGTATGAATTGTTTCTCAGTAGAGATATATCTTCATTGAGAAATATACCGGCACAGTGGCTCAGTGGTAGAGCATCCACTTTGTGATCAGGAGGTTGCAGGTTCAATCTCAGGCCAGGTCATACCAAAGACTTTAAAAATGGTACTAGCTGCTCTTTCGCTTGGTGCTCGGCATTAAGAAAGTAGAGCTAGAACTGGTTCGGTGTCAGTATAATGTGACTGGGTGGAATATCATGTCAAAGTGTCTGATGCATGATATTTCAGTGAAACAGCACTCTAAAAGTGAGCATTTAGCTCCCTGCCACATCCAGACACCATCGCGATATGACTGAAAGATTGTTGAAAACGATGTTAAGCCCAAATCAAACAAACAAACAAATCATTGTATATCAGCAGTTTTAGACAGATAAACGTTTAGTAAAATGGACACTTAAATTTGAGGACAAGTATTAATGTGTCCCAATATTTAGGGTTAATACTTGGAACTCAGACAGGTGATGGTGCATTATTAGTATGGTAGTACCATATTTACCTTAGTATTGGGAACCTTATCTACTTACAATACTTTTTGTAAAATTTTAAATAGTCCATTCTACTACCTGTTAATCTATCTTAAATATTGCTGTCTGTATGGCAAACAGTGTAGACCCTGATCAGATGTTGCATTCTGTGGTGTCTGATCTGGGTCTACACTGTTTGCTAAGGCCTACCTGTCCCAATACTTGCGGGCCCCCGTAGCCTAGTGGATAAGAGAGTTGACTCTTAATCCATTAGGTTTCTCACCGCTGTGGTTCGAGCCTTGCTCGGGTCATATGTGGGAAAGCCAAGTTCTGCTTACGGATGGTCAGGTGGTTTTTCTCCGGGTTCTCCGGTTTTCGCCCACCTTCGATGAACGATCGGCTCGATATAAGTGAAATATTCTTGAAAGGGCCGTAAAACCCAAATCAAAAAAAAAAAGTCCCAATACTTAGGGTTATTACAGTATGTTGAACGTGAAGATTTGACATTGTGATGAATAGTTTTAAATGTCCTCCTGAAGTGATTTTTTTTTTTCAAGTTTTTGCTAGTTTTACAGATTTACAAACTTGCAGTGAAATATTCATATCTCAAATTGTTTTAATGCTTAAAGAAGTTTCATGAAGGTAAACTAGTAAGCACCATTTCAATAAAAGACAGAAGACATGATCAGTTGTGTGTAAACTGTATAATTCATTTGCACATGTTTATCCTATTTCACTTCATATTACATGTGCACACTTTCCCACTACAAACTGCTGTTGTCTAACATCATAACTATTGAATATATTAAGTGGGCAATATCTTAAAAATAATTTTCTTCTTTTCCCTGAAAATAAGTTTTGACATTTTATTCAAATTGTCTTTCTTTGGTGACATATTGAATAAAATGTTGACTTTCTTTGGGGAAAGGATATACCTTCAAGGGAGACAACTCTGTGAAAATTGTTTTTGCTTCCCTTCTGAAGAGGTGTCAACTCTAACAGGAAAGCAAACAGGTTCTCAGAAAAGTTGTCTTCTTTGTGAAAATCCAAGATAGCCACCATTTGAAAATCTGTTTTGAGCTTCATGTCCTGAACCCAAAGGAGAATTGACTCAAAACTAAGTAGGAAATAATGAGGGATTAATAGATCAAAAATAGCAAAAAGCATTCCGATCCTAAATCCAAGATGTTAATATCATATCCAGTGTGACTGTCATGCGAAAAAAAGAAATGTTAGTCACTTGTGGAAGTAAATCCTTTCTTTATTTGGGCAAGTTGTTCCAGGCGAGTGATCTTTGGCTCTAAGGGCCTCTAGTTATAATTTTTTAGAACTGTTAGTCTTTGACCCAAGTCACTTAGGTGAGGTGACTTGGCCCATTTGATCTTTTGTTGTATGATATGAATTTAGAAATATCCAGAAAAACCAGAGAAATTAAAACCTGTTAAATGCTTGCTTTATTTTCACAGTATCAATCCACATGCCGTAGGTAAAAGTTTGTGAAAGTAAGGAACTAGACCAGCCTGCATACACAAACAGCAGCCTGTGTAAGCAGATTGGTCTGACCATCTGGGCCCAGTTGTTCAAAGTGTCGTTAGCTTAAAGAGCTCATTAAGGGTCATTTCGTTAACTGTTTAAGTGGATTCATTACACAATATTCTGATATTTTTTGCTGAAAAAATGTGAGTAGCTGCAAAAGCTACTCACACTTTTCCAGCAAAAAATTTCAGCATATTTGCGTATCACTCGATTAAAATTTTAACGAATCGTTAACTAACGACATTGTTAGATTTGAACAACTGGGCCCTGCTCTTTGCACAGATTATATGAATTTTGCGCACACAATATGTTTTGGATTATAAAAACAATATATCTAGGGGCACCATTCCTCACACCACCTGAAAACTTAACTTCCTTCCCCTGGACCTGCAACAAAAACTCATGATATAATGTAAATATTTTGTCGTAACTACCAGTACACTAACAGTTTTATTCTGTTCATAAGATTTAAGAAAATCTGCATGATTTAAGTCTGAATGATTTGTCTGCACTGTTTGCTCAGGAGTATCAGTCCAGTATGAACCATACCTGCTCAGAATGATTTTTTCACAGAGTATGTATTTTAACCTATTTCAGTTGAGAAATCCCCAAAAGGGTAATTGGCAAACAGTGCAGACCCAGATCAGATGCTGTCTGATTAGGTTCTACAGAGTTTGCATTAAATGCAGGAATTTCTTGCTATTGAAAATAGACCAGTCCAAAGAGTTGTGGTAGAAGAGTCCACTCGACGTAAATGGGTTAACTGAAATGTTACTGTAGTTTTAGTAACATCATAAGAGGTAATCAAGAGGTTTGAAACAACTGTCAGAAAATCTTCCAGATAAAAGTGATGTTGCTTTCATACCACTGCTGAGCTGAAGTACGACCTTTAACCTTTACCACTCTCTGGGCTAATTCAGCAGATGACAAATTGATGATATTTTTTTATTTTTCCTAGGAAACAGAATTTGACATTTCATGCAAATTGTCTCTGTTTGAGACAATTGGCATAAACAGTGAAATCCTGTTTCCTGGGAAAAATTTTAAAATGTTGTCTGCTGGAAATTTTACCCAGAGTGTTAAGCGTTGAGACATTACCAGCAAATCAGCAGAGATCTACTCATCAGATAACTGTTTGATTCCCAAAAATTGTCAGTCAGTTACCATTGCTTGAGAGCTTACTGCATAAATTAGCGCAACAATATGATTTGATCTATGAGTATTACTCATCACAGTGAGGCACAGATTAACAGAGGACACTAACCTTCTCTTAACCTGTTTCAAAAAGTACCCTGTTTATGAATCAAACAGTGAAATGAAATTAGAAAGCAGGTACTGCAAAACAAAATGTGATTCTATATTTGACGAATAGTTTAATTTGTGTAATATAGTTATTAATACTTTCTAATGATGATGATGCAGCAGACAAAATTTGTTTCGCTTTGCCAAATTTTGTTACTTCTCTTCCATATCTAGGTAACATATTACAATCAAACTCTTTTATCCTTTCATTATTATGTCTAAAATGTTTACAGAATTTTTGGTAACAAAATAAAATTTAATGTGCACTCCAAAATACCATATTTACCCTAAGCATTCAAACAGACAGGCCTGAGCAGACAGTGTAGACCCTGATCAGAAGAAGCATGCAACTTCTGATCAGGGTCTACACTGTCTGCCATTCATTCAGCAATTTTTAGACAAATCAACAGGAATTAAAAAAGACTAGTTCAAGTTTAATAACAAGTATGGTAATGAGTTTAAGTTCATCTGTCCCAATATTTAGGTTAAATATGATAACAATTTACCAGGAACCCAGTTAATGCTTAGCACTCTGGGTAAAAATTTTAGGAGCTGACATATTTTTTTCTTCTTTTCCCCAGAAAACAGGTTTTGACACTTCATGCAAATTGTCTCCATTGCATGAAATGTCAAAATCTGTTTTCTGGAAAAAAATAAGAAAAATATCATCAATTTGTCATCTGCCGAATTAGCCCAGAGAGTGGTAAAGGTTAACTCTTTCACCCCTGAGTTTCTGAAATGGGCTCATCAATCTTAAAATTTGGGTACATAGGGATTTAGTCAAAAATCAATAATAGAATGGCAGTGTAGATCCTGAAGAGAGGACTCTTCTTTATCTACACTCTTTGCAGAAGTATCTGTCTTGGTCAATAGGTTTGAAAGAATTAAAACTCCTTTTATTTTGCAGACAAAAAGAAAACTATATGAAGAACAGCAGAAGAAAATGGAGAAATCGGGAACATCATTTTTAGACAGTATAAGAGATGAAGCAGTCTACTGAGAAAAAGTATAAACATAGCTAAATCTGGAATTTCCACAACTGATGGGGAGAGTGGGGTTGGTTGGGGGATTGTTTAAATTATATGGGTTGCGCCATGCGAAAACTTGTCAGAAAAACAGATCAGCCTGTGCATCTGTGCAGTCTAATCAGGGCCTTCACTGTCCACTATGAATCATTGGATGCTATAAAATGTATGAATGGATGCTCAGGATGATCTGTCTGTGTCCATTTTGTGCATTTTCACTTTTTCGCTCGATGTGGCCCCTGTGTCTTGCTAACCTGTACAACTGAGTAAAGTAGACAGTAATGTGACTGCTTTTTTAGCCATGATTTGGGTGGAATAAATAGTGTTTTGATAAGAGTTGGAATTTTCTAAAATATTTATAGCATGTATGAGACTTCTACCAGACTATGTGGTTGTGCTGGCTGATCTAGGTCTTCAATGCTCATAAATGGCATAAGCCCCCTTTCCTTGCATTAAATGTTAAAAAAGATCACAACTGGTTTACTCCATTTTTGTTTTATTGCTAGTCTTTTGATCTTTTGACACTTGCAGGCTGCATCTTGTGAAAATGTGCTGGGTCCAGCAACACTCTTTCATAGAGATTGATCATGATATATTTTCTGCAATCATTCACTCCCTTCCGCTGATTCAAGAAGGGCAGTTGTCAGTTTCTAGAGAAAGAATGTGCACAAATACTGGTTAACTGCTTTGAGGACTAAGCATGTCCAGGAAAAGTGTATTTAGGTAAACTGACCGACTGGACATGATCCTAATGGATTGACTGGGCCGTAAAACCTCAACTCAATCAATCAATCATGTGAAAATGTGACAAATTGGCATAGCCTTTGGGTTACTGGATATTTATACTTACATCTTGTTTTCATTTATTGATTCTGAAAATTTTTATTGTTTTAGAAATTTTATTGTTTTAGAAGGATTAGGAAAAACTTTGTAGTATTGTAGTGCTATGAATTCTCTGAGTATGAGCCATTTCATAAGAAACTTACAATAAAAGTCCGCTGTTAAGACCGCTCAACATTAAGACACCTCCGTTATTAAGAGCAGCTTTTGCCAGTCCAAAGATTTCTTTCCTTATTATTCCATGTTCAGTATCACATTACAAAAATACACCTATTCAAATATATTGAAAATTTTACAACCAAAAAAGGAAAATTTTCAGATAAAAAATTCTGATAGTTTTCATATTCCTGCTCAAAACATAGATTGTGGGTACTCATTAGAACTGCCTTGCCAAGGTGGTTCTAATGAGTACCCACAATCTGTGTTTTTTAGCAAAATAAGACAAATAATGTAAACCCCAGTTTCACTGTATAAAAGTGGGGTTTAAAGGGGGCAAAATTATATAGGCATGCTTTCGTGATGATGACTACTCCACTAATAAGACAACTTTCAGACAGTTCCAGAGATGGTCTTATAAGTAGACTTTTATTGTAGTTCCAGTTAAGTTGAGTCCCTTCTGACGAGTACCAAAACATGTTTTTTTTTGGAAAAATATGAGTACTTTTCAGTTGAAAATATATACCTTATCTACAATGATTGCTGTCAGAGGAGTAGTTGCACTGTTTCAATGCAGCCAGCACTTGTTGCTTGCAACCAGGGCCCAGTTATTCAAAGCGTCGTTAGCTTAACGAGCTTGTTAAGGTTCATTTCGTTAACTGTTTTAGCGGATTCAATACACAATATTCTGATATTTTTTGCTGAAAAAATGTGAGTAGCTTTTGCACTGCAAAAGCTACTCACATTTTTTCAGCAAAAAATTTCAGCATATTTGCGTATCACTCGATGTAAATTTTAACAAATCGTTAACTAACAACATCGTTAGTTTTGAACAACTGGGCCCAGGTGGTCAGATTACTGGTTCAAAATTTAGGATAACTGGTAATGACGTTCAGTGTTCAGATGATAAAGTCATTAACCCATTGTAGTCTGGAGACCCCTAAAAGTGTAATTGACAAACAGTGCAGACCCAGATCAGATGCTGCAGAATGTGATGTCTGATCAGGGTCTCCACAGTTTGCAAAGTTTAGCCAATTTTACTCTGGTAATATCTAAATCTCAAAGCCTGATGTACCTAAACTTGAAATTAGACTCTTCCAATATATAGTGTGGGGGAGTCTATTCAGTCTACAATGGGTTAAAGATGACTAGATAGAGGGAAACATTTTTAATGAGATTGGAAACACTTGGTATATTTTCTTTTACTTACATACTTTTCTGACTTCCTGTTGGCTTTCCTGTGCACTAAGCCCCCTGCTGAAAATGGATTTACTCCTAATGGTAGCAAATTCTTTCCTTTTAGTGTAGAATCCTTTTCAGAAGGGGGACAAAACAAATTTGATAGTTGCCTCCCATTCAAGCGTGTCGATTCCCTTAAAGGCATTTATAGTATCATATTTGACATAACTACTACACAGTTTGCTTTTCAAAATTACTGGAAAAAAATGTGTAGTAAAATGTCTGTTATTAATGGCACTTTAGAGGACTTCATGAGGTAGTATTTAATGATGTTTATCCAATATTCTTTTTAATATTCTTTATAAAGGCATATGTTGTGGGTACTTATAAGAATTACCTCGACAAGTCGCAATTCTACTGAGTACCTAAAACATATGCTTTTAAAGAAAAACAGATTATTAAAGTACTTGGCTGTGCGCTTATAGGGGTATTGTGGTAATTCTATCAGATATGGTATATATGTCTGGAGACTGATTTTCTCATGAATTGGCTCATATTAATTTATTCTATACTTATATACCAGTAATACTTTATGTATAATTTGCACCAAATCAAAATGTAACACTTTGTTACAAATGTATAAAAGCATTTATTTGTTTTGATTGAACAGATTTCTGTTTAAAGCTTTTCAGCTTTTAGTGCTTATCTGTACTGTAAGTGATTAAAACCCTGTGAGAATAGTTTTGAGCAACTAAACAGAAGATTATGGGGAACTGATACACTTTAGAGAGAGAAAACTCTTCCTGAATTGTTTACCTCCCTTCTTAAAGGTGTACTCTAAAAGGAAAGAATTTGCTCCCCTTGGGAGCAAATTCTTACCTTTTAGAGTAGACCCCTTTTTCAGAAGAGGCTTGCTGCTATCCAGGAAGTGAACTGTAAGTCACAAAAGTTGTCTCCCTTGTGAAAATAAAGGCAGAAAATCTAAATATACTGTGTGTATCTAGTCCCCTTAAGCTATATGGCAAAGCAGTTTTAGTTGGACAGCTTTGCTTTTCTGTTCACAGTGAAAAAATACTACAAAATTTGTCCAAGTTTTTTAATTATCAAATATAGTTCTTCAAACTATTATGATAACTAGTAATATCAATAAAAAAAATATGGAAAGTAATAAAAACATTCCATGGTCCTTACTTTCGGATCTTAGAGGAGGCCCTGTGGAAAACTAAAGCCGACCTATATTTGAACAGTGACAACCTACAGCAATTTGTGCAGCCGTCACTGATTGAATATGGAAAAATGTTGATCTTCTACAAGCGTGCCTCATTTTTTTGTGTAAACATATAATTTTATATTTTCTACAGGTCTACTAATTTTTAATAAAACTAATTTATATGCTCAACCATTCTCAGGTTACAGATATCTCTTGCCTGCCTATTATATAGTTCTTTCGGAGTTAATGGGTTTTATAACTTTTTAAATCCATCTGTCATACTTACCCAAAATATTTGGATAGACATGCCTGAGCAATCAGTGTACGATAAATACCCTAAAATTTTGAACATTTTATTCCATACTATTTTGGTCTAAATTTTGCTTTTTATGCAGGTGTTTCTTAAAATACATAGTGGAATGGCAAACAGTGTAGTCCCTGATTAGACTGCTTCTGAAGGGGCAGTCTGATCTGGGTCTGCACTGTTTGCTTATGTTATTTTGTCAGACACTTTAGTGTTCAAAATTTTAGGACATTTACCCTAGGCTTACAGGAGCATTTTGTTCACAGTGCACTGTTTGCCATTCACCTGCATTCTTTAGACACATCACCAGGTAGTCAGATGGGTATGATCCAGTTTTAGGATAGATATGGTGGTGTCCAAATATTAAAGATATATATATATATATATATATATATATATATATATATATATATATATATATATATATATATATATATATAGACACAACCTCATTTTGTAAATACTCATTTTATGTGTCATACAGAGTGAAAATGGGTCTCTTGGGTCTCTTGGATATGTAAAATAGCAATATTGATATCCTTAATCACATCCATGCATTCTCTGTATATTTGGACAGACTTGTCAGAGCAAACAACTTAAACTTGCTGACAAACTATTTTGTCGCAAATGACCCTCATGGGCTGACACAATATTAACACATACCATCTATGGGCAGATTCAGCATATGGCAGTTTGATGTCATTTTTTTTTTTTTTTTGTCAGAAAATAGGATTTGACATTTCATTTTTGCATGAAATGCCAAATCCTATTTTAGGGGACAATTTGCATGAAATGTCAAATCCTATTTTCTGACAAAAATAAGAAAAATATTTCAGAATGTCATCTGCTGCCATTTTTACCCAGCATGCTAAGTGTTAAAAGAGTAAAGATCCAGGATAAGCAACAATTACACAACATCTGAAAACAATATTGTACAGTGTAGGTATAGATCAGACTGCTCTAAAGAAACAGCTTGATCTGGGTTTGTGTTGTTTGTCATTCAGCCAGCAGATTTCATACAAATCACTAGGTAGTCGAATTTTAAATGAATAGGGTCCAAATATTTAATCCTTAAACCACTGAGCAAATTGTAGCAGATGACGTAATATTTTTTTTTTTTTTTTTTATTATCATATTTCAGAGAGAAAATAAGACTTGGCATTTCATATGATTTATGTGTCTTATTTTCTATGGAAAATGCAAAAAAGAAAAGAAAAGAATAAAATGTTGGCTGCTGTAGTTGTGATAAGACTTTAAGGATTAAGTTAATTAAGAAAATAAAGGTATTGGCTGTCCGTCTGTAATGCTCAGGTCAGACTGCATTTGCATATGCAATAACCCATTTTCACTTGACCCGTCTGTGTTATTGAGACATGAATTTCAGTTGTTACATGCCGAGAGTTTGAGTATTTGAATTTGAAAAAAAAAAAACACTATGTACATACATTTGCAAAAAAGGGGCATGTTCAAACTAATCTCATCTTACATTACTTGAGAATTACTAATCATTTGAGCTGCAATATGCGAAAACGTACCTTCTGACATGCATACAGCAGACTCAAGTCAGCCCTGGCGTTGGCAGAGTCTGATCAGTCTTTGTTGTCCAGCTGAAGAAGTGTGCATTCCTTGGCTATCCAAAATGTGCCAAGTACAGTAAAACCTGTGTAACACAGCTACCTTTGAAATTGACCTTAGTGGTGGTTGTCTTATAAAGGTACATATCATGTACCTTTATAAGACAGACAACTTTTTTCACATCAGCCACTATTTAAAGTCAGTCTCGGAGGTGGCTCTCTTACACAGGTTTTACTGTAAAGATTCTGATCATATTGAGTGAATGCACAGGCTGATCCGAATATTTGGTGGGCACACGTCCGAAGGTACGTATTAAGACCTTGTGGCTTGTTTATTGATACCCAGGTATGCATTTATTTAACAACTTGTATGTAATTGTTAGCGAGTGACATTACCATTGCCTTATTTTCTCTAAATGTTTGGACACCATAATTCCTTACCATACTTATCCCAAAAATTGAACGTCTGTTTTGTCCAGAAGTAGAAGAAAAAGTGGCATGCCTGTTGTGCTGCTGCTCTCCTGTACATACACAACCTTTTTATAACAAGATTTGTTGTAACACGGTTTTGGATATAACACAGTTCAAAGATGGATCCCAAAAAATGTATAGATTATATTTAAAAATGACCATAAATGGTCATTTTTCAATATAATCTATACATTTTTGGTTTGGATACAACACCGTTGTTCAACTAACACGGCTTATGCTATGGACCCCAACAATAGTGTTATAAAGAGGTTGTGGTGTATATGCCATTAGCTGCTGACAGAAATCTGTGAGATTTTGCAAATTTTTAGGGGAGATTTGATGAAATTGTGAGATTTTTATGAGAATCACTTTCAAGCTTACATAAGTAAGTTAAAGGCTATTATTTTAATGAATTAAGCTTGGGATGTGATTTATTTCCGGTTCTTCAAAAAGTAGCTTATTAAATGGTATGAAAATTCTGAGATTTGAAAATCTTATGGGAAATGGGGTCCAGAAGGGCCAAAATTCTGTAAGATTTTGTCTCACAGTGTGAGGTATGGCATGCCTAAGTCAGCAAGACATCATAAGAAGAAGTTTGATCAGGTCTGAACTATTTTCCATTCATCCACTAATGTCTAGTCATATCATCAGGCATTCAGTGGTAGTCCCAGCTTATACCTTGTACCTTAGTTCATTTTCATAGGGTATTTTATGAAAAGTCAGTGGAAAAATTGTAAATTTTGTTTCAGTTGGGTACCCAAGTTTGGCCCTCCTGGCACCCTCCTTGAGAACTCCCATTGCAGAATTTTAGAATAAATATGGTAAGGATTCATGGTGTCCAAATATTCAAGGTAATAATGGTCAATTAACATGTCTTTATTGGAGTATGTTATTTAAGGGGAATTGATACACTTTCAAAGGAGACAACTCTTTCAAAATTGTTTTTGCTCCCTTCTGAAAGGGGATCTTTAAGGAGAAAAAATTTCCTCCTCTTTGGAATAAATTCTTTCCTGTTTAGAGACGACCCATTTTCAGGAGTTTGGTATACAGGAAAGCAAACAGGAAGTCACAAATTTGTCTCCCTTGTCAGAAAATCTACCACGTATATCCAGTCCCCTTAAACAAGGATATTCAGTTTCTATTAATATTGATAGTGTTTGCTCATTTTAGTATCTGTATGCATATACATTATGTTTACTGATGTGCATAAACTTACCTCTGTCAGAGACTTTGAGGCATTTAACATTTAGCTTGCTGGGTAAAATTTCAGCATACAACATTCTGATTTTTTTCCCCCCGAAAATAGGCTTTGGAATTCCATGCACTGAAATATCTAAGCCTATTTTCTGGAAACATAGGCTTTGACATTTCATGCAAATAGGCTTTGACACTTCATGCAAATTGTCTCCTGTGGTCCTCTAGAGACAATTTTGCAAATTGTCTCCTGTGGTCCTCTGGAGACAATTTGCATAAAATATCAAAGTTTATCTTCTGGTAAAAATAAGAAAAATATCATCAAGTCATCATCTGCTGAATTAGTCCACAGAGTGGTGAAAGGTAAGCATCTGCAGTTTCTAGACAATTTAAATTAGCATATCACAGATTAGTAATATTTATGTCTCCAACAAAAAAGGGCTCAAGTGTTTCATACAGATTAATACCAAAACACAGACTAGCTGAAATTATGAGGAATGAATACACTTTCAGGGAGGCAACTCTACCAAAACTATTTTGTCTCCTTTCTGAGAAGGGGTCTGCTCCAAAGGATATAATTTGTTCTCCTTGGATGCAGATTCTTTCATTTTAGAGTACTCCTTTTAAGATCTTAGGCTTGAAGTGCAGGACAAAGTTATTCCCCTTGTAGAAATGGCAGAAAAGCTACGAAGTGTATCCAGTCCTCTTAACCCTAGTCCAGCAGAACCCGGATATGTCCTCCCTTTGCAAACAGTGTAGATGTAGATCAGTTGGCTTCTTTAGAAGCCAACTGATCTGGATCTACACTGTTTGACATTCACTATGTGAATTTGTAGCAACTGTCTGGATCAAGTAATCTGATTGGCTGAAAATTGTGGGTGTGGCATCTTAAAAAATTTATTCAGCATGGCATGTGTTGATATATATATAAATCCAGTCCTGTTAATGTACATGATGGGCAATGCAAGACAAACGCCATTCTGCCATATTTAAGCAGGCAATAGATACTGATCAGACTGAACAATTGTGCAGACTGCTCTAGGTCTTCATTACCTGTGTATGGTTACATAGGGGCCTTTGTGTAGACAGCAAGGTCATTTGCATAAATGTTAACCCTTGCAATGCTGAATAAATTAAGATGCCACGCCCATTTCTAATTTTCATCCTGTCAGATTACTTGATCCAGATTGTTGATATAAAAAAAAATCACATACTTAATGGCAAACAGTGCAAATCCAGATCAAATGGCTTCTTCAGAAGCCAGCTGATCTGGATCTACACTGTTTGCAAAGGTAGGACATATCCGGGTTCAGCAGGACAAGGGTTTAGCATATTATTCTCAGAAAAATGGGGAAAAAATACTTATGTTTGCCTAGAAGTTGCTTAACTCTGTATGCTGGGTAATACTTTCAGCAGATGACCTTTTGAAATATTTGTTCTTATTTTTCCCAGAAAATAGGCTTTGGCAATTCATGCACATTGTCACCTTAGGAAAATAGGCTTTGATAATTCATGCAAATTGTCTCCTTAGGAGACAAATTGCATGAATTGTCAAATCCCATTTTCTGGGAAAAATAAGAAAATATTGTCAATTTTGTCAACTGCTGAATTAGCCGAGAGAGTGGTAAAGGTTAAGGTTAATTTATGTTCAGTATCTTTTAGAAATCTTTAGAAGTAAGTTTATGCGCAAAATAGGAAAAGTTTATTGATATATATTATGAAGCACTTTTCATGACTGAGTGACTGTGATATCAGACAGAGTTCTATTAATTTTTTGTTTGTTTTTTTGACCTTGTATGATAAATAATTGATATTCTATGATACCACTTAGATTATATTAAATTTTAAGTCTAATTTATTTCCAGTTGTTGCTTTTTTCTGTGCTTCTCTTTTCTGGTTTTTAACTCACCCGTACAAAGTACAGGTTTTGTTTGGTTTGGGCTTAACGTTGCTTTCAACCTTTTTCAGTCATATCGCGACCGTGTCTGGATGTGACAGGGAGCTCAATGCTTACTTTTAGAATGCTGCCTCACTGAAATATCATGCCTCAGACACTTTGACATGATATTCCACCCAGTCAAATTATACTGACACTGAGCTGACCAGTTCTAGCTCTACTTTCTTAATGCTGAGCGCCAAGCGAAAGAGCAGCTAGTACCATTTTTAAAGTCTTTGGTATGACCCGGCCGGGGATAGAGCCTGCAACCTCCCAGTCACAAAGCGGGCATTCTACCACTGAGCCACTGTGCCAGTACAAAAGTACAGTTAGAGCTATAGCAGTTACCATGGCTTCATATTTGTTAAAGTTTTTATGATATTCTATGTTGTACCATCACAACCCACATGAATGACCTTGAGGTCAGGGTCATGGACCTAGAAAAAAATTATGTTAATGTTTTTGGTTAAAGGTTTTAGAGGCAAAGTGTGATTCAAGCGAGCTATGCTAGATTGTCCTGCGAGAGCTATCATCATTAGCCTTGTGGACTTGGTGGACAAGATAGCCATAAAAAATACTCAATAGCTTTCAGATCCAATAAACATCTCACCATGGGGGCTCCAGACTCACTATAGGTGCATTATCAACAGTATATGAGAAAGTGCCTGTTACATGCTGAAGGTCTTAGTCATTTCCAGTCACTCGCTTCCTCAAATTTTCAGTGGCCTGCCATGAGAAGCCAAAACTGTTCTAAAATAAACCCCAAATTGATCCTCCTTTGGTTGGTGTCTAAAATTTTAACGTGTCCAGTTTGCTGTTATGGTGTCAAACTACTGGATCCTGATCAGATGTGGCATCTGATCTGTGTCTACAGTTGGCTCAGACCTACCTGTCCCAATGCTTAATATGGTAGTCATTTTGCTTATGTTTAACCCTTCTCTTGCTGAACATGACATGCCCTGTCTTAGCAAACAGTGTAGATCCAGATCAGTTGGCTTCTTCAGAAGCCAACTGACCTGGATCTGCACTGTTTGTCATAAAATCTGTGAATTTCTATCAAAAACCCGGATCAAGTAATCTGATTGGCTGGAAATTATAAGTGGGTGTGGCATCTTAATTTATTCAGCATAAGAAGGCTTAAATCTGCATTCTTTAGCTTGAAAACAACAACACTTCACATATATTCAGAATTTATTTTATATAAAAAAGAAGTAATATACATGATTTATAACTGTAACATATAAAAAAGACATTTTAATGCAGACAACCATAATATAAATAAAATAATTAAAATGAACAATCATTGCATTATATTTCGTATACTCAACAATACTCAACAGCAAAAGAAACCAAAAATATTAGAAGTCTGTGTCAGAATTGTTCCTGTTATAAGCAACATTAATGCTCAGCATGCTGGGTAAAAAATTCAACAGATGACATTTTGAAATATTTTTCTTATTTTTCCCAGAAATAGGTTATGAAATTTCATGTCTCCAAAGGAGACACTATGCATGAAACCTCAAAGCCTTTTTTTCTGGGTAACTGATAAACAGTGCAGACCCGGATCATACAGCACAGAATGTAGCAGCTGATCAGGGTCTCCAGTGTTTGCAAATAGTATAGCCATTTTCCTCTAGGAATATCTCAATCACATAGCCTCACATACCTAAAACTGAAATTCAACTCTTCCAGCATAAGAGTGTGTGGGGAGTCTATTCAGTGTAAACTGGGTTAATACTTGGTTATTGTGTACTCTAAAACTGTATATGATCATATTAGGCTGTAGTTATTCTAAGGTATATCTCACTAGAGGATAGGTAAATGGTGTGCAGCCTGGTCTAAAATATATCCAAGAGCACCCAAGCTACGGAGTGCACACAGCAAACGGACAGAAAGAACCCATTTTTATAGTCCCTACTGACTTCATCAAAAGATAATAATGATGATGAGATTTACCTTAAATATTCAGACACCTTAACTCCTATCATTCTCCTAAATTTTGAACAAAACCTTAACTCCTAATTATTCTCCTAAACTTTTAACAAAACCTTAACTCCTAATCATTCTCCTAAACTTTGAACAAAACCTTAACTCCTAATCATTCTCCTAAACTTTGAACAAAACCTTAACTCCTAATCATTCTCCTAAACTTTAAACAAAACCTTAACTCCTAATTGTTCTCCTTAACTTTGAACAAATCCATTTAACTATCTCTTGATGTAAAGTAAAATTCCACTATTAAAAGATCATCTTTCAGACTGCAAAAAAACTGGTCTAATTACATGTGGGCAGTCTTAACCCTTGTCCTGCTGAACCCGGATATACCCTGCCTTTGCAAACAGTGCAGATCCAGATCTGTTGGCTTCTAAAGAAGCCAACTGATCTAGATATGCACTGCAAACAGTGCAGATCCAGATCTGTTGGCTTCTAAACTGATCTAGATCTGCACTGTTTGTCATTCAGCATGTGAATTTTTATTAACAACCTGGATCAAGTAATCTGTTTGGCTGAAAATTGGAAATTGGCGTGGCATCTTAATTTATTCAGCATGACAAGGGTTAATATTGAATATGGATTAATAAGAAAAACCATTTTGGACTGGCAAAAGCTGCTCTTATTAGCAGATTAGTCTTAATTTCAAGTAGTTTTAATAGTGGAATTTTACTGTGTCCAAAAAGTGATGGTCAAATGGCAAATAGTGTGGTGCTAAGCAGACGCTGCATTCTGGGTTTACACTGTTTGTTTCGAAGGCTTGTCTTGTAATATAAGCACAGATTTCTAATATTTTCAAGTTACTTTTACTATTAATTACATTAAAATTTCATGGATTTCTTTTGCATTATGGTTTATTGTACTGTAAATCACATTTAACATAGCAGTTCTGGCAATAAAACATAAAAGATGTCAAAAACTAAACTTCATTTATAAGTAATCTGACTATTAAATATTTTCTCACATACCCAGGCATATACGAGACAGCTCACACGGGACTTGCTAGATATGAGATAGCAAACATTAAGAGTAGCTTTTGACCAGATATACAGTTAGCAGAAGGCAAATGCACAGACTAATCTGGGACTTTGTTGTCTGCATATGTGAAAAGGGCTTTTCTCACAAGTTGTAACCCAATATATGAAGTCAAATCGCTTGAAAGATATAAGACGGCCTGTGCAGGAGTTCCAGTTATTAAATCAAGAGCAGAGACTCAGGCTAGCATGCTCTCACTGTTCTTACATGGGAAAATACTGAGTTTCCACAGTTAACTCTTAAAGCACCAAGCAAAAGTTGTAGCAGACAACATTCACATTTCTTTTTATTTTTCCTAGAAAATAAGCCAGAAGACTCTTCACATGAAATATCAAGACTCATTTCTATGAAAAATAAAAATGAAGAAGCAGCCTACTGCTGTTGTGATTGGCAAAAACATTGTAACAGATGACTTTCTATCTTTTCTTCTACTTTTTGTAGAAAATAAGTCTTGCCATGTGGCAGGCATAAAATATCTCCCCGTAATTCACCAAAGTACAGATATTATTTTTATTTCCTTTGGGCTCACTGATGCAAGAGGTATCATGTTATTCCATCACTGAACATGCCTACTTGATCAAGTTCCCATGTATTATGAAAATATATCCAGGGGCATAGGAGTTATGGGGTACAGAAATTTTAATCTACATATTAGACGACATTTAATCCAAAAGTTATGCAACACATCTACTTGACACCTACTAATTTTCTACTATGAACCATCAAAATATACCCAAGCTATGACAGAAGATTCACACAAAATGTCAAGACATATTTTCTATGAAAAACAAGAGGGCCATGATGGCCCTGTAACACTCACCTGAGTATCATAGCACTTTGAGAACCTGACCTAGAACTGATCAAGGCAAACCTTCTGATCAAAATTCAGAATGATTATATTAACAAGTAAGACAATGTAGCATATCTAACATGTAATTGGACTGTGAAATAGAGGTCAAGGTCAAATATGGATGACTGCACTCAAAGAGGCCATGCTAAGATGTATGCATGTACTAAGTATCACTGGCTGTAGGAGCAATAGTTACTGAGAAACTGACCTACACACAAACACTTCACAAGTACTGAATATCACTCTGTAAGACCAAGAATTACTGAGAAACTGACCTAAACGGAAAAACTTAAAGTCACTGGACAGTGAAATATACGTCACCTAGAAATCATCAAGACAAATGTTTTGAGCAAGATTCATGATGATCACTTCAAATATGTGACCTCTAGAACGTCAACAAGATTTTCCTTTGATTTGGCCAGGTGGCCTAGTTTCTGACACAAAGTGACCAAGTTTTAAACTAGACCTAGAAATCATCAAGACAAGCATTTTGAGCAATATTTGTGATGATTATTTAAAAAATGTGACCTCTGGAGTGTTAACAAGGTTTCCCTTTGATTTGGCCTAGTGACTTAGTTTTTGACCTAAAGTGACCCAGTTTCAAACATGACTTAGAAATCATCAAGACAAACATTTTGGGCAAGATTCATGATGATCACTTCAAATGTTTGACCTCTAGAGCGTCAACAAGGTCTTCCTTTGATTTGGCCTGGTGACCTAGTTTTTGACTCCAAGTGACCCAGTTTCAAAATTAATCTAGAAATCATCGACATACATTTTGAGCAAGATTCATTTTGAGCAAGATTCGTGATGATTGCTTCATAAATGTGACCGCTAGAATGTTAACAAGTTTTTACACTGATGTGGCCAGGTGACCTAGTTTTTGACCCCACATGACCCAGTTTCGAACTTGACCTAGAAATCTTCAAGACAAACATTTTCAGCATGATTCATGATGATTGCTTAAAAAATGTGACCGCTAGAGTGTTAACAAAGTTTTCTGCTGATTTGGGCCAGTGACCTAGTTTTTGACCCCACGTGACCCAGTTTTGAACTTGACCTAGAACTCATCAAGGTAAACATTTTGAGCAAGATTCATGATGATTGCTTCAAAAATGTAACCGCTATAGTGTTAAGCTTTGATTTGGTCTGGTGACCTAGTTTTTCACCCAAAGTGAACCAGTTTCAAAATCGACCTAGAAATCATAAAGACAAACAATTTGAGCAAGACTCATGATGATTGCTTGAAAAATGTGACCACTAGAGTGTTAGCAAGGTTTTCTGTGACCTAGTTTTGGACCCCACATGACCCAGTTTCAAACCTGACCTAGAAATCTTCAAGACAAACGTTTTGAGCATGATTCATGATGATTGCTTAAAAAATGTGACCGCTAGAGTGTTAACAAAGTTTTCTGCTGATTTGGGCCAGTGAGCTAGTTTTTGACCCAAAGTGACCCAGTTTTGAACGACCTAGAACTCATCAAGGCAAACATTTTGAGCAAGATTCATGATGATTGCTTCAAAAACGTGACCTCTAGAGTGTTAAGGTTTTCCTTTGATTTGGCCTGATGACCTAGTTTTTCACCCAAAGTGACACAGTTTCAAATTTGACCTAGAAATCATCAAGACAAACAATTTGAGCAAGGCTCATGATGATTGCTTGAAAAATGTGACCGCTAGAGTGTTAACAAGTATTTCCACTGATTTGGCCAGGTTACCTAGTTTTTGAATCCATGGACCCAGTCCCGAACCTGACCTAGAAATCATCAAGACAAACATTTTGAGCATGATTCATGATGATTGCTTAAAAAATGTGATCTCTATAGAGTGTTAACAAGTTTTTCCTTTGATCTGACCTGGTGACCTAGTTTTTGACCCCAAGTGACCCAGTATCGAACATGACCTAGATTTCATAGGGGCAAACATTCTGGGCAAGTTTCATCAAGACTGGGTCAAAATTGTGAGTGCTAAAAAACTAATTGTTGACAATGGACGATGGACGACTGACGACGGACAGAGGGTGATCACAATAGCTCACCCCAAGATTTTGCTCAGGTGAGCTAAAAAATTAAAACTGATGTCTGCCGCAGCTTTGACTGGTGCTTTAGCATTAAGTGATTTTCAATGGCAATTACTATTTGGGTAATGCTTACATTATCATTGATACAAGAACACACTAACACGAGTTCTCATGTAACTAAAGCTCTACAAAAAACAGTTGCACACAGAGTGTTTTTTTATCAGATCTTCTAGCTTTTGAACACATGTATTTGATGATGATGACTCACGATGATAAACATGATGATGATGACGACAAACATGATAATAATTTAGTTTACATGGCTTCGTCAGTGTCTTATTGTAGCCTGAAGAGACTGTACAGGGCATGCCAGGTAAAAGGGGTTGATGATGCTTTGGGGTTTTATATTACTTTCAACATCATTTAAGTCATATTGAGATGATGGAAGGGTGATAATGAAAGCTCTGTGGAATGAAATGCCGTATAGTCACGAGAAGAATTCAGCCTCCAGCAGGATTTAAACCCAAAACCTTGTGGTCCAAAGTCTGGAGAGCTAACCAATTGGCCACTCGGGGTTTTTTGCAAATGCCATAATTGAAGTCTGGGATCATCTTGCACAGACATTTGATCATGGCCTTTTTTAGTACTGGCTGACTACAGTAGCCATGCTTCCTTAGACTAACTAGGTAGGTCCTGATAACACTGTACTGATACATGGGCTGATTTGTTTATTCTCTATCACATCTGAATGTTTGAAAGTGAAAGTAGCAGATATGGATATGCAAAGACTAGATTTTTCTGTTGCTGTTGCTAAAGGACTTGATACATACATTTTGTAAATTTTCTGTCATCCTGTACAAGGAAGACAACTTTTGTGACTTCCTGTTTGCTTCCCTGCACATCATATAATAAATAGGGTCTTCTCTGAAAGGAAAGAATGGCCTAAGTGCATGCAAGATTTACTGTATCACATTTTTACTAAGAAATGAAACACATAAGTGTGCAATATTTCAATAAGAGAGACAACAATAAAAATATAAAATATAGAAGTAAACTTAATAACTTCCTTATGATGTCGGCCTTTCATAACTTTCACTCATTCTCATTCCAGTGTATTCTCAATATTGTGGTATTTATTAAGTATTACCCTTCAGTATTTAGTAGTAAAAGACAAAATATAAAAAGTCTTAGAATTCTCTGCCTAATATAAGTAATCTATATAAACACATTACACCACGACCTCATTATAACACTATTTTTGGGGTCCAAAGCGTAAACCGTGTTAGTTATACAACTGTGTTATCTCCAAAGAAAAATGTATAGATTATATAGAAAAATGACCATTTATGGTCATTTTTCTATATAATCTATACATTTTTGGGATCCATCTTTGAACCGTAGTTTATCCAAAACCGTGTTGTAATGAACCGTGTTATAAAGAGGTTGTAGTCTATAACCATTATATACCCATTATATGCATAGACCTTAATTCTTTACCATACTTATCCTTTCGATGTGTCTAAAAACTGCTCGATGTGTGGCAAACAATGTTGATCCTAATCAGATGCTGTATTCTGCAATGTCTGATCTGAGTCTATGCTGTTTGCTCCAGCTGTTTAAATACTTAGGGTAAATATGGTATTAAACATGTAACATAAGAATATGTGACTTTGATCGATATACTCATCCCTGAAAGTAAGTTGTAAGGTCTATTAAAAGCAAGCAAATTCAGAGAATTTATGTCCCCCACCTATTAAAAATCTTCCAAACAAGAGCATAGGTGAAACCGAAGAATGCTTCCCGAAGATGCGCAGTAGTGGGAGGGTTATGTTAGAGAAAGAGTAAAATACTTTAAGAGACATGCTACGGACAAGCTTATTATTGCAATCAAAGCACTGTAGATGCTGGTGGCTTGGGCATCAGAAGGCCCAATGACAAATGACTAAAGATCCATTTGAAAGCCTGTAAAAGGTACAAAAAAAGAGCTGTGGGAGGAGTTGTGCTCACAAGGTACCTACTACTATATGCACTTTCATAGTATTCAAGCATGAAAAAAGTCTATGTTAAAAGTAAAAAATGTGAAAAAAAGTAAAAAAAAAAAGTAAAAAAAAAAAGTAATTTCAAGATTCTGTAAAAAGCATATGCATATATTCAGACTATGGTTAAAACATTTGTATAGTTTTAGTGGGAATGGTATAAAGCTGTTGGAAGAGTTGCACTCACAAGGTACCTACTACATATACATTTTCATAGTACTGAAGCATGAAAAAAAGTCTAAGTTAAAAATGTGAAAAACTTGAAAAAAAATATTTCAAAATTCTAAGTAAAAAGCACATGCATATCTTCAGAGCATGATTAAGATACCTGTGAAGTTTCAGAAGGATCGATATAAAACTGTAGGAGGAGTTGCGCTTATAAGGTTCCCACTACAAACTCAGAACCATGCAAAGAAGTCTAAGTTAAAAATGTGAAAAAAGTGAAAAAAAAAATAACTTGAATTTTCTGTAAAAAGCACATGCATATCTTCAGACCATGATTAAAACACCTGTAAAGTTTCAAAAGGATAGGTCCGAAACTGTAGGAGGAGTTGCGCTCACAAGGTACCTACTACATATACTTCCATAGTATTGAAGCATGAAAAAGAGTCTAAGTTAAAAATGTGAAAAATTTAAAAAACATTAATTCAAGATTCTGTAAAAAGTACATGCATATCTTCAGACCATGATTAAAACACCTGTTAAGTTTCAAAAGGATCAATCCAAAACTGTAGGAGGAGTTGCGCTCACAAGGTACCTACTACATATACATTTTCATAGTATTGAAGCATGAAAAAAAGTCTAAGTTAAAAATGTGAAAAATTTGAAAAAAAAAAAAAAAATTCAAAATTCTGTAAAAAGCGCATGCATATCTTCAGACCATGAATAAGATACCTGTAAAGTTTCAGACGGATCGGTATAGAACTGTAGGAATACTTGCGCTCACAAGGTTCCCACTACAAACTCAGAACCATGCAAAAAAGTCAAAGTTAAAAATGTGAAAAAAGTAAAAAAAAATAATTTAAGGATTCTGTAAAAAGCACATGCATATCTTCAGACCATGATTAAAACACCTGTAAAGTTTCAAAAGGATTGATCCAAAACTGTAGAAGGAGTTGTGCTCAGAAGGTACCTACTACATATACACTTTCATAGTACTGAAGCATGAAAAAAAGTTAAAAATGTGAAAAATTTGAAAAAAAATTATTTCAAGATTTTGTAAAAAGCACATGCATATCTTCAGACCATGATTAAGATACCTGTGATGTTTCAAAAGGATTGGTATAAAACTGTAGAAGGAACTGTGCTCACAAGGTTCCCACTACAAACTCGGAACCATTCAAAAAATGTCTAAGTTAAAAATGTGAAAAAAATGAAAAAAATTAATTTAAGGATTCTGTAAAAAGCACATGCAAATCTTCAGACATGATTAAAACACCTGTAAAGTTTCAAAAGGATCGGTCTAAAACTGTAGGAGGAGTTGTGTTCACAAGGTACCTACTACAAACTCGGAACCATGCACCACGTATCACGCACCACACACCACAGAAAGCCAAATACTATGTCCCCTCATTTTTCTTCGGAAAGGCAGGGGACAAAAAAACATTGCAGAGACATTTCCACTGGATCAGACTTCGGAGCTCTATATACACAAAAAAGTTATATTTTTCTTATTTCTCCACGAAAAAACATTGTGGTTACACATTAGAAGTACCACACTGAGGTGCTTCCAATGAGTACCCACAACATGTGTTCTTGTGGAGTTATACAAAAAAAAATATTTATCTGGACAGTCCTCCTATCTAGAGCTCTAGATTTATTTCTATGACGATGCGCCATGACCATCTTCTCTTCTCTTCCGTCCTCTGCCTGGAGTACCCATATCAGTATTTTGTTTATCACCAGCAGCTGCACGAGTCTTTATAAATTGTCGACCACCTGAAATCAAGTCATGTAATGTGTAATGCAAGAAAAGGAGGCATGTATGCAAACAGTGAAAGCCCTGATCAGACTGCACATCTGTGCAGTCTGATCAGGGCTTTCACTGTTTGTCAATACAACCTACAGTATCTACTAATTCTTTAAGCAGCCAAAAAAGGCCCCATTCAGATTGCATTAATAAGCAGGCTGATCTGGGCCTTTGTTGCCTGCATATGGGAATGGAGTTCTTTTTTTGTTTTTGTTTTGTTTCAATTTGTTTGTCTGAAATAGAAACATTTTTATCTTGCTGAATTGTAAGGGGAATGGACATATTTCAAAGAAGGCAACTCTGTCAAAATGTTTGCCTCTCTCCTAAAACGATGTCTACTTCAAGAAGAAAGAATTTCCTCTCCTTGGAAGCAAATAAGCAAATTCTTTCTTTTAAAACTGACCCCTTTTCAGTAGGGACGGTGTGCAGGAATCCTTGGAAGCAAATAAGCAAATTCTTTCTTTTAAAACTGACCCCTTTTCAGTAGGGACTTGTTGTGCAGGAAAGTAAACCAGAATAGACACACAAAAGTTGTCTCCCTTGTAAATAAATGTGTGTTTGTGTGTGTGTGTGTGTGTGTGTGTGTGCATGGGGGGGGGGGGGGGGGAGGGGGGCGGTTGGAAATATGCCAAATGTATCTAGTCCATTTATCAAAAAATATTCTGTTTTTTTTTTGTTTTGTTTTTTTGTTGTTTTTTTTTTTTTGTTTTTTTTTGTCTGTTTGTTTTTTTCTGCTGAAAATAGGGTATGCTTTCATTTATATTATCGCCAAGTGATCATTTGCATTAAATTTCAACCCCTATTTATATATCATATTTATTGTATATTCATATATCTTAAACATCAGGCATTGTCATTTGAATTTACCTACAGCATTTATTTCAAATACTTTTAATGAAAAAATCTCCTTATTTACATCCTTTGTTACTGCAATTTCCATATGTGTTCATACCCTGATTCATCTGTATATGTGATATGCTGGGGGAGAACCATATTCAAGATATAACTATGAGAATTGATCTTTCACTTTTTTTTTTTTTTTCTTATTTCTCCATGAAAACATCAGGGCCCAGTTGTTCAAAGCTAACGACATCGTTAGTTAACGATTCGTTAAAATTTAAATTCAGCGATACGCAAATATGCTGAAATTTTTTGCTGAAAAAATGTGAGTAGCTTTTGCAGTGCAAAAGCTACTCACAATTTTTCAGCAAAAAATATCAGAATATTGTATATTGAATCCGCTAAAACAGTTAACGAAATGACCCTTAACGAGCTCGTTAAGCTAACGACGCTTTGAACAACCGGGCCCAGGACTGTAATGAGATCACAGCAGCTTAATTTGCTACAAGACCTTTTCATTCACTACCAGTATGAATATCATACTTACATCAAACCACAAACAGAAATCAGTACGTTCAAAAAGATTTTATACTACTGCATTTACCCTAAGTATTAGGACACCTTAACCCATTAAAGACTGAATAAACTCTACCACACTATATATTGGAAGAGTCTATTTTCGATTTTAGGTATGTCAGGCTATATGATGTAGAGATTCCTAAAGAAAAATGGTTTAACTGTTTGCAAACAGTGGAGACCCTGATCAGATGCCACATATATTCATTGCTCTCAAGGGTCATTCCTTAGAATCAATTATTCAAATTTAAGGTCATGTATGGTAAGAGGTTAAAAAGTGTAATTCAGTTTGGGGTAAATATGGTATAAAATTAAATCAGTTTGTTTTCTAAATTCTGGAACACTGAAACCACTTGCTTTCTCCTGTCCTAGTTCTTTGGAGACTTTTTAAAAACATTTAGTTAATAATAGCATAGCCATCTCAGATCATATAGCATAACCATCTCAGATCATATAACATAACCATCTCAGATCATATAACAATGTATAGAACAGATAACAGTTACAATAGGGCAGTGAGCTGAATTACCAGAAGATAGGCTGGAAAACAGAAGATTTAACCCTGGCCCTGCTGAACCCAGATATGCCCTGCCTTTGCAAACAGTGTAGATCTGTATCTGCACTATTTGCCATAAAGAATGTAAATTTCTATCAAAAAACCTTGATCAAGTAATCTGACTGGCTGAAAATTAGGAGTGGGCATAGCATCTTAACTGATTCAGCATGGCAAGGGTTAAGAGATGATGAAGGTAATAAGAATGAGAGCTTTGCCATAGCTACAGGTAAGATGGGCTATCCATATATTTTTTTATTTCTCCACAAAAACATTATGTTGTGGGTACTCATTAGAAATGCCTGTGAGGTGCTTCTAATGAGTATCACAACATATGTTTTCATGGAGAAATAAGTAAAATATCAGGACTTTTCTGCTGAAAAAAAAAGCCTCTTATCTGGAACTATGTTTGAGGAGGAGAAAACAATAAATGATTCACAATACAAAATTCAAGCAATAATAATGCTTCTCCTGCTGAATAAATTAAGATGCCTCGCCCATTTCTAATTTTCATCCAGTCAGATTATTTGATCCGGATTGTTGCTATAAATTCACATACTTAATGACAAACAAAGCAGATCCAGATCAGTTGACTTCTTCAGAAGCCAATTGATCTGGATCTACACTGTTTGGAAAGGCAGGGTATATCTGGGTTCAGCAGGAAAAAGTTATATATTTACTAAAGTCATAAAAAAGACAAGGAAAAAAATGAAATGTAAATGCTGAGGAACCCAACATAATGTTGTTGTTTTTTTCTTTTTTTATTCACTTATTTATTCATTTACTTTTGTATGCATCTTTTGATTCATTTCATTATAATTTACGCTTTTAAAAGATCTGATGCATTATGAATCTGCAAGCTGTCACACAAATTTTTACATGAATCAAATTACATAAAATAAGTTTTGTAGTACTGCCAATTCAGGGTAGACTTGATCAGCAATTTTTGCTTCATTTGATGTAGCTCTATTCTACCACAGAAAGGCTGAAACTGAGTTAAAAATAAAAGCAATCAGCTTTAAAATTTTCTACAGCTAAAGCATGACTTAATCCTAATTGAATTATTATTTTACTAAGCAATGACACCAAGCATTAAACAGCCCAACACCCCTTAACCACTGAAGCAAATCATGCAAATCATTATATTAGCTACAACACAATGGGTCTACTCCCAAAGGGAACAAATTATTACCTTTTAGAGTAGACCAATTGACTATGTACCTTAAGACATAACTTATGGAGTCAAGAATCAATCGGCGTGCACATCCATGCAGTCTGACCAGAGTCTATCCTGGGTGCTCTATGAATACTCAAGGATCCGAAGTTTCTTCAAAGCAGACAGTGAAGACAGATCAGACTGTGGGGATACATAGGCAAACCAGAGTGTTTTGGATGCAAAACCAGCGCATGACAAAACCTACAAAATGGCATATGCACCCAGTGAAGACTCAGATCAACCTGGGTATCTGCCCAGCCTGATCAGTCTTCACTCTCCGCATGAAGAAAGCTTGGGTCTCTCACTACCCATTGAGCACACAGCAAAGGCTGATCAAACTGGGCAGGTGCCCAGGCTGATTTGAGTCATCCCTGGGTGCACATGCCATTTTGTAGGTTTGGCGTGCACTGGTTCATATCACACATAAGGTGGCTCATATGAACATACTAATTACTGCATTGTGAGATTTAGTTTTTTACAAAATTACGGGAAAAATGTGTCGTAAAATGTCCACCTATGGACATACTTAAAAGAAAGATCAGGAGAGAATTTCATGAGAAAACTTATGCTTAAGTATTTTTTTTTCTTCTGGTTTCTTTATAAAAGTATATGTTATGTGTACTCATTTCAGCTGCTTCAACAAGCTGAGATCTTTAAATTTTGTGTTGGTAAACAACAACAAGAAATCCAAAGAAGATAATATCATGTCTGCCTTTCTTAAAGTGCAAATGTCATAAATCTTAAAAGGGAGATAATAGCAAAAGTAAGGAAGGCAGAGTTGTCATTCTTGTAAAGAACAGGTCATCTTGTCCTATTCTACAGTTCTACCAGGTACCATCAAAATATTCTGAAGGGTATTCCAATTACAGATCAGACAAGAAATCCATTTTAAACAAAACAAGGGGAGATAACTCCAAAAGTAAGAAAGCCAGAGTTGTCATTCTTGTACCTGACAAATCTTCTGGTCCTGTTCTACATATCTACCAAGTATCATAAAAATATTCCAAAGAGTCTTTGACTTACAGAGCAGAAACGAAATCAATGGATAATCACTGTCAGACATAACAAAGGGAGACAAAGCCAAAAGAAAGAAAGGCAGAGTTGTCATTCTTGTATGTGACACGTCGTTTGGTCCCTATTCTACATTTCTACCAAGTATCATAAAAATATTCCAAAGGGCCTTAGACTTACAGAGCAGACTCGAAATCAATGGATAATCACTGTCAGACATAACAAAGGGAGATAACGCCAAAAGAGTTGTCATTCTTGTACGCGACACATCATCTGGTCCTGTTCCACATTTCTACCAAATCAATGGATAATCACTGTCAGACATAACAAAGGGAGATAACGCCAAAAGAGTTGTCATTCTTGTACGCGACACATCATCTGGTCCTGTTCCACATTTCTACCAAATCAATGGATAATCACTGTCAGACATAACAAAGGGAGATAACGCCAAAAGAGTTGTCATTCTTGTATGTGACATGTCGTCTGGTCCTGTTCTACATTTCTAACAAAAATCATAGAAATATTCCGAAGGGTCTTTGACTTACAGAGCGGACACGAAATCAATGGATTATCACTGTCAAATATAACAAAGGGAGATAACTCCAACAGTAAGAAAGGCAGATTTGACATTCTTGAATGAGACCACGTCGTCTGATCCTGTTCTACATTTCTGCCAAGTACCATCGAAATATTCCAAAGGGTATTCGAGTTATAGAGCGGAGACAAAATCTTTTTCAAATAAAACAAAGAGTGATAACTCCAAAAGTAAGAAAGACAGAGTTGTCAATCTTGTATGTGACATGTCATCTTGTCCTGATCTACATTTCTACCAAGTATCATCAAAATATTCTGAAGGGTACTCAAGTTACAGAGTGAACAAGAAGTTTACGCCGACGCTGATGTCAACGGTGGGATCTGTCCCAAAAACATGTCCCACAACCCCCCCAACCCCCCACGCACTTTGGTAGTGAGGGGTGGGGGGGGGGTGGGGGGGAACATAAAAATCAGATAACCATGTTCCTCCTTGGTGCAAAGATCCAGACAAGGCTTTTTTCCTCATGTTATGTTAATATTTTTCTTATTTCTCCACAAAAACATATATTATGGGTACTCATTATAAGCAACTTGACAAGGCACTTCTAAGAGTACCCAGAACATATGTTTTTGTGGAGCAATAAGAACATTTATCTGGATACTTCTTTTATTTGAAGCTATGCCTTCTAGGAGGCATAACAAACACTGACTATGGTATATGTCCTAAAATTTCGGACATTATGTGCCATACTTTTTAGCCTAAATTTTGCTTTTTATGCAGTTGTTTCTTAAAATACTTTGTGGAATGTCAAACAGTGTAGATCCTGATCAGACTGAGCTGCTCCTTCAGGAGCAGTCTGATCTGGATCTGCACTGTTTGCATATGCTATTTTGTCAGAAACTTTGGTGTATGAAATTTTTAAACATTACCATGGCCTGACAGATGCACAGACTACTCCTGGTTTTTGAATATGCAAAAGGTGTATTTTATAAATTGTTGCTAAAATATTCTATCAACCAAAGCTGATTTCTACAATTAGTCTTCAAAGCCTGAAGCAATATTATAGAAGAAGACATCCTATTTTTTCTTTTTTTTTAAATTTTTCTGAGAAAATAAAACTTGACATCTCATGTGAATCAGATGATTCATATAAAATGTCTAGCCTTATTTTCTCTGCAAAATATATAATAATAAAAAAAAAAATAAAGACATATTTCAGAATGTTGTCTGCTGCAACCATGATATGTGCTTTAAGGGTTATGCAGCATCTCTCAAAAAGGACTAGTGTACAGCAAATGCCAGATGAGACTGTGCAGTTCTCTAAAGGGCCTGATAAGATTGTTTAGCTATGCAGACTGAGCTCCTCAGCTCTGCCTTGCTGTTCAAGTAAGAGTTAAGCACCCATCTTGCTGGAAGCAGCATATGTTATAAGGGCCTATCAATCATAATAAAAACTTATGAGAAAACACACTTTAGGGTACCCGAAATATATGCTAAAAGGCGCTTCTAATGGGTACCCACAACATATGCTTTCGTTAAGAAATAAGAAAAATATTTACCTGACACCCACTCTTATCAAGACCTATGCATAACTGTCCTAAAATCCCATTTTACTACCTGCTGATCTGCCTAAAATAATGCTAGATCAGTGGCAAATCATGCAGATACTGATCAGATGCTGCAGAATGAAGCATCTGATCTGGGTGTACACTGTTTGCTCAAGCCTGTCTGTTGCAATACTCAGGGTAGATATGATACTGCAAGATGAGAACTGATGTACAAAACAAATTCCACATGGAAATGGAGAACAAGAAAAATGGGAGGAGAAAACATGATTTCATCAATACAGAGAGTTTTTGTTTTATTAGAATTTGTATCAGAGCATCTGTTTGATGCAACCATATATAAGCCAGCCCATGAGAAAAGGGTACTTATCACACAGTTGACCAGCAGAGGCTTTCACCAGAGCCTTTGCTGTTCAAAGACATGTAGTAGAGACCTTGAGGAAGCTTCAGGCAAAAACGCATGTCTGTAGCCCAAATAGAGGACTGCACATTTGAAGAACCACAAACTGGAAAACCATAAGGCCCCTTTTTTGTGTGCTGGCTCAAATATACAACTCACAGCTAATACTTGAACATTATTAGAATTTATAAGAATCAATTATAAAAGAATGATATTCTTCGTGACTTAAAAGCTGAAAGAAAATATAAATTAAATCAGGTAATGATTTTTTTTTTTCCGCATCATTAATACATGTGAAAAAGCATAACAACCTATATATACATGCTAAAGCAAAAGATAAAACCATCTGAGTACCTGCCCTCTAACAAAAAGTAAATAGCATTTAATTTTTAGGATGCTTTTTTTTTCATATTTTCCCAGAAAATGGGGCTCAAAAATGCAAATAAATCATCTCCTGAAGCAGATTTTCACATGGGAACAGCAAGGGTGAAGATCAGCTTGTACATGTAAGCAACTGGATCAAGAATTTTGCCATGCAATCAAAATTCTTTGGATACTATAGAATTATTGATGAATAGCAGAAGACCAGGGCCCAGTTGTTCAAATTGTCGTTAGCTTAACGAGCTTGTTAAGGGTCATTTCGTTAACTGTTTTAGCGGATATAATATACAATATTCTGATATTTTTTGCTGAAAAAATGTGAGTAGCTTTTGCACTGCAAAAGCTACTCACATTTTTTCAGCAAAAAATTTCAGCCTATTTGCATATCACTTGATGTAAATTTTAACAAATCGTTAACTAACAATGTCGTTATCTTTGAACAACTGGACCCTGATCAGTCTGTATGGATGTGCTGGCTGATCTGGGCCTTTGCTGTCTGCATATGACCCAAAGACATGGTTTCCATTCATGCAGCCCAAATGTTGTCTGCAAATATCTAAATTCAATGTGCTAATAAATTTAAGGGGGCTTGATACACCTGGTTTGTTTGTGTTGAGGTTTTACAGCCCAGTCAACCCAATGGGATCATGTCGAGTGCGGTCAGTTTACCTTATAACACATTTACTTGGCAGGCTTAGTCCTCTAAACGGTTAACTAGTACTGTGCATATTCCTTCACCAGAAACTGCCCTTCCTGAATCAGCAGAAAGGAGAGAATGACCATAAAAAATAATCAATCTCCAAGAAAGAATGTTGCCAACCCGGCAGGGGTCAAACTCACAACCTCCTGATCATGTTGGATGAGCCACCAAAGCCGGCCGATACACTTGGTAGACCTTCAGCTATTTCTACAAGGGGGACAACTTGTTTGACCTGTTTGCTTTCCAGCACACCAAGTTAGTTCCTTCTGAAAGAGGGTTCAATTCTAAAAGGAAAGAGTCCCACTGAGCAAATTCTTTTCTTTAGAGTAGACCCCTTTTCAGAGGGAAGATAATCCAATTTTGACAGAGCTGCCTCCTCTTAGAGTGTATACATTCTCCTTAAGTAAGCTGTTAAATAAGCTGTATCACAAGAAAACTCTGTTATGCTACACATAAACAAAGCAGACACACAAACGTACTTGTATAATTTGGTCAATGTCTTATTTGCACACAATGCTCATGTTAAAACAGAAAACACCCTTGCAAGACTGAGAAATGAAAACTGCTACTGGCCTTTGACATCAGCATCTTGCACAAGCCAGACAATTTCTCATGATGCAATTGAAAGAAACCTTCATGGGAAATACTGCAATTAATGTTGTAAGAACTTGTGGACCAACCTACTTGCCTGCTGTATGTTATTATGGCAATAAAAATGTTTCCACTAAATCAATTTTCAAAGTAAAAAGGGCTTAATACTCAAACAGTTCCATTGAAAACTATCTTGCCCAATCTCTAAGAAACCAATATGGCTTTATTAACGCTTGTCCTGCTGAACCTGGACATACCCTGCCTTTGCAAACAGTGTAGATCCAGATCAGTTGGCTTCTTCAACTGATCTGGATCTGCACTGTTTGCCATTATGTATGTGAATTTATAGCTACAATCTGGATCAAGTGATCTGATTGGCTGAAAATCAGAAGTGGGAGTGGCATCTTAATTTATTCAGCAGGACAAGGGTTAACCACAATTACCTTCACTATTAGACCTCAACTCAGTACCACATTTATGTTAAATTTCTAAAAAAGTGCACAGAATATATAACATTGAGACATATAACCCATCTCTTGCTAAACTCGACATGCCCTGTCTTAACAAACAGTGTAGATCCAGAACCGTTGGCTTCTAAAGAAGCCAACTGATCTGGATCTGCACTGTTTGTCATTCAGTATGTGAATTTATATCAATAATCTGGATCAAGGAATCTAACTGGCTGACAATCAGAACTGCGCGTGGCATCTTAATTTATTCAGCATGACAAGGGTTAATTTCCTCCATTTGCAGAATTGGCTTTTCCAACAAGGCATTCTTTGTGTTTTTCTTTTTGAAAGCAGGATTTCAGTTACCATATTTTAAAATTTGTATGTCTGTTAATTGTCTAATGATGAGTTTTTATTAAATTGACTGAATGGCAAACAGTGTAGTCCCTGATCAAACTGGTAATTAGAAGCAGTTTGATCTGAGTCTTCAGAATTTACTAAGTCCAAATATTAAGAGTAATTACAGTAGCAGCATACACTAGTAGGAATTAAGGGGACCTGATATACTTGGTAGAGCTTCCACCATTTTTAACAAGGGAGTCAACTTTTTGACTTCCTGTTCACTTTTCTGCACACTAAACCCCTTCTTAAAAAGGGTCAACTCTAAAAGGAAAGACTTTGCTCCCTTGGGACCAAATTCTTTCTTTTTAGAGTAGACCCCTTATCAGAAGGGAGGAAATCAACTCTGACAGAGTAATCTCCCTTGAAAGTGTATCAATTCCCCTTAAAAGGAATAACTTTAAAGAACAGAATCATATAACATGTTTTCTTTGAGCTTGGGCTAATCCATTTTTTCTTGAAAACTATGCAACCATACACACCATTCATGTACATAACTGAGCTGATCATGCTGCGCATTACAATGCTTACACCAACACTACTTTGACAAGAGAACATACACATGTTCACCGTAACAACTGGGTGTTATAACACAACATCCCAGTCATTATGTACTTCCGCTGGTACTGCTCCACTGTGGCCATCTTCAAAAGCTTTATTTCAATAAGAATATAATGTAATTTATATGGATTACATAAAAAAATGTAAAAGTAATCATGTAACTTCAAACTATAAACTATTTAGAATAAGAGAAACAAAATAAAAGAATCTAAGACTGTTAAAATTCAAAAGAAAATTCCAAACAAATAATGCTCAACCTATTCTCTACAAAATATATTGACATAAAACAAATCTTGCAAAACTAATAAATTGAAGAGTACATGCCTTTAATATTATAAAAATCAAACAATATTTTCAAAATACTTAATCTGTCCAAAAGACATGCAATGCAGGGTGCATGAAAATCAACTGTAATCAGGGCTTCAGAAAATGCCAGTTCATTTGTCTTTGGACCAAATAATATATTTTCAGACCGATTCTGTTTCACAGAGAATTAACCCTTGTCCTGCTGAACCCGGATATATCCTGCCTTTGCAAACAGTGTAGATCCAGATCAGTTGGCTTCTGCAGAAGCCAACTGATCTGGATCTGCACTGTTTGCCACTCAGTATGTGAATTTATAGCAACAATCCAGATCAAGTAATCTGGTTGGCTGAAAATTAGAAGTAGGTGTGGCATCTTAATTTATTCAGCAGGACAAGGGTTAAATTGGTCTAGATTCACTTCATTACCATAAACAATCACCCAATGATTGTTTCTAAACAATTCTGCATGTGAAAATAATCTGGATTCATCCATTTATTGTAAACAGGTGATATTTTGACTTGACAGACATGTCCAAATCAAACAATTACACTGCAGCGCCGTTATAACGCGGTCGTCGGGAGCCATGAACACTGACCGCGTTATACGTGGTCCGCGTTATACTGAATCGTTTTTTAATCTGGAAACTGCAGTGGTGCAAGTGGGTGGGTTTGTCATAACCCCACCCACTTGCACCACTGCAGGTTCCTCCAGTTATTATGAGATATTACACATTGCATGTATGTTATATTATATGTTCCTTTTTTATTTATTTATTTTTTATTTTTTTTATTGTTGAAACTTTGTGCATGTACCTTGCCTGATTTCCGTTTCATTCTTTTAATCCAGTAAATAATAAATTTTTAAACTTAAATTGTTTTGTTTTCTTTTATGATCATTCAAGGGAACTAACTGCAACAGTCTTGCTGGATAACTGTGTAATAAACAACGTGTCCTTTACCGGAAATTGCCTTGAGCATGTGCACAGTTGATCTGCGTGTCAAAAAATAACCTTTGTTGCTCCCTGGAAAAATTCAGCAGATGACAAATTGATGATATTTTTCTTTTTCTTTCTTTCTTTTTTTTCCATACAACAACTTTTTCCATGCAAATTTTCTCAAGTTTGCATGCAGTGTCAAAATCTTGCAGCCTGAGGATATAAGAAAAAAAATATTTCAGAAGGTGGTCTGCTAATTATATTCACACAGCATGCTAAGGGTTTAGCAACAGGTGCAGAAAAAAATCAATACCAGCTGTTACGTCAGATGTTAAGTACATGATAAAAGGGACAGGCTTACCTGCTTGGTCAGTTTTTATTGCTGCTGTTGATTTCTTTCACAATAAAAAAATCTAATCTCAGATATTTTTTTCTATAAAGAGCACTGACCAGTCTTTGTTTCATATTTGTCCAGAAAGTACATCTCGTTTCCCAGCAGCCTATTTCCGTTAACCAAGGGTAGCAGTACCTTTTAACTAAAAAAAGACACCTTATCCGGAGCTATGAACTATCTCAGTGTATTCACACTTGACACCTAATTTGGAGCTATGGACTGTGGCAGTGCATTCACACATGTCACACAAACGGATTAATTATCAGACTACCATTACAGCAAAAAGGACAGTGAAGTGTTGATTTATGACTGTGTTAGGATAATGATGTAATTAATTTGTGTTGCGTAAGTTACTCTTATTATTTCTCTTATTTCTCTTATAATACATGAAAATTATGGTTGAGCCCTGTGCCAGTTACCGTAGTATGGCTTTTAAATGGTGCGCGGACGTTATCTGAAATAGCCTAAAGACAACAAAAACTGATGAAAAGTTTGGTAAAAAAGAATGAGTAAATCAGCGAGTATATGGTCACAGCTGGCGATTTATAGACTGCCGCGTTCCGCGGAAAAAGGGCAACACTTTCAAACTGGTTGGGGGAAAAAAAAACGGGAGCCACGGCCCAACCGCGTTATAACGGTTTCCGCGTTATATGCGACCACGTTATAACGGCGCTGCAGTGTATTGGCATTACTATTAATGAGACATGCAGGTATTATATCATGTATGCATACTGCACACATGTAGGACCATCTGACTGGACCCTCCACAGGATTGTATGCACAATTACTAACAGAATCTACAATCTACATCAGGAATAGAGTAAATCATTACTGCACTGGGATGGGTCAGGGTGGGTGGGTGGTAGGGTGAGTGTGTGTGAGTGTGGGAGTGGGGGTGGGGGTCAGGGACATCAAACATAATGTTTAATAAAGAAGAAAATTGAGTCTTTCTCAATGCAGGGTGTATTTTACTGACTAAACAAAACTGGAGAACTGACAGATAGTTTTCATAAGAGTATCAGATGTTTGTAGTTCAGCCATAGTAAACTTCACTGTGAAATGTTGCAAAAATCCAATCATAAGCTAAGAATTGAGCTTTGAGGAGTTTGTGTTCTCTTGTTTCATCCCTGTACAATGGGATAAAACTAACAATCGCGGTATCTAACCTGGCAATAGGGCTGGAATGGATCTCCTTGAGGGAAGACCTTTTATACTAAGTCTACAAGAAAGCAGACAAATACCTCACTGTTGGTCAGTTAAAGATCATCCAATTAGGATGGTGACAGTAGGTCTCAGACCAAGTATGTTTAGTTAAAACTTAACATAATTGTGACTGTGGAAATTGGACCAACTCATAAATTAATTGTGATATTAGAAACCTACAAAAGAGTCATTTACCAAGCTAAAGCTACAAGGAGTAATTTTATGATTTCAAGGGGAATGGCTACACTCTCAAGGAAAAGTTACTGCCCTTCTCACTGGGGATACTCTTAAAGGAAAGAATTTGCTCCCTCTGGGAGCAAATTCTTTCCTTTAAGTGTAGCTCCCCATTTTGAAAAGATCTTAATACAAGGGAAGCCACATTCCTGTCTGCAAAAGCTCTCCCTTTGAAAAAAAGGTGGCAAAATTTTCCAAGTGTACCAACTCACCTTAAAAATGTGAAAAATGTTACCCCATAATTTTGGCTTATCAAAAGTTATATACACATGTACAGTCGAACCTCAGTAGCTTGAACACTGATGACTCATTTACCATGGCTAATTCAAACACGTTTTTGAGTCTTAAGAAATTCTTCAGATAGCTCAAGAAAACAAACAATTAATTATAAAATTTTCTTAGTTATCATAAAATTGTATGTTGTGTACTCATTAGAATTGCCTCATTCAACAAACCATTATTGTCTAGAAGATAAAAAAAAAACACCTAAATTATCGCCATTGGCTTCCTGACCTGGCGTTATGACTAACCCTGTTTGGCTCGAACTACCTATATCTTGAACAAATTTCCATGGTCCAAATGAGGTTTGAGTTACTGAGGTTTGACTGTAGTTAGTGAACTGGCTACTTTTGATCTTGATGTAATCAGGTAAAAGCAGCCTCTCTAGAGGCTTCTGTCTGACTGCATTTCCTGTTAATATTATGATAAATTAGAAGCTAGGATAAAACTTGACATTGTAAATGAAAATATTTTCAAGCATGTGCAAAATGGGCAGCTTCAGATCCCTCTGCACATCTACATCTTATCTGTTAATAATTCTACAATGTCCAATGAATTTGTAAACATACACTGAAGGCTCTGATCAGTCTGCACAGACACACAAGATAATCTGGGACTTTCACTGTCTGCTTATACTTGAAGACAAATATTTGCTTGTGCAGTCCAAATGATAGCCTTCCTGGAAAAATATTAGCTACACAACAGCTTCTGTTTTGTCTTTTTTTTAACCCCGAAGCCTTTAGATTGGTTGCTAACTCTCAATATGAAAACAAATTTGAACAAATTGCAAAAGTCAGCATACCTGGTGAAACACTAGTGAGGGTACTGGAAGCCTCAGATCCTGCTGACAACAGACGAGATGTGCTGGAACTTTTATTAATTCGGCTGTGTTTCTTGCTGGCATCTTGTAACATCTTCAACAAATAAGCCTTGTCTCTACCCTCCTGTCACAGAGAAAATACAAAATCCAGGTCATCTTATTTACCCTAAACATTCAAATAGACATGCCTCAGCAAACAGTGTAGACCCAGATCAAACTGCAGTTAACTGCAGTTTGATCTGGGTCTATACTGTTTGCTCAGGCATGTCTGTCTGAATATCTAAGATTATTGATCAGGATGTACACTGTTTGCCATACAGTCAGAAACTTTCAGAAACATCACTATATAGTCTATTGGGACTTGTTCAAAATTTTGGATAAATTGGTAAGAATATCCTAATATTTGGAGTAAATAAGGCATTGATCATAATCTGCAGTGTTTCTATGATGATTTTACATTTTGTAACCATTTCATTATTACAGTATGCCCTACCCTCTCAGCATGTAACTAGTGGTTAAATGTGGATGCTCTTAACAGTGATAGTTTTCCTTTTAGAGGGAAATTCTTTCTTTTTAGAGTAGATCAGAAGGGGCCTCCCCTAAAGAGATAATATTCACTCCCAAAGGGAGCAAATTCAGAAAAGGAAAGGATTTGCTCTCTTTGGGAGGTTTACACCCTTCTGATCTACCTAAAAAGAAAGAATTTGCTTGTGAGGGAGTAAATTCTTTCCTTTTAGAGAAGATGGGAGGCAAAAACAACTATATGGAATTGTTTCCTCTGAAAAGCTATCTATGCCCCTTTATCCCACGCAGGGGCAATTTTTCACATAGCTTCTCCATTTCTAAGAATTTAAGAACCATCTTCCTATACTGACTAAATCCTGGGATGCAAAATCACTACTACATCAAACATACATTGTACTTATTATCATTATTGTACTTACCATAGCAAGCTGTTGTCTCAGTAAAGTAACCATTTCTTTGTGGCCTACCATAACAATCCTCATGTAGTAGGTAAGAACTCTGTAAGAACAAAAGACAAATTGATTATAATACTTGAATCATTTAACAATTGTAACATTTAGCTGATAACATGGTTCAGATAACACAGAATGATACAATATCAATAGCAGAGCATTTGTGCCAAGTTTACCATGATACAAATCACCTATGTCTCTCAGGGTTGGTTGATGTGTGTTTGGCATTTTACATCTCCTTCAATATCATATAAGTCATATCCAGACGATGAAGGGGTGATGATGAAAGGCTCTCAGCAATGAAGCCCTATACAATCATGAGATAAACTCTGCCTCTAGCAGCTTTGAACCCAGGAACTTGTTTTTCTGAAGTAAGACGTTTCAACTGTTTCAACACAGAGGTTTCCACTTCTCTCAGTCTGAACAGCTAAACACTAAATACAAGATCAGATGATATGGTTTATGATGCCATTTCATCACTCCCATACAAAATAATGTTTAACCCTGGTCCTGCTGAGCCTGGATATGCCCTGCCTTTGCAAACAGTGTGGATCCAGATCAGTTGGCTTCTGTAGAAGCCAAACTGATCTGGATCTGCACTGTTTGCCATTAAGTTTGTGAATTTGTATCAACAACCTGGATCAAGTAATCTGATTGGCTGAAAATTAGAAGTGGGCAGAGCATCTTAATTTATTCAGCATGGCAAGGGTTAAATGTTAAAAAATGTCATCTTCTGCAATTATGACTGACACTTTAAGGGTTAGGAATGATAAATGACAAATTTTAAGCAAAGTGACATTTAGGTTATATCTTCTAGCATAATGACATTAACTGAGAGCATATCATGTCAAAGATTTGATAAAGAAAATGCCAAGAAATGAAACAAACAAAACAAAAACATATAGTTTTTGTTTTGTTTATTTCATTTCTTGGCATTTTTAGTATTTCTCAATCCTAACCTGCAATTCTCAACTTACAGTAAAACAATAAGTGTGCCAGCTATGAACCCGGATGATGCTATAATTTTGATGATTGTGTGTAGCCAATTATATTCATGCTTCCAACTTTCTACAAGTTCTATCACTACTGCGTAAGCTGTTTTGTAGTTGGCGAATGGTCCACAGTCGGTACTAGGTGTTAAACTGAAAAAAAAAAATGTATCATCTGAAGCCAATAGCAATAATTTCCATTTAAACACAGAAAACTAAATTCTAAACATAAACTAAACATCAAAGTTCTTAGAATTGAAGTTGTAAATATATTTTAATTTGAAAATGTTCTAATAAAAGCCATGTGAATGCTGAGGTACTTCTACACAAACATGTTTTAGTGCAGAAATAACCCATTGTAGTTTGGAGACCCCTAAAAGGGTAACTGGCAAATAGCGCAGACACAGATCAGATGCCGCAGAATGTGGCATCTGATCAGTGTCTCCACTGTTGCAAATACTTCAACTATTTTTCTTTAGGAATATATAATCATATCAATAGTTTGATACATGTGTACCTAAAATCAAAATCGGACTCTTCCAATATATAGTTTAGGGGAGTTTATTCAGTCTATAATGGGATAAAAATATCAACAATTTTTGGCTAAGAGAAGTGGCTTATCTGGAGCTATGGTGTTATATTCACTAATCAGAAGCATCTTGCTGAGGCATTTCTAATCACTATCCACAGCAACTTTTGTGGAAAAATAAGAAAAAATATTTGTCTGAACACCCGTCTTACCTAGAGCTATGAATCAAAAGCATCAAGTATATATCTCAGCCTACGTCTTCCATCAATCAAATGACTTACTCACTCATATAAATTTAACATAAATTTCCAAAGGTCTAGATAAGAGTAACAACCAGGGCCCAGTTGTTCCAAGCTAATGATGTCGTTATTTAACGATTCGTTAAAATTTATATCAAGTGATACGCAAATATGCTGAAATTTTTTGCTGAAAAAATGTGAGTAGCTTTTGCAGTGCAAAAGCTACTCACATTTTTTCAGCAAAAAATATCAGAATACTGTATATTGAATCCACTAAAATAGTTAACGAAATGACACTTAACAAGCTTGTTAAGCTAACGATGCTTTGAACAACTGGGCCCAGGTAAATATTTTTCTTATTTCTCCACAAAAACATATGATGTGGGTACTTATTAGAAGTGCCTCAGTGAGGTGCCTCTAATCAGTACCCACAACATAAGTTTTCGTGGAGAAGTAAGAAAAATATCAATATTTTTGGGTTGAAAAACAAAAGCATCTTATCAAGAGCTATGAATTTCTGATGTACCATCTTCATTAATTCTGTCACATAATTTGAATTACACAGAAAAAAAAAGATCTCTCTTAAAAATACAATGCAGCGAACAGAAAGTATGCTGCAATTTCTGGTTGAAACACTTACAATATGATGGCACAGGCAACAGCAGCTGTGGCAAGGATGAAGAAACAGAACAGAAATGCTAGAAAAATAGTGTGAGCTCTTGCTGCCCTCCAAGGTCGTAGTGATGGTTGACAGTTCTGTATAACACTTACCTAAGAAAATAAAATAAAACAGAAGTTATTTAATTGTGACAAACAAGCATAAGTTCTTTGAAGTTTTGTATGTTTAAATTCTAAAAACAATACCATCTCACTGAAAAGAAATGGAACATTAATAGCTCTTCAAAGATTGAAATGAGATCTGATAAAGTATGAATCAAACAAACTAAGCAATTAAATTTTTTCATTTTTTTACCAGGTATACATACAACTGAGCTTGTATATATGACTCAAATTTTAAACATTTCAACCCTGAGTTTCTGAAATAGACTCTTCCATCTCTGCATTTAGACACATCCATTACTGCCAAAAGGGTGACAGTTGTAAATCAAGTAGAGAATGACAAACAGTGGAGATCCCAATGAAATGACTCATTAAGAGCCATCTCATCTGGATCTACACTGTTTGCAAAAAGTATTTGTCATGGTCTACAGGGCTGAAAGGGTTAATGTTGAACAACAGTCTTTGTTTACTATATGCATTATCAGTCCTTACCCACCAATCAAATTTCACTTCTTTTACTCCCATCAAAAAAAGAGAAAGCTCCTGCCCAAGCATTAGCCTTCATGTGACATATTTAATGAATCACAAAAAAAAAAAAAAAAAAAAAAAAAAAATTTCTTGATATAGCCAATATAGTTAATTCAAATTTAAACTTCATTTATTTTACTTTGATGATATAGAAAGCTCAGCAAGCTTATAGGCATGTTCTCGAAGGTGCTGATGTTGGAATTTTATGAGTTTTGCATGGTGGATAAAAACGAAGTACCCGTGGAAATCCACCAACCATAGATGGGTGCCCACTACCCAATATAGTAGAAGCTACTTACTCTTTTGACATAAAAAATAATGAAGAGTTTTATAATCATGATGAGAGACAGCATTGGACAGAAATAGGTTCCTAACCTGAAAATAAAAACAACAGATAATGGACTATTCTGAAACAGGTTTTATCAGCAAGTTACTTTAACAATTATTTCTAAACTATTTAGTACTTAAGGAGCTATTTTTTTAAAGCAAAAATTGTAGCAGACAAAATCATAATTTTGTTTATTATCTTTCATAGAAAAATAAGATTTGGCATTTCATGTGAACTGACTGTTAGGGAGACAATTCATATGAAACATCAAGCCTTATTTTAATTAAAATGTCATCTGCTGCAGTTGTGATTAGCACTTGAAGGGTTAATAGACACATGCTGAGGGTGAATCAAGGAAATGAACAAATGGGCAATATATGTATTTTTCTTATTTTTCCCACTAGTGACAGTTAGAGGAGCTGAAAAGTGAAAGAAATATTACAGCTTTTACTCACAATCTTCTGTATCCTGTGCAACTAGACTTTAGTGCTGATGTGCCACTAGTAAAGGGTAGAACTATATAGTGCTAACTTTGGTGTTGCCTGTTTAAAAATCTGGGCCCAGTTGTTCAACACTAATGATGTCGTTAGTTAAAGATTCATTAAAATTTACAATTAGTGATACGCAAATATGCTGAAATTTTTTGCTGAAAAAATGTGAGCAGCTTTTGCATTGCAAAAGCTACTCACATTTTTTCAGCAAAAAATATCAGAATATTGTGTATTGAATCCTCTAAAACAGTTAACGAAATGACCCTTAATGAGCTCGTTAAGCTAACGACGCTTTGAACAACTGGGCCCTGATCATTTTTTGAAGCAGGGCCTTATTTAGCGGACTTTTTACTTCAAAGGTTTTTGGAAGCCATTTAACGCTTAGCAGATGCCATTTTGAAATATTTTTCTTACTTTTTCCCAGAAAACTTGTTCTGACAACTTATGCAAATTGTCTCCAAAGGAGACAATTTGCATGAAATGTCAAATCCTGTTTTCTGGAAAAAATAAGAAAACTTCATCAATTTGTCCTCTGCTGAGTTAACCCAGAGAGTGATAAATGTTAAATAATCTAAAGTTGAATAGAGTACGTGACAAGCATAGATCCAAATTAGCATGTGCATCTATGTAGTATGATCAAGGTCTACACAGTTTGCTAATAGAATCTTTAAGGTCAATGTATTATGTTAGCAACCAGTGTAAACTCTGATCTGCAGGCTGATCCTACTTTATGCTAGTTGCAGATGTCATAAGGTTGTTTTATGTACTGAGGGCTCTACTACAGTTGACATAAACAAGCTCCTGATTCTATGTAAGCAAATACTGAATTAACAATTATATATTTGTAAACAGTAACTCTTTACATACTTATCCTATCCCTTGTCATGCTGAATAAATTAAGATGCCATGCCCATTTCCAAATGTCAGCCAATCAGGTTAATTAATCCAGCTTGTTGATAATAATTCATATACTGAATGACAAACAGTGCAGATCCAGGTCAGTTGGCTTCTGAAGAAGCCAACTGATCTGGATCTACAATGTTTGCAAAGGCAGGGCATATCCAGGTTCAGCAGGACCAGGGCTAATATATGTACATGTATAAGACTATTTGACTTCTTGGTACTGTGAATTAAAATGCTAGGTGAATGGTAAACAATGCAGACCCTGATCAGTTTGATCTGGGCTGCAATGTCTGCATCTGAAAGTATCCTATGAACATGTGTGCCCAGCAAAGATTAGGATCACATTAGCGCAGTCTGATCAGAATCTTCACTGAGCATATTTTTGGATATCCAAGGATACAAAGTTTCTTCTCACAACAAAGCCTCTGATCAGACTGATTTAAGTCTTCATTAGGCATATGTCAGAAGGTAAGTTTTCTCATGTTGTGACTCATATGGTGATTAAACCCCTTAACCCTTAAAGTGCCAAGAAAACCTGCATCTGAAAATGTCGTCTGTTTATGTTGTCTGCTGAATATTCTTGCAAACTTTTCAAACCTATTTTTGCATACAGGCAAACAGTGTGGACCCAGATCAGACTGCTCCTAGAGGAGCAGTCTGATCTGGGTCCACACTGTTTGCAAAAATGACTTTTAAAATCACAAGCAGACGACAAAGCAGATGACTATTGTTGTGATTTGGCAGTTTAAGGGTTAACAAACAGCAAAGACAGGCAGGTTTGTTTTGGAGTTCCCTGTTTGCCAACAGGATATGGATATTTTATAGCATCATACATACCAACATAAGGCTTGAGAATAAATAAGATTCAAAGTGTTTCTGCCAATATCAAACTCTGGATGAGTCAATGATTTCCAGCAACTATTCTTTATTAACCTGCAAACATAAAAAAGAAATATTTAGATGCACTAGGTTAACATTAACATTTAAAGCACTAAGCAAAATTGTAGCGGACAACATTCTATTTATTCATTTTTTTAATTTTTGTTAGAGAAAATAAGACTTGGTATTTAATGTGAATCATCTGCCTAATTCACATGCAATGCCAAGGCTTATTTTCTCTGAAAAATACAAAAAAAAAAAAAAATGAAAATGTCATCTGCTCCAATGAGGATTATCACTTTATGGGTTAAGCATCTAACACTGTTCTCAATGACACAATGAGTAGAGACCACAAAGAAGCAATAGAATGAGCCCCTTATAAATAGAAATCTTCATATGGGACTAGTATTTGTTTGTGTTGAGGTTTTACGGCCCAGTCAACCCAATGGGGTCATGTCGAGCGCGGTCAGTTTACCTAACCACACGTTTACTGGGCAGGCTTAGTCCTCTAAGCGGTTAACCAGTATTGTGCACATTCTTTCGCTAGAAACTGACAACTGCCCTTCTTGAATCAGCGGAAGGGAGAGAATGACCGTAGAAAATATTTCATGATCAATCTCCACAAAAGAATGTTGCCGACCTCGGCGGGGGTTGAACCCGCGACCTCCTGGTCTCCAGTCGGACGGCGCATCCATGTAAATCAGCCTGCACTCCTAGGCAGTTGGTTCACTGTCTACACTCTTCATGAATAGAATCCTTCACATCCTTACATTATTTAGCAACCAACGTAGATTCTGTAAACCAGTACAGACCCTGAGCAGATTGCACAGATGCACAGGCTGGTCTGAATCTATGCAGGTTATATCTGTCATAAGGTCAATTTCTGTTGGCTCATCTATTTTTCTATTTCTAAGAAAATATGTCTTGCCACTTTGATTCACACCATCTACAAATAGGCTTTGGTAGTCAAACAAATCCTTTGAGATAATCTGAAAGATATATTAACCCTTAAAGCGCCAATCACAACAATTGTCGTCTGCTTTGTCTTCTGCTTGTGATTTTAAAACTCATTTCTGCAAACAGTGTGGACCCAGATCAGACTGCTCCTTTAGGAGCAGTCTGATCAGGGTCCACACTGTTTGCCAGTATGCAAAAATAGGTTTGAAAAGTTTGCAAGAATATTCAGCAGACAACATTTTCAGATGCAGATTTTCTTGGCATTTTAAGGGTTAAGGTTTGATACACTTGGTAGGCTTTCAATCATTTCTACAAAGATGTCTTCCTGTATGCTTTCCAGCACATTGTTGAACATACCTCTAATGGCACTTAGATAAAAGGAATATCCTGAATAACATTCTTCAACAAAAATGTGTGTAGTAATTACAACAGCCTTACTGAGGCCATTCTAGAAGGTACTCATAACATATGGTTGCAAAAATAAGGGAAAAATATTTTAAATAAAAATGTGAAATGACAATAGCCTGCCATTATCATGTCATGGGGGTACACCTGAGAAAAATTTATGAAATGTACCCAACCGCAATCCCAAACCAGATCTCCACAATATCAATGCACATATCAAGTTGGGTGAAAATCCGTTGAGATTTACTGAAGTTATTGTCCTGAAACGAAAACATTAAAAAAAAATGTGAAACAACAATAGCCTGCCATTATCGTGTCATGGGGAGACACCTGTGAAAAACTGACGAAATTTGCGCATCAGCAATCCAGAACTAGCTCTCCACAATAGCAATGCACATACCAAGTTTGGTGAAAATCCATTGATATTTACTCGAGTTATTGTCCGGAAAACGAAAATAATGATCATGTCGTGGGCATATAACTGTCAAAAATTAGTGAAATTTGCCTATTAGCAATCCCAATCCAGATCTCTACAATATCAATGCACACACCAGGTTTGGTGAAAATCCATTGATATTTACTCAAGTTATTGTCCGGAAATGAAAATCAGACATGTTGGGGGCAGATAACTCTGTCAAAAATTGAAAAAAATTGACGAAATTTGCCTATTAGCAATCCCAAACCAGATCTCCACAATGTCAATGCACATACCAAGTTTGAAGAAAATCCACTGACATCCACTTGAGTTATCATCCGAAAACAAAAATACGGACGGACATACAACAGATGGACAGACAGACAGACATTATTGGGTACTCAATGTTAAATTTCCATAGACAAAAAATATAAAAGTGCCCAACAGTAGAAAAAAATACCCAACAAGACCCCTCATTTTTTAATATGAAAATAGGCTCAGCCTAAATGCGAGCACAGCACAGACCTATCTGTAGTCTCTTCAAAAGTCCTTCACAGCATCATTAACGAATGAGTATTAGTATATACATGTATATAAATAAAAATATATGTAAATCAATAATAAATAATAAAAATAATCAGCAAAATATGTTCGTGACACTTATTGACACTTGTTTCTTGTCACTTAGTGATGCTAATTAGTGAGACCCAAATTTTGTGAATAGCGGTATAATCAAGTCTGCCCCAGTCAGTTCTGCCAACTTCCAGTGACAACTTCCGGAATGAAAACGGAAGAAAATTGATTAGAGCTATTTCTGCTGAAAGTACATATTATTGTATGTTTCTTTTCCTTGATCATATTCTCTACCGTAGAGCTCACTTCGTTCATGACGGTCTGCGCATGTCACGAGCTGTGCTCCCTACCATTGTAAAACCAGCATTCTAAAAGTGAGCACTGAGCTTCCTGTCATATCCAGATACCATTGTGATTTAACTGAAAGATTGCTGAAAACAACATTTACAAAGGCAATACGTGTTACTCTATTCAGATCAAGTATAAAAAGATCATTTCAAGCAAAAAAAAAACATGCTCAATGCATATGCAATAATAATTAAAAAAAAAAAAACAATAAAAAATCCATGCTTTATTTTTGTGATACCCATATAATTCCGTGTAGGGAACAGCCAAGTTTTTGCCATACTGCGCAATGTACAGGCACCTCACTGAGTTTCTTCTAATGAGTAACCCACAACAGAGTTTTTGTTGACAAATATGAAAAATATGTAACTGATACTCTCTCTTATTTAGAGCTATGAGAAAGTGGAATATCTTAAGTAGTTACGTGTCATCAAAGAAGAAAAAATCCTGATATTCACTGCTGAGTTGCAGGGCTAGATAAGTCGCATGCCAAGTAACCTCACACTAGAAATATGTGTCAGATAAGTTAAATTTATTTCACTTGCTCATATGTTTGTCCAGTATAAACTTGATACCTTGTAACAAAATTTCCATTTACATGAGTGGAAATCAGGGGAACTACCTCAAAATTGTGTTAACCCTTGTCCTGCTGAATAAATTAAGAAGCCACACCTATTTCTAATTTTCAGCCAATCAGATAACTTGATCAAGGTTGTTGATAAAGCTTCATATACTTAATGGCAAATAGTGCAGATACAGATCAGTTGGCTTCTTCAGAAGCCAACTGATCTGGATCTACACTGTTTGCAAAGGTAGGGTATATCCGGGTTCAGCAGGACAAGGGTTAACATGAATTTGTTCCCATGCCATATCCTGGACCTCTCAAGGTAGTGACATTAAACTTTTGGTAAACAAAGGTAGGTGCACTGTCATTTTTCAATGTATTTTAGAAGAAAGACCAAATTGCACAGAATTCTGGCAATGCTATTCCATGTAAATATGATTTAACTTTCTATGTAGGCAAAACAAGACTTTTAACATTGTATAATTTGGAGAGGGCTACCATCACCAAATGGACCACAGATCTGCATTTTCTCAGTTTTGACATCACAGACAAATTAAGTAATATTTTGTCAAATTTTGATGAGCATGAGAGGAATTAATGCTCAGCCTAATAATCTTGACCTACAATTTATCATTGCAACGTAAAAAAATAATAAAACTTTCACCATGAAGAAATAATGACTTTCACCATGAAGAAAAATGACAAAATTTTCTGGTATGTTGCTCCCAGACTAATACCACCTTAGGTGTTCACCAGTTCTAACAAAATTCACTGGCTTGATATGACCCTAATGGGTTTCTCTGGGCCATTAAATCTCAACAATCAATCTGACAAAATTCATTAGGTTTAAAACACAAAAATTCAGTATTGGTATGGTAAACTACAAAAACAAACCGTACAAAAGTTCCAGATAAGAGAGGTATCCAGATTAATATTGTCTTATTTTTCTATAAAAGGATAAGACATGAACGGAAATATTTTTTTTCTTATTTCTTTACAACATACGTTTTTGTTGAGAAATAAATCATTTTTTTGAACCTGTTAGGAAGGTTAGCAATAGAATATGGGCCACCAAAAAAAGCAAAAGCCCAGTAATTGCTAAACGCACGTTAAGTGCAAAGAAGAATTTGTATGCAATCTTCTTCTCTGGTGAAGACATTGCAATACAAGTGCCAGTGAAAAAGGCCAAAAGCTTTACTGAAGAATACTATAATGATGTGGTATTGAAGAGATTGAAAAAATACTATCAGAAACGGCACCCAGTCACGGGTTCAAACATGTCCGGATCCTATAATTATGATAATGCCCTAGCTGATACGGCTATCATTGTTACAATTATTTTGAAAAAAAGGAGAAGGTAAAAGTTTTAACACATCCTCCTTATTCACCAGTCCTAGCCGCTTTCCAAAAATGAAAACCTTCCTCGCTGGAAAGATATCAGTCCAGACAGGCCCTTGGATCTGCCGTATACCAGTACCTTAACAGTATACCTAAATCAGTGTACCATGACCCATTCCAGAAGTGGATTCATCGACTGAAATTATGCATTTCTAGTCAATGGGGACTATTTTGAGGGCATGAAATAAAGAAATGTGTGATTACTTACATTTTGAACCTTCCTTGCCCTCATATGGAGCCTAAAGTCCACCTACATTCCTTATTACACTTATCCTACTTGCCAAAAATGTTATGACAGAATAACAAACAATGTAGCCCCTGATCAAATTGATCCTTTAGAAGCAGGCTGATCCAAGTCTACACTGTTTGCTTAGGCCCCTCTGTCTGAATATTTAGTGTATTTAGTGTTTAAAAGCTAAGTAACTGAACAGTAAAAGTATATGATCAGATCCGGTTTTCATTGCTCCCATTTCCACTAAGCCCATGTTTTATTCACTATGGCACAAATTATTGTACAAGCTCAGTTTCAATCATAATGAACAGTATGGCTGTTACTGACTACAATAATATGTTAATGGTCAGCATGAATATAACTGAACTATAAAAACTAAATAATGGTTAAGCTTTCTCTAAATTTTTAGTTTTTTCTAACTATTCACATATCTAGATTTACACAATACTACTAGCTTATATTATGTATTTTATTTTGTTTGCAAGCATTACTGATGATGTCAATAGCAGGGCTTGGAAAAATGCCAGAACATTTGGCCCTGGACCAAATTATATGCTGTCAGACAGATTCCCATATCAAAGAATACTGAAAAATATGTCCATTTTACTTGATCAGCATTAGAAAACTACCTTCTGAAACAACCTCTCGCATAAATTTAGTCTACAAGCCATGTCAGATGATTTGGACTTATCCATTTATGTAAATATCAGAAGAGTCTTTGATGTACAGTAACGTTCATATCGGAGAAGACAAACATGTCAAAAATCAGGGCCCAGTTATTCAAAGCATCGTTAGCTTAAAGAGGTCATTGGTCATTAGTGGTCAAAATGTTAACTGTTATAGTAAGTACAATATTTAATTCACAGGTATTTTTGCTGAAAAAATGTGAGTAGCTTTTGCAAAAGCTACTCACATTTTTTCAGCAAAAAATATTATCGTATTTTCCATATTTAATGATCAAAGTTTTAATGACACATTCACTAATGACATCCTTTGTTTTAAACAACTGGGCCCAGGTTTCTTCAAGGTTTGATATTGATGCTGGATTTATTTAAGGGGAATGGATACCCTTGGTAGATATTCTGCCATTTTCCTCAAGGGAGACAATCTTTGTGACATCCTGTTTGATTTCCTACAAAAAACTCCCCTTCTAAAAAAAAAGAGTCATTTCTATAAGGAAAACAATTGAATCCCTTTCCTTTTCAAATTAATCCCTTTTCATAAAGAAGTTAAACAATTTTGAAAAAGTTGCCTCCCCTGAAAGTGTACACATTCCCTTAAAATATAGAACCAAGGAGAAGTCACTTCATTATTAAGACAGCTTATGACTGGGTATTTTCCATACTAACAATGCACTGACTGCCAGGCTGTTTTGAAAGTGAAAGAAACATACAAACAACAACCAGGCAATGAAAATTACTAGATTATTTTTAAAGTATAAGTGTCTTTCTGGCATTGAAAATGACCTAATTCTTGAGTGAAAGGCCTCAGACACATTTGACCTCTGATATAAAAACTGTGTAATGACCAGCCATCTTTTCTGGTTTGTTTGAAAGAAAATGAATTGAAAATGAACAATTTTAACGCAAACTTTTTTATGAATGAGGGCACAGAAGTTGACATGATATTGACAACTCTTTAAACCTGTATTTCTACAAAGGTGAGATAAAATCAAACCATGAGGCTTTCAGCATGCAGACAGTGAAATTAACCCTCGTCATGCTGAATAAATTAAATTGCCATGCCAACTTCTAATTTTCAGTCAGTCAGATTACTTGGTCCAAATTGTTGCTATAAATTCATATACTTAATGGCAAACAGTGCAGAAGCCAACTGATCTGGATCTACACTGTTTGCAAATGCAGGGTACATCCAGGTTCAGTAGAACTAGGGTTAACAGACAACAAACAACCAATATATTTTTTCTCTATAAAGAGGACCAGCATCTAAGGGGACTGGACATGCCTTGTAGATTTTCTAGAATTTTGTTAGAAAAGGACGACTTTTGTTACTTCCTCTTCACTTTCCTGCACCACAAACCCCTTCCACAAAGGGGTCTACTCTAAAAGAGAAGAATTTGCTCTCCCTGGGAGCAAATTCTTTCCTTTTCAAGAGAAGGGAGACAAACCAATTTTGACAGTTGCCTCCATTGAAAGAATATCAAGCCTCCTTAAATGAGCCACAATGTGAGATAATGCATCTTCTGACATGTATTGATCAAAAGGCTGATCCGGGTCTTCACAGGAAATACATGTCTGAAGGTACATTTACTCACGTTACTCAAATAAATGCAAAACCCTATTATCAAAAATATATTTGTTTGCATTCTTTAACCGTCAATTACTAGGATTTAATGCAGCATGTTAAAGTAAACTGTGACTAGGTGAGTGTGTTAACATGTATATGGTAACAGCGATTAATCAACTGAGCATACCACAGAAAAACCTGCCTTACGTCACATTCAAACAGTAACGGTCAAGGCCAGATTGCATATCTACAATATGGCAAGACATTGCTGTTTTTTTCTGTTATTGTCATTTTTTTTTTCTTTTTGTATTTCATTTTATTTAAATAGACATTTGAGCTTATGGAACTGAGTAGAGCATAAAAAGACATTTGAGCTTAAGGGATCAGCACATTTGGAGATTAGCATACATATCCTCATCATTCAAGATAAGGTGTGTTTTTGCTTTTCAACCAAAAAGTATTGATATTTTTCTAATTTCTCCACAAAAACACTAATTAGAAGCACCTTGGCAAGTGCTTCTAATGAGTACCCAAAACATATGTTTGTTTGTGTTGATGTTTTACAGCCCAATCAACCCATTAGGGTCAAGTCGAGCTTGGTCAGTTTACCTAACCACACTTTTTCCTGGGCAGGCTTAATTCTCTAAGTGGCTAACCAGTACTTGTGCACATTCTTTCGCCAGAAACTAACAACTACCCTTCTTGAATCAGCGGAAGGGAGAGAATGACCACAGAAAATATTTCATGATAAATTTCCACAAAATAATGTTGCCAGACCCGCATGGGATCAAACCCATGACCTCCTGATCACCAGTCGGACGCGCATCTGACTAAGAAATATATTTACCAGGATATTTACATCTAGGCGGACTGGTTATCATCTAAATGCTTTTTCACCTTTACCACTCTCTGCGCTAATTCAGCAGACAACATATTGAAATATTTTTCTTATTTTTCCCAGAAAACAGGATCTGACATTTCATGCAAATTGACAATTTGCATGAACTGTCAGATCCTGCTTTCTGGGAAAAATAATAAAAATATCATCAATTAGTCATCTGCTGACAATTTTACCTAGAGAGCAAAGCTTAAATACTTGCTGTATAAGCTCTATAAGATATGTAGAACCCAAATACAAGTAGCAAAGCTCTACACCAGACTGTCGAGATGTGCAGGCTGGTCTGGATATTCTGCAAAGTAAAGTTGTATTTTCTGCATGTACATGCTCACTTATGAGCAGTGAACATTATGATCAGACAGGAAGTGTCATGCTGATCTTATTCTGTATATTTCATTTATGTTTTTGCCTGACAGGAGCAATTTAGAAACAGCAAAACAAAAATACTGTGTACACAAAAACAAAAAAAGATCCTAACCACACTGCAAGATAAAAAACCAAAAAACAACAGAGTTTCATCTGCCTCTACTGTTTGCATATGACATCAAATAGGTTTTCTTCTGACAAAGCTCATTTAAATACACTTTTATTAGCTATGCAATAAACTTACTAAAAACGGGAAACAAAACAAGTGTTGTGATAATCTCTTCTATCATACCATACTTACCTTTTCCAAAATAAACTGACCAGGAAGACAGACATAAAATCATGACATATTCTAACCATACATGATAGACGGTTTAAATCTTACTAATTATCCCTAAATTTCTGGACACCATAACTGATTACTGTCTTTATCTTAAACATTGAACATGTCAATTTGACTACTTGGCGAAGTGTCTACAATCTTGTGACAGAATAGCAAACACAGTAAACCCAGATCAAACTGCTCCTAGGAGCTTGTTCCTAGGAGCAGTTCCTAGGAGCAGGCTTGTTCCTAGGAGCAGTTTGATCTGGGTCTGCTCTGTTTGCCCAGGCCAGACTGTCCAAATATCTGGATAAATATTGTATATGAACAATAAAGATCAAGACTGGCACATGTATCCGATCCATTCAACTAGCCCTTTACTATTTGCCAACCATATTACCAGAATGAGATGAAGAAAAGCAAATACCCTTCTAAGACTGCATAGCTCTGGAGGCACTTTTTTTTTCGTATAAAAAGTATTGATATTTTTTTCTTATTTCACCATGAAAACATAGGTTGTGGGTACTCATTAGAAGTGCCTCAGTCCATGAAAACATGTGGGTACTCATTAGAAGCACCAAGGTGCTTCTAATGACTACCCACATGTTTTTGTGGAAAAATAAGAAAACTATTTATCTGGATGTTCTTCTTATCTAGAGCTATGTACTGTGTGGCTATACAAACTGATCTGGGCCCTGTCTGCATATTCCATAATACCCTTTCACATACTCTGACTCATTAAATATACAAGGTTATCAGAGTAGTTGTTCAGGAAGAGTATTTGGTGGTAATTATGGGATAATTTTCTCCACTTCTCCATAAAACATACATTGTGGGTACTCATTAAGAGCCCCTCAGTGAGGTGCTTCTAATGAGTACCCACAACATATGTACTGAGGCACTTCTAATGAGTACCCACAACATATGTTTTTATGGAAAAATGAGAAAAATCATTCCAGAATTATTGCCAAATACTCCTCCTTAACAATTCCTCTGGGTTATACCAGCAGAAAGCAACTTTTGAAGTCCATTTAGGTGCATATATCAGCAGTTAAAATCTTACCTATCTCATGATAATGATTTCGTATTTAAACCTTTCACCCCTGAGTTTATGAAGTGGACTCTTCCATCTTTGATTTTTTTCAGATCCACTGTTGAAAATTGGGTTGTCAATCAAAATTCAAGAAAAGAATGACAAATAGTGTAGATCCTGATGAGATGGCTTGTTATGATCCATCTTATCTAGATCTACACTGTTTGCATAGACATCTGTGTTGGTCTGTAGGGTTGAAAGGGTTAAAAATGCTTCAACCTGTAAGACTTATTTGCATTAATTCAGTGAGATAGAATTACTTACTTCATTAGCCTATGAGCATATGGTTAGTACCAGGGTGATGCAGAGGAAAGGAATAGAAGTAAAAAATCTATGGAAGAAAGAGTGTTCCCTCCACATAGCTCTTCCATCCACTTGGCTCTTCTCAGAGGGAACAAACACCACTCAAAATGTTAGTTCATCCACAATGAAAATTGAGGCTTGGAGTTATGCCAAGGCAGGAGGGAATTTTGTGGTTATTTGTTTGTGTTGAGGTTTTACGACCCAGTCAACCCAATGGGGTCATGTCGAGCGCGGTCAGTTTACCTAACCACACGTTTACTGGGCAGGCTTTGTCCTCTAAGCGGTTAACCAGTATTGTGCACCATCTTTCGCCAGAAACTGACAACTGCCCTTCTTGAATCAGCGGAAGGGAGAGAATGACCGTAGAAAATATTTCATGATTAATCTCCACGAAAGAATGGGTTACTTGAACTCAATCATCCAAAAGAGTTCTTCTGGATACTTGAACTCAATTACTCAAAAGAGTCCTTCTGGTTACTTGAACTCAATTACTCAAAAGAGTTCTTCTGGTTACTTGAACTCACACACCCCAAAGAATTCTTAGGGTTACTTGAGCTCAATCTCCAAAAAAGAGATAAATTTAGAAGCTGCATGTAAGGGCAGTCTAATCAGAGCCTATACTGTATGCCTGACAAAGCCTTGTATCTTTCCGCACCCACACAGCACCCAGCAAAGACTCAGATCAGATTTTGCAGACTTTGATGGCTGCACTCCAGGCCCTGAAGTTATAAAACTTTTTTCATGCTCAACTCAGCTGAGCATGATATTTGTCCTGCTTATAAATCTCAAATTACTAATAATTCCAAATTTTTTCTTGCTAAACATAGCTGTGAATGAAATTTTCTCTGCTAATAAATATGAAAATGCCAACAATAGTTGGCATTTTCATATTTATTAGCAGAGAAAATTTCATGCTCAGCTGAGTTGAGCATGAAAAAAGTTTTATAACCTTGGGGCCAGAAGGGACATTTTCCCATGCTCAGCTCATAAGTAAATAATCAAGGCTAAATCAGCTTGGGTATCAGTGCATGCTGATGTGCAGGCTGTTTACGAGAGTCAGAATCCATTAGTAAAAAGGATCTGACTGGCTGCACAAGGATAGACAGACCAAAGCATTTACTACTTATATACAGATATGAAAAGTCAGTAACATAATACAACATAACATTAACATCATGTTAAATGGCAGGATCTTACTTAAGCAACAAGTTTTGAGAAAAATCCAACTTCAATTGACTTTTCCTACCAAATAAAGCCAAAACAGACTATATGTTCTTGTTTATAGGTTTTATAGCAATAAGTCAGCTAATATTAATGACGCTACAGTACTTGTCCACGCAATTTTTGACCAACCCTCAAATTTTAAAGTAAAGCAATCGTAAGGGTACTTGATACACTTACTAATTTTTTGCCATTTTTTTCCCTATGGGAGACAACTTTTGTGACTTCCTGTTTGCTTTACTGCACATTGTTTGTTTGTGTTGAGGTTTTACGGCCCAGTCAACCCAATGGGGTCATGTCGAGCGCGGTCAGTTTACCTAACCACACGTTTACTGGGCAGGCTTTGTCCTCTAAGCGGTTAACCAGTATTGTGCACATTCTTTCGCCAGAAACTGACAACTGCCCTTCTTGAATCAGCGGAAGGGAGAGAATGACCGTAGAAAATATTTCATGATCAATCTCCACGAAAGAATGTTGCCGACCTCGGCGGGGGTCGAACCCGCGACCTCCTGGTCTCCAGTCGGACGCGCATCCAACTGAGCCACCGAGGCCGGCACTTTTCTGCACATACATTACCTTCCAAAACAGGGTCTACTCTAAAAGGAAAGAATTTGCTCCCCTTGGAGTAGACCAAAAGGGAGCAAATTCTTTCCTTTTAGAGTAGACCCCTTTTCAGAGTGGAAGCAAAAATAATTCTGACAGGGTTACCTCCCTTGAAAGTGTATCCATTTCCTTAATAAGACATACTGCTGTTACTTAATGAATGTCAAGGACATCAACATAAACTTACCTTCGGATAAACTCAAGGAAAAATGTTGTTAACAAGATGAAGATAAAATCTACAATCACAAGGCGGTAAATTTCCTGTCCTATAAAGGTCTCCCGACACTGAAAATAGAAGAAACAAATGAAGTCTTGTGTGAGGGGATAAAAGAATAAAAAAAGAATAAGAGTAAAAATAACCATTAGCACACTAGTTTAACCCATTTTAGTCTTGATACACCAAATGGGTAACTGGCAATGAATACCCAGATCAGATGCCACAGAATGTGGCCTCTGATTAAGGTCTACACTATTTGCATTAAATACAGGAATTTCTATAAAACAAAGTAATAATAAATATAAAGAACTTTATTGAAGTCCTTGTGGAACCTGAATACTAAAAGGTGAAAACAAGTACCAGAAGAGTGAGAGTTGTCATCTTTGTTTAGCTCAGTGAGATAAAACAATCAGTGAAGTGAAATTGACTGTAAACTTTTACAGATTGTAGACTTTGTTTAGGGTGAACGCTAGGATATACGTAAGTACATGGACCAACAAACAAACTGATGGAAATTTACATGGCTAAGTTACCCATGCTAACACAGGTGTGACAAAAACTAACCAGGCACTTGCTATTGGAAATAGACGTCCAAAGAGTGTGGTAGAAAAGAGCACTTTGACTTATGGGTTAAGTAACAGCAGATAACATAGTAACCTTTAGGATACTATGGGCAAATTCAATGATATTTTTCCTTGAAAATAAGTTTGACTTATCAATGACAAACCTTATTTCCTGGCAAAAATAAGAATATTAACGAAAAAAAAAAAATAAAAATGAAATGCTATTAATGTGCTAAAAGAATGGGTATGGGAATTACTACACTGATATACATGTATAACTTGCGTGTGACTGGCACAACTCATATAAGATGCCAACAAAGTCTAAGTCCATGACCTTGACTCTGAGGTCAAGTAGGGGGATACACACAAATAAAACAAGGCATCACAGGCGATAATCCCCTCACACAAGACTTCTTGGTGTGGGCAAACACTGAACTGAGAAATTTCATGATGTATAATAGTTATATGAATGAAGAAAAAACAAAAAGCCTGTGACCTTAATGTAAAGGTCATATATGACCTTTAGTATTGTAAATATTCAGATTTTCAGGTTGGGAGCAATTAAATCTCACATGACAGAAAATATTTCAATCATGTCAACCTTGACCTTAAGCCCAGGACCTGAAAGTCGAACTTGCTCAAGATATTACCATACCCACAAATGTGTGAAGTTGTATTAAAGTCCACTGATAAATGTAGGGGCTAGAGCAATTGCAAAGTTTTTTTTAAAAAAATAGCCACAGTTACCTTGACCTTGAGCCCAGCAACCTGAAAGTTGATTTTGCTCCAGATATCATAACTAACATTTATGTGGTTATATTAAAATCCCTCAATAAATGTAGGCACTAAAGTGATGACAAAGTTTTTTCTAAAAATAGCCAATTACCTTGACCTTGAGCCCAGCAACCTGAAAGTTGAACTTGCTCAAGATATTATAATATCCAACAATTGTGTGAAGATACATTAAAAGGCATTGATAAATGCAGGGGCTAGAGCGATGACAAAGGTTTTTTTTAAAAATAACCACAATTACCTTGACCTTGATTCCAGCAACCTAAAAGTTGATCTTGCTTGAGATATTATCATAACCAACATTTATGTGAAGTTATATTAAAATCCATCAATAAATGTAGGCACTAGAGTGATGACAATGTTTTTTCTAAAAATAGCCACGACCTTGAACTTGAGCCCAGGACCCTGAAAGTTAAACTTGCCTGAGATATTATCATAACCAACATTTGTGTGACATTAAAATCCATTAAAAGCTTTAGGTGCTAGAGAGATGACAAAGTTTTACTAAAAATAGCTTCAGTGACCTTGACCTTGAGCCCAGGACCCTGAAAGTAAAACTTGCTCAAGATATTGTCATACCAAGCATTTGTGTGAAATTATATAAAAATCCATCAATAAATGTAGGCGCTAGAGCGATGACAAAGTTTTTTTTAAAAATAGCTACAGTGACCTTCAGTCAAACTTGCTTGAGACATTTAAGTCCAGGATTCTGAAAGTCGAACTTGCTCGAGACATAGTCATACCCGACATTTTTGTGAAGTTATATTAAAATCCATTGATAAATGTAGCACTAGAAAGATGACCATGTTTTTCTATAAATATCCACACTGACCTTGACCTTGAGCCCAGGACCCTGAAAGTCAAATTTGCTCAAGAATTTATCATACCCTACATTTGTGTGAAGTTACATTAAAATCCATCAATAAATGTAGGCGCTAGAGCGATGACTGTTTTTCAAAAATAGCCAGTGACCTTGACCCCAGGACCCTGAAAGTTGAACTAGCTCGAGATATTGTCATACCCAACATTTGTGTGAAATTATATTAAAATCCATCATTAAATGTTGGCTCTAGAGCAATGATAAAGTTTTTCTAAAAATAGCCACAGTGACCTTGACCTTGAGCCCAGGACCCAAAAATGTCGAACTTGCTCGAGATATTGTCATATCCAACATTGTGTGTTTGTTTGTGTTGAGATTTTACAGCCCAGTCAACCCAATGGGGTCATGTCGAGCGTGGTCAATTTACCTGACCACACGTTTACTGGGCAGGCTTAGTCCTCTAAGCGGTTAACCAGTATTGTGCACATTCTTTTGCCAGAAACTGACAACTGCCCTTCTTGAATCAGCGGAAGGGAGAGAATGACCATAGAAAATATTCATTCGTACATATGTATGAATGTACGTACTTATGTATGAGACAAACCCTATATCACCTTCACAACTTTGTTGGGCGTGGAAATAAAATAAAACAACAAAGGAAAAAAAAAAAACCTAAGAAACAAAACTGTAGAACAATGGTAAGAACAGCAATAAAAATTATATGTCCTACTTTGCACCTTAGGCCAAATCACTTCAAATTATGACTTTAAAATATCAAGCAAAACAACATAAAGGTGATACTAAAAACAAGTACATGTAACTGCTTTTGTGAAGAAAAATAAATACCTTTACATCCAGTTTTTGGTACCAAAAGTATACTAATACACCCAGTGTAACTGCCTTCAACAACATTGTCCTGAAAATAAACAGTACAAGAATTGTCAGATGATGATGATTTGGTGTTTTACATCCCTTTCAACATCATTTAAGTTATACTGAGATAAAGGAAGAGGTGATTATGAAAGGCTCTGTGCAATGAAGCACTGTACAGTCATGAGCTGAATTCTGCCTCCAGTGAGATTTGAACTCAGGTTCTCATGATCCAAAGTCGGAAGCGCTAACCACTTGGCCACCCGGACACTTCCCAAGATTTGTCAGAAGATAATGGAGTGTGCCTTTTGGGTCTTTGTCTCAAACAGGATTCAGTTTTGACACATAGTATTTGATTATGATTAGATATTATATTCAGAAGACACCACAAGATATATTTTCTTGCAAAAATGTCCAAAATTATCATGCAATTTCCTTACTTGGAGGTGTGAATATATAGAACAGATAGGGTGATAAGTATTTGAGAACCACTGATAATGTTATATCACTAAATAGCTGTATACTGAACAGCATTATATATAATGAGGCTTCAATGTATCATTTATTTTATCAAGCTCTTGCAATTTACTGACACACTGTTTGCTAATGCAAGCAGAGCAAAAGATGTAATTATTACATATACACATGAATACATGTACCTTAACATCTCTATGAACTTCATTCTTTGGTTTCATTTATTCTTTGTTTCACATTCCTCAACATATTTATACAAGACAAAGTGCCCAGTGGGGCACATATATCCACTGCCTCTACTTAAAAAGACTAAGTCTGAAAATTTTTACCTTTAACGCAAAAACTTTGACATGAAAATTCTAAGTCCTTGATCGTGACCATACTTCAAACTTTGCGTCATACTGACTCATAATCAGAAGTCAAACTTCGGGTCATATGGATTCATAATCCTAAAGTATGTTTTTACAACAAATATTCTTCAAGATATAAGATAAGCCACTGGACTGTGAAATATAGGTCACTGTGACCTACATTTATTTTGAGGTCAAATGTCCAGCGATACTGAAGGATAATCTAAAAGTATGGCATTTATACATGAAATATTTTTCAAGATATAAGGTAAAATCACTGGATTGTGAAATTTAGGTCACTGTAACCTACCTTTATTTTGAGGCAAAATTTTTAGGTCACAACTGACAGTATGGTGTTTACACGTGAAATACTCTTCAAGATATAAGGCAAAATCACTGGACCATGAAATATAAGTTAATGTGACCTACTTTTGTTTTTAGGTCAAACTTTGGGTCATACCGACTCAAAATTGGAAAGTATGTTTATCCATCAAATACTCTTCAAGATATAAGGCAAAATTGCTGTATGTCACTGTGACCTAGTTTTATTTTGAGGTCAAACTGAGTCATACTGACTCATAATCCGTATGTATGTTTATACATCAGAAACTCTTCAAGATATAAGGATAAATCACTGGACCATGAACTGTCGGTCACTGTGACCTATATTTATTTTAAGGTCAAAATTTGGGTCATATTGACTCCTAATCCATACATATGCTGTTAATACATCAAATAGTCTTCAATGTATAAGGCAAAATTACTGGACCATGAAACAGAGGTCACCATGAAATACATTATTTTGAGGTCAAACTTCGGATAATACCGACTCATTATCGGAAGGTATGGTGTTCATACATGCAATACTCTTCAAAATATAAGGCTAAATCACTTGACTATGAAAATTCTTCAAGCTATAAGGCAATATCACTGGACCATGAAATAAAGGTCATGCTGACTCACTTCATGACCTACAAGTCTATGTCACAAGGTTGACTAATGTCTGACCAAGTATCTGTCTAAGTTGTTTTATAACAGAAAAGTAGAAACAAGAATTCCGCGGAAGGCGTAATCGCACCTTCCGCGGAAGGCGTAATCGCACCTGCTGGGGCAAAAGTCACAGGAGCTACAATCAGAACGTGGTTATTAAATAAGTTTATTTCATTCTTAGTAGTGCTTAGTTGGAAAACTGGGTTGAAAAAAATGTAGACAAAGTGCCTAGTGGGGCACATATATTCCAGGCCAGTGCCATTCCCTCTAATGGCTATATCTTCAGCACTGACTTTTCGTATTATACAGCCCAAAGATAATGGAATGTCAACGTAAAATGTGTAAAAGTCACTGAAGCATGAAATATAGGTTAAGGTCACGGGTCAAGGTACCTGCTAATTCAGTACATCAAGGAGAAGCCCTATGCAAGGTATGGTGTTTGTAGGCCTTATAGTAGAGGAGTTATCAAACATCAACATAAAATGTGTCAAATATAGGTCAAGGTCACCAGGTCAAGGTACCTGCCAAGCCAGTGCAATGAGGTGAAGCACTATGCAAGGTTTAGTGGTTGTATGTCTTATATTTGAGGAGATACCCAACATCAACGTAAAATGTGTCAAAGTCACTGGAGTGCAAAATATAGGTCAAGGTCACCAGGTCAAGGTACCTGCCGAGTCAGTACATCGGGAAGAAGGACTATATAAGGTTTGGTGGTTGAAGGCCTTACAGTTGAGGACATATGGAAAGGCGACGTAAAAGGTGTAAAAGTCAATGGAGCACGAAATATAGGTCAAGGTCACCCAGTCAAGGTACCTGCGGAGTACGTACATTGAGGAGAAGCACTATGCAAGGTTAGATGGTTGTAGGCCTTATAGTTGAGGAGATATTGAACGTCGACGTAAAAATGTGTAAAAGGCACTGGAGCGCAAAATATAGGTCAAGGTCACAGGGTCAAGATACCTGCCGAGTCAGTACATCTAGGAGAAGCACTATGCAAGGTTTGGTGGCTAGAGGTCTTACACTTGAGGAGATCTGGAACGTTGAAGTAAATTATGTCCAAGTCACTGCAGCCAAAATATAGGTCAAGGTCACCAGGTCAAGGTATCTGCAGTCAGTACATTGAGAAGAAGCACTTTGCAAGGTTTGATGGTTGTAGGCCTTGTAGTTGAGGAGATACCGAACATCGACGCAAAATGTGTCAAAGTCACCGGAGCGCAAAATATAGGTAAAGGTCACTGGGTCAAGGTACCTGCCGAGTCAGTACATCTAGGTGAAGCACTATGCAAGGTTTGGTAGTTGACTGTTGTACGCCTTATAGTTGAGAAGATCTGGAACGTCAACGTAAATTGTGTCAAAGTCAATGGAGCGCAAAACATAGGTCAAGGTCACTGGGTCAATGTACCTGCCAAGTCAGGAGGTCAGGGAGATGTGTCATGCAAGGTATGATGGTTGTTGTAGAATTGTAGTTGATTATTGTATATATTATTATTTGACGTAAATGTCGAACTTCGACATAACAGAACTGTTTACAGACAGACAGACAGATGGATGAACGGACAGACAAATGGAAAAGAGGGCACCTATTTCACAAAGTCAGGAGGTCAGGGAGATGTTTCATGCAAGGTTTGATGGTTGTTTAGTCTTGTAGTTGATTAGAATATGAACTTTGACATAAATGTCGAACTTCAACATAACAGAACTGTTAACAGATGGACAGAGGGACGGACAAACGGACAGACGAATGGAAAAGCGGGCACCTATGTCGCAAAGTCGGGAGGTCAGGGAGATGTTTCATGCAAGGTTTGATGGTTGTTTAGTCTTGTAGTTGATTAGAATACTAACTTTGACATAAATGTCGAACTTCGACATAAATGATGACAGACGGATGAACGGACGGACGAACGGAAAAGCGGACGCCTATGTCGCAAAGTCAGGAGGTCAGGGAGATGTTTCATGCAAGGTTTGATGGTTGTTTAGTCTTGTAATTGATTAGAATACTAACTTTGACATAAATGTCGAACGTCGACATAAATGTTGACAGACGGACGGACGGACAGACGGGAAATCGGACGCCTATATCGCACCCTGCTACAAGCAGGTGCAATAAAAACACTTTTTACAGGTGTCCTAGACTTTGACCTCTAGCCCCTACCCGAGCAAGGACCCTGGGGTCTAATGTCATGGACTGAAAGTGGACCTCCAGGGTACCTATGGTCCAAATATGAATGATTCTGATAAGTGGTTCTCAAGATAAGAACTTTTGAAAATTTTGAGCATAAACTTTAAAGTAGTGTGACCGGAACGCGGTAAACCAGGGTGATTACAATAGCTCTCCATGTCCTTCAAGCAGGCAAGCTAAAACTTCAAGTCTTGAGGTCATATAGGAGGTGTGGATTGTACTGCATAAAATTTTGGACCAACATTTATCCTCATACTAGGTATAAACCAAATCCATCACAGAGTTTGTAAATACTGAGGACTTAAAATCTTTAATGTAAAACTTTAACATAAAAATTCTAAGTCCATGACCTTGACCCTGAGATCATCAAGTGGGTAGTCATGGTACTGTGTAAAATGTTTGGCCAATTTATAGCTTCATACATATACCATACATAAACCAAATACATTAACGGGTTTGGAAATAATGAGGTTCTAAAACCTTTAACATAAAAATTCTAAGTCCATGACCTTGACCCTGAGATCATCAAGTTGGTAGTTATGGTACTGTGTAAAATGTTTGGCAAATCTATATCTTCATACATATACCATACATAAACCAAATACATTAACGGGTTTGGAAATAATGAGGTTCTAAAACCTTTAACATAAAAATTCTAAGTCCATGACCTTGACCTTGAGATCACAAAGAGGGCTGGGGATGGTATTGCATAAACTTGGACCAATATCTATCATCATACCATATTTGAACAAAATCCATCAAACATTTTGGAAATAATGAGGTTCTAAAAACTTTAACACAAAACTTAAACATAAAAATTCTAAGTCTGTGACCTTGACCTTGAGGTCATATGGGGATGGTACTGTGTAAAATTTTGGACCAATATCTACCATCATACTACACATGAACAAAATCCATCCAGTGGTTTGGAAATAATGTGGTCCTAAAAACTTTAATGCAAAACTTAAACCATAAAAATTCTCAGCCTGTGACCTTAACCTTCAGGTCATGTAGGGGGATGGGGATTGTACTGAATGAAATTTTGGACCAATATCTATCATCATACTATATATGAACAAAATCCATCCAATGGTTTGGAAATAATGTGGTCCTAAAAACTTAAACACAAAACTGTAATATATCAGGAGACCCATGGGGCCATGATTCACTCACGTAAGTAAAACAGCCATTGCCTATCTGCAGATGCCATGCAACATTTTTCCAGTATTGCCACAGCAACTAGGACTCAAATCTAACCGTGCCATAAAAAGGTTAAAAGTCATCCTAGTATTCTCATTTGTACAAACTTGGTTGACCTTGCGTCCCTGATTGTGTTGGGGTTTAAAGACACGTCAACCCTTGTGGTTCATTTTGTGTTGATTGATTGACTGTGTTGGGACGACACGTCAACCCTTGTGGGTCATTTTGAGTCGTCTCCCAGAGAAAGGGAGAAAAGAGATAGAAGAGAGAGTAGAAGAGATAAAAGAGAGGGACAGGGAAGAAAGAGGAACAGGAATGAAAGTGGAGAAACAGAAGAAATAAAAACATTCTCCCTCTACCCTTACCTGCTACAAGGATAGCAGGCCTTGCCCAACTGTAGGCCAGTATCTGTTGGATGCCCCGGTGACATAAGATACACGACACCTTTGCCACACCCAATCACCCCCATTGCATCCCTGATGCTATCTACCAAGATTCAGTCTCAAAATTTTCTTGGCTCTGGAGAAGAAGATTTTTAAGTGTTTTCTTTACCATATATGAGCATGTGGGCCATCTTGTTTGCAGTGCAGAACCACTGAACAAAATATATTCAACAGACGGCTCCACATAAAATATGGTGAAAACTAGTCAAGCGGTTTTGGTGAAGAAGACATTTAAAAATTACATGATTTTATATATGTATACCAGAGTTCTCGGAAACGCCAAATCCGGCGTATTTTTACGCCTATTTTTGCTTTTGTACGCGTAAAATTTCCTTCCGAGGATTCTCATTTACGCTCTATTGCCATCGGACGTCTAAACTGAACTTCAAAGACGTACCGCGGACTTCCGAAATTTCTTTTGTCCGTCGAAATCGATCCCGAGATGTCCAAAAATTGTCAAAAAGCCCGCCCACTTTTAACGAGTTGTATGATGTTTGCCCCGCCTACTTATTGGAAATTCGCTACCTGTGTTGACTGAGCTTTAAGGACGTCCCACTTTCTGCTTGCGGGAGTTTTATTGACATCGGTGTCAAGCGTCGCGGCACCCTTTTGATGGCTGCGTGATCACTGTGTGTATTTGTCACGCGTGCTGAGTTGATTAATTGATGTTTGTATAATAAAACTTTCTTCTGCGACACCCGAAAATATTCGGTGAAATTATATGAAGTCATTATTATTTTTAAAATATTCACGACTTAAAATCTTAAATTATTATTTTGCTAAGAACGTGTGTCGTCTGAAAACACTTCAACACTTCCGGGAGTTACCGAGTGAAATAAAATAAATAAATAACAATTATGCACAGAACGCAAATTAAAATCTATTTGAATTTAGAGGCTTATGTTTGTCATGACAACAAAAGCAATTTTTCAAATGAGAAGAAAACATATTTTTCGTCAAAATTTGCGGAAAACCCGTTTGTAAATTCGTAGCCTTGTTCCGGCTGCGCTGTTTACCAGCGCGGAAAAGACGCAAAGTAAGTCTAAATATAGGCGAATTGGGACGGTTTTGCTTGCTATTCTCCGCAAACGAACGTATTGCTGTTGGTAACTCATCGAGAGCTGCCTTTTATTTGTTTGTTGTTGCACGAGTCGGCGCCGTTTTCCCGCAATTTTTGTGAAGTAAGCAACTCGCTCGCTCATGTTGATCAGCTTCAGTCCGAGCAAATATTTCATTAAATACATTTCTGCAAAATAATTTCAGCATAGTTTGTTTTTAAGAAAACGTGTTTTGGGTGTTTTCTCTCATGTATTTTCTTTTCTTTTTTTCTTTCTCTGGGCTTTGAAACGAACGCGAAGTTGGACCAATGTTGATGCTTTCGCTAAGGTCCGACATACAAGTACAGGCTTTCCAAAAAGATGCGATCGAATTTTAATAAGCGATAAGAATATGTTTAAAACACATCTAAGAGAAGTGTATATCATGATGATTCTGTGTGACACTGAATTAAGAACCTCTGTTCTACTAAAGAAAGGGCAGACCGCCGCAGCAAGGAAAAAAGTAGGACTTCCTAGATTTTCCTGTGGGACTTCCAAATTTAAGGGGTAGGAAGTCTGGGACTTCCTGAGTCTGGAAGTCCTGTCACTATTTCCTAAGTCCCAAAAGCTTTTGGATCCTTACCAGACACTCAGTGGTCAAGGTTAACTATGCTGAAAAATGAAGTTGTCCAGACAATGTCCTTAAATATTAAATTTTCATATTTAGCCGAAAACTCCAAGTTTTCTAGGTCAAACTCCTATTTTTCAGTTTTAACTCCAACTTTTCTGAGAGATGGATTCTTAAACTCCTGCTTTCAAAATCCTAGTGAGAACTCTGTATACAGCCCAGGGGTAAGGACAGATAATCCTCAGGGGAAAAAATTTGATTGTAACTAAACATTTTTACTACTTTAATCACATTGTAAGTTTCAGCCATTAGTCTTTAACAAGTTTTGAGAAAATGATTTTCAATATTTTCCCCATACAAATGTATGAGAACGCATATTTGATCGTGCTGTAAAAAGGTCAAAGGTCAACCTAGGATCATCATTTGAATAAAATTGGTAGACCTTGAGTCCCCGATGCTATATACATGTATCAAGATTCAGCCGCAAAACTTTCTTGATTCTTGAGAAGAAGAGATTTAAGTGTTTTTACCATATATGGGCATGGCCGCCATCTTAATTTATGGACCATGACCATTTGAACAAATTCTCAATCCCCCATTAACAGAAGGCTCCACATGAAATTTTAAGAAAATTGGCCCAGGGGTTTCAGAGGAGAAGTCGTTCAAAGGTGTGGACTGGCAGACAGACGGCAGATGACAAGTGATCACAATAGCTCATCCTCAGCCTTTGGCTCAGGGGAGCTATAAATTCTCAGTCTGTGTCCTTGATCTTGAGGTTATGAAGAGGGGTGTGATAATACTACATAAAATTTTGGACCAATATCTATCATTATAACAAATATGAACTTAATCCATCATAAGATGTGGAAGTTATGAGCTCTTAAAAACTTGGATGCAGATTTCTACATACACCACGGAAGAAAGAACTGACGAGCTACCATGCGAACGGACTAACATATGGACAGAAAGACAAAAACTATATACCCTTAAGTTCATTTGTTACTTTTGCTTATCTTAACCTTTAAAGAGCTAAGCAAAACTATAGATGACATTCTAATTTTTTTTATTATTTTTCAGAGAAAATAAGACTGGCATTTCATGCTTGGCAGACAATTCACATGAAATGGCAAGCATTATTTTCCTTGAAAAATATGTCGCGCCTGCTGGTGGTGTTCAAGAAATGGAGCTAAACGCACAAATTAAACATTGCTCGGCCAAGTGTAAAAAGTAGGTCAAGATCAGTAACATGGCAGTGTGCATCATGGCGGATGTTTGTATGAAGTTTCATTAGCTTAGAAGTCTTAGTGTTTGAAAAACTGAGCTAAATGGACAGACTTAACATTGTTAACGCTGATGTCAACACCGACGCCACTGTTGGAAAGTGATCCCTGTGGTGTTCCTGCTTGCTAAAGCAGTTGCGACAAAAATCAAAATGGCATCTGCTGCAGTTATGATTAGTGCTTTAAAGATTAACATATTTATACAAAGTTCATTTGTGTCATTCTTTAGTTTCACATACTATAACATTTTTATAAAACTTACATTCTTAGATTTCACACACTTTAACATATTTATATGAAGTCCATTCTTTAGTTTCACATACCTTACCATATTTACAAAACTTACATTCTTAGATTTCACATATCTCGCATACTTTAACCTGTTTATATAAAGTTCATTCTTTAGTTTCACATATTAAACATATTTATATAAGGTTCATTCTTTAGTTTCACATACTTTAACATTTTTAGATTTCACACACCTTAACACATTTATATAAAGCTCATCACTCTTTGGTTTTACATACCTTAACATATTTATATAAAGTTCATTCTTTGGTTTCTCATAGCTCTCTATCCTGGCTATCAGTGAGAAGACAAATGGAAGCACCAAATTTACACCCGACACACACAGAGGCATTGCCATCTCTCGCAATATATCAGACTGAATCTGTAATAAAATATAAACTAGACATGTGTCAAAAGTACACAAATGCCCCCATCCTTTGGACCCTAACCCCATCCCAGGGCATGACCCAGGGGCAACTAGCAAAGAACTGAAGGTTTAGGTCTGGAGCATACCAAATTTCAACTTCTGTAACAGGGAAAATTTTCATGACATTTTAATTTAGTGAAATTTGAATTTCATTTGAATTTTAATAAAATATTTCTAATTTTTTATTAAGACAAAATGTCTCATTCCTTAACAGCAGGCTAAACTATCACAAATAATTTTGTACATTCAGTAAACAGATGCACAATCACTAAACTAGAGCTGGCAGAAGATCGGACTATAGCCTTGCTCCAGTGCTATCAGAGGAGAAATACCCATAGTGTTGAAATATTTTTAATTCATACTACCAGATAGATCACTATAGGACATGATAACATGGCAACATAAAACCTATCAAAGGATATAACTCCAAGAGTTATAGGCCCTTGGCTCTGATTCTCATATACACAATACATCAGCCCACTGTCTATGTGTGTACCAGGTTTCAACTTTGTAACCCTTTCAGTTCTTGAGAAAAGTGTGACAAAAATGTTTCATTAATGGCAAAATTGTAAAATCTAACAAGGGATGGAACTCTAAGAGTTACAAGCCCTTGGCCCTGATTCTGGTATACACTATACATCAGCCGACTGTCCATGTGTGTGCCAAGTTTCAAATTTACAGCTTTCATAGTTCCTGAGAAATCTATAACAAAAATTTTTCATTGATGGTAAATTGTCAAATCTATCAATTTTTCATTTATGGCAAACTGTAAAATTTATCACAGGATTTAACTCCAAAAGTTATGGGCCCTTGGCCCAAATTTCAGTATACACAATACATCAACCCACAGTCCATGTGTGTACCAGGTTTCAACTTTGTAATCCTTACAGTTCTTGAGAAAAGTGTGACGAGAATTTTTCATTAATGGCAAATTGTAAAACCTATCAAGAGATGTAACTCCAAGAGTTATAAGCTCTTGGCCTTCATCCTGGTATACCCGATACATCAGCCCATTTTCCATGTGTGAGCCAAGTTTCAACTTCACAGCTTTCATAGTTCCTGAGAAATCTGTAACAATCTTTTTTTATGGTAAATTGTAAAACCTATCAAAGATATAACTCCAAGAGTTATGGGCCCTTGCCCCTGATTCTGGTATACACGATACATCAGCCCATTGTCCATGTGTGTACCAAGTTTCAACTTTACAACTTTCATAGTTCCTGAGAAATCTGTAACAAAAAATTTTCATTAATGGTAAATTGTAAAACCTATTAAGGGATGTAACTTCAAGAGTTATGGGCCCTTGCCCCTGATTCCAGTAAACACGATACACCAAACCACTGAGTATGTGTGTATGAAGTTTCAACTTTGTAACCCTTATACTTTTTGAGAAAAGTGTGACGAAAAATTATCTGACAACTGGATGGAAGGACAGAAGGAAGGAATGAAGAATGGAAGAAATGACGGAATGACAAGGCAAATCCAGTATAGCCCCACTTTTTCAAAGCTGGGCTATAATAAATACAACAATTGTTTTGCCTTATTTGTTGGGAAAGGATGAAGCCTTCATATCATCTAACATTTATAATAAGTGACTGTGCTACGTAAATGTGTGCATTATTAGGTCTTTTCCTTACAGAAGATACAAACATTCACTGGTATGTGTGAAAATTGTAAGTGTTAATTCTAGTAAGTCAATCTTTTATGAGGACAGTATGGTCAAATGATCAAATGTCAAGTTTTTCCAAGCCTTGTGTGACAGGACTGACAAAAGTAAAAACTTAAGTTGGTTGGTGCTTAAGTTTGGTTGCTAAGAAGCAACCAGTTTGAATGGTCCAAAGGAAATGAGATTGAAAGCCATGTAAGAAATTTTTAATCATGTGCTCCGACTGACAAGTCCAACATTTTAGTTTTAAATTTAGTTTATGATACAACAAATCTATGTATGGACACTGAAATAATGTAAAGTTACAAGTTTCAGAAATAGGCATTGGCCTTTTGGCCACTGCCAGGACATTTTCCACACATGGGAATTAACTGTAGATTTTATGTAAGTTGAAAATAAAGACGAAAAAATGATAATAATTAAAGATGTGGAAAATAGTGTTTGGACTTTGTCATTAGAGAGAGTAGTTATTTTTCATCAGTGTTATCAGTGTTAGTCTACTACTTTGAGCTTTTCTCCAAGAAATGAAATAAAAGACTCATTAGAAAAATCAAAATAATGTACAAAAAACTTTGCTACAATTTGGTTGAGATATAAGTGGTATGAAAATCTTTTTAGCTTTTTCATGATTCAGAACCTCTCTACAATGGTGGAACAGTTTGGACTTAATCTCTATAAATTCTTCATTGTGTCAAACCTTTTGGACTTAAAATTAATTTTTCTAAAACTGGAGGAGATTGCAAGACAATATTCTGGACAACCACTGCAGGAACAGATCATGAATTTCCATGAAGCTGTTGGATGTTACTTCACTGGCACTGTACAGTGTGCCGTTAACTTTGAAGAAAACCTTGAACTTTAACAGTGCTGTGTTTCATTTGAAAGTGAATGAGCAGTCTGATCATGGGGTCTACACTGTTTGCCATTCCGCTAAGCATTTTAAGAGACATCTGTATAAAAAGCAAAACTTAAGCCAAACAAACAAGGAATAAAGTGTTTGAAATTTTAGGAAATTTATCGTACTTGCTGAATCTGTAAAGCACATGTAGTGACTCAATGACAAACAGTACAGACTGGTCAAACTATTTCTGTAAGAGCAGTACCAGGCATGACTTAAAATAATTACAGTAGATATTTACAGAAGATATGATAGCCCTGGTCCTGCTGAACTTGGACATGCCCTGTCTTTGCATACAGAGTAGATCCAGATCAGTTGGCTTCTGAAGAACAACTGAAGAACAACGGATCTGGATCTGCACTGTCTGTCATTCAGTATGTGAATTTGTATCAACAACCTGGATAATATATATGACTGTTAAAATAATTACAGTAGATATTTACAGTAGATATGATAGCCCTGGTCCTGCTGAACTTGGACATGTCCTGTCTTTGCATACAGTGTAGATCCAGATCAGTTGGCTTCTGAAGAACAACTGATCTGGATCTGCACTGTCTGTCATTCAGTGTGTGAATTTGTATCAACCACCTGGATCAAATCATCTGATTTGCTGACAATAAGAAATGGGTGTGGCATCTTAATTTATTCAGCATGACAAGGGTTAAGTATGATCAATATACATGTGAACAGGAAAGAAACATGCATTTTCAGGAACTGGAGCTGCCTTCCTTCCATCAAACACCAGATATGGTCAGTACTAGACAGCACAGGAATGGTAGGCAATTAGTCTAGCCAGCCTAAGAATCCTTTCTACAAAGCATACATTTTCAAGAAAAGAGAGTTTTTGAAATTATTTAGACATGTGTCCAAAGTACACAAATGCCCCCGTCCTTTGCTCTTTTCCCATACAACAACAACTATTTTCCAAATGCTCAATCTGACTTGTTATGCATTCTGACTCCTAGCCTTACCCCAAGGCATTACCCAGGGCAACTCTAGCATTTACTTGAAGGTTTAGGTCTGCGTAAGTAGTGTACCAAATTTCAATTTCCTACCATAAAAGGTACCTAAATGACCTCCAAAAGAAACATGGACCTAAATGTCAATATAAAATCTGACCAACTTCAGGTCATACTGACTCATAATCCATAAGTATAATGTTTACAGATCATAAACTCCTCAAGATATAAGGCAAAATCACTGGAGCAAGAAATGTAGGTCACTGTAACCAACATTTGTTTGGTGTCAAACTTCAGGTCATACTCTTCAATATATAAGGCAAAATTACTGACTGTAAAATATAGGTCACAGTGACCTACATTTATTTTGAGGTCAAACTTTTGGTCATACTGATTCATAATCCAAAAGTATGATGTTTGTACATCAAACACTCTTCAAGATATAAGAACAAAATTAGTGGACCATGAAATTTAGGCCACTGCAATCTACATTTATTTTGAGGTCAAACTTTGGGTCATACTGATATTATAAGTATGATGTTTATACATCAAAAACACTTCACAGATATAAAGCAAAATTACTGGACCTTAAAATGTAGGTCACTGTGACCTACATTTATTTTGAAGTCAAACTTTGGATCACATCATAATCCAGAAGTACTATGTTTATACATCAAATAAGCTTCAAAATATAAGGCAAAATCCAAAATAGGACCATGAAATATAAGTCACTGTGACCTACATTCGTTTTCAGGTCAAACTTCAGGTCATACTGACTCATAATCAGAAAGTGTGGTGTTTTTTCAGGATATAAGGCAAAATTACTGGACCATGAAATATAGGTCACTGTAAACAACATTATTTTGAGATCAAACTTCAGATCATACTGACTCATAATTAGAAGGTATGGTGTTTAAAAATATAATATAAGGCTAAATCACTTGACTGTGAAAAGTCTTAAAGCTATTAGGCAATATCTCTGGACTGTGAAAAATCGGTCATGCTGACTTTCACTTCATGATCTACAAGTCACTGTCACAAGGCTGACTGATGTCTGACCAAGCATCTGTCCAAGTTTCATACTAGAAAAGTAGAAAAAAAAAATACTAGATTTTGACCTTTTGACCACCCCATGAGACAGACCCTGGAATGAAACCAGACCCTCCAGGGTACCTATGGTCCAAATACGAGTGCTTTCTGATCAGCGGTTGTTGAAATATGAACTAAACAACTTGAACATACCAGACATGTGTCCAAAAAACACAATTAGCCTGCCTTTTGGACCCCTAGCTCCACTTCTGGGCAAGACCCTTAGCACAAAGTTGAGGTCAAGTTCTGGGTAAGTAGCATACAAAATTTCAATTTCCTAGCATGAAAGGTACCCAAGTTAAGACCTCCAAGAGAAACGCGGACGTAAATGTCAATATAAAATCTGACATACATTTTGACCCCTAGCTCCATCCCAGTCCATGACCCAGGGGCAACTCTAGTACAGACATGAAGGTTTAGGTCTGGGTGTAAGTAGCATTCCAAATTTCAACTTCCTAGCATAAAGGGTAATTTAGTTTGATCTGTTATATATTTTGACCCTTAGCCACACCCCAGCATGACCTAGGGGCACCTTAGCATACAGAGTTGAAGGTTTAGGTCTGGGTAAGTAGTATACCAGATTTCAACTTCCCAGCATAAAGTGTACACGTTATGACCTAATTAGCTACCAAATTTAATTTCCTTGTATAAAAGGAACCAAAATTTGACCTGTTATACATTTAGACCCCTAGCCCTACACCAGGGCAAGATCCAGAGGCAACTATAGCACAGAGTTGAAGACTAAGGTCAGGGTAAGTAGCATACCAAATTTCAACTTCCTAATGTAAAAGGTACCTAAGTTATGACCTCCAAGAGAAACATGGATGTAAATGTCAGTGTAAAGTTGAATGTAAACTTGAATGTAAACTTAAACAGTGACCCTTAGTCCCATCCAAGGGCATGACCCAGGGGCAACTCTGGCATAGAGTTGAAGGATTAGGTCTGGGTACTTAGGATACCAAATTTCAACATCCTAGCATAAATGATACCCAAATTATGACTCTGGCTACGAATGTGACATATGCACATATGGACGTAACATCACGGTGAAACACTATATGCCCCACTCCTGCCTTTGTCAGGCGGGGACATAATGAGTGAGACTACAGCCTTTTGTATTTATCTTTAGCATATTCTGGGCAAATTCAAGAGCTGATAAATTGATATTATATTTCTGAGAAAAACAAGAAAAAAAAATACTTCATTTTTTTTATCCAAAACTACACAGTAAAAGCATAAAAAAAAAGAATGAAATTCCTCGAATTTAAAGAACTACAGGAAAAAAGGTTAACAATTGAAAAAAAAAAATTGAACTTTGGAACTTAATCTTTACTAACCTTTGCCATCCTCTGGGCAATTTCAGCAGATGACAAACTGATGACTGCCTCCTTAGGAGACAATAAGCATGAAATGTCAAAGCCTATTTTCTAGGAAAAAAAAGAAAAAAAATATTTTGAAATGTCATCTGCTGAAAATTTTACCCAGAAATATTAAAACAGATTAAGATTCGCTTATACATATTGAAAAGTTGACCACACGAATATCTTTTCTTTAATTCTTACCAATCTGGATAAGATTTTCAGCAGATGGCATACTGAAATATTTTTCTTAACTTTTCCCAGAAAACAGGATTTGACATTTCATGCAAATTGTCTCCAATGGAGACAATTTGCATGATCTGAACTGTCAAATCCTGTTTTCTGGAAAAAAATAAGAAAAATATTATCATTTTGTCATCTGCTGAATTACCCAGAGCGGTAAAGGTTAACCTTTACCACTCTCTTGGCAATTTCAGCATACAACAAACTGATATTTTCCCTATTTTTTCCAGAAAACAGCGTTTAACATTTCATGCAAATTGTCTCCTAGGAGACAATCTGCATGAAATGTCAAAGCCTATTTTCTGGGGAAAATAAGAAAAAATAATTCAAATTGTTGCCTGGTGAAAATTTTACCCAGCATTAAAACAGATAAAGATTTACTAACACATAAAATTATAGTGAAAAGTTGACCATGAAATATTTTTTTTTAACTGACCTGACAATTACCTCTTACAGAGAAGTGGCAAACAACAATGGTATACACGTGTATTTCAGAAAGTAAGCATGCTGTGATGATAAATGAAGGCAAGAGAAATAAATGTCTAGCATCATGCAATATCATTATAATTACAGGGTTGAGGAGATCAAATTTTATTACTTGTCCACAGACAAGTAAATGGTCAAAATCCACTTGTCCTACCAATATTTACTTGCTCCAAAATTGACATTTTTTCTTATTTCTTGAAGAAAACATATGTTGTGGGTAAACATTACAAGTGCTTGGTCAGGTGCTTCTTATAAGTACCCATAACGTATGCTTTTGAGAAATAAGAAAAGTTTATATCTCATAATTGGGCATGGTATTTCCACATCCCTGCAGCATTACCAGCAACAGCACAAATCAAGTTGAGCTCGCAGCAAGAAACATAAAACCAGTGTCAAGGAGAGAACTGTGTTTGATGCTAAGTATTGGTAAATGTCCTAAATTTCGTACACCAAAGTTTCTGATAAAATAATGTGCCTATCACTGTTTACCCCCAGGAGGGGGAGGGAAGGGGGATACCCTGGGGATTAGACATTCAAATCATACCCAACCCCTGGGATTTCAACAGAAAATTTTGACACATGGGAAGGGTAGTAAACATCTAAAAGGGAAATTCTAGAAGAAACTATGTGAAAATTTTAATGCCCGCCTAGGAAATTTTCAACATAAATTTGTGACTCATGGGTAGGGAATTAAACAGCCAGTTTGCAAACATGTCAAATTCCCCAGGGTAATCCCGCCTCTCCCACTCTGAGGAAAAATATATGCAAACAGTGCAGACCTAGATCAGACTGCTCCGTTTCCACTGTTTGCAATTTCACTAAGTATTTTAAGAGGCATTTGCATAAAAAACAAAATTAGGCAAAAAAAGTATGATACAAGAGGGCCAAGATGGCCCTGTATTGCTCACCTGATTACCAGATAAATTGGACTTTCAGTTCAGGAGAAGAAGTGCAAAACAGATATCCAAGACAGCTGCCATGGCACCATCTTGGATTTCTGATCAGAACGATTTTAGCTCTTTTTTATCTACAAGTCACCCAGATGCTTCCTACCAAGTTTGGAGTCAGCTGGTCTTTCGGTTCAGGAGAAGAAGGAAAAACTAAGTTTTTAAGATGGCAGCCATGGTGGCCATCTTGGATTTCCAATCAGAATGATTTTAGCTATTTTGACCTACTAGTCACCCGATGTTTCCTATCAAGTTTCAAGACAACTGTCCCTATGTTTCAGGAGAAGAAGCAAAAATTAGATTTTCAAGATGGCAGCCATGGCGGCCAACTTGCATTTCCCACTGGAACAATTTTAGCTATTTCTTATCTACAAGTTACCCCGATGCTTTCTACCAAGTTTCATGTCAATTCGCCTTTAAGCTCAGGAGAAGAAACTAAAGATAGCTTTTATACATGGCGGTCATGGTGGCCAGCTTGGATTTTGGATCTGATCAATTTTAGCTATTTTTGATGTACAAGTCACCCCAATGCTTCCTACCAGGTTTCAAATCAATTGGCCTTTCGGATCAAAATATAGATTTTCAAGATGGCAGCCATGGTGGCTATGTCAAATGGCCTTTCGGTTCAGGAGAAGAAGCAAAAAATACATGTTCAAGACGGCTGCCACCTTGGATTTCGGAGCAGAACGATTTTAGCTTTTTTTGATCTACAAATCACCGCGATGCTTCCTACTAAGTTTCAAGTCAATTCAGGAGAAGAAGCGAAAAACAGATTTTCAAGATGGCCACCATCTTGGATTTTGGATTAGAATGATTTTAGCTATTTTTGATCTACAAGTCACCACGATGCTTCCTACCAAGTCTCGTCTGGCGCCATCTTGGATTTTGGATCGGAACAATTTTAGGTATTATTGATCTACAAGTCACCCCCATGCTTCCTACCAAGTTTCAAGTCAATTGGCCTTTCGGTTCAGGAGAACAAGCATAAAATAGATTTTCAAGATGGCCGCCATAGCAGCCATCTTGGATTTCAGATCAGAATCATTTTAGCTATTTTTGATCTACAGGTCACCGCGATGCTTTCTACCAAATTTCAAGTGAGTTGGCCTTTCGGTTCAGGAGAAGAAGCTAAAATAGATTTTCAAGATAACCGCTATGGCGGCCATTTTGGATTTTGGATCGGGAAGATTTTACTTACTTTTGACCTGCAAGTCACCGCACCAAGTTTCAAGTCAATTGGCCTTTGGGTTCAGGATGGCGGCAATCTTGGATTTTGGATTGGAACGATTTTATCTATTTTTGATCTACAAGTCATCTAAATGCTTCCTACCAAGGCAAATTGGCCTTTGGGTTCAGGATAAGAAGCCAAAAATAGATTTTCAAGATGGCAGCCTGGCTGCCATCTTGGATTTCGAAACAAGTTTTAATTATTTTTGATCTACAAATCACCATGATGCTTCCTACCAAGTTTTGAGTCAATTGGCACAAGGGTATAGGAGGAGTAGGCTTTTAAAGCAAATTGCTGATGCCACACTACACACAACGGACATTAACCAATCACAATAGCTCACCTTGAGCACTTAGTGCTCAGGTGAGCTAATAAAGTGTTCAAAATTTTAGGACATTTACCATACTGCTGTGGATGCTGAGTGTATGAATACAGATGAACATGGAAGTTCGAGTTCTAATCTAGATGCACCCCCATCCCCTCCACACACACACACACACACACACACACACACACACACACACACACACACACACACACACACACACACACACACACACACAATGCAGAAACCAAAACAATGCATTTTTAGTGCCTTCAAACTTAAATTAACTGAATCTATTTTTGGATTTTTTTAGATATCATAGTTCCAGATAAGAGGGCGTATCTGGAAAAATATCAATATACTTTTTGAATGAAAAAAAAATCCCTTATCTGCAGCTACAGGTATTTAAGGTCCTAGAGGCTGTCTAGTAGGATAACTGCATAACATACATTTTGTGTAATGACATTTATAACAAAACCAATAATAACAAAAATAATAATGGTAAACATTAAATGATAATCATACTGCTGACTGAAAAGGTGTCATTTAGCAAGGTAAACTGTCAGTTTTATGGCTGGAAATTTTCTTTAAGGAACTTGCTTAGAAAATGCATTATAAATCTAAGAACACAAAACTGATGACTTACCTCCTCAATTAACACTTTTCAAGACAGATATAAATGAAAAGTAAATTTCCCTGTGCTACTCCTCAATGTTTCTGCTCCCCTACCCCCACCCCCTCCCCCAACACAACATATAGCATTATCATCAGCTTAACTTAGCAGACTCTAGAACAGGCATTTTGTAGCAACAAGTGATTATGCATAGCACACGCAACAAAATGATTACTGATTGAGATCACCATGAGAAATACTGTCTATCCTAGACATAGACAGTAAATGGCAGATGGCACAATTGACAAGAGGATTTTCAAGATAAAGAGCCTAATTTTCCATAAAAAACATGTTGTGGGTACTCATTAGATCAACTAATGAGTATGGTAAATGTCCTAAAATTTTAAACACTTTATTCTATACCTTTTTGGCCTAAATTTTGCTTTTTTATGCAGTTGTTTCCTAAAATTCCTGGTGGAATGGCAAATAGTGTAGACCCTGATCAGACTGCTCCTTCAGGAGCAGTCTGATCTGGGACTACACTGTTTGCATATGCCATTTTGTCAGACACTTTGGTGTACGAAATTTCAGGGCATTTACTGTACCATAACATGTTTTTGTGCAGAAGTAAGAAAAACAACAGTTTAAGTTGAAAGCACTGAAGTATCAAGATCTATGAGACAAGCCTGCAGATCTTGGCCTTTACTGACCTTTTATTAATTATATACATTGTACAGTACACTGGTGGACAACACATGCCTTGATCAGCTGGCACAGATATGCAGTAAACCCAGGCCTTTGCTGTTTAAGTACGTATGACCCAGAGACTTCTTCCCACATAGTTTCAGATAAGATGCTTTTCAGACTAAAACATATTGATATTTTTCTTACTTTTATTAAAGTACTTATAAGTTGTGGAGACTCCTCAGAACTATCTCAGTGAAACAATTCTAATGAGTATCCACAACATATGTTTTCATGTATAATTAAGAGAAATATTTAAGTAGACACCTCTTTCATCTCAAACTAAATTCCCATGGCAACTCATTATTACAAGCTTAAAGCAAAGCAATGGCAGGGATCCAGAAGATATTATTTTGGTGATAAAAATATACTAATACTTTCTTATTTCTAAGTAAAAATAAATCTATATTCTCTTGGACCTATTTCTTATTTCTCAGTAAAAAATAAATCTATATTCTCTTGGATCTATTTCTTATTTCTCTATAGAAATAGATTTATATTTCCTTGGATCTATTTCTTATTTCTCTATAGAAATAGATTTATATTTCCTTGGATCTATTTATTATTTCTCTATAAAAATAGATCTATATTTCCTTGGATCTATTTCTTATTTCTCTATAGAAATTAATCTATATTTCCTTAGATCTATTTCTTATTTCTCTATAAAAATAGATCTATATTTTCTTGAACCTGTTTCTTATTTCTCAATAACTAGCTCTATTCCTTGGGTCTGTTCCTTATTTCAGAAAAAGATCACATTTAGCAGTGACTTGTTGAGTAATAAATCAAAGTTTGGAGGTCAGTTGTAAAACAGATCAAATCGCAAGCACAAAGCACGAGTGAATTATCTACTTACAATTGACTGACATACTCTGATTTATTACTCAACAAATCATGCTCCAGAGCTGATTTATTTCGATTCTAACACAAAGAAACAGTGCAAAATAATTTTACCCTTCAGATTCTACCAACTTTCTGCAATTGCACAAAGAAATCCCACAAAGAGTTTTGACTGTATAAAGCTGATGTTTACATGTATTTCTTATGCTCTTGACACAAGAAAAAAAATGTTACACTGTCCAACATTCTAGAAACAAGGACTGACATCAGCGAAGTATCGAAATGAGGTTGGAGTGGTGCCAGACAGCATGGATCTTTGGATCCTTGGATGTATTTCACTATAGAAATAGATTTATATTTCCTTGGATCTTTTTCTTATTTCTCTATAAAAATAAATCTATATTTCTTTGGATCTATTTCTCATTTCCATATAATAATAGGTCTGCATTTCCTTGGATCTATTTCTTATTTCACTATAAAAACAGATCTATATTTCCTTGGATCTATTTCTCTATAAAAATAGATTTATAGTTCCTTGGATCTATTTCTTATTTCTCTATGAAAACAGACCTATACTTGCTTGGATCTACTTCTTATTTCTCAAAAAAAAAAAACAAAAAAAAAAAAACAGATCTATATTTCCTTAGATCTATTTCTATTTTCTCTTACAGTAGATCTGTATTTCCTTGGATCTATTTATTATTTCGCTATAAAAGATCTATATTTCCTTGGATCTATTTTTCTACAAAAATAGATCTATGTTTCATTGGATCTATTTCTTATTTCTCTGTAAAGAGAGAATTATTTTTCCTTGACTGATTTGAATGAGTTGAGGTTTTATGGCCCAGTCAACCTATTAGGATCATGCCAGTCAGTTTACCTAACCACACTTTTTCTGGGCAGGCTTAGTCCTCTAAGCAGTTAACCAGTATTTGTGTACATTCTTTCACCAGAAACTGACAACTGCCCTTGAATCAGGGGAAGGGAGAGAATGACAGCAGAAAATATTTCATGATCAATCTCTACAAAAGAATGTTGTTGAATCCAGCAGGGATCGAACCTGTGACCTTCTGATCACCAGATGGACGGGCACCCAACTGAGCCACTGAGGCCGGCTATATTTCCTAGGATCTTTTACTTATTTCTTTGTAAAATAAATATACATTTCCTTGAATGTATCTAATTACATGTATAAGTGTTTGAAAGCCATAACTCCAAAGCAAACATAACCAAACAGTTGAACAAGTTCATATGACTCCTAGTGATGTGTAAAAAAAGGTGCTTGTTGAAGGGCAAACAGGGTAGACCTAGATCAAACAGCTCCTAAAGGGTCTACACTGTTTCCTAAAGCTTGAATAGTTATGGTAAATATAGGAATTATAACAATCTAATTCATATGGTTTCTATGAGATCCAAGAAGAAATATTTTACTAAGAACTAAGAAAGCTAACTACATGTATCTGAATACATTGCTTCTGTGAAACCCTGAAAAGACAAGTGTTCAGCATTTACAAGTTTTGTGTACATTTACAAACCTTTTTTTCTTCCTATATAAAACATAATTAAAATATTACTCATATTGGCACAAAAATTTTTTAAATCTTTCTTGACAATAATGGTAAGCAAGATTAAAGTTTCTCTAATGAACAAATCAATCAACTTTTAGCAAGCTTTGTATGGAAATTAACAGACAAAAGAAGGACTGAATTTTTTTTGTTTTTCTATATAAATAAGGCATCTTTCAAACAATATGAAATACGAGGGTCCTGCAAAAAAGTTCTGTCACTAATAGGCTTCCTTAGTTTAATCCCAGGTATATTTTAAAATGCTTCACTGTACTTGAATGGTCTGTTGAATAGCTAATGATACCCGTTTATTTCGTGCAAATTGCTTTCCAACTGACTGAGTTATTTCAAACTGAAATAGATGCAGTCATATACACTGACCAATTTACTTGTTAGATTGGAACATGGACCAAGCAAAGGATGGTCAGGAGTCCACCTTTTACATGACAACGCCTCCTCTCATAAGTGTGAGGTTGTTAAGTCTTTTTAGCTTCTGAAAAGGTGAAAGTTTTAAACCATCCACCTTATTCACCTGACCTGAGTCCCTGTGACTTCTTTTTATTTCCAAGGCTTAAGAAAATGCTTTCTGGAAATAAGTATACCTCTAGAAGTTCTCTTGGCAGTGCTATTTATCAGTGTTTCCAACAGATACAAAAAGAAGACTATTTATCTGCTTTTCGCGACTGGGTAAAAAGGTTACAAAAATGTGTTTCAGTAAAGGGAGAATAGTTTGAAGGTTTGTAATAAAAAATATGTTTGATAAAACGTAGCAATGAAGTAATCCGAACCCAGTGACAAAACTTTTTGCAGGACCCTCGTATCAAGCCTTCCAAATAGAGCACATTTCATTTAAATTGTCTCCCTCAAATTTCATTATTCAGTTTCAACTGAATGTCAAGCCTTATTTTCAGAGTGAAATAATGAAAATATATTTTAACATGTCTCCTAGTATTAATTCCAGCTTGCTAATGTTTTAATCTTTTTACATCCCATTCAACAGTATTACAGACAGTCATTTTGTGATGATGGTAATGTGATATAGGTTACAGCTGTATGACTTTTAACCTTTACCACTCTAGGCAAATTCAACAGACAACAAATAGATGACATTTTTTCTCTCTTTTTTTTCTCTAGAGAAGAGACTGAAATTTCTTGCAAAATGTCTCCTCAAGGCGTACACTGGGAAAAAATAAGATAAATATTCAAATGTTATCTGCTTAAAAGTTTACCCAGCATGCTACATTAATGTTAAATGTATATATCAAACAAACTTTCTACATTTCTGTTAGTTTTACATAAAACTTTTTCCTGTTTATCATACAATAAAATGTTAAAAAGAAAGTAAAAGAAGATAAGTGACAAAGAATAGTAGATATATTTTGCAATTTGGTAGGTGCTGAGTGCTTATCATGTGGGATAAGAACTCATGAATGACTTCAATGAGTTAACACAAACTACTCAAATTGTGGTGCCTCTAAACACCCAATGCACACAAACATACCCTTGACAAACCTACAAAGCCACCAACTTCATTCTGATTATTCACGTTAAATGGCAGGAAGTGTACTTTGGTTTAGCTCTTTGAAACATCATTACATGCCACTGCATTATTTAATCATACAAAAATATAACTTTCTAAGCTTTTTAAAAAGCTAACCTTGTTTCTTTTTAAAAAGTTAACCGTGTTTATCTTTTCTAACGAAAGCAATATTTACGGAAGCAAACTAGTACAATGGAAAATATAGAAAAAAAAGTGAATTTTATCAAACAGTTAGTTCTTTCTTCTATAGTTCTGTTTCATATTTCAATTCCATTTACAGAAATCAGTCAAAAACCAGATATCCCAAAACACTGCACTAAGTTAAGAAAGTCAACTTTACTACTGAGAAAAATAGCATTTTATGCAAAATATGAATATCTCATGACATATACTGTTTTTCATACAGACAACTGTTCATGGGTCAGCAAGCTTCATTGAATATGGGTATAAAATATCTGAAAAAATAAACACACCCCCCCCACCACCCCCGACACACACACACACCCCTGCCCTCTCCTCCCCCCTCCCCCCACCAAAAAAAAAACAAAACAACAACAACACAAATTCTTCTTATTAGGATAATTATGAACCATTTTGGGAAAAAAGAAAGAACTTTGCTGACGTTTATATTGCACCTGTGTACTAAAATGTGAAAACAAGCACCAGAAGAGTGAGAGATATCCTCCTTCTTTAGCTCAGTGAGATTAACTCTGTTGTACAGTTTGTAGACTTCATTTAGGGTGGTTGCTAGTGTTGATGCTAGGGTGGATGCTAGGCTCGATGTTAGGGTGGGCCCTGGTGTTGATGCCAGGGTGGATGCTTAGGTGGATGTTAGGGTGGGCACTAGTGTTGATGCTAAGGTGGATGCTAGGCTCGATGTTAGGGTGGGCCCTGGGGTTGATGCCAGGGTGGATGCTTAGGCGGATGTTAGGGTGGGCACTAGTGTTGATGCTAGGGTGGATGCTAGGCTCGATGTTAGGGTGGGCCCTGGGGTGATGCCAGGGTGGATGCTTAGGTGGATGTTAGGGTGAACACTAGTGTTGATGCTAGGGTGGATGCTAGGCTTGATGTTAGGGTGGGCCCTGGGGTTGATGCCAGGGTGGATGCCTAGGTAGATGTTAGGGTGGGCACTAGTGTTGATGCTAGGGTGGATACTTAGGTGGATGTTAGGGTGGGCACTAGTGTTGATGCTAGGGTGGATGCTAGGCTGGATGTTAGGGTGGGCCCTGGGGTTGATGCTAGGGTGGATGCTTAGGTGAATGTTAGGGTGGGCACTAGTGTTGATGCTAGGGTGGATACTTAGGTGGATGTTAGGGTGGGCACTAGTGTCGATGCTAGGGTGGATGCTAGGCTGAATGTTAGGGTGGGTGCTAGTGTTGATGGGAGGGTGGTTGTTAGGGTGGGCACTAGTGTTGATGCTAGGCTGGATGTTAGGGTGGGTGCTAGTGTTGATGCTAGGGTGATGTTAGTGTGGGCACTAGTGTTGATGCTAGGGTGGATGCTAGGCTGGATGTTAGGGTGGGCTCTAGTGTTGATGCTAGTGTTGATGCTTGGGTGGATGTTAGGGTGGGCACTAGTGTTGATGCTAGGGTGGATGCTAGGCTGGATGTTAGGGTGGGCACTAGGGTTGATGCTAGGCTGGATGTTAGGGTGGGCTCTAGTGTTGATGCTAGTGTTGATGCTTGGGTGGATGTTAGGGTGGGTGCTAGTGTTGATGTTAGGGTTGATGCTAGGCTGGATGTTATGGTGGGCACTAGGGTTGAAGCTAGGCTGGATGTTAGGGTGGGCACTAGTGTTGATGCTAGGGTGGATGCTAGGCTGGATCTTAGGGTGGGCACTAGGTTGATGCTAGGGGTGGATGTTAGGATGGGTGCTAGTGTTGATGCTAGGGTGGATGTTAGGGTGGGCGCTAGTGTTGATGCTAGGCTGGATGTTAGGGTGGATGCTAGTGTTGATGCTAGGCTGGATGCTAGGCTGGATGTTAGGGTGGGTGCTAGTGTTGATGCTAGGGTGGATGCTAGGCTGCATGTTAGGGTGGGTGCTAGTGTTGATGCTATAGGAATGTTAGGCTGGATGATAGGGTGGGCCCTAGGGTTGATGCCAGGGTGGATGCTTAGGTGGATGTTAGGGTGGACGCTGGTGTTGATGCTAGGGTGGATGCTAGGCTGGCTGTTAGGGTGGGTGCTAGTGCTGATGCTAGGGTGGATGCTAGGCTGGATGTTAGGGTGGGTGCTCAAAACTTAAGCGCAAGCATGGTAAGGAGTCAAGATTCCCAATGTTTAGGGTAGATAAGGTAGTATAAATGGTTTTCCACAGTATGATTCCTGTAGTCAATCTAATCTAAAATGAAACCTACCATAATTATCCAAAATAGAATATTGAAGCGAGCATGTGCTCACTAATACGCCCTGCTGTGGCCAAAAATGGACAAATAAATGGAAATAAGCAGGAGCAGGACAGTATTTCCCACAAAACAACGAGTTATATCCAATATTTGTACCAAATTTCATGATTCTAGGTGCAATAGTTCCAGAAAAATACTTGGCACAAAAGTTCTTATGTATTACAATGGAAAGAAAGAAGGAAAAATAGAACGACTTTCGTGTAAGCAAAAGCTGACTGTCAGATCCTGTCAGCTGAGATTGTAATTGATTGTACACGTACACATACATTGTTCTTGATAAATAAATACTGTTTAAACCAAAAATAGAAAAAAAAAATAATGTATAAAGAAAACTCAGCAGGATATTTTTCTTTTCACACGAGGTAACTCATTTGTCAAGACTCACAATTCATTGATGTAGTTCAAAAATAAAGTCATGCTAAAGTGAATAAATGCAAAAATAAATAAAAAATAGAATAATAAAATGAAACAAGAATATTTTGCGACCATTTCATTACTTTCAGTGTCTCTGGATAAAGTACCTGATAACCTTGATTATCAGTTCTGACCAATTGGGCCCAGTTGTTCAAAACTTAACGAAGCCGTTAGCTAAAGTGACATTAAAGTTTCTATCTTGAAATGTGGCAAATACACTGATATTTTTTGCTGAAAAATGTGAATAGCTTTAGCATTGCAAAATCTACTCACATTTTTTGCAACAAAAATTTCAATGTATTTGAAAATACCTTAGCTACAACAGTTTACGAGTTTGTCATTAACAAGCTTGTTCAAGTTAACGATGCTTTGAACAACTGGGCCCTGATATACTATTATATTATGGTCTACACATATCACCATATTTACTTCAAGTATTCAGCCAGAAAAGTCACAGCAAAAAAAGTGTAGCATCTGATCAGAAGCTATGCTTTATTCCATACATTTTTTAGTACTGCCAAAATTTTGATTTTTAAGAAGAACTTGTTTCACAAAATACTTGGTGGAATGGCAAATATTGTTGGCTCTCATCAGATTGCTCCTTCAGACAGCAGTCTGATTTGGTCTGCACTGTTCATGTATGCCACTCTGTCAGAAAATCTGGTGTGCAGAATTTCAGGATAACTCCTGTGGTATTATAGTATTGTCTAAATAGGGAAACAGGCTGACTGTTTCGTGTTTTTTTTGTGTGTTTTTTTCCTTTTTTTTTTATGTTTGGTCAATCAGGTACATTTCCCAGTAACACAATGCATATCAAAAAGAAGCTTACGCTGAGAGTCTGTAGCTCCTGAGAGACCCAGAAGATAAGGTAGCCTGATCCACCAATCATCCCTAGTATCAAAAGATTTGTGAGCAGACGGATAAAAAACCATTTGCATCTGTAACTCAATTCCTTCTCCTCTTCATCTACAGATATACCTGACAAATATTCCTGCAGTCAAAAATAAAACAATTTTTTCAAAAAAAAAAAAAAAAAAGGCTTGACATTTCATGTGAATTGTCTGCTTGTCTTATATTCACTGAAAAATAAGAAAATCAATTCTAGAATGTTATCTGCTAAAAATCTGCTTAGATCTTTAAGGGTAAATATTTATGAAACTTCCTGCTGACATATTAGAAGCATCTGGATAGTAGAGTGGTTAACCCTCCTGGCTTTGGATCACAAGGTAACTGATTCAAATCCCACTAAAGGAAGACTTCAGCTCACAACTGTACAGCACTATTGCATAGAGCCTTTCATTATCATCCTTCCATTATCTCGATATGAATTAAATAATGTTGAAAGAAACCTAATACACCAAACCATCATCCTGCTTACAAACTCAAAATCCGTTTGAACATATACAAAGAGAATGGGTGGGTGTTCAATGAACATGAAAACAATACAATGTAACAAAAGTTATTTTTGTTGATACAGTTATAAACATTTTAGCATGCTGAATTTTAATCATTACAAGATATTTTAAGATATTTTCCCTTTATTGTACGGATCCTAAAATTCAAACAAGACCATCTGAATACCTTGTGATGTATCTACTAAGTGGAATAACTCCATAATTATGTGCATAGCTCCAGATAAGAGGTGTCACATTATATTTTTCTAATTTGGCCATGAAAATATGTAGGTACTCATTAGAAGTGCCTGGCCAATGCGCTTCTAATGAGTACCCACAACATATGTTTCTGTGGAGAAATAAGAACTTTTGAGTGGAAAAAGAGGCTAGTGTTGGGGTTTAACGACACGTCAACCCTTGTGATCATTTTGTGTCGTCTCCCAGAGAAAGGGAGAAAAGAGATAGAAGAGATAGTAGAGGAGATGAAAGAGACGATTAGGGAAGAAATAGGGACAGGAATGAAAGTGAAGAAACAGAAGAAATAAAAACATTCCCCCTCTACCCTTACCTGCTACAAGGATAGCAGGCCTTGCCCAACTGTAAGCCAATTTCAGTTGGACGCCCCGGTGACGTAAGATACACGACACCATTTCCACTCCCGAAAAGAGGCTAGTATATGACTTGATAATTACCTGCAGTTCATGGTATATACCCATACTCTTGAGTTTTGCTGCGTCCTTGTTTGTTATACCATAGTCCCAGCCACAGAACACACGACTTACATAGTAGAAGTCAAATGCCCCACTACCTTCTATGTAATTCTTCTTATATGACTTGGAAATACTGTAGAACAATTATAGGCATACAGGGTCAATTATGATTCGATGTTATACTCAGCATAGGTCTAGATAAAGGTGGACATCAGGTAAATAGTTTTCTCATTTCTTGACAAAAACATATATTGTAGGTACTCATCAGAAGCGCCTCATCGTTGCGCTTCTGATGAGTACCCACAACTTATGTTTTCAATGAGAAATAAGAAAAATATAGATACATTTTGGTTGAAAATAGCGCCTTATCAAGAGCTATGGTTATAGTCAAACAATACCTCAATATCCCTTAGGAGCAAACTCTTTACTTTTAGAGTAGAACCTTTCAGAAGGGGCTTAGTGCTAAGGAAATAGGACTGACTAGTTCAAACCACTATCACAATATAACAGCTATTGACATAATCACTATTGCAATTATACTATCATTATTGCAGATTTGCTATTAAAGCAATATATTGCAATACTATTGGAGACATAAGTTTATCTAAAAATCCACATTTTCTCATCTTCATCTTCATAAAAAGCCTTGTAAAACAGCCCAATAATTTCAACAGTAACAAATAAATACCATATAAAATACATAATATGTATTACTGGTACACAAATACATATTTAAAAATACTCGCTAAAGATGGCATCCATATGCAAAAAAAAAAACACACCAAAAAACAAAAATAAAACACACAAGGTTTATACTATTTTTTAAAAGCAGTTTAGACACTATTGTTACTTGCAGGCTGCAGTCATTTCATTCAAATCTTTTTGATAAAAGAGACACTTGAATGAAATGACAAGCCTTACTTTTTTAAAAAAAAAAAAAAAAACAACCACAAAACAAAAAAACTTAAAATGATCTCTTATCATTTCTTGTCTACAGATTGGATTGGGTTTAAAGTTTTATAACTAAGTCAGCCCTGTTAAGGTCATGTTGCACTCAGAAGCCAACTGATCTGGATCTACACTGTTTGCAAAGGCAGGGTTGAGTGCAGGACAAGGATTAAAGTCATATTGTGATTCTGGAAGGGTGATAATGAAAGGCTATGTGAAATGAAGCACCGTACAGACATAGGGTGAATTCTGCTTCTAGCCGGATTCAAACCCCGTCAATAGTGCTAACCATTCAGCCATGCATATGCTTCTAGGATCTGCAGTCAGATGCACTATCAACTGAACTATGGAGCTTGGGATGTCTATAGAAAGCTTAAACTTACACACAGCTCCAGATAGGATGTTTTTTTTCAACCAAAACTGTTGGTATTTTTCTTATTTCTCCATGTAAATGTACGTTGTGGTACTCATCAGAAGCGCCTTGCCAAGGTGCTTCTAATGAGTACCCACAACATATGTTTTCATGGAGAAATAAGAAAAATAGTTTCCCGATAACCACTTTTCTCTAGAGCTATGCTTACACAAGACAATCTGATGATTTGTAACCTACCTGATGGCCAGTATTATCATACAAAGGATGTAGTAACCACCACATGTGAACAGATAGGCATATTTCATATTGTAATAGGAATTAGTGGTTTTAATGTTAAAAGTCTCTGATGTGTAATAACCATAATACATCTCCGTTTCAGTGAACCAGCCCTGCAACAGACAAGAAAAAATGTACAGAGGACTTGTTATTTAGGAGGAGTATTTGGGGATTAGTCTGGGATAATTTTCTCCAGTTCTCCATAAAAACATATGTTGTGGATACTCATTAGAAGCACCGAGGCGCTTCTAATGAGTATCCACAACATATGTTTTTATGGAGAAATAAGAAAAAAAAATCTCATAATTATCATCAAATAATCCTTAACAAGTCCTCTGAACATATATGCACAATGTCATAAGAAGAGTCCTTATGCATATGTATTAAGAAGATAAAAGGGGCCTAATCAGCCTTTGCATCTGCATAGTGTATACAGACAATGATGGACCAGATCAGCCTGCACAGATGAACAATCTGCAGGAAGCTTAAGGTTACACTGTATACACTGTGAAAGTCTTGGTAAGACTTCTGTGTCTGCAAAAGTGACAAATGCCCTTTTCTCATGGATAATATTATACAAGCCATGCCACGGGAAATGGGATATTCTGGGCATATATGACCAGTGCAGGCTTGATGAGGATTTGATGTTTTACACCCATTTCAACATTATTTAAGTCACATTGAGACAATGAAAAGGTGATAATAAAAGGCCCTGTGCAATAAAGTACTGTACAGTTATGAGCTTAACCCTTGTCATGCTGAATAAATTAAGATGCCATGCCCACTTCTAATTTCCAGCCAATCAGATTACTAGATCCAGGTTTTTGATAAAAATTCACATATTTAATGACAAACAGTGCAGATCCAGATCAGTTGGCTTCTTCAGAAGCCAACTGATCTGGATCTACACTATTTGCTAAGACAGGGCATGTCGTGTTCATCAAGAGAAGGGTTAATTCCACCCCGTCAGATTCAATCCTGGGAACTTGTCATAAGAAGAGTTCTTATGCATATGTATTATGAAGATAAAAGGGGCCTAATCAGCCTTTGGCAGTGCTAACCATTCAGCTACCCAGACACTTTGCCCAGGCTGGGCCAGATCGTTCTGATAAGGCCTTCACTTTCTGTTTACACAATCATTGTATATTGTAGATAAAACAAACGTATAGCAAATGCACTCTTCAGTTGCAAGATTGAAAGAAAAAATATAAGTCTATACTATTCAAAGAAAGGAAAATTGGTAAGAGTCACAGGACACCATTTAAAGCTGGTCACAGTAGCATATTGTTTGCCAGAAAACAGGCTGAGACATTTTGTGCAAACCATCTCCTAATTTTAGCTATGTCTTTATTAAAGAAGAATTGTTGTACTCACCGATCCAGTAAGTAGTTCTTTTCCTGTAAAAGTTTCATTCTGTGTGTAGCAACAAGGGGTCTGGACCAGATATCTGTACAGGATTTGTGGCAGAATCACAAACCCAAAAGTGAACACAAACACTGGTATGTTGATATAGAAGAGCCATTTTAGAAACAGGAAGTATGACAGAACTCCAGTGCCAAAATGACCTTCAATCTTCTTCAAATGACCTTGCCAAAGCTTTAAGAAATATGCCACTTCTGCCAGGTTATACTTGAAGTGTTTCCAAGTCTGAAAAAGAAAATACAAATGTATCATACACTAGATAACAGTATCAAGAAAAATATTTTTTCTTATTTCTCCCTGAAAACACATGCTTTGGGTACACTATAAGCACTTCACCCTGACAACGAGTACCACAACATGTTTTGTGGAGCAGCAACAAAAATATCAATACTGTCTGGTTGAAAAAAGTGGCCTATCCTGAGATATGTATAATAAGAATTTAACTGGAAGATCTCATATTTTATTGTCCACCTGAAAAAGTCTCAGCTCCACTGATCACCTGACGCCCTGGGCCCAGTTGTTCAAAACTAACAATGTTGTTAGGTAGTGTATCGTTAAAACTTTGATCTGCATAAATATGACATATATGCTAATATTTTTGCTGAAAAAATGTGAGCAGCAAAACATTTGCAAAAGCTACTCACATTTACTCAACAAAAATACCTGTGAATAAGATATTGTACTTACTAGAACAGTTAAAATTTTGACCACTAATGAGCTTCTTAAGTTAACAATGCTTTGAACAACTCAGCCCTGGCTGTTTTGAGTGCTTACTATGTACCATGGTGCCTTTGCTCACATTAAGGCTGAAGTAGATATTGGAATCTATTTTTGTGGAGAAATGAAAAAAAAATAATTCACTTATCTCCAACATTACAACATAATCTGCAACCCTGAAAACAACAAAAAACATGAAGTGTAAACAGCAGAATCAATGCTGAAAAGTGCCAATTAGTTGATGGTGATATGCCATGGGCTGATACTGTCATTGAAGAACTGATGTTCTCTTAATATGCCATATCAGTATTGCAACATCTCATCCAACCTCTATTATGAGACTGCACTTTTTGATGAAGAAATGAAATACCTTTTTTTTAACCCTAGTCCTGCTGAACCTGGATATACCCTGTCTGAAGAAGCCAACTGACCTGGATCTGCACTGTTTGCCATTAAGTATGTGAATTTATATCAAGAATCTGGATCAAGTAATCTGATTGGCTGAAAATTAGAAGTGGGCATTTATTCAGCATGACAAGGGTAAATACTCCCACTTTCATCAGCCACAATGTCTAAAATGATGTTTTTTCATGCCATGAATTAAGTCACACACAGATGTTTTGTTGTGCCCAGTTTCTTATCACAGTATTGAATGTACATGTATTATCAACTTGATCCAGTGTATTTACTAAGGTATAACGGAACATCTTTTTTTTTTTAACCTTAATTTCAGATATTCTATCATTTTTTTTTCTCAAGCAAGAATCCTTATACAGTATACTTTATAACGCCAGATAAGAGGGGTATCCACATAAATATATTTTTCTTATTTCTCCAAGAAAATGTATTATGGGTACTCATTAGAAATGCTTCAGTGAGGCACTGCTAATGAGTATCAAAACATATATTTTTGTGGACAAAAATATCAGTACATTTTTGTTGAAATTATCTGGAGCTATATACTTACAATAGCTAAGCTGTATTTAAATCGTTTCCATCTTGATGGATGCTTTCTCCTCAAGCTCATCTCACTCCTAAAAGAAAATAGACAGAAACAATATTTGTGAACACTGGAGTCCGACTGGGACATTTTTTGAGGGGGCAGAGGGCCGATTCAGAGGGGGTTTCATGGGGCTCAGTCAAACCCCTCTTTGACTCAAAATTTCATTTTCATGGTATTTTTTTTTTTTTTTTTTTTAATATAAATTTTGGATACCATATTTATCTTAAAAATTCACACCCGTTACTCTTTACCTTATACTTCTCTTCAACAAGTCCATCTTATTACCTAAGAATGTGTGTAAAATTGCTGGATGAGTAGAAAATAGCATCAACCCTGATCAAATGCCGCATTCTGCGGCTTCTGATCTGGGTCTATACTGTTTGCCCAGGCCTGTCTTTCTGAATATGTACAGCAGGTACAGCAATTTGATCAAATCAAACAGAAATCATTTTCAGTGACAGAATTTTCTTTTTTTTTTAAATTCTCCATTATAACTGCATCACAAAGATGAGTGTTCAAAACAAACATTTTCTAACAGAGAGATCTTGAACATTGTGAACATTCATCAGAACCAAAACAGTTGGTCTTTTCTGTTTATATACTTTGGTTCTTGGTAGATTTTCCAGTTTTAACCAAAGGAGACAACTTCTGTGACTTCCTGTTTACTTTACTGCATACCAAATTCCTTCTGAAAAGGGTTCTATTCTAAAAGGAAAGTCCATTTAATCCTTTGAGATAAACCCAAGTTGCATGCTTCATCAATTAATGAGTAGATTTGGCAAGTAAATATTTAGGGTTGCCATATATACACACTAGTTTACAACCACGTGTTTGCTTTGTTTTGAAAAGGTTAGCAAGTTGAACTTACAGGCGGACTGTGACTGGGTATATGTTCTATTTGACAATCTAATAGGTGAAAGCGGTCAGACATGGAACATCTGCTAATAGTTAATGTCTATCAACATAATTCATTTTAATAACACCATCAAACATTATATTATTATAGTTTTCCATGTGAAATTGAAGCAGAATGTGGCATCTGATCAGGGTCTACACTATTTGCATTAATTACAGGAATTTTTTTAAAACATAGTAATAATAAAAACTAAACATATACCCTGCTATTGGAAATAGGCCGATCCAAAGAGTTGTGGTAGAATAGTCCACTCAATGTCAATGGGTAAACATGTCTTGGTACAAAAGTAACAAAGTATCTGCTAAACCAAATTAACACCTGATCTAAAGCTATGCAAGTCATACCTGAGTTTCCTCTTGCTAGACAAGGTCATGGTCATTTCCTTTATATCTACATCATCCATCATGTCTGGGTTATCATCATAATTTCTCATTAACTCATCCGTGACATCCTTCCCTCTGGGAATATGAAGTGTCCCATGATATGATTTCCTTTTATTACTCTTTTTCTTCCAGGAGCTGCCATGGGCAACTTCGCTGGCCATCTTTTCTGCAAAAAAAAAAAAAAAAAAATATACAGCCATAACCCCTTAAAATGGTATTCAAAATTGTAGCAGAGGACATTCTATTTTTTTTTTCTTCTTTTTTTCAGACAAAATATTGCATGGTATTTCATGTGAATCATTTAAGAAGTAAATGTAGATGTTTCACATGAAACATCAAGTCTTATTTTGTCTGAAAAGAAAACAATATGGAATGCCGCTGAAGGTTTTGAACAGTTCAGTTCAGTTTTCAGTTTTCAAATTTTTAACGCTGCCAGGCAATTGAGTCACATAGAGGCAGGGCGGGATAAATCTGGATTAGTTTTACTGGACTACTGGGTTGGCTTGACACGGTGCCTAGTTATAATTCATAACTAGGTCACCTTGCCCAGACGCGGAGTGCGTGCATGTCCAGAGTTTTGAACATTGTTTAAAGGGGACCATATATACTTGGTGGATATTACACCATTTTTCACAAGGAAGACAACTTTTGTGACTTCCTGTTTGCTTTCCTGAGCACCAAACCGCTTCTGAAAAGGTGTCTGCTCTAAAAGGGAAGATTATGCTTCCAGGAGGAGCAAATTCTTTCCTTTTGGAGTAAACCCCTTTCACGAGGGGATAAAACCAATCTTTACAGAGCTGAGACCTGCTGACAGTATATTAATTCACCTTAATCATTAAGCAGAAATTGAAATGAGTGGCATCAAAAATTTATTAACTGTACCATTCAAAACAAACTAACACCATGTTAGCTTGAATAAAGTCTGACATCCTCACATATTCTATGTATTTTCACTTCTTCAGCAGAGTTGTTATGGTGGATTAATTAAGGATAATATCATATAGACAAGTTATAAACTGTGGATACTCATTAGAATTGACCTGCTGAAGAACTTCTAATGAGTACCCACAACATATGGTTTTATGGAGAAATATACAAAATTATCCCAAAATTAAATTTAAATAGTCCTCCATAACAATTTTTATGCTTCTCCCTTAACCCAAAAGGAATATTTTGGATTTGTTAGCATGGCTATTTCTCTCAAATTACCTTTTAGCTTGATCCCAGTGTTACTACAGGAAAAACTTTTAAAAATTTTAATCTTTAAAGTGCCAATCACAACAGCAGCAATCAAACAATATTCTAATATATATACTAGGCATACAATGCACACAAATGAAAACAAACAAACTTTAAATGTCATCTGCTGTAATTTTCCATAGCATTTTAAGAGTGAATTCTTAGCTAAGAAATATTACTGAAAATGGCTAGTAGATATAAAATATTGTTACCAAATTGTTTACTAGGCAGGCTCTCCAGTAAAATAGCAGCATCTCTTGGCAATTCTTCCTTAGCCCACTGTTTAGATGACCTATACCTCAGGCCCTCAGCACCATCCAAATGACTGGCATCATCAATGTCGTGATGATCCATGGGCATTGATGGTCCAGCCTCGCTGTAGCCAGGGTGGGCATCATCATAGTAGAATCTGTCATCTTGATAACCAGGATTTACTAAAACCATAGAAAACTACGGTAAATGTCCTAAGAATTTAAACACTAAAGCGTCTGACAATATGACATATGCAAACAGTGTGGACCCTAATCAGACTGCAGTCTGATCAGGGTCTACACTGTTTGCCATTCCACTAAATATTTAAAGAAACTGATGCATAAAAAGCAATAATTAAGCCAAAAGAGTATGGAATAAAGTGTTCGAAATTTTAGGAAATCTACCGTAGTTACAGAAATTTGTCAGAAAATGTACCTTCGGACATGTGTGCCCAGTGAAGATTCAGATCAGCCTGCACATTTGTGCAGTCTAATCAGAATCTTCATTGGGCGCATTTTGTATAGCTGAGGATACAAAGTTTCTTTGAAATGTCAAGCCTTATTTTCTCTGAAAAATAAATAAAGAAAAAAAAAAAAAAAACATTGCAGAAAGTTCTGTGCCCCAATTCTGCATTACACTTAAGAGTTAACTTAATCTGACTGAGATAACATGGAAACAAGAGGACTAAGAACAGATTTCTTCCATCAATGTTTTATGAAGCCATGACAAATAAAAAGGAATGCATATCTTAGCTAAAAAAGGTTTTCTTCATTTTTGTTGTTGTTCATAACCCCATATTAAAAAGGGTATCCAGATAATATTTTTCTTATTTCTCCATGAAAAAACAAAACACACAAATTTATAATGAGTACCCACAACATATGTTTATGTGGAGAAATAAGAAAAATGTTAATACATGTTGGTTGAAAACAGTGCCTTATCTCATAGGTCTAGATGAGAGTGGCTATTAGGAAAATAGTTTTCTCATTTCTGGACAAAAACATATGGTTTCGTCGAGAAATAAGAAAAATATAACTACTTTTTGGTTGTCAAAAGCTATGTAATATCTGGAACTGTGTTGTTGTTAGTGTTATTTTGTCAACACTCATTTTCAAAACTTTTTAAAGGTCAAACATTATTTGCAAGGTTTTCTTCAAAATCTGTATACGTTATAGTACTAAAAATTACATTAGCCTATAAATGAACAGATAATAAAACCCACTGACAAAGACACTGGCTCAAAAATGAACAAAGAATCACACCTGAAATAATAATCTATTGTGTAACAACACATCATTCTGTTCCTGCACAAAAAGGCTAAATATTTAAAAATATTTAAACAGGCTAGTGTAGTATTAAGAAATGAAAAAAAAAAAGAAAAAATGAGAAGATGGACTCCACATGTCTTAGTTGCTCCCATCAAAATTCTGGGTATTTGTACTTGAGGTAACTTGTCCATTTTGTTTGCATATATATTTGCTCTGAACAAATATCATTTAAGCCCAAAAAGAATCTACTATAATCAGTAAATACCTTTACCATAATGCACCTGTCTGAAAAAAAAAAACATTTTAAGATACCATATTTACCCTAAGTATTCAGACACCTCCATTCCTTACCATACTTGTTCTAAAATTTGAACAAGTACAACTTACTACCTGATGTTGTGTCTAAAAATTGCTGGATGAGTGGCAAACAGTGTAGAACCTGATGAGATGCTGCATTCTGCAGCATCTCATATGGGTCTACACTGTTTGCTCCGGCCTGTCTGTCCAAATACAGATGGCAAATACAGTCTTACCACTAGAGAGAGGAATATTTTCCCTTCTTCTTCCATAAGGATCTGTCTTGTCTTGCCCACTCATTTTATCAAGTTACTATTCTGTCACAACATAATCTGAAAGAAGGAAAAGTTTAAATCTAAAAGCCAGTCAAGGTTATTCACAGAGGTGACCAGCAGAGGCTTTAAAATATGGGAAATAATTACTGCCAAGCAGATTTCTTTCTTTTTCTTTATTTGGAGTTTACCACCTAGACAACACTGCTAAGGTCATGTCAAGCTGGTCAGTCAACAACAGACGGACTATAAAGGGCAGATTTTAAAAGCATCCTGAGCTGGTGGGCTGGGTGGCCTAGTGGTTAGTGCTCTTGACTTGCAAGCAGAAGGTTGTGGGTTGAGTCCTGCTAGGGTCGAGAAAATGTTCAGACCATTTGTACAGCTAGCTCTTAGTCGACATATCCTGGCTCTAGTATAAAGTGGACAGGGTGGCACTTGGTTACAGACAGCGGCACCAACTTTGCATGGGTGATCCATGAAAACAAGACGGTACAAATGCATGTACATAACACATTTACTACTGTCTCCATGTGCCTCAGGTGCCTGGTAGCACTAAAAATCTGCAAGACAACAACAAAAGCATCCTGAGCTAAGTATATGTTTGGACACCAAAGGAGAGAGAACTCTTTGTGTGGCTTAGATTGGCTGATACAGATTACCTGAGTGACAGGTCTTATCATCTCACTAGCTAAACTGTTTACACACCTTAAAGTAGAAAAAACAAAAGCAGCTTATGATTTTGATATTATTACCTTATTTTCTTTAAACTGATGAGAGATTTATTAATTTTTATTTGATAATCTAGGGAAAAAAGAAAATACAATGTAGAGCAAAAAAAAACAATCATGAATTAAAATCAAAATTTATTAAATAATGAACAGGCAAAAATATAAAATAATCAAAATTCATAAAATAATGAACATAATTTTTCTTATAGTTTGATTGGAAGCTATATAAAAACTTGTATTGAAGTATTTGTCACACTGTTCTGTTTCATCAGCTTTTAAACCCTCCTCCAGACATCCAGATAAAGCTTTATTATTATTATTATTATTATTATTTTTATTATTATATGCAATGAGAGAAGTTTAAAAATAATAAACAGTACAGATTATATTTTATTTCCTTTAGGATCATTGAGCCCATTCTAGTTACTTTGAAAATAGAATACCGCTTAAGCAGGTACTGGGGGTGTAGGGGGTGGGGGTTTGGATGTAGCATACCCAGCCTCGCAAATGAGATTAATACAAACATAGTCTCCATTTTTCATTCTTTTGTGTGTTCTTTGTTTACAAAGGCTAGCTTTTAGAAGAGTTTTAATAAGTCTTAACCCTTGTCATGCTGAATAAATTAAGATACCACACCCACTTCTAATTTCCAGCCCATCAAATTGCTTGATCCGGGTTTCTGATAGAAATTCACATATTTAATGACAAACAGTGCAGATCCAGATCAGTTGGCTTCTGAAGAAGCCAACTGATCTGGATCTACACTGTTTGCAAAAACAAGGCATGTCATGCTCAGCAAGAGAAGGGTTAATATAAGAGCCCAGTAAGTTGGTTTCAAGTCAAATCAAAGCCCAAGAGTGAAAAGCATGAGTATTTTATCACTACTCACTACTAACATTAATTCCTGTATTTTTAACCATTATGGATCAAATTTTATACACATACTTAATTTACAGCTTTAAACAATATTATTGCCTCATCCAACATATTTAAATGTTGCCACCTACAGCTCTATGATGTGATGTCAGTTACTGTAATTACCCCAAGTATACAGAGGGGCCTCTGATCATAGTCTATACTGTTTGCCACTCATCGAGCAGGTTTTAGACACATCATCGTAGTTAACCCTTGTCCTGCTGAATAAATTAAGATGCCACACCCACTTCTAATTTTCAGCCAATCAGATTATTTGATCTGAATTGTTGCTATAAATTCACTTACTTTATGGCAAACAGTGCAGATCCAGATCAGTTGGCTTCTTCAGAAGCCAACTGATCTGGATCTACACTGTTTGCAAATGCAGGGTATATCCGGGTTCAGCAGGATAAGGGTTAAAGATTGACACCTGAGCTTAGTACTTTGATATAACCTTATTTTTCTTGTCTGACACCAATATTTCCAAATGTATTATTGGAGAAAAATCAGAAAATAGTGTTTAACATGGCCAATAATCTTGTCACTCATGGCCAATTGTTATGCAAAGAAATAAGTGACGCAAATATCCGGACATGAGAAGTGTGAGCTAAAAAGGTCAAAATCTAGCTGTGATTCCTGGAATTTGTTTCATTCTGGCAACAATCGCTCCAAATTTGGTGCAATTTTGGACGATTTACCCATTAAAAATAATGTTTTAAAGGTAGCTTTTTTCTGGTGGGTTGTCGAAAATCTGGGGCTTTTGTCGTCTAGGAGGGCATTATTTTAAAAATCGGAGAATGCTATACTGCGCGAAATTAAATTCCCTACAACCCAGCACCAAAATTTACGTCAAAATCTAGCTACGGTTCCTGGAATTTGTTTCATTCTGGCGACAACTGCTCCGAATTTGGTGCAATTTTGGACGATTTACCTATTAAAATTAATGTTTTCAGCCATATCTGCATCTTGCGTAACGACTTGAATTGGACAGACGCCGTCATTTGGCATACGTACATGTATTACAATCATAACAATGCAAGCCATCAAAGCAACCAACAAAAATGGGGAGTGTACGCAAGATGCAGATATGACTGAAAACATCAATTTTAATGGGTAAATCGTCCAAAATGGCACCAAATTCGGAGCGATTGTCGCCAGACTGAAACAAATTCCAGGAATCACAGCTAGATTTTGATGTAAATTTTGGTGCTGGGTTGTAGGGAATTTAATTCCGCGCAATATAGCAATTTTTAAAATAACGCCCTCCTAGATGATAAAGGCCCCAGATTGTCGACAACCCACCTAAAATAGCTACCGTTTTAGCTCGCACTACTCATGTCCGGATATTCCCATCACTTATTTCTTTGCATAACAATTGGCCATGAGTGACGAGATTACTAGCCATGTTTCAGTAGGTAGTTTTCTAACAAGGTTATGTCGGCAAGTTAGGTCAGAGGAAATAATTACATTATTAATTAGATTGTGGTTATCATGTAATAGCTTTAATTTAAAAGTATTGTGCTATAATCACATTTTTATTATCATCATGATAAAATATAGCATTTTATTATATACAAAGTAATGAAATATAGAGAATTATTAATGAAATAAAATGCATATTTTCACTAGTGAAATATAAGTTTTATATTTTCACTAGTGAAAATATAAAACTTATATTTTCACTCCTCTGAGCAGTGAAAAATATAAGATCTGGATCTACTTTTTTCTTATTTACATTAATGTTTTCATTACACGAGATGAAAATTTTTATGGTATTCACTGAAAAAGAGTAAATTTTCTTTTTATTTTATTTTTACACGTCAGTGCGCGTTTCTGACGTCATTTCTAACGTCACCAAACAAAACAAAACATGAACGTCATGGCGCCAAGGGACAAAACTGCGTGTCAAACTTTCCCTTGCAAATGCAAGACTTGCATCTTTTCTGTCGAAAGTGATGTATATAATAAAAAGAAAATTCAAATGTTTGTGGTGAATATGACTTTTATTTCATCTCGTGAAGTGAAAAAATGTATATTTCATTCGTGCCTTCGGCACTCATGAAATATAAATTTTTTCACTTCACTCGATGAAATAAAAGTCATATTCACTCCAAACATTTGAATATCCTCTATTTATTTCACAGGGAGCTTGTACAGCCTTCAGAAATGCCCCTGAGAGCATATATAGCCATAATTATATTCTGCATCAGAATACCTTTTCTAACTAATTCAAAAAGAATAGAACTACCAAAAATGTAAGGTAAATTTCAGTGAATACAATGCTAGCCATAAATGATGTTTCTACCATTTCAAAATTAGCTCTGGTATCAACTTTAAATGAACTGGTTCAAATTTTAATATAAATATGCAAAGGAGGTCAGTGACTGAAAACTTAGGGTAAATACAGTATGTCTTTTTCCATGATATACATGTAATTTGACTGCCAAAGGACATGTACCATGTGTACTGTAAGCTAGGGGATGCAGTATTTGAAGATAGATACTTGAGGATACATTGCAGTTTCTTTACTCCACCTTTTGATGTCACTGGCAAGCTTTGTTCTATGATTGTGACACTTGTCTCCATCAGGGTGGCCACACATTTTTAGCAATCAAATTCCCTGATTTTTCCCTGATTTGATTTGATTTTCCCTGATTAAAAACCTTAATATTATCGCAATGGCCCCTACTTTTAGAAGTCATATACTGATTCAAATGCTGTCAGAATATACAGCAAACAAGTACTCCACCTTTAAGTATGATTAGATCTGCAGGTATTTTAAGCATATGGCAGAAAGAAACCACCAGTAGCCACATCTGAACAGCTACAAAATTTGAATATTTTGACCTTACAAAGATAAGATTTTTTTAAATTCCCTGATTTTTCCCTGATTTTCAGCAAATTTTCAAATTCCCTGATGTTTCCCTGCAGGGATTTTTTTTTCCATTTTCCCTGTTTTCCCTGTTTTCCAGAGTGCGTGGCCACCCTGTCCATATTTGGTGAGAAAATAGTTGGACATTTCATGAGAAAAAGTTGGATTATAAGTTTCCTTTCCAACTTTTCCTCATGAAATGTCTCTGAGATAATATCTTTGGAGCATATAAGGCATACAAGAAGACATCAACAGGAACTGCCAGCCTTGTAAGCTTTTCAGCAGGAAATAAAATCTTTCTGCCTGTTTGGTGGTTAGTTATATCACTGCTAACACAGGGATCAAACAATGTTTGGATTTCCCAGATACCAACTTAATTTCAACTCAGATACCAATGATGGAGTTTTGTTTCAGCTGAAACTAGGACTCAGCCATTTTCCCCTCTATAAATGCTTCCACTGAGCATTAGATACAGTAATTAACATTAAACAATGTTACGTCATTGTTAAGGAAGGAAACATCAAGCTGAGTTTGGTATTTTAGTTAAAGGCTAATACATCTAGCCTATAAATATACCTATAAGTAATGTCAGGTCAAATTAAGTTAAGTTGGGGATTTTAGTGTGTTAGGTTAGGTATTTTTGTGCTAATGTTCAGTTAGGTTTGGTATTTTGAGTTAGATATTTCAGTTTGTTTCAACCCTGGAGCTGGGGTCATGTTCATGGTGCATTTTTTTCTACTGAGACAAGGGACCGCTCTTGTTTCATTGTTGTTCTCTCTGTACATTAATGATATTTCCACAGACATCGGCTCAGAAATAAGACTTTATGCAGATTACTGTGTTTGCTATCATGAAATTAGAGATGCGGAGGACTCACTGAAACTTCAGAAGGTTATAGATAGATTAGGATGTTGGGCAAGAAAATGGGGATTTCAGTCTGTTAAATACAATATAATACAGATATCTAGGAAGAGAACAAATAAAATTAAGGTGTCTTACACTTTTGAGGGAAATGTCCTCAAAAATGTGGATTCCATTTTTAAAATACCTATGAGTAAAAATCACATGTGACTTGAGATGGAATACACACATCAGTACGGCCTCGGTGGCTCAGTTGGATGCGCCGTCCGACTGGAGACCAGGAGGTCGCTGGTTCAACCCCCGCCAAGGTCGGCAACATTCTTTCGTGGAGATTGATCATGAAATATTTTCTACGGTCATTCTCTCCCTTCCACTGATAAAAGAAGGGCAGTTGTCAATTTCTGGCGAAAGAATGTGCACAATACTGGTTAACTGCTTAGAGGACTAAGCCTGCCCAGTAAACGTGTGGCTAGGTAAACTGACCACGCTCGACATGACCCCATTGGGTTGACTGGGCCGTAAAACCTCAACATAAATAAACAAACACACATCAGTAACATGTGTACTAAGGCAATAGACCACTTGGTTTCCTGAGAGGAAATCTTTATCAGTGTCCTCAGGATGTGAGAGACAGCATATAAAGGACTTGTTTGCCCAGTTTTGGAATGTGGCAGTTGTGTTTGGGATCTCCAGTGTGTGGTTCTTCAAGAAGAAACTGAAAAATTTCAGAATAGGGCTGCTAGGTTTGTAACTAGCAATTACTGCTTTGAAACTGGGAGTATGACTGGAATACTGGAAAAATTAAGATGGGAGTCTCTCAAGAAAAATAGGAGAGACAGTAGACTTATACTCTTATACAAAGGTATAAAGAGTACTGCCAGCATTCTAACAGATGACCTTATCCCCGCAATTAGGCACTGTTGTAGAAATCATGACTGATTGACTTTTCAGGCCCCCACTGCAAGAACTGACATTTACAAAAGCTCATTCTTTCCTCAAATCATTAGAAAATCATTAGAGATTGGAATTCCCTTCCAGATTTGACTATTGTCTCCGCTGAAGGTGTAGAGGAGGGTGTGGCTAGGTTTAACTCTTTGGGTAGAGCTAGGGACTAATTTCACTGGTCCTAGTGTCCTTGGGACTAATATCACTGGTTCTGGTGTATGAATGTCATTTGACGTATCACCAGTGAAAATTCTGATGATTATTTAGCTTGGTATATTAGTCAGTAACCTCAAGGTTAACAGATGCAGGTCAGAGCAGACATTTCCCTGACTCCGATCTTCTGCCACTTTTACAATGTTGTCCATGATGCCGTGCCTTGGCCCTAGGCAGGGTCAGCTAGGTGTCTTCTTTTTCGTCTTCTGGCAGAGGGTTGCAATTGTTGGGGTCCTGTCATTTTTTTTTATTTTTAAATATTTCATCAACCAGTGTTACTGTGATATCTCTGCTGTTCTGTTATTTTTTTTTTTTTTTCTATTCTTTTATGATACTTAAATTTTTTTTTGATTTGTCAGGCCCTGCTTAACTGAGATATCTGAATGTTTTCCGATCTTCTGTCTGTAAATATTTGCCTTTGATGCCTTATGTGATATTGTTTTTCAGCCAAAATAATAATTTTTAACAATTTAGTATTAGGACATATTGATTAAATTTCGTATCTATTGTCAGTATCTTAATATGCTTACTTTTATTTTTCAGCAAAACCTTAATTATAATTTGCATTTTGCTTTATAATCTTATATCTTTTTTATTAACTGCTCATTTACATACAATTTAGTATTGTGATATATTGATTAAATTTCATATCTGTTGTCAGTATCTTAATATGCTCACTTTTATTTTTCAGCAAAATCTTTCTTAATTATAATTTGCATTTTGTTTTATAATCATGTCTTTTTTATTAACTGCTCAGAATCAGAATATTTTACTGGTGATACATCAAAAGACATTCATTCACCAGGGCCAACGATTGCAAAGACTAGTTTACATGTTGTTGTCTTTTTACTCTGATGTGAAATAAAGTTTCTTGTATCTTGTAGCTTAAATCTTGATTCTGAGTCACATCTGACTATAACCTCAGAATAACATTATTCAACCCCTGCCTCAGTTCAGTGGTGGAGGAAAGCCCGGGCAATTCGCGGAATCGCCGTGACACCACGAATATCGGCGCCTACTGACAAAGCAGAGGTGATCCAAATACTTGACTTCGGTGTAAACAGATCGTTAGTGTCCATTGCTGGTAATGCGTGCTCGCTGAAACAAATCTTACCTTCGATAAAAATCAGGATTTACTGTTTGATTCTGAGTTGTTTACATAAAAATTATCATTATCTTTTCTCTAAATTATCACTGACAGTATCATTGATTGTATAATTATTGATACATTACCTAGTTTTCTAGCGCATGACGAAGGGTTTGCTTGGAAATCTTCCATCATTTTAATGTTTGACAACCACACAAAGGTAAAATATAAACTGGAACATAAATATACCTTGAAGGTAAATGTATACAGAAATAAAACAATTTCGTTTTATAATAAATACCAAATGTGTTATTGATTTTACACCAGGGCTCTGGAAATTCTGAAATCTGAATCGGTCCAGCCGATAACGATGACGTCATCAATGAACCCATTTCCAAAAAAAAAGTAATATCACCTGGCACGAAAACTAATGACAATTGACAGTCCTATAACTCCTTTTAAATAATACACCTCAACTCCGTTATATGACAGAAGTCCGGGTAATACGAGCATGATCAAAGCTGGCGTCATCAATAAATACAGTCAGGTATACATGTAAAAAGAAAGAAAAAAAAAAAAGAAACAAAAAGATGATTTTGTTATTTCCACCTTCACAGGGTTTTCCTAGATAACTATTTATAACAACTGATTCCCGTCTTGTGTAAGCGGGAAGACGGCGGGAAACAGGAGAGACTTAACAAAACGACTTTCATAGACCTAATTACGGCTATTAAAAAAAAAGGCCTGTGCCACAGGTGGTTTTGCAGTTTTCAATGTTTCAAGATTTGACCAGACTGCTTAAATTTTAAGCACTGACCAATCTTGTCTAGCGCAAGTGGTGCATTACTTATTTTTCTGTGAAATCTACCTTGAATTATACTCGCGTGTTACGGTCGTCAAAACAAAAAAAGAAAAAAAAAAGAAGCAAACAATAAGACCCAGATCAGACGCCGTTGTATGCGACATCTGATCAGGACGTACACGGTTTGGGAATTAATTTATCAAATCTGGGACCGACAAACCCTGTTGATCAAAACAAAAAAAGAAGAGGAAGAAAACGGGTGCGTCCAAGCGATGCGTTCTTTTATTACTCTCAGTTAAACTGACGTTTGATCTTTTGGACACGCCGACTGCACCTGGTGTTTTGCAGTCTCAGTGCATTCACATGTGTCACACAAACTACCCTTACTGATGATTCGCACAAAGGACAGTGAAGTGTTGATTTTTTGACAATGTTTGGATAATGACGTAATTTGTGCTGCGGTAGGTTGCCGTTATTTGTCTCTCCAATATACATGTCAAATGACCGTTTAGAGCCTTTTAACTACCATAATATCGCACTTAAAAGGTGCGCGGACGTTGTCAGTTTGGGAAGACATGACCGTTTGTGATTTTTTAGACATAACTGGATGGTTGGGGAAAAATTTGGGTTCAAGGCACAAACCTGTTGGACCGAATTATTAGCGTTTTGGGATGTTTGAAACCGGTCCAGAATTCTTAATTTCAGTCAGGCTATTTTTCCGGTTTTCCGAAGCCCTGCATCAAGGAGTCTTTAAACTTCAGTAATAGCGCCCGAAGCTAAATTACTTTCACACGACCACTGTAATCTCGCGAGATACGAGATAACGCGATGGACTACGAGATCTCAGGTAATTTGTTTACACAACTTGACTGGAGGCGATTATTGGATTAATCATGACTGACATCTGAGCTATTGAGATTATTATAGTATTGGGCCAGTATGGGACCGATTTTTTGGGGCTTTTGGCTGTTTCCAATCGGTCCCGATTTCTGAATTTTGGTCTGGGACCGAAAGAAATGTGGTTTTCCCGAGCCGTGTTTTACACCTACCTTGTATACCATTAAGATACTAAACTAAACTCACCAGTTGGTGTTGAAATTAACATTTTTAGCCCATTACCATTCCTCCCAAGATAACAAACTCCCATTCCTCTCAAGACAACAAACTCACAGACTGGTATTGAAATTAACTTCTTAAGTCGACCAACAACTACCAAACTCATCTGACACACCTCCCAAACTAAACACACCAACTGGTGTTGAACTTAACAATTTTAACCAATCAACATTCCTCTCAAGATACCAAAAATCAGTAAACAACCTATGAAACAATGCACACAAACAGTGTTGAACTTAACAACTTCAGCCGATAAGCATTTCACCCAAGAAAGCCAATGGACACACCTACCAAACTAAATGATCCAATCGATGTTGAACTTGACAATTTTAGCAGATCAACATTCCCTCCCCCTCACCCCCACCCCATCTCCCCTCCCACCTCCCCCTCAAGATACCAAATTCAGCTGGCACACCTACCAAATAAATACAGCGGACAGTGTTAAATTTAACAACTTAAGCTGATCAACCTTTCCCCCAATATATGAAACTCAACCAACACACCTACCAAACACACCAGCTAGTGTTGACCTTTACAGCTTAAGTTGAATATCATCCCTCAAGATCTATACTAAATACAGATACCAACAAAACACACTGACCCATCTTGAAATTAATAAATTAAGCTGATCAACATTCCTCCCAAGATACCCAACCCATCCGACATAATTACCAAACTAAACACACCAACCGGTGTTGACCTTAAAGACTTAAAGTCGTTCAACATACCTCCCTACTCACCAAACTCAACCGACAAACTTACGAAACATAACATAGCAACAAGTATTCAGCTTAACAACTTTAAATTGACAATGCTCCCAAGATATCAATCTTAGCTGATCAACATAGATAACAAACTAAACAAACCTTCTGATGTTCAACAACAAACATAGCCAAACTGAGAGAGAGACCCCTATCTCCTTTCTCCCACTTTTCTGCCTTTATTCCTTATCTCTTCCTCCTTTCTCCAACCCCTCTTCTCCTTTTTCCTATCCAACCTCCTTTCTCTCATCCCCTCTCCTTTCTCTTATTCCTCTTTTTCTTTCTTCCATCCACTTTCTACCTGCTCCCTCAACTCTGTCCATCCCAGCTTCTTAAGTCTAGCTTAGTTTATTGACTATCAATTTAATTGGATTTTTTAACAAAAATAATGACGTCAGAAAAAAAAGATCAGTGCAAAAAAAAAAGAAGAAGAAAACTAGCCTGCACATTAATGTTATCAAATAGGCAGCTGAATGAATCTAAATACGCATGAATAAAACACTATTTTGCCTCCAAAATTGAGCAAAATTTAGTAAAATGTAACTATAAAACAATTACATTTACATAAAAAATATTTTAGGTAAGAGGTTGAATGAATTTAGCAAGTGAAGGTTTTGTTTACATATATGATTCAATTACAGGTAATGCATGGCGGTCATTTGTTTTCATCATTTCTAGGGACAAGTCAAAACGAGGCAACCACCGAGAATTCCTATGTACGTATCCAGATTTTTAATGCTACCAGGCAATAGGGGTGTAACGATACACCTACCTCACAATACGATACGTATCATGATACTTACCTCACGATACGATATGTATCGTGATACTTTTAATCAGACAGACAGACTGACACACACACAGCCTGGCCATGCTATAAGCTTGTTCAGCTGTTAGATTCTTGGGTTTTGACTCGGGTTTTTGAAGGGTTATTTCTGGGTATTTCCTTTTCAGATAAGTCGACATATTAGAGGTATTGCCACTAATGTACAACACTGACCCTTTGCAAATTTTGCAAATACTTTTGGTTTTGTCAGTTTCTCGGACTCCTTTGTCGGACGTAATTTGAACAAATCCAAAAGTACTGGCGACTTAAAAGAAGCTGGCGGGTCAACCAAGTTCGGTTCTTTGTCTTTTTGGCCCCTAAACATGCTCATTTTCTCCGCTCTTTCGCTTGAGTTCACCGCGATCAGCTGTGACAAAAATTTCGAAGGTCAAGGTTATGGATTCGGCCTTAATGCATTCATGACAGGAGCATTCGGCGCTGTAAAAATAACTGTAAACTTAATATTTTTTAGATGTCTGACTTTTTTTTTTATTTCATTCGAAATCTGTTAATAAGCTAATATAGAACCATGTTATGGAAGATTTAATCATTAAAACAACATTTCTTTTACGAAAATTGAGATATTTTTATGGGCCGAACAGTCTATTGTTGCGAGTGCTTTTTAGCCGAACGGAATACAGTAGTTGTCGTAAGGCGAAAGAAGACGCTTACATCGATAATTAATGTATCAATAAAGCAAAATTAAGTAGGATTCAACATAAAAACCACATTTAAGAAGTTTCTCTGCTATTTTTGTTCTTAATTTTGTCATTCGAAGAAATTTTTTTGGGTGAACCAAACCGAACCTACCAAAAAACAGACCGTGAACCGAACCGCCAGCTTCGGTGAATCATTTGGTGAATCATTACTCCTCTACCAGGCAACTGAGTCACATAGAGGCAGCGCCAGCAGTTCCTAGTTTTATAGGAACTAGGAAATACCCACTGCAACAGGGTGGTAACAGTCAACCATTCATACATATATAGCCATGTTCTTATGTCCCCAGCTGGACTGTGTGCAGCTAGTCACGAGACAAACCTCACTACAGACAGTTATCCCAGCAGAATTTTTTAGACCCCAAAAATTCTTATCCCGTGGGGCCTGATCCCGGCATCTCTAGCACCAGTGCACTAACAGGTCTCCAATTTGTTGGTGAACTGTCTTGTCTGTGAACTGTCTTGGTCCCGCACCTGCCTTGTGGTACTGACCTAAACGGTCACAGGAAAAAATAAGTTGGAAATGAGGACACTCACTTAAAAACGATCTGGTACAAAGCTTAAATCAATTTAACATTATTTACCTCTAACAGACAATTAAAAGCGAATTATTACAGTATTTGGACTTTTAAAATTAAAAAAGTTTCTTTAGTTCTGCGATGAAGTGAACTTCCGTGTTGTTGACATGCAAGCGTTCCAATGACTCTGAAATTGTATAAACTTTGATACCGAATTCGGAATAGAATAGAATAATTTATTCATCCATATAGGGTAACACGATAAACCGAAATCACCTTGGAAATCTCCAGTGTAGGTGCCTACTTTTAAATAATGTTGTTTTGATAAATTTTGGTTTAAACATATTTTATTCAAAAGTATCAATTTAAACTACAATATTGTAAACAATAAAATACAGGATTAGAACGGAAGCATACAAGCTTATATAGTTCTTCTCCATACAAAGTCTACATTGTAAGTATATGGCAAGTTTTGAGTGAAAGAAAACAAATTAACATGGTCCATTATGAAATATTAGGAGAAATAAATTCCCTGATGGAGCAATTACAGTCCATTCGCATTATCTCAAACGCTGATATCGCAAACCAATATTGACCAAGTCAAGTCCTTGATGCTTGAGACAATGAGAGTAGACTCTAATGTTTATTGAGTTAATATGATGTCAGAATTTTGGACAAAAAAAAAAAAATAAAAAAATGAAAAATAAAAAAAAAAATAAATAAATAAATAAGGAGAATTACAAGATGGAAATGTACAGAATGACAACAAGTGAAATGGAATTTTGCTTTTCGGGAGGCAGAGGAAGGGGTTTAGGGTTTGTGCACCGGCAACAACATGACTTTCGGGGTTTTGTTCTATTAACATATTGAGTACCATCGCATTCCTGACTCTGTAACAACCCATTTGTTAAGAGTTATGTAAACCGTTTTGTATCTAATATGTACTTCTGAACTTTATTGAATATAGATATGTTTATGTCAAGAGGGAGTGTAACATCTCCAAATAATAACAGTTTGAGCGTTACTGTCTGGTACTGGGCGACACAATTTAATAGCGTTGTTCTTTGTTCGTTATAATACGTACACTGAAGGAAAAAATGGTTGGTATTTTCCACAGATCCACAGCGGCACAATGGCGAATCAGTTAAGTTTTTTGAATAGAGATCGTTATTTAGTGAACTACAATTTGTACGAAGTCGTGTGTGCAGTATCTGTGCTTTCCTTGTGCCACTGTAGAAATGTTTCGGAACTGTAGTTCGTTCCCTGTTAATATTACATTTGAACGAATGAAGCGAGTCTGACTGTCTAACATCATTAGTTAGTTCGTTCCACTCTCTAACTACCGACGGCAAGAATGAATTGTAATACTGATTCGTTCTTGAGGCTACAGATTCAAGATCATCTGCGTTCCGTAGATTATAATGGGAAATGGAATTGACAGACTGGGGAACTAGATCAGAGAGATAGGAAGGAGATATATTGTTAATCATTTTGTAGAAAAGAGTAAGTTTGTGGTATTTTCGTCTTTTTTCTAGTGAATCCCATCCTGCCTCAATATACAGTAAGTTTAAAGAAATCAATTTGGTGGTACCAGTAACTATTCTAGCTGCCTCGATTTGTACTTTTTCAATTTCTTGTTTTTCGTATTGAGAGCAGTTATCCCAAACAACATCACCATATTCCAGGATTGGTCTAATAAATGATGTGTATATTACTTCAAGTGACTTTCTGTCTAATCTAAACTTTAATTTTCTCATGACATTTATTCTTCTCCAGGCCTTCTCAAGTATATAATTAATTTGGTTGTGCCAAGTTAAATTGTTTGAAAAGTAAAGTCCTAGATGCTTATGAGATTCGACTTCAGTTATTTGTTGGTTTTGCATATAAAGGGGTGGGTGTAAAGGTCTGTTAATTTTACGGGAAATAAGAAGTGATTCAGTTTTTGTTGGATTAAAAGACACAAGCCATGTTTCAGCCCACTTGAGAATTTTGACTAAGTCTGCATTAAGCTGCTCGGCGGATGTTATAGGGTTTTCAACAATCATAAAAAGGCTAGTATCGTCAGCAAAGAGCCGAATGTTGGAACCTATTTCGTTTACAATATCATTTATGTAAATCAAAAATAATAATGGGCCAAGAATTGAGCCTTGCGGCACACCTGCTAGAATTTTGGACCAATCGGAACTAACACCAGGTAGTATTACACGCTGTTTTCTGTCATATAAGTAGTTCTTAAACCAGGCGAGGAGTTTTCCGGTAACACCAGCGGCTTCGAGTTTGTGAATAAGACCTTTATGCCACACTCTATCAAATGCTTTACTTATATCACAGAAGACAACTCTGATCTTTTTACCAGCGTCCAAAGCTTGACAAAAGGTATTGTATAGAAAAGTGAGTTGATTTACAGTAGAGTCGCCTGGTATGAATCCAGACTGTAGAGGTGTGAGTATATTATTGTCTTGTAAGTGATTGAATAAATGTTTGAAAACTATTCGTTCAAATACCTTGTCCTCGGAATTAAGTAGTGATATGGGTCGGTAACTACTGACTAATGAAGGGTCGTCTTTTTTGTAAACAGAGCAAACGTTTGCTTCTTTGTATGAAATCGGAAGTATTCCTGTGCTTAAAGATAAGTTGAAAAGTGAACAGAGGGTAGTAGAGAGTTCTTCAGATAATTCTTTGAGGATGCGATTACTTAGACCATTTGGACCAGAAGCTTTGCAAGTGTCAAGGGATTTGAGAGACGATTCAACTTCTAGTGGCGTTATAATAATAGTATCAAGTACTGAGTTGGTCGCATGTGGCGTTAAATCAGGAAGCACGGCATTACTGTCGTTAAGGAGGGATTGACTTGAAAAAAATTCATTCAAAACACGAGCCTTATCATGATCATCATTAAAAATACAACCATTGATTGCGAGGGGTGGGATAGTGCATGATGCTTTTGGAGATATAAAAAATTTGAGTGTAGTCCACCAGTCTTTCGAAGTCAAAGAATCTGATTTTAGCTTCTCTGCAATATCATCATAGAATTTGGTTTTTGATTTGCGTATCATAGAATTGGTTTTGTTCCTCAGTTTTTTAAATTTGGCCCAAATTGTAAAAGTGTTGAGTAATTTTGCTTTACGATAAGCTCTTTTACGTTTCCGGATATAGCGTTTGATAGTTGTGGTGATCCAGGGTAGGTCTGAAGTATTTATAGTGACGATTTTGTTAGGTATGCATTCTTTCGCGATTGAAATTATGTGTTGAGTTATGTTTTGGGCATAGGTATTTATATTTGAATTTTTTAAGGCTTCCCAGTCTGTAGCTGCTGCTTTGGCTCTTAAAAGATTATAATCACCTTGATTGTAAGACCAAATGTGTCTCTTATAACATTGCAGTTTTGGTTTAGAAAATTTAAATATGCCATATATTGGACAGTGATAACGCATATCTTGACAAAGAAAAGGGTCTCCCACTCCGCTTGTTACCAAATGATCCTTGTTACTAACGAGAACTAAATCAAGAAGGGATGAGGAATTTTCAGTAAAATGTGTTGGCTGATTTATTGTCTGGAATAGGGCAAATTGTCTACAGAGATCCTCGATTTTCCTTGATGATTGTGAAGTAAGCATGTTGTAATTAAAATCGCCAGTCACTGTTATATCATTTATGCCAGTATCTACAGCTAAATGCAACGAATCTTCTATTGTGGAATAGTAAAGCGCGTCCGAGTTAGGTGCCCTGTAGAAAATGCCGAATAATACATGCTTATGTTTATTTATGAGTTCTATCCATATACACTCAGTTTCTCGTGGTTCTAAATCATATCTACGTTTATAGTAAATGCCCTCTTTTATATATACCATGATACCGCCATACCTATCTCTTTCACGGTCCTTACGTTCTGGGGTACCGTACGAATGCAATAAGAGGTCTTCAGTCGATATCGCTGGACTTAACCAGGTTTCTGAGAAAGCTAGTATATCAAAGTCTAAGAGCTCTGTGTACAGAACATCTAATTTAGAAATAATACTCTGGACATTATAATGAACAAATGATAGGTGGTGATTTAGATTAAGAGAGTTTATGATAGAGCTAGTCGTACTGGTGGTAGAATCAGATGAGCTGCTAGATGAGGTAGTTGAAGAAGGCCCTGGGTTAGGATGTATATCACCTGAGCACATCATAAGTATAAAGAGCCACGTTAAAGAAAGGATAGTAAAGAAGCATACTGAGAGACATGATAAATTTTGATTAGAATATTTCAGGATATTACCTTTGATTGTGTAATTAAACGGAAAACCCCTTTGTCTGGAACCAAGTAGCACATCACACTGTGATGAATAGTGCAGCTAGGATTTTGACTGGAAAATTCTTTGAAACTGGAAGTATGACTAGCATTCTTGAACAGTTAGGATGGAGTCTCTTTACAAGAGACGCAAAGGTAGTAAACTCATATTGCTATTCAAAGGTCTGAAAGGTAGAGCTAGTATACGAGGGTGAGTCAATAAGTAACCAGCCTAACTTATTTCCGGTTGAGATCCACCTCTTCTTTTTCGATGTAATTACCTTCTAGTGTGATGCACTTAGACCAACGATGTTCAAGTGCCATCAGCCCAGAACTGAAAAAGTCAGGGTCCTTTCCATTGACCCACTCCTCAACTGCCATCACGACTTCTTCATCAGACCAAAAATGAAGTCCACGGATATCCTTTTTCAAGTTTGGGAATAGGAAGAAGTCGCTAGGAGATAGGTCAGGCGAATAGGCAGGATGTGGTATTAATTCATACCCGTTTCGCTCGACAGCATCCATTGCAACTTTGCAAGCGTAGACTCTCGCGTTGTCCCGTTGCAGCAAAACACCTTTAGAGAGTTTACCTCGGCGTTTTTCACGGATGGCAGTTCTCAGCTGGTCTAACAAGTTTGCATAGTACACTCCAGTTATTGTACTTCTCTTGGGTAAAAAGTCAAACAAAATAACGCCTTTTGCGTCCCAAAATACTGTGGCCATCACCTTGCCAGCAGATGGTTGCGTCTTGAACTTCTTTGGCCTCGGGGACCTAGGCCCTACCCACTGACGACTCTGAGCTTTATTCTCTGGCTCATAATAATGAACCCAAGTCTCATCTACAGTCACCAGACGCAAAAGAAAATCATCTTTTGACCTAAAACACTTCAACAAGGCGCTGCATACTGATGCTCTGGTTGCCATTTGCTCATCGCTAAGGGATTTTGGGACCCAACGGGCTGTTAGCTTGCGCATACCTAAACGATCATGTAAGATTGTTGAAACGCTACCATGTGAAATGCCTAATGCCTGCGCTATTTCTTCCACCTGAATTCGCCTAATAGAGTATACCAGATCCCGAACTTTCTTACACATTTCTTCGTCGGTGGCATCCAGTGGGCGTCCAGACCTGGCTTCATCTTCTAAAGACGTTCTACCGCGTTTGACTTCCCCTACCCAGAATTTAACCTGAGCATAAGATGGTGCAGAAGACCCATAAACATCGTCTAACTCGCCGTGTATTTCCTAGCCTGTTTCCTTATAAATACAAGTACCGAATTACAGCACGGTACTCAACTTTAGATGAAAAGCATGCCTTTGCATTACTACCCATGTTTGACATTCAAATATCTTATTAAAGAATGACTCGATACGTGTGCAATTTTGTACCCATGTATAAAACATATATTGAAACAAAGCATGAAAATCGTGACCGTCTCGGTCCATCGGAAATGGGATAGGCTGGTTATTTATTGACACACCCTCGTACCTTGTGACGACCTTCAACCCCCAAATAGGCGCAGTAGGAATCAGCATCCAGTGATATTTTAAGTACCTTATGCTAAAACTGACATTTATAAGTACAGTTTCTTCCCTGACACCATTAGGGATCAGAATGAACTCCTCTGCTGAAAGTTCTGAGGACCCTGTCGCTAGATTCACATCACTTGTAAGATCTAGAGACTAGTCTTAGCAATTGTTGGCCCTGGTGGATGAATGTCTATTGATTTATTACCAGTAAGATATTCTGATTCTGATGAGCTCTTGCTGGAACGAAATCACCGCTAAAATCACAACTGTATGTACCCAAATGGCCTCCATTGTTTTTTTTTGTTTGTTTGTTTTTTATTGTTTTCTTTTTTATTTTTATTTTTTTATTTTTTTTTTTACAATATTGTATTATAACATGTTTAAGCGATAATTTAGATAATGTATTGACATTTTAAACTTGGCCCGCCGTGGTTCAACTATTGGTTTTTATTTACTCTGGCATACAGTAGAATTAGCCATGAGTACTCGTCTTTGTTTATTATAGTGATTAATTTGATTTTTATGTTTTCGCTTTGATGCATTGACTGAGCCATGAGTACTCGTCTTTGTTTATTATAGTGATTAATTTGAGTTTTATGTTTTCGCTTTGATGCATTGACTGAGTTGGGAGCCTTTATGCGAACCGAATTTTTATGTGTTACTGTATTAAGAGCAGCATCAGGACCCAGGGTGAAGTTAGCTAGCTGTAAAAATGCTTTAATCCCGCCCCCAACCCCCCCCCCCCCCCCCCCGGTGGTTTGCTCTACTGACCGTTCTATGGCGGTGGTCCCAGTGCTTGTCTTACTCTTTGTTGCTTTGTGGTTTATTTTACAAGGCTATTTGTTGTATGTCTTTCCATGTGTCATTTTGTTCTTGTGTTTTCAGTCCTTTTAGTATTGCGATTACCTCGCTTGGAGAAGAGAGAGCTAATCTTAGTGCTTTTCGTACGTTTATTCGGGAAATAGGCGAACAGTGCAGATCCTGACGAATAATTATTTTTTATTTGATCATAAGGGTCCTTCATTATATGTCCCTAAACAAAGACTAGAAATGAAACATAAACCGTTGCACACTTAAATTATAACTTTAAAATTTATGATGAAATTATTTCATATCAGAGATAAAGGTTTTTGAATTGAAATCTAGAACCGTTTTAGTCATTAAAACTTAAATCTTTTATCCCGACTTTTCTGCCGTATATTGATAACAACAATAAAGACAGCATGTGTCAAATTCTCAATATCTCTCAGGGACTGTAAATTGTGACATTCTCCGTAATACTTCGTGAAAATGGCGGAAAATCCCGAAATAACTCGACAGAGTAAAAAGATTTAATGCCTTGTACAAGAATCATTAAAAAAAAAACCATTTTAATCTCATTATTTGAAATTAAAGTAAACCATTAGAACGGTCAAATACATTTGTATATGAAACCGTTTGCACAGGATAACTATTTGATTCGCTTTTAAAGATAATAAGTGTGAAAGCGATTGAAATCGCCATAAAATTTCTTAATTTACTATATAATTATTGCATTTCGATGGTACTTCTATTTTTCCTCAAGAAAGACCATTTTCCTTTCAAGATAGAAGATTTTAATTTACACAATCTTAAAGCTAATATAACGAATATTACAGAACCGTTTGCACAGGAATGATAACATTGATAGAAAATTTGATATTAAAGATAAAAAAAAAAATTCCATTAACGCTCAATATAAAATTTCGCGCTTTCCTGTCCGCTGGCTATGATGAGGATTCTTCAGTATGTATCCTAGCAGCGAACAACAAAGGGCTGAACAAAATGCATGAATGTGCAGGCTGATCTGTGCCTTTGTATGCATATACTAAAGGCATCTATTCTCGCGACCAGGTTTTAAAATATATGCTGAATGCATGCTATCCAAGCATTGAACAACAAAGGCGCTGATCAGTCTGCACAAATGCACAGCATGATCTGCGCCTTTGTTATTCACATATTCAATAAAGCAGGAAATAAAGAATTTATGACGCTTTTCTGCATATTCTGATCTTCCCTCGTGTTTCTCTAGTCTCTAGCTGTTTAATCTCATCGATTTCGGAATTTTTGCCTATTGCGCTATACCTGGTATCAGAGAAACAGATAAAGCGAGTGTTTTTTTTTTTTTTTTGTTTGTTGTTTGATAATTTAGTGATAATTCTATCAGTTTCCCCTTAAGACTATCTATTTCGCATTCATTAGAATGTCCTCGTTTCTAATGAATACCTGCAACATATGTTTTTTTTTTTTTTTTTTTTTTTTTTTTTTTTTATAGAGAACTTAAGAAAATCATCCCTAAATTATCATCAAATACCTACCTGATCTGTTGCTCTTTGTAACATAAATAAACTGATAGCAGGGTACAGTGAACTAATTATTTTTCCCATAGAGCTCCATAGTGATTCCACCCTTTTTGGTGCTTAAGGGTTCATTTCAGGGTATGGCTGGGCTTCTAAATTTTGTTTTAATTCAAAGCCCAGGCTTAGCATAGCAAAATAAACAAGGAAAAACACCACCATCACCAGCACTTTTAGGGACTTTTGGAGGCTGAATGTAGCAACCCCTCAATTGGCAGGTATAAAAATTTGAAACTTTGCAATTTCACCACTTCTTCTTTGGGCTCCAGCAAACACACACAGAAACATTTATTTCTTTGAAACAATCAGAAAATTACAAACAGACTTTTTTTTTCTTCAAATTAGAATGATGAGTTTTAATTCATCTTTATTATTAACCAATCACAGGCCGCCTTACACAAAATAACTACCCCTACACTTTTTTTGCACCAATCAGCAGTCCTGTCACAATTGGTTCACTGTGCCCAGCAGTTGACGTGTGTTTGTATCATATGGTAGCTAGGTGGTTTGGTTGTAACAGGTGCTCTGATTGGCTCTTCAGCTGAAGGGGACTCCTCTGTTTATAAATAGCTGCGGGGTAAGCAATTATCAATGAACTGGTGGAAGATAAAACAGAGGTTTGTCTACGAAAAAAAAAAAAATAATAAAAGAATGAGTTAGCAAATCTCTGTGCAAGAGAGTAGGGAAAAGGTTTTATTAAATAACTTACAGAAATAAAACCTGGAAGTCTACAATACTGAAAAGTCTTTTTTACCACTGAAACATTTTTGGATGTATTTTTTTAATTTTTATAATTGAAGTTATAGTACACCCATTACATATGCCGGTAGCGTATTTATTTGATATTTCTGTAAAGTTCGTATCGATATTTCCAGGTAATGACACCTTTGTCTATTCAAATTACAGTCAAAACGGCCCCAAGTCAGAACGGCCCCCATTTGGTCAAAACGGCCTCATAAATTGGTCAAAACGGCCCCACATCCCAAAAATGAAGGTCAAAACGGCCCCAAGTCAAAACGGTCCCATTTTTTTTTTGTAAATGCATAGACAAACAGACGGACAACTTAGTGTTTAGGAGTAGGAAATACTTGTAATTGCAAAATTATGTATATACTTGTAAACAACAATGAAACAGGTGAGTATTATGTTATATAAGCAATGAAATGTAATAAAATAAATGATACTGAAAATAGAGTTTGTGTTTTGTTTTCTTTTGTTATATATAAAAAAAAAAGTTAATTGCAAATAATTACCATTTGATTATTATTATATACTCATATCATATCATAATCGGATTTTTGATTAAAATACAGGGGCAACATCCACATCAGTCAGTGGGCTCCTTCCAGATGGCTGGCCCCAAGTCAGAACGGCCCCCATTTGGTCAAAACGGCCTCATAAATTGGTCAAAACGGCCCCACATCCCAAAAATGAAGGTCAAAACGGCCCCAAGTCAAAACGGTCCCATTTTTTTTTGTAAATGCATAGACAAACAGACGGACAACTTAGTGTTTAGGAGTAGAAAATACTTGTAATTGCAAAATTATGTATATACTTGTAAACAACAATGGAACAGGTGAGTATTATGTTATATAAGCAATGAAATGTAATAAAATAAATGATACTGAAAATAGAGTTTGTGTTTTGTTTTCTTTTGTTATAAAAAAAAAAGTTAATTGCAAATAATTACCATTTGATTATTATTATATACTCATATCATATCATAATCGAATTTTTGATTAAAATACAGGGGCAACATCCACATCAGTGGGCCCCTTCCAGATGGCTGGCTTGCTGCACGCATGGCAGATCTCACACCAGATCTCCAGGTACGTCTATCATGAGGGTTGATAGCCGAGAGCTTCCACTCTCTGCAATCCCTCCCTGTCAGCTGCTTCCATGTCATCTTGGGCCTTCCAGGCCCACGCTTTCCATCAACCTGTATGTCAAAGGCTGTCTTAACTGCACCACTGGAGCATTCCACATGTCCATACCATCGGAGTCTTCTCTCCTTCAGAATGAGGTCCAGATCCTCAATGCCAAGTCGCACAAGTAGCTCATTGGACCTGGTGGTGACAATTTCTTGCGGCCTGACATTGCAGATCTGTCTGATCATTGCCCTGTCATTTCGCTGCAGACGCTGGGGGTTTGGCTTTGTCAATATCTAAGTCTCGCTGGCATGGAGCATAGCGCTCCGCACACAAGAGCTGTACACACGGCCACGTGTTTTGAAAGAGAGGTGATGTGAAGAGAGAACTGGTAGCAGATCCTTGAACTTCTTCCAGGCGGTTTTCACACGTGTTGTGGTTGAAAGTTCACAGCCACCTGCTGCTGAGGACATGTCTCCTAGGTAGCAAAGGAAGGCTACCACCTCAAGCTTGTCAGGTCCGACCTGGACCTCCTTCTGTGGTCTGCCATCCAAGGGGCATGCAGTTTCCTGGCACCGAGTACATCTGTTGTCAGGGTCTTTTTTCAAGCGCCTTTGTCATTTCCTGACCAGTAGAGCTTGTACCTGGTGTCCTTGCCCTTGATTGTGTGATAGTTGCCACCACGGCATCTGGTCTCCTGAATGCAACAGACATCCACTTTCCTGCGGGATAGTGTTTCCACTACCTCGCAAACTCTTCCTCTCAGGGTGTTCACACTGAGTGTTCCCACCCTGAATTTCCTCAGGTGCTTGCTTGATTCCCACACCTGACAGGAGGCCTAGCCGGAGACGTTACTTGGTGGCTGAGTTGGATGCGCCGTCCGACTGGAGACCAGGAGGTCGCGGGTTCAACCCCCGCCGAGGTCGGCAACATTCTTTCGTGGAAATTGATCATGAAATATTTTCTACGGTTATTCTCTCCCTTCTGCTGATTCAAGATGGGCAGTTGTCAGTTTCTTGCGAAAGAATGTGCACAATACTGGTTAACCGCTTAGAGGACTAAGCCTGCCCAGTAAACGTGTGGTTAGGTAAACTGACCGCGCTCGACATGACCCCATTGGGTTGACTGGGCCGTAAAACCTCAACACAAACAAAACCAACAGAACTTTGCTATCTGTTGGCACCGCTTAACTGCGTACCTGTTCTTCTGCTTTCCATATAAGGTTTTGGAACAACTGTTTTTAAGGGATCGCCTGTCCTAGCTGACATCCCAATTCAGTTCTTTTACAGCATCTGAGCATGCACGCCGTTCCCACACTCGGGCAGTGTGCTTTGCCGTTGTCCTTATAAAGAAGGGATCGTCCGCGAAACCACAATAGCTAGAACACCAAGCCATCAGTCTGTAGATGATTGCTGCCTAGCTCTGCCACCCAGGTTGTGGCAGCCTCGTAACCCTGAGGGTGGGGAGGCAACTGTGATAGAGGGCAGCCTCACATTCCCACACTCATGTTGAGTGTCACAGCTGGATACAGTTTTACGTCATACCCAGGACTTTACTATAAGAATAATCACAGAAGTGTGAAACAAGACCAAATTGAAGATATTTTCAAACTCCCTTGTTATTACCAAGCTTTCTTTTCTTTTTAACGCGAAATAACCAATATCTATATTTTTAATTAGTGACATTTGCTTAGCCATCATATATCATAATCAAGTCTGGATACTGGAATACTTGCATACTGCAATTCTATTGTGTAAAACAAAAACGGAATCTTGTTATCTATATTACTTATATTATTTATGTTACTGCAATTTGAATAGTGAATAATAAAATGTGAATTGTGCATTTTTTTTTTATTTGCCTTAACAGCTATTATGAATCAATCCGCGTCAGAAATGATCAGCACCCAAAAATGACCCCATTTTCGACTATTTTCCCTACAAAAAAAAAAAGTTAATATAGACAAGATATATTCAGTTGAAATTGATTGGCGCTGAAAAATGCATTTACATACATTATTTTTTACTTAAATCCGAAGTCGAATTTGGGGAAATTTTTGGGGCAGTTTTGGGGGGCCGTTTTGACCAATCTGCAACTGTAGTTGAGGCCGTTTTGACCAATTTGGGGCCGTTTTGACTTGGGACCGTTTTGACTTGGGGCCGTTTTGACCTGATACCGTCTATTCGATTCTGCATTCGACACCTTCAGATACAATATATCAATTTATCGATAATCGCGATGATAAACGATAACGACTACTAGTTTAATCTTATTATCTCAGTCAATGTGGACTCTGAGCAGAAGAAGAAGAATAAGTTTTTGTAACGATTCTTTATCAGTTTAATTTGTTTCATTTTTAGAAAAAAAAAAAAAACAAAAAAAAAAAAAAAAAACACAAAGATTATGAGTACCATTCAGTTCATTCTATTCAACCAATTAATGCCAGGTGGAGTCTGTCGGTCATTATATTTATTTCATCAAAACCATAAATTTATACATTATAATACCAAATGATGCAAAACTTTTTCCAAACAGGCGCACATTTACCTTGCGTCAAAGGCAGACAGATGGACGGGTGGTATATAGACAGTTATGTGTCTATACGTCAAATTTATCTAAATGAAATGCATATTTCATCAAAACATTTAAATTTACGTCACAATAATACCAAACGACCCAATTTTTTTTTTTTTTTTCATGAACACCGGGACGGACATTTATCTTACAACAGACTGGCGGACAACAGTGTCATATCTATACAAGGTTTTGTAAAGGAAAGGCAAATGTTCATAAAAATCTTTAACAAGTAGAACGTACAGAGGCATGGACGGTCCGACATCTTATAACGGATGGATAGCCAGTGTAGTAAATGAAATGCATATTTTCAATCAAAACCTTGTATTTGTCATATTACCAAATTTTGATTTGGGCGCCAGGCTAGCTCGATCGGTGACGAGGTTTGTCTCATGACTAGCTACGCACAACGACAGCTACACACCTCTGCTATGTATGTTCGAATCCAGCTGGGGACATAATGATATGGTATGTGTGAATGATTGGTAGATCTTTCACGGTTGCGGTGGTTTCACAGTGTATTTATCGATACATTGCTGTCGGCCTATTCAGCGCACCTAAGGATTTGAGCTGAATTTGAAAAATGTTTTTGGGATTATTTTTAGAAAATATTTGAGTGAGCAGCATTGGCAGATGCGCCACATTAAGCTTCACGGCTGTAATCGCGACACCCTGCCTTTCCTCCAGCTCCACCATCAAACTGTCCTCTGAGTAATAGTCAGATGTGACTAGTTCAGAGTATTATTATGGTAGAAAAAAACTGTTTACAGACGGACGGACAAGCATCCTCCCCATATATACATTGGTGATTTCCATACCCTATCCCTCTCTATTTACACAGAGATTTTGGTGATTTCGGTAGATTTCGGTTTATCGTGTTACCGATGCATTTTACCCAATATTTACAAATGGTTGATTCTTCTCTTGGTGAATTTGTTTGTTTTGTGAATGCGTTATTTTCGAGTTAAAAGTTTCATTTAATGCAGTTATATTAACTGATCAGTTTATACAATTTCTTGCTAAATCAAAACTGATTAATATTTCTCGAGCAAAGCTAATTTAGCGGAAACAATTTGTGAATTCAAGCTGGTACTTGTAGTTCGAAGGTAAAGTATACACATAGTACCAGTAGTCGGAAAAAAAACTCAGTCAATTATTGATATACACATACTAAAATATGCATTGAGACATGACTGTCTGACCATCCAATCCAGCTAGTTACACACAGCCATATTTGACAGTCCACTGTACACAAAACCTCCCTTAATGATATATATACTAGTCAAAAAAAAAAGAAAAAAAAAAAAAAAGACAGGCAAGGTATTCCACCACTTAAAAAGAGGGGAGGAAATGGAGTTGCAGAATCAGATTCTGAAAGGGCAGAGGAACTAATGATCAATTCAATGATGCATTAAATAAAACTGTGTACAATGAGGTTCCGTTAACAAGTAGATCAGCCCATTTCAGTTAGCAAATGAACTAGGTCCAGTATTTGCACATTTGTTTCAGCAGTCTCTTGATACAGGTGAATTAGCCAAGGAATAGCTTCTTGAAACATTTGTCCCCTCTTTATGAACTATATACAAAATGATTGTGAGGTCAGAAAAAATTGCAGGTTAAAAAAAAAGGATAAAAAGAGTTTGTACATAGTTAGTCCTGGCTGGCCAGCCCCAACTTGAAGGCATCAATAGTTAGGGCAGTCATGATAGCAGGTTCCACAGTCTGATGGTAGATGAGAAAAATAAATGCTGGTAGACATCTGTCCTGTGGGATCATGAGACGCAGGGTATGGCCTCGAGTGCTAAATATTGACGGGTGCAGATACTGAGACGCGGGGATGTCTATGAGTCCTTAAACAATGCGATAAACCATCACTAGTTTGGAATTGGATCTACGCTGGAAGAGGGGTTCCCATCCGAGGTCAGCAATCTTGTGACTGGGGCTGGTGGTGGTTCTGTAGTCCCCCATTGTGAATCTTGCCGCACGCCTCTGGACAGTCTCCAACTGCTGGATGTTCGCATTGGTATGAGGATCCCATAAAGCAGATGCATAATCTAGGATAGGTCTAACCAGTGACTGATAGCTCTATCTCCTTGGGGCAACTAGAAAGATTTATCCTCAGAAAGGCCAAGCTGTTTTGGTTGTCTGCTTGGTTATTGCATCTATATGGGCATTCCAGGTCAAGCTGTCTTGAGATGGTGACCCTCAGGTATTTGCCTGTCTAAGGTCACTACAAGAGTATGTAGGTGGTCATGATGGGACTTCTTTTCTTTGTGACCCTGTTGCCCTCACATTTGGTGGGGTTGAATGACATTTTCCATTTCCTCTCCCATTCTTGTAGTCCGTTGAGGTCCTCCTGTAGGATTCTTGCATCTTCTGGAGTCTTTTTTGTCCGGTACACCAGACTGTCCTAGGACTGTTCCTTGTGGCACACCAGAGGTAACTGGGGCAAGTGTGAACGTGGCCTTCAACCAGCACTTGCTGTGATCTATTGGTGAGGAAACCCGTGATCCACTGTTTTAGGTTACCTCTGATTCCGTAGTAGTCCAGTTTGATGGCATGGCGTTGATGACACACTTTGTCAGATGCCTTGCTGAAGTCGAGGAGAACTGCAACGACCTGTCCATTGTCTTCCAAGGCTGAGGCAGAAGGTCTACAGTGCGGGTTAAAAACAGGATAAAAACATGTTGCCCTGACCTAAGGAACTGCGGCGCCTATCCTTGCCTTGAAGACATCTAGGGAAGGTGCTGTGATGAGCTCAGCTGGCCGGCTGTTCCAGAGATGGATAGAAGGAATACTTGTAAGGGTTGACACTGCAGTACAACACAAGGAATCTATTGGTGTGTCCTCTGGTATAGGATCAATAGGAATGCTGCTGACTATCAATGAGCTGGTTGACATTGGCAATCCTATATAACATGATGGCCTTAGCTTGTTGGCGGCTGGCCTCTAGTTGTTCCTAGCCTAAGTCCTCCATCATCAATGTTACACTGCTCATGCGCTTGTAGTCACAGTGACAGAATCTTGCTGTGCAGCATTGGACAGCTTCCAGCTTTTTGACGTGAGTTGGTAGGAGGATCCCAAATGGAGTATCCATACTCTAGCTGTGGGCAAAGCATAGTCTTGTAGTAGGTAGTTTTGATGTCCTTTGGCATGCTGATAGGTTCCTTTGCAAGAAGGACACAGTGTTGTTGGTCTTAGTGACTGCGTCAACATGCGGATTCTATGATAGGGAGCTGTCGATGGTGACACCCAAGTATCTGGCTCTGTTGGTCTGTTGGAGAGTCTACCCATGTACCCTGTAGCTGCTGCTAATGACTTTATGTTTGCTGCTAATGACTATATGCTTGTTGGTTATGCGTATGACCTCGCATTTATCAGAGTTGAACTTCATCTGCCAATGCAGTTCCCAGATCTCTTGTCTTCATACATGTGACACTCAAGAAAGTAATGCTATATACTGTCTCACTGACAGTCCTGATTCATATTTTCCTAGAGGTTATGCTGGTAGTCATCGAGCAAGCTACCTGTATCCAGTTCTTAATTGAAGGATCTGCTTGCAAGGTTGCATGTTTGGAAAGTCCAATCTAAGGATACTGTCAAGGAATAGTTTACAGAAGAAAAACTCTCTGCTAACTCACCATTAAAAACATAAGCTCTGACTGAGCTTTAAACCAGCCGTTAATACCAAAGATATACATTCAACAAATGTAAAGCAGATACATGATTGAGAGTTGGACTACAAGATATATATAAAGTATACTGTTATATCTGGTGATCATAATATATATTGTAGATATCTGTATCAACCTGCAGGAGATTGAGTGGTGTCCCTACCTTACATGCAGGCTGACCCAGATACCCACTTAACAGCATGCATGTTGGAGCCACAGTCTGCATTCCATGCATACTAACTGCAAAGCAAAATTACAATGTACATGTTTCAGGCAGTATGTTGGTAAGCTTCTTTTCTGGGATATTTAGTACTCTTTACCTAATTAAAAATTCTGAAAAAGCAATTCAAATTAAATTTATTGGGTAACAGTGCCTTAGATAAGGGTTTAAGAATTTGTATATGTTTGGCTGTTTTTGCCCATCTATTCTTATTGAATTCATTGGGTATCAGGATTTGTCTTTTGGGTATACTCTGTTTTTTTAATGGATGGAAGAATTACTGATATTTGGGTATTTACCCAATAAATTTAATTTGAATGCTTTTTCAGAAATGTTAACCCTTAAAGCGCCAAGAAAAACTGCATCTGAAAATGTCGTCTGTTTATGTCGTCTGCTGAATATTCTTGCAAACTTCTCAAAAGTATTTTTTGCATACCGGCAAACAGTGTGGACCCAGATCAGACTGCTCCTAAAGGAGCAGTCTGATCTGGGTCCGCACTGTTTGCAGATATGACTTTTAAAATCACAAGCAGATGACAATTGTTGTGATTGGCGCTTTAAGGGTTAAATGGGTAAAAGGGTTGATATAGTGACTTGCAAATGCTTTACTATGTGCATTTAGGGGCATAGAAGTCAAATACTATAGTTCTTAGAGGATACCATATTTCCCTGTTACATGAGCTGCAAGCCATGTGTGGAAAATTTACAAAATTGCAAGTTATTTGGATTATTATTTTCTATAGATCTGTCATTCACTTTTGCTTGGTTACTTTGGTCATTATGGAAGGTTGTGTGTGCCAGTTAAGAATGTTCACATCTAAAAAAAGAATGCTTTTGTTTGACTTGACTCTGAAATTTTTTGCTGAAAACTCACATTTTTTCAGCAAAAAATATCAGAATATTGTTATTGAATCTGCTGAAACAGTTAACGAAATGACCCTTAATGAGCTCGTTAAGCTAACGACGCTTTGAACAACTGGGCCCAGAATGCCATTCTGCTGGTAATCACATACAGTGGCTAGGATCCTTTCTGTGTAGGAGCAAGTCAAAATCATGGCAGATAACCTAAACTGTAGGTTGTCCCCTGCATAAGTTGTTTTCACTGGCTTATTTCTACCACTATGTACACCCACAGTAGATTCAGATCAGCCTGTGCATTTGCAGTCTGATCAGAATCTTGTCTGGGCTTATTTTGGATATCCAAGGATGCAAAGTTTCTTCATGCAGACAATGAAGACTGATCAGACTGATGCACAGATTTATCTAAGACTTCATTGGACACATTTCAGAAGCAATGTTTTCTTACTTTGCGGCTCAAAATGTTAACCTTTGTCCTGCTGAATAAATTAAGATGCCACACGTACTTCTGATTTTCAGCCACTCAGGTTACTTCTTCAGAAGCCAACTGATCTGGATCTTCACTGTTTGCAAAGGCAGGGTATATCCGGGTTCAGCAGGACAAGGGTTAAATGCAGGCATACAAAACCGTATTTTTAGACTAGTCGAAGCACTCATCAGCAATATCCATAATTGATTCATCCATCATTTAACAGACTATCACTGTTTCACACAAATCCTTGCATATGTATTCAGGATATTGTATAAATGCTTTGGGGCACTTTACTCACTAATGGATTACCATATTTATACCAAAACATTCAGACACCTAAATGCTCAGCATCATGGGTAAAAATTTAAGCAGACAACATTTTGGAATGTTTTTCTTATATTTCTGTTTTCAGAAAATAGGCTCTGACATTTCATGCAAATTGTTTCCTTAGGAGACAGTTTGCATGAAATGTCAGAGCCTGTTTTCTTGAAAAAGAATAAGAAAAAATATCATCAATTTATCATCTGCAGAATTTGCCCAGAGAGTGGTAACAGTTAAGTCCATAACATACTTTTTAATTTAGCTACCTGAGGAGGTATCTAAAATGCTGCAATGGAATACAAATAGTATGGGTCTACACTATTTACTAAGTGAGGCCTATTTGTCGGAATATATAGGAATTAGGTTATAAATTCATTTACTCCATTTTCCCACTTACTGTATGGTCCTTTTTTGTTTGTATTTTAGGTTAGTTCTCTTTCTCTTGTAGATTCTAAAAATGCCACTTTTCCCTTTTGCTGATAAATTTTCTCCAAAGAAAACACCACCAAGAAGAGCACAGTCATTGTCCAACCTTCATCTTGATGCTGAAAAGTCTCGAGAAGAGTTTGGTCTTGATGTGGGTCCAGTTAAGCTAAAACTTGGTGGCCAAGAAGTAGCATTTGAAAATGGACTGTGGGTACAAGGTAATATAACCAAACGTAAAGCATTTGGATGTGACAGATGGTTTCTTTAAAATACATTTTTTTCTCCAGAAAATAGAGATTGACACCTTTTACTAAACTCTTTATTACCTAAATATATATCAAATACACATGTTGGATCTGTTTTTGATATGTATCCACTTTTGTTACATATCAAACAACATTTAGACACTGTACATTATCATATACATCACACAGGTGGCTGAGTGATTAGCAGTCCCGACTTCGGATCATGAGGTCCCAAGTTCAACTAGTGACTGTGTGGCACTTCACGATCATCCTTCTATCATTTCGATATAACTTAAATAATGTTTAAAGGGATGTAAAACACCAAATCATCATCATTATATACACCATAACCTCTTGATAACACTGTTGTTGGGGTTCAAAGAATAAACAGTGTTAGTTAAACAACCGTGTTATAGCCAAACAAAAATGTTAAGATTGTATAGAAAAATGATCTTTTATGGTCATTTTTCTATATAATCTATACATTTTTGGGATCCATCTTTGAACCGTGTAATATCCAAAACTGTGTTCTAATGAACTGTTATAAAAAGGTTGATGTGTACATTTAATCCATGAAATATGGAAATTATTGGACAAATAAGAAATGACCTCAATTTACTAGAAAGAGATAGTCATATGGAGGAAGTTACACATTCATCCAGATCAAATGGCAGCCCAAAAACATAAAACAAATTTTCATAAAATGAGTCAGAGATTATCAAATGGTACAAGCTGTTTGTTTTGGTTTTTTTCATGTCTTCTTGTATGTTTTGCAGAAAGTGGTCCAAATGCTGCCAGTCATAAGGAGGTGATGAAGCTTCGAAAAGACAATCAGATTTTGACAGAGGAAAATAACTTCTTAAAGCTCAAAGTGGATATTTTACTTGATATGGTATTGCCATAATGTATTAGGTTTTGTTTAATCGATTTTTTTAATCAGTTATAACGCTATTAAACTTTCCTTAGATTTCACAGTCAAATTTTCAGTAATCAGTCTGTAAAAAGGCAAAAGCTCTTTTTCCCTGCTAGTGGCGACTTGTCATATACATGTATATATATCATAATCTGATTTTTGATTAACATGCAGGTACAGAGGCAACATCCACATCGGTAGGCCCCCTTCTGCTGTCGTCTGTTGATAAATTTTGCAAACAGTTTGGATCAAGATCAGTCCCTACAAAATGTCAGTCTGATCTGGATCCAAACTGTTTGAACCCTGATGGTATTCCTGAAAGATTCTTTTGAAAAAGATAACTTTAAAAAAAATCCACACACGACAAAAAAGCATGCAAAGTTACCCAACATGCAGAGTTAAATACAAAACTTAAGCACAGTCAGTAGGGTGTCTGACTGCAGATCCAGGGGTTGCAAGCTAGGCCACATAACTTCCATGGAGATTGATCATTAATTCATTTCTGCAGTCATACTCACCCTTCTGCTGATTCAAGAAGGGCATTTGTCAGTTAACGGCAAAAGTATGTGCATAAGCCGGCTTAGAGGACTAAGCTTACTCAGGAAAAGTGTGTGTGGGGTAACTGACGGGATGGACATAATGTTAAAGTATTGACTGAGCCATAAAACTTAAAAAACTCAAATCTAATACATAATTTTGGAAATCAGTACATTCAGAAATAAAAATATCAGAAAAGGGAACTTGCAGACAACAAAGGCTCAGATTAGCTTCGTAATCTGTACAGGGCCTTCACTGTCTGCTTACAGAATTATTGTGTACTGTAGAATATAAAAACATAGTAAAATCTGTAATCAGACTATATAACTATATGTGAATACCTCAAAGATCTATTTTCTCATAGTATTCTCATTTATTTTCAGAAATACACTGGAAGCTTAGTTGGATGCGCATCCAACTGGTGATCAGGAGGTTGTGGATTCAACCCCAGCCAAGTCTGCAAAATTCTTTCATGGAGATTGATCATGAAATATTTTCTATGGTCATTCCCTCCCTTCTGCTGATTCAAGAAGGGCAGTTGTCAGTTTCTGGTGAAAGAAAGAATGTGCACAATACTGGTTAACGACTTAGAGGACTAAGCCTTCCCAGTAAATGTGTGGTTAGGTAAAGTGACCACCTCAACATGACCCCATTGGGTTGACTGGGCCATAAAACCTCATCACAACAAGAAATACACTTGGGCATCACTATGAGAAAAGGTGTCTTCCTTTTATACGGACAGCAAACAGTGGAAACCCAGATCAGATGCATTCTGCAGCATCTGATCTGGATCTGCAATGTTTGACAATTACCCATTTGGGGGTCTCCATACTAAAATGGGTTAAATGGTAGTCACAACTGCAGCATACAAAATTCTGAAATACATACTGTATATGTATGAATTGGGGTTTCCAGACTAAAATGGGTAAATAATCATATAGTCTGATCAGGGACTTTGCTATGCATCATTACAATGAACATGTATATTTTCCAGCATCATATGATTCTGTAAGTGGACAGTAAAGGTCCTGATCAGACTGTGCAGGAATACAATCAGATCCAGCCCCCAATGTCCGCATATGCCCCGACCACTTTCTCATGACCTGCTTCACTTTTTTTTTTTCTTTTTTTTGCCATATTTGGCCTGTTTATTACCTGTGAATAACTGCTTTATGGAACAAATATTTTTATGTCCCCCACCTACGGGGAGAGGGGCATATTGATTTTGGTGCGGATCCCGTTGGCGTGACACTGTCTTGTCTGCAAAATATCTTATGAACCAGTGGTTGGATTCTTACAAATTTTCATGGATATATAATTGGGACATAACAAAGAACAGATAAGAATATGGAGGCCTTAACCTAATTTTCAAGGTCACAGCAATAGAAAAACTAAAAAATCATGGTGGGGGAACATCTGTGTTTTCTGAAAACACTGTTACTAGTTTAATATTTAATCAAGCTACATGTAGTAATGGATTTGAACTGGTCATGCAACCATGCCAGGTAAAAGTTCCATAAATCAGGATGCTGCAGTCTGGGCCTGCACTGTTTGCTCAGACCTGTCTGTCTGAATACTCAGGGCATTGATTCTTATTTTTGAAACTTTTTTTATGCCCCCACCGGCCAAAGGCAGCAGTGGGGCATATAGCATTTTGTCGTGATGTTACATCTGTACGTATGTATGTCACATTCATATCCAGAGTTTAACAAATGTTTAAGTTTACATTCAAATTTACATTGACATTTACATCAGCATTTCTCTTGGAGGTCATAACTTGGGCACCTTTTATGCTAGGAAGTTGAAATTTGGTATGCTACTTACCCAGACCTAAATCATCAACTCTGTTCTAGATTTGCCTCTGGGTCTGGCCCTGGTATGGGGCTAGGGGTCTAAATGTATAGGAGGTCAAATTTTGGTTCCTTTTATACAAGGAAGTTGAATTTGGTAGCTAATTAGGTCATAACTTGGGTAACTTTTATGTTGGGAAGTTGAAATTTGGTATGCTACTAACCCCCAGACCTAAACCTTCAACTCTGTGCTAGAGTTGCCCCTGGGTCATGCCCTGGGATGGGGCTAGGGGTCAAAATGTATAACAGATCAAACTAAATTACCCTTTATGCTAGGAAGTTGAAATTTGGTATGCTACTTACCCCCAGACCTAAACCTTCAACTCTGTGCTAGAGTTGCCCCTGGGTCATGCCCTGGGATGGGGCTAGGGGTCAAAATGTATAACAGATCAAACTAAATTACCCTTTATGCTAGGAAGTTGAAATTTGGTATGCTACTTACTCCCAGACCTAAACCTTCAACTCTGTGCTAGAGTTGCCCCTGGGTCATGCCCTGGGATGGGGCTAGGGGTCAAAATATATAACAGATCAAACTAAATTACCCTTTATGCTAGGAAGTTGAAATTTGGTATGCTACTTACCCCCAGACCTAAACCTTCAACTCTGTGCTAGAGTTGCCCCTGGGTCATGCCCTGGGATGGGGCTAGGGGTCAAAATGTATAACAGATCAAACTAAATTACCCTTTATGCTAGGAAGTTGAAATTTGGTATGCTACTTACTCCCAGACCTTAACCTTCAACTCTGTGCTAGTTGCCCCTGGGTCATGCCCTGGGATGTGGCTAGGGGTCAAAATGTATAACAGATCAAACTAAATTACCCTTTATGCTAGGAAGTTGAAATTTGGTATGCTACTTACCCTCAAACCTAAAGCTTTAACTCTGTGCTAGAGTTGCCCCTGTATCATACCCTGGGGTTGGGCTAGGGGTCTAAATGTATAACAGATCAGATTGAGCATTTGGAAAATAGTTGTTGAAATTTATGCCTCCAGATGTTGTTGCCAAATGGACGAATACCAAAGGACGGGGGCATTTGTGTACTTTGGACAAATACCAAAGGGCGGGGGCATTTGTGTACTTTGGACATATGTTTTGGCAAAAAGTATGAAATAAAGTCATCATCATTGGATTCTTGATTAACGTGCTGGTACAGAGGCAACGTCCAAAGTGTTTGAAAATTTAGGATTTTTATCATATGAACTGTCTGTGCAAATCTAACTTAAAACTACATGTATATGAGCAGCTATGGGAAACCAACATCACTTGAAATATGGAACCCAAAATCTTCTCATGCGTTAACCCATATCATGCTAAATAAATTAAGATGCCATACACACACACTTCTTATCAGTAGTCAATCAAATTGCTTGATCCAGGTTGTTGATACAAATTCACATACTGAATGACAAACAGTGCAGATCCAGATCAGTTGGCTTCTGTAGAAGCCTACTGATCTGGCTCTACACTGTTTGCAAAGGCGGGGCATATTGGGGGTTTCTGAAGAACCAGGGTTAGTATCAGACAGCTGGAGATCAGTCTGCATGTACAGTCCTGCCAAAGTTGATGCTGTTTGCCTATATGACATTAAACTGTTGCGGACTGTTATTGAAGCTCCTGATTGAAAAGTTTTGATACTCAGTTTAGTGTTAACCTTCTCTGTTCACATGAAATATCTTCATTTCCCATAGCCAGACAAAGAATTTTATCACTGTTAAACTTCTTTTCTTGTCTTTTGCCAGCTTGCCGAGACGTCAGCGATATCCCATTTCCACGAAAACGAAATAAAACAGTTGAAAGCAGGAAAGAAGCGGTAGAAATTAGCACAGATTTAGGGACCAACTTACATTTAATATTTACAGCAGCCTCTCCTAATAGAAGTTAACCTTATCACAAATACAACAAGCATTGACTCACATCAGCTTGCTATTCCAGTCTGGTCAGCCTGTGCTGGTGGCTAATAGGATATATAGACCTGAAACATTCTATTTGCAAACAGTATGGACCCTGATTCAGGCTGATGTGGATCTCTGCTGGTCGCATATGTTATACTAGTAAGCTATAGCAATAGATAAGGGGATAACAGGTAAATATTTTTCTTATTTCTCCATGAAAACATACGTTGTGGGTACTCATTAGAAGCGCCTCAGTAAAGCACTTCTAGTGAGTACCACAACATATGTTTTCACGGAGTAATAAGAAAAATATAATGTTTTGGTTGTTAAACAACTTTATCTGGAGCTATGATTTCATCTTCTAGGTGGAGAGGTTCACATAAATCACTTAGAAGAAGTGAAAAATTGTCTTCAGGGCATATGTGGAAAGCAACATTTAGATCATCCAGCACAGCTGGACAATCACAACCTTTGCTGTATGTTGATATATATTACAATATTCAGTGATTCTATAAGCAGGTGGCGAAGGCAAGGATGTAGGCACTCTGAACCTTTGCTGTCTGCACATGGCCCGAAGATACCTCATTGCTCGCACAAACCAAGGCCCAGTTGTTCAAAGCTAACAACAGTGCTAGTTAACGATTCGTTAAAATTTACATCGAGTGATACACAAATATGCTGAAATTTTGCTGAAAACTACTCACATTTTTTCAGCAAAAAATATCGGAATATTGTATATTGAATCCGCTTAAACAGTTAACAAAATGACCCTTAACGAGCTCGTTAAGCAAACGACGCTTTGAACAACTGGGCCCAGGTTGCTGATGGCAAAATCAACAGGTGACAGATCGTTAGTAGTTTTCTTACTTTTTCTTGAAAATAGGGCTTGGAATTTGGCTGAATTGTTTTATTTTAATACGGTTTGAATGAAGTTTTAAACTTTGTTTACATGAAAAAATACGAAAGGTCTTATTACATGTCCTCAGATTTGTTATATAATATTAAATACAGCATACCAGCACATAAGATAGAGCAACAAAAAAAATAATTCTGATCCAGGGGAAGCCAGTGTTTTGTTGGATACTGACATGGACTTAATTTTTAATTTGGGAAATAATTTCAGTTATTTTGGCTAAAAAGTAGATCTTGTGGTACTCGTTTGCATTGCCTTCTTGAGGCAATTCTGCTGAGTGCCCACAGGTTTAGCCTAGATGCAAAATGCAAAAACAAAATTACATAGTTCCAGATAAGGTGCTTTTTGTTTTTTTTTCAACTGAAAAGTGCCGATATATTTTAGCTATAATAATTGTATAGTAATCACTTTCCGTCTATTGCCAGTGCATCCATTATTTTCCATATGTTCAAATAACTCCCCCTGTGACTTCGCTGGGCCAGTTTTTATCAGATTTCATGTTGAGCCTCCTTGGGTCAATTGTACAAAAAACTGCTACAATGGTTCTGGGCTGTATGTAGACTAATATAGTTGCCAGGCCCATATATGATAAAAAACCTCCAGAACCAGAATGTTTTGTTTCTGAATCTAGGTGTTGTCAGCCATACCCCAGGGCTGTTGTCAGAAAAAATAGGAGAGAAAAAAGGAATTGTAGACATCTTTAAACTGTGCTTGGATGTTTATGTGGCCAGAGCTTCTCTTCCCACTCTGGCACACGTGTAGCCCTGTCTTGAGGCCATAGAATTGTAACTGTTGGCTTAAACCAATGTACTTGAAACTTTGCCTGAGAATATATCCAAATCAGACACCACATTACGAAAACACGCCTATTCAAATATATAGAACATTTCACCTCCAAAAACTGAAAATTTTTTGATAAAAATCTCTGATATTTTTCATATTTCTACTCAAAACATAGATTGTGGGTACTCGTTAGAACCGCCTCGCAGTTTTACTATATAAAAGTGGGGTTTAAGGGGGTCAAAATTATATAGGTATGTTTTCATGATGATATGACACTGGGCTGTATATACATAAAAAATATATATATAAACCAAAAAATTGTATAACATCAGCTTTTAAAACTTGTTTCTTAAAACTTCACACGAATAGAGTGACAGATTTGCTTAAGAATCGGAATCGACTAGTTGCTGTTGCAATATCGGAAAATTGATTCATGACACATGCAGATATGTAGTGGCTATTTCACTCAGGTGGCGAGTTGTGCCCGTGGTTTTCTTGCTTCTAAAATGTGTATACACATATTTCTAAAAATGTGTGTACTCATCAGAAGTGCCTCTCTCAAGCTTTTCTAAAGAGTACACACATTTTCATGGAGAAATAAGAAAAAATAAATACCGGTGTGTGTATATCTGTATTATCTGGAGTTATGAAATTAAGATACCATATTTACCCTAAGTAATTAAGATACCATATTTACCCTAAGTATTTGGATACCTCAACTCCTTACCATACTTGTTCTAAAATTTGAACAAGTACAATTTACTGGTTTTGTGTCTAAAAATTGCTGGATGAGTGGCAAACAGTGTAGACCCTGATGAGACGCCACATTCTGTGGTCTCCTCTGGGTCTACAGTGTTTGCTCCGGCCTGTCTGTCCAAATACATATGGTAAATAGGGTTCTTCCTTTGCTTGGAGCTAGTGGACTGGAAGGATGAGCCAGAACTTGTGAAAACCTGCTTTGATCCTATGCAGATGTTTACCTTAAGTACATGTATTCAGACACTTAACCCTTAAAGCGCCAAGCAAAATTTGTAGCAGACGACATTTATTTTTATTTTTTTAATTTTTCAAAGAAAACAAGTCTTGATATTTCAAGACTTGTTTTCTTTGAAAAATTAAAAAAAAAATATATATTTCAAAATGTCGTCTGCTGCAGTTGTGATTGGTGCTTTAAGGGTTAATACCATACCTTACTTGTCCTGAACTTTGAAATAGTCCATTTTACTATCAGCCCTGAAAAACTGGTAGGTGATTGGCAAACAGTGTAAACTGATCAGGTGCAGAATGTGTCTTCTGGGTATACACTGCTCAGGCATGTATATCTAGCAGCAAAGGTAGATATGGTATGAGTTTGCTGTGATTTCAGACATTAGATGGAGAAAACATGGGTACTCACTAGAAACATCTGGGCATGGTACACAATGAGTAAGTTCAGATAGACTAAAATAGCCATGATGTAAAAGCATTCTTGGATATGATTCAAATGACGTGCCAGTCCCAGTTTACCATATGAGCTTCTGGCAGACAGCAAAAACCCCGAGAAGCCTACACAGATGTGCTGGACACACATGCAATCTTTTAGGAAATGCTATGGTCTGGCTCAAATTAAAAGGTCCAGGCATTACGGTAGTTATAATACTTCTTTGAGCTTGCCCCATGGATTTACTATATTTGGTCCTTTTGGACTTTAATTTTGAATGCCAAAATCTGCAGCCTGGGCATTTGCAGTTCAAGTTTGCCAAAAACATGTTTTATGGTAAACTGACGAATTTGATGTTTGCATTATGACTTTTTTTTTTTTTTTTTTTAATCAGAAATCTATTGATAGTTTTCTTATATCTCTTTAGAAACATACGAGGCCCTCAGTATAGAAAATTACAACATATTCAGCAAGTGTAGACTCTGATCAGCCTGCACGTCTACTGATATGAAGTTTAAGGTCTATGCATTGTTAGCAACCAGTATAGACCCAGATGATATTGTGTGGATGTGCAGCTGATCCTAGTTTACACAACAAGTGTATGTCAGTTATTTTCATGAAAGGCCTTGTTGTTAATCATTAGAATCAACTTGCTGAGGCAGTTCGAATGAGTATCGTCAACATACAATTTTATTGGTAAATAAAAATTAACTGGATGCACTTAGCTAGAGCTGTGTAAAAGAAAGTAGAAAATTAGCATTCATTGTCTGTGATATAGCGGATTAGCCATTATATTTATATATGTGTAGAATGATTTAGGTTTTGGAATAATTGTAAATATATTTATTTTTCATTTAAAAGATGTAGTTTGACTTATGACTCTATCATGTTTAAAGGTTGTTACCTGGGCTACTTTAGCTGTAACAATCACATGAGCTTCACTTTTTTTTAGCTCACCTGAGCTATGCTAGGGATGAGCTATAGTGATCACTTTTTGTCTGTCGTCCATCTGTTAACACTTTCAAATGATCTCCTCCAAAGCCATTGAAGCGATTAGTCCCTAACTTGGTAAGAATGTTGCTTGGTTAGGGGCCTTTAAAAATAGCTTAAATTGTGGTGATCTGCCTCTTGGTTTGGTTGCCATGGCAACAGAAAGCTCCCATATGCTTACAATTGGAAACTGGTAAAATTGTGTTTTCACCATAACCAGTGAAGTGATGTGAACCATATTTGGCAGTTATGATTGGATGATTGTCTACTCAGTATATGTGTTTTATGACCAATAGGGGTGCGCGGTAAAACTGGTGCACTGGTAAACCGTGGTATTTTCATCCCAAGGTATGTTTTTGCCATACTGGTACTTTCGGTAAGTTCCGGATTTTATTGGAAAATTTATAAAAGCCAATACTTGTTTTATACAAATTTCTTGATCTATTGATAACAGTTAATTCCCGTATATCATTGGTGATCATTTTAGATCCTTTCTTTGTGAAATTCAGATCCTTGACGCATATTAACAGAATTTCTTTGTGAAATTCTATTGCTGATTGGTTCAGTTTTGGGATTTTGCCACAAAATTTAGCCTGGATGCGAGGCGAAGGCAAAATGGATGGTTTCAAGGTGTTCTCTTACAAACGTGCAGACATACGGACACAGGTCAATACATTTTTTTTTTTTTTTTGATTAAAACAGAAATAAACGAAATAGTACCTTCAGGGTAGTTGTATGATCTACCAGGGTGGAAAGTATTGTGGACACCGAACGGTACCCTGACCTACGTTGCATGCCGAATTCTCTAACAAGATCAAACAAATCGTTTCAAAACACTTATCCACGTCTATTCCCTATACACCTTGGTTTTCCTATATGACACGCAAAATCCCCAGAATTGCTTAGAAATATATATCCAAGATGTTTTCTACAATTACATTGTCCAGCAAGCCCGCACTTACGCTCTGCCCACAAGTAAATTTGCATTCCGAAAGTGGGTATTTTCCAATGCTGGAGGGACTGATTTGATTTACGTCAATGTTTTTATTTACATCATCCAATCAAAAATACCGCTGGCACTGGGAAACACCCACTTCCGGGTTGCAAATTAAATTGTGGGCAGAGCGTAAGTGCGGGCTTGCTGGAACGGGGGAAATGAACCATGTATTGTTGAAAAAAATTTTGATTATTTTCTAAGCGTTTCTGGGGATTTTGTGTGTCACGTTGTAAAACTAGGGTGCCTAAGGAATAGAACGGGAATAAGTATTTTGAAACAATACATTTAATCTTCTTAGAATTCAGTGTGCAAAGTAGGTCAGTCGATGTTACACACTGAAGGTACTATTTCGTATATTTCTATTTTAATAAAAAAAAAAACCATGTCCATGACCCGTGTCCGTATGGGAGAAAGCCAATATTATTTGGCGTCATTTTGGACTCAAAAAGGGAAAGTCAGACTGTTAACGAGGAGGGGGTCACTGTTTGCAGACGGTGGGAAGTTCGTTATATTTCCAGAAGGCCTTTCTTATAAAGCTGAACTAATATTGAGCAAATGTAAGTACAAACACTTGGAGTTTGAAACCTGTGGTATACTGCGGTACATGGGTGTGTACCACGGTACAGTTTCCAAAGGTGGTACCCAGCTCTAATGACACAAGTGGCCATTTTGTTTGGTTGCCATGGCAACATTAAAATTTTAAAAAAGGAATTTTTTAAATGACATCTCCTCCAAAACCACTGAAGCAGTATGACAAATATTGCTTGGATAAGGACAATTCAAAATAGCTAAAATTATGGTGATCTGCCTCTTGGTTTGGTTGCCATGGCAACAGAAATCTCCAATAGACGTAAAAAGGGGAAAATGGTTAAATTGCATTTTCCTCATAACCTGAGAAGTGATGTGAACTATATTTGGCAGTTATGATCATCTGATGATTGTCTACCCATTTTATGTGTATTGTGACCAATGGCTATTTTGTTTGGTTTCCATGGCAACATTAAATTTTAAAAGAGGGCCATGGCTCGCTCACCTGAGTGACAAAGCCACTGCAAATATGCAGATGTTATGCAACATTTTTCCAATCCTATCATTGCAACTAATAAACGTCAAACAGATTGCCTTTGGAAACAAAGAACTATATAGTGATTGGAAAATGGAAGTCTCGTTTTTACTGTCTCTTCATAAGCTTCATAAGCAGTAATGAAGTTTCAACACTGCCGACTGTGGTTTTGGAAGAGCTGTCATTTAAAAAAAATCATTTTTTTTTTAAATTTAATGTTGCCATGGCAACCAAACAAAATTGTCACTGGTCATAAAAAACATAAACTGGGTAGACAATCATCCAATGTTCACACCAGTTCACTGGTTATGGAGAAAATGCAGTTAAACTATTTTTATCGCACCTGCTTGTAGCAGGGTGCGATATAGGTGTCCAATTTTCCGTCCGTCCGTCTGTCAACATTTATGTCGAAGTTTGACATTTATGTCAAAGTTAGTATTCTAATCAACTACAAGACTAAACAACCATAAAAACTTGCATGAAACATCTCCCTGACCTCCTGACTTTGCGACATAGGTGTCCGCTTTTCCGTTCTTCTGTCCGTTCGTCGGTTTGTCAACATTTATGTCGAAGTTAGACATTTATGTCAAAGTTAGTATTCTAATCAACTACAAGACTAAACAACCATCAAACCTTGCATGAAACATCTCCCTGACCTCCAGACTTTGCGACATAGGTGCCCGCTTTTCCATTTGTCTGTCCATTCATCCGTCTGTTAACAGTTCTGTTATGTTGAAGTTCCACATTTATGTCAAAGTTAGTATTCTAATCAACTACAAGACTAAACAACCATCAAACCTTGTATGAAACATCTCCCTGACCTCCTGACTTTGCGACATAGGTGTCTGATTTTCCATTCGCCTGTCCGTTCGTCCGTCTGTCTGTTAACAGTTCTGTTATGTCGAAGTTCGACATTTATGTCAAAGTTAGTATTCTAATCAACTACAAGACTAAACAACCATCAAACCTTGTATGAAACATCTCCCTGACCTCCTGACTTTGCGACATAGGTGCCCGCTTTTCCATTTGTCTGCCCGTCTGTCTGTTAACAGTTCTGTTATGTTGAAGTTCGACATTCACATCAAAGTTAGTATTCTAATCAACTACAATTCTACAACAACCATCATACCTTGCATGACACATCTCCCTGAACTCCAGACTTGGCAGGTACATTGACCCAGTGACCTTGACCTATATTTTGCACTCCATTGACTGACATAATTTACGTTGACGTTCCAGATCTTCTCAACTATAAGACTTACAGCTACCAAATCTTGCATAGTGCTTCTCCTAGATGTACTGACTCGGCAGGTACCTTGACCTGGTGACCTTGACCTATATTTTGTGCTCCAATGACTGAACATTTTGCGTCGACGTTTGATATCTCAACTATAAGGCTTACAACCATCAAACCTTGCAAAGTGCTTCTCAATGTACTGACTCGGCAGATACCTTGACCTGGTGACCTTGACCTATATTTTGGCTGCAGTGACTTTGATATAATTTACGTCAACGTTCCAGATCTCCTCAAGAGCAAGACCTCTAGCCACCAAACCTTGCATAGTGCTTCTCCTAGATGTACTGACTTGGCAGGTATCTTAACCCGGTGACCTTGACCTATATTTTGCGCTCCAGTGCCTTTTACACATTTTACATCGACGTTCAATATCTCCTCAACTATAAGGCCTACAACCATCAAACCTCTTGACTCCACAGGTACCTTGACTGGGTGACCTTGACCTATATTTCGTGCTCCATTGACTTTTACGTCGCCCTTCCATATGTCCTCAACTGCAAGGCCTTCAACCACCAAATCTTATATAGTGCTTCTTCTCAATGTACTGACTAGGCAGGTACCTTGACCTGGTGGCCTTGACCTTATTTTGCACTCCAGTGACTGACACATTTTATGTTGATGTTCGGTATCTCCTCAAATGTAAGACCTACAACCACTAAACCTTGCATAGTGCTTCACCTCATTGCACTGGCTTGGCAGGTACCTTGACCCAGTGACCTTGACCTATATTTGACACATTTTACGTTGATGTTTGATAACTCCTCAACTATAAGGCCTACAACCACCATATCTTGCATAGTGCCTCTCCTTGATGTACTGAATTAGCAGGTACTTTGACCCGTGACTTTGACCTATATTTCACGCTCCAGTGACTTTTACACATTTAACTTTGACGTTCCATTGTCATTGGGCTATATAATACGAAAAGTCAGTGCTGAAGATATAGCCATTATAGGGTAAGGCACTGGCCTGGAATATATGTGCCCCACTAGGCACTTTGTCCTCATTTTTTTCAACCCAATTTTCCAACTAAGCACTGCTAAGAATGAAATAAACTTATTTAATAACCACATTCTGATTGTGGCTCCTGTGACTTTTGCCCCAGCAGGTGCGATGACGCCTTCTGCGGAATTCTTGTCTCATTATTATAATAAGTCTTTGGGAGTTTTCTGTTGCCATGGCAACCAAACCAAGAGGTAGATTGACAGACTTTCAGCTATTTTCAATTGCCCTTACCCATTTAACATTTGTACCAAATTAGAGTCCTGCTTTAGTGGTTTTGGAGGTGCACTGGTAGTCATAATTTTTTTTTTTTTTTAAATTTAATGTCATGGAAACCAAACAAAATGGCCACGTCATGAAACACACAAACTGGGTAGACAGTCACCCAATGATCATAACTGCCAGATATGGTTCACTGGTTATGAAGAAAATGCAATTTAAGCATTTTTTTATTATAAGTCTATTGGAGCTTTCTGTTGCCATGTCAACCAAACCAAGAGGCAAATCAGCAGAAAACCTTGTTAACACTTTAGCGGTCACATTTTTCAAGCAATCATCATGAATCTTGCTCAAAATGTTTGTCTTGATGATTTCTAGGTCAAGTTTGAAACTGGGTCACTTGGGAGTCAAAAACTAGGTCACCGGGCCAAATCAGCAGAAAACCTTAACACTGTAGCAGTCACATTTTTGAAGCAATCATCATGAATCTTTCTCAAAATGTTTGTCTTGATGATTTCTAGGTCAAGTTTGAAACTGGGTCACATGGTGTCAAAAACTAGGTCACCACGCCAAACCAGCAGAAAACCTTAACACTCTAGCGGTCACATTTTTGAAACAATCATCATGAATCTTGCTCAAAATGTTTGTCTTGAGGAGTTCTAGGATATGTTTGAAACTGGGTCACGTGGGGTCAAAAACTAGGTCATCGGGCCAAATCAGCAGAAAACCTTGTTAACACTCTGGCGGTCACATTTTTGAAGCAATCATCATGAATCTGGCTCAAAATGTTTGTCTTGATGATTTCTAGGTCAATTTCGAAACTGCAATACCTGGGGTCAAAAACTAGGTCACCTGGCCAAATCAGCGTAAAATCTTATCACTCTAGCGGTCATATTTTTCAAGCAATCATCATGAATCTTGCTCAAAATGTTTGTCTTGATGATTTCTAGGTCAAGTTCGAAACTGGGTCACTTGGAGTCAAAAACTAGGTCACCGGGCCAAATCAGCAGAAAACTTTAACACTCTAGCAGTCACATTTTTTAAGCAATCACCATGAATCTTGCTCAAAATGTCTTGATGATTTTTAGGTCAGGTTCAAAACTGGGTCACCTGGGGTCAAAAACTAGGTCACCTGGCCAGATCAGCATGAACCCTGTTAACACTCATGTCACATTTTTCAAGCAACCATCATGAATCTTGCTCAATATATTTGCCTTTATTAAGTCTAGGTCAAGTTTGAAACTGGGTCACTTGGGGTCAAAAACTAGGTCACCTGGCCAGATCAGCAGAAAACCTTGTTAACATTCTAGCGGTCACATTTTTGAAGCAATCATCATGAATCTTGCTCAAAATGTTTGTCTTGATGATTTCTAGGTCAAGTTTGAAACTGGGTCAAGATTTCCACTTCAGGGGAGATAACTACAAAATGTATAAAGTGAGAGTTCTCTCTTGCACGAGACACGCCTACTGGTCCTCCTCTGCATCCCTACCAAATATAACCAAATTATCTCAGTGTGGGAGGTATGGCCTGCACAAGATTTTGGCTTCAGGGGAGATAACTATATAAGGAAGGCAGTGAGAGTTGTATCTCTTGATTGCAACATACCTACTTGTCTTCATTCCTACCAAACATTACCAAAATATGCCTAAGGGTATCAACGTTATGAAGCGCACAAGGATGAGGCTACAATATTTTTGCTTCAGGGGAGATAACTACTTAACAAATAAAGCGAGAGTTGTCTCTCTTGATGTGACACGCCTACTGGCCCTCCTCTTCATCCCTACCAAATATTATCAAAATATGTCTAAGGGTATCAAAGTTATGGAGCGCACAAGGATGTGTCTATGAACAGACGCATGCTGATCGCTATATCCCCTGAACCTATCTGTCAGGGGATAACAAAGGGAAAGAACTCCAAAAGTAAGAAAGCTAGAGTTGTCATTCATGTATGTGACACTTCGTCTTATCCTGTTCTACATTTCTACTAAGTATCATCAAAATATTCCAAAGGGTATTCAAGTTACAGAGCGGACATGTTTTACGCTCACGCCAGCAGGATCCGCCGAAAAACAGTATATCCCAGCGCGAGTTGTCATTCTTGTACACAGCAGGTCATCTAGTCCTGTTCTACATTTCTACAAAGTACCATCAAAATGTTCCAAAGGGTATTCAAGTTAGAGTAAGAAGTTGGCTCCAGTCCAGACAGTCATATGGTTGTAACTGAGGAGATTTCAGCATCAAAATATTTTTTTTTTTTTTTTTTTTTTTTGGATTTGGGTTTTACGGCCCTTTCAAGAATATTTCACTTATATCGAGCCGATCGTTCATCGAAGGTGGGCGAAAACCGGAGAAAAACCACCTGACCATCCGTAAGCAGAACTTGGCTTTCCCACATGACCCAAGCGAGGCTCGAACCACAGCGGTGAGAAACCTAATGGATTAAGAGTCAACCCCCTTATCCACTAGGCTACGGGGGCCCGCCTATCAAAATATTGTAGTGGCCTGGCTTTGTGAAGTAGCAATTGTCTGTTATGGATGGCGAGCATGTGTCCCGAATCAGCTGTTTTTGTTCCAGCATGCTGCATCTATTTATCTGTTCCGTCTTAATACACATTGTTGACAGTTAATGCATTTGAAAGTAAACAACTTACCCAATGTACTCGCAGCTACGTAATTCCTGTAACTGTCCGTATGAGAGTGTATTTCCCTAAAATCTTGGAGTGTGCAGTGTGTCACTGGTGACCTCCATTTTGTATGTTGTGTATTGACTGAATGTGTGTTGCATTGTGGGAGTGTACTGAATGAGCAGTCAAGCGAAGCGGACAAAACAATTTGTCTGTCAAAAGTCAACCTCCCTCACCTGCAGTGATCTCTCGAGAAATCCAAGCTCATATAAATTATTTGAGCGTAAGAGTCAGTTAGCAAATTCATTTGGGGTTGTTTTCATATTAGTTTTGGGTACAGTTTAATTCAAGATTCCTAATATTTCGGTTTTAAAGTGGGTGACCCCATGTTTATCGGTAAATCCAATATGGCCGTCACTGTAACTTTCCTGCGGGAACGTCTATCCACGACGTCAGTGTTGTGGGATCACGCACTCCTGCAGTATCTTTGCTGTGGATTGGGGAGTCTCACATCTTTAAAACTGTGGGTTTGTGGGATGTGGGAATTGAGAGTATATAAACCGAGTTCCCGTAACAGTGGGGTAACTTGATTTTGCTTTCGTAGTGAATACACGCACGTTAAGCTTGTTCGCATATTATTTCTTTTTTTGTGCTCTTATTTTCCAAATTTTATTGAGTTGCATTTTTATTCCAAAAACTTCTGCATCCATGCCAAGAGAGAAAAGGGGTCTTGTTATATTCCCAGGCATTTACGGGTGAAAAATCTTAGGTTTTTCTTCATCGTGTTTATGGTATCGGTAAAGCTGAGCCTTTCTCTGAGCCATGTGTATATTTGAGCCACAACTGGTTAATCATATATTTCATGAAGTAGTTTGGTGACATTTGTAAACATTGTTCGGTTTACTCATGCCCTGCTTCTCGCGAGTGATCACTGCCATGAAGGGGTGCATTTGTCCACTGCGCTTTTGGGTAAAATAGAATAGAATATGTCTTATTTCCGACCTGGTCGTGTCTTGTCACGCTTTAACCCCATTAATTGTCTTTGTCCTGAATTAATTGTCTGATGTAAAGAAAACAAACACAGTCTGTATTTTTTATAATTTATTTGTACATCTTTATTAAACAAATCAGTTGAGCAAATTGTCTTAAAGTCTTGTTTTATCACCCTTTAGCTATGAGACCAGAAATATGACCCATCTCCTCGGTATTGTTTGCCATAGTTTCTGTTTCTGAAGTTTGCCTTTTTTTTTTACATTATTTACAAAGTCTGTTTAGTTAGATTCAGTACTTTGTTACACAGCTGGCCGTACACTCACTGTTAGCCAGCGACTGTTCAGAACTGCTAGTATATCTTATATTGAAGACAGTTCAAGGCTGCAAACCCTCGGCACATATCAATATCTTCTCAAGAGTCATTGCAGTGTTTTCCTACCCGACTCACATTTGACAGTTTTTTACCCTGAAAAACATGTTCTGGACCCTCAAAGATTAGGGGCAAGGGTCATGAGTGATGCATTTAAACTCAATATAATGTCAATAGCCACTTCCAATATTTATTTTATCTATTACAGCTTTGAATTTTAAGCTAATTTTCCAGTGCTTGCACTAACTGTCAAAATCAGAAAGTCCCAGGACTTCCTAGCTTCAATATCTGGAAGTCCTGGTGATCAGTCACTTTCAGAAATTCAATTTCTTGAACTCAATTATGGAGTAAAACCACCATTCTTAAGCTAAATAACACAATTCATTCTAAATTTTTGCTATAAATGACTAAATATCTATAAAAGTTGGGTCCCAGACTTCCTGGCATTGATTTTTGAAAGTCCCAGGACAATTTCCCTTAATGCAAGCACTGAATTGTCATCTGAAAGAAAAGATGTTCAAGTATTTAGCTAGTAGTAAGCCTCTTCAACCATTAAATCACATTAGAGGACCCTTTACCCAACATCAGAGAGTCCCTGGGACTCCCACTGTCAAGCCCTGAAGGAAAACTGCATTGACCGGTACTGCTTTTGAGCTTCCATATGGATTTGTTCTGGAACATTCTCTTCAGAATATTCATCTGACCAGACCTACAGACTCTGCATATATTAGCAGGAGCCCTGTGGATGTCAATGACTCACAACTGATTCATTTGTGTAATCATTCTGCCAAGGCTGCCGTTCTGCACCATCATTATATAAAATCCCAAAATCTGTAATGGACCCATTTTATTCTGACATGATCATTTTACCAACAAATCTTGTCTCCTTTTTTTTTTTAGTAAACCATAGTTACATGACAATTTACATGTAGCCAGTCCGGCTCACAAGGGTCTGAAAGTGTGCAATATTTTCACAATGACCTTTCCAGAGCTATCTTAGTATCAATCATTACTAGCATAAGCCAGATTCCCATAATGGTCCCTTTATCAGTTTATGTTTCAGAACTCCTTCCAGTCTTGCAGTAAAAAACAAACTTTCATTCAGATTGAGAAGTGCTGTTTATACTTGCTTTGTCCTGAATTTACAGAGTACATTATTCATTTCATTTTCAACTCTCATACATGTAGTTCTTCTTATTTGCTTGTTGATGCTTTTAAGTTGAAAAAAAAAAAAAAAAAACTTTTATTTAACTTTTTGTTATTGCAATATGTTTCACTGTGACTAGAACTGTTCTGAAAGCACAGGACAGCAGTCTATGACGCAAGAAACACAGAAGCAATGTTAAGTTATTTTCTTATTGGTTTATTACTTTATTTCAGCAGACAGAAATGCAACACTTATCATGATATGAAAGACTCGCTAACACTCACTGCAGGGTTCGAAATTAACAGTAGCAAGTAGCAAATTTGATACCTGAAAATTCAGTTTGCTACCTGGTCAAACTGTTGGTAGCAGAAAGGTGCTACCTGGTAGAGTGCCCCGAACACTATCAACTTTGTGTTGTGAATGTCTTCAGTGCAAATTTGACGTGACATTTCATATGAATCATCTGCCAAGCAGACAATTCACATGTAATGTCAAGCCTTATTTTTGCTGAAATAAGAAAAAAATACTTTGAAAATATGTCTGCTAAATATGCTTAGTGCTTGAGGGTTTAACCCTTAAACTGCCAGTCACAACAATTGTCGTCTGCTTTGTCATCTGCTTGTGATTTTAAAAGTCATTTCTGCAAACAGTGTGGACCCAGATCAGACTGCTCCTTCCTTTAAGAGCAGTCTGATCTTGGTCCACACTGTTTGCCTGTACGCAAATATAGGTTAGAAAAGTGTGCAAGAATATTCAGCAGACGACATAAACAGACAACATTTCAAGATGCAGGTTTTCTTGGCATTTTAAGGGTTAATTAACCCATGGCACGGGAGCATTGTTACACCTTTTGCTACCACGTAGATGCATTTTGCTACCTACTTTCAGACCAGGTAGCAACTACTTGCTACTTGCGAAAAAAGTTAATTTCTAAACTGTAACATCATAACTTTACCCGCTTTCCTGCAAGTGATGTTGGCAAAAAGTGTGTGGCTCCTGATCATAAATGGTAGAACGTAGTGTATGATCAAAGCTTATATGCACTGTTTGCATTGTAATATATAGTCATTTCTGATAAAAAAAAAGAAAAAAAGAATAAACCTCTAAATATAAAATTTGAAAACTTACAGCTTGTTAAAGTTATAAGAGGGCGGGTGTTATTAGGTGTAAATGGGTTAATTACTCAATATCACAAGGTGAAATGTAATCAATGTTCAGCAAAGTTTTCTCCAATAATTATTACGCATAGAAAATAGATCATGGTAATCAGAATCTCCAACAAGTGGCCTTTAGATATGAAAGTTACAAAACTTTTAAAAAATTCATAATAAAATAGCCACATGTATAAGATCCTCTGACCCCCCCCCCCCCCCACCCCGCGCGCGCGCGCTTACACATATGTCTAACGATACAATTTCTCCATTCCAACTAGATCAATCAAAGCGCCAGAGGCACTGAAATGACAGATTCTATCAGATATTCATAAAAAAAAAAAATCTTAATTTGTATAAAACCTTTACAAGAACGCCTAACGGCATTATGGACGGGTGTATCAGAAAGGTTAACCAAAAGGTAAATCGGCAAATTGATTCCTCTTTTGAGACAATTTGCATGAAATGTCAAATTATGTTTTACGGTAAAATATCTGTTAATTTTGGACACGCGGGCCATGAGGCAGCGCCTGTTCTATTAATAGCTAACAACAAATTGCGCAGATCAACCTTACAACCTATCTAACGCACTCAGATAATATCGAAGAAAACACATTGCAGCATGATTATGAGCACAGCCGTTTTTTCCTTTTAGTATCAAACATAAAAAAATCTTCAGAATCTATATTAAATTTGGACAGTAATCGCTGATTAGACAGTGTTTATATTGCTGGTAACAGTAGCTTACGGTCTAGTTTCTCGCGCCACGTCTTTAGTCCAGCGCAGGCTAATTGTTACACAAGTATGTTGATATGTTAACCCTTAAATTGCATACTACGACTGTAGCAGAATACTGATGTCAATTTCATTTTTTAATCTTATTTAATTAGAGAATTTTATGCGATTCATCCGCTGGCAAATAGTTCATATGAAATGCTTAGTCTGGTTTTCTCTGCAAAATAATGGAGAATTCTGAATGTCGTCTGCTTTAAAATTTGCACGGCGCTATAAAGATGTTACTAGCATCAGACTACATTTTGAGCGGACACATATTTCAGTGGTAGTGAAAGCCGAATGCAACTTGAAAACGCGTATGCCAGCAAGGAATGACAAATTGAATCTGTCATTAAAAAGGGCCCTAATTGGGCATGTAATGCTATGATACTTTTTCACTGCCTTTAATGCAAGAATATATAGAGGAATTTTCTTTTTTCATTAAATGAATTGAAAACACAATTTTCACGAGTGGCAGCAGTTTTCAAAACATATGATGAAATATGAATGAACTGAAAACATCAGAATTTTCATGAGTGCGTAGCACAAGTTGAAATTCTTCTGTTTTCAATACGAGATGAAATATCTTTGGTATTCGCCTACAAAAATGTATTTTTCTTTATTTCTTATGTTTTAAGTAGAAATTACGCACGTCAGAACATGCTTCAAAATTATCTCACGTCCTCGGTTCGAACTAGTGTGTGTGGGTATCTGGAGCATTACTTTTGAAAAGTGTTCTACAAATTAAACTATTCCAAAACCATTTTATCCTAGATTTTTTTTCAATGTTTACTACAGTGAAAATATAAATCATCAATCAGATGTGAATTGATACAGTATTTTTTAACTTGTGACTGATATCAGTTTTATTTAATTGATATTCAGCGTGATTTCACTTCTTCTAGGTATAAAATAAAATGATGAACTCATTACTAATGTTTGACAACGACACCATCACTATCAATAAGGACTGCTTTGTAGGCTGCATGAAAGATTTGTATTGTCCAAAGAAGTTTGACCCAGACACTTTAAGCTTTGATCAGGTCAGAGCCTTAACAATTGGCAAGAAGAGTTCAGTTTCCATTACTGGGAAGACTACAAAAGACCCAAAAAGATGGCTTCCACCAGAATCTGCTATTCGCCGGTTGGCTGACATTGTTCAGCTGCAGATCGATTATCTGCTGATTGCAGGTTTTCATGAGAAAGAGCTTCCAGACCTCAGTTCCGGACTTCCTTGGCAAAGGCTGTCTGGTGAAAAAAGATGGCCATATTGAATATGACTTCGGGCCAGATGCTCATTTTTCATCCATAGAGACTTTACCGGTGGTCTCCGAGATGGTAGAATCAAAGAAGAGAGGAAATGAGGATACTCCTCAGGCTGGTGCCAGAAGGAAACGACCCTTAACATCAACACCTGCGAAGAAATAACTAATAATAATAATAATAATAATCAACTTTATTTATAGAGGGTAACACATTTAGTTAACTAGTACAAATCTTCCATGTGATCCTCTTTTTTTCCTGGATAGAAACCAGTTCTAAGCAATGTGGATAAAGTTTCTTGCTCAAGGAAACCAACACTTGATGTTAGTAGGGATCGAACCCGGTACCTCCCGATCTCGAGTACGACGCTTTACCACTGCACCACAGCGCTCCACTTACCACTGCACCACAGTGCTCCACAAAACATTTAACTATTAAAGACAGGCTAAAATGGAGAGAAACTAGCTCAAAGTTATCATTTGTGCCCCAACGACCCACAAGGTTAAGAAGAGAATGAAGTGAAGTAAAGTGGAGCAACTAGTATCTGGCTAGGAGAGAGAGAGACATTCAGAGTACATACATCAGTTTTAATGCTCAAATCTTGAAGATAATGTACATATTATTATTGTGTTGGGGTTTAACGACACCTCAACCCTTGAGGGTCATTTTGTGTCGTCTCCCAGAGAAAGGGAGAAAAGAGATAGAAGAGAGAGTAGAGGAGATGAAAGAGAGGGACAGGGAAGAAAGAGGAACAGGAAAGAAAGTAGAGAAACAGAAGAAATAAAAACATTCCCCCTCTTCCCTTACCCACTACAAGGATAGCAGGCCTTGCCCAACTGTAAGCCAATATCAGTTGGACGCCCCAGTGATGTAAGATACACAGCACCTTCGCACCACCCGACCACCCCCGAAAGATAATGTACATCGATACAGTAAAACAAATGATGTTTTTTGTTGAGAATTTGACTTGTGATTGGGCAAAACAGAATTTGATCATTTGGATTTCCGAAATTTGGGTAAAAAACTATTTATTCAAAGTCGTATGATGATTCTAGAAATGGTCATCAACAGACATCGTACTTAACATGTAACTGGCAATGCAGGCCAGTGCACGGATGCATTTTTGTAAGGGTGGAGATTGGTGTTGATTCAGGATCCACTTAGTTGGGCAAGTTATTTCAAAATCATGGAGTTTTTTTGACCAGAACTGAGTTTACACCCCTAAAGTTAGCCTCAAAATCCATTTTTTTTTTTTTTTGTTTTTTTTTTATTTTTTTTGATTATTATTACTTTTTTTGTGGGGGAGGGAGGGGGCGAAGGGGGAAAGGGGTGGCGGGTGTTTTGTTTAAGCATTTTTGAAATTACCTAAAAGATGCACCCAATTAAAGATTGTGCACAGGCTTTTACGCTTTTACACAAGCTCATTAAGCACAGTCAATACCCAAGGACCTTTTTGCATGGCACCTCTCAAAAGCAAATTGAAAATAATTTTATCATGCAAGGTATTTACAGTAATTAGTGTTCAGTTTGTGCTGGCCTTTCTATAGCCTAGCTACTAGGCCAATATATAAGTATGTTTGCCACTTTTTGTTTACTTATAATTATTTTTTGTTTTCATTTACATTCTACTTTTTGATTCAATGTTTAGCTAGTCTATGGGTGAACTTTTCTTCTGTGGTTGTCTCTGAAATATTAGAAATCCAGACCATATTATCTGTAGACTAGCCACAGAGCTCAATAAGCCAAAAAATATATATGTATATTTCTAAGCTTGGGTAAGGCTAGCCTTTCTATTGAGTGTTTAATAGAATTTGAGAGGTCATGTGGTTTTGCAGGTCTTGCAGTATTACATGCAATAGTCTGTTGCATATATTATTGTGCATAGATCCGTATATATTAGCAATCCATACTTTAAAAAAACTGCCCAGATATATACATGTCACATAAATTTCAGTAATCTAGTTGCATTTAACACTGAAGACTACAAACCCACCAAACTGAACCTTTTATTTTTGACTTTAAAGAGTAACAAGGGGAATTGACCATTTTATGCCTAGCATCCCAAAAAGGGGTATAGGCAAACAGTGCAGGCCCAAATAATATGCAGCAAAATGTGACGTGTAATCACTGTTTGCATGAAAAAAAAAAAAAAAAATCTGCAGTTAATGGTAAAATGACATTTTCCTTATTATCTCAGAAACAAATAATGAAATTTTTGCAGAGTAAATGGCATTTGTATTTTTATCTTGTACATAACTAATTCCATTTAGATTTTAGGATAAAAAAGATTTTTTTTAAAAAAGCACGCTTTGGTCAGGTTTTGCCCATTTTTTTTTAATGGCAGTATATGTATTTATGTAATAGCCACAGAATGGTTATTCTTTACCTCTGCACATGGCAATTTCAATGATTATTTGCCTTATGAATAATTGCACACATAGAGGATATTTACTCTTTTGCTGTGAATACCATAATTATTGTCATCGAGTGAAATGAAAAACATCAGTATTTTCACGAGTGTGAAGCACGAGTGAAAATTTGAATGTTTTCATTACACGAGATGAAAATTTTATGGTATTCACTGAAAAAGAGTAAATTTTCTTTTTATTTTATTTTTTACACGCCACTGCACGTTTCTGACGTCATATCTAACGGCACCAAACAAAACATGAACGTCATGGCGTCGACGTTCAGTGCTTAACATGCGAAACGATGGAGAGACAAAATCAAAAAGTTTCGGCAAATCAAAATAATATTGATACCAAATGTTCCTTACATTCTAACTAAGAAAATGCATACCAACACTTGATACTTTAGTTAAGAAACAAAGAAGTTAGAGGTGTTCAAAAATCTGAAGTGGAGGTAAGATCCACATCTGAAACAACGAAGAAAACCGAAGTCGCCCAAAGCGAGGAGTGAAAATATAAATCGTATCAGTCACTATAGTGAAATGATACGAAATCATTTCACTAGTGATTGATACCATTTTTATTTTCACCAGATATACATTGATTTCTCCGCTAACAATAAAATAAAAGCTTTTGTGTAAGTGTAACTGTGCAAATGTTTTAAGCAGCATATTTTTTCCACACTGCAGTGAATAGGATTAACATATGTATATACATGTAACTAAATACAGTGGAACCTCTACTAAGCAGCCACCCAGGGGAATGGTCAATTTTGGCTGCTTAATGGAGGTGGCTGCTCAGCAGAGGTACTCACTCATGGGCAGTTTTGAGACAGCTGGAGGACTGATATAGCCCAAATGGTGGGCTGTTAGTGAAATACACAATATGATTATGATACTCATTCAGCATAGTGGTGTCTATCTATATATATATTTATTTTATTGTCAGCGGTGAAATCGGTGTATATCTGGTGAAAATAAAAGTGGTATCAATCACTAGTGAATTGATATCTTATCATTTCACTGTAGTGACTGATACGATTTATATTTTCACTCCTCGCTTTGGACGACTTCGCTTTTCTTCACTGTTTCAGAAGTCGATGTTACCTCCACTTCAGATTTTTGAACAGCGCTAACTTCTTTGTTTCTGAAATTATTCTGATTCGCCGAAACTTTTTTGTTTTTGTCTCTCCAGCGGTTCACATGTTAAGCACTGGGCGTCGACGCCATGACGTTCTTGTTATGTTTGGTGACGTTATTTATGATGTCAGAAACGCGCATTGACGTGTAAACAATAAAATAAAAAGAAAATTTACTCTTTTTCAGTGAACACCAAAAACATTTTCATCTCGTGTAATGAAAACATTTACATTTTCACTCGTGCTTTGCACTCGTGAAAATACTGATGTTTTCATTACACTCGATGAAAATATTTTTGGTATTCACAGCAAAAGAGTAAATATCCTCTATTTATTTATTACCTGTAACATGCCAAATTGTCCAAAATAACAATTATATATTGTTTATTCTGATCAATTTTTAGAATAAAAATCACTGTTTGCTCAAGAAGTAATCAGAAGTATACCATAATATAACACTAAGTATTGGGATAGATAGCCCTTTGCAAACTGTGTAGACCCAGATCAGGCCGCAGAACCCAGCATCAGATCGGACGCCGCAGAATGCAGTGTCTGATCAGGATCTACGCTGTTTGCCATATTTCATCATTTCTTCGAATTATGAGCAACCCACACCAAACTCTTCGGCGACTTTCCCCGAGTACTTCAATTTTCATCCACCTTACAGATTGGATCAACTCAAAATAATTGATACAATCCTGAAAGGGCCGTAAATTGCAAATAAATAAATTTTTATGGTGTTTTGTATTCAACCTGAAATCAGGCATTTGATCCTTTCTCTTGCATCGGTTCAAACACTAGAAACATTTTTTTTTTTTTTTCATAAAAATGTTTCTGTATTTCTGTACATGTTGAGTATAACAGTTTGCCAAGTGCATAAAGACAGAACAAAAGGTAAAATATATGTGATGATATAAGAATATATGGAATAAATTCTATGAATTTCTTTACATGTTTTTTTTTTTTTTTTTTTATTCCTGTCTTCCTCACACAGTGGCAATTACAGCCTCTAGTCAACAAATGCTTCGCTGCAGATCTGCTAATGATCCTTTAAGGTAGTATATGCTAACAGTTGTAGAGCAGAAAACTCATTAAAGTATTCCAAAGATATCATGAGAAAGTGAAGCTATTAATGTACAGTTATAATAACACCCCTGAATGATGAGGTCAAATGATTCTGGAGCTTTCTGAACCTTGTGAGCCGGACTGTAGCTGTCAGGAGGAAAGTTATGCTAAACACTGTAAAGTGTTTTCATGTGACAGTATTTAATCCACTTAAGTAAAATATGGTTCCATCTGAATTTACACATTTCAAACTTTAATGTTACATTATTGGTATCTGAACATCCTTGCTAAGGCCTAAAATAAAAAGTGTTTCAGATTACCCATTTTTACCACCACCCTTTAGTTTTATGAAGGATTGTGTGGGAATTTCCCCATTCGGCCATATAGTTTTCCATTAACCCCTTAGAAAATCTTTACGAAAAATTGCGTTTTTGTCTATTTTAGTTCACCCGTCTACCGGGTATCTTGGCAGCCATATTTGTTGACGTCTCGCATGATAATGCCTGGAGCGAGAGCAGCCAGCATTACTATTTCCTGGGATGTACCAGTATGGTGCAATAACCGTTTAACTCAGTCATCTATGTTGGCAAAAATTAATAATGCTCAGTGCGGTGGGAGTGTGTTGTTGCTGTTTAAATAGTTATTTGCGGAGTCGCCTTGTTTTAGCTTTTGCATCTTGTGATCATATCGCGGGACTAAGGGGAATAACTAATCATATTTCTCTCCTTGGGTTGCCATTGGTTATCTTAACATCTTGTGGTCCTTTTATCGCGCAAACTAGGGATTCAACCTATCGAATTTCGTGTTTCGCTTGCCATGATGGTTTCTATCCCTTAACTACAAACACACCAATGGGGAACCTTGTTTATCTTTGATTCATCCAATCAGCTTAGGCGCTGTTGTGTAACAGCGGCTTTTCAAATCTAGCTTCAGTTTAAAAAAATCGTGCACAGGAACGGATGTTTTCAAAATTTGTTGCCACCCACCAACACTGCCTGTTATTTTGTACACTGTAGTTTAGATGGTAGAGTAGTCTGGAACCATATATAGCACATGTGCTTCACATACTAGTCCCTGCAACCATGTTTTTTTTTAATTCAATTTCCTAATTTCCAATTTCTTAAATGCTTTAATACCTCTAGTCACTAACTCTGGTTGGTCAAAGTTGTGCAATGCAAATGTTTTTTTTTTTATCTTTTTGTCTTTTAAGTTTACATAAGACTGACACCATAAGGTAATATTATGGCTTGTGGGCACTAACCCACTTATCTAATCATCTATCAGAGTTCAATTTTGTGTTAAAATGGTCAATGATACGATATCTGATATTCTACAAGTGACAGATTGAGCTTTGTGGCTTTCATATACTTGTCTTTATGTGTTAAAATGAACAAAGACAATTTCATATCCTATTCTGTAAGTGATAGAATGAAACAAGTGTGTGGCTTACATAATATATAGGTGGTATGTGACTTCAGTGACAAGTGACTATGCGTATACTTCGACAGAAGAAATGGGCTAGTGTTTCTTGTGCAGTGCAACAATGGACTTATTATATGCTATAGTGCAGTGCAGCTTGGATAAATACTTATGCTTCTGGTTTTCCTACAAAGACACTATAATACAGTGCTGCCATAATTAGTGATTACAAATTACCCACTTGTGTGCTAAGAAACATTACCATGAACATACAATCCTCTTGTGTGGAGGTATTCTTGAAAATTTTGATGTGACATGTCTTGCTAGTCAGTTTAAATGTGCTTTTGATAACCTATAACCTATACATATCAGGTCTTGCAGACCGTATAAAATTTTCAAATATATGGTTCCTAGTCCCAAAGGTGTGTTATTTATTCTTCGGTTTCTAACCAGTTTCAGCCGAACCACTTCTGGTAGGGTAGAGCAGCTTACCTCGAGCCTGGGCATACAGCTTTGATACACCTTATTTGGTCAAAGCCTGGATGATAAACCTAAAGTGGGTTTATTTGCACCTCTGGCTGCAGGTATTCACACTCGTCACTGGCAGAAGTGGTTCGGTAGCGAGTAGTGAGTAGGTTTAAAAAAATATTTTCCAACCTACCATCCATGTAACCTAAAACACGTTTTTTTTATTTGGCCTAAGGCATAATTTATGCTCAGCAAATAGTGCGAAATTCCCCTACTATTCTGAAACAGAAGACATGGGATAGAAAATAAGATAGAAAATCAATATTGGCAGAATGATGTACACAACTAAGTTGTTACTACATCTCAGAAACAACGCATGTCCAAGATGAGCTACTTTTATTCAGAATACAACACAAACTGTTGACAATAAAGTTTTAAAAATTAAAACTGTAGCCAAATAACTTCCTGGGAATTACCAAGGTGGAACAGTTCAGTTTTTCTTGTCTTTCAGAGACCAAAGATTTAAGTGCTGAATCATATTCAGTTCATATCTTTTTCCTTCTTCACAGTATTCCTTCACGAAATATACTTTTAATTTCATGCTTTCTCTATAAAACCTGTTTTGAGTAGTAATTTGTTTGATTTGGATTTTTATGGCCCAGTCAACGCTTATTGTGCTGAAGTTTTAACGACACGTCAATGCGTGTGGGTCACTTTGTGTCATCTCCCAGAGAAAGGGAGAAGAAAGATACATGTAGAAGAGATACAAGAGATGAAAAAGAGGGAAAGGGGAGGAGGAAAATGAACGAAAGTGAAGAAACAGAATAAAAACCTCCCCCCCCCCCCCCCCCCGCCCCACCTCTATCCTTACCTGTTGCAAGGATAGCAGGCCTTGCCCAACTGTAAGCCACTCCCAGTGATGTGAGTACACAACACCTTTGCCTCACCCATCACCCTGCCCCCATCTAGTCAACGCTTAAGGCCATGTCGAGTTTGTCATTTAACCAACTCACTTTTTCCTGGGCAGGCTAAGCAGTTAACTGCGGATTTTTGCCAGTAACTGTAACTGACCCTTCTTGAATTAGTAGAAGGGGGAAAACTAGCATGGAAATGGGAACTGATCAATCACCACGAAGTTAAGTGGCTGTGCTGGGATTTGACCCCTGAACCCACAGACTGACGGGATACTGATCGCGCTATAGAGCCCTGCGCAAATTGAGTCATGATTCCTTTAAGATATTAAACAGGGGAGTAGAAGATTATATCCTGGTAATGATAAGCTTGAGTAAAAAATGCCTCAGTGAAGGCACATTCCTTGATTAATAATCTAATCCCAGCTCCTTATTGTAACTAGTTAAGATTTTTTCCATCTTAGTAAACATTTAACAAACCTCTTATTTGAAACTAATTCCAAATAAAAGTCCTGGATTAGATGTCTGCTGTGACTGTATATTCATACCAGTGAGCTCTGTTTAGTTGAGCTGCAAAAGATATTTGGTGTTCAAATTTATTTTGACCAGAAAGGCAAGAGCAAAGACAATTTCACAGTGCCTATCCCAAACCAGGTTTAAATGAGGAAGCCAAGTACTATAAATATTACAAACTCCCTAAAAATTCACACTGAATGATAATGAGAAATGTACAACATGCACATGAAACAACAGTCACTGTCTGCTACTGTTCTACAGTAATGGATTCATGATCTTTTAAAATATTTAAAATACTTTGAAAAATGTAAATGGTACAAAAAAATGAGTTCCTGATACTTGATAAAATTTGGATGAAAATATTCATGGGACACAATTTGCTGCAACTCTACATAATGATACAACCAGAATGAGATTGTTTTTGTTTTTTGTTTTTTTTTAACAAAAAATCTGGTTTCTATTAGGCCAAATCAAATGTATGTGCGGTTCTTTTTAACATTCTGTTGGGTATGGTGAGCTACCCAAATATAAATTCACTTGTAGCTCCATTAGTTTGTCGATGTATAGCATCATTCTCTGTTGGGCTTCACCAGGTCTGTAATTTTTTTTTATTAAATCCACTGACATTGGAATGGCAATTTTCAGAATTAAAAACTGTTTGATTTATTTGTATTTTGTTTTTAGGTACTGGAACATTTATGTTATAAACTAGTTGGCTGGAAAACTTGTCCTATTTATAAAATCCTAGCAAGGCATTAAAAACATCTTGAAAAGTTTCAATCAAAATATTTTCTTCATCATTCTGTCACTAAACTAAAAAACAAGGTACTTTTAAAAATGTCAGTATCTTAGAGCAAAGACACAAAGCCACTCTGCTATCCAGAAATTTGTGTATCACTTCCTTTTTTCGCAACAAAATGGGAGATTTTATCACACTCTGGAGTAAATTAGAAGAATGTTCACTAATCTTTATGGGTTCTAGAATCACACATAAATTTATTTGACTTAATATATGCCCAGACATATCTCGAGGCTTTTATCCACCATATTGGGCTCCAAATGTTTATAAACACCTGATCCAAAGGAACAACAGATCCAATTAAATAGCTGCATCAATTTCTACCACACTGTGAACAAGTTATTTTATAGAATTAGCCTATCTGGTTGCAGCACTGCAGGTGATCTTTCACATATACGCAAGAAGAAAGAAATTATGCCCTTTCTCCTCTAATTCTTCTTGCCAACTGAATATCTTTGGGCATAATGGTCACTCTCTTAGCATGAATAGCGCACAAGTTTGTGTCTTCAAATAGTCCTACCAAGTAGGCCTCACTGGCTTCCTGCAAATAAACAGAATATCTATTAGACTACAGCATGATGGATCATCACAGCAAGTTAATTCCTGCAGTGAACAGCAAAAGGACACTTAAAGCAGGGAAGGCACAGGGTCGAAATTGTCTTGGTGAGTGAAAATCTAAAGTAATCTGTCAAAGCTGACGACCACCTAAGGGAAGAAATTAGTTTTGTATGGCTTAGTGTGTATCTTTAAAGATTAAAACTATACATTTTCTTTCACATCTGTCTCAAATGTAAACAAACCTTAAGTTTCCAGTTAAATCAACTGGGTCTGATACGGACTTTCTTCATCTTCATTTTGCGAAGCAGTGCCTGCTCTTAGCACCTGGGCAAGTGTAAATTTAGTTTGGCGAACAACTTAAAAACCCACTTGCCAAGATTGATGACTATGAATATTCCCCAAAGCTTTTGCTCTCTTATTTCTGCAAGTTTTCACATGAAGTTGCTGATATGTGGAAAAGTAAAATATAGCAGAAAGTGAGAAAAGCTCACACACCAGCCATAGCCATCAGATTCCAGTGCTTGCACTGTAAAATTCAGGAAGTCCCCAGGACTTCCTACTTCTAACATCTGTAAGTCCAGGTAATCAAATTGCTTCTCTTACTTCCAAAAAATTTAAACCTCCCTATTCTTAAACTCTCATTTATAGAATCAACTGCCATTTTAAAGCTATTTGGTCTTCTGTCCAATATACTTGTGAGCTGAGAAATCTGATGAATTTTTTTTATTGGACAGGAATAAAATGGACAAATAAGGGAAATTGTAAGCATGGGGATCTTATTCTCTCTTACACAATCCAATTAGTGGTGTCCAATGTTTGTACAAAATAAAATTTCAAATTCCTAGGTGCCTTAGTTCCTGAGAAATCTTTGACACAAATTTCCCTTTGATTGGAGACGGAAAAAAAAGGCAAATTCCAGCATCACGGTTTTCTTGCTACACAACACACAGCCCTCTGTAGGTGCATACAAAGTTTGAAGACAGACTCTCAAAGCAGCTAAGAATTCTGTGGCGAAAAATTTTATTAGGGAGAATGAGAAAGGTACAAATAAAGGGGATGATAAGCACGTCAGAGCCCTGAGAGGAAGCTGTTTCTCTTACATAATACAACTATTAGCTCTTAAAATGCCGAGAAAATCTGCATCTGAAAATGTCGTCTGCTGAATATTCTTGCAAACTTTTCAAACCTATTTTTTGCACACAGGCGAACAGTGTGGACCCTGATCAGACTGCTCCTAGGAGCAATCTGACCTGGATCCACACTGTTTGCAAAAAATTACTTTGAAATGTAATTTCATTTTATCGATACAATAAAACCATTTCATTTTTGGATTCAGTTCACATTTTATGATTGTATTAATACTATTGTCAATAGCCACTTCCTACTAATATAGCACTTTTTGGAAGAAAATTAGGGCTAATTTTAGGGACAAAAATAATAATTTTCAGGGCTAATTTAGGGCTAAAATTAGGAATTTTGTAAATAAAATAGGGCATGTGAAGACATTCAAATGGTCTTACCTTTGCATACAGCTCAGCAAAGATCAGACGCAATTTTCTGTATCATCATGAGAGGTCAAAAAGCTCTTTTTCCCATTTTATGTATGCATTTATTTATTTTACTAGATATCATGTTTCATCAGAAACCAAGTGGATTTGTGATCTGCCATAGATTATGACACTGAGCTTTTAGGTTTAAAGAAGCATTTCAGAGCATAAAATAATGTCATCTTTTAAATTGCAAACTTTTATGATTTCAAGCACCTCAAACATGTTAAAATGTCTTGATTTCTTTAAGGGCATGGCACAGCAAAAATTTTGGTACCAGAAAGTAAGTTATATGGCTAAAATATGACAGAATTCTTTGCAATTTAAACGAAGGACCTCCTGTCAATTGTGATTAGTCTGTTTTAAGGTAAACACATTGTTAAACAAGAGACCCATGGGCCACAACGCTCACCTGAGTCAACTGCTACAAGTTAACTCTGCTGCAGGTCATTTACTCATCATTCCCTATCAGCCTGTCAAGTTTCAAGACAATGACTTGAAACAGTTTTTGAGATATCTTGCTGACAAGGTTAAAATGCTGAACTTTTCAAAGGGCCATACTTAGTCAAAACAAGAATATATATGGTTTATGGGTGGGGATCTGAAGAGTTTCCAAGATGCATTTTATGAAAAGAGCGGGTGGGGCATGCCCCCGGGGGACCATGTCACTAAATGCACTGTCAAAAGGAACAATATATATCGTTTATGGGTGGGGATCTGAACGGTTTCCAAGATATAACACATTTTATGAAATGAAGGGGGTGGGGCATCAGTGTTAGAAATTAACTTTTTTTATAAGTAGCAAGTAGTTGCTACCTGGTCTGAAAGTAGGTAGCAAAATGCATCTTCATGGCAGCAAAAGATGTTGCCCCCGTGTCATGGGTTAAACCTTCACAAGCTAAGCATATTTAGCAGACAGCATTTTCAAAGTATTTTTCTACTTCAGCAAAAACCAGGATTGACATACATGTGAACTGTCTGCTTAGCAGACAATTCACATGAAACAACAAGCCTAATCTGCACTGAGGACATTCACAACACAAAAGTTGGTAGTGTTCAGGGCACTATACCAGGTAGCAACTTTTTGCTACCAACAATTTTACCAGGTAGCAAACTGAATTTTCAAGTAGCAAATTTGCTACTTGCTACTGTTAATTTCGAACCCTGGGCATGCCCCCGGGGGACCCTTTTGGGACCCATGGTCCACGTCACTTACTGCGCCTCATCATAAGGAGCAAGAATATATATGGATTACAGGTGGGGATCTGAATGGTTTCCAAGTTATTAAGCATTATGTGAAATGAAGGGGGTGGGGCATGCACCCAGGGGATACCCAGGGGTCCCAAGATCCACGTCACTAAATGTGCCTTATCTCAAGGAACAAGAATATATATGGTTTATGGGTGGGGATGCGATCGGTTTCCGAGATATAACTCATTTTATGAAATGAAGGGGGTAGGACCTGCCCCCGGGGGACCCCCTTGGGATCCATGTGGTCCATGTCACTAAATGCGCCTCATCATAAGGAACAAGAATATTTATGGTTATGGGGGGGGGGGGGGGGGGATCTGAATGGTTTCCATTATACGTTATTAAAAGAGCGGGTGGGGCATGCCCCCAGGCGACCCAAGGATCCATGTCACCAAATGCGGCTTATCATAAGGAATTATGGGTGGGGATCTGAATGGTTTCCGAGATATTGAGCATTTTGTGAAAGGGGGGGGGGGGGGGGGGGGGCATGCCCCCGTGGGACACCCAGGGTCCCAAGATCCATATCACTAAATGCGCCTTATCTTAAGGAACAAGAATGAAATGAAGGGGGTAGGGAATGCCCCAGGGGGACCCCCTTGGGATCCATGGTCCATGTCACTAAATGTGCCTCGTAATAACAAACAAGAATATATATGGTTTATGGGTGGGGATCGGAACGGTTTCCAAGATATTCAGCGTTTTGTGAAATGAAGGAGGTGGGGCATGCTCCCAGGGGACACCCAGGGGTGCCAAGATCCATGTCACTAGATGCGCCTCATCATAAGGAACAAGAATATATATGGTATATGGGTGGGGATCTGAATGGTTTCCAAGATAAGCATTTTATGAAAAGAGCGGATGGGGCATGCCCTCAGGGGATCCAGGTCACTAAATGTGGCTTATCATAAGTACACAATATATATGGTTTATGGGTGGGGATCTGAACGGTTTCTGAGATACCATTTTATGAAATGAAGGGGGTGGGGCATGCCCCCGGGGGACCCCTTTGGGATCCATGGTCCATGTCACTTAATGCGCCTCATCATAAGGAACAAGAATATATATATCAATGGCTTGTAGGGGTGTAAAATTCCACTTGCCCGCTTGCATTTGCGAGTAAATTTTAAGGCAGGGCGAGTAAGACTCTCAGAACTTTCTTCACTTTTTCTTCTTTTTTAGCATCTAAATGAAATATTTAGACATAAGGGCAAGTTTTGAGGGAATTTTACACCTCTGACTTGGTGCAAATCTATCGTAACTCATATTTTTTTTTTAGATTTTCTGATTTCTTCAGTTTCTAATGTTATTTTATAAGTTACACATTCTGACAAATTCTCATAGCACTCTTATAACTATTTCTGGAGATATTTGAAAATGTGTGATTTTTAAAATGTGCCACTCCCGTGTCGCAGGCAGATAACTGTCAAACATTAGTAATCCCAAACCAGATCTCCATATCATTGCATGTATCAAGCCTGGTGAAAATTCATTGACGTTTACTCAAGTTACCATCCAGAAATGAAAATATGGGCGTCTCGGGCAGATAACTGTCAATGTCAAATTCTGACAAAATTTGCCCATTAGCAACACCAAACCAAATCTCCACAATATCAATGCACATACCGAATTGGTGAAAATCCACAGATGTTTACTCAAGTTATCATCCAGAAACGAACTACGGACTGACAGACGTATGACTGACAGACGAAAGTCCAACTTGAAACCATAATACCCCGCCACTATTGTGTGGTGGGGTATAGAAAGGGAGGAATTTAGGCTCCAATTACCTGAAGGGCCCCAATGGCAGCACTCTGAAATCTCAAGTCTGTCTTGAAATCCTGAGCAATTTCTCTGACCAGTCTTTGGAATGGAAGTTTCCTGATCAACAATTCTGTCGACTTCTGGTACCTACGGATCTCTCTTAAGGCTACAGTACCAGGCCTGTAACGATGAGGTTTCTTGACACCACCAGTTGATGGAGCACTTTTTCGAGCAGCCTTTGTAGCCAGCTGTTTACGTGGGGCCTTCCCTCCAGTAGACTTTCTGGCAGTCTGTTTTGTACGAGCCATTCTGTATCTAGAACAAAGAAACATATCATAAGCCAAAGTTCCCAGGAAGAAGGCGAAGTTGCACCGGTCTATCATAAAAAATAAGATACAAGAAGGCCTAAAAAACAATGGCTTGTTCTGGGCAGCCAGACCCTGTCTAGATTTTAAAACTCGGACATGTGATCAGTATGCGCTCGTGAAATGGAACATTTTATTATAATGTGCTAGTTTACACCTGCAGGGCTGTGGAATTATCAAATTTTATAACTTGTCCATGGACAAGTATATGGTCAAAATTCACTAGTCTAAACAAGATTTACTTGCCGAAAGTTAACATATATCTTATTTCCAAAGAAAACATGTTGTTGGAAGTCATTAGAACTCCCCCAGTGAAGCACTTCTAATGAGTACCCACAACATAATGCATTCTTCAAGAACTAAGAAAACAAATTGTTACCTGATAACCTGGATACTCCTCTTAGCTACAAACATGAAATCCTTGACCTAGGCCAAGGTAATTGAAATTTCTTACTTGTCCTGAGGGAAATGGGACAAGTTGGACAAGTCAGACATGGCATTTCCACAGCTCTGCACCTGTTTTATGAATACTCATCAATGAAGGACTTTTAAAATACTGCAATTTATGGACTGTGATGGGGTTAATGACACATCAACCCTTGTGGGTCATTTTGTGCCGTCTCCCAGAGTGACAGAAAAAGAGATACAAGAGGAGATGAAAGGGAAGGACAGTGAAGAAAGAGGAACAGGAATGAAAGTGAAGAAACAGAAGAATTAAAAACATACCCCCAATACCCTTACCTGCTAAGATAGCAGGCCTTGTCCAGCTGTAAGCCAAAATCAGTTGGATGCCCTAGAGCATAAGAATTAAAGATACACGACACCTTCGCCACACCTGACCACCCCTATGAGAACTGATGACAGTAACTATGGCTGAACAACCATTATATGATTAATCGCACAAGCCTTTAACATTACAGATACATGTCATTAAATAAAGGTAAGACCTATCACCAAAGTTTATCCAGAAGCGGTTGCTGATTTCTCAAAAATGATGAGTCAAGATATGAAAAAAGTGCACCACCATAGTGGACAGTGAGAATCCTTCTTGAGGCTAAATCATAAAGCAAAGCCGTATCTTTTTGATCTTCTATAAAATGAATACACATGTATGTTGTGTATACTCATAAGAATTGCCTCATTAGGGCAATTCTAATGAGTACACACAGCCTACCTTTTCGGGACCAAGGATTTGTTCAAGATAGAGGTAGTTCAAACAATTGTCTGTTTAAGATTATCGTCATTCCGGATCCTTTTCCCCATGTTCCAATGCATGTTTGTTTTATGATGGAAATAGTGATGGTATTGATTTTATTGCAAAACGCAAACCCCGCAATAGTTGGTACTCGATCGGTTACCCGAAATAGCAAAAAAAGGACTCCATTTTGAAATTTCTTGTTTCATGAAAAGGACTCTTACTAGAAATAAGGAGGGGCGTAATCAAGATAAAACACTTCGGTTTTGTAAATCAAAATATATTTTTTAATAGATCAATGTATGGTCGTATGGAGATGGGGTGGTACCAGATGATTAAGTCAAACTCGACCTTATGATTACATGCGATAATAAAGCACGCTAGGCCATATCATAGAAACACTTTATTCACTCAATTTCACTGCAATAAAAATATATTGCGCTATGATATGGTGATTACGTGCGCATTCACATAGAATTTGCTTGCACAATTGGTAACGGATTTTAACAACACGCATTATAATGACTTTTGATGCGCTTTAACTTCAGCGCGCCATTTCGGCGTACTACATATTTTTCTTTGCGCCTTTGGCTGGTGTGATGCGCAATTTAGCACAGGGGGCAACCCAGAAAAATGCTGCCTATGCACAAAAAGTTTTATTCTAGTGAATGGTTTTTAAAAAATCAAATATTTTCACTTTTTCCCCATAGTAAAAATGAATGCAAATTATGCAGAATCCTGTGGAGTAGGTAACTTGGAGGCAGATTTTCACCAAGTTCCATTTATTCATTTTTTTTTCTGAAATTTTTACAATTTTGTTGTGAAACTTCAATTATTGAAATTCAACAAAGTAAAATAACATTTTCTCAGACAAAAAAATCCAAAAAATCACTTTACTATAGAAAATTACAAAGGTCAGACCAATTTTTGGCTGTAAATTTATTCGATCTTAGTACACAATTTTAACATTACCCACCCTCTGATTTTATTCAGCTGATGACAAAATATACAGCCGTGTAGCCTAAAGTGGCGCATCTGCCAATGCTGCTCACTCACATATTTTCTCCCAAATATCCCAAAGTATCATTTTGTGATGAAACATATCAAAAGGTACATGGCCAGTACAATTTGCATGGGGAAGCAGATGTTTATTTCAAAATAATGAAGAAAAAACATTTTTTTAAATTCAGCTCAAATCCTTGTGCGCTGAATAGGCTGACAGCAGTGCTCTAAGATTGAATTTGTTACCAACTTCATATTTTCCCAACAAAAAGATTTAACATAATTACATTTCCCGTGCAAATTGTCTCCATTGAAGATGATATACAAGAAATGTCAAAATGTTCAAGGAAATATCTTAAAATGTCATCTGCAGAAAAACGTTTTCTGAGGAACAAGAAATGTCAAAACGTTCTCCAATATTTTAAAATGTCTATTGTCATCTGCAGACATCTTTACCCAGAGAGCTAAAGGTTAATACTAGTGTAGGGACTCATAAATAAAATCCTCCGCAACTGATCAGACTGTGCAAATGCATGGCATTGAAAGCCAGTATACTGATATTAACTATTAAGACATAAAAGCAAACATTATTAATACAAAAGTAATATATGGTTCTGGTATGTATGAACCCGTAATCATTTGAGAAAAAACAGATACAGAAAAGACAAATGGTTTCCGATATAGTCAATCAGAACTAAACTGTATCATTTAAAATAAAACACCAAACAAAAAAAAACATCTTTCCGGGAGATGTCAAAAGGACTGTAGCTCCACTGATGCTTCTAAGGATGATTTGTATAACATGTCACGTTAACTATTTATATATGCCAATTTTTTGCAACTCATAAAATATACATGCAAATAAAACTACTACGAACCTAACATATATTGCCAAACTTTTCCCATACTTCCTTATGCTAAATATAGATTGTAACAATCTAGATAATAATAAATCTTAGCCGGAAGGTTATACAAAAACCTGGAAATAATGAAATGTAAGTGTTCTAAGTATGCATAAAAAATTACCAAATGAAACGAATGTTTTTTATTCGTTTCCCTCTTTTTTTAACTTAACAGTTCTTTTCCTCAGTTAAGGGCCCTTAAAACAGCCCAGAACAAAGACGTTTACAAATGATGGACATGACAACAAAAATGGCGGCAACCGAGGATATTCGGCGATAAGTTTTCGCAACCATTTCCTGAATAAGTACATGTTCTGTGGGTTTAAAATCCTACATGGAAGTTTTACAAAGTTAAATTTCAACATTTGAAGGCATTTTTTATTCAACATCATTGCCTTTTGATACTCACTGTGATTTTTCTTACCTTCTGAATTGAAAATTGCGGGTTCTCAATGAACTCTGGGTGAATAATGCAGTATTATGGGAAATCCACCATTTTTACGTCATATTATTACTATGTTTGATTGGATGAGATGTCCACGCTTATCATTGGTGAAAAATGCCCAAAGTTTAAAATTTGATTGGTTAATTTTGTACATCGTTGATTGGCTACCTATACACCGATTTCAATCCATTTTCTAACACAAGCTTTACATAGGATTTTTGATGTGGTGGGGTAACTATATACCTGATTCCGCGTTGCAAAGTTCTTTTCAAGCAATGTTTGTTTCAAGCAGGTGTTTTGATTGATTTTTACTGAATTCTAAATCTGACATTTTCTTTTGCATAATTTGAGTCGCGGCAAGAGAATGAGGATCTGGACAAGGTTTAGCCTATGGATTAGTATATTCTACTGTCCTTTCAACATCTTTTGGAAAGTCGTTTTTTGCCTGGCGCTGTACACAAAAGAAGTAAATTTGCTTCATGATTTAATGCAAAACCATTTGTCGTAACTACCTATGCACAAAAAGTTTTATTCTAGTCATTGGTTTTTAAAAAATCAAGTATTTTCACTTTTCCCCATAGTAAAAATGAATGCAAATTATGCAGAAATCTGTAGGGTAGGTAACTTGGAGGCAGATTTTCAACAAGTTCCGCTTGATCATTTTTTCTGAAATTTTCACAATATTGTTATGAAACACCAATAATTCAATTTCTGCAAAGAAACATGAAAATTACTTTCTTAATCAAAAATTCCAAAAAATCACTTTACTATAGAAATTGCATAGATCAGACCAATTTTTGGCCATAAATTTAATTTTTGGGTACATATTTGAGAACAAAACACAGAAACAGAAAAGACAAATGGTTTCTGATAAGATATGGTCATTCAGAACAAAATATTTCCTTTTAAAATAAAACGCCAAGCTAAAAACGTCTTTCCGAGTGATGTCGAAAGGACAGTACTAGTTAATATTTAATATACTTAGGTTACACTTCGGTGATAAAATGAGTAGAGAAACAATGCCGCTAGAATTACTGACTGGAGTAAAATGAGGGATCAGGCCTGTTCTAAAGAAAAATCTAAAACGTTTTAAATATTTATGGAGAAGTTAAATAAAAATAATGAAATAAAAAAATAAAAAATAAAATAGACTAAAGAAAACTGACTACCCAGCGGGCACATGACATTTACACAACGTCGGCTCAACCTCGATGCAACGTCATGCATTGTTGAGGCGACATTGTAATAACGTCATGTGCCTGCTGGGTAGCACGAATGAAATATACATTTTTTTTTTCACTTCACGAGATGAAATAAAAGTCATATTCACGACAAACATTTGAATTTTCTTTTTTATTATATACATCACTTTCGGTAGAAGAGATGCAAATCTTGCATTTGCAAGGGGAGGTCTGACACGCAGTTTTGTCCCTTGGACGTCGACGCCATGACGTTCATGTTTTGTATGATGACGTTAGATATGACGTCAGAAACACGCACTGGCCTGTAAACAATAAAATAAAAAGAAAATTTACTCTTTTTCAGTGAATACCATAAAAATTTTGATCTCGTGTAATGAAAACATTCAAATTTTCACGAGTGCGAAGTAGTTCCAGATCTTATATTTTTCACTGCTCGGAGCAGTGAAAATATGTTTTATATTTTCACTAGTGAAAATATAACTTTTTCGAAATATGCATTTTATATATATGTGACTCGTCACGCGAAAAGGGACCTTCTGGGAAATTACGTCATTCAACGTAAATGACGTTCGAAAATAATGTTCACGCTAACGTCATTTGCCGATAATTGGATTACGTTGTGTCTAAATTGGTTTCGTTATTTACTCATATAGGGCGAAATGGTCTTCTTTTTTCAAGACAATTAAAATGTTCTGATTCTTCAGTGTTCGTATTCGAGTTTTGTCCCTTGTTCGAGTGACATGCGTGGCGGAATTTAAAAATAAACAGTAAAAATGTCGCAGTTGTCTTCCGCATCCGTGAAAGATCTGTTGCCTGAAGAAGACTGGCAACATTCCACATTAAATGAGAGGGTGGATAGGGGGGCGGGGATACGGGGATAAGGGGGGCGGGGGACGGGGTAAAGGGGGACGGGGATAAAGGGGGCGGGGGACGGGGGTAAAGGGGGCGGGGGAAGAGGGGGCGGGGGTAGGGGAATTTTTGGGGCGGGGGTTTTACCAAAATATGTTGTATTTTACCGATTTTACTCTTTTTTATGTACTTCAATGCAAAAACTGGGTATCAGAAGTATCTAATAGATGTATTAAAGTAGATTCAAATATATTTACAATGAATCCGGCGTTGATTTCACTTTACCGACGAGGAGTGTTCCACCAACCGTAGTTTACATTGAATTCGTTTACGTCCGATTTCGGTTTATCTCTAGTTGATTACTTCCCTTTGATTCCGAAAGTTCACAAAATAGCCGTTGTCGGTGGCAATCCACATTTTTAGAAATAGTTATTCGTCTGCCGAAGACAATCATTTTATTTGCTCATTGTTGGATAAGGACTTTGCGCTGTTCAAAAAAAAAGAAAAACACTTCAAGAACCAACATGAATTTCCCGATAGGTGTTCCAAACACAGAATATACACGTACGTTGCGCTTACAGTTGGGCAAGGCCTGCTATCCTTGCAGCAGATAAAGGTAGAGGGGGGGGGGGGGGGGTTATTCTGTTTCTTCACTTTCACTCATTTTTCTTTCTCCCCTGTCCCTCTCTTTCATCTCCTCTACTATCTCCTATCTCTTCTCCCTTTCTCTGGGAGATGACACAAAATGACCCACAAGGGTTGACGTGTCGTTAAACCCCAACTCAGTCAAATCAATCACATGTTGCCCGATGACAAAACACGGACCATTCACGGACTTACGGACCAATAAAAATTCCGTGTCCGTGGTCCATGAATAGTCTGTTATAATTGCAAAATATAGTAAACTTAACCGCTAATTGGTCCGTGCGTAGTCCGTGGTCCGTGAATAGTCCGTAATTAATCCGTAATTGGTGCATCGTACATCGGTCCGTTGTAGCAATCAGACCGTCTGTGAAGTCCTTGGTCCGTGAATGATCAGTTATGGTCCGAAAATTGGTCCGTAAATGGTCTGTAGCAGTTAATTGAAAACTACAAAATAACTAAATGATAAATCATAATTTTAATTACTTGTCTCGTATGACCTATAATCTAAACATCTGACTTTTTTTCAGATAACTTGACTTGTCGTGCTATCTGTATGATATTTTGTTACCTTAGATGAAACAGTTTTTGGCATTTGAACATAAAGCCAGAATCTGGCATGCGGAAGATACAAAACAGTGGAATTCCGGTCACTTTAAGCAAAGTGAATAAGTGAACTCAGGAACTGATACAGTTAGATCCACATCTAACCCCCAACATCAAAGGAAAAGACAGAAAAATACAATTAAGCAGCCACAAAATGAACAGATGGCAATCAGAGCTGGCAATTTTTTCCCAAAATGATGGCAACTCTCTTACCCAAACTTGTTGAAAGTAAAACATTAGAGAGTGAAACACTACATAACATTTAACAAAAAGTACCACAATGAAAGTACCGCCTCGGAACGGTCAGTAATGATTTACTCGGGGGCGCGCGTGTATGTGTGTATGTGTGTGAGGGGTGTGTGTGTGTGTGGGGGGGGGGGGGTGTAGGAGGTTAAGCAAGCTATACGGGATCCCAACCCTCGCTCTCATCTTCCATAGTGGTAAAAATGTAAAAAAAAAATATATTTGTTCGGTCCGTTTGGAGGTCTTCTAACTCATCCATTAATCATTACGGGCAAAAACAGGTCGCAGATAAAGCCTATAATGGAGCACAACAGATAATTTTCTGTGCGGGAAAACTGTTATGTTTTGATTCTCAAGTCCTTTGATAAGATGATTTCTCATTTTAGAGACAGTATATGGTATGCCACCAGGATCAATTCCATTTCGGATGCTGACCATATTTGCAATGGTGTAAAACCACAGTCATTTGTATTCGTTTCTACAGAGCATTTAAAGTGTCTAACAAAGATTTTCGGCAAAGGGCTAAACATCATGTTTGCAATTGCTATTTCAACGGCAGCTGAAATGTTAGTAACGTCTGCACTATCATACAAGTTGACAATATCATCGTCGCTGTTGAATTTCGAGAAACAAATCCAGTGCAGACCTACATCATTAGGATGGGCATCAAAAATATGTACAATTTGATTACTTCAAGGTACATGTAGGTATCTATGACAATGTAACGTCACGTTATCCATAACGTCACGTTATTCCGATTTTGATATTAATTACTCCTATTTTTTTCATATATCATAAGTGGCGTCCGTAATTTAAATAACGGTCCGTTCTTTGTCAAGTCCGTGAATAATAGGTCCGTGGTTTGTCAAGTCCGTGAATTGTAGGTCCACGGTTTGTCAAGAGATCCGTGAATAAATGGTCCGTATTTTGTTATGAAGTCCATGTATTGCCAATAGGTCACGAGTCATTGTCCGTAAGTGGTCCGTGTTTTGTCAAACACTGCACAAGTTCGACATTTAACTCTCAGTTTTTGAGAAAACCACAAAAAAGATGATTGTTCTCACTGAACCCAAGTATAAGACCATGCTAATCAAAAATATTAAAAGAAGATACATATTTACATGGTATTCTTGAGTTTTGATTTCAGTAATTAATACGACTGTGTTTGTGCCAATGTGGATCAGTTTAGGCCCGGACCTAGGTCCGCCACATTTATTTCTTGACCATGGGTCATATGCAGGCCCTTACGCAGACTTTTGAAATGGAGGGTGCAAATCTTTAGCTTTTCTGTAAAGGGGGTGCAAATGCTAAGGAAATACCGATTTGGGGGCAAAAAATAGGGGTGTAGTTTGGGGTCAAAATCTGCATGACTGTATATTGCATAGTCGTGTTTGAATTTAATTATAGCGTTGGAGATATTAAAAATTCTGATTTAGGGGAGGGAATAGTTTGCTTCGGGGAGGGAAGTGGGGGTAAGGGGGGAGGTAAATGGGGGAAAGGGGGGAGGGAAGTGGGGGAAAAGGGGGAGGGAAGTGGGGATAAGGGGGGAGGGAAGTGGGGAGTGCCTACCCCCCTGTCCACCCCCTCTTAAATGCACGCTTAATTGCATTTAAACAATTACATAGTTTTCGAAGGACATAAATTTCAATTTTGTAAGTGTTTAACCACATTATTATGTCACAAGCACCCCATTCACTTACCAAATTAAAATTGATACGTGAGCACTACGTCATAATTGAATATCGATTATTATCATATATACATTTATAAAAGCAGAACCATGTCATCTTTGGTAGTGTATTGGATACGTATCTCGCCTTCAGATCCCGCGGTCCGGCGTTCAAACCTACCGGAATTATTGTTATTATTATTATTTTTTTTTTTTTTTGCATTTCATTGTTTTTTCTTTTTTGTTCACGTTATTTTCTTTTATAATATTTTTAAGAATGTATTGCAAAACTATTAAAAACAGAAGACTGGAAACATTCCACATTAAATGCACACTTTATTGCATTTTAACAATTGTGAATGTTTCATAAACTATTTCCAGTAAATAGGGGAAATTATGTTTAAAAGTATTATTAGAATCGGCATTCAGGCAACAAGTGACAAACTAGTACCTAGCGACCATTTCATTTGTCTGTTGATATGTATGTGTAGTCTGTCTCCGCCCAAACAAGCTACTTAACTCAGTACGAAAAACACATGGACCCTTGTGACAGTGCACTCTTTCATTTCTCCAAAACTAGCCGTAAAAAATAGTGTGTTTCGCTGACCCGACCGACCCTGTTTCAAACACTCGAATCTGCTATTTTTTATCAGTAAAAATGCAAAATAAAAAAGTTAAGCACTGACCCTCAACAAAATACCTGTATTTTCATAAAATTACAGGCCCGACCCTGTTCTTTTCTGGAGAAAAAATAGAAAGAAAAATAAAAAAAAAAAGAAGAAAAAATTCTCCTACCTACCGACCAATTTTTTTTTTCAGTATGTTAGCGGAAACATAGCTATTCTTTTACGCCCTATCATTTTTTTTTTTGATGATTTCTTTTTCTTATTAATACTCCAAACATAGATTGTGGGTGGTCTTTAGGACCGCCTGATTGAGGTAGTTCTAACGAGTACCCACAACCTATGTCTAAGAGCAGAAATAAGAAAAAAATATTGTATACACCTACCTGAGATATGTCAGCAAAATAACAATTTAATAATCAGCAAAATAACAATTTAATAATGTGAAATATGTCAGCAAAATAACAGTTTAATAATGAAATCTGTCAACTGTTCTGAAGCTGAGAAAAGTGCCCAGCTTGTCAAACAAGAGTAGCATTTAGTCCTTGCAATGTCGTAACTATTTCAAGCTGCAATGTGAAAATTCAAGTTCATACTGGAATTCTCTGACAGAGGATGAAAAGAAGTCAGATGATGTACTAGATGGAGCGTTACACATTTCCTTTGATTATGCCCAAAATATGCTTATCCTCCACAGCCCCCAACAAGTCGGACCTATATATTTCAAAACTCCTCGGAAATGCCATCTGTTTGGACTTTGCTCCAAATCATTACCCTAGCAAGTTAATTACCTCATTGATGAAGCTGAGCATACTGGCGAGGGTACAAATGAGACTGTGAGTTATCTTCATAATTATTTCAATTCTGACAACACTGTTAAATGCAATGATCTGAATCTTCACTGTGATAATTGTCGTGGACAAAATAAGAAAAATGCTGTTGTCCTGTAACTTTGTTATAGAACATTGAAGGGTTTTAAGTTCAAATATTGAGCTGTCGTTTATGTTGCCATACCGTACGAGATTTGGTCCAGACTGGTATTTCAGTTTGGTTAAATTGAAATACAAACATAGCCATATAAGTTCTGTTTCACAGTTAGCGCGAGTAGTTTTACTATCTACAACCAAGGAGATTAATGTACCGCAGCTTATGACTGATCCAAGCTCGGGAAACTCTATTGTGACAGTTAGAAAATGGAAGATATTTCTGGAGAAGTATTTCAAGAAAATTTCAACTTTGACGAAGTATCATCACTTTCGTTAATGACGGCTTCAGAACCTGGTGTAAAAACCGGTCTTTAGGGTTTCCAATCAGGCGGGACAAAAACCAGCCTGCTCAGTCTCAGAATCCCTTAAGTGGCAGGAACTGGTTTGACATACAGTCCCCTAAGCAATCATACTATCAAAAAAGCGAACAACAAAGGCGCTGATCAGTCTGCAGATGCGCATTCTGATCAGGTCGCGCCTTTTGTTCTTCGTACATGTTATTTACAGGGTTTCTCGCGAGGAGGCTCAAAATCGGTTAACTCCATAGCTGCAGACTATACAACAGTATGCCAGATATCCCAAAGAAATGCCTAATAATTACTTAATGTTAAGAAAATAAATCTATTATTGTTTTGAAATGCCTTTTAGATGTTTTCTTTCATTATTACCTGTTACTTTACTGGTAACAATTTCACGGTGGGTAGCCATAACGGATCCTGAGTGATCAAATCGCTCATAACGCCTCCTGCGGGATCAAGTACCGGATCCTGCGTGGATTTTGTGTATACACATACGCACTGTGACCTCTTTTCACCCTCAAAAAGAACACGCCTTGAGCTGGAAGGTAAACACTGAAATTCTTACGGGACTTTAAAGGAATTATAGTATTTATTTGCAATGTTTGTGATGAAGTATGCAGAGAAGTCTTTGCAGGAGATGATGCACAATTGTCAGGTATCCCGATGCAAAACGATCAGTCGCACATAAAAAGCGAAATTTATAACGTCTGTGGCCATACAACCAGGCACAAGTTATTCCAAGAGACATACAATAATCATCAATGACATTTTTTATGTGTTCCGAATTAAAGTTTGAGAAAAAATCCGAGTATTTAAACAAAATGTGTGACAATACACGGAACGGCTCCTGGGTGATTTTGGCACCAACTCCTGTGTGATTCTTCTTGTATGCTGGCACCAAATCCTGAGTGATGATGTTTATTTTGATGACTTCGACAGCGAAACTGGTCACGGAATAAATGGCACAGCACAATGCCCGACCGGGACTAGAACCCAGGAGCTCTGTCATACCATGCGAGCGCTCGAGCCAGACGATCGACCCGTGACAATTTCCCTTTGCTTAAATAGATTCGTCCGCGAATCTGCTCGGAACCGTTTAGGTACCAACAAGACGAGACTGTCCCTTTGCCGGAGCACGGACCCACACTGAGCCACCAAATGCCACGGGGGGTGGGGGGGTGGGGTGGGGAGGGGGGAGTGGATGGAGCACAATGCCCGACAGACCTCTCGCATACCGTGCGAGCACTTCCTGCATTTTATAACAGGATAGCTATTGTTTGTTAGTTTGTGTTGAGGTTTTACGGCCCACTTAACCCAATGGGGTCATGTCGAGCGCAGTTAGTTTACCTAGCCACACGTTTACTGGGCGGCTTAGTCCTCTAAGCCGTTAACCAGTATTGTGCACATTCTTTCGCCTGAAACTGACAACTGCCCTTCTGGAATCAACGGAAGGGAGAGAATGACCGTAGAAAATATTTCATGATCAATCTCCATGAAAGAGAATAGCTATCGATGCGAATTTAAAAAAAAAAAAGACAAACAAACTATTCAGCCCGACGAAATCTTGCTTTATCACTCAAGATGTTTTAATAAACTGTCCAAGAACCTTGAGGAACATAACATCTCTTTGACAAAGGAGGCTTGCAATTACAACCTGAATTACATTAGGCAGAACGTTTCCCTAGGCCTCGAACTTTTAACAGTCGTCTTTTTTAAAATGCTACGAATTTATTGAAATATGGTTTCAGATATCATAATGTCTGCGCTTCTTAATCGAATCCAAAATACACCTATAATCACCGTTGATTATGAAACGAGTCGTAAAAGGCATTTTCTTCATCCACTCGAGTTCTTGAAAGTGGCGCGCGAAAAGATACTTCAACTCGACTTGCATGACCATCACGTGTTTCTTTTGCAAAAATCATGTCGAAGGAAAGAGAGCAGAAAATGATATGAATTGACTTTAATACCACAGCGCATGTGTAGCATAATTTCAGGAGAATAAATAGTTTGTGCCAGCGAACATCAATTCCTACAATTTACATGTGCTTCCAGCAAGGACACGGACCAGTCTGCGGATGTACAGACTGATCAATGTCTTCACTGGCGCATGCAAAAGTATTGGGTTCCTGTAGGCAAGGCTGTAAATTAATAAAAGTTTTTGTCCCGTCATTCGTACCCCATTCTCAGTAGGAGGGGCAGTAGTTACAAATACCTACTGTCTGGTAAATAGTGCAGACCCAGATCTGACTGCTCGGTCTGACTGCGCACTGTACACTTTATTCAAATTCAGATATGCTGCAGTTACAGTTATAGTTGGTTGGGGGTTACCGACAGTTTCCTATTCTCGACTTTACTTTTTATTCGACTGTCGTATTAATGACAGCAGACTTTTATCCGTTTCTGATCAGAGTCTACACTGTTTTGAATTCCGATTCCATCTAGACATACTGATCAGATAGTTAACTTAGTAAGTATAGCAAGCTGTTACATGTAGCTGGGTTTCTTTAATGCCCAGATTACATGAAAAACTACAGCGCCAGCCGTACAGCGCAGTCGGATTCGCCTTTCACTAGAGATCAGGAGGTCGCGGGTTCGATCTCGCTAGTACTTCATGTCTTTCTATGATAAAAAAAAAAAATCCTTCCACCGCTGATTCACAGGGCAGCTGTCAGTAGGTGATGGAAAGATGGGCGCCTAGTACTGGTGAACGGCTTAGAAAGTGTTATCTTGTCCAGGTAAAAGTGTGGTTAGGGTCACCGGGCGGACTCTTAATCCATTAGGTTTCTCACCGCTGTATTTCGAGCCTCGCTCGGGTCATATGTGGGAAAGCCAAGTTCTGCTTACGGAAGGCAGGTGGTTTTTTCCCCGGGGTCCTCTGGTTTTCGCCCATCTTTGATGAACGATCGGCTCGAAAATACTGAAATATTCTTGAAAGGGCCGTAAAACCCAAATCCCCCCCCCCTCAAAAAAAAAAGTCACCGGCCGTCCCTACTATGTCCTAAAATGTGTTGACTGGGACGTGAAACCGTGAAACCTCATTACAAACAATCAAAACCTATTCAGTCGACCTGATTTTTTATGTTGATTTGTCGATACACCGTACCAAGTAGAGGAACTACAGCAATATACAACCTACTTTCCACACTCGCCACTTTGTTCTGCATGTTTTTTTGTTTTTGTTTTTGTTTTGTTTTTTTTTTTCCGAGGATTTCGCCCAGATAAATGAAACGCAAGTGATCAAACGTACTTCGACCTTTGCTTTGCGTCAATATAATTTTAACATTTCAAAAATCCTATCATATTTTCAAAAAATAATTAAAGTCCAGATAAGTGGCAAGAATGTCCGTTTTTACATGGATTCTGTTAGGGGGGAAATGATTTTGGTGCTAGACTTTTAGCAAAGTCGATCGTTTAGCTATGGCTTGCGTTGGCAGTAGTATGGCCGCTGTTGTTTTTAAGTGTCTGCAAATTCAAACAAGCATTTATATTCATTAGAAATATCAGTGTTACTTATCGTAGGGGTAGGGTCGGGTAGAGCAGGGTTAGGGTTAGGAGTGGGGTAAGGGTAGGGTAGGGAAGGGTAGAGAAGGGGTTGGTAGGCTAGAGGTAGTGTAGCGGTAGGATAGGGGTTGTAGTAAGGTAGGGTTTGTGTAGGGGAAGGTTAGGGGTAGCGTTAGGGTAGGGTGGGGGTAGGGGAAGGGTAGGGGAGCGGTAGGTAGGATAGCGTAAGGGTAGCAGTAGTTTGGATGGAGTAGGGGTAGGATAGTGATAAGGGTTGGTAGGGTAAGGAGTGAGGTAAGGGTAGGATAGGGCAGGGCAGGATAGGGTAGGGTAGAGTAGGGTAGGGTTAGTGTTCTTATATATTCACAATTCTTCAACATGCTATTCTAGTCTTTTCATTCCCTGATAAATTTATATACCGCATGGCACCACACCACACATTGGATGAACGAGTTACGTAATGCAAACGTTACGGATCGATTTGTAGCGATTCCCTATGCAGTGGTACGTTACCAAAAAGCGATTCGCAACGATTCGCAATAGTGTTCAGAGCTGTGTCGCACAAAGCGCTCTCTGAAACAGACCTTTGCATATCAGCCAGACAAAACAAAATGGCGCTGTCAGTGCCCGTTTTAAAACATTAAATGTTAAATGAAACTTTTTTTTTTTTTGAAAATGAAGTTGACCAACTAAATCATAAGTTTATATTTATTCTTTTGTTATTAGATCTATAGCGATATTTTACTAATGATCGAACATCATATTTTAGATAAAGTATTATGGTTGTAATGACTATGCCGCAGATACGATCTTATATGTTCAGCAAGATACCGGTAAGTGCAGCAACGCTTCGGAACTGTATTTGATCTGATGTGGTATGGTGCGGTGCATACATTTTTGTCATTCCCTATTAAACTGGTGGTAAGAAATTAACTGGTTGTCAAAGCCGATTATGTTTCACAAAAACGGACAATGGTTAGTAAAAAGCACATTACATAATCACATAGGATCCGGTGCCAGATGATCACATTACAGCCCGTGCCACAGAAACGTCTTTTTATCCCTGATCCCGCAGGATCCGTTCCTCTATGAATTCTACAACACGGTGATAAAATGCATTATAAACGATAACGGTTCGATAAAGAAACAACAGGATCTTCATTTTTAAGAGAATAAAGTATAAGGAAGAAGCCAGTGAATAGCCATTTGTCTTGAAATGGTTTAAACAATAAAATTTCAGTTTTAAATGCCGTGTGTTATGGACAAAAATAGCCACACGGCATAAATTCCAAGATCCAGACAGAAATATGTTTCTTCAATAACATTTATTGTTTGCTCAAACTTATGCCTGTTCTCTGTAAGGTTCCGTGAGATAAATGTTTTGTTATAACTCACGCTTTTTTGTCAGAAAAATCGACCCGAAACTGAGTAGCCATCTTTTTAGTTTCAAAACAATCACCCAGGAGCCGGTACTTGATCCCGCAGGAGGCGTTATGAGCGATTTGATCACCCAGGATCCGTTATGGCTACCCACCGTGAATTTGGTGACGTAACTTATGATGTCGAATTGGTATTCTGTGACGTTATTACGTTTAGGGTACCTATGTTTAAGATAGTGTAAATCTGAAACCCTTAGGAGTTTTTTTTATTTATTTTGGTGTCAATTTGTTTTTAAAATACCAACATATTTGAAATTATTAATAACTCATTTTCGCCAAAAAATCCCAGAAGGTCCCTTTTCGCGTGACGGGTCACACACACACACACACACACACACACACACACACACACACACACACATATATATATATATATATATATATATATATATATATATATATATATATATATATATATATATACACTGCTGTCGGCCTATTCAGCGCACCTAAGGATTTGAGCTGAATTTAAAAATTGTTCGCTTGACCAGTTTTAATTTTTAAATGTACTAGAACGAAGAACAATTTATTATAAATAAAACAAGTTTATTTTTCATTTAATTTCTTCTTCAAATTTAGCTGATAATAATCCCTCAACTTCATCACCCCTTGTTTGTGTGTCATAAAAATTGTCTGCCAATGTCGCGCACCTGTTAGAATTTTGCCTGTTGCATTAGATATCAAGAATGTTTTTAGATTAAAGATGCATTTTTATGATCACTAATCAATTTAGAATATATTTGTGCCATTTTCATTGTTCACACTGACAAAACCACCTTTTAAATTTCACATTCAGGGAAAAGGGCCCTTTGGTTTTAGTGAAAACAACATTTTCCCCATTAGTTTTAAATAAACTCCTGATTCCCCATGCAAATTGTTATGACCATGTACCTTTTGATATGTATCACATACGCCCACAAAATGATACTTTGGGATTTTTGGGAGAAAATATTTGAGTGAGCAGCATTGGCAGATGCGCCACATTAGGCTACACGGCTGTATAAATAAATAAATAAATAAATAAATATATATATATATATATATATATATATATATATATATATATATATATATATATATATATATATATATATATATATATATATATATATATATATATATATATATATATATTATATATATATATATATAAAGTAGCCCTCAAATATTCTTAAACTTGAGTAAAAAGAATGAAAAATAAATAAATAAATAAACAAATATAAAAAAGTCCAAATGAAAATAATAAAGAGAATAATAAGCCTAATCTATGTTTCACTGATTAGAGAAAAATCCAGACACCACCCCATCATCGCAACACACACAAAGCCACCCATCTAGACCCTGGAAATGGGGTCACAGTATTTCATATGAATAGCGAATGTCCAGATCAGGATGTGCATCTACAAAATCAGGTGAGATCGGCTACTTTCCTGGTCCTCCGTGGGCTATATATAGGCCAGTATACAAAGTTCTGTGGTTGCAAACGGACATGGGTGGCTTTGAATAAACTGCGCGAATGCACAGATCTATGGGCCTTTCAGACCACAATATTGTGAAGTCTGTTGTCAATTTTCAGTAGAGTAAAGATGCCCGATCAATAACCTTTGGTGACCTTTGTTTTTTGCATGGTAGATGTTACTATAATTAGTAACTTGATACCCGATCGGGCATCATTTGATCATTTTTTCTAGTACTCGCAGAAAACGGAAAAAAAAAATGTATCACAGTTTTTGACGAATCTCCACCAAATTTTAGGAGCTTAAAGATGAATAAATTATCTACTTTTGACCTTTCAGAATTTATTTATTTATTTATTTTTTTTATGCCTCGAAAAAAACGTTATTAAGGTTTAAAATCAATAGGCCTATTTCTTTTTTGCACTGCTGTGTATCCCGTTCGGGAGCACATGACATTTCTGATATTTGTTTGTGTTGAGGTTTTACGGTCCAGTCAACTAATGGGGTCATGTTTTACGCGGTCAGTTTACCTAACAACACTTTAACTAGGCAGGCTTAGTCCTCTAAGCGATTATTGCACATTCTTTTGCCAGAAACTGACAACTGCCCTTCTTCAATCAGCGGAAGGGAGAGAATGACCGTAGAAAATATTATATGATCAAATCTCCACGAAAGAATGTTGCTGACCCGGCTGGCAGAAACGTCTGATATTTTTACCTGATATATAGGGACATAAAAAAAAAAAAAAAAAAAACTACAGTTGCATACATTCATTAAATCATTACATAAATGATTAGCTGCAAGTTCATGAGGTTAGAATACGATGTCAGTCAAAACTTGTTCAGCAGCTATAAGTCGGAATGGGGTGTGTATATATATATTCATTGATGTATCCGTGCTCCGGAACTCCACTCTGGTAAATCGAGGACTCAATTCCATTACGTTTTAGAAATCCAATGACATGTATCCTGGAAAAACTTGCACAGTAAAATTACAGTCTGCACGGGTAGAAGTTTGATTTGATTAACGAAGATCTAGGAAAGTATCAATCCCATATGTATGTCTTCTTATCCAACGAATCTCGGCACTGAGATTTGTAAGAGAGGACGATAAAATTGTTTTCCTTGGTAACCATAACGAAAATGGCTAGAAGGCCTAAAAGTAATTGGCGAAATGGGTAACGAGAGCTCTAAGATTTTCGGTTAGCAATACTGTTAGCCTAAACTGATTTTCTACAACTGATATACTGCATGCAATCACTTTTGGAGAAAGGAAAATTGCTAGTTGCATTTATATACGAGAAACGAGAGAGAGAGAGAGAGAGAGAGAGAGAGAGAGAGAGACAGACAGAGAGAGACAGACAGAGAGAGAGAGAGAGAGCGCGCAAACAAACCTGCACAAACTGCACACTAAAATATACTTTAATATATCGTTTCATCTGTCAACAGAAAAGTTTACGATAAATGGCTGGTGACAGACGTCTGTCACCAGCAAATTTAACGCGAATTGGCTGGTGACAGACATCTGTCAGCAGCAAATATGACGTGACTTGGCTGGTGACAGATGTCTGTCACCAGCAAAGTTCACGCGAATAGGTTATTGACAGACGTCTGTCACCAGCCACTCCGATTTTAAAATTGAAAAGATCACAAAATAAATAAAAGTCATTAGTCAGTAATGCGAGACTGAAGACATACTTCTGCTGGAAGAGTTTGAAAACTTGCAAAACATTTCTAAAAATTGCAGTCAACACATCAGTGACGTCAAGATAAAGTGAGACACATTGCGTCGATGTGTCATTGACTTTTGTGCAGTACATGAAAATATCCCAGTAAGCATTCTACATAAATCTATAGCGGGCCGTTATCGGCGCGTCAGGGTAGCTGACGGGCCGATAACGGTCCGTTATATAGATTTATAAAGAATGCTAGATGGGATTGTTGCAGCATTTAGTTTCTCATACAAACATATATCTCTTGTCTATTTCAAAGCAATCGTTAAGAAACAAAATATGCCAAAAGCCGTAATAAACTCTGATAAAAATAATCATTTGTGGACAATTTTCATTTTCTGATAGTTCAGAAACCATAACTTTCTAAAAGGCATTGATCTATGTTGTTCTGAAGTTATTGTGAATGCTAGTATATGGCAAATGGTGGAAAACTTATGCACTTTTCACTGCAGTTCGGCCAACTGATTTCTATACATCTTGCACAGGTTTGATTTGTTTGTTTTTAAGAATGTAGGTTGGTCTATACACGCATTGATGACTGAAAATTAATCAGAACTCAGTAATGCTATAGCTGAAACAATATCCCTTTAGAAAAAAAAAATGAAGTTCACTGAGATATCTGATATAGCCCATGATACAATGTATACTTGACATATTCCCAGTCAGCATTCTACGTAAATCTATATCGGGCCGTCATCGGCCCGTCAGGGTAGCTGACGGGCCGATGACGGCCCGATGTAGATTTACGTAGAATGCTAGCTGGGTTTTCACCTGTGCATATCTAAAGTTTTTGAGAACATGTATACATAATACATATGTAGTTATCTAGAAGCCTATTTACAACATATTTTGTTTCCGTTTCGGGAGAAATAATATTAAAATTTTAAACCCCAATCATTTTTAAAGGCACTTAAAAACTCTGAACAATCAAAGGTTTTTAAAACTTCAAAGTCAGTATGCAACTTGAATCTTGATTGTTTATCCCGATCAGGTAACATAATTTACAGTGTCCCTAAACGGGATGTACTGTTTCCCAATCGGGTATCACAAATGTCATGTGTTCCTGAACGGGATACACAGCAGTGCAAAAAAAAAAAAAAAAAAAAAAAAAAAAAAAAAAAATTGATTTTAAACCTTCATAACTTTTTTTCTAGGCACTTAAAAAAATTTCTGAACGGTCAAAAAGTTAGATAATTTATTCATCTTTGTGCTTCTAAAATTTGGTGGACATTCGTCAAAAAGGTAACCAAAAGTTATTGATGCCTGATAGGGCATCTTTACTCTACTAATATTAAGCCCAAACTTAATATGCAGCAACCGCAATCATTTCTCTATAGACAAGAGGACCATGATGGTCCTATATCGCTCACCTGAGCAAACAGCTTTGCACACTTACTGTTGAAGTTTCAGCCAAGTTCACTGCTCTAAGATTTTTGTATAAATTTTATAGCCCTGCTCCCCAGCGGCCATGTTTTTTTTTCATGCATCATGATGGCTTGAACTGAATCTTGAAAGAGGATCACCAAAGGAACACTTCTGCCATACTGAAATCGGTCCAGTGGTTTCTGACAAAAAGATTTTTAAAATGTTTCATATAGCTGTATAGGGAAAATAAGCCCCACCCCCTAATGGCCATGTTTTTTGACGAATCATGACTGCTTGAACAAACTTGGTAGAGGGTCACCATAGGAACATTCCTGCCAAGTTATATTGAAATCGGTCCAGTGGTTTCTGACAAGAAGATTTTTAAAGTTTTCTATTTAGATATATAGGGAAAATAATCCCCACCCCTTGCAGCCATGTTTTTGATGAATCATGATTGCTTGAACAATCTTGGTAGAGGGTCACCAAAGCAACATTCGTGCCAAGTAATAATGAAATCAGATAGGTGGTTTCTGACATGAAGAATTTTAAAGTTTTCTATACAGATATATACGAAAAATAAGCCCTGCCCCCTGGCAGCCATGTTTTTTGATGTATCATGAGGGCGTGAACAATCTTAGTAGAAGGTCACCAAAGCAACATTCCTGCCAAGTTACATTGAACTTGATCCAACAGTTTCTTAAGAGAAGATTTTTAAAGTTTTCTATATAGATATATAGGGAAAATATGCCCCGCCCCCTAGCGGCCATGTTTTTTGACAAATCATAACGGCTTGACCAATCTTGGTAGAGGGTCACCAAAGAAACATTCCTGCCAAGTGATACTGAAATCGGTCCATTGGTTTCTGAAAAGAAGATTTTAAAAACTTTTCTATATAGATACACAAGGAAAATAAGCCCCGCCCCCTGGCGGCCAGATTTTTTGATGAATCATGATAACTTGAACAATCTTGGTAGAGGGTCAACAAGGAAACATTTCTGCCAAGTTTAATGAAATCAGTCCAGTGGTTTCTGACGAAGATTTTTATTTTAAAGTTTTCTATATAGATATATAGCAAAATTAAGCCCCGCACCCTGGCAGCCACGTTTTTTGACAAATCATGACGACTTGAACAATCTTGGTAGAGGGTTACAAAAGAAACATTCCTGCAATGTTATACCGAAATCGGTCCAGTGGTTTCTGACAAGACGATCATTATATAGATATATAGGGAAAATAAGCCCCGCCCCCTAGCGGCCATGTTTTTTGACGAATCCAAATGGCATGAACAATCTTGGTAATGGATCACCAAAGGAACACTTCTGCAAAATTATATAGAAATCGGACCAGTGGTTACTGAAAAGAAGATTTTTTTAAAGTTTTCTATAAAGATGTAAAGGGAAAATAAGCCCCGCCCCCTGGCGGCAACGTTTTTTGACGAATCCAAATGGCTTGAACAATCTTGGTAGAGGATTACCAAAGGAACATTTCTGCAAAATTATATTGAAATCGGTCTAGTGGTTTCTGACAAGAATATTTTTAAAATTTTCTATATAGATTATATAGGGAAAATAAGCCCCGCCCCCCCTGGCGGCCATGTTTTTTGACGAATCCAAATGGCTTGAACAATCTTGGTAGAGGATCACTAAAGGAACATTTGGGCAAAATCATATTGAAATCGGTCCAGTGATTTCTGACGAGAAGATTTTTTAAGGTTTTAGTTAAAAAATCTATTTCTAGCTCCTGTGACCTAGATATGCAATGAACCGGAACAATTTGAACAACTTTGAAAGAGGATCAACTAAGGATCATTCCTGTGAAATTTGGTCAAAATCCAATCAGTAGTTTAGGAGGAGAAGATTTTTTAAAGTTTTCTATATAGATGTAAAAGGAAAATAAGCCCCGCCCCCGGCGGCCATGTTTTTTGACGAATCTATATGTCTTGAACAATCTTGGTAGAGGATCACCAAAGGAACATTTCTGCAAAATTATATTGAAATCGGTCTAGTGGTTTCTGACAAGAAGGTTTTTAAAGATTTCTACATAGATATATAGGGAAAATAAGCCCCGCCCCCCCCTGGCGGCCATGTTTTATGATGAATCCAAATGGCTTGAACAATCTTGGTAGAGGATTACCAAAGGAACATTTCTGCAAAATTATATTGAAATCGGTCCAGTGGTTTCTGACAAGAAGATTTTTAAAGTTTTCTATATAGATATATAGGGAAAATAAGCCCCGCCCCCCCCCCCCCCCCCTGGCGGCCATGTTTTTTGACGAATCCAAATGTCTTGAACAATCTTGGTAGAGGATGACCAAAGAAACATTTCTGCAAAATTATATTGAAATCGGTCTAGTGGTTTCTGACAAGAAGATTTTTAAAGTTTTCTATACAGATATATAGGGAAAATAAGCCCCACCTCCTCGCGGCCATGTTTTTTGACGAATCCAAATGTCTTGAACAATCTTGGTAGAGGATCGCCAAAGGAACATTTCTGCAAAATTATATTGAAATCGGTCCAGTGGTTTCTGACAAGAAGATTTTTAAAGTTTTCTATATAGATATATAGGGAAAATAAGCCCCGCCCCCTGGCGGCCATGTTTTTTGACGAATCCAACTGGCTTGAACAATCTTGGTAGAGGATCACCAAAGGAACATTTCCGCAAAATTATATTGAAATCGGTCCAGTGGTTTCTGACGAGAAGATTTTTTAAGGTTTTAGTTAAAAAATCTATTTCTAGCTCCTGTGACCTAGATATGCAATGAACCGGAACAATTTGAACAACTTTGAAAGAGGATCAACTAAGGATCATTCCTGTGAAATTTGGTCAAAATCCAATCAGTAGTTTAGGAGGAGATGTTGTTTAAAGATTGTGAACGGACGGACGGACAGACGGACGACGACGACGACGGATGGTGAGTGATCACAATAGCTCACCTTGAGCCTTTGGCTCAGGTGAGCTAAAAAGCTGATTGGGAGTCCTTTAGAGATTTCATTAGGTCCTTTGGCACCACATTTCTTGACATTTTAAGGGGAAATCAACTGATCAGGCATGGTCCGAATTTAAAGATATCACCCATGAGGGCATAAGAAAATTCATTCCCTCTTAACTTGTTGGGTCTAAAAAGCATCTCCCCTGGAGAACCATTCGTAAACGAAAGAGGGATATATAAAAAAAATGGATAAAACTTATCAAAAGTTCAAACGTTGTAAATCTCCAGAAAGCAGAAAAAAAGGTAAGAGAAAAGTCAAGGGAGTGCCACAATCACAAACCGCAGCTCTTCCAAGACACCAAGAGGAAGAGAAAACAGACAAAACCAAACAACCGCAAATCGAACAAATGTATGAAAAGCACTAAGATTAGCTCTCTCTTCCCCAAGCGAGGTAATCACAATGCTAAAAGGACTGAAAAACACAAGAACAAAATAACATAAGGTAAGACATAAAACAAATCGCCTCGTAGAATAAACCACAAAGCAACAAAGAGTAAGACTAACACCGGGACCACCGCCTTAGATAGGTCAGTAGAATAAACCACCGGGGGGGGGGGGGGGTGGGGGCGTGGTTTAAAGCGCTTTTACAGCTAGCCAACTTCACCCTGGATCCCGATGCTACTCTTAATACAGAAATACATAAAAAAAAATCGGTTCGCATAAAGGCTCCCAACTCAGTCTATGCATCAAAGCGAAAACATAAGAATGAAATTAATCACAATGATAAACAAAGACGAGTACTCATGGCTAATTCTACTGTATGCCAGAGTAAATGAAAACCAATAGATGAATCACGGCGGGCCAAGCCAAAGACATATCGTCAAGCCCAAAGACACTGGTTAAAATTTTATGAAGAGGCCGTCATTGAGTCTGAGTTCCGAACCGCCGTCGTGAAGCACAGCCATCAACAATGATTGGGTTGACAACTAGGCATGTTTTACATTAATTTCTCAATGTAAAACATGCAGTTAGATACAAAATTAAACGCTAGTATGAGAACTATCTTGAAGGTATCCTGGAATTAAATAATCCAGATGATGACATCCAGGATTCTAGTAAGTCTCTTCAGAGATGGTGAGTCTACTGCCACTTCCAATGTTGATAAGGCCAATGCTCTCAATCGACAGTTTAATTCCGTCTTCTCATCCAGATCTGTCTTAGACATAGTCAAGCTGTGCCTGGGCGTGTTACTCGATGGTATATCATCTGGTCTGGATTTATTGGTACTTGACCACTTTAAATCCAAGGTTCCGACAATGCCAGATATAGAACTATATCATAGTTCAGGTGCCTTCGTATTTCAAGCAGCCCACAGCGGTTAGTGGAGTCCGCAAACTCTTGACTGGATTAAACCCTTCCAAGGCCAGCTGGTCCGGATGCCATAAAGCCAATTGTTTTAAAGGAACTCGCAAACGAAATAGTCCCAGTTATTACACCTATTTTTCAGTTGTCCTTGGAGACAGGTACAGTTCCAGCAGATTGGAAAACTGCCATTGTCAGTCCCTTATTCAAGAAAGGTGACAAAGGTAATCCGGCCAACTACCGTCCAATATCACTGACGTGCTTCCTGTGTAAAACCATGGGGCACGTCATTGCATCTTATCTGACCAGGCACTTTGATAAACATAATGTATTCTATGACTTACAGTATGGATTCCGTGAACGCAGGTCTTGCGAAACCCAACTGATTCAACTTGTTGAGGATCGTTCTAGATCACTGACAGAGGGTAAGCAAACTGACCTTATTCTGCTTGATTTTAGTAATGCCTTCTACAAGGTGAATCATCTCAAACTGCTCTGTAAACTCCGGGTACATGATGTTCAAAGTAATGTCTTAAATCGGATCAAATCCTTCCTTATAGGGAGAAGCCAAACTGTTGTGCTGGAAGGTGACAGCTCTGGTGACATTAGCGAAACGTCATAAATGCGACAAATGACGCTAAAACTGATATGCAGTGCCACATCTAAACGTGCGAACAGCACAACTGTTTAAATCAACCAGCACATCCGCTCAGAATAACTAGTGTCTCCACTCGTCGATATGATCTAGAGGGTCAAACGAGTCTGAAAGTAGGCAGCGAAGTCTAAGTTTGCGTGGATGAGTACCGTATTTATCCTGAGTGTTCGGACAAACAGGCCTCATCAAATACTACAGACCCAGATCAGACGCCACAGAAAGCGATGTCTGATCAGGGTCTACTCCATTTACCACTCATTCAGCAGTTTAAGACACATACATCTTGAACACAAGGTCAAATGTACCTAAACATGTACCTGCTCAAACTTCAGGGTAAGTATGGTAAAGTGTTTTTGTGTCCGAATATTAAATAAGCTGATCGGATTGATATCATTCCTTAGAATCATTTTCTCGCGACGAGGTTTATTAATTTCTATTAAAGTAGAGCATTGTTGTGTTTTCTTTTTTTTTTTTAATCGATCTGACGGCGGTGCTCCTGTAACTTTGCTCCGCATTCAGGTTTGTTAAGCTGAGCGAAGCTGGCTTAGTCTTTTCTTTAAGCTACTTATTGATTTGCCATCTGTTCTTTCTGAAATTATTTTGCTAAAAACATCTAAACCCTTTAAAATGCACACGGGTGTCTTTAAGTATAGCAACACACGTAAGACAGGTATTTGCTGTGTATATCGAAAGCCAAAAGTCCCTGAATCAAGTGACTTTGGTTTATGACAGTTTTCGTTTTACATTAAAATGACATTTTGTGACAAATCCCTAATCAAACAAAACATTAATAACTTTTGTTATAATGCAGTTTCTGCAATGCATAATAAAAACATTACGGAAGATAAGAGACAAAATGTATTTTTAAAATATATTTATTCATCGGATTGTTTTTAACATTAAGTTTTTATTTATACACAAACTTTTCATGAACATGCGTATAAAAAGCGTAAAAACTAAAAGTGTGACAAATTACCTAATGAAAGAAAAAATCGAATAACTTTTGTGTTATCTAACTTGACAACAAAAATTGCACATTTTTTTATAATTTTGAGCAAAAATGTATTTTTATTCATAATTAAAAATTTACCTTATATTAATACATTTGCGTATTTTCTGGTCAAAGTTGACTATCAACTAATTTCTGGCACACGTTATGGAACGGCTTCAAAATTTATGACGTCATAATCCCGAAATGTCGTCAATAATGTCACTTAAAATATAATCACTTTATTCGGAATCACGAACACATTTTGTGCTTCAAATTTGAAGAATTTACCTGGTATATTATGCAAAACAATTTATTTTAAATTGAAATCATACTGGCATTTTGTTGCGCGTTACATCGGGGAAAAAAAAAAAAAAAAAAAAAAAAAAAAAAAAAACGTACCATGATGGTTAGATATTCAATTTTAGTTATTTTTTTAACTTGATGCAGCTGAACTAAAATAGAAGGAAAATATTTGGCGATTTTCTCTCATTTTGAGCCCGAGATTTTTTCTCAAACACTCTCTATCATTTTTCTTTAATAATCCGTTTGTTTTGCTGTTTAGTATATTTACGGAAATGTGTAGAACAGCTGACGTTACGTCAAGTTTCCTCAGAGATACCGTATTTAGCCTTAGTTTTCGGACAGGCAGGCCTATGCAAACAGTCTAGATCTAGTATGCGGCGTCTGACCAGAGTCTATACTGTTTGCCACTCATCCGGCAGTTTTTACACATTGATCAACAGGTGGTAAAATTGACTTGTTCAAATTGTTGGACAAGTATATATGGCAAGCTGTTTTACTATTTATTATGCGAAATACGAGATATCTTATATATTATATCTTATATAGGCTATAAGGTATCTAATACAGGATACCAAAATATATTCGATAAGATAACCTTGTCAAAAATTTGCCCATTAACAATCCCAAACCAGATCACCACAATATCAATGCACATACCAAGTTTAGTGAAAATCCATTGATATTTACTAAAGTTATCATTCGGAAATAAAAAGACGGACGGACACACCAATACATGTACAACACAGGAAGTTTAATTGGTTCTGTTTACCCGATACCACTCTGTTGACTAATTCAGTAGACGATAAATTGATAATATTTTCTTATTTATCCTAGAAAACAGGGTTTGACATTTCATGCAAACTGTCTCCATTGGAGAAAATTTGCATGTAATGGTCAAATCGTGTTTTCTGGGAAAAAAAAAAAAATCAATATGTCGTCTGCTGAAATTTTACCCAGAGTGCAAAGCGTTACGGCTAATCTGTTTCCGAAGGTTGGCCTCTGACTATTGCTATGTCTGGTCGGGTCCGTCATGGTTTTCTTTTTCTAGGGTTTCAGATTGTCACTGGGTCATCTGCTTTGTTACATTGCAGTTTCAAGATTATCGTATTTACCCTAAGTATTGGGAAACCATAACTCCTTACCATACTTGTCCTAAAGCTCTGGGCGCGGGGGTGGGGGTGGGGGCGGGGGAGTGGGGGGGGGGTAGTGGTACGGGTGTACGAGCCAGTATTTCGAAACCTACCCTATTCGTATACCTGGCCTTTGAAAAAAATAGACCCATTCATATACTTGATCGTCTGAAATGTTGACCTATTCATATGCTGCACTTTGATTTTCATACCCATTCATGAATATAGAATCTACCCTTCGCTGTTTGCATACATGTTAACAAATAAAAAAAAAATGTATTTCACAAATTAAACACCATTTATTTAACATCTTGTACACAGGCACGCATTTACATTAACTCAGCTGTCTAACCCAGTTATTCCTAGTGGACTCATCTATCCTTATCACTTGGACGAGTCTATTCTTTGAAAAGCGGGGCCTTTCATATACCAGTTAAGAAAAATCGGAGCAGTTATATACTTTTTGTTGAAAAAAGTGCTGAAAAACGGGGCCATTCGGCACGCACATCCGTACTACTTACCCCCTCCCCCCCCCCCTCCCCCCCCCCCCCTCACCGAGTCCTAAAGTTTGAAAAAGTCGATTTTACTACTTGTTGATTTGTCTAAAATAGTGTTGGATGAGTAATAAACAGTGCAGACCTGATCAGATGCGGCGTCTGATCTGGGACTATACTGTTTGCTTGTTTACTTGTTTTTGTCCCAATATTTAGGGCTATTACAGTATTACAGTGATGTTTCACTAATGAGGGTATAGCTGCATCGTTATTAACGGCGAAGTTGCCATCGTATAAAGCAATAGTTTAAACTCTCCACTCCCTACTATAAGTGGTTGTTTCTGCTGGCCACTCCAAAGTGGTCTTTCTGTCGCAGCTCTTCTTTGTCGGTTATTGCAACTGTGCTGTTGTGTTATTGTTTGTTCCGCATCCCTTCTTCTTTCGGCGCAGTGGGAAGGTTGTGCTTCGTGATTGTGGCCTTCCCTGTGTAACATCAGTTATAATATCTTCCCAGAAAGCATTTTCTTTTATTTAAAAGATTTTTTTCTGACTCAAAAAAAAAGTTTAACATCTTCATACCTGTAAGAGGAGACATGGATAAGACGGACCTCTGACCAAACCCAGACTTTCAACGTTTCTTATTATAAAACCGTTTTTTTTTTGTTTTTTTATTCAGCACAGTTATTACAGAATCATCCAGTGAACGCGTGATCAAAAGGATAAAGCACTTGAACAACTTGCCCCCACCCCACCCCACACACACACATAACTCCCCCACTAAAATAGGGAATGGCATTTATTTTCTTCGTACTCCCGATGTCTTGGCAATACGCTTGCTATCAGTCCCTTAGACTACCCGCTAGTCTGATAGTAAGTCTGATCATTTTTATTTATTATTATGTTAACAATGGCAAGTCTATTTGGTAGAGTCTCCATTACATATAAAACATTGTGGATACTAATTAGACCTATCTTGACGAGGCAATTCTGTGAGTACTCACAATATTATTTTAACCCTCAAAGCTTTAATGACAACTGCAGAAGACGACATTTTGATTCTTCTTTTGTATATTCAGAAAAATAAGGCTTGACATTTTATGTGAATCATCTCCTAGGCAGAGGATTCACACGAAATGTCGTCCAATCTTTGCTGAAAAATAATTAAAAAAAAAAAAATAGAATGCCTTCTGCTACAATACAGTTTAACAGAAACATGTCTTGCCCACGACCCCACTCCCCACTGTGACCCAGTCGTTAAGTGCACATACTCTTGATCAATAGAAAGCCTCTCGCCATACTGGTTAGAGTTTCACTCCAACAATATAAGAGGAACTCAACTTCCGCTTGTTGAGGTTGTGTATGTTTTTATTTCGGGGCTTTCCAGTTTTTTTGTGTGTTTTTTTTCCCACTTACCAGGTGGATTCTTTTAGGCGGTTCTGAACAGTATATACAGCAAAAGATCCAGATTCCTATCTACAGACCCTCAATACTGCTTGACTGCATAACAATGCTTGCCCTTCAACCTTGAGGTGAAACCGGTAAAGGAGTATGGCAAGCCGTTTTACTATTTATTAAGCAAAATAGATGTCTTATGTTTGTTTGTGTTGAGGTTTTACGGCCCAGTCAACCCAATGGGATCATGTCGAGCGCGGTCAGTTTACCTAACCACACGTTTACTGGGCAGGCTTAGTCCTCTAAGCGGTTAACCAGTATTGTGCACATTCTTTCGCCAGAAACTGACAACTGCCCTTCTTGAATCAGCGGAAGGGAGAGAATGACCGTAGAAAATATTTCATGATCAATGTCCACGAAAGAATGTTGCCGACCTCGGCGGGGGTTGAACCCGCGACCTCCTGGTCTCCAATCGGACGGCGCATCCAACTGAGCCACCGAGGCCGGCAGATATCTTATGTATTATATCGGATATCTTATATAGGATATCTTATAGGATATAAGATATCTAATATAGGATATAAGATATCTGATATACTAATTCAGATATCTTATATCCTATATTAGATATCTTATATCCTATATAAGATATCTGATATAATATATGAGATATCTTATTTAATTCCGCATATATCTAATTTACCATATAAGATATCTTATTTGTTAAATAATATATCTTATTTATTAATATAGATATCTAATATACTTAATAAGATATCTGATATACTAAATATCATATCTGATTTAATAAATGAGATATCTTCTTTAGTAAATAAGATATCTTATAGCCTATATGAGATATCTTATATAGCATCAGATATCTTATATAGCATATTAGATATCTTATATGTCAATTCAGATATCTTATATAGCATATTAGATATCTTAATTGCCATATGAGATATCTATTTTATATAAGATATCTAATATAATATATCAGATATCTTATATATTATATAAGATGTCTGATATATTAAATCAGATATCTGATTTATAGAATAAATAGTAAAACAATTTTACTATTTATTATATAGTATATCAGATATATTAAATAGGATATAAGATATCTAATATAGGTAAAAATATCCGATATAAGATATCTGATATACCAAATTAGATATCTTATTTAATTCCACATATAAGATATCTTATTTACCATATAAGATATCTTATTTGTTAAACAAGATATCTTATATATTAATATAGATATCTGATATACTAAATAAGATATCTGATATACTAAACAAGATATCTTATTTAATTGAACAAATGAGATATCTTCTTTAGTAAATAAGATATCTTATATCCTATATAAGATATCTTATATAGCATATCAGATATCTTATATAGCACATAAGATATCTTATATGCCAATTAAGATATCTTATATAGCATATCAGATATCATATATAGCGTATAAGATATCTTAATTGACATATAAGATTTCTCATTTATATAAGATCTAATATAATATATCAGATATCTTATATATTATATAAGATATCGGATATATTAAATCAGATATCTGATTTATAGAATAAATAGTAAAACGGCTTGCCATAAAGGAGGGACTTAGCAAGATAGTCTATGCTCATCTAATTGGAGGAAATTGTATAAATGGTAGCCAGCTGGAACCTTTTGGACCAGTCTTCCTGGACAACTTTTTTGCTGATCATGTTTTTCCAAAATGACAAAAAAACATTTCCGTCGAAAATCAAGCGAAAAAATATAAAATATAAAAAATAGAGTTTAGCCTTGAACCGTTAGTTATACTTTGATAATTTAAATGCCATTTTTCATTGCTCGAGGCTAAGTCGAGGTAAAAAAAAGTGAGAAACATAAAAAAGGCTGTAAGGCTTGTACCGTATGGGATACTTTGAAAAAAAAGTACAATCTGCAGAAAAGTCGACCGACCAAAAGATCCACTTTAGAAGAATACTCTATAATCAACATGTGAGACCATCCGTCCGTCCGTCCGTGGTCAGTTAGCAAAAATGGTGATAACTCCTGGCATACAGACTGATATCGACAAGATATAGCCAATGGGCTTACAAAATGCCATTTTTCATTGTCCGAGGCCATGCTGATGCACAAGTAAGAATGAGGCGGATCGTGCAACTTAGCGATAGTTCGTATTTCTATGACACTGTTGTCAAACATGAGCTGTCACATATTAGATCGTATTGAGATTGGGCTCGAGATGGATTCTGAAATCCTTTAATTGAGTCCTCAGTGAAATCACCTGACCAGTAATTGACACCAAAACACTGACCAACCAAAATAGCTTACCAGTTAACGGTTAATGTTATTGCTTAGACAAACAATATTACCTATGTACTTTTTCATTGATTAATACAGGTACACATGCAGTTTTCATTGACAAATACAGGTATCCAGATATTGTTTGTCTAAGGATTTACGCATGGGCGTGGTTATAGCCTTCTGACGGAGGAGTCAAATTACGTGCATTTAAAGATGTTGTTGCTTTCCAAACAAGAATGTACCACAATTTTGCGATGTTGGATAAAAGTCACAGATCCACTTTAAATTTAAATAGTGTCAGAGTTGTTTTATTTGTTGTAAACTGTATAAAAAATCATGTAGATTAAGCAAACAGTGACGACCCTATTCAGACGCCCTACTAATTCAATTCTGCGACGTCTGATCTGGGTTTACACTGTTTACCAATCCCAAAAGTACCGAATTTGGACGCAAACAGTGGTGACCCTGATCAGACTCGGCGTTCTGATCGGTCTACATCGTTTGCAAATGTCCGCAAAATGCCTTTGGACAGAACTATTTTAAATTTAGGGGTGTCAGTTTTATTTTGTTTGATGTAAGTTTGCAATACAAAATCCTGCACTGTAAATAAACAGTGACGCCGCGTTCTGCGGCATCTGATCAGTGTCTACACTGTTTGCCAAAGTCCCCCAAAATGCCTTGGACAAAATCATTTGAAAGTTAAGGGGTATCAAATTTGTTTTATTTGCTGAAGTTTACAAAACTTCCTGTACTTTGGCAATGTTAACCCTTAACAGACGGGCCGTTCTGTGGCTCTCGGATCTGGATCTGCACTGCTGACATGGGGTTGCCCGTTCCCAAAGAAGAAGTTAATGTATTGTTAAAAAATGATCATTTAATATGGCATATACGCTCATATTTTTGCTGAAAAAATGTGATTTGCAAAAGTTACTCACATTTTTAAGCAAAAATACCTGTGAATTAGATATTGTACTTACTAGAACAGTTAACATTTTGACCACTGACGAGCTCGTTAAGCTAACGATGCTTCGAACAACTGGGCCCTGTTAATATGTACGTAATGTATTTATACGCGTTGATCAATGGTATAAATATAGATTTCAGAAGCAAACTGACCAGTTAACCGTCAGCCTTCGAATTGTTAACATCTCTTAACTAACGAATAACCATGTCCGAGTCCGTTATGCCTGGTGTACTCCTCAGGGCCTTGAGCGAGCGATGTCCGACGGGAAGGATCTAGTTGGCGTTGAACTAACCTTCCATAAGGCTCTACCAACTAAGCCTTATTACAAGAAGAGGGCTGAAAGCAGGAGGCAGCCTGCACCCTCTGCTGGCGAGTGGTCTCGCCAGCCCGCTGCTGCCACAAGACCTTCGACGACGACCAGAACGACGCCTGCTCGCCGACAGCCGAATATGGAGAGGGGGATGCCACCACCACCAACGCACTCTTCCAGACACTACAAGACAACACATCACACAGGATCGCACACAGAAGACAGCAACCATCCAGCCATCGCCGATCATCACCAGACCGCCACAAGCAACATCTACCTCTCCAGTCAGCCCGCCGAAGAAGTCAAGGACGCAGTCTCCATCAGCGCCAGCCGACAAGAAAAAGAACCGTACCCGCTACGACAGCTTCCGACTTCTCATATCCTATACATGAGACAAGACCTCCAGGAAGTCCACAACGTCCGCATGATGAATTCTGACACTGTGATCGTCAAGGCCCAACGTCTCCAACGACCAGATGAGGCGATCAACATTGATCTTCCAGCTTTCTTCATGTACAAGCTCAACGCTAGCGACAAGAAATGGGTCATGGTGAAAGGACCCACCAGCAGGCTCTACGTCGAGAACATATACGAGCACATAGAGAAGAAGCTGGAAAAGGGCACACAGCAGAAGAACATTATTTCATGGTACTACCTACAACAAGCCTGCGAGGACCCTGGAGGACAGATATGACTCTACCGGCTGGCCAACAAGGATTAGATCGACGCGTCCTTTAGAGAAGACATCTATTCGGCACTGACCTACTTAGAGTGAGGACACTCTATCGGCTTCTGGGTGAGGACACCATCTCTGCTCCTGGGTGAGGACACCCTCTCTGCTCCTGGGTGAGGACACCCCTTTGGCTCCTGGGTGAGGACACCCACCTTGCACCATTTCCGGCGTCCGATTGACTGACATGTGGCTAGTGTCTGAAACTTTCGCACGATTCGAGCTGAGTGCCTAATGCATTATGCAGTCGGAATTGACATGCATTAGGTACGAGATTAAAAGCTCAAATTTTTTAGACCGATCGTCAAACTTCTGCAACTTACAGGCTGGACTACTACTCTCGCACGAGGGCTGGACATGCACGAGGTCTGGACGTGCACGCACTCCCTGTCTGGGCAAAGTGACCTAGTTATGAATTATAACTAGGCACCGTTTCAAGCCAACCCAGTAGTCCAGTAAAACTAATCCCGATTTATCTGGCGCTGCCTTAGACTGGCTCCAGTCTCCAGTGACTAACTGTTTTTTTTTTCTTATAATCTGTTTAATAATCCACTAAAATAAAACCAAAATAATATCATGACTATAAAGGCTGGTCACTAGAGACTGGTGAGTTCCACTGAGTCCTTCTGTAATGCATAAAATTGGCTTAAATGCTTTATCATCATGGAAATAATGATCTAACCCCAGCAGTGAACTCTTAATGGTCTGTGAAAAATTAGATTTATATCTTTACAGGAATCAACCTGTGGTCAGCTGTAGTTAAGGTCAGCTGATGTGTATTCTTTTATTTCATACTAATGTCTGAAGTTTCTATAGGTCTTTATATACATGTATACAGAAACTGTGTAGACCTATGTCTGCCTGCGTCTTTGGACAGTCTGGCATATGAAAGCATTTTGTTCTAGATTACATAATTAATTTAGCAAGTCACTGATTAGTTATTAGGTGATTTTGTCCAAGTTTGGATTAATTATTATTATAATTATTGTTATTATCGCTGTTCGTGTCGTCGTTATTGTTTTTTTTTTGTTTTTGTTTTTTATAGTATATTTGATATATCTCTAGATATTTAAACATGAGATTATTTTCTTAGGACTGTCTGTACAATACTTTGAGTATAAATGATATTCTATAGTATCTATTTATATGATGTAACATGGCATCCGATTTGGGTCTACACTGTTAGCTCAGGACTGTCTGTCCAAGTCTTAGGGTATATACCATATTCTGCAGTATCCGTTTATTAGCTCAGGATTGTCTGTCCAATTCTTAGGGTATATATAATAATATTCTAGAGTATCTGATTATAAAAGTAAGGTGTCGTCTGAGCTGGGTCTACCCTGTTAGCTGAGGACTGTTCAATTCTTAGGGTATATAGGGTGTTCTACAGTGTCCATTTATTTGATGTAAGCTGGCATCTGATCTGCATCTACACTGTTAGCTCAGGACTGTCTGTCCAATTTTTAAGGTATATACGGTATTGTACAGTATCCATTTATTAGATGTAAGCTGTCTCTGTCCAATACTTAGGGTATATATGATATTCTACAGTACAATAAAAGTCAAAAAGGATTGCCTTTGGAAACACACAAAATCACGAAAATCGGAGACTCGGTTTGACTGAGTCTCTTCATATGCAAAACTGTAGTTTGCAAGGCTGCATATGCCCCCTAGCGCTGGCTTAAGCGGTATTCAATTTTCAAAATAATCAAGATTGGCTCAATGACCTCAAAAGAAAAAAAAATATAACCTGCACTATGATGATGTACAGATAGACTTTTTACGGCCGCCACATGGCACAACACGTCTGATCTGTGTCTACACTGTAGTCTCAGGACTGTCTGTCCAATACTTAGGGTATATACGGTATTCTACAGTATCCATTTTTTAGATTAAGGTGGCATGAAAGTCCTGAACAGACTGCGTGATATTCCGCTACTTGTTGGAGAGCAGAAGATAACATCCTGTCCTTTTAAATACGCACAGTAAATATTTCTTTGGTTTTTTCTGATTTCGCATGTTAATTTGTAAATTGTTGAAGTCTAAATGATAATACCTCTTCCATTATAAAATACCTTAAAAATCCCCATAAGAAAATTTTATAAATTCTGTAATTTTTTTTTTTCACATCAATAAATTATGACCAGTATACATTACACTTAACCCTTAACTACAGCAGACGACACTGTTAATTTTTGTTATTATTATTTTTCATAGAAAATAAGTCCTGTCATTTCATGTGAAACAGACAATTTATATGAAATGTCAAGACTTATTTTCTATGGAAAAAAAAATAGAATGTCATCTTCTACAAATTTTACTTAGTGCTTTAAAGTTAAACACAATCTGATAAAAGCCGGCCTCGGTGGCTCAGTTGGATGCGCCGTCCGACTGGAGACCAGGAGGTCGCGGGTTCAACCCCCGCCGAGGTCGGCAACATTCTTTCGTGGAGATTGATCGTGAAATATTTTCTACGGTCATTCTCTCCCTTCCGCTGATTCAAGAAGGGCAGTTGTCAGTTTCTGGCGAAAGAATGTGCACAATACTGGTTAACCGTTTAGAGGACTAAGCCTGACCGCGCTCGACATGACCCCATTGGGTTGACTGGGCCGTAAAACACAAAAAACAATCTGATAAAGTGTGAGGAAAATCTCTCACTGGTCAATGCAAGGTTTAAGATTTTTGTGTAGGAAGCACCATGTTATAAATAAATCAGTGGGATAAATTAATAGCATGTGCCAGGAGTTTGGAGAAGCTGGAACTCTGCTAAGAGGTTAAACTGATAAGAATTTATTATCCCTTGTCAAACACCAACCAGCTAGTGGGTTGGATAAAACTGGAACTCACCAGTCTCTAGTGACCAGCCGTTACAGTCTTGATTTTTTTTTTGTTTTATTTTAGTGGATTATCAAACAGGCTTATGAGAAAAATATTTAGTCACTGGAGACTGGAGCCAGTCAAGCACTGCCTCTATGTGACTCAGTTGCCTAGCAGAGTTAAAAATCTGAAAACTGAAACTGATGCCATTTTCAATTTGAATAAATCTAAAATGATTATTATGATTCTTTTGGCTATATACAATGCGGATAAATTCTCTGAACTATAAAAGAAATTTAAGAACTATTTTTCTAGCCTAAGATTATTAGAATAGATACCTAAAGCGGTCCCCATCTGTCGAAGATCAGCCCGCATAAAAACAGCGAAGGGAGAGTAACCTTTCGGTACAGACTGACAGAAGCCAGAAGATTCAGCACCCCCCTTGGACAGAACATGGTCATGATTTTTGTACATAACAAGGTGGCGTCTTACACACTATAGTGCTGGGAGGATAATTTGACAGTGACGTCACAGCAGCTATCATTCCACCTGGGTAAAGCAGGTTTTGCAAGAATTATCGGGAAAACGTCACTATATTTTTTAAGTATATACATCTTATAGCTATAGTGATTTTGGTTAGCATGATGCTATAGTGCAGTTGGTATAGCGGAGCGCTCAGAACGAATGATTATATGATTGTTTAGTACATGAGACCCAATTAGCACCTTTTTTTTTTTTTAAATTACTTTTACTTCGCTTTTGATCCTTGTATGTTACATATTATATTATTTTAATTAGACTTTATTAGACATTAATATAGTTGTTGTTGACATTTTTACACAGATGACATGCTTCCAGCGTTCTTGTCTCCATATGCATTTGCACGGATTGTCAGCACGTGGTAATCGTTCAAACTAAAAGTTTAACTAGACTTGCTGGTTTTCTTCTTGTCTTGATTTAACTTTAAAAGATATGCAAACTAGAAAATTAAAATGTCACTACACTGAAAATTTGTTTCATAACTGAAAATTGCAAAATACATTTTCTTTCTTAACATATTTTCTTTTATATTTAATCTTAAAAAGTATAAAATAAAAAAGATAACGAAACATTAGGATTCGAATCCACTATGTCCAGATATGTAATCTAGGAAAACTACCACTGAGCAACTGCGGATTTACGGTTACCGCTTCTTAAAACATTTATAGAAGGTAGCTATCCGGGAGGCGTTTACCTATCTATTAAAATGGACTTGGTCTAACATTGTAAACACCGGCCTTGGTGGCTCAGTTGGATGCGCCGTCTGACTGGAGACCAGGAGGTCGCGGGTTCAAACCCCGCCGAGGTCGGCAACATTCTTTTGTGGAGATTGATCGTGAAATATTTTCTATGGTCATTCTCTCCCTTCCGCTGATTCAAGAAGGGCAGTTGTCAGTTTCTGGCGAAAGAATGTGCACAATACTGGTTAACCGCTTAGAGGACTAAGCCTGCCCAGTAAACGTGTGGTTAGGTAAAGTGACCGCGCTCGACATGACCCCATTGGGTTGACTGGGCCTAAAACCTCAACACAACACAACTAACATTGTAAACAGTGACGTCACTGTCAACTTATCCTCCGAGGATAGTGCATGCACAACTGGCTGTTCCACACTTACAATCTATTTACCAAATTTCCATCGGTCATGTCTACTATTAAAGAAAACGAAAACCCAAATAACTGACCAGACACCCATTCCAGGGAGAACACTTGCCATCATCATCATAATCGGATTTTTGATTAACGTGTAGGTACAGGGGCAACATCCACATCAGTGGGCCCCCTTCCACGTAGCTGGCTTGCTGCACGCATGGCAAATCTCACACCAGATCTCCAGGTATTTCTGTTATGAGGGTCGATAGCCGATAGCTTCCACTATCTGCAATCCCTCTCTGTCAGTTGTTACCATGTCATAATGGGCCTCCCAGGCCCACACTTTACATCAATCTGTATGTCAAAGGCTGTCTTGACTGCACCATTGGAGCGTTCCACATGTCCATACCAGCGGAGCCTTCTCTCCTTCAGAATCAGTCCAGATCCTCAATGCTAAGCCGTGCAAGTATCTCATTGGACCTGGTGGTGACAATGTCTTGCGGCTTGACATTGCAGATCTGTCTGATCATTTCCTTATCATCTCGCTGCAGACGTTGTCGGTTTGGCTTTGTCAATGGCCAAGTCTCACTGGCATGGAGCATTGCGCTCCACACACAAGAGCTGTACACGCGGCCACGTGTCTTGAAAGAGAGGTGGCGGGAAGAGAGAACTGGTAGCAGCTCCTTGAACTTCTTCCAGGCGGTTTTCACATGTGTTGTGGTTGAAAGTTTGCAGCTACCGGCTGCTGAGAGCATGTCTCCTAGGTAGCAAAAGGAAGCTACCACCTCCAGCTTGTCAGGTCCGACGGACTTTCCTCTTTGGTCTGCTGTCCAAGGGGCTGCAGTTCCCTGGCACTGTGTACATCTGTAATCATGGTCCTTTGTCAAGCGCTTGAGCACAGCAACCTTGGTATCTCTCAAGCTCGAACCCACTCCCCACCCCTACAAAAATGGGACACTTTTATCTTGAGGAGGCATTGAAAAGTTTTAAAGACGCCAGAAACCCAAATGCTAAAATTGAGATTTCTAACAATCTTACAGATGCATTCAGATTAAATTGCATTTAAACAATGGTATTTGGACTAAATATCAACATTAGATAAGCCTCTCCCCTACAATATGTTGTTTACTGATGGTGAATAAGTCACATTGCCAGCACAAACGCTCATAAAACAATTTGTGTTTGTGTTTCTTGGTGGGGGATAGGGGCCAGGGAGTGTGGGGCATCGTATGATAACAGAATCTTTCATTCATGTATTCCCGTATCCTCGATATATTTATTGAACCTTTTTAGGTTTATTCTAAATGCTAAAAATATATTACTAAGACAAAAACACATGATCCGCTGTCAAAAGTTGTGTTTTATTCTTACTCTGGTTGAAATTGAGCTTATACAAAAACATTATGCCCAGTATATAATCCTTATACAATCTACTTATATCAGCCAGAGATTCTTCCACTGATTCAAGAAGGGCAGTTGTCAGTTTCTGGCGAAAGAATGTGCACACTACTGGTTAACCGCTTAGAGGACTAAGCCTGCCCAGTAAGCGTGTGGTTAGGTAAACTGACCGCGCTCGACATGACACCATTGGGTTGACTGGGCCGTAAAACCTCAACACAAACAATATCAACCAGAGAATATGTTGGCCAAGGCAACAGCTGAGGTCAATAGAGGTATTCTCTCGCTTATATAACACACTGACTGATAACTTAGTCACACAACAAATGTTTTATTTTTATTATCCAAGAAACTGTTGCACTACTTATTGTAAAAGAAATTACCATATTCACTCTAAATACGCAGACAATTATACCTCAGCAAACAATGTAGTCTCAGATCTGATGCTGCAGAACCTGGTGTCTAATCTGATTTACAGTAAATGTTCTAAAATTTCGAACACCAAAGTTTCTGACAAAATGATGTATATAAACAGTGCAGTCCCAGATCAGACTGCTCCTGAAGTAGCAGTCTGATCAGGGTCTACACTGTTTGCCATTTCACTTAGTTTTTTAAAAAAATAACTGCATAAAAAGCAAAATTTAGGCCAAAATAGTATGGAATAAAGTATTCAAAATTTTAGGACATTTACCGTACACTGTTTACCACTCATCTCGCAGTTTTTAGACATATCAACTGGAAGTAAAATGAATCTGTTCAAATTTTAGAACAAGTACAGTAAGGAGTTATTGTGTCCAAATATTTTGGATTAAATATGGCACATTATGGTACATCAACATTATATGGTCTGCGCCAAGCAAAAAAGTGCCTTCAAGCATGTGCAAAATGCGCAGATTCAGATCATCCTGCACATGCACAAAGTACCATCCGGGCCTATGCTCTCCAGTCATACATTCTGTAATAAGTACCCAATGATTCTGTTAGTGCACAGTGAAGGCCCTGATCAGACTGCACCAGGCTGATCTCTGCCTTTGCTGCCCGCATATGCCCAAAGACATGTTTTTGTATTGCACGGCCCACGTGTCTGTTTAACTTGCAATTTTAGACAGCTAAATTGTGTCCAGCTATATTTAAAAAGTACCCAGAGTTGTTGCTTCTTAATGAAAATATTCTTCTTCTGCATGAAAATGCAGTTCTGCATAAATCTGGACCTGGTTACATCTCTTCTTGGAATGCATGCATTGGGTGTGTGTGGACAGGAAACATTGAGACTTCCATCCTGCTCTGAGTCCCTGCAGCTGACTTATTTCCAAAACTAAGAATAGCCACAAGGGGAAACTGAACTGATGCACAGTAGACTTAAAAATTGCCATGTCCACTCAGATTGGACAAATAAACATTGGTTGCTTAGCAATGGGGTTTGCCAAGATGCCGAGATAATGGAAGGCTGTGATCTAACATAGTGGATAATACTTTAGGGGTTTATAAATAAGTCTTCAAATCTTTTAGAATGTCTGCATTTTGGTCATTTTCAGAAAAAAAATTTTAATGACACCTGTAAAATTCTAATGTGATAATGAGTAATTTTTGAGAAAAAAGAACTCTAAATCCCCCTCTATAAATAAATTCATCTGAACAAAATACACACATTCATTTCAAAATATTCAGCCAAAATAAAATTCTGACATTGATCAAGGGTCATAATTCTGTCGAAAATTATAAAATTAGCCCATTTTCAATACCAACCTAGATCTAGTCAATATCAATATGTTCATAAAATTTGATAAAGATCCATCAATTTGTTCCTAAGATATTAAGCAAAATCACAATTCTGAGGTCAATCAAGGACCATAACTCTGTTGAAAAGAAAATTTATTGGCTCATTTTCTATCTCAAACTAGTTTTAGTCAGTATCAATGTGTATGGAAAAAAAATGATCACAATCCATCAATTTGTTCTCAACGTACTAAGCAAAAACACATTTTTGACATCAAGGGCCAAAACTCTTTTGAAAACTATTAAACTATATTGGCTCAATTTCACTCTAGATTTAGCTACTATCAATGTGTATATAAAATTTGATCAAAATCCATTTATTTGTTCTCAAGATATTGAATGGAAATGAAATTCTGATATCAATGAAGGGCCTTAACTCTGTTGAGAGGGAAACAAAAATCCCCATTTATAAGCCCTGACAAGCCCTCCCCAATATCAATGCCAATGCAAAGTTTCAAGAAAATTCATTGTAAACTACTGAAGTTAGAGCATAATAATGACGCTGATGGATGAATACCCGAATGTTAAAAATATAATACCCTACACTATTGTGTGGAAGAGTATAAAATGCAGAAAAAATCTTAATTGCTGTGGCTGCAAGTCTTACAATATAATCAATATCTGGATTGATGAATGTTTTTTACAGCAAAAAAATGAAGATACGGTAAATGTTGTAAAATTTTAAACACTTTATTCCACACGTATTTGGCCTAAATTCTGCTATTTATGCAGTTGTTTCTTAAAATAGTGGAATTCAGCAGCAGTCTGATCTGGATCTGCACTGTTTGCATTTGCCATTTTGTAAGACACTTTAGTGTGCAAAATTTAGGGCATTTACCATAATATGCCAGATTTGGGTATACAAACATAAATCTAGCCTTAAGTTAAGCATACAACCTGCAGCTGCAAGTTTAACATCATAACTATTTGGATTTAAGAATGCTATTTTTCTTCCAGAGTAGAAACCCAAGATTTAATCTTTAAATTTCTTTAATAAATTCTGACTTATCAAACTAATAATATTGTGATCTAAAACACTGTTAATAACATCAACAATTAATCTATCCAGTTTCTCATCCTGTCTTCTACATTCCTTTGAATCTACAGAACCTCTTTTACTATCAACACTCCTTTCATTACTATCAAACTTGTATTCATTCTCATCATATTCAAATTCTGTTCTCAGAAAGTCTAAATAGTCACGATGAGTGAGTTTTGGAACAGTACAAATTTTGACCACATCTGAGTCTCCCTTAAAACTGCTTGATTCATGCTCACAAATAACTTTCTTGTCACCCCTGTCTGTTGTAACATTAACAGTTTCCTCTAGAGATTCAACAGTTTGGTCCTTTTTCATAGCCACAACATTAGTATTAACAGAATCTCCATCTGAGCCATCAGAACCTTTTCTCTTGCACATTATCACAGGCTCTAGCTTAGGAACCTTGGAGCATGTACAAGAGTTATGTTCTTTCAATATCTGATCACTTGAGCTTTTTTCATCAACTGGGAGAATGTTTGAATGTCTCTTTCTTCCTTTCCAACTTGATTTAGAATACACATCATTAGAATGTCTTTCAGATAATTTTACAATATGATTTTTGAATGCAGTTGAAAATTTCACGAGGTTATCTGTATGTGTTGTTGCCAAACTGCTGCAAGGCTGAGCTTCATGTAAACAAGCACTTGAACCAGCATATTCACTTTCTGTATGGGCTTTATCTTCCAAATGCAGATCCTCAGTTTCTATGAGGTGGTTTACAAGGGCCTGGTGAATGTACTGGACACTGACATCAGGTGACTCCAGATACTGAAAGAGACATACATTTCATATTTGAGGCCTAGTGTGGGGAGAAAAAAAACAACATTCATTTGTACCTTCTACAAACTTGTACATTTAATGTCACTCTTCAAATACTGAAGAAGAATTTCCTTCTTCATTTGATAAAAAGTTAATGTTGAAGGGAACAGATATACATGTACTTTCAAGGGAGACAGCTCTATCAAAGTTATTTCTGTTCCCTTCTGGAAAGAGGTCTGCTCTAAAAAGGAAAGAATTTGCTCCCCTTGCTTCTGAAAGGAGTCTGTTGTAAAAAAGAAAGAATTTGCTCTAGTCTGCTCTAAATGGAAAGAATTTACTCCCATTGGGGCCAAATTCTTTCCTTTTACAAAAGACCCCTTTCCAGAAGATGCAAGGGGAGCAAATTCTTTCCTGTTAGAGTAGATCCTTTTTCAAGATGGGGATTCATGTACAGGAAAGCAAACAAAAATCACAAGTTGTCTCCCTTTGTGAAACGGAAGAAAATCCACCAAGTGTATCAAGTCCCTTTAATTTTAAAACCAGGGCCCAGTTGTTCAAAGCGTTGTTAGCTTAAAGAGCTTGTTAAGGGTAATTTTGTTACCTGTTCTAGCGGATTCAATGCACAATATTCTGATATTTTTTGCTGAAATAAATGTGAGTAGCTTTTGCACTGCAAAAAATTTCAGCATACTTGCGTATCACTCGATGTAAATTTTAACGAATCGTTATCTAACGATGTCGTTAGCTTTGAACAACTGGGCCCAGATATTTACATATAGGTATCATAACTGATTTCACACCGTTTCTTCATTATTTATAATGTGTCTGTGTTATTTTAATGCTCTGCCTGCTAGGTAAAAATTTCAGCAGATGATAAATTATGACATTTTTCTTACTTTTGCCAGAAAATAGACTTAGACATTTCATGCGAACTGTCTCCTAAGGAAATGTCAAAGCCAATTTTCTGGGAAAAATAAGAAAAAAAAATCATGAATTTAGCTGATGACAAATTATGATAGTTTTTATTTTTCCATAGAAAATAGGCTTTGACATTTCATGCAAACTGTCTCCTAAGAAGGAAAAAATGCACAAAATGTCAAAGCCTATTTCTGGGGAAAATAAAAAAAATATCAATTTGTCGTCAGCTAAATCCTAATGAGACAATCTGCATGAAATGTTAAAGCCCATTTTCTGGAAAAAACAAATAGAATCATTTTTTCATCTACTAAGTCAGCCCATATAGTGGTAAAAGTTAATAATTCACCTTAAGACAGTCTTCATACATACCTCATTATTCTGAACATAAAGAATTGCATATATCTATGGCAAGAAAAAAATCACTAACCTCATAGGTATTAACAAAGTTGGAGCTGGGCACCAGACCTGCCATACCGGTAAAAAGGAACCTCGTCACTGCCTCTTGAAGATGAGAATGGATGTCTTCCTTCTGAAAATTGTATATAATACCTGTAGATTATGTATATTACACAAAAGAGAGAGAGACAGACAGAGAGAGAGAAAGAGACAGAGAGAGGTAATCAAAGAGGCTGCAGATCAGTCTTATTATCAATTATTCATCACCTTTGTTACAGCAGTACTCCAAATAAATAAAGGTATATATGAAAGAGCCCTGTGGATGATAGTAAATCCTTCAATGGAAATAACTCTGCCATGGAAAAATTTGCTTCCCTTGGAGGCTATTTTTAAAGGAAAGACTTTGCTTCCTCTGGGAACAAATTCTTTATTTAAGAGTATCCCCCCTTTTTTAAAAGTTCTAAATATTAAAGCAGCAACTTTCTGTCTAATAAAGTTGCCACCCTTTCCAAAATGACAACAAAATCTCATAGGTCTAGATAAGAGTGGGTATCAGGTAAATAGTTTTCTTATTTCTCGATGAAAACATATGTTGTGGGTACTCATTAGAAGTGCCTCAGTGAGGCACTTCTAATGAGTACCCACAACATATGTTTTCATGGAGAAATAAGAAAAAAAATTATATACTTTTTGGTGGAAAAAAGTGCCTTATCAAGAGCTATGAATCTGTCAGGTGTATCCATTCACCATAATACATTTATTTTAGCCCAGATTGGCATGCACATCTGTGTAGTCTGAGCTGAGCCTTCCCTTTTAACTGGAAGATTCTATGGTAATAATGCTTCCTGCAAGAAAACACTGAAAACACTGATAAGACGCCATCTACGCAGAAGCTGATTTTTTTTTTTTTTTTTTTTTGCTAATGGAATGTACCCTAAGTCCCTTTATGTGTCACAGAAATTTCTTTCTTCAGGGTTTACAAACAGGTGGTCCTGTTTGTGATTTTGTTGTTTTCTGGCTTCAGATTGACATTGAGTCTTTGCTTTGTTTCATCATGGTGTTTGTGATTACATGTTATTCACTGTGGTGATTTACTGATGAGGTTGAGGACCCCTTGCAGACCAAACATTTTTGTAATTTAAAGGTACAGCAGAATTAAAGCTGAAATTTTTTATGAGTAAAACTTGTGAACCCTTGTCCTGCTGAATAAATTAAGATGCCATGCCCACTTCCAATTTTCAGCCAATCAGCTTACTTGATCCAGATTGTTGTTATAAATTCACATACTTAATGGCAAACAGTAGAGATCCAGATCAGTTGGCTTCTTCAGAAGCCAACTGATCTGGATCTACATTGTTTGCAAAGACAGGACATATCCGGGTTCAGCAGGACAAGGGTTAAAGACTGCAGTAGTTTTTCTGCTGACTATTCCAAGGTGGTTCCTCTGTTGGAGTTCTTCTTTGTTTGTGCATCATTACTTTCATATCTGGTGTTCTTTTGGACATTGTTTGCTCCTCATCTGTTCTTCTTTTGGCAACTCGGGAAGGCTGTGCTTTGTGGTTGTGGCATTTCCGGAGTATCTTCACTTATATTCTTTATATTCTTAATCTGCTAAGCAAATGAATTCAAAGGCAATTTCTCAATGACATATAATTTGAGTATTTTCTGGCTGTAAGTATCATTGCCTGCATAGGGAAAAGAGACATAAAACACTAAATCATCATTATCCCTTTATATCAGAATGAATATGAACTAATTGATGTGCAGCATGTGAAAAGTGTCAGATGGAGAGGCCTAAACCAATAAACCAGTATACTCTCTCAACTTCTTTGAAGTTGGGGGCAAAAAAAAAAAAAAAAAAACCGGAACAAGCATGAATTACCATTTCCACCCAAGTGTTGATACTAATGCATGGTTCGAGACATTCTACAAAATGCCACCAGTGTCTGGGTACATACAGAACTTGTCCTGGCTCTAAGACCACAATATGTGGCTCTGCTCCCTAAAACATCAAAAAGACAATCAAAGTAAAAACTTATCTTAGCCCTTAAATAGCCATGCAAAATTGTAGATGATATATTGATTTTTTTTTTCAAAGAATTTCAGAGAACATAAGTTGACATTTCATGTGAATTGTCTGCCAAGCAGAAACTTCATATGAAATGTCACAACTTATTTTCTCTGAAAAAAAAAATAAATAAATAAAATAAAATAAAATGTTGTCTGCTACAGTTGTGATTGGCACTTTATGGGTTAAATATGTAAATAACAGATAACATGGGTAAAATGGAACCTCTTAACCTTGGGCTTATTCAGCAGATGACAAATTGGTGATGCTTTTCTTATTTTTCCCCAGAAAATAGGATTTGACATTTCATGCACATTATCTTCAATGGAGACAATCTGCATGAAATGTCAAATCCTGCTTTCTAGGAAAAATATTTCAAATGTTGTCTGCTGAAAATTTTACCCAGACTGTTAAGCATTAAACAATGTGCACTGACCCGGTCATTGTCTTCATAGCTCGGAGTAATCAAACAATAATTTTGTTATTTTTGTCCAAATAAATGTCTTATGGGTACAGTCATTGTACATGACAGTATGGGTACATGTCATTGTAAATGCCCAGACTTTAGTAATGAACCGACCCAGGGTAAACATTTCAGTGAATATACTCTGAAAAGATAGGTCCTTTAGAAGCAAAAGGCATATCAAATAAACATAGCAATTTCAGTTTTATTGAGTTTGCTCATGAACAGTAATGTTACTTGCAACACCACTCACACCTTGAAACTATTCTGTTTTCAAACAAATCCAGATTAGCACAGTGATCCCAAAGAACATAGCTCCAGATAAGCCAAAAGTACCAATATTTTTCTTTTTTCTCCATGAAAATTTATGTTGTGGGTACTCATTAGAAATGCCTCAATGAGGAACTTCTAATGAATACCTACAACATGTTTTTGTGGAGAAATAAGAAAAATATTAGGTGGATATATCCCTCTTATCTAGAGCTATGCAAAAAAAAAAAAATAAATAAAAACAACAACAAAACAAACAAAAAAAAAACAAAAAAAAAAAACAACAGAAAATATAAACTACATCAAACTTGTACTACTCTTTATTTGATATACTTCATCACTATCTTCTGAACTTTGAAATGTGACTCCATCTAAAAGCCCCACACCCACCCCTGGCCCTGCCTAAATTATCCCAGTTCAAAAAGTGACAATTTCTAGTCCAGATACTAATCAATTTGATCTGCTGTAAGACCATGTTCTGAAAACCTGTATACTTGATTGACACTCCTCCTACATTACTAAGTTAGTTACCCCAAGACTCTTCCCAGACACATGATGGAACTTTTAGTGAACAACTATTCTATTTTCCATATCATTTAATTTGATATGCTGCAAAACCATGTTCAGAAAAAAAATTAATGCTGACCCTCACTCCACCTATCCCCATCCCCTATCCAACCCAACCACTCTAGGGTAAAACTTTTAGTGAACACTTATTTCAACTCTTTATGATATTCAATTTGATATGGTACCTGACTATGTTCTGACAAAGTGTTAATTTGACCTCACCCAAATACATCTTATCTGTATTAATACAGTGGACTCTCATTATCTCAAACAAGAGACCATAATTTGCAGTTTGAGATAACAGTAGTGTGAAATAACAGGAGCTGAAATTTAAAGAACAGTAAGCAAAGTAAACCAACATTATCCAAATGTAGCTTGACGTAAGTAGTACATTTTGTAGTTTGAAGTACCAGTGTTTGAAATAATGTATTTATGACAATTACGAGCCCTATTCTGCAGAACAAAATAAAAGGAAACATTTGACAGTTGGTAATTGTCATCTGCAACAGTGAAAGGTTTTACACAGGTTTTCATAGCTCCAGAAAAGGCTATAATTGGGTGATAATTCAGTGCGTTTTGCAGCAAAATACATGTTGTGGACGCTCATTCTATTTGCCTCATCAAAACAATTCTAATGAGAACCCATAGCTCTTGACAAGATACATTTTTTCAATCCAAAAGTATTGTTATTTTTCTTATTTATACACTAAAACATATATTGTGGGTACTCATTGAACATGTTTTTGTGGAGGAATAAGAATAATATTTACCTGATACCCACTCTTATCTAGAACTATGAGAACCCATAACTTGTGATGTGCTATGTGAAAAGGGCTCCTGCCATATTCCAGCAGCAAAGGCCAGGTGAGCCTATCTGTGCATTCTGAACAGGACTTTTTCTGTTACTATAGTTTCCATTGATTCCCTAACCATTACCACTCTGATAAACTGATGATAGAGCAAGATTTGACATTTCATGCAAATTGTCTGCACTGGAGATGATTTGCATGAAAAGTCAGAATCTGTTATCTGGGAAAAATAAGAAAAATATTTTACACTGTTGTCTGCTGAATTTTTTACCCAGAGTGCTAAGCTTTAAGCAGGCAAAGAATGCACTAATCAAAATTTGCAAATGGGCCAAAATTTTCTGAGCCTTTAACTGTTAATACAATAAATGCCATTTTCTCAAGTTGCAAATCATATGTTCTGAATACATATTTATGTTGAGCTGTGGAATCTAAATCTATAGTATGTTACCTGAAACTGTGGGTGTTTTCTGAAGTTTGGATTTCTCACATTTATCTCACTGAATATACTGGACTCTTCAAATGGAACCCTGGTGGGATACATATGATTAATAGCTGTGGGAGGAAAAAGATACCACCTTTTCCTGAAATAAAAATATACATTGAAGCAATTCTAAATTATATGTACCTTATCTATGATTCTAATGAAAGATGAGAGTTCAGCTGAAATACTAAATGGAACAAGTATAAGGTGTGTCATGAAAAATGGATCCTTACAGTGTATGTGGTTAAATATCAAGGGAACTGCCCAAATCAGCATGTGCATCCTCACAGTCTTATCAGAGCCTTCACTGACCGTCAATACATTCTACAGTGTTCAATGATTCTGTAAGCAGACAGCAAAAGTCTGATCAGGACTGTACAGATACACAGAATTATCTGGGTTGTTGCTGTCTGCATAGTTGATGGTTCATTTCCTGATGACACAAAATATATGCTCTGTCAAAGACACACTTTGAATACCCATTTTTACAATACAGTGACCTAGTTTTGTGGGAGGTGACCTGAAATGGTATAGTCAGTAATGAAGTTGATTGACTTGGCCTAAGTAAGCTGGGTTTTAAATTTTGAAAAGTAAGTCACAGTGACCTAGTTTTATGAGAGATGTCGTCTTAGAGTGACAGAGTGCATGCATGGAAAAAGTTTGATCTGACTTGTGCCTATGAAGGCCTAGATATAAGGCTAACCCCAAAATCAGTCAGATGTTAATTTTCACAAAAGTTGGTCAGAATGACCTACCTTTGTGGGAAGTGCCCTAAAGTGGTTACAAAAAAGAAACTTACCTCCCTGTAATCTGTGCCACAAGGTTGAAGCCATATGTGTCTTGATGACATGGAGTGTATGCCCCTGCACTTCCTATCCATATAGTAGATTGTGTTCCATCTCGACCAGGAAAACCAAACCTCTCCCAAGACAGCTCCTACTAATTTAGTTTTTGAATTATAATATTTACCCTATTGAGACATCTAAACTCCTTACCATACTTGTCCTAAAATTTCATCTATCTTGCTTAACCTGTTGGTGTATCTAAAAACTGCAAGATGAGTGCATTGAGTGGTAAACAGTGCACACCTTGATCAGATGCCATGTTCTCTGGTGTCCAATTCTGGGCACATGATATGCTCAGTCAAACCCTGAGAAAATATGGTACCATATTTAAACATTCAGACAAACATGCTTCTGCAGAGTGTAGAACCAGATCAGATTGCTCCTTTCAGGCCAGGGTGTGTACTGTTTACTAGTCAACCAGCACTTTAGGATACAATATATATTCTAAGTATTCAGCCATATAGCAAACAGTATAGACCCAAATCTGATCAGGGTCTTTACAAGTTACAAGTTCATACTTTTAAAACTTATGGTATGTGACTGTTTATTACATGTTCATACCTTTAAAATTTATGGTATGTGACTATTTATTATAATTACAGTTCATACCTTTAAAACACAGCATGTGACTATTTATTGCAAGTTCATACCTTTAAAACTTATGATATGTGACTATTTATTACAAGTTCATACCTTTAAAATTTATGGTATGTGACTATCTATTATAAGTTCATTCCTTTAAAACTTCTGCTATGTAACTATTTATTACAAGTTCATACCTTTAAAAGTTCAGGCTTATCACTGAACATATCCTTCATATATTTGTAGTCAATGTAACACGAGTATATGGCTGGGTCAAACATGGACAGAGGGTTATCTTCTCTTGGTTGCTGTGACAACCAGTCATCATACTGCTGCAGTGAGCACTGGATATGAAGACACTCAGTCTCCATCATTACATCTGCAACAAGTCATGGTTCACTATTCCAGGGCCCAGTTGTTCAAAGCTAACGATGTCATTAATTAACGATTCGTTAAAATTTATATTGAGTGATACGCAAATATGCTAAAATTTTTTGCTGAAAAAATGTGAGCAGCTTTTGCAGTGCAAAAGCTACTAACATTTTTTCAGCAAAAAAATATCAGAATATTGTATATTGAATCTGCTAAAACAGTTAATGAAATGATCCTTAACAAGCTCGTTAAGCTAACTATGCTTTGAACAATTGGGCCCAGATACACCTGTGGACACAAAACTGTACAAACTTTGATGGGCTTCATTTCATTTTACCATCCTGTCAGTCAACTGCTAGCCATGTATAAATGAAAAACATAAGAAGTTGTCCATTTCACGGCAGAGCCTGCCCAACATCAGCCAATTAAAATACATCTGAACTGTCAAGAACATACATCAAACTTAAAACAGAATAAATACTTGTCAAAATGAATAAGATCAATCAACGTAAATTGTTAGAATTGTCCCTGAATGACAGTTGACTGTCAAACAAACATGAAGCAAACAGATTCATTGACAGTTACTTCATCAGAGTTTGCATAGTTTTGTGTCCACAGGTGTAACAGGGTAAATACTTTCTTGGCACACTCATTTAACCCTTTAAAGCTGATCACAACTGCAGCAGATGACATTTTGATTGTTTTTGTTTTTTCTCTGAAAAATCATCAAAACATTTAGAATGGCATCTCCTACAATTTTGCGTTAAAATTCAGCATGCCAGGAAATATGGCTCTTATTTTCCCCCAAAATAGGGCTTGACACATCAAACACAGTCGCCTAAAGAGTGACAATCTGCATGAAATAGCACATCTTTTTCTTTCTTGTTTTTTCTTTCTTTTTTTTTTTGTTTTGAGAAAAATAAGAAATAAAGCTTAAAATGTTAAAAATGGAAATACAGTGGAACCTCTTGACAGTCACCTCAAAGCAAGAGCCATCTCCCTATAACAGCCATTTTCATGATTCGCTGAAGTGCTATTTTACTATGTACATATAGTTAATCCTTGTATAACAGCCACCTCCCAACAACAGCCATTTTCATGATTCCCTGAAGTGCTATTTTACTATGTACATATAGTTAATCCTTGTATAACAGCCACCTCCCAACAACAGCCATTTTCATGATTCCCTGAAGTGTTATTTTACTATGTACACATAGTTAATCTTTGTATAACAGCCACCTCCCAACAACAGCCATTTTTATGATTCCCTGAAGTGTTATTTTACTATGTACATATAGTTAATCTTTGTATAACAGCCACCTCCCAACAACAGCCAGTTTTATGCTTTCACAAAGGTGGTTGTTCTATGACAGTTACAATGCATATTAGAAATACTAGTGAGCCTTTCCAAGTTAAAGTGACAAATGGTACAGATCAAGATTAGCATTGAGGTATTCTATCTAAATAGGAGGGTGTCCAGATTTTTTTTCTTATTTCTCCATGACAAAGCTATGTTGTGGGTAGTCATTTTAAGCAATTAGCTAAGGAGTTTCTAATGAGTACTCATAAAATATGCTTCCAAGGAGAAATAAAAGAAACATCAATATTTTTGGTTGTAAAAAGAGTGCCTTACCTGACCCATGCACAACTCACATACAGAATCTTCAAGGCTCACATATCATTTTAAACTTTACTAGTCTCTGATAATAAATTAATATTTTTTTCTTATTTTCTGGAAAAAATAAGAAATCTTACAAGATAACATCTATTGAAATTGGAGCATGTAGGTCATTAACCAATTTTAACCCAGGATTCAGAGCATTAACAACCATACTGAAAATACAACTGCATGGATTTTCGGGCTATGTGGATGTGAAAAGGTTGATTTTACTCAAAATGACTTAAAATGTATTTTATAACATAAACAAATGAAAAATTTGACCTTTAAAGGAATATAAATATCAGCAGACAATGTTCACTATGTTTTTCTTACTTTTTTTCAGAAAATATGTTGGTTTTTGATTTCGAAATTTACAGCCCAGTCAACACTGTTAAGGTAATGTCAAGCTGGTCAGTTACCTTACCTAACCAGTACTTTGTGCATATACTTTTACAAAGGCAGGCTAGTCTTCCAAATAGTTAACCAGTACTTCGTGCATATACTTTTACCAAGGCAGGCTAGTCTTCTAAGCAGTTAACAAGTACTTTGTGCATATCCTTTTACCAAGGCAGGCTAGTCTTCTAAGCAGTTAACAAGTACTTTGTGCATATCCTTTTACCAAGACAGGCTAGTCTTCTAAGCAGTTAACCAGTACTTTGTGCATATACTTTTACCACGGCAGGCTAGTCTTCCAAGCAGTTAACAAGTACTTTGTGCATATCCTTTTACCAAGGCAGGCTAGTCTTCTAAGCAGTTAACCAGTACTTTGTGCATATACTTTTACCAGGGCAGGCTAGACGTCTAAGCAGTTAACCAATACTTTGTGCATATACTTTTACCAGGGCATGCTAGTCTTCTAAGCAGTTAACCAGTACTTTGTGCATATACTTTTACCAGGGCAGGCTTGTCTTCCATGCAGTTAACCAGTACTTTGTGCATATACTTTTACCACAGCAGGCTAGTCTTCTATGCAATTTAGCAGTACTTTGTGCATATACTTTTACCAAGGCAGGATAGTCTTCTAAGCAGTTAACCAGTACTTTGTGCATATACTTTTACCAAGGCAGGATAGTCTTCTAAGCAGTTAACCAGTACTTTGTGCATATACTTTTACCAGGGCAGGCTAGTCTTCCAAGCAGTTAACCAGTACTTTGTGCATATACTTTTACAGGGCAGGCTAATCTTCCAAGCATTTAACCAGTACTTTGTGCATATACTTTTACCAGGGCAGGCTAATCTTCCAAGCAGTTAACCAGTACTTTGTGCATATACTTTTACCAGGGCAGGCTAGTCTTCCAAGCAGTTAACCAGTACTTTGTGCATATCCTTTTACCAGGGCAGGCTAATCTTCCAAGCAGTTAACCAGTACTTTGTGCATATACTTTTACAGGGCAGGCTAATCTTCCAAGCAGTTAACCAGTACTTTGTGCATATACTTTTACCAGGGCAGGCTAATCTTCCAAGCATTTAACCAGTACTTTGTGCATATACTTTGACGAGGGTAGGCTAGTCTTCTAAGCAGTTAACCAATACTTTGTGCATATACTTTTACCAGAGAAGCTAGTCTTCTAAGCAGTTAACCAATACTTTGTGCATATACTTTTACCAGGGCAGGCTAGCCTTCCAAGCAGTTAACCAGTACTTTGTGCATATACTTTTACCAGAGAAGGCTAGTCTTCTAAGCAGTTAACCAATACTTTGTGCATATACTTTTACCAGGGCAGGCTAGCCTTCCAAGCAGTTAACCAGTACTTTGTGCATATACTTTTACCAGAGAAGGCTAGTCTTCTAAGCAGTTAACCAGTACTTTGTGCATATACTTTTACCAGGGCAGGCTAGTCTTCCAAGCAGTTAACCAGTACTTTGTGAATATACTTTTACCAGGGCAGGCTAGTCTTCTAAGCAGTTAACCAATACTTTGAGCATATACTTTTACTAGTAACTGACAACTGCTCTTCTTGAATTAGTGGACAGGAGAGAATGACCGTAAAAGTTGCACGTATTCATAATCAGTATCCATGAAAACTAAGTGGTCGATCATGGATTTGAATTTGCAACCTCTAGATCTGCAGTCAGATGTGCAACTGACTGCATGCTTGATGCATCTTCTACACATGCCAAACTTACTGTAGTTAGTCTAAATATTCACAGTCATAGCTGAGAAAACAGTGTAGACCCAGGCCAAAGTCCTAAAGGAGGGTTTAGGGGATGCATCTTCTACACATGCAAAACTTACTGTAGTTAGTCTAAATATTCAGATAGTCATAGCTGAGAAATAGTGTAGACCCAGACCTTAAGGAGCAGTTTGGTCAGGATCTAAGTTTGATATTTAGCTTGCATGGTTTAGCCACATTATCAGATAGTTAACCTTTACCACTCTCTGGGCTAACTCAGCAGACAACAGACCGATAATATTTTTTTTTTTCATTTTTCCCTGAAATCAGGATTTGACATTGCATGCAAATTGTCTCCATTGGAGACAATTTGCATGAAATGTCAAATCCTGTTTTCAGGGAAAAATGAAAAAAAAGTTTCAAAATGTTGTCTGCTGAAAATTTTACCAAGAGTGCTAAATGTTAAATGGCCTTGTAATCATTTCAGGATAAGTATAGTAAGAAGTGATGGTGTCTGAATATGGAACATGCTAAATTTACCTTCAAAATCTGTTGGTGATATTTTGCACTGAAACTGTTTGCCCTCAGTCTGTTTGGCAAGGTGCTTAACTGTCCACTGTCTAGCTTGCCAATTATCCATAGTTTGTTGGAATACTAATGGCGGGTGGGAGTCAGCTTTTAGGAGTGTTTCAAAATCCATCTCAGATGTCATTTCCACCAGAAACTAGTACATGAGCTGTAATATAAGAAAATGATGTCATAGCTCCAGACAGGAACTGTATCTAACCAAAAAAAATTGTTGATATTTCTCCATGAAAACATATGTTCTTGGTACTCATTTAAACATAGGTCTAGATAAGAGTGGGTCTGAAGTAAATATTTTTCTTATTTCGCGACCAAAATATATGCTGTGGGTACTCATTAGAAGCACCTCACCGAGGCGCTTCTAATGAGTACCCACAACACGTTTTCGTCGATAAATAAGAAAAATATACTTTTTGGTTGAAAAAAGAGCTTTATCCAGAATTATGTCATTAGAACCCACCGTATGTTTCCGTGGAGAAATAAGAAAATATTTTTTCTGATAGCCCCTCTTATCTGGAGCAATGGACAAGTATGAGCAGTCTTTGATCAGCCTGTGGATGTGTGCAGTCTGACTAGAGTATTACCTATCAGACTGAAGACGTATTCGATCCTTGGCTATCATATTTACCCTAAGTTTTCAGACAGATGATTCTTATGAAATGTCAAGTTTTTGGGGGTTTTATTTCTGAAAATTAGAATGTCCTCTGCTTCAAATTTTGCTTGACACTTTAACCCTGGTCCTGCTGAGCATGCATATGCCCCGCCTTTGCAAACAGCTTTAGGCGACCAATCTTGATTTGCAGTGTGTTGTTAAGTATGTTAATTTGTATCAAAAACCTGAATCAAGTAATTTGATTGGCTGAAAATTAAGATCAATCATGACATGCCATTAGAAATTAAGATTTTTTTCTTACCTCCCCTGTCCTCGGTGGCTCAGTTGGATGCGCCGTCCGACTGGAGACCAGGAGGTCACAAGTTCAACCCTCGCCGAGGTCGGCAACATTCTTTCGTGGAGATTGATCGTGAAATATTTTCTACGGTCATTCTCTCCCTTCCGCTGATTCAAGAAGGGCAGTTGTCAGTTTCTGGCGAAAGAATGTGCACAATACTGGTTAACTGCTTAGAGGACTAAGCCTGCCCAGTAAATGTGTGGTTAGGTAAACTGACCGCGCTCGACATGACCCCATTGGATTGACTGGGTCGTAAAACCTCAACACAAACAAACTTACCTCCCCTACCATACAGAGGCATCCCAGGTGTTTCATGGTTAAGGCAAATTCTATCTCACAAGCTAAACAAGCGCTGCAAATCTTTGCCCGAATGTCAAAGGTTTACGGAGATTTTTGTTTACGGAAATTTTTATTTCTGGGATATTAAGGTGGTGCAAAACTAAGCTGGAAGTCAATGTACATGATCTATTTATAGGTGGGAATTTTGTGATAGGTTTTTAGATCATTTTTGATAGAGTTTTTGCCAAAAATTGCAAGAAATGAAATTTTTTCTAGAATGTTATACATATCATCATCATAAAGGTGAATGTTTGCAGTATCAAGTGAGATAATTGATTTACCTGGTTGTCTTGAACTGGAAAGCAAATCACCGTTCAAATAAGGCGGGGGTCAGATTTCATTTTCACAGAGTTGTTTGTTTTGTGGGTATAGATACCTTTCTAGCAGATATAAGTTTATGTCAGCAGCATTTTTAGATGGGGAAAAAGCATAGCATGGTATTGTATGTTGTTCAATAATTAAAAATGCCAAACTTAGAGGATAAAAAATGCAAGAGATCCAATTAGGACCATATATGCTCTACTGACCCTGTCTGTGAATGATTCTGGGACTGGGAGACACTCCCCTCATGAATCTGGGTCAACTCGGCCATGGGTCAAGTCAGCCCTTGTCAACTCGGCCTGGTTAACTCGACCAGGTCAACTCGGCCTGTATGTATGCCTGTTGGAATAGATGAACGGGTGAACTTTTTTGTCGCCTTTGAAGTATGATTAACTTGCAGAACTTTTGAATTATAAATTACTTTAATAGCTCATCAGACATTTTATATCATCAACATGATAACTGATTGTCATTATCCTTTTGTAGCTATACAAATAAGTGCCTAAATTAGTAAGGTATTAAACTATGAAAGTTGAACATTCCCAGAAGATTACTGTCTGAAAACAAACTACTGTTGATGTGTTATTAATTTATTATTAAGGTCTTTGTTTTCTTTCAATCGGCTTAAAAGCGATGCCTACTTTAAGGATAATCTGCTGTTTGCCCATAGCTGGTTGCGAAATTTGCCACTTATGGTAACTTATTAACAAAAACTGCAAACTGAACACTTGCCTCATACTTTCAATTTAAAAAGTTAAACATACATAAAATGCATACTTAGAGGAACAATCACATTTAAAAAGTATAAAAATCTTACCTTCTAATCTGCACAAATTTGGGACAAAACATTCCCTTTTTCTTTTTCATGAACAAATAAAATAGCAATGTCATTTTGTTTGACAATGTTCCGTCTAGGGCAGCTGGAAACTAAAAATATATCCAAATTCATTCAAATAAAGGGATATTTTGGCTACAAAGTAGGCTACCCAAACAGCTCTATACAATGTACATTGACTGTACAAAAATAATGTACTTGGCTGCCCCTCTTGCATGTGCAGATAGACTACAAACTGGTATATACAACACACACAAGAACATCACACACACACACACACACAGAGTTTCGAAAGATGGATGGTGATTTTTCTTTTATATTTGCTATTACATAAATCTAAAAGCCTGGTTTATGCCCTGAGAAAGGAAACCTAAACATTCCTGTTAAAATGCAAAACAGGTTGTTGACCCGGCCAAGCTGACTGAGGCTTTGACTCGGTGGCTGAGTTGGTTTCTGGCTGAGTTGGTTTCAGGCCGAGTTGACCCGTTTCCATCCTCCTATATATGCTTCATGCAGCTGAGGACACTATGGAAGCTGGGAGTGCAATCCAATCTCCAATTGTAGCTGGGAAGAAGCTGGATTTTTTTTTTGTGACTACACAGGACCATATTAAATAAGATGATAGTGAGCTTATTGGGAACTTAACCTATCTCTAAGACAAGTAGATCCATAGCTTCCGTCACTTGGATTACATATGACATTAAAAGGAATATTCAAACAAGAATTCCGCAGAAGGCGTCGTTGCACCTGCTGGGGCAAACGTCACAGGAGCCACAATCAGAACGTGGTTATTAAATAAGTTTATTTCATTCTTAGCAGTGCTTAGTTGGAAAACTGGGTTGAAAAAAATGTAGACAAAGTGCCAAGTGGGGCACATATATTCAAGGCCAGTGCCATTCCTTCTAATGACTATATCTTCAGCACTGATTTTTCATATTATACAGCCCAATGATAATGGAATGTTGACATAAAATGTGTAAAAGTCACTGGAGCATGAAATATAGGTCAAGGTCACCAGGTCAAGGTACCTGCTAAGTCAGTACATCAAGGAGAAGCACTATGCAAGATATGGTGGTTGTAGGCCTTATAGTTGAGGAGTTATTGAACATCAACGTAAAATGTGTCAACTGTAGGTCAAGGTCACTGGGTAAAGGTACTTGCCAAGCCAGTGCAATGAGGTGAAGCACTATGCAAGGTTTAGTGGTTGTAGGTCTTATATTTGAGGAGATACCGAACATCAATGTAAAATGTGTCAAAGTCACTGGAGTGCAAAATATAGGTCAAGGTCACCAAGTCAACCAACATAAAATGTGTCAACTGTAGGTCAAGTCACTGGGTAAAGGTACTTGCCAAGCCAGTGCAATGAGGTGAAGCACTATGCAAGGTTTAGTGGTTGTAGGTCTTATATTTGAGGAGATATCGAACATCAATGTAAAATGTGTCAAAGTCACTGGAGTGCAAAATATAGGTCAAGGTCACCAAGTCAAAGTACCTGCCAAGTCAGTACATCGAGAAGAAGCACTATACAAGGTTTGGTGGTTGAAGGCCTTACAGTTGAGGATATATGGAAGGGCAACGTAAAAGGTGTAAAAGTCAATGGAGCGTGAAATATAGGTCAAGGTCACCAAGTCAAGGTACCTGTGGAGTCTGTACATTGAGGAGAAGCACTATGCAAGATTTGGTGGTTGTAGGCCTTATAGCTGAGGAGATATTGAAAGTCGACGTAAAATGTGTAAAATGCACTGGAGCGCAAAATATAGGTCAAGGTCACCGGGTCAAGATACCTGCCGAGTCAGTACATCTAGGAGAAGCACTACGCAAGGTTTGGTGGCTAGAGGTCTTACACTCACAGTAATAAATGATTGGGCTAAAATTTTGGATGCAGGAGGTCAAGAAGATACAGTCATATTGGACTTTGAAAAGCCTTTGACACCCCTCCTCCTGAACTTCTGAAATGCAAACTCCATGGATATGGCATAAGTGGAAAAACTTGAGTATGGATTGATTCATTTCTGTGCAATAGGCAACAAAGGGTTGTAGTCGATCGTGCAAAATTGCAACAGGCACGTGTTTTGTCTGGTGTGCTGCAGGGCACTGTTCTCGGTCCACTGATGTTTTCCTTGTATATGAATGACATCATGGTTGGAACAGAATCTGAGATTCGTCTGTTTGCTGATGACTGTGTCTGCTATCGTCAGATTGATAGCATTGAAGACACATCTAAACTCCAAAAGGATATTGATCAACTGGGCAAATGGGTCAGGAAATGGGGTATGAGATTTCAGCTCATGAAATGTAACATTATGCAGCTTACTAGGAAGTGGATCAAAAAGATCAATGCATTTTACTCCTTAGAAACAGAATCAGAATATTTTACTGGTGATACATCAATAGATGCCAACGACTACAAAGACTAGTCTCTAGATCACACAAGTGATGTGAATCTAGCGACAGGGTCCTCAGAACTTTCAGCTGAGGAGATTATAGATGCAGGGAGTGCATTCCAATCCCTAATGGTGTCTAGAAAGAAACTGTACTTATAAATGTCAGTTCTAGCATATGGTACTTGAAATGCCAATATTGGATGCTGATTCCTACTGTGCCTATTTGGGGGTTGAAGGTCGTCACAAGGTATACTCGCTCTACCTTTCAGCCTTTGAATAGCAATATCAGTTAACTACCCACCCTAACTGTTCAAGAATGCTAGTCATACTTCCAGTTTCAAAGTTGTAGCTTCCAGACACAAACCTAGCTGCACGATTCTGAATCTTTTCTAATTCTTCTTGGACTACTACCGGTATTCCATGTGGGTCCCAAACAGGGATAGCATACTCCAGGATTGGTCGCACCAACCCCTTGTATGCCGTCTCCTTAACATCTTAGGGGCATGACAATAGATTATGTCCTCAGAAACCAAAGAGTTCTGTTTGCTTTTGTGCAAACATTGCTTACATGAGTATTCTATTTCAAATCCTTAGAAATTGTCACACCAATTATCCACATTTTCGAGGACTGTTCCTTCTAAGGAGTAAACTGCATTGATCTTTTTTATCCACTTCCTAGTAAGCTGAATAATGTTACATTTCACGGGCTGAAATATCATACCCCATTTCCTGGCCCATTTGCCCAGTTGATCAATATCCTTTTGGAGTTTTGATGTGTCTTCAGTGCTATCAATCTGACAACAGCAGACACAGTCATCAGCGAACAAACGAATCTCAGATTCTATTCCAACCATGATGTCATTTAGAAGGAACAGTCCTCAAAAAAGGTGGATAATATTAAATACCTTGGTGTGACATTTTCTAAGGACTTGAAATGGAATACTCATGTAAGCAATGTTTGCACAAAAGTAAACAAAACTCTTGGTTTCTTAAGACGCAACCTATCATCATGCCCAAGATGTTAAGGAAATGGCATATTAAAAGGGGTTGGTGCGACCAATCCTGGAGTATGCTATCCCTGTTTGGGACCTGCATGGACTAGTAGTCCAGGAAGAATTGGAGAAGGTTCAGAATCGTGCAGCTTGGTTAGTGACTGAAAACTACAACTTGAAACTGGAAGTATGACTAGCATTCTTGAACAGTAAGGATGGGCGTCTCTTCAAGAGAGACGCAAAGGTAGTAAATATATTGCTAATCAAAGGTCTGAAAGGTAAAGCTAGTATACCTAGTGACGACCTTCAACCCCCAAATAGGCGCAGCAGGAATCAGCATCCAATGAAATCAAGTGCCATATGCTAGAACTGACATTTACAAACTTTGTACAGTTTCTTCCCAGACGTTGAGGATTGGACACCGTTAGGGATTGGAATGCACGAGTAGTTGTAGTTCCCGGGAATGGCTAAACAGCGAAAGGAAGGTTCCTTTCGCGAAAGGAAGGTTTTTTTTTTCTACGAAAGGAAGATATCAGTGGGGCCCAGGGAGATATTTTATGTATCTAGTGATGCTATTGAGACAATTTAGTGGATATGGGGTACTTTTTCCAAAAAGGTAGGTACTCGGGGATTAAACTCGGGGATGAAAGGGAGTGTGTCTTTCAAGGAACAAACTATCATTAAACAGGTTCCTTTCACGAAAGGAATGTTTTATATGAAAGGAAGATCATTATGAGACCTTTGGTGGTACATTTATGTATTATAGGGATACTTATGAAACATCTAATTGGAAATGGGATATTTTTTTTCCAAAAATCAGGTTAACGGGTATAAAAGGAACAGCGCGTTTCAACGAACAAAGGCTTATTTCGCGGAAGGAAGGTTTCGGTCTACTAACTGTCTATATTGTTAATAGTTGTAACTGTGATTTGATTTCTTTCATTTGTGATATTGTGGGTGGGATTTAGGATCTGATTGTATTAATTCTGGATCGTTTTATTTTTTAAATTTCTTACAGAAAGATTTTATAAATGAGACCCTGGAAGGTCATTCAGGTCCCTTACAAAAAGGAAGTTTTTTCTACCTTAAGAGCATATTTATAACTTTATGAGGGTATTTATGTAAAATAAAATAAACTCCTTTGCTAAGGAGTTTATTTTATTCGAAACGGATGCTATTTCTCTGACCTGTCATGTTAGCCTGTGGATAATAAATTATCCCCAGTTTCCAGCTGGCACCGCACAGTTTTATACTCTTGTGACTCGTGGAAGTATGACTAGGTCTTGTTGCTCAAACTGATATAGCATTATTGTCATACCAGCAACAAGTTTGCTAACCTTTTTTTTATTATTCTTTTTTTATTTTATTTTTTTTATTTTTTTTTTATTTTTTATTTATTTATTTTTTTTTATTCTTTTTTATTTATTTTTTATTTTTTTATTATTTATTTTGTATGGGGTATGCTGGTCACTTCAGGTGGCCAGTTGTATCCCGAATTCTATATCTTAATACATTCTCAAGAAACTTAAACCCAGATTGTTTTGCTCTGCGTTAGAAACATGACCTATAAATTATCTTTTATTTTATTCTCAATTCATATATAAGTACAATACTTGAAGAATATGTCATGGAAAACGGTGAAAGACACTTAACAACAATTGAGCGTAATGTCATAGTCATGAGGCTTATGGCATATGTGAACGTATAAGGTGCAGGCGCGAATGCGCATCCGCGCAGTCCCACCAGAGCCTTCACTTTCGTAAAACATGTAGTTTAGAACTAGTGAATGGTTCAGACTGAAAATCAAACATCTAGTCTCACTTGATTGCCGAGAATGCGTATTTGAAGAGTGTTTATACGTATAAGGCGCAGGCGCGACTGCGCATCCACGCAGTCCCGCCAGAGCCTTCACTGTTCGTAAACATGTAGTTTAGAACTAGTGAATGATTCAGACTGAAAATCAATTATCTAGTCCCACTTGATTGCCGAGTATGCGTATTTGAAGAGTGTTTATACGGAGGACAAACAATGCTAAAATCTCTTTGTGACGGCTCAAGTATGGTATAATACAATACAATAGATACAAAAAAAAACAAAAAAAAAAAAAAAAACGTTGCCACATTTACTAGTCCCTGCATTTGTACTGTAATGGAATGTACTGTTCATAGTCAACCTTTAGGGCTTTATCAATGCCCGCTTAGCTTAAGGGGTCCTTGACTTTTCTGCCCGTTTCCTTTTGTCCCGATGTTGCTTTTTTCCGGCAGACGGAGTGTAAAGACAGGATCTTGTTCCGTCTGTTGATATGATCATGTTAGGGTTGGATCTCCCTTTGTCAGACAGGAATTTTTTCATCCTTCTTTCTCTTTGTTCCTCGGATATGTTCGACCAGTGGTCGATGTCTATCAAATGGTGCCTGAATGCATTGGAGAGTTTGAAATTCCCTTTGTCTCTAATTGCACGACCCCTTTCAATTTGTTCCCCGTTCACAATGTCATAAAACATTTCGATGAATTTTGGCATGTCTCTCGCTTTCCACGAAATTGCTGACTTCAAGATATGGTTGGCACTTTCAGAATTATTGTTTGTCCAATTTACTGGAACCTTTCCGCGTTGTATGGGTTTAATAACATGTGCCTCTAATAACGGCAACAATTTGTTGTCAAAATACGTTCTGAAACGCTTTTCACTGGTTGTGCTGTCTTTTTCATCAATCAACATTCGCAGCCTTGCTACCCGCACATCAAAGACATCTACATCTGTTGCCTCTGTCAAGCCATCCCTTCCGAATATCTTGCTGATAATTTCTTGCCGATCTTTCAATGGTATTCCTACTTCATCCTCCGTATACCTTTTTCATTTTTTGGTGGTAAAATTTTCAGTAAATTTGAATAGGCGTGTTTTCGTAATGCAATACACGCATCTGTTTATTTAACACAGGTTTCTTGTCTATTCACAATGATAATTCAATTAACACTAACAGGTAGATCAATACATTGCACTTGAGATAAACACGTCGTCACTCAATTTTAAGAAACAAGTCAACCTATTTCATAGACTTAGAATAACTTTAATGTGTAAACTTTTTTATCTTTACCTCACACCTTATTTAGGACGAAAATAATGTACATTTCCCAAATTAAATAAATAAATAAATAAATAGTAATATTTTTAAAACAGCTTAAATTTTAATTTAATAAATGCGAACTCTCCATTTCATAGACCAAACCTTCCTTTCGTAGACAAAAACTTCATTAAGTAATTTGTTAATTTTGTAACAAATATATGGAAGTACTACAATATATACGATAATAAAACCTTCCTTTCGTAGATAAAACCTTCCTTTCGTAGAAAAAAATCTTCCTTTCGTAGACAAAAAATCATTTTGTAATTTGTTCATTTCGTAACAAATATATGCAAGTACAAAGCTATATAGGAAAATAAAACCTTCCTTTCGTAAACAAAATCTTCCTTTCTGAGACATTACCTTCTTTTCATAGACCAAATCTCACTACCTAGGCCCAACAAATATCTTCCTTTCGTAGACAAAAATCTTCCTTTCGTAGACAAAAGTAATTTGTTAATTTTGTAATAAATATATGTAAGTACTACAATATATACGATAATAAAACCTTCCTTTCGTAGATAAAACCTTCCTTTCGTAGAAAAAAATCTTCCTTTCGTAGATAAAAAAATGATTTCGTAATTTGTTCATTTCGTAACAAATATATCGTCGATATGCATGTGCAAAGCTATCCCCATATACCATAGCATATAGCCCGAATTTGACTAAATACCCGATTTTATTCATACCATTGCATATATGGTAACCTTTTATATGAAAACTAACTAATTGGGCCCCACAAATATCTTCCTTTCGTAGACAAACCTTCCTTTCGCGAAAGGAACTTTCCTTTCGCGAAATGAAGGTTCCTTTCGCTGTTTAGCCATACCGGTAGTTCCCTGCATCTATAACATCCTCTGCTGAAAGTTCTGAGGACCCTGTCGCTAGATTTATATCACTTGTGAGATCTGGAGACTAGACTTCGCATTCGTTCGCCCTGTTCGACTTGTCTATCAATGTATTACCAGTAAAGTATTCTGACAGTTGAGTTCCTTACCTGCATATTTCTTCGCGGCAGAAATTTATGTTCACACCGATCAAACTTGTTGTAAACTTCCGGTTTCAGGCTTTGTAAGTAGCATATATTTTCTGAGAATTTTGAGGCTTAGCAGCCAGAAATATAAGCGTGTCTGTAGCAGATATATTCATTTATTGTTTCCCTGCACGTTTATATAAAAATATCGAAAAAATATGAGCGGTACTAGAACAAATTTGCAAGAGACTGATGACAGACTTCAAGATGTGTACTCGTACTGTACCAGAAGTCGTACTATTTATCAGTCTGGTCAGTATGTCCAGCTTCAGCCTTCTCCTTGATCAGAATAAAATTTGTAAACTGAATTTTCATTGGTCGAAATTCCGGCGCTATATTTCGCAGTTAGAAAAAAATTTTAAACAAAGAAAGATGCAAAATTTTTAAGTCCAACGTCGAAACATATTTGGTTAAACTTAGTTGATGGAAGTTACTTCAGTTGATGTGTGAAGTGTGTACATCGATTTTTTCTGTAATCAGTAACTATAGAACTGAACTTGATTATTATGACAGTTGTAATATAATTTCGTGACTGCTGTAAATGAGCACTGAGGACAGAATAGGGAGTAGACAGTTACAAAAGTATAACAGAATAGATTATAGAAAGATGAATAAAGGTGAAGAACAACCGGAAAGGTCAAGAGATGTGAAAGCCTCAGGCTTGAATTTAGAGATACAGCAATTTGAGCAAGGAGCAGTAGGGGGAGTAGGAGAAACTTTTCAGGCTGAACCTTTGGAGGAGGTAGATATGGAAATGGCTAGGGTCGAGGCAGAAATGAAGGCGCTAGAAGAGGAAGAAGAAAAGTTGATGAAAAGTAACTGGCAGAAATGATTAAAAGCAGTTACAGGAAAAGAAACAGAGGGTGAAAACCTTAAGAGGTAGGCAATCAGAATTGATTGTTAGGCCTAAAGAAAGAACAGTTAAAATAGAACAAAAGGCCGCAGCAGCCAAAGCTGAAAACATTGCGAGAGGTATCAAAGAAAGGAAATGAGGCAGAAAAGGATGATCAGATAGATATAGAAAGTTTGAGACTTGATGAAAATTTAAAAAGCAGGGTAAAGAAAGAGCTAAAAAAGCTAGTGTTAGATTTAGCATCAAGTGATAGTGACACAGTTACCAGTAGTGAAAGTTCGGACTCCGAGGATGAAAGTTATAGTAAAAAAGATAGAAAGAAAAAGGGTAAAAAAGAAAGAAAAAAGGTAAAAAGTATTAAAAATCAGGAATCAATGCTAAGGCTTCAGATAAGGTTAAATACCCTCAGCGGTGGCCTCATGCGCATCTGCAATATGAATATGTAAATAAACAGGTTAAATTTGATGATTTAGACTTAAAGCTGTTTATTGCAGGTGAGTTAGAGATTATTTAGGTGATGAGCCAATACCCAAAATTTTGAAAGTCGGTACCATCAGACCTGAACAATTCCCCCTATGATTTTCATGCGGGACTACATGTGTAGACTTGTAAAAAATTAGGGGGACACGTACTGGTGGTAGCTTTATTGGTGAAAACTGCATGTTTATTTCGTTACCCCCAAAATTAAGAATACAACATATTAAATACGAACAATCTACAAAAATAATTAAAACTTGATTTGGTACGAATAACTTTGCACTTTCTACTTGTTTAGTCTCCTTTCTTTACTTTACAATATATTTAGAGACCGTTTAGACCACCAGTTTGTTACCTACGTGACAATTTTAGACTATCTTGAGACTTTGTGATAATGCGTCTATGTTTGTTTTTCTTGAAGTATATCTTTACTTTTTCTGTCTCTTCAAAACACATTTTAACTGTCAAATGGGATGAAAAATATGCATTACAATATGAAAAAGAAAATTATTTGACACTAGTTGCGAGCTATAGGGCCAATTACATATTGCCCCTTTGTTACTTTGTTTTAGGAAAATCACATAAACTTCAAATTCGACTGCAGATCCATCAAAACGTTTAAATGCGAACAGTAGCTAAGGTTTTCAGACATTCTTACTCTCACACAAATATATTAAGCAAAATTTTTCTGAACTGCTTCCTAAAAGTTCAGTTTTGGTAACGCATGTAATAATTTTCAATTCTTTTGTTAAGTGGACAAACCACGTCGTCTTGGTGACTTTTCAACAGGATTAAAACTGAAATTCAGCTGGAAAATCAGCACACGGACTGTTCATGTTAACAATACGCTTTTGCTGCTATTCAAATTGAACACATACTTATAATGTAACGTACGTTACTTGTAAATTGTGTCTGACTCAAAGTATGAATAGAAACAAATTTATTTTGATAGCATTTTCTTCAAATGTCTAATATTATATTTCCCCCGAGATTTAAAGCATGTCTTGTAAATCATACACAATCAATCGACCAGCTTTCAGTCCTTCCTCCCTACATTCCAGGCAATCTAACATTCCGCGCTGTCTAATCATAGTCTTACTTGTTCAATGATAGGAATGTATAATACCTGTTTGCTTATCCAATAGTTTCAGTCTAATATAAAGAGCCTTTGGCTAGTTTCTGTACCTGGTCATCATATTCCGAGTGGTACTTGATCGGAAATCCTGAACCAGGTATTCTTGTGACGAGGCTCTGTGTCAGACATGGTTTCCGAACAGGTTAGACATAAACAGGTCTGCTCAGCTACGAAGAACAGCCAGTCCTGACTATTCCGATATAGAAAATGATGGCAAAATGCTACATGTATTTTGATAGCGAACGACAAAGGTGTGGTATGTGGACGGCACAAAAAGCAGGCTGATCTGCGCCTTTTTTAAGCTTTGCATAAGGTATGTTTTCTAATGATGTGGCTCATATAATAATCGATTGATCCCAGCCATGTAAAGCACTGTCTTATAATTGTCTTTTGAAAAAATGTCATACGTACGTTTGCCTGAAAATACAGCGCTACAAATTGATAAAAATACAATAATTACGCCACTGCGATACGTCATCGTTGCTTGTCGTTTGGAAGTTTTCCATACAGCAAAACAGTCAAACTTTCAGAAGTGTTTATAAAGAAAACTATCGTTTCATATGCTGTAATCATTCTTTTCTTCTTTCTTTCTTACCCGAGACATTTCTTTAATCATTCTTCACTTTATAATTCTTGGTTATTCTTTTGTTTCGTTCTGTTTGTCTAGTACAACTAAATATCTCTTCTTCTTTCTTTCTTACCCGAGACATTTCCATAGCCATTCCTCACTTTGTGTTTCTTGTTTATTTTTGTTTTTATTTTTTTATTTTTTATGTTTCATTCTGTTTGTCTGGTACGAACGAATATAAACTGTATAGCATTTCCTAGAATAGCAGGCCTGTTGATTGCAGAATTATGGAAATGGACTCTGATTCTGACATAGAAATCCCCAGAAAACGACAAAGAACGGAGATGTTTACAAACGAATGTATCATTTGTGGTGAACATGGTTTAAAGGAACAGTTTTGCCAGCCGAAGGATCAAGAGTCATGGACAAAGCTCCTCGAGGTGGCCACTTTGCGCCAGTTTGAAAAGCTTCTTCGATATAAAGAACACCCTAGTGTGTGTTCCAGATATTTATTATCATCCAGAGTGCAGAAAGACATTTTGTCACAAGAAAGACATTTTGTCACAAGAACGCACTCACAAAAATTAAGAAAGAACAGAGCTTTTCTTGTTTGAATGATAAAAATATCTAGACTGTTCAAAGGCCAAGCAGAGAAAAGCCAGAATCTTCAGGCAGCGTGTATGCTGAAGTTTGCATATTTTGCGACAGAAAAACAAAATATCAGAAAGGAACCAAAAACAGAGAAAAATTAACACAGGCCGTTGATTTAAGAGCAGACAATACTATACGGGAAGCGGCCACAAAGAAGGGGGACACAAAAATCACGGCTATTGCATCAAGGGAATTAGTTGCCGCTGAGGCACACTACCACATATCGTGTAATAAAAAAATACACATACATAGAGACAATTGTAGATACGCCTCGGACAGAGAGAAGCTGCCGAAGCACAGACAGCAGCGAATATGCAAACATAGAATCAGAGGCATACTCTGCTTTGTTTGAGATACCCTCATGCTTCATGCTATGCTAGTTAATATGGAAAAGATGTTTGGAGCAAGAAACAGACACACCAAGCCCAGAGGGACATGGGTGGATGATAGAAGATGGACAGCTAGTAATTGACTGGATGCAGGGTTTGCCTGCCCCGCAAGACGTGATGGAGCTGATTGCATGTAAATGCAGTAGAGATTGCAAAACACCTGAATGCCAGTGTGTTGCAAATGCACTGAAATGTTCGCCAGCATGTAAGAATCAGTTTTGTTGCAACATGATTGACGACAACATTGAAGAGAATGGTGACGATACAGCTGATGAAGATGAAAGTGATTACGACGGCGACGATAATGCATGAAATTAAAGAAATGAGTATTCTTTACATCTCCAGTCGGTGGTAGTGATTGTTTAAGCAACCCTAATTAGATGCAAGCAGAATGTCTTTTTCACATCAGTGCCTCATTTTTCGATTAAGACCCAGTTGAATGAGCTGAATTATGACTTCATTTTTTTTTCAGGGTGTCTTAATTTCATGTATTTATATATGTTTAACTTTATGTTACATACGTTACCTTAGGCTCACAAGAACAGTGGTCTTCAATCAAAAGGCAATTATTGATTTACTTTTGTATCACAAGGAACTTCTTTTTATGAATGCAAACTATGTGACATTCTTTTAAAAGTAGTTTCTTTGTTAAAAACAACAGACACATATATTCAATTACTGCCTTATATTTTATTTAAAAATAGGTCGCAAATTATGCTATTGTGATATATTTTCAATAGTTTGGCCTTCAGTTCTATGTGGTTTGCAAATATTCAAAACAGTTGTCAATAAAAAGACGGTAGTAAAGGGAAAACTGAAGCCTAGATCTATAATTTCATATATGTTATATACGTTACCATTAGCATTAGGTATGGGTGTATGTTTTTTTTTTGTTTTGTTTTTTTTTGTTTAACATTTACTTTTATTATATGTCTTGCAGCCTAGTTTCATCAAATAAAGTGATATAAGCCTCCTCATTTGATCACTACTGCACTGATGAGTGGGTTATAGTTAATGAACATCCTTGTTTACGAGAACTTTTTGTATAGGGGTAGGGCTTTTCAAATGGCCATAAATCAAAAAGTATATTAGATTAAGTAAATCCCATGACAAATTTGGAAAGTAAATTAAATTTGCTACCCAACCAATATAAAAGAAATTGATTTCTTTCCTTTATGCTTTTACAAGGCTAAATAATTCTAAAAGGTTTAACCAATTTTTGGGGTGCTTTTTAAAATGTAACGTAAACAACATTCAGCCCTTTTAAAAACAATCTAACAGTTGTGAAAATGTCTTCTATATAATTATTTCTTATATTAACACTATTATTTATTTACATATTTATAGTTTTTTATATTCATTTCAGTTCCATGAAAGTTTTGTGAATTATTTTAATTTTCTGGGGTATCGTAGTTAACACTAGGATTTAGACCATAAAGCTACCACTCAGACACGTCCCCCTGATTTTTTCCGAGACTTCACATATTCCTCTTATCGAAAAACCTAGGGGGATCTGTTCTGCTCGGATGGTACCGGCATCTCAATCAGCTCATCCACTAATTGCTGAGGATGATTTATCTGCTTCTGAAAAGGGGGAAGATTGGAGCCATTAAAGAAAATTTTATACTATAGTAGCACATATGAGTTTAAGGGTCTGAAATCAATTTTGTGCGGCATGGCTGAGAGAAAGAATTAGGTAAATAAATTGGTCAGATGATTCACAACAAATAGAAAGTGCCATATTCTTAATATTTGTTAAGAAATAAAGGCTTTCCAGTAGCAGGTAAAAAAAGAACTGCAAAAAGCCAGTGGGGAAGAAGTTAGGGTGTGGTTTTGTTCTGCATATCAAAGAAATAGATGTGCTCATAAGTCCAGTCATATGGTGGTAATAAAAGGTAAGATGAGACTAGCAGCACATATTTGTGCTAGTTGTTGGTTGAAAGATAAAAAGAAATTAGAACATCCTGAATCGTTGCCCCCATGCAGCAGTTTGATTTACGAATGGTATGTTAGCAAATAATACTCATATTGAAAAGAGTAAATTAAGCATTAAAAATCAAAATTTAGTAAACAAATTTTTGGCTAGTTTTTGTTTGGGGGAGAATAGAATTGAACATGTAATAAAGTGTAGTAGGAGGACAAATAGACCTGTAAAGAAAATATTCCTGTCGAGTGCCCCGACCGGGGATCGAACCAGGTACCCCTGGATCTGTAATCGAGCGTCATAACCACGAGGCTAAAAGGTCCGGACCAGTTAGACTGGTCATTTATGCGCCCTATATATTTACATACATATTGATTATTTGTACTTCGCTTTGCCGCGCTACTACACTCTTCCATCCTACAATGAAACATTTGTATCAAATGTTTTCTACTATTCCCAGGCTCTTTTGTGACTCCGTTGCCATTGCATCGCCCTTAAGCTCCAACAGTAGTCATCCTGGCACCAGGCACCAAATGTAGTAGTAGGAAAAATAGACCTGTAAAGAAAATATTCCCGTCGAGTGCCCCGACCGGGGATCGAACCAGGTACCCCTGGATCTGTAATCGAGCGTCATAACCATGAGGCTAAAAGGTCCGGACCTACAAATGTTTTCTACTATTCCCAGGCTCTTTTGTGACTCCGTTGCCATTGCAATGCCCTTGGGCTCCGACGGTAGTCATCCTGGTCAGGGCACCACATGTAGTAGGAGGAGAAATAGACCTGTAAAGAAAATATTCCCGTCGAGTGCCCCAACCGGGGATCAAACCAGGTACCCCTGGATCTGTAATCGAGCATCATAACCACGAGGCTAAAAGGTCCGGACCAGTTAGACTGGTCATTTATGCGCCCTATATATTTACATACATATTGATTATTTGTACTGCGCTTTGCCGCGCTACTACACTCCTCCATCCTACAATGAAACATTTGTATCAAATGTTTTCTATTATTCCCAGGCTCTTTTGTGACTCTGTTGCCATTGCATCGCCCTTGGGCTCCGATGGTAGTCATCCTGGTCACGGCACCAAATGTAGTAGGAGGAGAAATAGACCTGTAAAGAAAATATTCCCGTCGAGTGCCCCGACCGGGGATCGAACCAGGTACCCCTTGATCTGTAATTGAGCGTCATAACCACGAGGCTAAAAGGTCCGGACCTTTTAGCCTCGTGGTTATGATGCTCGATTACCGGACCTTTTAGCCACGTGGTTATGACGCTCGATTACAGATCCAGGGGTACCTGGTTCGATCCCCGGTCGGGGCACTCGACGGAAATATTTTCTTTACAGGTCTATTTTTCCTCCTACTACAAAAGAATAAACATGAGACAAAAAAGAAAACATGGCAAATTACATATGTAAACATTCAAGCAATTGTCATATTTGTAAAATTACCAGCGGACAAGTTAAGAAAGATGAGATGGAATTTTTATTTACTTTAATAATACATATTGTGGTGATTGGCAGGACTGTTGGCCTGGTTAGCTCAGTTGGTAGAGCAACTGACTTGCAAGCAGGGGGTCACAGGTTCAAGTCCTGCATCGGGCACACTTTTTCCTCCTTAGTTTACTTTAATATATACTGCAAATAAACAGAGTGATGTTAAAGCAGAACGAAGTGAATCCTATCTGTCAGTTGTGTCGTGAAAATGATGAAAGGGTAGTTGCATTCGACGGGACCGCACAGAAAAAGACGGGACCAAAAAACGGAACCGAAGATTGATCGTCCAGGAAAAGCCGTTATCCTTCATGGAATTAAATAATTTTTGGCAGGCATATAAGTTACAGAGTCTTCTTCAAAATGCATATCCATATTTTCAAATATTTCCTGTTATTAAGGTAATATTGCCAATTGAATAGGTCCTTGTCGGCCGGAGAAAAGACGGGACCAAATTTTCACGCAAATGACCATGTCCTAAATTTCTGCAAGTATCACCAAACAGTAAATGATGAGTAGTTTTTATGGTATATGCTAACCAAAATCATTCTAGGGAATTCTCAAACCGAAAAAAAAAATTAATAGTATGTGCATCAGTTTTCGAAATAATGTGCCCGGAACCAGACCGAGATCAAAATAATATGCCACACACTGTTAAAATAATGGTATATATTCACATAATGTTTGGCTCTTTGTTCGATAATTTAATCAAAATGGTTAACTGGTTACTTGACCACAATTTAAGGGAACTGAGAAGACTAAAAGTATCCAGTATTCTTCAGTCAGATTGAAAAATATCCCAAGAGCAATAAAGTTTGTCCAAAAAATTATAAAAATATATATTTCATCAGTATAACTTCCGTCTCATTTTGATATATATTTTCTGATGCTCTCCCCAGAGGGCACAGCGTTGAAACAATGCCGATTCAACGTTGTATCGACATTGTTTCAACGTTGTGTGTCTGCTAGGTAAATAATCTTCAAAGGAATATTTTGCCGTCAACGTCTTTTCCGTAGCGGGGAAACTATCCAAAATTTTGATCCGCTCTTGGGATGTTTTGTAATCTGATTGAAGAAACTGGATACTTTTAGTTTTCTCAGATCCCTTAAATCATAGTCATGTAACCAGTAAACCATTTTGACTGAATTATCGAACAAATGGCCAAACATTATGTGAATATACACCATTATTTTAAATGTGTGCTGCAAAATATTTTGGTCCTGGCTTGGTCCCAGGCAAATTATTTCGAAAACTGGTGCACAAATTATCAAATGTTTTTGGTTTGAGAATTCCCTACAATGATTTTAGTTAGTAAATAACATAAAAACTACTTTTCATTCACTATTATGGCAATACTTGCAGAAATTTACGACATGGTCATTTGCGCGAAAATTTAGTCCCGTCATTTCTCCGGCCGACATTGGCCTATTCAAATGGCAAAATTTCCTTAATAATGGGAAATATTTGAAAATCTAGATATGCATTTTGAAGAAGCCTCTATAACTAATATGTCTGCCAAAACATATTTAATACCATGAAGGATAAAGGCTTTTCCTGGGCGATCAAACTTTGGTCCAGTTTTTCGTTCCCGTCTTTTTCCATGCGGTCCCGTCGAATGCAACTACCCACGATGAAACTCTACTACACTTCCTTATTGATTGTAAAAATTGGAAGAAACCACACTAAGTGACTTTTTGATTGTACTTAATGAACTGTTGTTAAAACTCCCTGACACCACCAAAGTTACACTTTTGCAGTTGTTGATAGACAGTAATTCTGTATACCATGTTTGTGACGTAAATATTTCTGATGACACATTGCGGCGGGAGAATTTGCCCCTTGTGGACACGCTAACATAGCAGAAGTTTAATGTACAGCCTAAACATAACCAGATATAAACTCCTTGAACTGATGCACACATTAGAAAAAAAAAAAAAAAAAGGCACAGCAACCCACACATAGGTGGATATTATGTCAGATATTACAACTGATGAACTGATAGTCACATGTATATATTTTAACTAACTGATCAATACTAGTGTGTATGCTGTGGTGGATTATCTGAAAATAGCTAGATAAAGTGCATTTTTACGTGAACTTTTAACTGTACGTGGCTCTTAGATTGTGTTAAGCTCTTAGCTTGTTTTATTATGAAGTATTAGGACTTTTACTTTTACTAAGAAGATTTTAACTGGAATGTATCCATTTTTTTTTTATAAAGGCAGAATATATTGTACAAGAACAAGAACAATAGCAGTTACTAGAAAGACCCAAAAACACCTAATGACCCCCCCAAAAAAAAACGCTGAAAAATGCCGGAAAACAAAAATATAGCAGAAATACACAATGAAATGGGTTCGTGGGAGTGAAGGTTGTGTCGAGGGGGTAGGGTTATATGGTTGCTAGTGGTACAGGGTAGTAGGTAGAATATAGTGTGGTCCTCAACCTTTTGAAGTTAGAGATCGCCTGCCGAAAACCACCTAACTACTTTGGAAAACACCATATTCTGCAGGATGGTCTCGGTGATTAGGTCGGGGTTTCGGTGTAGGATTGATGCCTTCGATAGTACTTTATCTTGTTATAGTGATCCTATTGCTGAAAACCATCTCAGTGTGCTGGAAAATACCAAAACTTGCCGAAAACCGCCTAAATTCTGGGTGGGGATATTGCTGATTTCGAAAGTACCACAACTTGTTCTACTGAATTGCCAGAAATTACCTTAGTATGCTGGTGTAACGGTCAGTTTCTTCCAAGAAATGGACCAGTTGGTTTCTCCACCCCGCCCCCCTTTTGTCCATTTCTCTTCCCCCCTCCCCCCCCCCCCCCCCCCCCCCACCCACTTGAGATTTTTTTGGCACAGGCTCAATAGATTATACATGTATATGTGTCAAATATGGTGGTAAATCAAATAAAATAGCCTTCTGAAGTAGCAAGAGGTGTTATAAGTACAACATTGTTTACTCCTTCCCTCCATGGACTAGTTGGTTCCTCCCCATCACCTCCCACAACCTCCCTTGAATTTTCTTTTTTTCATTCTCCCAGCTATATACAGGTATGTAAACTGGTCGGGGGTAAACTTTAACTTTGGTTATCAAATCAACAAACACAAAATCAAAAGGGGGTGGGGGGAGGGGGAAGAAACAGACTAGTTGGTTCCTCTCCCCCCTCACAACACCTCCCTTGGATTTCATTTTTTCATTCTCCTAGCTATATACAGGTATATTGAACTTACTTAGGCAGAGAACGGTATGGGGTAAACTTTGGTTGTGAAATCAACAAAGTTACACAAAATAAAAAAATCAAGGGGTGTGTGTTGGGGGGTGGGGGGTGGGGGAAGAAACAGACTAGTTGGGTCCTTTCCCCCCTCCCACAACCTCCCTTGGATTTTCTTTTTTCATTCTCCTAGCTATATACAGGTATGTTGAACTTCGCTCGGCAGAGAAAGGTCGGGGGTAAACTTTGGTTGTGAAATCAACAAACACTTAAAATCTAGGGGGGGGGGGGGGGGGGGGAGATATGGACTATGGACTAGTTGGTTCCTTTCCCCCCTCCCCTCCACAACCTCCCTTGGATTTTCTTTTTTTTTTTCATCTATATACAGGGGTAATCTTTGGTTGATTTGGTTGTGAAATCAACAAACACAATATATCATTATAAAACAGACTTACTAGAACAGTTAACATTTTGATCACTAATAAGCTCGTTAAGCTAACAATGCTTTGAACAACTGGGCCCAGATGTCTAAAAATTCCCTTTATCTGGACAGATGTTCAGGTTGATCTGTGTCATCACTGTTTCCATATGCATTAGGCCTCATTGTTTTTGCTTGACGATTTTGACTTGATTTACTATTATATTTTTGATTTGACAGCATTGTCCGATGTTTTGGTGATGACTACTGGAATCTAAAAAGTTTGAGATTACAGAACTAAGGAGAACCGTCTCTTAAGAGACATATATTAACCATGTCAAAAGGACAGATGACCCTGAAGAATTTCTTCATATTTAACCCAGAATATGGACCAAAGGAAGGACAGGTATGCATGGGTGTTTTAATCCATAGCAGTATTTGGGCAAATTCAGCAGGCAACAGATGGGAAGCTGTTGTAAGATATCTGTCTACCCACAGCTGATCACAACTGCAGCAGACAGCATTTTGATTTTTTTGAGAAAGTAAGGCTTAATATTTCATGTGAAGTTTCTGCGAGGCACATGATTTGCATATGAAATGTCAAGCCTTATTTTCTCTGAAAAGTAATAAAAAAAAAATAGGGTGTCGTTTGCTGCAGTTTGCTTAGCACTTTACAGTTACACTGGTCCTTGAAACCAAATACACTCATCATTGTACCTCCAAATATCAGTCAGAAAAAGTCTTGCATTTAACCCTTGTCCTGCTGAACCCAGATATGTCCTGCCTTTGCAAACAGTGTAGCTCCAGATCAGTTGGCTTCTTCAGAAGCCAACTGATCTGGATCTGCACTGTTTGCCATTAACTGTTTGAATTTGTATCAACAACCTGGATCAAGAAATCTGATTGGCTGACAATTTAATGTGGGTGTGGCATCTTAATTTATTCAACATGACAAGGGTTTCAAAATATTTTGTAACAAAAGAGGGAAAGAAAGAATGGATAATTTGTTATTTAAAATTTGATCTTTTGTAGAGGAGCATCAAAAATTTTAAGAATTTCAAATACATGTATGTTGTGGAATCTCGTTAGAGCTACTTCAATGAGATGAATCTAATGAGAGCATACAACATATTTCTTTGGGCAAATAAGGTTTTTATCTGAGCTGAATATTCTCATAGCTGTGGATAAGAGCCGAAACACTTAGTATGCTAGGGAAAAATTCAGCAGATAATATTTCGATATTTTTTCTTTTCCACAGAAAACAGGCTTTGAAATTTCATGCAGATTCAGGAGACAGTTTGCATGAAATGTCAAAGCCTATTTCCTGGGGAAAAATTAGAGGAAAAAAACCCCATCAGTTTGTCATTTGCTGAATATGCACAGATAGTGGTAAAAGTTAAAGAGGGGTATACAGATAAATATTTGTTATTTCTCCATAAAACCATAATTATGTTGTGGGTACTCATTAGAATCACTTCTGCACTTCACCATTTTTTCTTCCAAACCTTTACGATTAAGTGCTGCTGAGGAAGTTCAACACAGAAACATGCTTGTGTCTAGCATATCAAAATTTGGCATGGTTGTGTTTTGATTTTGAAATATTTCATTTATTTTTCCCTCAAAAAAGGGTTTGACATTTCATGTAATTTGATGTAATATTCTCCTAAATAAAGAGTTTACTAATGAGGCATCTCATCTGGATCTGCACTGTTTGCCGTTAGGTTTTTGATTTTTAACTGAGATACATGTTATGGTTCTGTCCAAATGATAAGATGGAAGAGTCCACTTCAGATACTCAGGGGTGAAAGGGTTAATGATTTGGAAAATGTTATATTGCATTTTGCTATTTGCTTTTCAGGAGCACTTGAAAATAATGTTTTATTATCCAAAGAACACAGATATAGACACCAAGATCAAACATATTGGTTTGTGTGAAGCAATTATCAAATTCACAGAGTAAGTGTGATGTTTTATCGTATACCTGAGCCATTGGTTATTGTGGTCACATTAATCCTAATTCTTGTATCCAGTCACTGTGTCTGTTAATATTTTCTGCCAAAAGGATTTTTCATGAATTGCAGAGAGATTCTAAGTAAAACATTGATTTATATTTTTATTTGTATGGTTTGAAAAGTTTTGTTACCACAATAACTAAAAGTTTCCATTAACATTTCCTCTGAATCAACCATAGCAGTACTGTTCTATGCGAATTAATCAACCAAAGTTTGTTTTTATACGAACATCGAAAGACAAGTCTTATTATGTTGTCACATGGTCCATACGTCCGTCCATTAGCTTTTCGTGTCCGCTCCATATTTCCCTCATTGATGGAATGATTTTTTTTTTTTAAATTTTGCTCAAATGTTCGCCATACCAAGACTGTGCAGAACTCATAAATCAATCCTGTTCAATGAAGGTCAAGATCACACTTCAAGGTCAAAGCTCAAATGGCAATATTTTATGTCTGCTTTATAACTTTAAAACTGTTTAAAATTTCTTCATGAAACTTTGTGCACATATACGGCATGATAAGACGATGTGCAGAGAAAAAGAACTGTAACCCTACTTTCATTTCTGACGTAATTATACCCCTTTGTTTATTTCATATAGCTATCTGTTAACTTCTTGTGTCTGCTCCATACATTGTATCTCTTTCATCAATTGAAGGATTTTTTAAACTTTACTCAAATGTTTGCCATACCAAGACCATGTGAAGAACTCATAAATCAATCCTGTTCAATGAAGGTCAAGGTCACACTAAGGTCAAAGTTCAAATGGGAATATTTCGTGTATGCTCTATAACTTTAAATCCGTTTAAGATTTGTACAAATATAAGGCATGATCAGACGATGTTCAGGAGAAAAGAACCTTAACCCTACTTTCAGTTCAGATATAATTATGCCCCTTTGTTTACTTCAGGCAATGTTTCGTGTCCGCTCAGTAACTTTAAAACAGTTTAAGATTTTTTCATGAACCTTTGTACAAATATAAGGCATGAACAGATGATGTGCAGGGAAAAAGAACCCATAACCCTACTTTCAGTTTTGATGTAATTATCCCCCTTTGTTTATTTCTGATAGTGAGGTTGTGTCCACTCTATAACTTTAGAACCGTTAAAGATTTCTTCATGAAAGTTTGTACAAACATAAAGCATGATCAGAGAATGTGCAGAGAAAATCAAAAACAAAACATAACTATACTTTCAATTCTGACCTAATTATGCCCTTTTGTTTATTTCAGGCAATATTTCATGTCCGTCTTTAACTTTGATTTAAGAATTCTTCATGAAACTTTCTACAAACATAATCGATGTGCAGAGAAAAAAGAACCATGACTCTTCTTTCAGTTCTGACATAATTATGCCCCTTTGCTTATTTCATATAGCGAGGTTGTGTCAGCTCCATATCTCCTTCACCGATTGAAAGATTTTTTTTATATGCCTCTCAAAAGACGGGTCGTATTATGTCCTGACATTGTCCAGTCATCTATCTGTCTGTCCATCTGTCTGTCTGTCCATTAACTTTTAGTGTCCACTCCATATCTCAGATTGAAGGATTTTTGTGAAACTTTGGTCAGATGTTCACCATACCAAAATGATGTGCAGAATTCATAACTGAACCCTGTCCAATGAAGGTCAATGTCACAGTTCAAGGTCAAAGTTCAAATGGTAATAAGCCTTTAAAGATTTCTTCATGAAACTTTGTACAAATATAAAGCACCATTGGATGATATGCAGAGAAAAGGAATGGTAATCTTTCTTCCAGTTTTGATATAATTATGCCCCTTTGTATATTTCATATAGTGATTTCTTGTTTGCTCCATATCTCCTTCACAAGGATTACCATTGGCCTTTGTCCAAAGTCATGGAAAGGGTGGTTACAATTCTTTACCAAGAATCACTGAAGCTACTGATATTCTTCCTGGATTTTTTTTGTGAACATTTACCTACTAACAAGCAAAAAACCAAGTTAGCCAACTTAAGTTGTCAGAGGCAACAGGCCTTATTATGTTTGGATGCTCAGGGAAGCTATATAGGTATAGGGCCATTATGGTACTCTAGTTTGCTAATATAATAATGCAAGTATTCCTGTTACTGACAAACCCCTGTTCAATGTACTGTATTATCTACTACTAAAAACCCCAATGGGTGTATATACCCTACTCAGCAGAGCTCTTTTAAATTTAACCCTTCTCTTGCTGAACACGACATGCTCTGTCTTAGCAAACAGTGTAGATCCAGATCAGTTGGCTTCTGAAGAAGCCAACTGATCTGGATCTGCACTGTTTGCCATTATGTATGTGAATTTATAACAACAATCTGGATCAAGTAATATGATTGGCTGAAAATTAGAAGTGGGCATGGCATCTTAATTTATCCAGCATGACAAGGGTTAACTTCTTATGCTAAATGTACTCTTTTGAAATATTGCAAGCATATTCTATGTATGTTCCTCCTGTGACCCTTTATTTTATTTTTATCGCACCTGCTTGTAGCAGGGTGCGATATAGGCGTCCGATTTTCCGTCCGTCAGTCCGTCCGTCCGTCCGTCTGTCAACATTTATGTCGAAGTTCGACATTTATGTCAAAGTTAGTATTCTAATCAACTACAAGACTAAACAACCATCAAACCTTGCGGGAAACATCTCCCTGACCTCCTGACTTTGCAACATAGGTATCCGGATTTCACTTCGTCTGTCCGTTCGTACGTCTGTCTGTCAACATTTATGTCGAAGTTCGACATTTATGTCAAAGTTAGTTTACTAATCAACTACAAGAGTAAACAACCATCAAACCTTGCATGAAACATCTCCCTGACCTCCAGACTTTGCGACATAGGTGCCCGCTTTTCCATTTGTCTGTCCGTTCGTCCGTCTGTCTGTCCGTCTGTTAACAGTTCTGTTATGTCGAAGTTCGACATTTATGTCAGTTAGTATTCTAATCAACTACAAGACTAAACAACCATCAAACCTTATATGAAACATCTCCCTGCCCTCCTGACTTTGCGACATAGGTGCCCGCTTTTCCATTCGTCTGTCCGTTCATCCGTCCGTCTGTCTGTTAACAGTTCTGTTATGTCGAAGTTCGACATTTACGTCAAAGTTAGTATTCTTATCAACTACAATTCTACGACAACCATCATACCTTGCATGACACATCTCCCTGACCTCCAGACTTGGCAGGTACATTGACCCAGTGACCTTGACCTATATTTTGCGCTCCATTGACTTCGACATAATTTACGTTGACGCTCCAGATCTTCTCAACTAGAAGGCATACAGCTACCAAATCTTGCATAGTACTTCTCCTAGATGTACTGACTCGGCAGGTATCTTGACCCGGTGACCTTGACCTATATTTTGCGCTCCAGTGACTTTGAACATTTTGCGTCGACGTTCGATATCTCCTCAACTATAAGGTCTACAACCATCAAACCTTGCAAAGTGCTTCTTCTCAATGTACTGACTCAGCAGATACCTTGACCTGGTGACCTTGACCTATATTTTGGCTGCAGGGACTTTGATATAATTTACGTCAACGTTCCAGATCTCCTCAAGTGTAAGACCTCTAGCCACCAAACCTTGCATAGTGCTTCTCCTAGATGTACTGACTTGGCAGGTATCTTGACCCGGTGACCTTGACCTATATTTTGTGCTCCAGTGCCTTTTACACATTTTATGTCGACGTTCAATATCTCCTCAACTATAAGGCCTACAACCATCAAACCTCGCATAGTGCTTCTCCTCAATGTACGGACTCCACAGGTATCTTGACTGAGTGACCCTGACCTATATTTCGCGCTCCATTGACTTTTACACCTTTTACGTCGCCCTTCCATATGTCCTCAACTGTAAGGCCTTCAACCACCAAATCTTATATAGTGCTTCTTCTGGATGTACTGACTAGGCAGGTACCTTGACCTGGTGGCCTTGACCTATATTTTGCACTCCAGTGACTGACACATTTTATGTTGATGTTCGGTATCTCCTCAAATATAAGACCCACAACCACTAAACCTTGCATAGTGCTTCACCTCATTGCATTGGCTTGGCAGGTACCTTGACCCAGTGACCTTGACCTATATTTCAATATTTCACGCTCCAGTGACTTTTACACATTTTACGTGGACGTTCCATTATCATTGGGCTGTATAATACGAAAAGTCAGTGCTGAAGATATAGCCATTAGAGGGAATGGCACTGGCCTGGAATATATGTGCCCCACTAGGCACTTTGTCTTCATTTTTTTTCAACCCAGTTTTCCAACTAAGCACTGCTAAGAATGAAATAAACTTATTTAATAACCACATTCTGATTGTGGCTCCTGTGACTTTTGCGCCTGCAGGTGCGATGACGCCTTCCGCGGATTTCTTGTTATTTCTATGATTCCAGTATTTTTGTTGCCCTAGTAATTAAACATTTCCATAATTATACCTCCCGGATTATATATACAAGTGTAGGTATAGGGGGTTATAGTTTTTGTCTTTTCTGTAACAATGTTTGTCTGAATGTCTGTGTGTAAACTTTTTTTTTGTCAAAGATTTCTCAGGAAATGCTGCACCTAGGATTTTGAAATTTGGTACAACTATTGAGTATGACTTGTTTTATTGTGTAAGAAAAAATCAGCTTCCTCATGCTTATCATTCCAATTATTTATCTATTTTTCTTGTTCTCCAAAAAAATTTTTTGTCACAGAATTCTCCACTCCTATGAGAGCCAGAGACTTCAAATTTTGTATACACGGTGACGGTCTGACTGTCACCTACAGGGGTTTGAAGTTAATTGTGCAAAAGAAAACCATGATGCTGAAATGTATTTTGCCTTCTTTTTTCCTTTATTCCTTTTTTCCATCTCTCAATCCAATGTAATGCATAGGGAAATTTGTGGCAAAGATTGCTCAGGAACTATAAGACCTAGGATTTCGAAAGATTGTACAAACATTGGGGTTGACTTGTTTGTAAGAGAGAATCAGCATCCTCCTGCTTATCATTCCCTTTATTTGTTTATTTTTCTTTTTGTTCTCATAAAAATCCATCATAGATGTGTAAGCCAAAACCAAGATGCTGAGATTTATTTTCTTTGCCCATCTCTCCCATGCAATTATAAGGGTAATTTGCATCTATAAGATTGGTTCAACATACCTCTATGACCCCATTGGGTTGTCTTGGCCGTAAAACCTCAACACAAACAAACAATGGCTTGGGGTTTGTGAGCTCTGCTCATTATCTGCTGTATTTGATTAAATAGCATCTAAGGACATTGGCCATGGATGTTGCTATAATTTTATTACCCTCCCCCTCCTCCTCCTCCTTCCCCCCCACAACACATGCACAAACACCACCACCCCCACAAACACAGTTTGTAGGGAGGGTGGGGAGGGGGTATACTGTTTTCACATCGTCAGTCCATGTCCATCCATCTATCCATCCAAGACATCCATCTGTCCATCCATTATGTTTTGGTTTCTGGTTCTTATTTTGCTAAATAGTTTTAAGAAATCTTTTCATATTTTGCATAAATGTTGATACTGATGCGATGTTGCTGTTAGATAAAAATAAGGGCCAAGGTGTTAATTCCTTTAGAGATTTCCCTTTGTAATTCTTGAAAAGGCATTTTGGTTTCTGCTTCCTGTTTTGCTAAATAATTTAAAAATCTTTTCATATTTCGTATAAATGTTGATATTGATGAGATGTTGCTGTTAGAGAAAAATAAGGGCCTAGGGTTTAATTCTTTTACAGTTATTTCCCTTTGTTATTCTTAAAAGTTGTTTTAGTTTCTGCTTCTTATCTTGCTAAATAAAATAAGGAATCTTTTCATATTTTGCATAAATGTTGATATTTATGAGATGTCGCTGTTAGAGAAAAATAAGGGCCTAGGTATTAATTCCTTTACAGTTATTTCCCTTTGTTCTCCTTGAAAAATTGCTTTGGCATAACTATATAGTGCATTGTTTTGGTAATTCTTGACAACTGGGTTTTGTATTGTTTGAGATAGTGCATCTGAGATAGTGCATGTATGATGAAATCAACTTGTCGCAAAGTGTTTGTTGACATATTCTGATACCTTACAGATTCATTTAAGACATATTGAACATGTGCATGAAGAAGTTTGCTACTAGAAAAAATCATTTTTGGCAAAATGACAGCACTTTAACCTAGCCATTTATGTCCATCCATATATGTTTGTCTGTATTGGTTTCCCCAATCTCAAACAATCTGAAGCAAATATCCATTTTCAGTACCAAGAAGGTAGTCATTAACCCATTAAAGACTGAATAAACTCTCCCACACTATATATTGGAGGAGTCCATTTTCGCTTTAAGTTATGTCAGGCTATATGTTATAGATATTCTTAAAGAAAAATGGTTGAACTGTTTGCACACAGTGGAGACCTTGATCAGATGCTGCATTCTGGGGCATCTGATCTGGGTCTGCACTGTTTGTTAGTTACCCTTTTAGGGGTCTCCAGTCTTCAATGGGTTAACTTGCAAGGGGTATCTCATTAGCACTGCCTTTTGAAACTTCTTGTTTTATGTGTGATCCTACCAAGGCTTTGTTTTTAATGTCTAGCTGGATATTTCACTTTTAACTGTGGCACCATTTAGTTTTAAAACGGACACATTTCAAACAACGATCTTGGAAATTGCTAAGTAAAATTCACATAGTTCCGGGGTATCCTGAAAAATATTTTTTCTAAATTCTTGATGAAAACATACATTGTGGGTACTCATTTGAAGCCCCTGGCTGAGATGCTTCTAATGAGTACCCAAAAGAAGGAGAAAATCATCCCAGAATTATCATCAAATACTCCTCCTCAACAAGTCCAGTGTGTAATCAAGCCTTGATCAAACAGTACAGATGCTAAGACAGTTCATTTAACGCTTTGCATGCTGGGTAAAAATTCCAGCAGACATTTTGAAATATTTTCTTATTTTTCCAATAAAGTAGGCTTTGACATTTCATGCAAATTGTCTCCATAGGAGACAATTTGCATGAAATGTCAAAGCCGATTTTCTTCGAAAAATAGGAAAACTATCATCAAATTGTCGTATGCTGAATTAGCCCAGGGAGTGGTGAAGGTTATGTACTATGATATATGTTTTCATAGACAAGATACTTTCTGATACATTTTCTCCATCAAAGAACTGATTTATGGTACTTTTCATTCTAAACACTCTTTAGACTTCATATGTGTATGTATGTTTTCTTCTGGTAGGACATTTTCCGATAAACCTACAGAGTCATTACACACCCAGAAGAATAGACAGATTTTCTTTGAGCCAGAAAAAGACTTTTGGATGATAATGGTGAGAGAATTAGATAAACATGGTGAATTATGAGCCATTTTGTATCTGTGATTTTAACATTTAGTATGCTGGGTAGAAAATTCAGCAGACACAATTTTGAAGTATTTTTCTCTTTTTTTTTTCCCCAGAAAATAGGTTTTGGCATTTTATGCAAATTGTCTCAGTTTGCATGAAAATGTCAAAACCTATTTTATGGGAAAAATAAGAAAAACATCAATTTGTCATATGTTGATTTAGCTCAGAGAGTGGTAAATGTAAGTTGTATTAAAAATACGTGTAGCTGAAACTGTAGCATGAAAATGTTGTAATTTGTATTGTTGTCTCTATGCAGTCAGCTTTGAACTAAATAAGTTCAATTTAAATTTTTCGTTCTTGTTTTATATTTTCATCCATATATAACTTGTTATCATTATAGCTGTTTCAATACCAAACCAAGTTAATATACCATTTTGACGCAAGTGACCTTCATGGGTTGATGTGTCATTAAACCTGAATTCATCATCACCAATTTCAGTTTGAGTTAGAAATATGTAAAATGTACACATGCATGCACACATACACACAGTGTCCAGCTGAACAGATTTTCTGGGATAACATTAACCCTTAAAGCGCCAGTCACAACTATTGTCGTCTGCTTTGTCATCTGCTTGTGATTTTAAAGTCATTTTTGCAAACAGTGTGGACCCAGATCAGACTGCTCCTTTAGGAGCAGTCTGATCAGGGTCCACACTGTTTGCCTGTATGCAAAAATAGGTTTGAAAAGTCTGCAAGAATATTCAGCAGACGACATAAACAGACAACATTTTCAGATGCAGTTTTTCTTGGCGCTTTAAGGGTTAATATAAACTTTATGACATGGCAGCAACTTGATGGGCATGTCTACAAAAATTACAATATAACCATTGAGACCAGGGTTCGACAGAATGCCGGTTCGTCGGTCCGAGACTGGTTTTTGAAGAGCTGGAAGGATTTTCACTATGGAAGGACATCAAAGTTTGGTCCATAATAATTCATGTTTTCTAATATTTGACTTTAAATTTACACCTTATCTGGAGCTATAAAAACAAACAAACCTTTTGTCAACACATAACACTAACCATGTACCGGAAATCGCCTTGAGCGATCTGGTCATTATCGCACCGCTGCTTGATCCGCATGTCAAAAATAAGTAATTGCCCATTTGATCGATGTGTGATGTTTGAAGGTATGTTTTCTCACGTTGTGGCTCAATTTGTTGTTTTCAGACTGTTTCTGTCCCATTTAGTGAGAAAGCCAAAGACAATCAGATATTTATAGAGTATCATGAGGAAGATGTACAGGATTCAGTCATACAGGCAGTTCTTAGACAGTCTTATAGAATGTTTACTGTAAGTTAATTTTATTCACTCACTAAACAAAACAACTACCGTATTCGACCTAATTACCGCACTGTGCACTTAAGTTTTTCAAAATTATTGGAAAAAACATGTAGTGAAATATACCTAATAAAGGCACTCTTTAAAGAAAGCTCAGCAGAGGAATGCATGCATGTCTTATTTAATGATGCTTCTGCGATATTGTTTTTGATTTACTTTATAAAATCATATGTTGTGGTTACTCATTTGAATTGCCTCAACTTGTTAAAGCAATTCAAATTAGTACCTACAACATATGATTTTATAAAGAAGTGGATAAAAGTAGATGGGCTGTAATCTAAAGACTCGGAAATTGCTTAACTGTGCGCTTATAGGAGTATGTGCGGTTATTAGGTTGAATACAGTATTTTTAATGGACCTCATATGCAGGGCTCCGGAATACCGGAAAATAGCCGGTCTGGACTGAAAATAAGAATTCTGGACCGGTTTCAAAGACCCCAAAATGCTAATAATTCAGTCCAACAGGTTTGAGCTTTGAACCCCGTTTTTTCCCCAACCACCCAATTTTCACGAATCAATGATGTCTAAAAAATCACAAACAGTCAAGTCTTCCCAAACTGACAACTTCCGCGCGCCTTTTAAATGCGATATTATGGTAGTTAAAAGGCTCTAAACTGTCAATTGACATGTATATTGGAGAGACAGATGAATAACGGCAACCTACCACAGCACAAATTAATTACATCATTATCCAAACATTGTCAAAAAATCAACACTTCACTTTTCCTTTGTGCGGTAAATAAGCGATTAACACGAATCATCAGTAACGGTAGTCTGATAATTAATCCGTTCGTGTGACACGTGTGAATACACTGAGACTGCAAAACATCAGGTGCAGTCGGCGTGTCCAAAAGATCAAAGGTCGCTTTAACTGAGAGTGATAAAAGAATGCACTGCTTGAAGGCACCTGTTTTCTTCCTCTTCTTTTTTGTTTTGATCAACACAGTTTGTCGGTCCTGGATTTGATAAATTAATTCCCAAACCGTGTATGTCCTGATCAGATGTCTCATACAACGGCATCTGATCTGGGTCTTATTGTTTGCTTTTTTTTTTTTTTTTTTGTTGACGGCCGTAACACGTGAGTATAATTCAAGGTAGATTTCACGGTAAAAATAAGTAATGCACCATTTGTGCTAGACAAGATTGGTCAGTGCTTAAAATTTAAGCAGTCTGGTCAGATCTTGAAACATTGAAAGCTGCAAAACCGCCCGTGGCGCAGGCCTTTTTTTTATTAGACCTGATTAGGTCCATGAAAGTCGTTTCGTTCTGTCTCTCCTGTTTCCCACTGTCTTCGCGCTTACACAAGACGGGAATCAGTTGTTTATAAATAGTTATCTAGGAAAACCCTGCGGAGGTGGAAATAACAACAAAATCGTCCCCTTTTTTTTTCTCTTTCTTTCTTTCTTTTTACATACGTGACTGTATTTATTGATGACGCCAGCTTTGATCATGCTAGTCATATAACGGAGTTGAGATATAGATGAAGTGTATTATTTAAAAGGAGTTATAGGACTGCCAATTGTCATTAGTTTTCGTGACATGTGATGTTATATTTTTTTTTGGAAATGGGCTCATTGATGATGTCATCGTTATCGGCTGGACTGATTCAGATTTCAGAATTTCCAGAGCCCTGCTCACATGGTAACGTACGGTAAAATAACTTAACCCTCAGCATGGTAAAAATTTCAGCAGATGACGCGTTGAAATATTTTTTTTTTATTTTTCCCAGAAGACAGGTTTCGACATTTCATGATGGAGACAACTTGCATGAAATTTGAAATCCTGTTTTCTGGGAAATATTAGGAAAAGTATTATCAATTTGTCATCTGCTGAATAAGCCCAGAGAGTGGTAAAGGTTACCAGTATTTACCCTAAATCCTAAGGGACACATACTCCTTACTGTACATGTACTTAGAAAAAGTTTAGCAAGCCCATTTGATTACCTGAAAATGTGTCTAAATAGTATGAAAAGAATGGCAAACAATGCAGATCTTGGCCAGATATTGCATTCTGCAGTGTCTCATCTGTTCATCTGTATCTACATTGTTTGATCAGGTATAGCTGTCAGAATATTTAGGATATATACTGAAATCATGTTTTGGTCTAATTTGTTAGCTAATCTGCTTTTAGGATCATAAGTGAGCTTATAGTATAGATGGTGTCGTTGTCAACATTTTCAAACGACTTCTTCTCTGAAGCCACTGGGCTGATTGAAGCCAAATTGCATATGGAGCCTCCATGGGTTGGGGGACAAAAGTTTGTTCGCGGGGTCTAGGTCAAGTTTGGCTCCTCATGCTTTTGTATGAGAAAAAGTAAAAACAATGGAGTTTTCAGGAACAATCATAGACTGTTATGAAACCTGCGTCAATGAGCCACAGTGATAAAAGGTATCTGTCAACATCGAAATTCCCGACCATGGAACTTGGTATGCTGCACTGGGGACACAGGCCCATCATAATTTGTTCACATGATGACCCTGGGTTGACCTTGACCTATTTCATGGCAAGGTCAAATTTGGTCCCTTGGGAAAAAAATGTATAAATCACAGTTCAAAGAGTTTGTTTTTTTTGTAAACTTGCACCATTTGGTCATAGTGACAAAATGGGGTTTCATTTGTCATTAAGACTATGTACATGTATGAAATCATGTAGAAAATTTGTATAAATTCACAGTTCAAAGAGATTTTTTTGAAACTTGCACCAGTAGGCCATAGTGGCAAAAGGTTTCATTTGACATCAAAACTCTGTCCCCCAGGGGTGATCTGTCCCTGCCCCAGAGCTGTCTACTTGTATAAAATCATCAGAAAAAATATGTATTATCTCACAGTTCAAAGAGATTTCTTTGGAACTTGCATTAGTTGCCATTATGTCAAAAAGTTTTATTTGAAATTCGGGGGTGGTCGGGTGGTGCGAAGGTGCTGTGTAGCTTACATCACTGGGGCGTCCAACTGATATTGGCTTACATTTGGGCAAGGCCTGCTATCCTTGTAGTGGGTAAGGGTAGAGGGGGAATGTTTTTATTTCTTCTGTTTCTTCACTTTCATTCCTGTTCCTCTTTCTTCCCTGTCCCTCTCTTTTCATCTCCTCTACTCTCTCTTCTATCTCTTTTCTCCCTTTCTCTGGGAGACGACACAAAATGACCCTCAAGGGTTGACATGTCGTTAAACCCCAACACAATCAAAATTTATTTGAAATTCTGTTCCCTGGGGATTATCTGTCCCTGCCTTGGGGCTTTGTACATGTATAAAATCATGAAAAAAATCTAAATAAAATCACAGTTCAAAGGGATTTATTTGAAACTTGTATCACTTGGCCATAGTGGTAAAAGGTTTCTATCAACAAAATTCTGTCACTCATAAATTGCCTGTCCCTGCCTATTCACAAAACTCTAGAAAAGAGTGATATCCAGATAAATATTTTTTGTATTACTCCATTAACACTTTGCATGCTGGGTAAAAATTTCAGCAGATAATTTTTGGTTGAAAAAAAGCGCCTTAGCAAGAGCTATGATTATGGTGTTTCAGTGGCAATAAACAACAATTTTCTGTTCATCTTACAGCTGTTCAATGGCAGTATGTACCATGTATTAAGTAAAGTTGACAATGATGTGCAAGCTCTACAACAGAGGCTGGAACATTTCTTCTCAAGGGTATGTCTAGTACCAACATTTCTTCTTATTATGTACATAACTCCAGATAATAGGGAGTATCAGGTAAACATTTTTCTTATTTCCCACTTCTAATGAATACCACAACATATGTTTTCATGGAGAAATAAGGAAAATATACTTTTTAGTTGAAGAGAAAGTGCCATATCTGGAGAAACTTTACAGGCGCTTTTAGGATGGTCTGAAGATATGCATATTGTTTTTTCAGAATCCTGAAATTATTTTTTATTACATTTTTTGCATTTTTAACTTAGACTTTTTTCGAGTCCTAATACTACAGAAATGTATAGGGAGTATGTACCTTGTACGTGCAACTCCTCCTACAGTTTCAGGCCGATCCTTTTAAAACTTTACACACGCTTTTAGGATGGTCTGAAGATATGCATATTGTTTTTTTTCAGAATCCTGAAATTATTTTTTATCACTTTTTATTGCATAAGACTTTTTTGTTTTTATATGATTTTTACATTTTTGTTTGGATACAAAAATGTATAGTTTATACACAAAAATGTATACTTTATATGGAAAAATGACTATGAAAGGTCATTATTCCATAGAATCTATACATTTTGGTTTAGATACAACTTAGTTGTTTTTGCTTACATGGTCTTTGCTTTGGATCCCAGCAATAATGTTACAAAGAAGTTGTGGTGGATATAGTTTTATGACATGTAAGATAGCTGTTGCAGTAGATCTCTTACTGGGAGGATTGTGACAAACAGTAAAACAATGTACCCTAGACCAGATACCATTAAAATAGGGTATCTGGTCTGATCTAGATTCATTCCAGTGAGCTAATGGTTAGACCTCCTGACTGCAGAGGTTCCCAGTTCAAATTATGCTAGAAGAGGAAATTACTCATGACTGTATGGCACTTTAACCCTTGTCCTGCTGAATAAATTAAGATGCCACACCCACTTCTAATTTTCAGCCAATCAGATTACTTGATCCAAATTGTTGGTATAAATTCACATACTTAATGGCAAACAGTGCAGATCCAGATCAGTTGGCTTCTTCAGAAGCCAACTGATCTGGATCTACACTGTTTGCAAAGACAGGATATATCCGGGTTCAGCAGGACAAGGGTTAAATCACAGAACCTTTCATTATCCTTTGTTTCATTAGTGAGGATAAAAAATAGAATTAGGTATCAGTTTTAATTTTTGTTCAAATTGTTAGAACATTTACTGACCTTATAATTTAATGTTATAAGAGCTGTATCCACACAAATATATTTCATATTCCCCCATAAAAAAATATTATGTAGTAGGTATTTATTAGAATTGCTTACCTACAAGTCAGTTCTAATGTCATAGTACTGCAATGATTTTTGTACAGAAAAATAAGACAAATACTTCTGGGTGAAACAAAGTTTCTTCCCTGGAGGTGTGTTTACATAGTATAAATAAATCAAGTTTATGCCATTTTCAATGGGGGGGCATATAGTATTACCGCTGTCCATCTGTCTGTCTGTCCATCCCGTACGTAACACAAATGGTTTCCGTGTGATATCTTTTAAAAAGATTAGTGTATTGGATTCAAACTTTATACACAGGTATATAATTATAAAATGTAGGTCAGGTTCGATTTAGGGTAAAATTCTCCAATTATTTTGGGAGTTATGGCCCTTTTTCAACTTTGAAAAATGGTTTCTGTTCCATAACTTTTGAAAAGATTGATGTATTGGATTCATGTTTTATACACGTGCATATAATTATAAAATATAGGTCATGTTCGATTTAGGGTAAAATCCACCAATTTTTTTTGAGTTATGGCCCTTTTTCAATGTTGAAAAATAGTTTCCGTTCAATATCTTTTGAAAAAATTAGTGTATTGAATTCAAATTTTATACACAGGTATATAATCATAAAATGTAGGTCAAGTTTGATTTAGGGTAAAATTTACCAATTATTTTGGGAGTTATGGCCCTTTTTCAACTTTGAAAAATGATTTCTGTTCCATCACTTTTGAAACGATTAGTGAATTGGATTCATATTTTATACATGAGCATATAATTATACAATATAGGTCAAGTTCGATTTACAGTAAAATTACCAATTATTTTTGGAGTTACAGCCCTTTTTCAACATTGAAAAAATAGTTTCCGTTTGATATCTTTTGAAAACATTAGTATATTGGATTCATATTTAATACACAGGTATATAATCATAAAATAGAGGTCGTTCAATTAAGGGTAAAATCCACCTATTATTATGGGAGTTATGGTCCTTTTTCACCTTCAAAAAATGTTTTCCTTTTGATATTTTTTTTTAAAAAAGATTGATGTATTGGATTCATATTTTATACACAGGTATATAATCATAAAATATGGTGAAGTTCGATTTAGGGTTAAATCTGCCAATTATTATGAGAGTTATGGTCCTTTTTTCAACTTCTTTTTTTGCAAAATGCCTGCGTGTGGGTGAGGATGGCCCTGGGCGGGGGCATCTGTGTCATATTGACACATTTCTAGGTTTATTATCAGGTTGATAAGTCAGAAATGTACTTGCTTGAAAACATGGATATGCTACAGGACCATGTTCTGACAAAAGTCAAATTTGACCCCCATACCCCTACCCACTACCTCATCATGTTTTCTTAACCCTCCTTTAACCACCCTAGGGCAAAACTTTTAGTGAAATCTTTTTCTGCTCTTCATTTGATTTGATATGCTATATGATCATGCTCAGAAAAGTGTAATTCTGACTATTCATGCCCCTTTCCTGAACCCCCACCACCATCACACACAAACTGTCACAGCTCAAGGTGCTTTTTTTTCACCCCAAACGTATTGATATTTTTCTTATATCTGCACAAAACATATGTTGTAGTACACATTAGAAGGGCCTCATTGAAGCACTTCTAATGAGTACCCACAACATATGTTTTGTGGAGAAATAAGAAAACTATTTACCTGATACCCCATCTTATCTGGAGCTATGCAAACAGACTTTGCAGTCTCCTGGCCTTGCTCCAAAATCCCAGAGCAAAAACGTTTAGTGAAACCTTGTACTATTCATTCAAAGATGGACAAGCAGTGTGACATGATCCTATTTTTTTTGTTTTTTAAATGCTGGTCTATTTTAAGAATAACTGACTTTGTATAGATTTCAGTTATTGATCATAGTGTACCTTGTATTTTCAGTACCTGTTGACATTGAGACTGCCAAACTGTGATATTGTAGACACATTTAGTGGAATATCATTTCTGCCACTAGACAAGAACACCTACCTTCAAGTACAGTGCTTTATCAACCTTCTAGAGTCTTCATTCCATGCCGTCAAATATACAGCATTCCTCTATAATGACCAACTTGTATGGTAGGTTCGGTGTAATTTGTTTTCATAACTGTAAATAAGACACTTTTCTCAACCAAAAAGTATTTATGATAAGTACCCCCAACAAATGTTTTGTGATGAAATAAGAAAACTTTCAAATTTTTAGATCCAGAAAAAAAATGTAATCTTATGTTGTCATATTATTTACAAATATTTCAGCTTTAGTATCTAGTGTAATATAAATTTTCTTAACCCTTAAAGCGCCAAGAAAAACTGCATCTGAAAATGTCGTCTGCTTATGTCGTCTGCTGAATATTCTTGCAGACTTTTCAAACCAATTTTTACATACAGGCAAACAGTGTGGACCCTGATCAGACTGCTCCTAGAGGAGCAGTCTGATCTGGGTCCACACTGTTTGCAAAAATGACTTTTAAAATCACAAGCAGGTGACAAAGCAGACGACAATAGTTGTGATAGGCACTTTAAGGGTTAATACCCATAGCTCTAGGTAAATGGGATAAAATATTTTCTTATTTCTCTTTGAAAATGTACATGTATGTTGTGGGTACCCTTTAGAGGGGCTTCTAATGAGTATCCACCACATATGTTTTCATAGAGAAATAAGAAAAATATCAACACCCTCTGTTGAAAAAAGAAAGCGTATAATCTAGAATTATATTCCTACAGTATAACCCATTTGAGCTGCATCAAGTAACATGGTATCTTCCCGTATACAAAAGGGATAGATTCAGATCATCCTGTGTATCCACACACTTTCATCAGGGTCTTTGTTCTCTGTTGATATATTCTGTGGTATCCAGTGATTCTTTCAGTGTCTCTGATTGGATTGTATTTGGGCAGGCTGATCTATGTCTTCACTGCCCACATGCACATGAAAATGTTTCAGTTGATGAGGTTTGTTTTGGATGTAATATGGGAAAATATAAGTGTAATATGTTATTCGTCCATGTTGATAAACAGTCAACTAGATCAGGTACCTTCACTTTCCAGTTATTTTACTTCGAACAGGTGACTCTGAGCATTTATAGACACTTCACTATGAAAAATTTGCAAGTCATACTTGTAGCACGGTCAAATTGTGTCAATAAACAGTGAAGATCTCAAAAAAATGCTGATGTCATGACTGGTCTGGTTCTTTGATTATGAAGTAATCTCACGATTTGCCAACAGGATTATTAGGACATGCAGACTGGTCTTAAGTTATGGGCTGAGAATTATTTTTTTCTCTAAAGCATTATTCATTGGTCTTACTATATTTTACATAAATTTTCACATATCTTAATTCGTTACCATACTTGCTATAAATTGAGACCATTTGATTGTTTAGTGAGTTGTCTAAAAATACTGGCTGAATTGCAAACAGTATAGACTCAGATCAAAATGCTCCTAAAGAAAACAGTGTAGACTGAGATAAAAAATGCTTCTGTAGGAGCAGTTTGATCTAGGTATACACTGTTTGCATAGGCATGTCCATTTAATAACAATGTCTTGTGCATATCTGTTTATATAACAATTGGGCTACACCAAGTGAGAACATGTCATTGGGCATCTGCAGACAGTGAAGGCCCAGATCAGCCTGCAAATCTGCACAGTCTGATCAGGGCCTTCAATGTCTGCTAACAGAATCATTGGATACTACAGAATGTATAAATATAGGGATCAAACATGGATTTTCATGCATTAACATTCGCCAGGTCCCGAGGGAGGTGTTGAAAACCGAGGCCGGAGGCCGCGGTTTTCAACACCTCCCTAGGGATCTGGCTAATGTTAATGCATTGAAAAACCATGTTCGATCTCTATTATTGCATAAAAACTGAAAACATTTACTACATTTCTCATTATTTCTTGCACTATTTTGTTACGCCTTTTCACCTCTGTCTCATGAATGCAATTTCCATGGACTGTGCTCGTTCTAGGGCCGGGCAGTACACATCCCGTAACGGCAGCAAATCGGTGGCCTGTTACGATCATATTGAAAGTTGCATAGCCATGCATTAACAGCGCATGAATTGCCTTGTTAATACACGGCTTTTTACTGGTTAATGCACGGCTGTTAATAAGGCGCGATACTGCTTTTTATGCAATAATAGAGAGAAAAGGCCCGGATGATGCTTTTGCATGTGCAGGATGATCTGAAGATGCACATTTTGCACATGTTCAAGGCACTTTTTCAATTGATGCGGCCCAGTTGGTGTATTTCTTGTGATTACAGGAGTGGATTAGAGCAGGATGATATGAGAATTCTTTACAAGTATTTGACAACAAGTCTATTCCCATCTTACCAGGACCAAGAACTTACACCAGGAGGTAACAGTGGAAACCCTTCAGGCATGATCAGACATTCGGCATCACAGACCAGCAGCAGTATGCATTATGGAAAGTAAGATTATTTAACCCTGGTCCTGCTGAACCAGGATATGCCTGGCCTTTGAAACAGTGTAGATCCAGATCAGTTGGCTTCTGATGAAGCCAGCTGATCTGGATCTGCATGGTTTGACATTAAGTATTTGAATTTGTGTCAACAGCCTGGATCAAGTAATCTGACTGGCTGAAAATTCGAATTGGGTGTGGCATCTTAATTTATCCAACATGGCAAGGGTGAATAATGAAGATTATGGAAATGTCAGTCAATACATGAAATAAATTCTTTACAGTATTTTTTAGTGAGAGCATGATTTTCACTATTAATCACTATGCTCATGAATGTTTGTAAATTCTTCTTTGAAATTTGTATATTATGTGGTCTCATCAAGCCTGAGTAGGTCATCATTTTAATGGTCCTAATATCATAAGTAGCCAGTTGGCACTGATGCAGAGACTGCTATGGAATTTTCTGTTTAAATATTGCAGGTTTTGCTGCATGCTGGGTAACATTTTTTTTTTTTTTTTTCAATTTTATAGACCCGCTGCCATTTTTTTACAAGGGAGACAACTTTTGTGACTTCCTGTTTGCTTTTCTGTACTCCAGTTCCCTTCTGAAAAGGGTTCTATTTTAAAAGAAGAGTTTGTGTCCAAGAGATTTCTGAAAGTAATACCAGTGATTCCCTCAGGCTATATTTTGGTGCAAAATGAGAGAAAATATGTTCTGTCTATTCATATGTGGAACCATGTAATATTAAACAGTGACTGTTGTGTTTGTCTTTTTCAGGTTTGTAACTGGTCCTCCCAATATGCATGATGAGAATAACATGGGAAAGATACCTCGAGTTTATATCAATACAGAAGAAGATAATGAGGAATGTTTTCTGCTTGTATACAGAGCTCTCAGTGCTAGTATATGTCTACTACTGAAAAGTTAGTCTTCTGTTCAGGCTTGAGTAAAAATTTTAATTTTTCCTGCTGAATTTAATTAAGTAGCATACTGTTTATAATTCTTTTCATATAAGGTCTTGGCAGTTCCATCAAATGGCTATAGACTAAAGCATAACCCATTTTCTAGGAACAAAGAAAAGCATTGTGCTTTCCATCCTATCTAAACAGGTGCATTACCATCCATATACAGTATAACCTCAATGGCTCGAACACCTTGGATGATTCGAACTCTTTTTTCAGTCCCTACAAAATTCTTCCAATAGCTCAAGAAAACAAATATTTAGGAATTTTTTCTTATTTCATCATGGAATTGTATGTTGAGTGTACTCATTAGAATCGCCTCATCAAGGCAATTCTAATGAGTACACTCAACATACAATCATTGTGTAGAAAACCGAAAAGATTTCCCTAAATTATCGCTATTTGCTTCCTGAACTGGTGCCATGATTAACCCTCAGTGGCTCGAACTACCCATGTCGCGAACGAATTTCCATGGTCCCGAAGATGTTCGAGCCATTGATTTTCGACTGTATATGGCTTTCTACACCTACAATGGGATTTTTATCTGCCAGAAACACTTTGTCAGTTTATCTCAGGTTTATATAAAGCCACCAAGTGTGTTTACTTACTGGCATGAAATAATTATGTCTCCTTGCAGTGGGCTAGGATACATATTGGTTTTTGGCATGGCCAACTGTCTGTACATAACAAATTGTGCCTACTCCATAACCATTGACAGTTTTATCACAAAACTGTGTACATGTATAAATATAAATCATGGTCTTCAAAATTAATAGATTTATAACGACTGTACACAATGTTATTCTCATTTCATACCTCAGATTTACAATTTTATTAGAGATTGAATGATCTGTACTTCGAAATCTGTTTTGCTTCACCAAAAATAATAATATTTTTCTGATTATTCAGAAAAACTTGTGTTGTGGATCTTCATTAAGATTCCACCACAAGCAATATTTTAGTAAGTACAAAATATGCCTAATGCAAGAAAAAGGACCTTATGTTGTATTTGGGCAGTGAAGACCTGGCTCAGTCTAGTCTTCATTGCCTGTAGATATTGTAGAACGTGGATGAACAGAGAAGGACCCAGTCAGTCAGTGCAGATATGCTTTTTCCACTGTTCAGCAGTGGCATGTTCCACTTTCTTGCATTGATAATCGTGTTTTCATGAAGGAATAAAAAACTTTTTTATCTCTACTGCCCTCCTATCTGGGCCCAGTTGTTCAAAGCGTCGTTAGCTTAACGAGCTTGTTAAGGGTCATTTCGTTAACTGTTTTAGTGGATTCAATACACAGTATTCTGATATTTTTGGCTGAAAAAATGTGAGTAGCTTTTTCAGCAAAAAATTTCAACATATTTGCATATCACTCGATGTAAATTTTAACAGTCGTTAACTAACGACGTTAACTAACGACGTCGTTAGCTTTGAACAACTGGGCCCTGGAGTACAGCCCTATTTTTTCTGGAGAAATAAGAAGAAAAGTATGTGGAGTAGTGTAGATCATAATTAATTTTCTGTCTTATTATCATGCTGCTAATTTTTTTCATCTGATTTCAGCAAATACAACTTTGAATTTTGAGTTGTGTAGAAAACTAGATTCATTTCTTGGACCAAGACTATCAGCATTGGCATCAGAAATAGGAGAACAATATTCCAAGAGACCTCAGTCGGGGTAAGCCTTTTTGCTTTGGTCAATTCTTAGATGGTAGAGGTGTGGGGTTACATATTATGTTATAGTTTATCTGTCTTTTTGTCCGCAAACTTTAACAGATGACTTGAACTGTTAGTTTAAATAATTCTGGATAAATCAGTAGTCAAAATAGGCAACACCAAGTGAAAAGATGTCTTGGATATTAGGTATCATTAGTTTAGTTTCTGATATGGTACCCCATTTTTAACTTGTAATATAGATATTTCTATGATTTAGAAGGTTATATCTTCATCCAAAAGCACAGGAAAAGTTTGATACTGAAACAGATAGTGCACACAGTTCTTAGACTGGCTCCAGTCTTCAGTGACAAAATATTCATTCTGATAATCCTGTTTGATACATCCACTAAAATAAAACCAATATAATATGGGCTGCATCAAGTGGAAAAGTACCTTTGAACATGCACAAAGTGAGCAGATTCATATCAATATGGGCATGCACAAAGTATCATCCAGGCCTTTGCCGTCCATTTATACATTTTGTAGTATCCCATGATTATGTTAGTGGACAATGATCACACTGCATGTAGGCATATTCTGATGTGGGTATTTGCTGTCTGTTAGTGGACAATGATCACACTGCATGTAGGTATATTCTGATGTGGGTATTTGCTGTCTGTTAGTGGACAATGATCACACTGCATGTAGGCATATTCTGATGTGGGTATTTGCTGTCTGTTAGCGGACAATGATCACACTGCATGTAGGCATATTCTGATGTGGGCATTCTCTGTCTGTTAGTGGACAATGATCACACTGCACGTAGGCATATTCTGATGTGGGTATTTGCTGTCTGTTAGTGGACAATGATCACACTGCACGTAGGCATATTCTGATGTGGGTAAATGCTGTCTGTTAGTCGACAATGATCACACTGCATGTAGGCATATTCTGATGTGGGTATTTGCTGTCTGTTAGTGGACAGGGATCACACTGCACGTAGGCATATTCTGATGTGGGTATTTGCTGTCTGTTAGTGGACAATGATCCCACTGCACGTAGGCATATTCTGATGTGGGCATTTGCTGTCTGTTAGTGGACAATGATCACACTGCATGTAGGCATATTCTGATGTGGGTATTTGCTGTCTGTTAGTGGACAGTGATCACACTGCATGTAGGCATATTCTGATGTGGGTATTTGCTGTCTGTTAGTGGACAATGATCACACTGCATGTAGGCATATTCTGATGTGGGTATTTGCTGTCTGTTAGTGGACAGTGATCACACTGCATGTAGGCATATTCTGATGTGGGTATTTGCTGTCTGTTAGTGGACAATGATCACACTGCATGTAGGCATATTCTGATGTGGGTATTTGCTGTCTGTTAGTGGACAATGATCACACTGCACGTAGGCATATTCTGATGTGGGTATTTGCTGTCTGTTAGTGGACAATGATCACACTGCACGTAGGCATATTCTGATGTGGGTATTTGCTGTCTGTTAGTAGACAATGATCACACTGCACGTAGGCATATTCTGATGTGGGTAAATGCTGTCTGTTAGTCGACAATGATCACACTGCATGTAGACACATTCTGATGTGGGTATTTGCTGTAAGCGGACAATGATCACACTGCACGTAGGCATATTCTGATGTGGGTATTTGCTGTCTGTTAGTGGACAATGATCACACTGCATGTAGGCATATTCTGATGTGGGTATTTGCTGTCTGTTAGCGGACATTGATCACACTGCATGTAGGCTTATTCTGATGTAGGTATTTACTGTCTGTTAGTGGACAATGATCACACTGCATGTAGGCATATTCTGATGTGGGTATTTGCTGTCTGTTAGCAGACAATGATCACACTGCATGTAGGCATATTCTGATGTGGGTATTTGCTGTCTGTTAGTGGACAATGATCACACTGCATGTAGGCATATTCTGATGTGGGTATTTGCTGTCTGTTAGTGGACAATGATCACACTGCATGTAGGCATATTCTGATGTGGGTATTTGCTGTCTGTTAGCGGACAATAATCACACTGCATGTAGGCATATTCTGATGTCGGTATTTGCTGTCTGTTAGCGGACAATGATCACACTGCACGTAGGCATATTCTGATATGGGTATTTGCTGTCTGTTAGTGGACAGTGATCACACTGCATGTAGGCATATTCTGATGTGGGTATTTGCTGTCTATTAGCGGACAATGATCACACTGCATGTAGGCATATTCTGATGTGGGTATTTGCTGTCTGTTAGTGGACAGTGATCACACTGCACGTAAGCGTATTCTGATGTGGGTATTTGCTGTCTGTTAGCGGACAATGATCACACTGCATGTAGGCATATTCTGATGTGGGTATTTGCTGTCTTTTAGCAGATAATGATCACACTGCACGTAGGCATATTCTGATGTGGGTACTTGCTGTCTGTTAGCGGACAATGATCATACTGCATGTAGGCATATTCTGATGTGGGTATTTGCTGTCTGTTAGGGGACAATGATCACACTGCACGTAGGCACATTCTGATGTGGGCATTCGCTGTCTGCATATGCCCAAAGACACATTTTGGCATGGCACAGCCCATATCATGATTATAACGCTGTTCACTATTGATTTTACTCTCTCTGATGAAGAGAAATTAGAAAAATTTAGTTTCAGTTGTTTCTATAGAACAGATAAAGCATTTTTATGCAGTCATTGTTTAATTCAGTGGACTAATACCAGTCTACACAGTTCTGGTTGTAGGTTGCTCCAGTTATTTAGGGTTGAATTCTAAAGAACATTGCTGTTGGAGACTCAAAATTTCTGCTAGTTAACTGAGGTATTTGAAAGTTTTCAGTCGAGTTATCAAAGGTCCACTGTATGCTAGGTACTGGCAAACACAGGTTTGAACTTTTGTCTCCATATTGGATTAACCTTTCCCTTACTACAATAACCAGGAATAAATAGTAATAAATTTGTGTTTGCTTTATTGTATTTACCTCAAGTATTTGGACACCTTCTTACCATACTTGTCCTAAAATGTGAGCAAATCCATTTTATCACGTGTTGATGTGCTTAAAAATTACTGGATGAGTGGCAAACAGTGTAGACCTAGATCAGATGCCACATTCTGCAGCATTTGATCTGGGTCTACACTGTAAGCTCAGGCCTCTCTGCCCAAATGTTTATAGTAAATATAGGGTAAATATGTCATTTTTGTTGCCAGGTCTGAGCCTCTATTTAAATATATCTACTTCAACCACATGAACCTTGCCCAGAAGACGACAGTACATGTAGACAACAAGAAGAGTTCTAACCTACATATATCACAGGAGACACTTAAGTTGCTTACAGATATTAGTGCTGATTTGAAAAGGTATGCATAGCTCAGATAAGAGGGGTTATCCTCATATTAGTTTGCTTATTTATCCTCAAAATCATATGTTGTGGGTACTCATTAGAAGCACCTCGATGAGGCAAGCATATGGTTGGGGGCGCATAGTGTTTTACAAACACAATTTGTAGTTATTATTACATGATTTACCAAACAAATACCAGAATCATTTTGCATCAATTGCATATTCTTTTAAAAGCACCACAAACCTAGATCAGACAGTGCATTTGCAGTTTGACTAGGGTCTGTACTGTTCACTGGTAGAATGTGTAAGGTCCTTACACTATGTTAGTAACCAGCATACACTGCACAAATGTGCAGGCTGATCTGTCTATGCCTAACATTGTTAGGTTGATTAGAATTCTAGTTAGAGAGGCACTAAACTCGACTTTTTATCTTTTTCACATTGATTTTTCATGATAACTTTTTGAATATACATTTTTGTAAAAAAGTCCTTGAATGAAAGTTGTAGAGGGAGACAGGTGCCAACATCTCAAAGAGGTCATGCTCGAAAATATTCATTGGGTTCACTGTAATCAAATGAAGATTTGATGATGTTCTGAAGTTCCATAGAATTTTAAAGATGAAGAGTACTGCCCCTGTACTCCTCAGTGACTGTCTGAAACCAAGATAGAATATGTTTTAGACATGAAGAATTTATATTTTTTCATTAATTTCTTCACAAAACTCTCCTTATTGAACACTGTTAGAATTGCCTAAGTGAGATGAGTCTAAAAGGACTATAGTGAGCAAGTTTACTTGAAGAATAAAAGGAAAAAACGCAGTTAACTGCTCTACTCATCTAGAGCCCTGTGCTAGCCAGTGCTAAAAATTACAGCCAAGGTTGAATGAATGCCTTTTAATAGCAATGAAGTATAAAGTGATGAAAGGCTACAGACAGTGTATATTAGCTGAAAAGTGCATGTGGATGTCTATCACAGACTTAGAAAATCTGCAGAATTTCATTTTTTTTGAAAATCTCCATCAATGTACAGTGAAACTGCTCAAACTACATCCATGGAACTTTTTTGAGATACTGAAGCCTATCTTCCTGTACAGCTTTTATCTTGGATAGTTTTTACGAAAACTAATATTTAAAAAGTTATCACAAAAAACCAATGTAAAAAAGATAAAAAGTAGAGTTTAATGATGAAGTGTTTTACACTATCATATGGGCCACACCATGCGAAAATATATCTTTGGGCATAGAGAGCAAAGGCCCAGACAGCAAAGACCCAGATCAGCCTGCTCATACATGCACCTGATTAGGACCTTCACTGTCTGCTTATAGAATCACGTGGTACTGTAGAACATAACCAAGTATAGCAAAGTTCCTGATCAGGGCCCAGTTGTTCAAAGCGTCATTAGCTTAACAAGCTTGTTAGTGGTCAAAATTTTAACTGTCCAGGTAAGTACAATATCTAATTCACAGGTATTTTTGCTGAAAAAATGTGAGTAGCTTTTGCAAATGCAAAAGCTACTCACATTTTTTCAGCGAAAAATATAAGCATTTATGCCATATTTAATAGTTAAAGTTTTAACGATACATTAACTAACGACATCGTTAGTTTTGAACAACTGGGTCCAGACTGTAAATATCTGCTGGCTGTTCTGGATCTTTACTGTTTGCATTTACCTCAAAGATGTCTTTTCTCATATCAAGGTATGATAAGGATATTATGGCACTGTTATTTCACGTGAGGCAAGATAAATTATGACAAAATGGTAACATTATAAGATTTGGAAATTATGATTGTCCTGTTACAAGTTATGACAAATGTATTATTGGGACAGAGAGGCCCTGGCAAACAGTTTAGATCCAGATCAGATGGCATATAAAATGGCATTTTATAAGGGTCTACACTGTTTGCCAGTCATCCAGCAGTATTTTAGACATAACTGGTAGTAGAATAAAACTTCCAAATTTTAGGACAATAAATTGTTTTGCTTTCCTTCTGAAAAGGGGTCTGCTCCAAAAGGAAAGAATTTGCTCCCTTGGGAGCAAATTCTTTCCTTTTGGAGTAGACCCCTTTACAGAACAGACTTGATGTGTGAGAAAGCAAAACAGAAGTTACAAAAGTTGACTCCCTTATACAAAAGGGTAGAAAGTCAACCAAGAGTGTCTAGTGCCTTTAAGATAAATACAATATGATACACTAAAATGTCCGAAGTGGCAAGATTATGATATAGTTACATCATAAGATATAGTTAGACCAGGGCTCTGGAAAACCGGGAAAATAGCCGGTCTGGACCGAAATTAAGAATTCTGGACCGATTTCAAACATCCCAAAACGCTAATAAAGCGGTCCAACAGGTTTGTGCCTTGAACCCCATTTTTCCCAAACCAACCAATTTTCACAAATCAATGATGTCTAAAAAATCACAAACGGTCAAGTCTCCAAACTGACAACGTCTGCGCACCTTTTAAATGCGATATTATGGTAGTTAAAAGGCTCTAAACGGTCATTTGACATGTATATTGGAGAGACAGCTGAATAACGGCAACCTACCCGCAGCACAAATTAATCACGTCATTATCCAAACATTGTCAAAAAATCAACACTTCACTGACCTTTGTGCGGTAAACAAGCGATTAACACGAATCATCAGTAATGGTAGTCTGATAATTAATCCGTTTGTGTGACACGTGTGAATACACTGAGACTGCAAAACATCCAGGTGCAGTCGGCGTGTCCAAAAGATCAAGGGTCGCTTTACTGAGAGTGATAAAAGAATGCACCGCTTGAACGCACCCGTTTTCTTCCTCTTCTTTTTTGTTTTGATCAACACGGTTTGTCGGTCCCAGATTCGATAAATGAATTCCCAAACCGTGTACGTCCTGATCAGATGTCGCATACAACGGCGTCTGATCTGGGTATTATTGATTGCTTCTTTTTTTTTTTTTTTTTTTTTTTTGTTATTGATTGCCGTAACACGCGAGTATAATTCAAGGTAGATTTCACGGTAAAAATAAGTAATGCACCACTTGCGCTAGACAAGATTGGTCAGTGCTTAAAATTTAAGCAGTCTGATCAAATCTTGAAACACTGAAAACTGCAAAACCGCCCGTGGCGCAGGCCTTTATAATTAGACCTAATTAGGTCCATGAAAGTCGTTTCGTTCCGTCTCTCCTGTTTCCCGCTGTCTTCGCGCTTATACAAGACAGGAATCAGTTGTTTATAAATAGTTTAGGAAAACCCTGCGGAGGTGGAAATAACAACAAAACCGTTTTTTCTTTTTTTTTTTTCTTTTTTTTTTCTTTCTTTTTACATACCTGACTGTATTTATTGATGACGCCAGCTTTGATCATGCTCGTTGTACCTGGACTTCCGTCATATAACGGAGTTGAGGTGTATTATTTAAAAGGAGTTATAGGACTGCCAATTGTCATTAGTTTTCGTGACAGGTGATATACACATATTTTTTTTTTTTGGAAATGGGCTCATTGATGACGTCATTGTCATCGGCTGGACCGATTCAGATTTAAAAATTTCCAGAGCCCTGAGTTAGACCATTATAATATTACTTTTTAGTAACACTTGACAAAGCATTATGACAGGGACTTGTGATAAGGTATAAGAAAGGCATAATAGTCATCTGATAGAATGTATGTGAACTTCAGGAATAACCAAGATGGAGAGACCATAGTTAGAACAGTGTCTGACTGTTGGGTTGTGGGGAAAAAGTCTGACCAGAGGGAGGTGTTCATTGTGATAAACCAGAAAAACTCCAATCTTATTGAAGTTAATGGTGAGTATAGTAGGTCATTAATACTTTATGATATCCTCAGAATATGTCCCATGCAGATCCCATTGAAAAGGACATGCAATATATATTTCATATTGCAAATACATGTAGTTAAGTGCATATTGGATGCTGAGAGAGAGGCATGTTCACAAATATTTTTCTTTTTGGCCCATTTAAAGAAAACTAATGAGTGGCCATTTTGTCATTTGACTGAAAAATAAACTCTGGCAAGTGGAAATGAGTCTTTTTTTCACACATTGAATGCTAAAAAACATATGTAAATTCATAAAAAATGACTTACCTTTGCTGTATTAGCATGAAAATGACATCCATTTGACAATGATGTTTATTTGCTAACCTTACAGCCACATTTTTATACATCAGTTTCGATTTCGTGCCATTAGGTATGTTGTCAAATGCAAGGTGTTGCATAGGAAGATATCTGATGCTGCATTAGATTTTGAATTCAGAGTAGATTAAGTAGGAATATTTTCATGTTATGGTATTCAGTTTTGCTTGATAAAATGCTCATTTAAAATGTACAGTGTGTATTCTGAGTACATAATAAAAAAAGATTCTAAAAGGAATGCTAAAAGCTTATTGAATTTATATTTTGTAATAATGGCACTAGTTCGTATGGTGGAGACCAACTTGCAAGCTTGGGCATCCTTCATCATATGAACTTGTGCCAAATATTTTGCAATATAAACTCATATCTCCTACCATAGTTATCCACTTCCAGACACCAGACGTTTTTGATATTAGTTACATAAGTAAGTCATGACCAATATATACAAATTCTGTCCAAAACAAACCAACAGTAGTTAACGCTTAAAATGCCAGTCACATGTGCAGCAGTTGACATTCTAAAATATTTGTTCTATTTTTCTGAGACTGTAAGTTTTGATATTTCATGTGAATTGTCTGCTGTAGTTATGCCAATCATCAGTGAAGGCTAAAAAGTTTGACTTTGTACCTTTTTGAGTTTTGACTACACGATCCTGTTCAAACTGCTTATTTGCTCAAAATAAATATTAAAGATACCCAGAATCTTCACAGCTCACACATGGCTCCAGATGTCTTTTTTTTCATCCAAGAAGTATTGATACTTTTTTATCCACAAAAACATATTTTGGGGGTACTAATTAGGCAAGGTACTTCTAAGGAGGACCCACAACATATGTTTTTATGGAGAATTTACTTGATACCCACTCTTATCTAGAAATATGCACACACATTAATTTTACATGGTAGGGTCTTAATATTGAGCACTGAAGTCCTTCACCTTGTAGATGGATCTGCAAGATAGTCAGAGCCTTCTCTATTCATTTATGGTATATAAAGGAAGATTTCTCATATGGGCCACATCAAGTAAAAAAGTGTCTTCAGATTTAGATCATCCTGCGCATGTGTTAAGTATCATATAGGCCTTTGCTCTCAATTCAAACATTCTGTAGTATCCAATGATTCTGTTAGCTGACAGTGAAGGCCCTGATCAGACTTTGTGCATGTACAGGCTGATCTGGGCCCAGTTGTCCAAAACTAACGATGTCGTTAGTTAACGTATTGTTAAAACTTTGGTCATTAAATATGGATTATACGCTAATATTTTCGCTGAAAAAATGTGAGTAGCTTTTGCATTTGCAAAAGCTACTCACATTTTTTCAGCAAAAATACCTGTGAATCAGATATTTTACTTATTGGAACAGTTAACATTTTAACCACTAACGAGCTCCTTAAGCTAACAACACTTTGAACAACTGGGCCCTGGGCTTTTGCTGTCAGCATATGCTCAAAGGCACATTTTCACAGCCCATTTAGTGAATCTTGTATTTTGTTTCTCTTGCAGAGGAAGTTAAGAGGTTGTGTTCTATGAATTTTAACAGCATCTTCTTTCAAGATTAACAAGACATACTATTAGGGATTTTAAGTCATTGATTGAATGTAGCCTGAAAGAATTACCATATTTACACTGAGTATTTGGACAGGCAGGCCTGATCAAACAGCATAAACCCATATTAGATGCCACAGAATGCAGTATCTGATCAGACTCTACACATTGTGCCACTCAATCCATCAGTTTTAGATACATCACCAGGTATGCAAATTCACATTGAAATTTTTGGACAAGTATGGTAAGCTGAATAAATTAAGATGCCACTTCCACTTCTAATTGTCAGCCAATCAGATAACTTGATCCAGATTGTTGCTATAAATTCATGTACTCAATGGCAAACAGTGCAGATCCAGATCAGTTGGCTTCTTCAGAAGCCAACTGATCTAGATCTACGCTGTTTGCAAAGGCAGGGTATATCCGGGTTCAGTAGGACAAGGGTTAAGATTGTCTGAATATTTAAAGTAAATATGGTAGCCTAAGCTGTTGTATGGACAGTCAGCAGGCTGTTTTCTGTTACAATGTCTGGAATTGCCAGAATGTCTGTGGGCCATGCCAAGCAAATACGGGTTTCATAGCAACGAGGGCGTGGTAGAGCAACCATCTTCGGATCAATAGGTTGTGGGTGTGATCCTTTGCTCTCCATTCATACATTCTGTAATATCCAATGGTTATGTTAATGGACAGTAAAAGCCCTGATCAGACTGCATCTGCGCAGTCTGATCAGGGTCTTTACTGTCCGCATATGCCCGAAGACATATTTTCACATGGCACAGACCACATTAAAACTGTTTTTTAAAACATTGTAGTTCTGTTAGTACAGGAAAATCATTAATACTTAATATGTGGGGTAAAATTGCAGGAGGTGACATTTTGAAATATTTTTTCTTATTTTTCCCAGAAAACAGGCTTTGCTCAATGCAGATTTAAATTTCAGACCTTATTTTCTGGGAAAAATGTTATCAATTTGCCATCTGCTGAATTTGCCTGTCATGTGGTAAAATTGAAGCACCATTCACAATAGCAGCAAACAAATCCTGAAATTTATTTTTCATTTTATTCTTATGAGAAAATAAAAGCTTGATATTTCGTCTGAATCCTCTGCTAGCAGACAACTCGAATGATAACGGACGATTCACATGATTTCTCTGAAAAATAAAACAAAAGATATTTGAGAATGCGGTCAGGATGTAATAGTTTTCTATGATGCTTTAAAGGTTAAAATGTAATGTTTATGAAAGAATAGTAATGCAGTTACTGAAAAAAATTGTTAACAATCATGAGTTAATTTTTGTTGGACCTGCTTTAGTAAGAAGGTGTGATAGAGGAGTGGTTTTCTGTGCCTGAATCTGTCCATCCATTTGTCAGCATTTTATATGAACCCTTGCATTTAGCTACATTTCTGATTAATTGTAAGGCTAACCGTCATCAAACTGTCATCCACTTCTGATTAAGTATTTCATGGTCTAATGTCTTCATTTTTGTCACTGTTGTTAACTCTTTTATTAACCCTTTAACCCCTCAGTTTCTGAAGTGGGCTCATCCAGTTTTGAATTTGGACATATCCATTGTTGCAAATGGAAGTGTCATTTAAAAATCAAAAATACAATGGCAGAGTAGATCCTGATGAGACAGCTGGTTATGAGCCATCTCATCTGGATCTACACTAGTATGGTCAGCAGGGTTGAAAGAGTTAAATATAAACTTCTGTCTTCGCTTCATAACACACTCAAACATTGTGATATGTGTTTGTGACCTTGACCTATATTTCAGGTCTTACAGCTTTGTAAGTTTACATCAGCCCTATAATTACATGCCTGCCAAACAAATGAATGCTTAACTCATGAAACACAGAAAATGCAAAGTTTGTTTCTCAACAATGCTGCATTGACAACCAAAATGTCCATAACACAAATAATCATATGTGTCTGTTGTGTGTGCATGATGATATGCTGAACTTCTAGCAAATCGCAAAATTAAATAAAGGACAATAAACACCACAAATCTCAATGTTTTTTCCATGGATTTCAGTACACCTTCAGCATGCGAAAACAAATTCAGCCAATATGAGTGAAGCAGGTAGTCTGAGCTTTACTCCACAGACGGCGATATCAATGGGCTGTTGAATGTAATTCCCCATTTTCAAATAACTTCCTCAAAACATTTATATCACTCATGAAAACAGAAAATGCAAAGTTTGTTTACCTTTTTTGAGTCATCAAATGCCTAACCAATGTCGCTAATTGTTTCATGTTCTTAACTGATGGGTTACGCATTCATTTGTTTGGTAAGCGTGAATTATGACTGACAGTCCATATCTAGTGCAGCACTGACTGCGACAGAACTTTTTTTCTTAAAATGGAAAAATGAAAAAGCTTATTCTTGGTGCTTTGTACTGTAAATAATGGGTGATCCAAGTCTGTTTTGCTGTGTAGATATAACTTTGTCTAAATATGTGTCTAAGATAATGTGCTGGCAAATATAAACCCTGTCTGGGTGTGCTGAACTTGGATATTGTTGGTTTATGCGTGGCAGTTTGTACCTTCTACATGCAGGGCTCCAGTTGTTCTTGTTGATTTTTTGTTATGTATTAGCATAATGAATGCATAGTGCAATAAAATATTTATATTTATATGTGTTACTTGTTTCATTTCCTTCACAGAAGTTATTGGCTGTTTGAGGACAGACCATTGGAAAGCTATCACAAACCCTATCCCCAGAAAGCACTTGTATATCAATGTTCATGCTTTTACGTACATGTGGAAATGATAGAAATCTTCATTTGACCCTATATAGTATTGATCAACATGTATTATGCTTTTGCATTTGACTGTTAAATAAACCATGCATAGCTCCAGATAAGCTGGGGTATCCAGATAAATAGTTTTCTTAATATCCCCTTGCACAACATGGCGAGGGGATAAAGGGTTTGTCCCATACATAAGTATGTACATAACGTACATATGTACTTTGGTTCACCTTTTGTCATCGCTCTAGCGCCTACATTTATTGATGGATTTTAATATAATTGCACACAAATGTTAGGTATGATAATATCACGAGCAAGTTTGACTTTCAGGGTCCTGGGCTCAAGGTCAAGGCCACTGGCTATTTTTAGAAAAACTTCATCACTCTAGCGCCTACATTTATTGAGGGATTTCAATATAACCACACAAATGTTGGGTATGATAATATCTCAATCAAATTTGACTCTCGGGTATATTGGGCTCAAGGTCACTGTGGCTATATTTAGTAAAATGTTATTGCTATAGCATCTACATTGATGGATTTTACTATTCACACAAATGTTGGGTATGATAATATCTCGAGCAAGTTCGATTTTCAGAGTCCTGGGCTTAAGGTCAAGGTCACTATGGCTATTTTTAGAAAAACTGCCATTGCTCTAGTGCTTACATTTATCAATGGGTTTTAATATAACTTCATACAAATGTTGGGTATATTAATATCTCGAGCAAGATCACCTTTCAAGGTGCTGGGCTCAAGGTCAAGTCACTGTGGCTATTTTAGATAAACTTTGTTATGGCTCTAGTGTCTACATTTATTGATGAATTTTAATATGACTTCACACAAATGTTCGGTATGATAATATCTCGAGCAAGCTCAAATTACAGGGTGCTGGGATCAAGGTCAAGGTTGGTGTGGCTTTTTTAGAAAAACTTTGTCATATGATCGCTCTAGTGCCTACATTTATCAGTGGAATTTAATGTAACTTTACATAACTGTTGGATATGATAATGTCTCGAGCAAGTTCAACTTTCACATTGCTGGGCTAAAGGTCAAGGTAACTGTGCTAGAAAAAAACTTTGTCATCACTCTAGTGCCTACATTTATCAATGGATTTTAATATAACTTCACATAAATGTTGGGTATGATAATGTCTCGAAAAAATTAAACTTTCAGGTTGCTGGGCTAAAGGTCAAGGTAACTGTGGCTATTTTTAGAAAAAAAACTGTCATTGCTCTAGTAGGTGCTCTAGTGCCTACAGTTATTGATGGATTTTAATATAACTTCACATAAATGTAGGGTATAATAATATCTCGAGCAAGTTCAACTGTCAGGCTGTTGGGCTCAAGGTTATGGTAACTGTGGCTATTTTTAGAAAAAAACTTTGTCATCCCTCTAGACCCTGCATTTATCAATGGATTTTAATAATCTTCACACAATTGTTGAGTATTATAATATCTCAAGCAAGCTTAACTTTCAGGTTGCTGAGCTTAAGGTCAAGATAACTGTGGCAATTTAAAAAAAAAAACAAAAAAAAACAACAACTTGTCATCGCTCTAGCCCCTGCATTTATCAATGGATTTGTATTTTCACATATTTGTATGATAATTTCTCGACCGAGTTCCACTTTCAGGGTCCTGGGATCAAGGTCAAGGTTGACATGATTGAAATATTTCCTATCATGTGAGATTAAATCCCTCCAAACCTGAAAATCTGAATGTTTACAATACTGTACCTTAATATCAAGTCATATATGACCTTTACATTAAGGTCACAGGCTTTTTGTTTCTTCCTTCACATAGCTATTATATGTCATGAAATTAGCCAGTTCAGTGTTTGCCCACACCAAGTATTGTGCAAGGGGATTTGTATTGCAAGCAATGCCTTGTTTCTCAATGAAAACACAAGTGAAGTTCCGGATGTCCATTAGAAGCGCCTCTCTGATGCTTCTAATGAGCACCCACAGTATATGTTTTTGTGGAGAAATAAGAAAAACATGAATACTTCTTGTTTGAAACAAGCAACTTCAGAGAATTTGTATCCCCCACCTTTTAAAAATCCTCCAAAGATACCTACTGTGTATACAGTTTGATAATATTGGAGCTGGAAAAAAGGTTATTTTGTGTTGAGGTTTTACGGCCCAGTCAACCCAATGGGGTCATGTCGAGCGCGGTCAGTTTACCTAACCACACGTTTACTGGGCAGGCTTAGTCCTCAAAGCGGTTAACCAGTATTGTGCACATTCTTTCGCCAGAAACTGACAACTGCCCTTCTTGTATCAGCGGAAGGGAAAAATGGTTAAAAATGTGGAAAAGAGAAGAAAAAAAATGATTAAAGTTCAAATGAGCTGAGTGATCCCAAGGGATCAGAAAATATAGGATACATTAAAATGAAGTATAGCAGACATATTATGGCTGTATCACACAGCACTTATCACCAGCTTCTGTGAAGATAAATACATTTAAAAAAAAAAAAAAAGTTTTAGTGTTTTAAATTACTGATCTGACTGCATGCTGTAGTGAAATGGAATACTATAGTTCCCTACATATTTGGATAACTTATCTTCTTACCATACTTGTCCAAACATTTGAACAAGTCTATTTACTACCTGATGATGTACAGTGTATGTCTGAACACTTAGGGTAAAAACAGTAGAGAAAGCTGTTTTGCATATGACATCAGCATCTGAAATGGAAAATTGAAACCTTCAAAATCAAAACTACCTTTAGTCATATCTGAAGGAATTATTCCATTAGATACTATGAAACTATGAAATTTAAGTAAAGTAACTGACTTCATTATCAGAAGTATATTTGCCCTAGGTATTGGGACAGACAGGACTGAGCAAACATTGTTGGTTCAGATCAGACATTGCAGAATACACTGTACACTGCCACTCATCCAGTAGTTTTAAGCACATCAACAGGCCCTGAGGTTATAAAAAATTTTTCATGCTCAACTCCGCTGAGCATGAAATTTTTCCTGCTAATAAATCTAAAATTACTAACGATTGCAAATTCTTTCTTGCTAAACATTGCTGAGCATGAAATTTTCTCTGCTAATAAATATGAAAATGCCAACTATTGTTGACATTTTCATATTTATTGGTAGAGAAAATTTCATGCTCAGTGTGTTCAAATCTGAGGACAAGTAGGTTAGGAGTTCAGGTGCACCAATATTTTGGGTAAGTACAGTGTTTTCTGTTGCATAAATTTTATTATTGATTTGATGAAAATTCTTAACAAAATCACAGCCACCAAATACCTTGTAGTCTAACTCAGATGAACCTGTGCCATTGACATCAAACAAATTATCATTCCCATAAATGCAGGGTGGGGTGGTCATGCTTTGTACAACATCAAAAAAAGCTGATGACCACTAAATTGTATGTTTCCATTTTTTCTAAGTGTTAAAGGAATTCTAACAAAATATAATGAGCAACTTATTGTTAGTACTTGACTTGATCTTGTCAAAAGTTTTATACATGTTTAGTCCACCCAATAAACTTTTTATTGTGTGTGAGTGGTGGGGGTGGAGCAAAGAAGTAGTAAATAAGAAATCATCAAACTTCTGACATGATCAAGGATATTTTTGTAAAGTCCTAATTATTAGGCACACGCTGAACTATTCTGAGAATTTGTAAAGATATCGAAATAATGAAGTTGAGAAAAAGGAATCCTACAATTTAGTGATATCCAGCCTTTCGTGGCATAATAAATCACTTGATCCCACACAATGTAAATGACAATGACAACTTTGTGTTTTTCATCTTAGCACTCTGGTATACTGATATCTGGATACATAGAAAGGAACCAGTATGTGTATAGGAGGTGCCTGTCATGAATTTTGTTGAATAATTATAGATAAACAATAAAATTAAGCTCTAAACCTAATCATTCAATTCTGCACTGGGGTTTCAAGAACACACTTTAAGGTCATATGTTGTACAGTCAGTTTTAATAATAAACTATACATTATACAGAATTTGAAACTTTTTTAAGGCTGTTACTCATAAGATCTTATTGTTGTTGGTGGTAAGAATTGAGGATGAGGGGATGCACTGGCTAGGTGAAAGATTTGTCTAGTGTTCAGCTCCCCTGAGCCAAGGGCTCTTGGGGATCGAGCTTATAGGATGGTAGCCTCCAGTGTCAGTTGTCTGTTGTCATCCATCAAATTTTCAAAGGTCATCTCCCGCTGAAACTACTAGGCCAATTTCAATTAATTTTTATATGCAGCCTCCAGACAGAGGGGGACAGAAGGTTTATACATTTGGTCCAGGTCACATGACCAAGGTGGCTGCCATGCCCAGTGTTACGACCGAGCACTCCTACCTTCGATTATCTGCCTTGGCAGATTATGCATAGCTTCTAAGTATATATTCAATCTCTGACAACTGCGTCAGAGAGTCGACTCTTTGGCTCAGTGGTTAGAGCATTGGATTTTTAACCGGGAGGACCGGGTTCGATTCCCATGGCAGGCATGAGATTTTTTCAGCTATGCTTCATTCCTTTGTTACGGCTTTCATGTCGTAAGACCAGATATATATATATATATATATATATATAAAAGTCTTCTCCAGAACCACTGAGTTGATTGCCTTGAAACTAGGTATGTAGCCTGGGACTAGTACTACAAAGTTCATGTAAATGATGATCCAGGGTTGACCTTGACTTATTTTACAGCAAGGTCAATTGGTCCCTGAGACTTTTGAACAAGAAAAGCTGAAATAGTGCATTTTTCTGTTGCTATTATAGTGTGTGATATGGAAATGCAATAACTTAAACCCTTATGCATGCTAAAGGTCAAGGTCATTTAGTCTCTTGGCCAAAGGTCACTTTGGTTGTATATATTTAAAGGCCTTTTTATTAGAAACTACTAGGCTAATTAAAATTATATTTCATATGAAGCATATGTGGGATGGGAGAATGAAATTATATTCTAATGGTCCAGGTCAGATGACCAAGATGGCTGCCATGCCTATATATGGTAACATCCTTAAAAATCTTCTCCAGGTCCACTGGGCCAATTCCCTTGAAACTAGGTATGTAGCATCTGGGACTCTAGTACTACAATTTTATTTAAATAATGACCCTAGGTTGACCTTGACCTATTTTATGGCAAAGTCAAATTTGGTCCTTTAGGCTTTTGAAATAGTGCATTTGTCTGTGCTATTATGTCTGTGATATGGAAATGCAGTTAACTTCAATCTCAATGAATGCTAAAGGTCAAGGTCATTTAGTGACTTTGGCCAAAGGTCACATGGGTTGAATATTTTTAAAATAGTTTTTCTTAGAAACTACTAGGCTAATTAAAATTATATTTCGTTTGAAGCCTATGTTGGATGGTAGAATGAAATTAGTTGTATGGTAGAATGAAATTATATATTTAAATAGTCCAGGTCCCATGACCAGAAACTATAAAAAGTCTTTTCTTCAGAATGATTGGGCTGACTGCCTTGAAATTTGGCAAGTAGCATCTGGGGTGCAAGTACTATTAGTTATTTTGGTGATGGAACCTTACAGGGGAAATTATTTAAGACTAAAAAGAAAATGGCTCAATAGAAAATTAAAATTATGGTATAATGGAGATTGTCACATTCTGTTAAAAGTGTTAACCCTAGTCCTGCTGAACCCGGATATGTCCTGCCTTTGCAAACAGTATAGATCCAGATCAGTTGGCTTCTTCAGAAGTCAACTGATCTGGATCTGCATTGTTTGCCATTAAGTGTGTGAATTTATATCAATAATTTGGATCAAATAATCTGATTGGCTGAAAATTAGAAATGGGCATGGCATCTTAATTCATTCAGCATGACAAGGGTTAAAATCAGCAAAAATGCATTTAATAGAAATACTCAAAATAGTTCCTTGTGCATCAGCTATTACAAAAGTTTAAAAATATAAAAGGTTCACAGACTTAAAAATACACAGAAATCTGACTAACATTTAAGTGCAGCTATAGAAAAAGATCCACAAAAAGCATAGAAAATAATTGATGAACAAAAACAAAACTGTCTAAATGGATAAAATAGAGGAATATGTCATAAAGAGTGATTTGATCATGTTTATAAGTTGTTGACTACTGGGAACAATCAACAGGATAACACTAGATAAAAGATATCACAGATGAGCTACGAAAATATGAAACACTCTACTAATGTTGTATCTTAGATTTTGAAATAACAGAGAAAGAAATATTTGATGCTTGCAAAATGTTCCAAAATTATAAAGCAAGTGCATATGATAATAAATGAGACATTAAAACCAGCAGCTCTATATATGTGCAAACCAATAATAAAAGCTTTTAATGTTTCAAACTCTGGTAAATTTCCAAAGTTTTGGAAGTCTTCACATATTTTTGAAGAGATGGACTCATCATTCCAGCACATAAATGAAGTAATAATTTGGATTTTATAATTACAGAAGTATCAAAATTAGCAGCTGCATATCCAAATTATTTGGTCATGTCATAAATGATAGGATTTCTAAAGAGCTACTACTAGAAAGGTGTTTGTAAAACACTATGCCCCAACTATATGTTTGTTGATACAAAATGCCAAAGTTGAAAAGGGACATAACTCTGACAAAAGTAATCCAATTTATTTTAAAAAATTAATCAGGTGATCTACTCATCATCACCAATAAGCTTACCAGGTTTGAAGGCCTTAACTCAAATACATTTTGTGACATTTCATCATCAGTTTTTGCAAAGGGCATAACTCCTGAAATTGTTATTGAAATGTTTTAAAAAATGACTCGGGTAATTTACACATTATTCCCAATATGCTCACCAAGTCCTATCTCAAATATTATCGAGACATCTCGCTGACAGGTTTCGTTGTCATTTTACTACAAGGGGCATAACTCTGGAAAAAACTGATTTTTTTATTTCAAAGTTAATCAGGTAATCTACTCATCATCCCCAATAAGCACACAGTTTCAAGGCCCTAGCTCAAATAGTTATCAAGATACCTTGCCGACAAGATTTCATTATCATTATATTACATAATCTACTCATCATCACCAATAATTATAAAGCACATCAAGCTTCAAGGCCCTAGCTCAAACAGTTTTTGAGATACTTGCTGACAAGATTTCATTATCATTATATTACAAGGGGCATAACTTTGGAAAAATATTTGTAATTACCGGTAAAGGGTTTCACATTTTTTCAGAAAACCAGTGTACTTTCAGTTCATCTACTTTGTTATTATGACACATCAGCAACCATCCGAAGATATAAATGCCCATGTAGTAAAATTATGGTGAAACAAACTATAAATGAATTTACTCATGAAAGGCGACAATCATGAAGCACAGCCTTCCAAAGGCACTGAAAGAAGAAGATATGAGGAACAGTGGCAAGACAAAACGGCATGGTTGCAACAACAGATACACAAATACAAAACTTTATCAGAGGAACTGTCATAAACTAGTTTTACAGGATCAAAACTCTGTATGCACAAAACTGCGATGAAACTGGTTCAAAAGTGATCTGAAGCCAGAGCAAATCAAAGTAAAAATATTGAAAGCACAGACTGACAGAAAGAAAAAAAAACAACAACAAAAAAAAAAAAAAAAACCCAGAAAGTATAGGGGACAAACATTGAAGATGGTGATCACAATTCTAGCTTAGATAAAAAATAAAACACGGCACAAGTAAAGACAACAGTAAACAAAGCTGGCAGAAGCTGTCTTACAGAGGATGAAAACAACACTAGAATTATACGAAAATGGATCTGTACTAGAAAATCTGCCTTGGAATGGACAGCAGTATAAACTACTTGGAGAGGGGATTGGAGATTGGACTGAAACTAATGTTTCACGATCAAAACCTCGACTTTCTGGTGCAGCTCTAGATTACAAATATATGGTCAATCTGCATAGGGTCCACTACCTCATCAGTAAAATGTCAGGACAGTGTTGGTGTGCCTCCCTTGAAGAAGATGGGACAGCTTGCCAATGCCACCAAGGAGAAAGCCCAGATTATGGTTGAGCAATTTCAGTCTGCCTTCATTAGAGAAAATGACGATCTGCTCCCTGATACCAAGAAGAGAGCCAGACACGCCATACCCCCTCTCATCATAACAGTAGACAGTGTGGAGAAACTCCTTTGTGGCATCAACATATCCAAAGCCCAAGAACCCGACCATCATGTTGAAGACCTGTGCTCCTCAGCTAGCTCCTGCAATGGCCACTATCTTCCAAGCCTCCATCATTACTGGAAAGCTCCCCAGTGATTGGCTGAATGCTAACATTGCCCGTGTATACAAGAAAGGAGATGTGCATCTTCCAGAAAATTACAGACCTGTATCTCTCACCTGCGTTTCCTGCAAACTTTTAGAGCATATCGTCTGCAAACACATCCTAGACCACCTTGAACGAAATAAGATACTTACTTCTCTTAACCATGGCTTCAGATCCGGATACTCTTGCTTGCGAGACCCAACTAGTCACAACAGTGCATGATCTCCTTGGGAAGTTTGACGTCGGGGCCCAGATAGACATAGTGAACTTCTCAAAAGCCTTTGATACCACATTCCCCATCAGAAGTTACTGCACAAGATGAGAGTATGGAGTAGATGGGAACATAAACGCCTGGCTGTGTGAATTCCTGACAAACAGAAAGATGAAAGTAGTCATTGATGGCGAGGAATCCGACGCAGTCACCGTAGACTCCGGAGTGCCCCAGGGAACCATACTGAGGCCTCTCCTGTTCCTCTGCCACATCAACGACCTGCCAGATGCATTGAAGTCCACCGTACAGCTATTTACAGATGACTGTCTCCTATACCGTCGCATCAAGACAATGGAAGACCACATTGCTCCAACGAGATCTGCAGAGTCTAGAGACTTGGGCAAAGACCTGCGGAATGTGTTTCAACTCTAAGAAATGCTACATCATGAGCATAAATTCCAAATCATGGCAATTCTACGAGCTGGATAGCCATATACTACAGCAGGTCCCAGAAAACCCCTATCTCGGCATAACGCTTTCAGAAGACCTGAAGTGGAGTTCCCATATCAGCAAAATTTCCAAAAAGGCAAACTGTACCCTCGGATTCTTAAAAAGGAATCTCAAACATTGTCCACAAGAATGTAGAATGACAGCCTATCTCTCACTCATTCGATCAACCCTGGAATATAGTTCTGTAATTTGGGATCCTCACCTGCAAAAAGATATCGACAAGTTAGAAAAAATTCAACGCCAGGCTGCCAGATTCATCTCCAGTGATTATTCTTCAAGGGACCATGGCTGCATTACACAGATGTTGACAGAGCTTCGTCTCCCACCACTACAGGACAGGAGGAAGGCCAACCGTTTGATGTTTTTCTACAAGGTGGTCGAGGGGTTGGTACCAGCACAGCAGTGTCATGACTATCTGACTCCAGTCCTGGGTGAATGCCAGATCAAATCAAAGCATTTTACAGACTGTATATCTAAAAATATTATAGACAGGCAATCCACGAACAATAGCAAATGCTTTAAGACTGAGCAGTGTAATACCAAATTGTTCAAAAACTCTTTTTTCCCCAAGGACGATAATTGACTGGAACCATCTTGAAAGTGTTGTGTGTGCTGAGACAGTGAGGAAAGCTGTATCTCATTGGGACTAACATTCATTCCCAGCTCTCTCCCCGTCGCGTATATGCTGAAAGGCCCTGCGACGTACATATCCAGATCCAGATCCGGGTCACAGTCAAGAACAAATAATCGCCAAATGTGATGGAATGAACTAGAGAGCTCAATGGCATCTGAAACAAGAGCAAAAGAAAACCACACAATGGACCAGACCACAAACAGCAATAGTCGGCCACCATTGTTTGAAATTAAAGAGAAACAAAGGAAGCAAAGATATCAACCGTAATTGGTTTAACAACCATGCATGCAGTTTCCCACGGTCTAACATACATGCTGTAACCTATCTTGTTGTAATGACTGAAAATCTTTTTTAATGATTCTGAAAAATCAGTATTACCAACTTTTTTTTTCTTATTTTATAAACTAGGTAAGTAGACTACGATTGAGGAGACATTAAAAAGTTTTGAGCCTAACATACCTAACAATCGCACTTAACTGGACTTCAGTAAGCATTAATTTCTACATAGTCCCCTTGTTAGTCCATATATATTTTGTCCACCTTATCACTGAGTCATGAATATCATTCCTATAGAATGATATAGAAATATATATATCGAACTTTGGTGAAGTTGACATCGCACCTGTACCCCACTCTCCACCACTCCCCCCCCTTCCCAAAAAAAAAGTAATGTTTATTTCAGGTAGAAGAAATTAATATAGGAAATTCATCGAAAGCACATGCATATTCTCATATTATGCATGAGAAGTTGTGATAAAAAGGTACCCACAGTCTATACACTTTCATAAAGTCTGAGGTAAGAAAAGTGACAAAAATGAATTAAAAAATTATATCCAAACCACAGGCACTTCTGCAGACCCTGGAGAAAACATGTGCAAAGGTTTAAAAAGACCAGTATAAAATTGTATGAGGAGTTGCTATCACAAGATACCCATTGTCTATAAATCTGAGGTCAGAAAATGACAAAGTTCACAAAGTAGAAAATAGTAACAAAAATTAATGCAAGGATTATATCAAAAGTGGATCAGCCCACACAATTGTGCAGTCTATACTAGTTACTAACATAACATAAGGACCTTAAATATTCTAGCAGTGAATAGTATAGATCCTGGTCAGACAGTACAAATGCAATGTTTTACCCAGCTTATGATACCGGTACCCCTGTTTTAACTCAGTTTTCGACTCAATGATACCAAAGGCAATAAAATATAAAACAATCTATGATGAAGTATGGGGAGACTTTTTTTATGGATGTCACATGGCTTTACCTTCCGGGGTATGTAATAAGCCTCGCTTATTGACTCTTTTTTTTTCATGTTCACTTAGTTCAGTCAACTTGTTTTTGCACGAGGTCCACTTAGTGTTTGTATCAGAAGTCTGTTGGACCACCAAATACAGTGTGGTAGTCAAGTCTAACTTTCCTAAAGCTATCCCAGTCAATTTTGACAAACAACTTTATGGACCTCTGCCTCTGCTTTCTTCTACCAAGATTCACTCTCAGTTTATGGTGTACTATATCATGGTCACATGCACCAAGAGGTGGCTTTTTTTTGTATTATGGATTATGAAATGAAAGAGATCATAGTGTGTTCCTTTACTGCCTGTTCTAAGCCAAACTTGTGCATGATCTCCAACAAGTATTCATAAACTGGTCTATGATCGCATGTTTGTTTAATTTGTTCAGTTTCCCAGCCAGTTTGCTTGAGATTGAAATCACCTAAGGCCCAAATATTGGTTGAAGGTGGGATTTTAGAAAGAGGGTTTCTGAAGCCATCAATAGTAATTTGGTCATTTTCTTCGTCTTACAAAAAGAGCACATATAGACTTTTTAGGCCTGGTATAGCCAACATGGGCCAGATGATTTCAAACCAGTTTAACTTTTACTGCTCTTTGGGCATATCCAGCAGACAGCATATTGATATTTTTCTTCTTTTTCCCAGAAAATAGACTTTGGCGTTAATTCTCCTTAAGAGACAATGTGCTTGAAATGTCAATCAATTTTCTGAGCGAAATAGAAAATATTTCAGTATACACAAGTTGTCTGCTAAAAAATTTACCCAGCGTGCTAAGCATTAAATGACAGGACTTAAGAACACCCCCACCCCATCCATTTGGTCTTTATGATATTTCTGTGATATATGAGCCTGTGTCAAAGATTTTTCACGATTTAATTTTTTTCTTTTTTTTTTTTTTTTTTTTAGATGAAAATTCTTGAGATGAACCTATATTACCCCTTAAAATGCCAAGAAAACCAGCATCTGAAAATGTTGTCTGTTTATGTTGTCTGCTGAATATTCTTGCAAACTTTTCACCCATTTTTGCATACAGGCAAATAGTGTGGACCCTGATCAGACTAGGAGCAATCTGATCTGGATCCACACTGTTTGCAAAAAGAACTTTTAAAATCACAAGCAGATAACAAAGCAGACGACAATTGTTGTGACTGACAGTTTAAGGGTTAGTCGTTAATTTGGTAGACTCTACTAGCTGTTAACCCATGTTTGATGAATAAAAATGTTATTCCGTTCTATTCTAAGTAACAAAGCGCCTGTCAGATTGCCACGTTGCTGCGCATGCGTGATCCTAAAAAAAAATAACATGGATTACCTACGAAAGTACATAGGTACACCTCAAGGGAGCCTCCAGCCCTCAGGCGCTGAAACTGTACGTGCATTTCAAACCTGCCGTCTCAGATGAGTTCTTCTGTATAATATGCACCTGTCTGAACCACCAATACATGCAGGATCCGCACGATTTTAGCAAACATTAGCACCGGCTTTTTTTTCTGACGTGACGGGTCACTGTTGATTTTAGTGGGTGAAGTATCCTAGTAGAGTGCTGGGTATTTGTGTGCATGGCATGTAGCAACTTTAGTGAGAAGAAAGGTTTTCCTATCATTACAATGTGTTTATTTCCAGTTAAGGGCCCATTGGAAGGGCAGAGAATCATGGGAGAACATTCTCCATACAAATGATTCATTCAGGAAAAAGTAATAAAACTGTATCAACACCAGCATATCATAAGAGTATTCATATGGGTGCCCAGCTGTACCTGACCACTGGCACAACAGGGAACCCATATGGATACTCAGTCTAGAGCATTACAGCCTCCAGATACATGTATCTGAGTAAACAAACCACATCAAATTACACTAAGGGAGGAAAAAGTGTGCCCGATGCAGGAACCCGCAACCCCTTGCTTTCAAGGCAGGTGCTCTACCAACTGTGCCAACCATTTCAAGGCTGGTGCTTTACCAACTGTGCCAACCAGGCTGACAGTCTCGTGAATCACCACACTCCTCCCTAGTTTAACTTTTTATTACAAGGCATCAGCTAAACCTACATCAGTTTCTCGCCTTTCCCCACACTCACCAGTTTACTTGATTGCCATTAAAGTAAACTAACAAGAAAAAAAGTGTGCCCAATGCAGAACTTGAACCCGTAACAAGGCCGGTGCTCTACCAACTGAACTAACCAGGCCAATAGTGCCGCGAATCACCACATCATCAACCTGACCATATAAAATAGTTACAGCTGAAAGAAGAACGTTTATATTTAAAAACCATCTCAACGAGCACCTTCAAAAACATCTCCTTTACAAAACGTATTTTCAGGGTCCGGATTGAATGGAATAGTGATCTCTAGTTAATGCGATGCATGAATAGCAAATGATTCATATATAAAATTAGAAAGCTCAGTTATTATGATATCATCAGTATTTGATAACAACCAGTTGAATTTTGACCTATCCTCTAATGAATAAAAGTTCATACAATGCCTCTGAACTACTGAAGAAATGTATGAATAACATCATATATTGTGCACTTAATTACAAAATGAAATTCATCCTCAATGTCTGTTAAACAGTGATCACAAACTTTATTATCTGCTGGAACAGGTGGCTTAGAGAATCTCCCTTGTTCAATTATCATCTGAACAGCACTTATTCAAAATTAGTAAAGGATCTTTTGTAAAAAATTTTTTTAATAACATAGGAAGCAGAAGTGAGCACCAGTTGACCCCTCCCCCCAACCCCCTTCTGATTACTATGCCCATCTAAAGTGTATGCGACAGTCTGACACTTCTTCTTCCCATTATAGTTCATCCGAGGATAACTAGGTTTTATCGAACTGTGTGTCAATGGCAGGGCTTGAGAAACTGAATATTTCCTGTCAGTCCAGTCATTTTTGGCTGCCTTTACAGAGTTTTCCATCATTTTCAGCTGCATTTACAGTATTTGCCAAGTGGAGATTTTGGTATTTTCGATAATCATTGTTAAAGAATTTTGGTATTGCTTCATTATTAACATAACAAATGACATACCACCATTGCTTACACTTGCTGAACTTACATACACATAAGTGTCACGATTATTAACAGCAATGTATCTCTATATTATCAGATATGCGCAATTTAGTTTACTTTTACAACAACCAAGCACTCAGTCGGTGAAGAGGGCAAAAGGGAAACAACCAGAATCTTTTCAAGTCGTGGCAAGTCACATTTTCTTGTTTGCATTGTGCTGCAGCTAGTCACTACATTTCTTTTCTCTTTCTGTGGACCAGTAAAAAAATTTAGTGTTTTACCCTAGTGCCACATCAAGGCCCAGCACATCTAACTTCAGCACGTTGATCAAGCACATTAAAATTACAATAAAGCACATGAAACAGATCTTTTAAAATCAAATAAACAAATTAATAACAGCGAGAAAAAATCTTTTATTTTTGAAAAATTGCAACCAAGCAGGTATGAAGTGCTGTCCCATTTATACTTACTTTAATAACCCTAAGTTTTGGGACAGGCAGGCCTCAGCAAACAGTGTAGACCCAGATCAGATATTGCAAAATGCATGGCTTCTGATCCACATCTACTCTGTCTGCCACTCATCCAGCAATAAAATGTAGTAAAATAAAATTGTTCAAATTTTAGGACTAGTATGGCCAGTCGATGACATGACATTCAGGATTCCAGACCTTTTTGATATTAACCTTTCCTGGGATTCTGTGACATTACTTACCTGTTCAGTAATTTCTTTGATATTCCATAATGACAAACCATTCAGGTATTTCAGAGCTTATTAGATAAACTAATATAGAGAAATTGGTATCAATTTCAATATTTCTCTTTTTTCTCCACAAAACAGTGAGTACTCATTAGAACCCTTGACAAGGCACTTCTGATGAATACTTACTACTAAGACTGACACAATTAATCTGATAATCGATTAATTGATTGATAAATTCTACAAAAATGACTACTGTTACAGATTTGCTTATAATTGATCCAGGCCTCCACCGAGGGGGCGATTCGGGCGAAGAAGTCGCCGAAATTCTTATGACCACCCTATCGGTCCGGGAAGGAGAAGACGACTTCGCCCTGTTTTTTGGCGATTTTCGAAACGTACTTTCGGTTTTGCTTGCGCCGGTGAGTCGATTTTTTGCTTGTTTACAGCAGACACTGAAAAACACTGTTGCTTAATGATCGCTAACGGCGATACACCTACAATAACTAGTTGTTTACAAAAACATGATATAATTACCCTGATTGGTAATTATCCATAACCGTCCATATTCCTTTAATTAAACCAGTAATCACTAGTGTTGATGTCATCGGTGGCCCACAATGAATACCATGCAATCACCCGTGATGATAACTGACCAAAACGATTGGCCGAAAGCACCACGTGGACAATGTAAGAGTGACAATTTTACCAATGTGTCAATAACCGTCAAAAAGATTGCCTGGATGACACGCTTCTGTGCTCAAACAACAGTACAAGCAACTAAAAACTCTTTGATCTCTTTCGGCAGCGACTCTTCGGATGCAAATTGTAATGTCAGATTGTGGTGATTAACGGATTAACATACCGATTAATAGATGGTAATTGAATAGTTTATCTTTTCTTTGATTTTAATTGAAAACTGTTTGTTTGTTTTGCAAATGAGTGTTTAATCAATTTAATCATTTTTTTTTTTCTCTTCTTCGTATGTCAGTTCGTAAAAAATATCAGAGATAGGTGTTGATCATGAGCAGATGATAAATATTCATCCATATTTAATTGATTTTTACATGAGGCATGTACCGTTTCTCGTTGTAGGGGAGCCTGGCTGGGTAGGGGCGATCATGAAAAATTCATTTAGATGTTGGGGAATGTTGTGTTGGTTTAGAAACAAAGAAACAGCAGCATTTTAACTCTTAACAAGGGGAAATGGTGACAATTTAGGGATAATTTTTATTACTTCTCTATAAAAATATGTTGTGAGTACCTGTTAGAATCATTTCAAGTCAGTTCTATTTATGAGTACCCACAATGTATATTTTTAAAGAAAATCACAGAAAATTATTACTGAATTATATCCATTTTTCTGGATTTTTTCTGGAATGATGTGTATATGGTTTAGAAGCAAAGAAACTGCAGCATTTTACTCTTAACCCTTGTCCTGCTGAATAAATTAAGATGCCACTCCCACTTACAATTTTCAACCAATCAGATTACTTGATCATGAATGTTGCTATAGATTTACATACTTAATGGCAAATAGTGCAGTTCCAGATCAGTTGGCTTCCTGATCTGGATCTACACTGTTTGCAAAGGCAGGGTATATCCAGGTTCAGAAGGACAAGGGTTAAACAAGGGGAAATGGTGACAATTTAGGGATAGTTTTTATTATTTCTTTATAAAAATATGTTGTGAGTACCTGTTAGAATCAGTTCAAGTCAGTTCTAATTATGAGTACCCACAATGTATATTTTTAAAGAGAATCACTGAAAATTATTACTGAATTATCTCCACTTTTCTGGAGCTGTGTGAGAAAAAAAATAACCATTCGCCAAAGAGCTGAATCAAATAATGAAAAGTTACATGTACATGTTCTTTACTTATATCTAGATAGATAGTTTTAAAATGTTTAAGGTTTTAATAAAGCAATAAATCAGTTTTTGATTTTTTTTCCTTCATAATATTGCATCATCCACCATTTTGCATGAACGGTCATAGTCACTTCTCCCTCTGGTCCTCCACGTCTCCCTATTTGGGCTGGAGGGAGAAGTCACTTCTCCCTACTTGTTAGGCCTAGGTTGGGGCCTGTTGATCATTTGATTTCTGTGTCTGTTACTTTACCGTATTTACCCTTAGTATTCAGACACCTCAACTCCTTATCATACTTTATCTAAAATTTGAACAAGTACAAGTTACCACCCAATGTTGTGTCTAAAAGTAGCTGGATGAGTGGCAAACAGTGTAGGCCCTGATGAGACACTTCATTTGCGGCATCATATCTATGTCTACACTGTTTGCTCAGGCCTGGCAGATAAAATACATACAATAAAGTACAACATATGGTAAGAGTCATTCTCAGACAGACAGGTAAAATTATGACCAAATCTTTAGTGATTGCTAATCGATTATTGATTGCAATGGCGGTACTGATAATTGATTATCTGTTCAACTCTGATTAGCCAGCCTTAATGAGTACCCACATCATGTTTTTGTGGTTCTCCACGAAAACATGCTGTAGTTATTCATTAGAAGCGCCTTGCAAAATAAGAGAAATATCAATAATATTTGGTTGAAAAAAAAAGTGCCTAAAACTGGAGCTGTCATTGCTTTTGTGAGGTTTGCCAGGGTCTTCATACTTTGACCACTGTTATACATCTTGGTGAAAGTAGCTGAAGTCTTGTTGTCTTCAGACAACTTTGTTGGCTGTAAATGTGTCAAGGCAAGCTACATTTAAATATTTGTTTCAGGTTGAGAGATTAGTAGACAGAGCATCATCATCAACCCTTCTAGATGACAGAAGAGATGCTGTTAGGGCTCTTAAAGCATTATCCAAGGTTGGTTGACACTCATCACCTTTCTCTAGATAAGAGGGCTGTCCCAGAGGTAAAACTTACCCTATGTACCCTTAACCTATTTACCTGGAGAGGACTCTTCAACCACCTCTTTTGACCAATCTGTTCCCAATAGCAGGATGTCTCCTCATATCATAATCATAATCGGATTTTTGATCAACGTGCAGAGGATTGATAGCCAAGAGCTTCCACTCTCTGCAATCCCTCTCTGTCAGCTGCTTCCATGTCATCTTGGGCCACCCAGGCCCACCCTTTCAGCCTGTATGTGAAAGGCTGTCTTGACTGCACCATTGGAGCGTTCTACATGTCCATACCAGCGGAGCCTTCTCTCCTTCAGAATGAGGTCCAGATCCTCAATCCCAAGCTGTGCAAGTTGCTCATTGGACCTGTTGATGACAGTGTCTTGCGGCCTGACATTGCAGATATGTCTGATCATTGCTCTGTCATTCCGCTGCAGTTGCTGGAGGTTTGGCTATGTCAATTGCCAAGTCTCACTGGCATGGAGCATTGTGCTCTGCACACAAGAGCTGTATACACACGGCCACGTGTCTTGAAAGAGTGGTGGTGTGAAGAGAGGATTGGTAGCAGCTTCTTAAACGTGTTGTGGTTGAAAGTTCACAGCCACCTGCTGCTGAGAGCATGCCTCCTAGGTAGCAAAAGGAAGCTACCACCTCCAGCTTGTCAGGTCCGACCGGGACTTGCTTCTGTGGTCTGCCGTCCAAGGGGCATGCAGTTTCTTGGCACCCTGTACATCTATAGTTAGGGTCCTTTGTCAAGGGCTTGAGCCCACTGCATTTCTTGTGCACCCAGTGCTTGCAGCCCTTGCAGAAGATGCTGTTGCTGCCCACTCCCGTGTGACAGACAGCGTCTGGTTAGTTTTTATTATTACTATGTTTTATAGAAAATCCCGTGATTAATGCAAACAGTGTAGACCCTGATCAGATGCCACATTCTGATCTGGGTCTGCACTTTCTGCCAATTTGGCCAAACAAAACAATGTGTATGTTTAGGGTAACCCTACCCTTCCTTTTTTTTCTGGTGAAACCTTGCAATTTTTTTTCATGATTTCTCAAAAATAAAACATATAGAAAATACATGTAATGTTCAGCCTAGAAGATCTGAACAAACAGTGTAGACCCAGATCAAAGAGCAGTTTGATCAGCTTCTACACTTTTTGCCATTTTATAAGTACTATACAGGAGCAGTTTGATCAGGGTCTACTCTGTTTGCCATTCTATCAGTACTTTTAGGCACACCAAAGGGCAGTCAAACAAACTTGGTAAAAATTTATGTGAATTATGGTGCTAAGTCCTAATATATTTGGTTAATATGGTATTATTCTACATAAAAAAAAAATGTAAAAAAAAAAAAAAAAAAATATGAGAATCCCTACCTTCCCTACAGTATCTATTTTTTTTCTAACATGTTACCCTAAACACACACACATGTATTTTTTTTCATATTTGGCCTTAACCTTTTTGGGGATTTCCATACTAATATGGTTCATAGGTCTAGATAAGGGAGGGTATCCGGTAAATATTTTTCTTATTTCTCTACGAAAACATATGCTGTGGGTACTCATTAGAAGCGCCTCGGTGAGGCGCTTCAAATGAGTATCACAACATATGTTTTCGTGGAGAAATAAGAAAAATCAATACTTTTGGATTGAAAAAAGTGCCTTAACTAGTGCTATGATGGTTTAATATTGAAGCACCTTAACTTCTCATCATACTTATCCTAAACTTTTTAACCAGTCAAATTTACTACATGTTCATATATCTAAACTGCTGACTCTGTGGCAACAGTCTATAGGCACTGATCAGATGCCACATTCTGCAGTATCTGATCAGGGTCTACACTGTTTGCTCAGGTTTGTCAATATTTAAGGTTTACTTCAGACTGGTTTGTTTGGGACTTTAACATCATGTCAATGAGCATTTTCTTTCAAAAGTTTGGGCCCGAACCAAACCAAAAAGACCCACAGGCTACCAGGTCTCTGTTTATTTCCATTCCTCGTATCCAAATCAAATAAGAGATTCTGACGAGTACACCATAGCTCCAGAGATAAGAGCTGTATACTCATGAATAGTTTTTCTAATTTCTCAGAAAACATATGTCTTGGGTACTCATTCCACAAAAACTTGTTGTTGGTACTCATAAGAAGCACATCAGAATGAGTCCCATAACATAACTTTCAGTGAAAACATAAGGAAAATATCAGTACTATTTGGTTGAAAAAAAAATGCCTTATATGAACCTGTGGTACCCGCTGTACGTTTTTCTTTTGGCATACAATTTTGCAGATGTCTTCCCTGTATTATTGCATGTTAACTTTTTCAACACTGCAAACCCAATATTTGCAGGAAGTGTAGATGTTGATATTGTGATATAATCCATCTCATCAGGATCCACACTAATTGCTGTTCTATTTGTGACTTAGTCAAAGCCACCTTTCAGCTTAATGGGCTTGTTCTAATTGAAGATTATGTTTAGGTATTCAAGGTTGCAAGGTTTCATATACATGTACTTTCACATGAAACTGAAATGTTCAACCTCTTTCAGCTCAGGAGCCACCTGGGCTCTTAAATATTTAATGTACCTGCATTGAAAGTAGGGGACAGTATAACAAAATGAATAGACATGTACATGAAAAAACTGTTACTGCTTGGCGAAAGGTACTCGGTGATAGAAAATAGGAAAATTCAGTCACCAGAAGTCTATTACCTGTTAAATCTCATTATAACAGCCAGTTGCTTGCCTCATAGCTCCAGATAGCTTGGTAGAACAATTCTAATGAGCATTCACAACATGTTTTCATGGAGAAATAAAATGGCAATATTTTTTTGTTGTTTGAAAAAAAAAACAAAAACAAAAAAAAACAACAACAACAAAAAAACAAACATCTTCTCTGGCACTGTGAATGCCTGTAGATATGATGTTACCATGTAGGGAAGAAATTCCGAATTTATCTTTGGATGTACATCTTTTTTATTTTACAGAAATTTCGCTTGGAGGTTGGCACTCAGGCAATGGACATTTTGGTTCAAACCTTGGAAACAGACAGGTAATGTTCTTGGAGATGGTGGATAAAATTAAACAAGGGTTGGTGCTGTATACTTACCCTAAGTATTTGGATATTCTGGCCTGTACAAACAGAATAGACAGATCAGACTCTGCAGAAAGTGGCATCTGACCAGGGTCTGCACTGATTTGCCACTCATCCAGCAGTTTTGAAACACATCAGGACTTGTTAAATTTTAGGACAGGAGTTAGTTGTACTAATACTTAGATTTAATGCATGTACACCAGAATCATTGAATAAACAATTTTTTGAAGAGCTCACAGCATGAGGTTCCTATAATGTTGAAAATGTAGCTACAGAAAAGGCACATTTTTCAGCCAAAAAATATGTGGTGGGTACTCGTTAGAAGTGCCTCAGTGAGGCACTTCTAATGAGTACCCACTACATACATAACATGTCCTTGGAGAAATAATAAAAAATATTTATCTGGATACTTCTCTTATCTAGAGCTATGGTTGAAAGAGTAAACAGCTTCCATTAGAGTGTAGGAGACAATTTGCATGAAATGTCAAAGCCTGTTGTCTTAGGAAAATAAGAAAAATATTTCAAAATGTTGTCTGCTGAAATTTTTACCCAGAAGTCTAAGCATTCATTTTGATACCTATTAACTTATATACACATTTTTGTGTGTATTCAAACTGTGTTTGTGTTTTTGTAGATCTGATGCAGAAATAACAGGGTACGCTCTTGATGCCATCTATAATGTTGTATCTAATGAGCCATCAGAAGAAGGTAATAGATCTTTACATACCCTTTACATATATTTACCCTAAATATTTCGAAATGCCTATGCAAATAGTATAGACCCAGATCAAACTAAAAGCAGTTTAATCAGGGTCCTGACTTTTTTTTCCGCTAAGCCAGCTGTTCTTAGACACACTACTAGGAGTAAGGTAATTAAACGGTTTTAATCAAAATTTAGGACCACTGCAATGCTGTGTCTAAAATGTGCTAACTGAATACTAAACAGTGCAGACCCTAACAATATAATAAGGACTTAAGGGGTTGCAATATTTAGAGTACAGTGGGGGTTAGTTTATAGCTCCAGATTATAAGGCCCGTTTTTCAACCAAAAAGTATTGAAATTTTCTTATTTCTCCTCAAATATCAATGTAGGTTCCCACAACAAAGAGTTTTGTGGAGAAATAAGAAAACTATTTAACTGGATACCCCTCTTATCTAGAACTATGACTCGTACAAGTACAGAAAACTCTATAAATTTATGCCACAGTAGTCTGTTTGTGAAGGAAAAGAAAAAATGTTCATATAATCCTCATTTGTATATGCTTCCTATCTGGAGACACAATAAAGTTGTACACTTTAAGTACACTCTAAGGAAAATGGGCAGATAAGAAATGAATGACATTTTACTTACTTTTCACAGAAATTTTAAAATTCTTTACATTCCGTTTGTGGCCTTGCTGGCCGAATCAGAAGGTTGCAGGTCTGCATCTCTTCTCCAGCCAGGAAATTTGAGACCATTAATACAATAAGACTATACTTGACACACCCTTGGTTAAGTATAAAGTGGACAGGGTGACATTTACAGGTAGACAGTTCATAGATGGCCCATGAAAGCAGAGCTGTACAATTACTTACGAATATACACAATACTGGCTCGTTGCGACCAAAACATTGTTTAAAAAGCTATTTCATTTTTAACAGGACTATCTGCCCTAAGCACATAAGTATTTTTATTGTGTAAAAGGGATGCTGTGGGGGTATTATGTTAAGGGATAGCTCAGTTACTAGTTTTGTACCCACTGTGACGGCCTCATGGCTCAGTCATATGTGCATCTGACTAATGATCAGGTTGCGGGTTTGATCCCCACCAGGTCTGGCAGGATGCTTTTGTAGAGATTGATCATGAAATATTTTCTACGGTCTTCCGTCCGCTGATTCAAGAAGGGTAGTTATCAGTTTCTGGCAATAGAATGTGCGGAAATATTTGTTAACTGCTTAGAGGACTAAGTCTATCCAGGAAAAGTGTGGTTAGGTAAAATCACCGGCTTGACATGAGCCTGATGGGTTGACTGGGATTTAAAACCTCAGCTCAATCAATGTACCCACTGCACTTTTTGTAGAGAAATAACAACAAATATTTATCTCAATACATCTTTTTATCTGGACCCATAAAACACCATATTATAACATTATAAAAATATTTATTGCCACAGATGAAGAATTGCCACCAGGAACACCAGATGATCTAGGGAACCAGTTTACAGAAATCTTCATCAAGAAAGGGGATAATATTGGACTGCTGCTCTCATTATTAGATGTAAGTTGAACCATTTCCTTTAATGGTTTATCCAACTTCCTGGTTTAGACATACACCTGTTCATTAAAAAGTTATGAGAACTGACATACTGCCATGTTGATAAGCTTTCCTTCATTTACAAATGATGAGATTCAGAACCAGAAGAACTTGGCAAGGACTTGAAATTAGGGTCAGCTTACCTGATCAGTGTACACAGTACAAACACATAATCTTTGGTTCTTGTAGACTCCATACATCATTTACCGATCTTTACCATTTGCTTAACTCTTTCACTGCCTAAGGCAATAACAATAGGCTTCTGCAAACAGCGTAGATCCAGATGAGACGGCTCATACAGGGTTCATACATGTCGGGGAAATATCAGGGAAATTAATTTTTTTTCAAGGTCAGGGAATGGTCTGGGAATTCTATGATGTGTCAGGGAATTCTGTGATGTGTAAGGGAAAAATATAATTTTGCAAAGTCAGAAAAATGTCAGGGAATTTTGCATTTCAGCCTGATGAAGCTAGGATGTTTGGTCCTGATGTGTTTTTCTTGCTAAATTCATAAAATTTCCGGCTTAGATATTGTCAGAGAAATGTGAATTTACGTCAGGGAACTTTTGTCAATCCTAAATGTAAGAACCCTGTCATAATGAGCCGTCTCATCAGGATCTATGCTGACATTCAGTCTTTCAATTTTAAATATATACTTCTTTCCATTCGATAGTTTGTTGAAAAAAAAACAACAGACGACATAAGTAGTTTGAATTTTGGCCCCTGAAGAGTTAAGGAGTATTAATACAATTTAAGGAGAGGCAACTGTGTCAACACTGTTTTTGTCTTCCTTCTGAAAAAGGCTCTACTTTAAAAGAAATGGATTTGTTCCCCTTCCTTCTGAAAATGGGTCTAATCTAAAAGAAAATAATTTGCTCCCCATAGGTAAACCCTTTGTTCAGAAATTTTGGTGTATAGGGAAGCAAACAAAAAGTCAAAAAAGTTATCTCCCTTGTGAAACATGGCAGTAAATTTATCATGTCCTAGGTCTAGATAAGAGAGGGTATCAGGTAAATATTTTTCTTATTTTTCAACGAAAACATATGCTGTGGGTACTCATTAGAAGCGCCTCACTGAGGTGCTTCTAATGAGTACCCACAACATATATTTTTGTCAAAAAATAAGAAAAATATAGACAGTTTTTGGTTGAAAAAAGCATCTTATCAGGAGCTATGCATGTATATGCAGTAAACATGCAACTCACATATGAATTCTGTCTGTTGTAGGAGTATGATTTCCATGTACGATGGCCAACAGTGAAGTTACTAACAATCCTGCTGACAAACCAGTGTAAAGATGTTCAAGAGATCATCTTAGTTCATCCTATGGGTGTGTCCAAATTGATGGACCTTCTGTCAGACAGTAGAGAAATCATTAGAAATGATGTAAGTTTTCAGTTTGACAAATTGATCAGTATTTTTTTATTTCACAATTTTGAATCTTGAAGCTCTGATCCCGTATATGAGTGAGCATCCAGATCAGCCTGTGATTCTATTAAGACTGGCTAATCAGAGCTGAAAAGATAATCGATTATCAGTCTTGCCATTGTGATCGATAATCGATTAGTAATCGCTGAAATTTTACCTATTTGAGCATGACCCTTTCATATGTTATACTTTATTGTATGTACTTTATCAGACAGGTCTGCACAAACAGTGTTGACCCAGATGAGATGCCGCAAATGTGGGTCTCATCTGGGTCTACACCATTTGCCACTCACCCAGCTGTCTTAGACACAACAGTGGGTAGAAAATTGGACTTGTTCAAATTTTAGACAAAGTATGATAAGGAGTTGAGGTGTCTGAATACTAAGGGTAAATACGGTAAAGTAACAAACACAGAAGTCAAATGATTGATTATTAGCAAATCTTTAATGATAGTCATTTTTGTGGAATTTATCGATCAATTAATCGATTATCCGATTAATCGTGCCAGCCTTAGCTTCTATATACATAGTTCCAGCTTTGGTCTTGTGGTTTGCAGTAGGTATATAAACACCATAACTAGTAGACTGTGGCTGTACAGGTTAGTGAGAGCTGTTCATGTGTATGAACATACTGTGGCGTGTATCACTGTGATTGCAGATATGAATTAGTTCTGTTTAGTGTATAGTATACCTTAGTGTAGAAATTCACTTAAAGCCACATTTTATGAGGTATTTGGAACCAAGTGGAGAACAATCCAAAGCCTTGTTTGGAAAAAAATAAAGGCATATCTAAAACTGTTTAAATTCAAAATATACACATGGAAATTTGTCAGGCCATTTTCTTTATAAATTTACCAATCTGAATTACTTTTACTGTCAAAAGGTTAGAAATACATTATACAGTAGATTCAATTTTAAGAATACTTTCTCCTAGTTATACCCCCAGCAAACTATGTGTGTGTGGGGTACATTGCTTTCATGTTGTCTGTCTGTCTGTCTGTCTGTTATGTTTTGGTCCTTGCTGGGGGAGGTGGGGTGGTGTTTCCGGATCTTATATGCATTGGCAATTCCCTGTTCTGACAGAGAATACAATCTTTTTCTATGACTTTCGACTGTGTTTTTATACACAATGATTGATTTTATTATATGGGGGTACCTTCTTCACAGAGGAATGCTCTTAATTAGTTCTGTGCAGTTAGAGATAAATGTTTGGTTCAAATTTCATTGAAACTTTGAATTTCTTCGTTTTAGGCACTTTTGCTGTTGAACCAATTAACAAGAGGAAATGCTAACATACAGAAGATAGTTGCTTTTGAAAATGCTTTTGAAAGACTGTTAGATATAATCCATGAAGAAGGAGAGAGTGATGGAGGTAAGTGGTTATCTTAATGAAGTACTTTGTAGGGACTCCACTCACATAACAAATCGAGGGTTGGGTGCAAGACTAGCGTAAGTCAGATGGTTGTTTTTCCCCAAACCTAATCTCCTCACCATGAAGGCGTTATGAAGATTACAACATTTCTTTCTGTAAACAATGAAAATTTAGGTGCCATTGCTCGTATGAACAATGGCACCTAAATTTGCATTGTTTACAAAGGGGTCCAAGTTGCCCCTAAACAAGGGTTTCAAAAATACGTTTGAGTTACCATAGTCTTGCGCTCAACCCTCGAAATGTGGATAGTAAAAAAACAACAACAATCTGCATGCATCTAATTGGTCTGATCAATGTCATTGCTTCCTGTATATGTGCTTCTTCAGACAAAAGTGGGGCTAAAGGGGAATAACTGATTAGGATATATATATCTTCCCTTCTCATTGGGGGCAACTCTTATGGGAAAGAATTTGCTTGCTTCCAGATCTCAGTGGGGGCTACTCTTAAAGGAAAGAATTCGCTCCCCTTTAAGAGTGGCCCCCTTTCCCAAAGAATGCTAAGAACTAGGAGGTTACATTCTGTTTGTAGATGTTGCCTCCTATTGAAAAATGGCTGAAAAACCTTCAGTGTATGGATTCTCCTTAATGCTTATTTAATAGAGCAGCCAAGCCTTTAACACAGATCCCTAAAACACATCATTCTGTGGGGACTTAGATGATTACCCACAATATGTTTTCAAAGCTCCAGATAAGAGGAATATTAAAAACATTATTTTTCTTTCTTCTCTGCAATATCATTGCAATATCATATTTTGCGGGTGCTTTCATATAAAATCACATACTTAATGGCAAACAGTGCAGAAGCCAACTGAACTGGATCTTCACTGTTTGCTAAGACAGGGCATATCGTGTTCAGCAAGAGAAGGATTTATAGTCAGACTTAATGCCTCAGTGTACTTATCCTAAAAGTTTAACTACACTGGAATCTCTTTATAAGACAGTTCATTATAAGATGTTTTGAAGGTGGATTCAAAAGTGTTGTATACATATAAAAATGTAAAGATTATATAGAAAAATGACCATAAATGGTAATTTTTCTATATTATTTATAAATTTTTATTTGGATACAACATGTTTTTTTTAGCTCACACAGTTTTCGCTTTGGAACCCAGCAACAGTAAATAGGTTATGGTGTACCATATTTACTGTATGTATTCCAACAGACAGGCCTGAGCAAACAGTGTAGACCCAGATGAGACTTTGCAGAATGCAGATTCTTATTAGGGTCTACACTGTTTGCCACTCGTCCAGCAATGTTTAGACACAACATCGGGTAGTGAATTATACTTGTTCAAATTTTAGAACAAGTATGGTAAGGAGTTGGTGTTTGAATACTTGGGGTAATTATAGTACCTAGTGATGTCCATAGCTCTAGATAACACACTTTTTGCAAGCAATATTTCTCTTATTTCTCCGTGTAAACATGTTTTGGTACTCATAAGAAGTGCCTGGATTAGGTTCTTTTAATGAGTACTCACAACATACGTTTTAAGAAATAAGAGAAATATACTTGTTAATACCTTAGTTTATTTGGAGCTATAGCTATCTCTATATACAGTTTTGGCCAATGGCAAAGTGTAGAACCTGATCAGACTGCTTTTTCAGCAGTTTGCTCTGGTTTTGCACGGTTTCCCCTATGTATCTGTTAAAATACTTAGGGTAGAGAAAGTAGTGTGCAATCTGTTGACTGTCACCCTTAGTTTTGCATTAATATAAACTTTAATGTTCTTTGTAGGAATTGTGGTAGAAGACTGCTTGTTGTTATTGTTAAACTTACTGAAAAATAATTCATCCAACCAGAATTTCTTTCGAGAAGGCAGCCATATAAAGTACCTAACACCATTCTTTGACCTTGAATCTGACCAGAATAGATCTCAGGGTGGCTGGTCAGCACAGAAAGTTACAAATGTTCACCTCATGTTACAGGTATGTATTCATTGGTTCAACAGCCTTATTTAGTAAGTGTAAAGCTGTCTGTTGTAGACAGGTGGCTCTTGCAGAGAGATGTACCCTATTAAAATTTGACTACCATAATAACTCTAAATATTGGGACAGACAGGTCTGGACAAATGGTTTAGACCCAGATCGTATGTCACACAGTGCAGTGTCTGCACTGTTTGCCATTTATCCAGCAAAAGTTTAGACATATCTACAGGTATTAACAGGAACTTGTTCAAATATTAGGACAGATAAGGCATAGGTCTAGATAAGAATGGGTATTTGGTAAATATTTTTCTTTTTTCTCTGTGAAGTCATATGTTGTGGGTACTCATAAGAAGTGCCTTGGAGAGGTGCTTCTTATGAGTACCCACAACATATGTTTTTGTCGAGAAATATATTATTAAAATGTCAATACTTGTGGATTGAAAAAAGCTTCTTATCAATGGCTATGATAAGGTAAGAGTTAAAGTGTCCCAATATGTAGGGTCAATATGGTACATGTATATGTAAAAAAAATGAGATGCCCATTATTGGAGCTTGCTCTCTTCCTCCATCTGTCTCTATCACACTCTCTTTGTCTCTCTGTATGTTTCATGTTCGTGTGTGTATCAACTTCCTTTGATCAATATGGTACAGTTCTGTACCTTTCAGGCATTTGATTGAAATACTGCTATGATTTTAGTTTTACAACAACAGAGGTATGCTTTGGTTTTGAAAATTTTGTATTCATTTTTAAAGTTAATCCATTTTGTTTTAACAAGTCTTAATCATTGTCATTTTTTAACAAAAAAAAATGTAAAGCTGGCCTTTTTGCTGGCAGTCTTCTGTAATATTTGCATTTTTTTAAACAGTTATCAATGTAATGAAAGCTTGCATCCTTAATTACAGTATAATGTAATTTGTGCTAAAATTCCATAAGTGTGTCTCTATTAATGTTAATTGTTGTGTATTAAAAAAGTCTTATATCTTGTATATTTCAGCTGGTTAGAACCTTAGTGTCACCAAACAATCCACAACAACTCGCAACCAATTGTCAGAAAACCATGTATACTTGTGGTAAGTTATGACTGATACATTTGAGTGAAAACAATTCCAGTGGTGAATATAATATTGCCTTCCTGAATACTTGAGAGGAACAACTTACCATATTTATGCTAAATATCTGGACACAATTGTTAGAGAAAACATTGTTGTTCCCATAGCTATAGATAAGAGTGGGTATCAGGTAAATATTTTTCTTATTTCTCCACAAAACCTAAGTTGTGGGTGCTCATTAGAAGCACCTCTTTGAGGCACTTCTAATGAGTACCACAACATATGTTTTCATGAAGAAATTAGAAAAATATCAATACTTTTGGATTGAAAAAAAGCATCTTATCCAGAGCTACGTGTTCCCAATCAAACTGCTCTTAAACCAGTTTGTAATCTGTTTTCTGTGTTCGCCACTCAGCACTTTTTAGATGCCATGTTGTCAAATGGATTTGTTGAGATGTTAAAGGGAATAGATACACCTTCAGAAGAGACAACTCAAAGTTTTTTCTCCCTTCTGAATAGGGGTCTACTTGACCCCTTTGGAGCAAATTCTTTGGGAGGAGACCCCTTTTCATAAGGGACGGTGTGTAGCAGAGCAAACACATAAGCAGTCTTCTTTGTTGAAAATGACGGAATATCTACCTAGCATATAAAATCCTCTTAAAAGGAACAGGCAGATGTACTTGTGGATAAGTGCAAGAATTATTAAACTTTTATAATGTGCTTTATTGTATTATTTTTTTATTGTTACAGTTCTTTTTATAAATATGTATATTATTTGCAGGTCTGGTGCAGCAGCTATGTTCAATATTAATGGCCAGTGGGGTACCAGCTGATGTTCTTACAGAGGTGAGGAGAAATGAGGTTCTAGTTTTTACCCATAGACAAATAACAGTGACACAGCCCAGCTTGCTTTTTCTTGCAGTCAGGGCAGGGTCCTGAATTCCATTTACTACTGAACAATCTGTAAAGTAGCATACAGTTCTCAAATCTGTATCTGTATGGCTATGTATTCTGGTCTGGGTCTTTGCTGTTTGCAACTAGGAACAGTTGATTTACCAAGCTTAAATTTGGTCAGTTTTTGACAGCACTGTGTAAGCTTCCTGTTGGGCCTTTTATAAGAAGAGTTTTTAATGAACACAGCATATGCTCTCTGAATAAAATTAACAAGAAAAAAAAAATCTAAATATTCGTCCCAAGAAAGAATAAGAATATACCTGTGCCTATATATACTACTAAGATGAATAGACTAACAGATTGGTGTGTATATGGAAACAGGATTACTAGAGAGACAGATAGACCTACATGTACATTTTGCTCAATAGATGCTTTGTTTATGTGTGATGATCGATGGAAAATACAAGTTACATTACTGATGTATCATTTGTTGTAAATTGTAAACTGATAGATTACTTGATGAACCTAATGATTGCTGTATTGTGGGAAATACTAGCATTTTACCATATGTGAAAACTCCTTTATACTGTTTTAAGATGATTTAATTTGGTGTGTTTCAGACAATCAACACAGTAGCTGAAGTAATTAGAGGCAATCTACAAAACCAGGAATATTTTGCCTCTGTCATGGCTCCATCAAATCCACCAAGGTATGGTAGAGCAGAAAAAAAAAAAAAAAAAAAAAAACAATTTCAAAGATTTTTTTTTTTTGTTTTGACAAAGATAATTTAATTTGTCTGGTCACAACCTTAAGTCCTTATGCCATGTGCAGACAGCCATTGTTGCCTTCTTATAAAATTTATAGAATCATTGGATACAGTAGAGTGTATTGTCACACAGCAAAAATCCTGATTGGATTGTGCAGATGGGCAAGCTGAGCTGAGCCGGCCTCGGTGGCTCAGTTGGATGCGCCATCCGACTGGAGACCAGGAGGTTGCGGGTTCAACCCCCGCGGGGTCGGCAGCATTCTTTCGTGGAGACTGATCGTGAAATATTTTTTACGGTCACTCTCTCCCTTCCGCTGATTCAAGAAGGGCAGTTGTCAGTTTCTGGCAAAAGAATGTGCACAATACTGGTTAACCGCTTAGAGGACTAAGCCTGCCCAGTAAACATGTGGTTAGGTAAACTGACTGCACTCGACATGACCCCATCGGGTTGACTGGGCCGTAAAACCTCAACACAAACAAACAAGCTGAGCTGAGACATAGCTGTGCATGAAACTAGACTGTATAGATATGCCAGTAGAGCATTTGTTATTTACATACAGCAGTTCTGTAGGTTATGCTCTACTTTGTACCTTGGCTTAGGCTCTTGAAAGTCGGAGAGATATTAATATTGACAATACAGTGTTCATGAAAAGCAAAACTAAAAGCTAAAGATATTACATAAGATATGAAGAAATGATGTTTTTTTACACAGCATTAATAGAGAAGCCTATGTGTTTGTACACCAGATCCCCTTCCAATAGTCAAAGTCACAACCACCTCATTGAAACGTTATTTCATGCATAATCCCCTGGTGACAGCTGTCTACCCAGAAGACCCAATTTTGTGCTTCTGAATAATCTGTTCCTGGCTGAGGTTATGATTTTGCACAGGTTCATGGGTAAATTATCATACTTTTACTAATTCATTGAAACACTATATAAAAACAACATACATGTATTTGGGGGTTATCATGGGATGCAGTGTGAGAAAAATTTACCTTTGGTCAAGTGTAACCAGTGAAGACAGGTCAGCCTGCACCATCTGATCAGTCTTAACCCTTGTCATGCTGAATAAATTAAGATGTCACACCCACTTCTAATTTTCAGCCAATCATTTTACTTGATCCAGGTTGTGGATACAAATTCAAATATTGAATGGCAAACAGTGCAGATCCAGATCAGTTGGCTTCTTCAGAAGCCAACTTATCTTGATCTACACTGTTTGCCAAAGCAGGGCATATCCGGGTTCAGCAGGACTAAGGTTAATTGTCTGTCTGAAGTCTTAGGTCCTTGGCTGTCCAAAGAGCACCAAGCTAAGACAGATCAGAATGTTCAGATGTGCAGGCTGATCTGAGTCATCACTGGGCATACATGTCTGAATGTACATTTTCTCACATTGTCAATCATGTATCTGGATAACTCTTTTATCTGACATACAGATTGGTTCCCCACTACTGTACATTTTGTGTGTTCTTTCAGACCAGCCATTGTTGTTTTATTGATGTCCATGGTTAATGAGAAACAACCCTTCACTCTACGATGTTCAGTATTGTATTGTTTCCAGTCATTCCTGAATAAAAATGAAGTCGGGCAGTCACAGATAGTACAGACTTTGTTACCAACCTCAGCTGATGGTAAAGCTTGTTTATTGAATGAAATTTGTTAGATTCTAAATGAAACTGTAATAAACTGGGCCCGGTTGTTCAAAACTTAAAGAAGTTGTTAGCTAATGTGACATTAAAATTTCTATCTTGAAATATGGCAAATACATTGATATTTTTGCTGAAAAAAATGAGGAGCTTTTGCATGCAAAAATATTAATATATTTGAATATACCTTAGCTACAACAGATAAGGAGTTTGTCATTAACAAGCTTGTTTAGCTTACGTAGCTTTGAACAACTGGGCCCTGATCGTTATAACTACTGTGTAACTTTTAAACCTTAAAGCACCAATCACAAGAACAATAGATGACACTCTTTTTTTTTCTTTTATTTTTCAGAGAAAATAGAGTGTGACATTTCATGAATTGACTGTTCTATCTGAACGAAAAAAAAAAAAGAAACAATATCATGGACAATTTTACATGGTCTTTAAGCTTCATAGCAATCAGGGCCCAGTTGTTCAAAGCGTCGTTAGCTTAACGAGCACGTTAAGGGTCATTTCGTTAACTGTTTTAGCGGATTCAATATACAATATTCTGATATTTTTTGCTGAAAAAATGTGAGTAGCTTTTGCACTGCAACAGCTACTCACATTTTTTCAGCAAAAAATTTCAGCATATTTGCGTATCACTCGATGTAAATTTTAACGAATCGTTAACTAACGACATCGTTAGCTTTGAACAACTGGGCCCTGATTAAAACCTGGGCCCAATTGTTCAAAGCATCATTATCTTAACAAGCTCATTAATGACAAACTCCTTAACTGTTGTTGCTAAGGTGTTTTCAAATACATTTATATTTTTTACTGCAAAAATGTGAGTAGCTTTTGCAAAAGCTACTAAATTTTTTTCAGTAAAAAAAATATCAATATATTTGCCATTTTCAAAAATAGAAATTTTAACGTCTTGTTAGCTAACAACATTGTTAAGTTTTGAACAATTGGGCCCAGATCTTATCAAGATCTGGTAAAGACAAAAAACTGAACAACTGGGCCCAGATTTTATCAAGATCTAGGAAAGACAAAAAAATTTAAGGGTCCCAGGCTTGAATCCTACTGAAAGCAGAATTCAGCTCATGACTGTGTGGCACTTTATTGCATCTAGTAAGCAAAACAAGTCTTCAGTGTTTGTTTAACCCTTAAAATGCCATTCAAAAATGTAGCAGATAACAATATTCTTAAATATTTTTATTTTTACAAAAATATTAGGCTTGACATTTGTGTGAATTGTCTGCCTAGCAGTCTTCAATGTTTGTTTAATCCTTAAAATGTCATTCAAAAATGTAGCAGATATTTTCATTTTTCCAAGAAAATTAGACTTGCTGATTCACTTAAAATGTCAGGCTGTATTTTCTTGGAAAACTAAATAATATAAAAATTATTTTATTTTTCAGCAAACACAATATCTGCAGGCCAGTTGTTGTGTGGTGGTTTATTTAGTGCTGATTCACTGTCCAACTGGTTTGCTTCTGTAGCCATGCTCAATGCCATCTTAGAGAATGCTACCCAGAAAGAACAGTTACTGAGAGTACAGCTGGCCACAAGTATTGGAAATCCCCCGGTATCATTACTGCAGCAGTGCTGTAATATACTTGCACAGGTACATTTATTATACCATTACACACTACGTTAAAAGCATAGCTCCAGATAAAAGAAGACATTGGGTCAATTTTTTTCTTATTTCTGCATGAAAACATATTGTGGATACTCATTAGAAGTGCCTTGATGAGGTGCTTCTAATGAGTACCCACAACATATGTTTCCTGAAGAAATGAAAAAAAATATCAATACTTTTTGATTGAGAAAAGTGTCTTGTATCCCTTTTCCCCCATAATATGTAGATAAAGTGTGTATAAAAGGATAAACATCATAAAGCAATTTGCAGAAAGTTATAGTCAAACCTATTTTTTTTCTTTTTTTTTTTCTTTTCTTTCTTTTTTTTTTTTTTTTTTTTCCTTAAATGTTCATGTATATCTATGAGTCTTCTGTGCTGCAAAGTCGGTCTTCATCTGCTTGATACTTGTTTTTTTTCATATTATACATGTATATAGAAACTTCAGGGATAAATAGGTATAGATAAGAGGGTATGCAGAAAAATATATTTCTTATTTCTCCATGAAAACATATGTGTACTTATTAGAATCCCCTGATTGAGATGCTTCTAATTAGTACCCAAATATATCTTTTCATGGAGAAATAATAAAAAAATATCTGATTTCTCTCTTAATATCTAGATTTTTTTCCTTTCACCTACTGTATTTCATAAATACATATGAAGAATTTTGACATTAATTTGTGAAATCCCTACCGTGATATTTGATGCAAAAAAGGGGCCTTGCAGGGGTCAAGCTACAGGGGACTGGGGCGACATAGTCGCCCTAGAGGGCACTAAGTCACCCAGGGAAGCCCAGAGGGCGACAAAAACTTCGTCCTCCGTTTTTGCAACTTTTTAAAAAGCTAGTACTTGTGCAAAACGAACTTTTTGTTTGGAGAAAATCCAGTAAAAATTGAGCAAACATGCAAAGGTAATATTCTGTTGAAAAGAGTTGTAAGATGTATCAGAAATGCCTCTGAATAAAAGTCTTATGTGATTTAACAAGTTTTGGAGGAAAGCTGTTTGCCTGTTAAGTGACCAGAAGATCGTTTTCATCAATGTCATTAGTTTTCGTGGGTGTCCGTTTTTTCATAAATGAACCATTTACATGCTGAAAATTGGTCAGAAACACCATTAAAAGTGTTAAAAACTAACTTTAGAAGTTGACAAACACTTTAGTTAACAAATTTCTTTTATCATTGTGTTTATAGCTTACTTATCAAGCCACAGACTTTGATGTTTTGACTGGATCATCTGAAAAGGATTGTCAGTTTCAAAAAAAAAAAATATATATATATATATATATATGAATGAACTTATGTGTCCAGATATAATGCATTTGCCGTACTTATATCTATGTTACTTTTCATCATTTAATTGGTTTAGAAGGAAGAATGAACAGGTCTACAGTAAAATTTGTTTCTTTCTTTGTTAATTCCCCAAGACAATGCGGTAAAGTGAGTCGAGAGTCCTGAATGTCGCACTTTCAGTAAGGTGATAGGTAAACCGAGTCTTGACTTCTCCCTCATCCTATAAAACTTCTCCCTGTTTTGTCTGGAGGGAGAAGTCACTTCTCCCTAAATTTCTGAGCTAGCTTGAACCCTGCCTTGTCACATATATTTGTTGTGATATTTCTAGTTCTAGAATAGAGGGGTAGCCTTGGTCAAGTAGTTCCAGCGAGTACCTACAACATAAGTTTCCATGGAGGAATAAGAGATTTTTTTTTTCTTTTGATTGAGTGAAAAAATGTGCTTTTTCTAGAGCTATGACATTTTACAATTTTCATTTGTTTCTTACAGGGTCCCAGATATCAGACAAGAATAGGTTTACTAATGTTGCTTGCAACATGGATGGCAGACTGTCCTATTGCCGTAGCTCATTTTCTCTTCAACACAGCCAATGTGCCATATGTATCCTTTCATATATACATTTGATATATCTTGTGGGGATTCTGAGCAGGTGTCAGGGGTGCTTTAGACCTTGCGTCAATGCAGTGAAAGTTTAAAAATAGTTAGCCTGCCTCGGTGGCTTAGTTGGATGCGCCGTCCGACTGGAGACCAGGAGGTCGCGGGTTCAGCCCCTGCCGAGGTCGGCAACATTCTTTCATGGAGATTGATCATGAAATATTTTCTACGGTCATTCTCTCCCTTCCGCTGATTCAAGAAGGGCTGTAGGCAGTTTCTGTCGAAAGAATGTGCACAATACTGGTTAACTGCTTAGAGGACTAAGCCTGCCCAGTAAACGTGTGGCTAGGTAAACTGACCACGCTCGACATGACCCCATCGGGTTGACTGGGCCGTAAAACCTCAACACAAACAAACAAAAGTTTAAAAATAGTACAGAAGGATATAAACAGGTGAAGGTGAAATAAAGATGATAGGCTAAAATGTTTAAAAAGATAGGATGAAGACGAAGTGCAAAGATAAAAGGTTAAAAACAATGCTTCTGGTTTATGGCATGAAGAAGATCAGACTGCCGACTGCCAGTCTGAAGGCTTCAAGGTCTGGCAGCAATGCTACACTTGGAGGCAGCCTATTCCACTGTACAATGGCGAACCAAATACCTTTCTGTTGTACTAGAGTCTTGCAGTACCACATTAATTACTAACCCTAGCCCCAGGGGTCCAGGGCAGGGCTCTAGAAATTCTGAAATTTGAATCGGTCCATCCGATGACAATGTCATCATCAATGAGCCAATTTTCAAAGTGAAAATATAATATCATCTATCACGAAAACTAATGACAATTGGCAGTCCTATAAATCCTTTTAAATAATACACCTCAGCTCCATTATATCACCGAAGTCCGGGTATAACGAGGATGATCAAATCTGGCGTCATCAATAAATACAGTCAGGTGTGTAAAAAGAAAGAAAAGAAGAAAAAAAAACCGGACGATTTTGTTGTTATATTTCCACCTCCACAGGGTTTTCCTAAATAACTATTTATAAACAGCTGATTCCCCTCTTGTGTGTAAGTGCGGCAGAAAACAGGAGAGACTGAACAAAACGACTTTTATGGACCTAATCAGGTCTAATAAAAAAGGCCTGAGCCATGGGCGGTTTTGCAGTTTTCGATGTTTCAAGATCTGTCGAGACTGCTTCAATTTTAAGCACTGACCAATCTTTGTCTAGCGCAAGAAGTGCATTACTTATTTTTACTGTGAAATCTACCTTGAATTATACTCAGGTGTTATGGCTGTCAAACAATAAGACCCAGATCAGACGCTGTTGTATGTGACGTCTGATCAGGACCTACACGGTTTGGGAATTAATTTATCAAATCTGGGACCAACAAACTGCAAACCCTGTTGAACAAAACAAAAAAAAAAGAGTAAGAAAACAGGTATGTCTTTAATCACTCTCAGTTGGGATTAAAGCGACCTTTGATCTTTTGGACACTCCGACTGCACCTGGTGTTTTTCAATCTCAGTGTATTCACACGTGTCATACAAAAGGATTATCAGACTACCATCACTGATGATTCGTGTTAATCGCTTGTTTACAGCAAAAAAGACAGTGAAGTGTTGATTTTTTTGACAATGTTTGGATAATGACGTAATTAATTTGTGTTGCGGTAGGTTGCCGTTATTCATCTGACCTCTCCAATATACATGTCAAATGACTGTTTAGAGCCGTTTAACTACCATAATATCGCCTTTAAAAGGTGCTCGGACGTTATCAGTTTGGGAAGATTTGACCGTTTGTGATTTTTTAGACATCATTGATTCTTGAAAATTGGTTGGTTGGAGAAAAAATGGGGTTCAAGGCACAAACCTGTTGGACTGAATTATTAGCGTTTTTGGGTGTTTGAAACCGGTCCGAGGTTCTTATTTTCGGTCCAGACTGGCTATTTTCTGGTTTTCTAGAGCCCTGGTCCAGGGTGTGGAGTTTAAGTTTGTTCACAAATGTTTGGGGATTTGCAGTGGCACATCATCAACGAGCTATCTCAACTTTTATATTTATAAGAAAAGTTGTGAAAATACAAATGCAGGACATTTTTCGTGAATTATGAGGCTTTATATATGGAAAAAAGCGTTGGGCATTCATTCATATTGTCTTTGAGACAATTCAAAATAATACAGCAAATCCTTTTTTTTCTAGAGAAAATATGTTGAAAGAGTTTTTCAAGAAAAAGGAATTTTCTGTTTCTCTGTCTTTGTTTCCAGATAAAAACTTTAGACGGGTCGCTGCTAATATTTAGTGCTAAAGATTATTTGGGAATTGCAGCACTTTTCAAAGAGAATCCAGGGCACTCTGGAAACACAACACAGGAACAAAGTTATACTATTCAAATATTACTCTGAGCTTTAGAAGAAACATTTAAGTATCTATAAAGGTCCAGTGGAAAGGATAATTCAAAATATTACAAAAACAGTAAAATCATCATATAAATCCTTAATGAACTGTAGCTTATATCCCAAGTGTCAGCATCAGATGCTGATGAGAATGAACAGATGGTACAAGGGTTGTGTGCTTTCCTCCTTGGTATATGTGTTCTATTTAATGATGATCAGAATGAAATGTTTACAGCGTAAGTTCACCAGTATGCATTATTTGTTCATAGTCCAGGTAAGGTGCATTTTAACCGTAATACATTAACCTATAGATAATGTGCTATTCTATTCTGTTATTCACCCCCTCCACAGAAAAAACGACCTTTCAGTCGTGATAAAGTCTTAATTCAGAAGGTCCCTTTAAACAGTTACCTGTATGACGTAGTTCCTCCGGCTCAAATGATCACGTGTCAGTTTCTTTTCTGTGGACTTTGAATTGTTCAAGGATTATTATTCTGTGTTAGAAAAAATGGATTAAAATTATTCTACACGGTTAAAATTTTTATATCCTTGACTTTCTCTGGTTCTATATTCACTCCTTCTACTATCTATGTACTTATTTTCGAAATATCGATTTTAGATTTCTTGTTTTCTCAATGTTAAATTTCTTCCTTTGTTTCCGCGTCAGTCGATGCATTTCGCCCGCGGCAACAGTGGCCATTTAAAAGCTAAATGGGATACACATTTATCTTGTTTAACTTGTAATTCTTGCACACATATCTCTCCGTGTTATATTTGCAGTTCCTGGACAGAAAAAATTTGGAACCTAGCAGAAAGAAGACGTCTTCATGCCACTAGAAAATCAGTTATGACGCAGAAGAGAAAACAGAAGAAATCCAAGAAGTCCCAGTCAGACATGTCTGACAATGGGACAGTTGATGGGAGCACTGCCCCTCATAGCTTTACTGCTCGGGGCAGGACCCATCAAGGTGGCAGCCTGGCGGACTTAAGAGTCTGACCGGGCACTAAGCTCACCAGTCACCGATCATCCAGTCACCGGTCAACCAGTCAACCAGTCACCAGTCACCCAGTCACTGGGCAACTTATCTCCGGTCATCCAGTCACCGGTCATCCAGTCACCAGTCAACCAGTCACCAGTCAACCAGTTACCAGTCAACCAGGCACCAGTCAACTAGGCTCCAGTCAACCAGGCATTGGTTTACAGTCATTCGCGTATGACCTACAAACACAAATTCCGCCTGGTTATTTACCTATAAATGTGCCTGTACAAAGCTACGCTCCGTCCATAAGTAGCCATATTTCACATTGTAGTGTCCACAGACTATCCAATGTTTTAATTCCTGGATATGAACGTTCTGAAAGACTAGAACTTCCTAATCCAGCTTCTTCCTCTAGACAGATAATTCCACTCGAACCTGATTTTTTGCAGGTCTCAGATCCGAGTGTAATGATTGAGCCTCCTAATTCAAATGATTTATCTATCTCCAGACCTTCAAGGAAGGATCAGTCAAAAAGAGAGCATAAATCTAAAAAGAGAAGAAGACATCGATCGTCCTCTTCTTCTATCTCTACTTCTAGATCAGACTCTTTGAGTTCTTCTCGGCGAAAGAAAAATTCAAAGAGATCTAAGCACTCTCATAAAAAGAGAAGAAGACGATCGATGACGCCTTCTTCTTCATCAAATTCCTCCCAATCTCAACTTGACATTGGTAGATACACAAGGGCTCATAAATCTCCCCAGGTTGTTCAAACGCCAACTCCAATACAACCTGAGGAGACTAATTTTAGTCCAATCACTAATCAACCTATTAATTATGATCAGTTTCAACCGAATCTCACTCAACAGAACAAGGAGTCAGATTCGGAAACTGAATCCGAAGTCTGGTCATTTGATCGTGCGATTAACGAGGTCTTCCGGCTTCTTCCTCCTGAGTTATGCCCCAAAACTCAGCAGGATCAAGCTCCATTAAAACCTCTCTCTGGGATCGAACAATTAATGGAGTCTCGTTCCACTCCATTACTTGTCCTCCCACAATCCAAATTAGTAGAAAATACAACAAAATATATTCAAAATAGACTAGACTCGGACAAATGTTCAAGAGATTGGATTTGCCCGCAAAGCTTGGTTTCGGCTCTTGCTCCGATTAAATTCTACAAGAGTCAAAACCAATATTTGCCAACTGATAATATCCCTCAATTAGAAGCGGATGCGTCTCTCCTAGACATTTCTAATAAAGGAAGAGCTTCTATTCCGCTGAAGAATCTAGAAGCATGGGAAAGGAAGGCTAGAAAACTAGTCTCCATTAATTCTCATGCTGATCTATTTTCTTCAGCTGCCTTCCTTTCATTACAACAGGAATCGATGTCGGTTGCGGCCCTTTCTAGACTTCTGGAGGCCGTAGCCAAATCGATTAAACATGCTACTGCCATGTCTACACTTTTAACTACTGAATTATTCCAAGCTAGGAGGGACGCAGCCCTAGCTTCGTCTAAACTACTTCTCGACAATTCCACATGCGAGTTAAGGAAAGCTCCTATTAACTCAAAATCCTTATTTGACGGCAGGATAAAAGAAATAGCTAAATCAAACTTCGAAGCTCAACAGCAAAGGTTTCTAGCTTCTACATCCATTCAGTCACAATCTCATTTTATAAGCCTCCTTCGCAGAGCAGAGCTTTCAAGATACCTAAATATCCTGCTAAACAAACAACATCCAGAACTAAACCTACGCAGTAAAAATATTCCTCAAAGCTCATCTTCTCACACTGAGAAAGATAATATCAAGAGGACTGGTAACATCCGTCAGTTCCCCTCCTCTAAACCTGCCTCTTCCTCCGCAAGATTATGAAGGCCCGCCCTTTCCACTGCCTGCTCTTCCCCTCGCGGACATTCCGTGGGAGGACGGTTGGCCCATTTTGCGGAAAAATGGGAGGAAATAACAGACAACAAATGGGTCCTCTCTATCGTAAGAAACGGATTCAGGATACCATTCATCAAAATTCCTCCTTTGTCATCTGTTCCAATCAGAATGAGTCAATCCTCCTCCCCGTTTCTCAGAGAAGAGATCGAAAACCTTCTCAACAAACGGGCAGTGGAAAGGGTACAGAATCCGGGAACTCCCGGCTTTTATTCCCAGATATTCCTTGTGCCAAAAAAGAACGGAAAGTTTCGTTTAATAATAGACCTGTCTTTATTAAACCGTTACATCGAGAAACATGCATTCAAAATGGAAACAGTCAAATCGGTAAGACAAGCGATGAGACTCCACGATTAGGCTGTCTCCATAGATTTAACAGATGCATACCTACACGTGCCGATACATCATCAGTCCAGGAAGTATCTTCGCTTTGTACACGAAGATCAAGTATATCACTTTTCGGCCCTACCGTTAGGAATGTCCCTAAGTCCGTTAATTTTTTCGAAACTGATGGACGTTATAGCAGCTTTTCTACGCCAACGTGCCATATCAGTTTTTCCATACCTAGACGATTGGCTGATAAAAAATCTGATTCGCAACCGACTGATTACTCAGACAAAATTTTGCATTCAAACTATCCAAAGCCTAGGTTTTCTGCCAAATCTCAAGAAGTCAGATCTCTTTCCTGCTCAGAAATTCACCTTCATAGGTATGGAATTTCTGACGCAACAAAATTTGGTCAGGGTTCCAGCGGATCGTGTACAGAACCTAATTCTAACAATCAAGAAAATAATGTCAGCCAAACATGTATCGGCACAAACTTTCCTTTCTCTTTTGGGCAAACACAATGCTGCAGCAGACCTTGTTCTCCTAGGCAGACTGCACTTACGTCCTCTTCAGATGTGCCTGCTGTCTGTCTGGAAACCTCATATTCTTCCTCTCGATCACCCGATCTCGATAAACGGTATGATTCGATCTCACTTACAATGGTGGATAAACCCCATTCGATTCGAGACAGGGACTTCTATCCATCCTCCAGACCCCGAATTCTTCCTTTATACGGATGCCAGTCATTACGGATGGGGAGCTCATTTAGAGCCGACAACACTGTCCTTTCATGGTCGCTGGACAGAAAACCAATCCCAGCTCCATATCAATATGTTAGAAATGATGGCCATACGATTAGCACTGAAACAAGCCAAAACATTTATTCACCATTCTTGCATCATGATATCCACAGACAACACAACGGTGGTCTTGTATATCAACAAACATGGTGGCACTCATTCCCCCAATCTTTGCGTAGAAGTTTGGAAAATACTCAATTGGTGCCTGGAACAAGACATAGTTATCAGAGTATGTCACATCCCAGGCAAATTCAACATTCTTGCAGACCGCCTCTCAAGACTAGACAAACCTATCAAGACAGAATGGGCTCTGGATCAAACAGTTGCGAATTCAGTATTCCAGATGCTCAACTTCCCAAATGTGGATCTGTTTGCGACAAGATTCAACCACAGACTCCCATTATATGTCTCTCCAGTACAAGACTACAAAGCACTAGCGATAGATGCCCTGTCCATGGACTGGAATCATCTTCATGCATATGCTTTTGCTCCTTTTATTCTGATACCTGCTGTTCTAGAGAAAATCCGACAACATCAGTGCAGAATAGTTCTCATAGCTCCGTTCTGGCCACAACAACAGTGGTTCTCAGAACTTCTTCTTCTATTAGTGTCAGCTCTGATTCGTCTGCCACTATTTCCAAAACTATTGACTCAATCCAAAGGAAGATTTGTCCATCAAAACCTCCCAATTCTCGACCTTCACGCTTGGGAGTTATCAAACAATCAATCAGAGATAAGAAATTTTCACAAAACGTTGCAGATTTTGTCTCCAGATCAAGAAGAGCATCTACACAAAAAGTCTACGATGCAAAATGGACCATCTTCTCTAATTGGTGTCATACAAAAAAGGTTAATCCATTCTCGGCCTCTATTACAGTTATAGCCGATTTCTTAATTTTTCTCTTTTCGGAAAAGAAATGTCAGATTAGTACTATTAAAGGTTATAGATCTATGATCTCTAACACTCTAAAATTCAAAACTGGTAATAGAATCGGATCTAATCCAGTTTTATCTGAACTTATCAGATCTTTTGAACTTCAATGACCAGTACAAAGATCTCTTACACCTAAATGGGACTTATCGTGGGTTTTAGTATGTCTACAAAAACCACCTTTTGAACCTCTTGATAAGGCTTCTAAATTTCACGTTACTATTAAGACAGCCTTTCTCTTAGCTCTTGCCACTGCTAAAAGGTGTAGTGAAATACATGCTTTAGCTATGGATTCACAACATTTAAGATTTAATCAATCTGATGGTTCAGTTTCCTTGATTCTTAAATCTGGCTTTTTAGCAAAAAACCAGCTTCCTTCTGTTAAACCAGATCCTATTGTTGTTCCTAGTCTTGCTCGAATATGTAAATGGGAACATACTTCTTTGCCCCATTAGGGCTCTGAATTCTATCTCAAAATGACTAGCTCTTATCGCCAGAATAGAACTAGACTCTTTCTTCCTATTAAAGGCAATAAGGATATTTCTAAAGATACTATCTCGAGATGGATATCTTACACTGTTAAACTTGCCTATAGGAAACTCACTAAACGAGACATCTCTTTCCTTAAAATCAAAGCTCATGTAGAGCTCTTTCCTCTCCTTGGGCTTTCTTCAACAAAGTTCCTCTCAATGATATACTTCAAGCAGCGGTTTGGAATAAGTCATCAGCTTTTGCCAAATTCTATCTCAGAGACATGTCTCAACAAGCACAGAATCTCCAAAGTTTGGGCCCCATTGTAGTGGCCCAAAAAGTGGTGGGGGGCCAACAGCAATCAGCTATGGATGTGTAGACAACATCAACAGCCCCACTAGACCTGACCTAGACCTGATGCTATACTAGAGAGGTACTAATTATATTATATTATACCTTTATTATATATATATATATCTTAACCCTAGATTACTTTATCCTTGGTTAAAGGACCTTATTATTGCCTTAAGCACTAATTATGTCCTCATTATATCTATATATAAATAAATCTTTTTATTAAATCTTAATTCAGAAGTTGGGACTAACTTATTAGGACAAATTCTAGCACATTATCTATAGGTTAATGTATTACGAAGTTAAAATGAAGTTTTTTAAAAGTAAAACATATTATAACGAGTAATACTTAATCTATAGATAAGTATTTATCGTCCCACCTCCCTTCCCTCGCTCTTTTCTCCTAATTGTGTATTGTTTTACACATAAAAGAAACTGACATGTGATCATTTGAGCGGGAGGAACTACGTCATACAGGTAACTGTTTAAAGGGACCTTCTGAATTAAGACTTTATCACGACTGAAAGGTCGTTTTTTCTGTGGAGGGGGTTAATAACAGAATAGAATAGCACATTATCTATAGGTTAAGTATTACTCGTTAAAATATGTTTTACTTTTAAAAAAAACTTCATTTTCCCACCTAAACCTGTTAACTCTTTCAGTGCCAAATTTCAGATGACATTTGTGGTCTGCTTTTTTTTTTTTCTAACAAACTATTGCTTGGAAAGAAGTTTATATGCAAAGTTGAAATACTGAATGTCAAACAACATAGATCCAGATGAGACAGCTCATTATGAGCCATCTCATCTGGATCTATGCTGTTTGCAAAAGCCTATTATTGACTATGGTAGTGAAAGAGTTAATACTTTTCTTATTTCTCCTCAAAAACATATGTTGTTGATTATTCATTAAAATCATATTGCTGATGCACTCATTAAGTATCCATACCATATGTTTTGATGGAGAAATAAATTTTTTTATTTTTTTTTCTGGAAACTCCTGGGCCCAGTTGTTCAAAGCTAACGACATCGTTAGTTAACGATTCGTTAAAATTTACATCGAGTGATACGCAAATATGCTGAAATTTTTTGCTGAAAAAATGTGAGTAGCTTTTGCAGTGCAAAAGCTACTCACATTTTTTCAGCAAAAAATATCAGAGTATTGTATATTGAATCCGCTAAAACAGTTGACAAAATGACCCTTAACGAGCTCGTTAAGCTAATGATGCTTTGAACAACTGGGGCCAGATCTGGAACTATGGTTGTTAATAAAAGATGGTTAGCTTCATATGTAGCAGCATAGTCTCATCAATAGTGTTTCAGTCTGTTTAGAGTGATCATAACATTATATAATTATAAATGCTCTGAGCTTGTAAATTCTATACAAAATAGGAGGAAAATTGTGTCCCCTCCCCTCGAGCAAATTACAAGTGTTCCTATTTGCAGTGTAAACTCATTATCCTAATATATTGAAAAACAAAAATAGCACAGAAAATGCACTTGTTCCCACTGTCACACAGACATCAAGTGTCTGAAAAATTGTTGACAGTGACGTAAAACCTCAACTCAAAACACTCAATATATACAGTATCTACAGGGTTCAGTCTAGGAGTTCTCAGTTGTGGGTTAATGGTTATTTAAACAGGCCAACATTTTTTTATGACAAAAAGCTAGGAAGTCATGCAGTTTTACCGCAGTCACACCACTCTCACATTTTTATTGTGTCATTAAAATAACATTTGTCAGACTTTGTAGAATTTACAGAATGTCTAGTTGTGTCTAAACAAAAATGCTTCTGGACAAATATGGCAGTTGGTAGCCATCTTGGGTTATTATACCCCATCAAATGATACTGGCGAGGTATTATGATATACCCTCAGGTGTCTGTCCTTCCGTCCATACTTGATTTCCAGATTACTCCTCCTACAGTTTTCATTGGATCGCGTTAAAACTTGGTGGACAGTTAGGCCATGAGGTGGTACAGAACATATTTTGAGGTTACGTTACACCAAATCTTGATAGAGTAATCTGAGTTATAACTCTTTTAAGATTGTTCAAGCTTGATGTGGCTTCAAGTTCTCATTGTGGCTTTTAATTTGTTAAGTACAACATCAAATACAGCCATCTTCTCTACATATTTTGTTACCCCACAGTGGCGGGGTATCATGCAATGTCCATGATGCTTCTACTCTTGTTTAATATCACATCTCTTCCCAGACTACTGGAGGAATTTTTTCTAAATCATGCCATGCATTGTATCAAATTAAAAGTCTTGAGAGAACTTAAACCATAGATGTTTAAATAGTCTCATCAGCAGATCAAGCCAAACCTAGTGATGGCTTGTGCCAAACATAGGTCTTTATGAGAACTTTAACAATAGGTGACTTAAATGGGTTTCATCCACACTCTTGACAGCCTGACATCCATCTTTAAAAGAGGTAATAAATGATCAGCTTCCAATCTTTGCCATGTTTGGTATCTAATTGAAGATCTTGATGACAACCTAACCCATCAGATGACTTAGATCAATCTCACCCACACCAAGCCTTGACCCCCCTCCCCCCACCCCCCACTCCAAAAAGGGATTAGCTTTCAAATATAGCCATATTTGGTATAATCAAATTAAAGTTGCTGATATGAACTTTAACAATACATGTCATGGGTCTCGTCCACATCCAGCCAAGATTGCATGCTGAAAAGGTGTCATTAGGGGCTCGTATCCAAATATAGCCTTGTTCGGTATCAAATCTAAGGTCTTAGTAATAATGTTATTTTTCTGTTTTTGTTTGTGCATTTAGTTTGCTTTCTACTTAACTCTTTGCGTGCTGGATAATTTTTCATGCTTTTTGGTCACCTGTGGATTTTTTTAGAAACTAATTCTTTCCAAAAAATCTTTCAGGAATACCATCAGAGTGTCAAAGAGTTTGGATTTGGATCAGGCCCGACATTTTGTCGGGCCTGATCTGGGTCCAAACTGTTTGCAAAGGTTATCAGCAGACAACAAAAGTTGCCATTAGCGAGGAAGGAGTTAATGAGGCTTATATTATTGATAATTTCTCCTTGCAGAGCAGCGTTACGAGGTATAATTGAGAAGAGAATAGGATTAGAAGCTTTCACAGATAAATTGTCACAGGTGCCAAAGAATGAAAGTTATACACGAGCCATCAAAAAACCTCATATCAACTATAAACAACCAAATGAGGTTGTCTTCGATTTTGAATTTACAAGATTGTTTAAAATTTTAGAAAGTAGGTAATGTTAGTGCATAGATATTATACTTTTCTGTAACATTTGCCATTACCTTATTTACCCTAGGTTTTCAAACAAACAGGGCTGGGCAAACAGATCAGATGTCTTGAAACATGACATTTGATCAGTGTCTACACTGTTAAACATGACATCTGATCAGGATCTGCAGTTTATCACTCATATGTCAATTCGTAGACACATCATCAAATAGCAAAATAGACTTCTTGTTTTTCTTTGGGTCGCATAGAGTTAGAAATAGGATATTAATGTGGAATAATTTTCATTTTGTGTATGTTACTTTTTTAATACCTTCTACAGGCAGTATACATATGTATAGATTTTTACATGTGTATAGATTTTACAGAAAGTCTGTTTTATCTAAAAGATGGTTCAGTTTGTAATGCCCCCAACTGTGAAAACATTTAGGGGGCATACTGCTTTTCCTTTGTTCATTCAATCATTTGTCTCTTCGTTTGTCAGACTTTTGGCAGGTCTCCTAATTGTTGAAGGGTGTATGCTAGAATCTTGAAATTTCAGACATGGGTGAATTTGGAAAATTAGCCAACGGTATTTTTTTTTTTCTTTTATGGTTGAACTTAGAAAACGTTGACGGGGCATATTGCTTTTCCTTTGTTCATCTGTATGTCCATTCATTATACCTCACAAACTGTGCTTGTGAAGGGTATACTGTTTTCAAGTTGTCCGTCTGTTCGTCTGTTATGTTTTGGTCCTTGTGTGTGTGTGTGTGTGTGTGTGTGTGTGTGTGTGTGTGTGTGTGTGTGTGTGTGTGTGTGTGTTTTGGGCTCATAACTGATGAAGAGTGTATGCTAGGGACTTGAAATTTCATACATGGGTTCCTAATGCAAAATAAGCTGACCTATATTTTTTTCTTGTCTGGCAGACCTATATTTTAGGAGTTATATCCCTTCAAAAAAAAGATAGATAAAAATTAAGGACAACAACAAAACCTTGTGTACAAGATACGTATCTCAGAAAGTGTTTGAGCTAGGGCATTGATATTTGGAAGACTTTTGAGGAGTAGATGACCTGATAAACTTTGAAAAGAAAAACTATTTAAAAAAAAAATGGATTAATATTATGAGAGTTTGACATTTAAATGTCCCTTATACTTGTATAGGGGAAGCATTGGGTGGCTGAGTGGTTAGCACACCCAACTTTGGATCACAAGGTCCTGGGTTTGAATCCTGCTAGAATCGGAATTCATCTCATGGCTGTACAATGCTTCATTGAACTAAACACCAAACCATCATCATACTTGTGTAGGGATAAGCATATAGTTGGGGCCTCCATTGATGTTTAGTACTGAGTTCAATTTTTTTTTTTTTCAGATGAAATATTGAAAGTTGTATCTCCTCATGGTGCTAATAATAGAGAAGAAACAAAGAAACAGCTAGCTAATCTTAAAGAGCATGAAAGTATTGTCTCACAGTATAAAGATCTTATACAGGAACAGGTAAGTCTCAGTGCTGGTTTAATCTTTACCACTATCTGGGCAGATTCAGCAGATGACAAATTGATGATATAGAGTTTATTTGGTTATTTTGATAGAATACGGAGCAATAATTCACTAGTGTTCTAAGGCTTGCATGTAAAAAACTTGAGTGAAGCGAATGAGTTTTTTTTACAAGCAAACCTTAGAACACGAGTGAATTATTTTTTCGAAATCAATCAAAACAACAAAATAAACTGTTTAATACATTTTCTATGTATGTTTTACCTTTGAATTCTCACATTCAGCCGTTATGATTTCCTACCAAAATAGTTCCAGTCAGTGCATGAATTTCAGGAGATTTGAACATCAGTCACCATCTTGTTTTCACTTTAAAGGTTCATAGACAACTGTACTGTTTTCACTTTAATGCAGAAATCATTCTGTGCTTGAAATACAAACACAACAATGTCACGAAAGTAGAACAGGATTATCAAGAAAATCATACTTTATATTTGTGTTGCAGGTCTTTTCTCAAAAACCCCAACAGTGTGAAAATTGCTGTCTGATTTCCATGATTTTATCATCTTTTCCGCAAAACGTCAGCTATTGTTATTGTTGTTACCAACAACGTCAGCAATGTCGACTAGCAATTATGATGTCAAAACGTTTGAAATGTTATAATTCACTTGGTGAATTACAGATCATAACTCACTGACAAGTTTTAGTAAATCACTGCTGAAAATATAATATTTTTTTCTTATATTTCCTTGAAAGTAGAGTATGACATTTCCAAAGGAGACAATTTGCATGGAATGTCAAATTCTTTTTTTGTAATTTATTTCTTTATTAAGACTACTAATCAGATACCATTACATGCATTCATATCATTGTTACAATTATACAAATATATAATAAGCCATGTTTTTGCAGGCAAAAACAAAACAAAACAAAAAAAACAACCTGACACAGATTGCACACCTGGGAAAAAAAATAAAACTTCAGTATTAAGTATGTATACCTGTTAGCTCAGGTGAGCAAAATAGGACCATCTTGTATACCTGTTAGCTCAGGTGAGCAAAATAGGACCATCTTGGTCCTCCATGTTTTTGAGAAACAATGGCTATAAAATTTATGTGAATTGTCTGCTAGGCAGATAACTTACATGAAATATCAAGCCTTATATTCTCAGAAAAATAAAATAGAATGTTGTTGGCTGCTATTGTGACTGACACTTTAAAGGTTCATAGACAACTGTAGTGACATCTCACATCATATTTTCTTGAAGAAGAAAAAAAACTGGGCCCAGTTGTTCAAAGCTAACGACGTTGTTAGTTAACGATTCGTTAAAATTTACATCGAGTGATACGCAAATATGCTGAAATTTTTTGCTGAAAAAATGTGAGTAGCTTTTGCAGTGCAAAAGCTACTCACATTTTTTCAGCAAAAAATATCAGAATAATGTATATTGAATCTGCTAAAACAGCTAACGAAATGATCCTTAACGACGTCGTTAAGCTAAGTTAAGCTAACGACGCTTTGAACAACTGGGCCCTGAATATTGTATTTACCCTTAATATTCATACAAACCTACATAAGAAAGCAGTGTAGACCAGAATCAAGTTGCTCCTTAACACTGTGCATGCTGGGTAAAATATTTCAGTGACATTTTAAAATATTTTTTACATATTTGCAAGAACTGAAGACTTGGTATTTCATGCAAATTGGCACCTTAGGAGACAATTTGCATGAAATGTCAAAACCTATATATCAGTGAAAAATATTAAAAATATCATTTTGTCATCTGTTGAATTCGCCCAGAGAGTGGTAAAGGCTAAGGACCTGCCTGTTTACCATTATTGCACTTTTTAAACACATCATTAAATAGTAAAATGGACTGGCTCAAATTTTAGAATAAGTATGATAAGGACTTATAGTGTACAAATAGTAAGATAGATTTCTTGTCCTGAGCCATGGAGAGGTCTAAAAGGGAATAGATACACTCACAGGGGAGGTAACTAGAAATTGTTTTATCTCCCTTCTGAATAAGCATCTACTCCCTTTGGAAGCAAATTCTTTCCTTTTAGAGTAGACTTTTTTTTTAGAAGGGGTCTTGTGTGCAGAATAGCAGTCAAGACGTTATAAAAGTTATTTTCCTCGTCAAAAATGGTAAAAATTCTACCAGATGTATCAACAAGTGCCCTGAAAAAAGATTTTTCTATTACTTCAGGATGACCGACTTCAAGACACACAAAGACGGTTAGAAGAGACACAGTCAAGATATTCTGAATCAGCAGCTCAGTTAGAAGAACTTAGACAACAAGTACAGCAATTAAAAGACCAAAATGCTTTACTGAAGGCTACCAAAGGTAAGGATAATAAAACTAGAAATATTGGAGGCTGAACATTTATTGTTATAAAGATTGGCCTGTTTGTTTTCAGCAGCAATAAATGACATTTCAGTTTGTTCTTCATTTTTTAATACGCATGTTTGAAAAACGGGACGTATTATGTTACGGGGTATGTCGTCCGTCCGTAAACTTTCTCGTTTCCGGCTAACTCCTCCTACAGTTTACATCCGATCAAGTTGAAACTTTGTATATAGTTAGACCATGATGTGGCGCAGCGCATATTATTTCGGGGTTACAGTCCACCAAATGTTTGCAGAGTTATGCCCCTTAGAACATTTCTGTAAACTTTTTATTTCCGGTTAACTCCTCCTACATTTTACATCCGATCAAGCTGAAACTTGATTTGTACTTGGACCATGATGTGGAGCAGCGCATATTGTTTCAAGGTTACAGTCCACCAAATATTAGCAGAGTTATACCCCTTTGAAAATTTCTATTAATTTTTCATTTCTGGCTAAATCCTCCTATAGTTTACATCCAATCAAGCTGAAACTTCATGTACAGTTAGATCATGATGTGGAGTAGCGCATAGTATTTCGAGGTTACAGTGCACCAAATATTAGCAGAGTTATGCCCTTTGAAAATTTCAGTAAACTTTTCGTTTCTAGCTAAATCCTCCTACAGTTTACATCCTATCAAGCTGAAACTTGATTTGTAGTTAGACCATGATGTGGAGCAGCGCGTATTGTTTCACGGTTACAGTCCACCAAATATTAGCAGAGTTAAACCCCTTTGAAAATTTCTGTTAATTTTTTGTTTCCGGCTAAATCCTCCTACAGTTTACATCTCATCAAGCTGAAATTTCATAAATAGTTACATGATGATGTGGAGCAGCACATATTATTTCGAGGTTACAGTGCACCAAATATTTGCAGATTTATGCCCCTTTGAAAGTTTTTGTAAACTTTTTGCAGCATATTGTTTAGAGGTAATAGTGTGCAAATTTTATTTTATAATAGGTATATTTTTTGCAAATAACTAAAGTTTTGGTCATATGGGCAAGATATTGATTTTTTTTTTTTTTTTTTTTTTTAACATCTTCTTGTATTAGATTTGCAAGGAAAGGTTGCCATTATTAAATCTTTATAAATACATAATTCTTTTTTGGATTTTTTTTTAATACTCTTCTGCTTTGGCTCCCTTGAAGAACAAAAATAAAATCAGTAGTAAACAAGTTAAAGGTTTACAGAAAATTTCTTGCAGCATTTTTTTTTTTTGAGGGGGTTGTTTATTTTTGTTTTGTTATTGTTTGGTCCGATATTGAAGTATAGAAAAAACAAATCAGCCAAAGGCTCATATGAGCTTATAATATAGCCATGCTTCTCTGGTGTGTCCTCCGTCTGAAAGCACTGCTCCCTAGAAGCAGCAACTTCTCCCTATTTTCCCAGGAGGGAGAAGTCACTTCTCCCTTAATTTCTGGGCCAGCTTGGACCCTTAGATTACAGTTCACTAAATATCAGCAGAGATATGCCCCAATGAAATTTTTTTATTTTTTTTATTTTATTTATTTATTTTCTTTTTGTAATTCCACTTACAGTTTATATCCGGAGCACTGAATTATACAGGAGCCAGTTTATGTGCTACATCTTATTACTTGCTATGGGCGTATAATGCCCCGCTTGGCGGAGCTCTTGTTTTTCCAAAGAATAATCCCAACATTTCATAAAAAGATCTCTAGAATAGATGATTGTAATGAAATATGAAACTGAATTAAATAAATGTATCAGATGCCATTTTTGTGTCACCTGCGTAACATGGCAGATACATAGTTGTCGGTGTCGTCGTCACACTTTTCGTTTCCGTTCAGTAACTTTTGAAGGGATATATTGATTTCATTCAAATTTTGCAGAACTTTTTTTCACTATAAAATACAGGTCAAGTTCGATATTGGTAATCATCGGCTAAATTTTGGCTGAGATATGGCCCTTTTTCGACTTAGTTTTTGTTGTTCGTTTCTGCTCAATAACTTTTAAAGGGATGCATTTATTTCATTCAAACTATGCAGAACTTTATATCACTGTAAAATATAGGTCAGGTTCAATATTGGTAATCATCGCCAAGTTTTGGCTGAGTTATGGCCCTTTTTCGACTTAGTTTTTGTTGCTGTGTTGGTATTGATTTCCTGACAATAACTTTTGCAGAGATGCATTGATTTTATTGACAGTTTGCAGAAGGACATATTATTGTAAAATACAGGTAAAGTTGGATATAAGTAATCATCTGCAAAATTTTGGCTGAGTTATGGCCCTTTTTTGACTTAGTTTTTTTTTTGTGTGTTGATATTGGTTTCCACTCAGTAACTTCTGCAGGGATGCATTGATTTTATTGAAAGTTTGAAAGATATATTATTGTAAAATACAGGTCATTCGATATTGGTAATCCTCCGCAAAATTTTGGCAAGTTATGGCCCTTTTTAGACTTAGTTACCTTTAGGGATAGGAGCGATTATAAGGACCAGTGTTTTTTTTTACTTTTTCATATCAAATGGTTGGCGCTTTAAGCAGGCGACTCATCCAATTCTTGGAATTCTAGTTAATTTAGGATATCTGGTGCACAATCACAAATCCATAGCTCTAAAGATAAGGCATTTCTTCATTCAAAAAGTGTCTGTACTTCGGATTTCTCCTTGAAAACATATTGAGGTTACTCATAAGAAGAACCATGCCACAACATGGAGAAATAACAAAAATATTTATGTGGATATACCTCAGATCTGGAGCTATGAGAATCCCATACTACTGTAGGAGAAGGTAATCAGACAGAAAGATGAATGGATGGAAGCAATGACCGATTGTATCCTCACTTTTTCTTCAAAAAGCCTGTGGATATATATATCCCTCAAAACAAGATTGATATCTTTTTTTTCTAATTTCCTATAGAGGAAGTCCTGACTTTCCATATTTAGGTTATATTAGATGTTTTATTCATGTCAGTCTAAATAATATATGTGATATTTAATTGATACACTGCAATGCCATTATAACGCGGTCAGTGGGGTTCAAGGTAGCTGACCACGATGTAAGTGATCACGCGTTATAATGGTCAGACATAAACTCGGTCCTCATACCCCACACACTTCTATACTATCGAAGTTCTGTGTGTAATCTGATGAAAAAAAATGGATACACATGAATTGTTACACATAAATAAACAATGAAGACAGCTAGTCAGTTCTTCTTATACGCCCAAGAAGCCCATTTCTTTTGAGAGTAAATAATTACATTTGTAAATTCATCCTTTCTGTCTGTTGAAACAGAAAGACCCGCAGTGAAGAGCAGGAGACTAGAATATACTGAAAAGCCGGACATAAATGTATTAGCCTTTATAGTTATCGTTGACGCAATACCTGTAAGATGGCACAGGCTAGATTGGATATTAACCCTTAAAGCGCCATGCAATATTTGTAGCAGACAACATTTTGAATTTTTTATTTATTTATTTTTCAGGGAAAATAAGTTTTGACAGTTCATGTGAATCATCAGCTTGGCTGACGATTCACATGAAATGTCAAGACTATTCTCTGAAAAAATAAAAGTAAAACTTTTTTCTACTGCAGTCGCAATTGGCGCTCCAAGGGTTAAATGAAGTTATACATTTTACATCCCGGGCTTTTTTTTTTTTTTTTTCAGCAGCTCATCTATATATCAGTTAACCCTTATATGTACTCCCAATCACAACTGCAGCAGACAACAATTTTGACTTTTTTTTTATTATTTGCCAGAGAAAACAGGTCCTGACATTTCATGTGAATCACCTGCCAAGCAGACAATTCACATAGAATGTCAACACTTGTTTTCTCTGAAAACAGAAAAAATAGATTAAGATTGTTGTCTACCACATTGCTTGGCAGTTCATGGGTTAAATGTGTTCACAGTCTAGGAAAACATCAGAGAGATTCGGCAGCCTTTGATCAGGTTTCGCTCATAAATGACACAAGGACATTTACCGTTAGCTGATTGACAGCTACAGTTTAAACTAACCTTTAAAGCGCTAAGCAAAAAATTGTAGCAGACAACATTTTGATTTTTTTTTATTTAGTATTATTTATTTAGAGAGAAATAAGCCATGACATTTCATGTGAATCATCTGCTTGGCAGATGACTCTCCTGAAATGTCAAGACTTTATTCTCTGAAAAAAACAAAACAGATAAAAGTAAAATTGTTTTCTGCTGCAGTTATGATTGGTGCTTTAAGGGTTAATCCTTCATCGGTCACCAGGTAGATGGTTGAAAAATATGACACCTATTTAGTGCTCTGAAATAGCCAAAAGGCAAAATACTGATGACAACTTTGGTAAAACAGAATGTGTTAATCGGCAAGGATACGGTCATGGCTAAAGATTTTTTGACTGCTGAGTTCCGCAGAAAAAGGGCAAAACTTTCAAAATTGGGGAAAAAACTGCATAAAAAAAAGGGAGCCACAGACCAACCACGTTATAACGGTTTCCGCGTTATAAGGGTCCGTGTAATAACAGTGTTCCAGTGTAGTTTGCAGATTTTTTGATTGAGTAGTTGTTTTACGGCCAAGTCAATCCGTGAGGGTCATGTCAAGCCAGTCAGTTTACCTAACCACCTTTTTCCTGGATAGGCTTAGTCTTGTTAGCCATTAACCTGGACCCAGTTGTTCAAAGCATTGTTAGCTTAACGAGCTCGTTAAGGGTCATTTCGTTAACTGTTTTAGCGGATTCAATATACAATATTCTGATATTTTTTGCTGAAAAAATGTGAGTAGCTTTTGCACTGCAAAAGCTGCTCACATTTTTTCAGCAAAGAATTTCAACATATTTGCCTATCACTTGATTAAAATTTTAACGAATCGTTAACTAACGACATCGTTAGCTTTGAACAACTGGGCCCAGTATTTGTGCACATTCTTTTGCCGGAAACTGACAACTGCCCTTCTTGAACCAGTGGAAGGGAGAGAATTATAGAAAATATTTCATGATCAGTCTTCACGAAAGAATGTTGCCAGACCCAGCGGGCATTGAACCAGTGGCCTCCTGATCACCAGCTCACTGAGCCACTGAGGCTGGCCTTATAGTTTACAGATGTTGGCAGTGGAACACTAAAGAACCAGGAAATGATCTGGGTTTAATGATACTTTTTTTTTTATTTGCAGGTTCTCAACCAGTAGATAGTAAAAAGGATGAAGAACTTACTAGCTTAAATGATAGGTTACAAAATTTATCTCTACAGTTATCAGAAAAAAACTCTTATATAGAAAAATTAGTAAGTATTTTAGTAAAAGATATACTGAGTATTTTTCTTCATATTTTAAGTTACAAACAGATGTTGTGGGTGTTTATTAGAATCTGCTCCATTAGACTAATTCTGGTGAGTAACCACAATGTTTTTCATTTAGAAATAAGAAAAAAAAAAATCTGGATACATCTCTTATCTGGACCACTGAATAAATACATACAGTTAAGAATAAGGGGATTTTTGTGGCTCCTACTTTTATAAGGACTAATGTCATTAGAGGCATTTCATTTAACAGAGCTTTCATTATTACCCTTCATCTACTTGATATGATTTAAATAATGTTAAAAGAGGAAAGAAGTATTAAAACACCAATTAATCATCATCATCATCATCATCTGTATCAACACAGTCTGCTTAGGCATATCTGTTCAAATATCTACGGGGCAAATACAATAGACCAAACCTTAATAACTTTAAAGATTGAGACATATTCCATCCTACCAAAGTTCTTCAAAAACTTTGACTAAGTTTATATGCTGCAACATTACTGATTGAGAAACTGCTGACCCTGGTCAGATTTCTCCTTAGGGTCCAGTCTGAGTCTACACTGTTTGTTCTGACAGTGGATCCAATCCCATTGCATATTTATTACAGTAAGTTGTCTTCAGTTTAATGAAGTTTTTGTCTTTCAGAAAACAGATTTAACAGTAGTGGAAGCCCGTGTAAATGCTCAAGAAACAAATGATGAAAATAAAGAAAATAATCCTAGTGAAACAGCAGTGTTACATCAGACTGTAAATAAATTAAACTCAGACTTACATGAACTTAGAATAGAGTGCTCTAATAAAGATGCAGAAATAGAACAATTAAAGTCACAGTGTAATCAAGTGCAATATCAACTAGAAGAACTGGTAAGTAAACTATATCATTCGACATTGGAAATTTTGCCTTTTGTCATATGAGCCTCTCCAGATTAAAAACAAATTTATGACATATGTGATTGGCATAGACTCAGATCAGCCTGCACATCTGCACAATCTGATCAGAATCTATGCTGGTTGCTAGCATAATCTGTGGATTTAAAGACAGGAGTGCACTATAAAAAGAGAATTAAGTTCCACAGTGTCATTCGGCGCTGCCTCTGTGACTCAGTTGCCTGGTAGCGTTAAAAATCTGAATAGATAGATAGACAGTGTCATTCTGTCTCTTGATCTCAAGGAGGCAACATCTCCAGTCAACCAAAAGAATTACCATGTATGGTATTTCTGGTCCACTGATTGGCTAAAATAAATTCACACCTTTACCTGTACAGGTAAAATATTCCCTGTACTGGGAACCAGACCCCCCGGTTTGAAAATCCTGTCTTTAATGATTCTTTTAGCAGACAGCATAGATTCAGATCAGACTGTGTGAATGTAGATCTGGGTCTATGCTGGTCACATATATCATAAAGTGGGTTCTTATCAGAGTGCTCGTATGTTAAAATGCCTAGAAATGCTCAAAAAGGGTCAGATTCCTAAAAAGAGAACCTAATTTCCATTCACATCCCTAATTTTCTTAGTTTTCGAGTGTTTATTCTGTTAAATTCAGGAAATGATTTGGCATCTAGGAGCTGTGCCCTTCCAGACCGCCAGCCTTGGTGGCTCAGTCGGATGCTTGTGACTGGTGATCAGGAGGTCAAAGGTTCACTACCTTCTGAATCTGGCAACATTCTTTCGGGGAGATTGATTATGAAATATTTTCTATGTTCATTCTCTCCCTTCCGCTGATTCAAGAAGGGCATTTGTCAGTTTCTGGCGAAAGAATGTGCACAAGTACTAGTATACCAGTTAGATGACTAAGCCTGCCCAGAAAAAGTGTGTTTAGTTAAACTGACTGACTCAACATGACCTTAGTAGGGCCATTAAACTCAAAACAAACCAATCAAGATAAGAGAAGTAGCTGAAAAATCTGTAAACTCCAAACCAACCAACCCCCTCCAGACCCCACATTGTCACGTACTTTTACAAAATGTTGCCTTTCATAGAGTCCCTGACCAGTGATCACAACATAGCCATTCGGCGAATTTCTTGTTTAAAATGTCTGTTGGTTATACTATCAACTTAACTTTACAAAAGCATTTCCCTGCAACATGTCTCTTTTTATTTCCTTTCAGAGACAGTCTAGTGCCTTAACTAGTGCTAATAGTGCAGATTCAGAATCTAGGATAGCAGAATTATCAGAGGAAGTACAGAAACTAAAGGAAGAAAAGACAACTCTACAAGAAAGAGTGAAAAAATCGAATGAAGAAAATATGAACTTAATTGACAAAGTCAGGGTAAGTTCTAATATAATTATGCATTATAATTTGAAAGCCAAAAAAAATGTATAGTGATTAATAATGCTATCTAAATATTGTTGTTTTTATATCCCGCCACTATACCTCGCCACACAATAGTGGCAGGATATTATAGTTCCGCGGACGTCCGTGTGTCCGTCCATCAGTCGGAGGTACATACGCCAGGTACATTGGGAGGTTAGCGTTTGTATTGGTGTCTGGTTTATTCCCTCATTGTGGGGTTAAAAATTGTTGGGTTGACAAATAGATAAAAATGGTAGTTGTGGGGTTAAAGAAGATCAAAGAAAGATCAAAGGAATAACCTCATAACGTACCTCTCGTAAGAACGTCTGTTTGTCTGTCTGTCCGCCCATCAGTCAGTCGTACATCCGTCCATTGGTATTTAATTTCCGGATGATAACTTGAGTAAACATCAGTGGATTTTCACCAAACTTGGTATGTGCATTAATATTGTGGAACTCTAGTTTGGGATTGCTAATGGGCAAATTTCATCAAATTTTGACTGAATTATCTGCTCAAGACACTCCTATATTTTCGTTTCCGGACGATAACTTGAGTAATGTCAAGGGATTTTAACCAAACTTAGTACATGCATTGATATTAAGGAGATCTGATTTGGGATTGCTAATGGACAAATTTCGTCAATTTTTTACAGAAATTTGCCTGTGACACGATAATGGCGGGGTATTATTGTTAAACGTTTTTATTTTCTAGTTAACATAAAAGCCACAAATTATGTCCCCAACTTTGAAGAAATTGGGAGGGCATATTGCTTTTGGCTTGTCCATCCATCCATCCATTTGTCTGTCCATATGTCACACTTTTGAGACCTCTCATATCTTTGGAACCATATATGCTATGCTAGGATTCTGATATTTCATATATGCATTGCTTTGAAAAAAGAAAAAGCTGACTCATATTTTTTTCTTTCTGTCAAATTCTTCAAGGTTGAATTACACCGCGTTTCAGACTTAGGCATTTTAGCAAATGAAAATCTTGTAAAGAAAATATCTAAGGAACTTCTTGAGTTAGGCTCATGAAATTTTGTAATCAGTTTGGAACCAATGTGTAGATAACCTGATTAAGTTTTAGTGAACTTTTATAAATATTTGATCAATTTATGCTCCCTTTTCAGACTTTCTTCCGCCCATCTGTCCATACATAATGTTTTTAAGACCTCTCATCTCTTTGGATCCATGTATGCTAGGGTTTTGAATTTCATATATGCATTGCGTATGAAAAATTAGCTGACCAGTATTTTTAGCTCACATGAGCACGATGTGCTCAGGGTGAGCTGTTGTGATTAGTCAGTGTCCGTCATTCGTTGTTCATCGTCCGTCATGTGGCTTCAACAATTGCTTTAAAAACCTACTCCTCCTATACCCCTGGGCCAATTGACTTGAAATTTGGTAGGAAGCATCAGGGTGACATATAGATCAAAAATAGCTAAAATCGTTCCAGTCAGAAATTCAAGATGTCCGCCATCTTGAAAAGCTGTTTTTCGCTTCTTCTCCTGACGCGAAAGGCAAATTGACTCGAAACTTGATAGGAAGCATCCGGGTGACTTGTGTATCAAAAATAGCTAAAATCGTTCTGATCGGAAATCCAAGATGGCCACATCTATTTTTCGCTTCTTCTCCGAAACAGAAAGGTACCAATTGACTTGAAACTTGGTAGAAAACATCGGAGTGACTTGTAGATCAAAAATAGCAAACATCATTCCAATCCGAAATCCAAGATGGCCACTATGGCGGGCATCTTGAAAATCTATTTTTCGCTTCTTCTCCTGAACCGAAAGGCTAATTGACTTGACACCTGGTAGGAAGCATCAGGGTGACTTGTAGATCAAAAATAGCTAAAATAGTTCTTATTGGAAATCCAAGATGGCCACCATGGTAGCGATCTTGAAAATCTATTTTTCGCTTCTTCTCCTGAACCGAAAGGCCAATTGACTTGAAACTCATTAGGAAGCATCGGAATGACTTGTAGATCAAAAATAGCTAACATCATTCCAATCGAATTTCGAAGATGGCAGCCATCTTAAAATCTATTTTTTGCTCCTTCTCCTGAACCGAAAGGCCAGTTGACCTGAAACTTGGTAGGAAGCATTGGGGTGACTCCTAGATAAAAAATAAATAAAATAGTTCTTATCGGAAATCCAAGGTGGCCGCCATGGACATCTTGAAAATCTATTTTCACTTCTTCTTCTGAACCGAATGGCCAATTGACTCAAACATGGGTAAGATGCTTTTGGGCGACTTGTAGGTAAAAAAAGCTAAAATTGGTCTGATTGGAATTCCAAGATGGCCATTATGGTGGCCATCTTGAAAATCTATTTTTTGCTTCTTCTCTTTAATCGAGAAGCCAATTGACTCGAAACTTGGTAGGAAGCATAGGGGTGACTGGTAGATCAAAAATAGCTAAAATCATTCCGATCGGGAAACTAAGATGGCTGCCATGGTGTCCATCTTGAAAATCTATTTATCGCTTCTTCTTCTGAACCGAAAGGCCAATTGACTTGAAACATGGTAAGAATCACTGAGGTGACTTGTCGATAAAAAATAGCTCAAATCGTTCCGATCAGAAATACAAGATGGCCGCCTTAGTTGCCATCTTGAAAATCTATTTTGAACTTCTTCTCCTGAATAGAAAGGCCCATTGACTAGAAATTTGATAGGAAGTATCGGGTTACTTGTAGATCAAAAATAGCTAAAATCATTCTGATCGGAAATCCAAGATGATTGCCCTAGTAGTCATGTTGAAAATCTGTTTTGAACTTTTCTCCTGAACCAAAAGGGCAATTGACTCAAACTTCATTGGAAGTATTGAGGTGACTTGTAGATCAAAAGTAGTTAAAATCATTCTGTTTTTTTTTTTTCTGTCTGATTCTTCATGGTGGAGAGACTCCCTTTTCAGGCATTTTAGCAAATGAAACTATTAAAGGCAAAATCTCTAAGGAACCCCTTGAGTTAGGCTCATGAAATTTTGCTAGCAGTTTGGAACTGATGTGTAGATGACCTGACTAAATTCTGGTGAACTTTCATAAGTGTTTTATCAAATTATGCCCCTTTTTCAGACTTAGGTATTTTAACATAAGAAAATCTTGTAAGCAAAATATCTCAAGAACACCTAGAGCAGGCAATCAGGGATCATTGCATAGATGACTTTATTAACGTTTGGTGAAATTTTACAAATATTTGTCCAAATTATGCCCCTTTTCAGACTTAAACAATTTAGCGCTTTTGTGACATTTTGTCAAGTTATTTACAAACACATTTCTAGTTTATAATACATTTGAAGTTATGTTCTCTAAATAATTTCATATTACATGCTCTTTAACAGTATTTCATTTTGAAACAGTTTACCTGGCAAAGTCCTCCATTTTCCATTTCAATAGATAAAAGCCAGTATAAGATTATATGAAATGAAAATTTGCAGTAGTTTTTGATTGCTTTTTTCTTTGTTTGTGGCTACTCAAATTTAATTACTGATGTGAAGAAAGTTCTATTTATCTACATTTTTTTTTTTTTTTTTTTTTTTTTTTGCCTATTCATTTTGTCTTTGGGTGGGACGTGTCTAGGTGGCAGAGTGTTTACCAATCCCATCTTAGATAATGAGATCTAAGATCTGAAATCTACTGGGCCCAGTTGTTCAAAGCTAACGACGTCGTTAGTTAAAATTTACATCGAGTGATACGCAAATATGCTGAAATTTTTTGCTGAAAAAATGTGAGTAGCTTTTGCAGTGCAAAAGCTACTCACATTTTTTCAGCAAAAAATATCAGAATATTGTATATTGAATCCGCTAAAACAGTTAACGAAATGACCCTTAACGAGCTCGTTAAGCTAACGACGCTTTGAACAACTGGACCCTGGATGCAGAATTCAGCTCATGACTACAATGCTTCATGGTCAGAGCTTTTCATAATTGCCCTGCCATTGTCTCATTATGTCAGAAATAATGTTGAAAGGGACATAACACACCAAACCATCATCATCATTTTTGTCTTCAGTTGAACATCTTAGAAGTTGATGTTTTCAGACTATTGTTATATAACAGGGTGTTCAATTGTTTTAAACAACATGTTTACTATGTTTCCGTAAATAGCTTTATTTACTATGTTTCCAAAAATAACTTTCTGGAATGTTCAACATGTTTACAATAACATGATGTTTACAGCCTTGATTCTGGACTGAGTTATTTTTGGCATGTCATGGAAGATTTAGAAGTTTCCTGAAGGAACCTAGAAAATAAGAGATGCTTGTAGTAAATTCTTTTTCTAGAACGTTCTCTGATATTATATAAGGAGAGAAGAATTTCATCTGGGCATCTTTGTATACTTTCACTGGAAATTATTCTATACTGGATTACTTTAATATTTTATTCATTCTGGACTTAAATTCTGAATTCAGGAACATTAAATTGTGGGATCAGAAACTGATATTCAAAGGATTTGTTTTATAAATTCTCATGGATTATTTCAGAGGGACTTTGTGACATAAACTTGAAAGGTACTGTTTACTTACATTATTTTGTTTTGAATCTTGTCTTATTTTTTTGTGAATAAATATTGTTAATAACTTAAAGCTTGTTGCTGGTTTCACTTTCATTTCTTTCTCGTTACGCCTGGCTCGTAACAGAAATTGGGGGCTCGTCCGGGATCGAACATTTTCTTGAGCTTAAACAAGTTTGAGCTTTTTAAAGAAAACAAATATTGATTTAAAAAAAAAAAAAAAAAAAAAAAAAAAAAAATATTTGTTTGCTATAAAACAAGTACTGACTTTTAAAAAATCTCAGTAAATATAAAAATATTTGTTTTATAAAAAAGCAAGTATTGACTTTTGAAAAATATCAACAAATAAACTCTGATTGATAAATTTACTTGATAAAACCAGCAAAAAGCAATCATGTCGTTCGACCTTCAAGCTTTTAATGCTGCGCCTTCGCAGGAGCTGTTAAATGTGGCCAAAAAGTCAGATTTGTTGGATATTGCTGCTCACTATGAACTGACTACCGTCAACAAGTTCATGTTAAAACAGGAAATAAAAAATATTTTGGTCCAATTTTTGGTTGATAAGGAAATTCTTGATTCTTCTGCTTTGTCTCTTGTTCTGGTAACTCAGACAGGATTGCAAATGCGTGAGCTTGAAATTCAACGGCAAATTGAGTTTGAAAAATTAAGATTAGAACAAGAAAGACAAATGCAGAAAGAAAGGCTGGAAATGGAAGAGAGGGAGAGAGAAAAAGAAAGACAAATTCAGATAGAAAGGGAAAAATTAAAATTTGATGCAGAATTAAGAATGAAAGAATTAGAAATACAAAACATGACGGTAAAACGGCAACCTTTAGACTCTGGCACTCATTTTGACATTACCAAACACATCAGATTAGTTTCCCCTTTTCAAGAAAAAGAGGTTGACAAATATTTTCTTCATTTTGAAAAAGTAGCAGAAAATTTAAAATGGCCAAAGGAGCATTGGACCTTGCTTTTGCAAAGCGTCATAATTGGGAAGGCTCGAGAAATTTATACTCAGCTGACTGTCGAGCAGAGCTCCAGTTATGATACCAGGCCTCCTAGCAAAACCTGTAAAACCTATAATAACCTATAATTTTGTGCCAAACCTATAAAACCTTTATTTTGTTCATAAAACCTATAAAAAGCCTGTATTTTCATGAAAAAAACCTATATTTTTCACTTTTTGAACCTTCTTGCGACTCAACCCTAACTTTTCTTCAAAATGCACTACTATTTTTTACTTTTTAGTCCCATAAAAAGTGATGAAAACTGTCAAGAAATTGTAATTTTTTTTCTCGCTCGCTTCGCTCGCTCGGACTTTGTAAAATTCAGATCAACTTTATCTGAGTAATTGTCGCACAAAAATTCATCAAATATTTTTTCTTCAGTTTTAAATCTTTATGTAAGTTTGGAAGACTCTTTTTTTAACCTGTATTTTTATTGAAAAACCTGTAAATAACCTATATTTTGAGTAAGAAGAACCTATATAAAAACCTATATTTTCAAAGTGGGCCACTAGGAGGCCTGTGATACTGTAAAGGAATTAATTCTTAAGGCTTATGAGTTGGTCCCTGAGGCTTACAGGCAAAAATTTAGGAACTGTAAGAAAGAAAATGAGCAGACCCATGTTGAATTTGCTAGAACTAAAGAACAGTTATTTGACAGGTGGTGTTCTTCGAAAAAAATTGGCTCTGATCATGAAAAACTTAGGCAGCTCATGCTTGTAGAAGAGTTCAAAAGGTGCATAAATTCAGACATTAAGTCCTTTTTAGATGAGAAACAGGTTGAAACTTTGGAAGCTGCAGCTAGACTTGCAGACGATTATGCTTTAACGCATAAGGTTTCCTTTATTAATAAGTCTAATCCCTCTAGAAGACCATTTTTCCCACAGTCAGGATCCAAACATAGTCCCAGTAATCCATCTGGCAATTATAGCCAAACATTTACTCCTAAACCCAAATCTTCTGGTGAAAACAAGGATCAAAATCCCTTATCTCAACCAGTTTGCAATTATTGCAAAAGGACAGGTCATATTATATCTGAATGTTTACATTTGAAAAGAAAGAAAGAAAAACAAGAGGGGCTTAAACCTACTGGCCTTACCTCTTTACGGTCAAAACCACAGTCATGTGTTAAGGAGGAAGATCCTATCCAGACCGAAAGGCCTGAGACTGATTCTGTTATGGAGATTTATGAACCATTCTTATCAGATGGTTTTGTGTCACTAAATAGTGACTATGCCCAGTCTACCCCAATTAAAATCTTACGAGATACTGGAGCTTCTCAATCCCTTATTTTAGCAGATACACTGCCTTTTTCTGAGAAGACTTCTTCTGGGACAAGTGTCCTTATTCAGGGTGTAGAGTGTGGATTTGTTAATGTTCCTCTTCATAACATTTATTTATCCTCAGACTTGGTAACTGGTTTAGTGGCTGTTGGTATTCGACCTTCTTTACCTTTTAAAGGTGTTCACTTACTGTTAGGCAATGACTTAGCAGGAGATAAGGTTGTGGTAAACCCACTTTTGACTAACATACCTTGTATTGATCAGCCACCTGATCCCATTGAGCAGGAAATCCCTGATCTTTACCCATCTTGTGCCGTTACTAGGGCCATGGCTAAGAAAGCAAAACAGAATGATGGGGACATTGATTTAACTGATACCTTTTTGGGTCAGTCTTTTAAACATGAGATTACAAATTCTTTTTCACCCAGCCTGTCTGGCAAGCAGACAGACTTAAGTGACAAGTCAGAGTCCAGTCATTACTCTGCAATATTAAATGACCAAGGTCAAGGTCATGACTTGGTATCAAGGTCACAACTTTGTAAGGAACAGCATAATGATCCTGAAGTTTTGCCTTTATTTGAAAGGGCTTTTGATGAGAAAGAAATAGATCAAGTCCCAGTCTGCTTTTATGTCAAAAATGGCATTTTAATGAGAAAATGGCGCCCTCCTGATGTCTCAGCAGAAGACGAGTGGACTGTTAACCACCAAATAGTGGTTCCAAGGGTTTATCGCCCTGAAATTTTGAACTTGGCCCATGACACTCCCATGTCAGGTCATTTAGGTATAAATAAGACCTATCATAAAATTCTTAACCATTTTTACTGGCCAGGGTTAAAATCTGACGTTTCTCGATTTTGTAAATCTTGCCATACTTGTCAGATGGTAGGAAAACCCAACCAGACAATACCAAAAGCTCATTTACAGCCCATACCTGCTTTTGATGAACCTTTTAGCAGAATAATTATTGACTGTGTTGGTCCCTTGCCCAAAACAAAGTCAGGTAATGAATATCTTCTCACTGTAATGTGTGCTTCTACACGTTTCCCAGAAGCCATTCCACTTAGGAATATTAAAACTAAGAACATTGTTAAGGCTTTGGTAAAGTTTTTTACATTTGTAGGTCTCCCAAAGTCTGTTCAGTCAGATCAGGGCTCTAATTTTATGTCTGGAATTTTTCAACAGGTCATGCATGAGTTGGGCATTACTCAATATAAATCGTCACCTTATCATCCTGAAAGTCAAGGTGCCCTTGAAAGATTTCATCAGACACTGAAAAATATGATCAGATCATACTGCTTTGATACTGAAAAAGATTGGGATGAGGGCATCCATTTGTTGTTGTTTGCCGTTAGAGAATCTGTTCAGGAATCTCTTGGTTTCAGCCCATTTGAGCTGGTATTTGGCCACACTGTGCGTGGACCTTTGAAACTTTTGAAAGAGAAATTTCTCTCAAATGATGACAGTTCTCTGAACTTACTTCAGTATGTATCAGATTTTAAAGACAGACTGTCTAGAGCTTGTGAGGCTGCTCGGACCAATCTTAAGTCAGCACAAAGGAAAATGAAACGTTGGTATGATGAAAATGCAAAAGAAAGAAAATTCATGCCTGGAGACAGGGTACTTGCTCTTTTGCCTATTCCTGGCAAACCATTGCAAGCCAGGTATTACGGCCCTTACACTGTAGATAAACAGATTAGTGATGTTAATTACATTGTTAACACTCCTGGGAGACGCAAACAAAAAACAGTTATGTCATGTTAACATGCTTAAACAATACATAGATAGGGATAGCTCTTCTGTTACACCAATTAGTGTTGTTAGTTCAGTCCCTCAGGAACAAAGTGAAATGAACTCTGAAGACATGAAATTCACCAAATCTGATCCTGCTTCATCAAAACTTCAGAATTCTGACATTCTAAAGGATCTCGACCAGAAACTTTCACACCTAGATCCAGTCCAAAGAAAGGAACTGAAACATTTAATTCATCAATATGAACACTTATTTCCGGATATTCCTACAAGGACTGACAAAATTTATCATGATGTGAATGTTGAGGACTCACAACCTGTCAAACAACATCCATATAGAATGAACCCAACAAAACAAAAAAACCTTAAGGAGGAAATTCAGTATTTGCTGGACAATGATTTCATGAACCAAGTCAAAGTGAATGGAGTTCACCTTGCATTCTTGTGCCAAAACCTGATGGAACATATCGGATGTGCACCGATTACAGGAAGGTCAATAATTTGAGTAAAACAGATACTTTTCCCATCCCAAGAATGGATGATTTTATTGACAAAATTGGAAATTCAAAATATATAACTAAATTTGATCTTCTGAAAGGATTTTGGCAAATCCCTCTCACAGAAAGAGCTAAAGAGATCTCAGCATTTGTTACTCCTGATGGATTATATCGCTATAAAGTAATGCCTTTCGGAATGAAAAACTCTCCAGCAACATTTCAACGCTTAATCAACACCATAATAGCTGGAATCGAGCATTGCGATGCTTACATCGATGACGCCATCATACACAATGATGAATGGGATCACCATCTTGGAACTATCAAAGTATTCTTTGATAAACTAAGTGAAGCAAAATTGACAATAAACCTTGCTAAAAGTGAATTCTGTCATGCAACTTTAACATTTCTAGGACATGTTGTGGGTCATGGTCAGGTTAAACCTATAGAGGCTAAAGTTGAAGCTATTTCAAATTTTCCGGTGCCCACATGCAAAAGACAACTGATGAGGTTTCTTGGTATGGCCGGTTATTACAGAAAATTCTGTAATAATTTTTCTGTCATTGCTGAGCCACTGACTAATTTACTTAGTAAAAGAATGAGGTTTAAGTGGACCAGTGATTGTCAGAATGCCTTTGATAAACTGAAAGCCATACTGAGAAGTGAGCCGGTTCTCTTGGCACCGAATTTTAATAAAGAATTCAAGTTAGCAGTAGATGCGAGTGATGTTGGTGCAGGTGGTGTATTACTGCAAGAGGATGACAATGGTGTGGATCATCCAGTTTGTTACTTTTCGAAAAAGTTTAACAAACATCAAAAGAATTATTCTACAGTAGAGAAAGAATGTTTGTCTCTCATTCTTGCTCTTCAACATTTTGAAGTTTATCTGACTTATTCGTCCTCACCTATTGTTGTTTTCAGTGATCACAATCCACTGACTTTCATCCATAAGATGAAAAACAAGAATCAGAGGTTGCTCAGATGGAGCCTGTTGTTACAGGAATACAATCTTGACATCAGGCATATCAGGGGAAAAGATAATATTATTCCTGATGCCTTGTCCAGAGCATGATGTCTTGATCTGTGGTTTCCTGTAACTTGCTATATATAAGATAATAATTGCCTTTATCAGTATTTTATTTTATGATAATTTTATGGCAAAAGAAAGCTTTATTACATAAATCTTTCTTTTCCCTGAAGAGGGGAAGTGTTATATAACAGGGTGTTCAATTGTTTTAAACAACATGTTTACTATGTTTCCATAAATAGCTTTATTTACTATGTTTCCAAAAATAACTTTCTGGAATGTTCAACATGTTTACAATAACATGATGTTTACAGCCTTGATTCTGGACTGAGTTATTTTTGGCATGTCATGGAAGATTTAGAAGTTTCCTGAAGGAACCTAGAAAATAAGAGATGCTTGTAGTAAATTCTTTTTCTAGAACGTTCTCTGATATTATATAAGGAGAGAAGAATTTCATCTGGGCATCTTTGTATACTTTCACTGGAAATTATTCTATACTGGATTACTTTAATATTTTATTCATTCTGGACTTAAATTCTGAATTCAGGAACATTAAATTGTGGGATCAGAAACTGATATTCAAAGGATTTGTTTTATAAATTCTCATGGATTATTTCAGAGGGACTTTGTGACATAAACTTGAAAGGTACTGTTTACTTACATTATTTTGTTTTGAATCTTGTCTTATTTTTTTGTGAATAAATATTGTTAATAACTTAAAGCTTGTTGCTGGTTTCACTTTCATTTCTTTCTCGTTACGCCTGGCTCGTAACACTATATTTAACCATCACCCAAACAGAGGGATAAAGAAATGGAAAGCTAGAATGGGAAAAGGTCCCACACAGCTTGCAACAGGTTCTTGCCCTACCTTTCTTCCATATGGTATGATGCACTGTCATACTGCACCCTACAGTGGCAAGTTGCCCCAATCCAACCAACCACTGGGAATATGTAGATAACATGACCCATCTGCTTTAGTTATACAACATCATGTGCAAACCTGTTACTATGGTTTCATAACTTTAAAAGTTTGCTTTTCATTATAGGAATGAATTCCTTTTTTTGTTATTTTATGGAAATGTAAACACCAGCAAATCACACACAAACTGAATCAAGCTCAGGGCTTCATGTTAAGTTTGTGAGTAATTTGTTATGTTTACACATCAATAAAATTCACAATTTTTTTTTTTTTTTTTTATAACTCCAATTAGGTCATATTTACATTGAAAATGTGATTAAATTTTAGAATTTTACTCAGAGAAAATAGTTCCAAGATTCTGGCTCAATGGATTCATCAAAGTATAAATTCTATTTTGAATTTGCTCTTGACCAGTCAAATTATGCTAAATTAGTGTAATCCTGTTGAGTTGGAAGTATTCTATTTTGAATTAAATGTTCTTTTACTATCTGTCACCCAGAAACAGGAAGAAGAAAAGAAGAAGTCTGATCAGGATAAATTGTCATTACAAGATGAATTAGAAACTCTGAAGAAAGAGCAGGAAGATCTATTAGTTTTATTAGCAGACCAGGACACGAAGATAGACAAATTTAAGGCCAGATTGAAAGAACTTGGGCAAGAGGTAGGTTACACTTTGATATTAAAAAGGCAGCTGTTGGTCACAAGGTCACAGGGACAAGTATAAGACCCTTTTTAGTTCGCCTGTACGAAGTACAAGGAGAGCTATTGTAGTCACCCCGGTCGTTTGCGTTTGCGTTTGCGTTCCCGTTCCCGTCACACTGTGTTAAAGTTTTTCAAATGCTTATATCTCAACAGTCACTCCTCACAGAGGCATCAAATTTGGAACTTAGGTACCTTGGAGGGTCTTCTGAGATTCCAAGAGAATAAACCCCTGGGTTCATGCCCCTGGGTGGGGCTAGGGGTCAGAATCTAGGACACCTTTGTAATACTGTGTTAAAGTTTTTCAAATTCTTATATCTTGACTTTCACTCTTCATAGAGCATTCATATTTAGAATTTGGGTACCTGGAGGAGTCTTCTGAGATTCCAAAAGAACATACCCCTGGGTTCATACCTCAGGGTGGGCCTTGGAGTGGGGCTAGGGGTCAAAATCTAGGACACATTTGTAAAATCTTATATGCCTACAGGTTATAGACACAACTGGTTATACATCAGCTAACTATGTGACATCGGTTTAAGTGTAAGAGAGTGAAGGTCATGGTGACCTACATTTTATGGTCCAGGTCACCTAGATTTCACGGTCCAGTGATTTTGCCTTATATCTTGAATACTATTTGTTGGATAAATGTCACACCTGGGATATTACTTCCATGTGACCCAATGAATGACCACTTACTATATCTAGGTCATTGTGACCTATATTTCATGGTTCAGTGATTTTGCCTTATATCTTGAATACTATTTGTTGGATAAATGTCATACTTGGGATATTACTTCCATGTGACCCATTGAATGACCACTTACTATATCTAGGTCATGGTGACCTATATTTCATGGTTCAGTGATTTTGCCTTATATCTTGAATACTATTTGTTGGATAAATGTCACACCTGGGATATAAGTTCCTTGTGACCCGATTATTGACGTCAAAAGATATCTCTGTTGGTGTGACCTATATTTCATGGTTCAGTGATTTTGCCTTATATCTTGAATACTATTTGTTGGATAAATGTCACACCTGGGATATTACTTCCATGTGACCCAATGAATGACCACTTACTATATCTAGGTCATTGTGACCTATATTTCATGGTTCAGTGATTTTGCCTTATATCTTGAATACTATTTGTTGGATAAATGTCACACCTGGGATATTAGTTCCTTGTGACCCGATTATTGACGTCAAAATATATCTCTGTTGGTGTGGCCTATATTTCATGGTTCAGTGATTTTGCCTTATATCTTGAATACTATTTGTTGGATAAATGTCACACCTGGGATATTACTTCCATGTGACCCAATGAATGACCACTTACTATATCTAGGTCATTGTGACCTATATTTCATGGTTCAGTGATTTTGCCTTATATCTTGAATACTATTTGTTGGATAAATGTCACACCTGGGATATTAGTTCCTTGTGACCCGATTATTGACGTCAAAATATATCTCTGTTGGTGTGACCTATATTTCATGGTTCAGTGATTTTGCCTTATATCTTGAATACTATTTGTTGGATAAATGTCACACTTGGGATATTAGTTCCATGTGACTCAATGAATGACCACTTACTATATCTAGGTCATTGTGATCTATATTTCATGCTTCAGTGATTTTGCCTTTTATTTTTATTACTATTTCATGGAGAATTGTCATACCTGGATTATTATATCTATGTGACAAAATGATTTACATACAAATACATCTAGGTCAGTTTGACCTATATTATATGGCTTAATGATAAAAATGTTACAATATAAAATGTACCCAGCAGGCGAGCTACGCTGTCCTACGACAGCTCTTGTTAAAGTCTGTAGTGGCCTAGTGTATACATTAGGCCATTGACTTAATTGTTATATTGTACTTTGACCAAAATCTCTCCCATATGACAGGCCGGCCTCGATGGCTCAGTCAGATACAGGTCAGACTGGTGATCAAGAGGTTGTGGGTTCAAACCCACCTGGTCAAGCAACATTCTTTCATGGATATTGATCATGAAATATTTTTTACGGTCATTCTTTCCCTTCGCTGATTGAAAATGGGCAGTTGCAGTTTCTTGCAAAAGAATGTGCACAAATACTGGTCAACTGCTTAGAGGAGTAAGTCTGTCCAGTAAAAAGTGTGGTTAGGTAAACTGACCGGCTCGACATGACCCTAATGGGTTGAATGGGTTGTAAATTCTCAACTCAATCCGTCAATTTTATATGAAAGAGTGCATCTTAATGTGGCTTTATCCTTTTCTTTTCAGTTTTGTCAAAACAATGTTTTTTTTAATTTTGCTTGCTAGTAGCTCTTATTTCCTGTCTTCCCTTAAAGTGTTATGGTGCTGTAGCTTTTAAGGCCAAAAAGAAAGAGGATTTTGTATTGTTTTCATCTACAAAACGGGGGCTTAATACATGTGAGAACAGCAAAGGCACAGTCTAATCAGGGTGTTGACAATTACTGGCAAACAGAACAGGCTCATCAGACAGCACAGATGTGCTGACTAATGTAGCCCTTCACAGTATTTTAACCCTTCTCTTGCTGAGCATGACATGCGCTGTTTTAGCAAACAGTGTAGGTCCAGATCAGTTGGCTTCTGAAGAAGCCAACTGATCTGGATCTGCACTGTTTGTCATTAAATATGTGAATTTCTATCAAAAACCTGGATCAAGTAATCTGATTGGCTGGAAATTAGAAGTTCATCTTAATTTATTCAGCATGACAAGGGTTAAGTCCTCTTTTTGCCAATTGAAGTTTATATAATAAGCAACATGGAGGATTTGTTTAGGAGGAGTATCTGGGGATAATTCTGGGATGACTTTCTCCAGTTCTCCATAAAAACATGTTGCTGGTACTCATAAGAAGCACCATAGTGAGGCCCACAAGGTTTTTTTTTATGGAGAAATTACTGAGGCGCTTCTAAGGAGTACCCACAACATATATTTTTATAGAGAAATAAGAAAAAAAATTTCAGAATTATCATCAAAACAAGTCCTATGTATGTAGGAAAAAGACCCTTATGCGGTATATAGATAACATAGGCTTAAATGCCTGCCCAGTAAACGTGAGGTTAGGTAAACTGACCACGCTCGACATGACCCTATTGGGTTGACTGGGCCGTAAAACCTCAACACAAACAAATAAACATAGGCTTAAATCAGTCAGGGCATTTGCACATTCTGATGATAGCCTGTTTTCCCCACTTACAGAATTTGTCACTGGATACAGTAGCATATATAACAGAAAAGATCCTGATCAGACTGTGCAGATGTGCAGCTGATCTGGACCTTTACTGTTTATGTGTATGGCATATGGCTTTTTCCTGTCTTGCATCTCATATGCTGAAGTAGTAACTATAGTGTATAATGCCCTTTATTTATTAGCTTTGCTCCAGGTCAGCTTATGCCATGGCCTGTTGTCCGTTGTCCGTCTCTCGTCTGTCCGTCATTAGCTTTTCACATTTTCGACAGCTCCTCCGGAACCATGTTAGATTGAGCTGAAACTTAGTGGGAGGCATTGTAGCAACATGGAGATTCAGAATGGTGGCCATCTTGAAATTCCTCAAACGACATCTCCTCCCAAACCTTAAGTCTGATTGAGCGGAAACTTAATGGGAGGCATCTCAGTGACGTAGATATTCAAAACCACTAAAATCATTCCGTTCTGGTATCCAAGATGGTCACCACAGTGGCCATCTTGAAATTCTTTAAACAACATCTCCTCCAAACCAATAAGATTGAGCCGAAACTTGATGGGAGACATCGGTGTGACATAGAGATTCAGAATTGCTAAAATTGTTCCATTCCAATATCCAAGAGGCCATCTTGAAATTCTTCAAACAACATCTCCTCCCAAACCTTAAGTTCGATTGAGCAAAAACTTGATGGGAGGCGTTGGAGCGCCACAGAGATTCGGAATTGCTGAAGTCGTTTCATTCCAATATCCAAGATGGCTGCTATGGCGGCCATATTGAAATTCTTCAAATTACATCTCCTCCCAAACCGTAAGTCGGATTGAGCCAAAACTTAATGTGAAGCATCGGAGTGACGTAGAGATTCAGAATTGCTAAATTCATTCCGTTTGGCTGTCCAAGCTGGCCGCCTGGGTGGCCATCTTGAAACCACATCTGCTCCTGAACCCTAAGTTGGATTGAGCCCAAACTTGGTGAGAGGCATTAGGTCCATTGCTAAAATCATTCTGTTCCATTATCCAAGATGGCCGCCATGTTGGCCATCTTGAAAATCTTCAAACGATATCTCCTCCCAAAGCGTAAGTCGGATTGAGCTGAAACTTGATGGGAGGCATCTGAGCTACATAGAGATTCAGAATTGCTAAAAGTGTTCTGGTCTGATATCCAAGATGGCCGCCACGGTGGCCATTTTGAAAACCTTCAAACCATGTCTGCTCCCAAAGGGTAAGTCCGATTGAGCGCAAATATGGAGGGAGGCATTTAGGTGACATGGAGATTAGAAATGCTAAATTTGTTTCATTCCAATATCCAAGATGGCCGCTTTGATAGCCAGCTTGAAAATCTTGAATCGACATCTGCTACGGAACAGTAAGTCGGATTAAGCAGAAACTTGGTGGGAGACATAAAGAGTCAGAACTGCTAAATTCATTCCATTCTAACATTCAAGATGGCAGCCATGGGGGCCATCTTGAAATTCTTCAAATGACATCTTCCAAACTGTAATGCAGATTGAGCACAAACTTGATGGGAGGCATAGGAGTGACATAGCGATTCAAATTGCTAAAATCTTTCTGTTCCAATAGATAAGATGGCCCAAGGTGGCCATCTTGAAAATCTTCAAACCTCATCTGCTCCCGAATGGTAAGTCAGATTGAGCCAAAACTTGGTGGGAGGCATTGGGGCGACATGGAGATTCAGAATTGCTAAAACCATTTTGTTATGATATCCTCAATGGCCGCCACAGCAGCCATCTTGAAGATCTTCAATTCTTAGCTCACTTGGAGCTTTGCTTCAGGCTAGCTTATGCTGTGGTCTGTTGACCATGGTCTATCCCTCATTCATGTCCGTCAGTAACTTTTCACATTTTCTACATCTCCATCAGAATGGTATCCGTGATGACTGGCATGGTGACCATCTTCAGAGTCTTCAGTTGTTATCTGCTCCCGAACTGTATGTCAGATGGAGCAGAAATTTGTTGGAAGGCATCGGGGCAGCATAGAGATTTAGAATTGCTAAAATGGTTCCGTTCTGATATCCAAGATGGCCACCATGGCAGCCATCTTGGCCATCTTGAAAATCTTCAAATCACATCTGCTCCCAAATGGTAAATCTGATTGAGCTTAAACTTGATGGGAGGCATTGGGGTGTTATGGAAATTTAGAATTGCTAAAATCCTTCTGTTCCAATATCTAAGATGGCCGCCATGGCTGCCATCATGAAATTCTTTAAACCACATCTCCCAAACAGGAAGTCAGATTGAGCTGAAACTTGATGGGAAGCATTGGGGTGACATGGAGATTCGGAATTGCTAAATCGTTCAATTCCAATATCCAAAATGGCGGCCATGGTGGCAATCTTGAAACTCTTCAAACAAATCAGATTCTAGATTGCTAAAGGCAATCAGATCTGATAGCCAAGATGGCACAGTGTAGCATATCATGATCAGCCTAATCCAGGTGAGCAATTTCTGGGCCACTTGGGCCTCTAGTTTAGTATATGCTGGCAGGGTTTTATCCCATTTTCCTATGAAAATAGTTTTGATTGTATTCAAACACTTGTTTGTGTATGTAAAAATTTGCTGCCTCATGCAGAAGCAAATAATAAAAAAGTATCAACTTCTGTAAATCAGATATTAAACCTTTACCGCTTGCAAAATTTGGAATAGACAGGATTTGGACTCAGTAATTTACATTAAACTGAATTTTCACCAAAAGAGACAGGTAAATGAAATGGCTCGGGTTCAGATTTTGCAGGTTTAACCCATTTACGTAGAGTGGATTCTTCTACCACAACTCTTTGGACCAGTCTATTTCCAATAGCAGGGTGTCTGCTTAATTTTTATTATCATTACTATGTTTTATAGAAATTCCTGTAGTCAATGCAAACAGTGTAGATCCTGATCAGATGCCACATTTCGCGGTGTCTGATCTGGGTCGGCACTGTTTGCTGATTGCCCTTTTGGGAGTTTCTCAACTAAAATGGGTTAACTGTACTCCAGTTCTACTTGCTAATGGTTAAATTCAGAACCTGAAATAATGTAATGTATAAAAGGCTTACCGGTATATAGCTGTAGAGATAAAAGGACTTGATTTTTCTCAAAACCATTTTCAGCTCAAAGAGGTAAACTAGTTTATTCATCCTTAAAGCTTAGTTCCCTGTTTCTTATTCCTGTTTAGCACTTGTTTCTGCCCAAGGCATTTAGTAGAGAAGATTGCAGGAAAATTTTATGCCTTTAGATCCTGTTTTTTTCTGGGCCCAGTTGTTCAAAGCGTCGTTAGCTTAACAAGCTCGTTAAGGGTCATTTCGTTAACTGTTTTAGCGGATTCAGTATACAATATTCTGATATTTTTTGCTGAAAAAATGTGAGTGCTTTACTGCAAAAGCTACTCACATTTTTTCAGCAAACAATTTCAGCATATTTGCGTATCACTCGATGTAAACTTTAACAAATCGTTAACTAACGGCGTCGTTAGCTTTGAACAACTGGGCCCTGATGTTTATTCTTGTTTCTATTGAAGTTTATTCTAGGACAGCTCCAGATAAGGCATTTTTTATCAACCAAAAAATACTGATATTTATCTTGTTTCTCCACAAAAACATACGTTGTGGGAACTCATTAGAAGTGCCTCACCATGGTGCTTCTAATGAGTATCCTTAACATATGTTTTTGTGGAGAAATAACAAAAATATTCTGTGGGTGCCCCCTCTTATCTGGAGCTATGTACAATATGTGTATTGTTTGTCTTGTCATATACTGTTGGCCTTCCACATTCAGTGGGTAATTTGCTTGCTTTTTTTGTATGTGGCTACCTTATTTTGCTTGTGTTTATATTTGGTGGGCGGGAGGTGGGGTGGGGACTGTACATCTATACAGTCTAGTCAGAGTGTTTTCTACATGCTTTATACATTTGTATACAGCATCTAGACACTGACTTTACTGCATGCATGTTTTTTTTTTTTTTTTATTGTTTTGTCATCAGTTATTGGGGTTTTTCATGAGCTCTTCTCATACAAGATACCTTCAGACATTATCAATTGAGCTGCTGCGTCAAAAATTGTACCTTTTGACATGTGGGTCCAGTCCAGTGAAGATTCAGATCAGCTTGCATTTTTGCACAGTCTGATAAGAATCTTACTGGGCGCATTTGGAAAGTAAGGATGCAAAGTTCTTAGCCCATTTATGCCTAGCGTCCCATAAAAGGGACATTGGCAAACAGTGTAGACCCAGATCAGGAGTCGCTTCTTGCGGCATCTGATCAGGGTCTACACTGTTTGCAGTAACATTAGAAAGTTTCAATAATAAAAGTAGAAAGTTTCAATAATAAAAGCAACTATCACGATTTCTGTATAACACCCCTTTCACAATACAATGGACCCTTCCAAAGTTCATGATGGGAGAGTTTATTGAAAATATTCAGGCATAAATGGGTTAATGTGGACAACTAAGGCTCTGATCATGTGTGCAGGCTGGTTTGTCTTTGTTGGCAGCACATCAGAAGGTACATTATCTCATGTTGTGGCTCTGTTGATCTTTAGTTCATGTGTTTAATCCGGTTATAGTCTAAATTTCAAGAGACAGCTCGGCTTCCAAGCCCACTTTCCTGCTCATATAACCTCTCAGTGACTCTGAAACTGTCTGAAACAAAACATGAAATTATGTCTGGCAGATAAGCCCCATTATGTTGATAATTGTCAGCACAAAAGACATAAGCCTGTTAACTCTTGTCATGCTGAATAACTTAAGATGCCACTCCCACTTTTAATTTTCAGCCAGTCAGATTACTGAATCCAAGTTGTTCATACAAATTCAAATATTTAATGACAAACAGTGCAGATCCAGATCAGTTGGCTTCTTCAGAATCAGAAGCCAACTGCTCTGGTGGATCTACACTGTTTGCAAAGGTATATCCAGGTTCAGCTGAACAAGGGTTAAATAAATATGGATGTGTGTAGTAAATAAATTATGGATGTGTGTAGTTACTGATATATATATATATATATATATATATATGACTTTATACTGATAAAAATCATGCTGTCACTATTGTGCCTGTTTTTATACACACATTTATTTAAAAGAAGGGTCAGAAGGTATTTCTCACTTCTCAGATTAAAGTGTTCTACAAAAATGCACCTTTTGATGTGTGTTCAGTGGAGATAGCCTGCATATGCACAATCTGGTCAGTTGCTTTGTGGATCCAAGGCTTTAGCTGGCAGACAGCAATGACTTGCAGAGCTGCAGGCTGATCTGAGTCTTCCTGAGGGCACATAAGTTACATTTTCTCATTATTTCTAAATTGAGAGCAATCCAAGTTTGAAACCGATTCAGATGTCACTGGAAATGCTTGCTGTCTAAAAATGGTCAAAGATAAAAATGGGAAAATAACTGGTCTATATCTTTGCTGCTTTGAATTCCTTCCTGCCAGAAATTCCTTTTTTGTGTCATGTTTTATGATTGTTTAATCACAGTAGATAAAGTGGAGATGTTACGTTTCTCATGGTAAAGACTGACTTATTGGTTTATAGTTTCATTTATACCGTATTTACCCCAAGTATTGGGACTGCTTAACTCCTTACCATACTTGTCCTAAAATTTCAAATAGTCTATTTTATACCTGTTGATGTGCGTAGAATAATACTGGATGAGTGGCAAACAGTGTACACCCTGATCAAACACCACATTCTGTGGCATCTGATCTGGGTCTACACTGTTTGTTCAGGCTTGTCTGTCCCAATACTTAGGGTTATTTTGTTTTTTCTTTTTTCTTGACAAATACATGGGTACTCAGTAGAAGGGTTTCGGCAAGGCATTTCTTATGAGTATCCACATGTTTTCGTGGAGAAATAAGAAAAATATATATCTTGATTAGCACTTGTCTGGAGCTATGCATGTATGTTGTGGCAACTCATTTTCTCGTTGAGATAGTTTTAATGCATATACACCACAACCTCTTTATAACACGATTGCTGGGATCCAAAGTGAAAAAACGTTTTAGCCAAACAACCATGTTGTATCCAAACACAAAATGTCTAGATTATATAGAAAAATGACCATAAATGGTCATTTTTCTATATAATCTATACATTTTAGTCTAGGTACAAAACTTTTGGGATCCACCTTTAAACTATCCCATAGCTGAGTCATCTTATATTGAACAGTCTTATAGGGAGGTCCTAGTGTAATTGTTTTCATCAAGAAAAATAGGAAATCAAATCAGTTACTCACAGATTACACATGAAATGTGAAGTGTCAGGTAGCCAAGGGGTTAGCGTTCCCAAATTTGGAACACAAGATCCTTGGTCAGAATCCTGCTGGAGGCAGAATTCATTCCTATCTACACAAGACCCTGGGTTAGAATCCCGCTGGAGGCAGAATTGATATCGTGTCTGTATTGCGCTTCGTTGCACAGAGCCTTTCATTATCAACCTACCATCGTCTCGATATGACTTAAATAATGTTGAAAGGGACTAATACCAGTACCCGTTATAAGAATGAATAAAATTTCAACATTAAATGAGATATCACATTTGTTATCAGCATTTCAGATGATGGATAGCTTGTATCTTTTTTCTTCATAAAAAATACATGGTACATCATTGTAACTTGAGATATTTTCACAAAATCAGATCATGACATATTGCACAGTGTTTGAAATCCATATTGTAGCAATGTTTTGTCAACACAAACCAAAGTTCTTGTAATTTACAAGTCAGTGATATATCCTCATGCATTTAAAGCAAAAACCTTTTACGTATTTGCCCCATTTTTCTTTTCTTTCTGTCTGGGAGATGGCTTAACCTTTGTCCTGCTGAATAAATTAAGATGCCATGCCTACTTCTAATTTTCAGCCAGTCAGATTACTTGATCCAGGTTGTTGATAAAAATTCACATACTTAATGACAAACAGTGCAGATCCAGATCAGTTGGCTTCTGAAGAAGCCAACTGATCTGGATCTACACTGATTGTAAAGGCAGGGAATATCTGAGGTCAGCAGGACTAGGGTAACATAAATGAAATATTGTTGACAATATTAGCTTTTAGCTGAAAATATTCAGTTTTTTAGATGAAATTTTCTATATATTGAGTAGGCATGTTTTCATAATGACAATAAAAGAAATGCACCAAAGCAATATCATAGCAGCAGGCTTAATACTGAAACTTTAAGAACAAAGAAAAAAGTAAAAGAGTATAGAAAAGGAAGAAAAAACAACACACACACACACACGCACACATATACCAGTCAAGTATCAATGATGAGCGATATTTCAATGTTGATGTTATAGATTATATTATTGATTATATATAATGTTTTTGTTTTTATGTCATTGGTCTTTCACGTAAAAAAAAAAAATGATCCTTAAATTGTTGCTTAATGCTTAATAGAGAAGTAAATAAATAACTAAAAACATTGGTAAAATATGCAGTCCTTCAGAACCATTTTAACATATACTGATCTGGATATATATATATATATATCCAGATCAGTTGGCTTCTGAAGAAGACAATTGTTCTGGATCTGCACTGTTTGTCATTAAATTGTTTGTCATTAAATATGTGAATTTCTATCAAAAACCCGGATCAAGTAATCTGATTGGCTGGAAATGAGAAGTGGGCGTGGTATCTTAATTTATTCAGCAAGGCAAAGGTTAAACAATATTTTAGTCAGAAACTATACATACAAAAATAGTTACAGTAAAACTTCAATGACTTGAACACCAATGGCTCATTTTACCTTGGCTGATTGGAACTCATTTTTGAGTCCCTGGGAAATTCTCTTGATAGCTCAAAAAAACAAATATTGGGGATATTTAGGGAAGTTTTGTTATTTTATCATGAAATGTATGTTGTGTGTACTCATTAGACATCCCTAAATTATCCCCATTTGCCTCCTGACTGTGTGCTATGATTAACCCCTCAGTGACTCGAACTACCCATGTCTAGAACAAATTTCCATGGTCCCAAAGATGTTCAAGCCATTGAAGTTTGACTGTAATAGGAATAACCAATTTATTAATTCTTAAAGTGCCAGTCACAGTAGCAGTATATAACATTTACAATGCCAACAGATGATCCTCATGAAATGTCAAAACTTATTTTCTCAGAAAAAAATTAACTCTTAAAGCGCCAAGAAAAACTGCACCTGAAAATGTCATCTGTTTATGTTGTCTGCTGAATATTCTTGCAAACTTTTCAAACCTATTTTTGCATACAGGCAAACAGTGTGGACCCAGATCAGACTGCTCCTAAAGGAGCAGTCTGATCAGGGTCCACACTGTTTGCAAAATGACTTTAAAAATCACAAGCAGATAACAAAGCAGATGACAATAGTTGTGATTAGCGCTTTGAGGGTTAAGTTGGTCTGCAACAGTTTCAAATGATGCCTTAAGGCTTAACAGTACAATGGGTACAATGAAAGGATACAGAAATAAGACAAAAAGACTTGTCTTTTTTCCAGGACTTGTTTTAGAGATTTTAACTTCATAATACATTAACCTATAGATAATGTGCTATTCTCTTCTGTTTTCACAACTTCCACAGAAAAAACGACCTTTCAGTCGTTAATTAAAGTCTTAAACCAGAAGGTCCCTTAGGCAGTTACCTGTGTGATGAAACTCTTCCCGCTCAATTGATCACGTGTCAGTTTCTTCTCTGTGGACAAAGAAATTCAACAAGGATTATTTACCTGTGATAGAAATTTGGATTATTTCTTTCCTCACGGATGAATTTCTGTATCCTTGTGTTTCTTTTGTTTATTTATCACTCCTTTCACTTTCTATGTTATAATTTAAAATTTTCAATTTTCGATTTCACATATTTTTTGACTGGTCTTTTTTCGACATGCGTTTTCGCGACTCTCGCTATTCGGCACAACGCTCGTGCGCGATCGGTTCGATAGTCGTGTTTATATATGCAGAATATTTTTGTTTTTTTCGTTCCAGGTTATTCAGCATTTACGATATGTTTTTCCTGGACTTTTATTTGCAGAGATCTTCAGTTGGCTAAAGATTCTCATGGTGGAGAAGCTGATTGTAAAGAACTTGTCAACCCTTGATGGATTATAAGACAATTCTTTACTGATGGGAGCCCCACCCCATATGGCTATACTGCCGGGGTGACCCATCAAGGTGGCATCTTTGGGTACTTAGTATCCCATAAAGTCTAAGTCCACCAGTCACCAGTCACCGGTCATCCAGTCACCAGTCACCAGTCAACCAGGCACCAGTCAATCAGCTTCACCAGTCACCAGTCAACCAGGTGCCAGTCAACCAGGCACCAGTCACCAGTCACCGGTCAACCAGGCACCAGTCAACTAGTCTCCAGTCAATAAATTAATTATTTTCTGGAAAGACTTAGTTTTTTGACATATTTCACCAGACAAAATAGTCACGTATACTAACTTCCGGTCATTATGTCTAATTATTAAAAAATTTCACCGGGCAAAGTATCAGTAATATTTCTGATACTTATACCCGGTCATATTATTATATTATTTCTGCCGGCCTCGGTGGCTCAGTTGGATGCGCCGTCCGACTGGAGACCAGGAGGTCGCGGGTTCAACCCCCGCCGAGGTCGGCAACATTCTTTCGTGGAAATTGATCATGAAATATTTTCTACGGTCATTCTCTCCCTTCCGCTGATTCAAGAAGGACAGTTGTCAGTTTCTGGCGAAAGAATGTGCACAATACTGGTGAACCGCTTAGAGGAATAAGCCTGCCCAGTAAACGTGTGGTTAGGTAAACTGACCGCGCTCGACATGACCCCATTGGGTTGACAGGGCCATAAAACCTCAACACAAACAAACAATATATATCGGTGGCTCAGTTGGATACGCCGTCCGACTGGAGACCAGGAGGTCGCAGGTTAAACCCCCGCCGAGGTCGGTAACATTCTCTCGTGGAGATTGATCATGAAATATTTTCTACGGTCATTCTTTCCCTTCCGCTGATTCAAGAAGGGCAGTTGTCAGTTTCTGGCGAAAGAATGTGCACAATACTGGTTAACCGCTTAGAGGACTAAGCCTGCCCAGTAAACGTGTGGTTAGGTAAACTGACCACGCTTGACATGACCCCATTGGGTTGACTGGGCCATAAAACCTCAACACAAACAAACAATTTCTGATTTTTCACCCGGCAAATTTTTACAGAAAGTGTCTGGTCAATTTTTGCCTAATAATTAATTATCTTCGGGAAAAAGTTTCAAATACTTGTGCCTGGTCAGTTTTCATATATAATCTCCCTTTTTCATCGAACTAGAGTTACGAATACTACTATCCGATCAGTTTATCAAATTACTTGTAACTTTACCGGGCAACAGTTACGAATACTAGTGTCCGATCATTATGTCGGGTAACTAGTGTCAAAATAGTGATCACTAATTCCCGAACAATCTATTATCGTTCATAGAGCTCCATTCACGTTTAGGTCAGTGGATATAGGTTATTAAGTGAAATACATTGTAACTTTTTATACATAAAATTCTGTACAGTCTTTCCCGAATCAGACTAGAATCTTTAATATTCCATTGACTTATTATAGGAGTGTAATTCCATTAATATTTTAAATTAACTTATGTTTTATCTCTTTCATCCGCTAGAAAGAGTTAAACTTACGACTATAACAAAATTTTACCGGGCAGCAGTTCGTAGACTAGTGCCAGGTCATTCAAATTATGTTTTATCTCTTTCATTAGCTAGAAAGCGGTTAACTTCTGGCTCTAACGAAAATTTCATGGGGAGGCACTTCGTAGAGTAGTGCCAGGTCATTCTAACGAAATTCCACCGGGCAGTATCGTAGACTAGTGTCACGTCATTGTGTCGGATTACTAGTGACCGAGTAGTAGTCACTAGTACTCGCTCAACATATTTTTATTTATTAACCACTATAGACATGTATAGTCTTGGGTTATAGGTTATTGAATGACATCGATGGGTTCTAATACCTAGTAGCCACTTATATTGTTGAATTCTGTCCAGTCACTTTTGAACTTGACTTAAATTCTATATATATATGTATTATTGAAAATGAATTAAGAATTATGGGTTACGATCAAATTCGCAATTCATTCACTAAGTGTAGAAGATACTTCCACCTATAATTATATCTCTTTTATTCGCTACAAAGAGAATAACTTCTTACATATTCACCTTATTCGGCACTAAGGCAAAGGTGAACTATAAAACTATCGTTATTTATAAGAAGAAAAATATACACGAAATCTAAAAATTTTTCTTCTTTCCTCCCCTGTTTTTCTTCTACATGCTCCAATATGTAATCAGCATGTAATCTAAGGAGTAAATTGACAAGAAAGTAGCAATCGATCTTTTCTACTTTCTATTAATTTTTCATTCATAAGGTATTGGAAATTTACACCAATCAGATAAATAAATTAGCAGTTTATTTATTTATTCACTACCTCTCTAGATTACTACGATTTAACATTCTAGTTGAGGTACATATTTTCCTTTTGCCTTTTCTACATGGAAAGTAGTTGATCCGTTAAGCTATTATTTTATTTTATACTATCTTTTGATTGATTATATAAGAGTCTAGGTCAGTTGTTCTCTGTCTAAACTCTGCTATAAAATAATAAATAAGAAGAAAATCTTATATTTAGGCATAGATATAATTCGATACGTTCTTTACTTTGCCTGTTTTATTTTTTCTTCTGGATCATTTAAGACTATGATAGCAATATACCAGATTTTTTTGCCTCAGTAAGAATCTATTACGCTGAAGATTCTTCATCTTGGAATAATAATTTTATTATGATTATAATTAGAAATTATTTTGGAAGGTTTAAAGCTTATAATTACTAAACCCAATTAATCCTCGTATATTATAGGTCTACTTTATCTTATTGAGGAATAGTTTTGCTTCGACTAGCTCTATACCTCTAATATTTTATTTATAACTAGAGTCCATGTCTATCAAAATTTTCTCGAACTTTGGTATTGACAATGGATACATATTTAGTAAAGGCATTAATTATTCAGTACGTGACAGATTATTATTGCCTAAATTAGATATTATATACAATACTTTCCTTTTGATTTTTTTTTATTAACTTTGTAACTAATTCAGAAACTGCCAAAGTCAATCATTTCCTTCCTCTAAACTTACCGAAGCTCTAGATTATGTTGATATATATCTTTAATATATGCTTAGAGGTTAATTAACGAGAGTTTACCTCATATTAGCAGATATTATTATATTCATATTAATCAATTTACGGTCTAGGCTTAGACAAAAGGGAAAACATCCTTAATTACGAGCCGGTAAAGAATTGAGATACACTTAATTATCTCTTTACCCCTTCTTTATGTTTACATTCGTTAAAGGGATCATAGTAATTCTCACTAAGAGTTCAAATTCAGTTTGCGAATAATGCAAAGATTAATATCTTGATTTCCAGTCCGCATCAAAAATGGTCTTTATACATAGATAAATATCTTTTCCGAAACTGGATATTTATTTATTTTTCCACACAATAAGTCATTTCAAGACGTTTCGATGATTTTGAAATGCACTGCTTCAATTTATAATATAGAATATGTTTATATGAACTTCACAACGTAGTAAGTGCTGCACCTACGTTCCTGGTCAGATCTTACTTTTGTGATACATTTTTGAACATACTGAAAGTTTCTCCGATTATACATTCGGTAAATAAACTTTCGAGTAGCATTTATGCTTTTAAACATTCAGATTATTTGATAATAGTTGGAGATAATATATTATATCGATATTTATAAATCTATCTTCATTATTTATCTTTCTCAACTTACTTTTAAGTTAGATTGACCTCGCTACGTTCCAGGTTTAAATCTAGCTAACATTGTGGACCAGTCAGTTTTTTATTTCCGAAACAATATTTTAACAGTTTTCTCAGTATTCAGAGCATAACGACTTCATGAATACTTGGAAATAATTCAATTCTACGCTTGTTAAACTAAGCCTAAAACAAGCCCTAGTTTTTAGAATGGATATTATCCTTCGATTCAATTAATGGAGATACATCCATTTAGATCCCATTATCTCTATTTCAATCATACAAAATTCTAATGACTAAGTACTCTTTTTCTACGTACGAATACAGAATATCGAGTCACTGTTGCTGCATATTGGTTAAAGATTAAACAAATTTTATCTTAAACCTATATGACGTTAAATTAATTATTATCTCTTTCATATTTATACATGTTTTTACCCTTCCATCAGGGATCGTGGTAATAATATTATTTTATTACTCTCTATGGTTTACGCATAGATCTCGAGAGTATATATATATATATGTATATATATGTATATATATTTTCTTCCTGAATTCATTTGTGAGTACGTAATTTGATATTTCAAGAATTACCAATTATGCAGACATAGATTTTATTCTATTAATATTCAATTCTAAAAATTTGATTGAATATTTATCTATAAAATTCTGGGCAGTAATTTTATAGCGAGTTATATGTTTAATAATTCCTTGCTTAATAAATAGTTACGCTTAACTTTTTATTTATAGCAAGAATTTGTTCCATAGTATAATTTTAATTTAGTATTCATATGTTTCTTACTATTCTTAAATATGCGTATAGAATAGTAATACTATCTCTTAACTTATAAATTAAGTGTTTTAGAGATTATTTATCAGTAGTATTGTATAATCTTTCTTCAGAGATTATCACACTATTACTTTTTCTCTGAGTCCTTCTCTTTTTATGAACATTTTGATTCGTCATTACAAAGTGGATTTTTTAACATTTCTTGATTTCCATGATTATTTACTCAGGAGTACTTTTCATGGCAATCTTCTGGTATAGAAAGATTCTATCCAGCTTATTTATTATTGCTTAATCTTATCAATACGGTAAGATTTAGCCAAACTATGACCGTCTTACAGTTAGCTGCGATCAACCTTATTCTTATCTCTCTTATTGTCTGTCAAACTCTAAGTTATGATGTTGACAGTTTCTTCTTTATTATTTTGTCAGGACATCAAATGCTTTTATATGTCTATGACAAAACTAATTATCAATGCTTTAGGTTGTTTTTTCTTCCCAGCAGTTTTATGCAAACTCTGTATTATTTTATTGCTTGACTAAAAATTCGTAATACAATTAGTCTAGCAATAGTTTTAATCATTATGTTTGTCTATACCTTTTTCTTCTGATGGATAACTGAGTTATAGTTAAGTTAACTCCGTCTACTTTTATTATCTCCCCTTCTTTAATTTGATCAAAGGGGAATAATTATACAACATTATGGTTACTTTAATTCTATGTCTTTTCATCAGAAACTGTCCTGTCGCTCCAATTAACAGAATCTAATTAGTTTATAATTCTAATAGCTTAGACTATTACAATTAGATAGTTTCACATATCTAGAATTTTATCCAAAATATCTACATATGTCAGTTATCTATAGGAAACTCCACCGAGTAGACTTTTCCTTATTTATTCAAGACCCTAGATAGACTACTTACAGTGTATGGTCTTGGCTTTTTGTTTTACAAATTTTGTTTTGAAAATATTATTTCTATATTCCTAGCTTATTTTGCGATGGAATATTTTATGTTATGTCTCAATGACTCCTTTTTCTTTTTGAAGCCAATTGTTGTTTCCCAAAAAGAAAAAAAAGTGTGTGGGGGGTGGGGCCAATGTTAGGTCTCTGAGACTTAAGAACTGGCTTCCTCTAGAGTCTACTATTATATATAAGGTTGTTAGATCATAACACCTTAAAGATATGCTATTTTGTGAATCTAGATCATTCTTTCTATTAAATATAGAATTAGAATGTATCTGATTCCTTAGAGTTTCCTGAGTCTTTAACCAGAAGTGGTGAGATATTATTGGTGTTAGAATTAGGAGAGCACCTCCCTCCTATTCTGCAAATTCTAGCACATTATCTATAGGTTAATGTATTATGAAGTTAAAATGAAATTTTTTAAAAGTAAAACATATTTTAACGAGTAATACTTAACCTATAGATAATCAATTATCTCCCTCTGTCCACCCTCGCTTATCTCTCCTAATTGTGTCTATTGTTTACACATAAAAGAAACTGACACGTGATCAATTTAGCGGGAAGAGTTACGTCACACAGGTAACTGCCTAAGGGACCTTCTGGTTTAAGACTTTAATTAACGACTGAAAGGTCGTATTTTCTGTGGAAGGTGTGAAAACAGGAGAATAGCACATTATCTATAGGTTAAGTATTAAAATATGTTTTACTTTTAAAAAACTTCATTTTTAAAATCATTTTATTGATACTTTCTGATTTTGTCAATAAAGGGTCCAATTACTGAGGCTGATCTGGGCCTTATATACCAGGGCCCAGTTGTTCAAAACTAATGATGTTGTTAGTTAACGCATCGTTAAAACTTTGATCATTAAATATCGGCATATATGCTGATATTTTTGCTGAAAAAATGTGAGTAGCTTTTGCATTTGCAAAAGCTCCTCACATTTTTTCAGAAAAATACCTTTCAGTTAGATATTGCACTTCGTAAAATAGTTAACATTTTGAACACTAACGAGCTTGTTAAGCTAACGATGCTTTGAACAACTGGGCCCAGAATGCAGGGCTGTAGAAATACCATGCCTGACTTGTCCAACGTGTCACATTTCTCTGAGGATGAATAAGAAGTTTTAATTTACTTGTCCTGGGACAAGAACTTCATAGCTCTAGTTAAGAACTGTATCCAGATTATGAGATATAAATATTTCTCGAAGAAAACATGTCTTGAGTACTTTGTTACTTTTTAACCTTTGTCTCATATTATAGGATATATTTGTTCCTATTTTAGGTGGAAGATGATGATGATGACCTTGGAGATGATGATTTAGAAGATGAAGATTAGGAATTAGAATTACAGAAAGCGGGATATGCTAGAGATTACTAAAATAAGTGAGCTTCTTGGGAAAAAATGCCACAAATGAACGGTGAAGATCTTGACCAGTCTTTTGTTTTTGGCCATTGTTTGCACTCACTATATTAGACCTTGTAGTTTACAAATATTAAATGAGCTGCAATGTTAAATTTAGTCCTGCTGAACTCTGATATGCCTTGCCTTTGCAAACAGTGAAAAAGCCAACTGATCTGGATCTGCACTGTTTGTCTAAGTATGTGAATTTTCACTAACACCCTGGATCAAGTAATCTGATTGGCTGAAAATTATAAGTGGGCATGGCATCTTAATTTATTCAGCATGGCAAGAGTTAACATGAGAAAGTGTTCTTTTACACATAACACACAACAGACCATGAGGTAGGAATTCAACCCATGACCGTACAGCACTTCATTGCACAGAGCCTTTCATTATTACCCTCCTATCATCTTAAAATGACTTAAATAATACTGAAAAGGATGTAAAACACCAAACGATCATCATACTGGACTGCAATATCTACAGGAAACCTATTTCTTTAAATTTGATGTTCTTATACTTGTATTCTTGTTGCATAAAAACATAGCACCAGATAAGATGGGGTAGCCACAATGTACTTTTCTTATTTCTCCATGGAAACATGGGTACTCATTAGAAGCACATCACCACTTTTCTTATTTCTCCATGAAAACATAGATTGTGGGAACTCATTAGAAGTGCCATGGCGAGGCACATCTAATGAGTACCCACTTTTTTTATGAAATAAGAAAAGTATCAGTACTTTTCGGTTGAAAAAAAAGCACTTGGAGCTATGATTAATATATATCCTATTCTTTCTTCCTAGGCTGCTATACATTACTTTCTAGGCTGCAATACATTACTTCCTAAGCTGCAATACATTCCTAGGCTGCAATGCATTGCTTCTTAGGCTGCAATACATTACTTCCTAAGCTGCAATACATTGCTTCCTAGGCTGCAATACCGTGATTATCCTAAAATTTTGTACACTATCTTATCTGACAAATGCAAACAGTGCAGACTGCTCCTTCAGATATACAAACAGTGCAGACCCAGAGCAGACTGCTCTTGAAACAAATGCATAAAAAGCAAAATGTAGGCAAAAAAGATATGGAATAAAGTGTACAAAATTTTAGGACATTTTGGCATACATTCATTTGTTATAAAACCCATGAATTTTGGATTGATATGCTTCCATTTTTAATGCCATATGAATGTTCATAAGTTATGCATGACTTGAGTTATAGAGAAATGATAATAATCTTTTGTTGGGGCTCAGAAGTATGTTGTGGATGCATTTCTTTTAATTTTTAGCTTGCAGATGTAGGTCCTTGTGGCTCAGTAAGCTATTATAGGCTGAGTTTAAGCACTTACTATACTTACTATAGTTTTGTTAGTGGGCAAGTCTTGTTCAAGTGGCAAATTCTTGTTCAACCACTTTTCTGCAAATTCCTGTCTATAAAAGTTGTGTCCAATTGAAAATCGGTGACATAATCTCCAGAATTGACCTTAAGTGAGGCCCTCTGTTTGCATAAAGGTCATTTTAGGCTCGCTTTGCACAAACAACATTACTCCATGCAGCCTGGCAAAGATGTTCTCTTTGTTTTTGCAATATAGGAACTGGAGAAGGTACATGAAAACTTCAACGACTTGAACACTGATGGCTTGTTTACCTTGGCTGATTTGATTGAACTCATTTTTAAATCCCTAGGAAATATTCTTCCAACAGCTCAAGAAAACATATACACTACAACCTCTTTATAACTTGGCTCGTTATAACATGGTTTTGGATATAACATGGTTCAAAGATGGATTCCAAAAATGTATAGATTATATTGAAAAATGAACATAAATGGTCATTTTTCAATATAATCTATACATTTTTGTTTGGATATAACACGTTTGTTTAACACGGTTTATGCTATGGACCCCTACAATAGTGTTATAAAGAGGTTGTGGTGTATTGGGGGTATTAGAGGGAAATTCTTATTTTATCATGAAAATGTATGTTGTGTGTACCCATTAGAATTGCCTCATCCAGGTGATTATTTACACTCAACATATCATTATTTTATAGAAGATTGAAGTCATCCTTAAATTACCCCCATTTGAATCCTGACCTGGTGCTATGATTAACCCTCAGTTGTTCAAACTACCTATGTCTGGAACAAATTTCCATGGTTTCAAAGATGAGCCATTGAAGTTTGACTATATTTGGTGGATAACAAGACTGTTGTTGCAGATTTTTATTGTCTGCCTATGAAGAAATGCTGGCTTTCGCCAGGTGACGCTTTTTTTTATTATCTGTACTTCTTATAAGCTTTTTAAAATAGTAGCTAGTTTTGTGCCAGCTTTATCAAACAGTACAGGGGTAGATATGATTCTGTTTTAACCTTTAGAGTGCAAAGCAAAATTGTAGTAGACAACATTTTATTTTATTTTTCAAAGATAATAAGACTTGGCATTTCATGTGAATTGTCTGCCTAGCTGACAATTCACATGAAATATTAATCCTTATTTTCTCTGAAAAAAAAAATGAAATGTTTCCTGCTGCAGTTGTGACTAGCACTTTAAAGGTTAACTGTATCAAGCACACCGGTATCTACAAATGTAGTATGCTGCAGATGATTATATATTCATAGTCCAGTCAGGGTCTGTGTGGTTTGCTTATATTTTTTTTTACCATGTACATGTCAAGGGGAATGGATACACCTCCCAAGGGAAATAACTGCTACCATTAAAGGAGACTTTGCTCTCAAAGGGCATTAATGCATTTAATAGTAGTCCCCGATTTGGAAACACTCCAACTCCTTCAGGTTCATCCATTTACTTTGAAAGAGAACTGTATACCCTGTAGTTCACATATACCCACAGACAGCTTTTCTAATTATCGTAGTTACCCTAAGTATTCGGACACCTCAACTCCTTACCATATGTTCTAAAATTTGAACCAGTACAATTCACTACCCGATGTTGTGTCTAAAAATTGCTGGATGAGTGGCAAACAGTGTAGACCCAGATGAGACGCCGCATTCTGCGGCGTCTCATCTGGGTCTGTACTGTTTGCTCAGGTCTGTCTGTCCGAATACATATGGTAAATACGGTACCTAGGTCTTACACAACTGTCTTGTCTTTCTCCCGTGTTGTATTATCAACATTTGTGATAATAAACTCTTTTTGCTTGAGTAGCTAGTTTCTAACCTGCAGTTTCAGTCCCATATTCACAACCTCTTTATAACACTGTTGCTGGGCTCCAAAGGGAAACCATGTTTAAACAGCTAAAGAACCATGTTGTCTTGTCGACATTTGTGATAATAAGCCATTTCAACTTGAGTAGCTAGTTTCAAATCTGCAGCTAAAGTCCAATGTACACAACCTCTTTATGACACTATTGCTGGGATCCAAAGGGAAAACTGTTAGCTAGCTAAAGAACTATGTTGTATTCAAACAGGTGGCCTCGGTGGCTCAGTTGGATTCGCATTTGACTGGTAATCAGGTTACGGGTTCGATCCTGCCAGTCCGGCATTCTTTAGTAGAGATTCTTTCAAGAAGGGCAGTTGTCAGTTTCTGGCGAAAGAATGTGCACAAATACTGGTTAACCGCCTAAAGGACTAAGCCTGCCCAGGAAAAGTGTGGATAGGTAAACTGACCTGTTGGATATGACCCTAATGGTTTGAATAGGCCATAAAACTGCAACTCAATCAATCAAATGTATTCAAACAAAAAAGTATTGCTCCAGATAAGTACTTTTTTCATCTGTAAAGTACCAGTGAGTACCAACATTGGTACCAACATTTTTTGTGGTGAAATAAAATGTTATGTGTATGCCCCCTCTTATCTGGAGCTATGAAAAACATGAAAAAGTAAAGATTTGTACATTTTTGATTGGATACAATATTTTAGAGGTTCACTTTTAAACAGCATTATATCCGAACATACTGTAATGAAGTGAGTTATAAAGCAGTTCCTGTGTATGGAGTTTATTTATATATAGCTACAATATTTACCCTAACTATTCGGACAGAAAGATTTAAGCAAACAGTGTAGACCCAAGCCAGATGCCACTGATTGCTGCATCTGATCAGGGTCTACACAGTTTGCCACTCATCCAACAATTGTTTTGACACATCAGCAGGTAGTAGAATGGACTTGCTCAAGTTTTAGGAAAAGTATGGTAAGGAGTTAGTGTGTCTCAATACTTAGGGTAATGATGCTAACTAATAACTAAATGATAGTTATATCCAGTTATAAGGCTGACAGCTTTATTTGAATGCTGTATTATTGTAACTAGTCTTCTCATATTGTTTCATCATCTGTCTCTAAGACTATAACATTAGTTAATAAATAGACATACATTGTCATCTATTTTAACCCAATTAACCTTTGTCCTGATGAACCCGGATATATCCTGTTTTTGCAAACAGTGTAGATCCAGATCAGTTGGCTTCTTCTGCACTGTTTGTTGATATGTGAATTTATATCAACAATCTGGATCAAGTAATCTGATTAGTTGAAAATTAGAAATGGGTGTGGCATTTTAATTTATTCAGCATGACAAGGGTTAATAGTTTGTAAATATTCTTTTATGCTAGAATTATGCATTTTGATTATTCTGCTTTTAAAGTTAAGGGCAGTAAAAAGTTGTTGTTTTTTAAGGTGAATGGATACACTTTCAGGGGAGACAGCGCTTTAAAAATTGTTCTCCCTTCTGAAAATGGATCGACCTCCTTAAAATAACTAAGGCCTGCATATGTCCATTTGACTGCCTTTTGATGTGTCTAAACCATTTCTGGTTAAATGGCAAACAGTGCAGCTCCTTGTGGGTCTACACTGTTCTGTTAGGCTTGTTTGTGCAAGTATTTAGGGATAAATATGGTACTGAGTACTTTTACCTCAGGTTTGAAGGTTGTTATTAATCTTTCATAATGTTTTAATTAAAGCAACTTAGAAAAAATGCAACTGATTTTTTTCTGTACAGATATTACACCATTTGTTTAATTTGGCATTATGCATAATCATTATATTGGCAGAGTTTTAACAAAGAGATGGAAGAGATTCTGTTTCATGTAAAACCCTCAAAACGCCAATCATAGTTGCAGCTGACAACAGTTACAAATCTTTTTTTTTAGAGAAAACGTCTTGAAATTTCATGTCTCATCTGCCAAGCAGACAATTCACATGAAATGTTGCGACTTATTTTCTCCGAAAAAGACAACAATGAAAATTTTAGAATGTTGTCTGCTATAAATTTTGCTTGGTGCTTTAAGGGTTAAGACTGTACTGTATAAGATTACAGTTACTGCATTTTATTTGGACATAATTTCATTATTCAGAAATCTCACCTGTGATTCAGGGGTATAGTATGAAATTTATGAAGTGTCTCAGCCTAAAACAGGCAGTTCTATAAATGGGTAATGTCTTGGACTCAGGCTATATTTGGATTTCTTCAAGTGGATTTTTGTCGCACCTGCGTTAGCACGCAGGTGAGATATAGGCGTGCCGTGACCCGTCCGTTCATCCGTTTATCCGTTCGTCAACAATTGACTTGTGAGCACAACTCCTCCTACAGTTTTTGGCCGATCATTTTGAAACTTCACAGATGTTTTGGCCATGGCGTGTAGACGTGCATATTGTTTGCTCATAATTCTCAGATTTTGTTTTTCAACTTTTTCCGCTTTGTTAACTTAGTCAGTTTTTACCTAAAACCCTTATAGTCAGTGGGTGTCTCGTGAGCGCAACTCCTCCTACAGTTTTTGGCCAATCATTTTGAAACTTCACAGATGTTTTGGCCATGGTGTGTAGATGTGCATATTATTTGCTCATAATTCTCAGATTTTTGTTTTCAACTTTTTCTGCTTTGTTAACTTAGTCAGTTTTTACCTAAAACCCTTATAGTCAGTGGGTGTCTCGTGAGCGCAACTCCTCCTACAGTTTTTAGCCAATCATTTTGAAACTTCACAGATGTTTTGGCCATGGTGTGTAGATGTGCATATTGTTTGCACATAAATCTCAGATATTTGTTTTCAACTTTTTCTGCTTTGTAAACTTAGTCAGTTTTTACCTAAAACCCTTATAGTCAGTGGGTGTTTTGTGAGCGCAACTCCTCCTGCACTTTAAGGCCAATAGTTTTGAAACTTCACAGATGATAAGGTCATGGTCTGAAGATGTGCATATTGTTTGCACATAAATCTCAGATTCATTTCAGCAGAGTTAGGGGCCCTTGATTTATGCCAAAATTGGTTTCCGCTCAATATCTTGTGAAAGAATTGATGGGTTAGGATCATATTTTGCATACATATTGTTGTTAACAATACCTAGCTTGGGATTGTCACATGACATTTTTCGTCAATTTTCAGCTGAATTATTGGCCTTGATTAATGGGCAAAAATGATATCCGCTCAATATCAATATCCTGTGAAATAATGGACAGGTTTAGATCAAATTTTGCAAGCCAGTATTCCAAATTTTCTACTTTGTCCATTTTTCTTACAAACTAACCCATCGATTTCTTGAATACTGCAAAATAGATTTTTTTCAATACAAATAGGAACTTGTATGACTTAATCCCCGCAGGTGCGACATCGCTTTCCGCGGATTTCTTGTTTTTTATTGAAGGAAGAGCCTTCAGTGAACAGCAAAGGTCCAGACCAGCCTGTGCATCAGTTTGTTCTGGTTGTTTGGATTAATTTGATTGTCAAATACCATGTGTGCAAGCAATGAAGACCAGGGCCCAGTTGTTCAAAGCATTGTTAGCTTAACGAGCTTGTTAAGGGTCATTTCGTTAACTGTTTTAGCGGATTCAATATACAACATTCTGAAGTTTTTTGCTGAAAAAATGTGAGTAGCTTTTGCACTGTAAAAGCTACTCACATTTTTTCAGCAAAAAATTTCAGCATATTGTTAGCTTTGAACAACTGGGTCCATCTTGTATTGATACAGGTTAATCTGGGCCTTGGCTTTACATCATAGGTAGAATCCTGCTAGAGGCAGAGTTCTACTCATGACTTTGGTGCTTCATTGCACAGAGCCTTTCATTATTACTTGTTCATCATCTCAATATGACTTAATGTTGAAAGAGACATAAAACCCCAAGTCATGCTCATCAGCCTCTGAAACTTGTGTGATAATGTTAAGAGGAATGGATACTTTTTCAAGGGAAGTAACTACCAAAATTCTTTTACCTCCTTTAGAGAAAGGGTCTACTCTGAAAGGAAAGAATTTGCTCCTTATTTCTTTTCTTTTATAGTAGACCCATTGAGTAGTTTTTGTTGTGCAGGAAAGCAAACAGGAAGTCATAAAAGTTCTCTCCCTGGGGGAAAAAAAAAAGAAGAAATGGCAGAAAATCTGCAAAGTGCATCAAGTCCCCTTAATAATTGAGAGGGTCCATCTTAACCATCTTATATCTGAAATGATGCGATGGTGAACCGTCATTGCTCCAGATAAGATTTTTAAGGCACTATTTTTTTAACCGAAAAGTACTGATACTTTTCTTATTTCTCCATGAAAACATATGTTGTGGGTACTCATTAGAAGCGACTTGCTGAAGCGCTTCTAATGAGTACCCACAACATATTTTTTCATGAAAAAATAAGAAAAGTATTCTATGGATACCCCCTCTTATCTAGAGCTATTAACCATGTTACAGAGATTCCTGTGTAGTTATAGTGACAAAAAGAGTGTGGTTATTCTGTGAACAAGAATTGGCTTATCTCAGCCAAGGACTATATTTGTCAGATCTGGCTCGCTTATGTGTGCATAATAAATGCTGTTCAAAAAGTTATGACATGTTAATTTTGTGTGTTAACCCTTTCTGTGTGTTAACCCTTTCAGCTGTGCAGACCAGATGTTTGGGGCATGCACAAACAATAAATGTTTGTCGGTATCATCTTCATTATCAAATAATTTTGTAAATGAACATCCAGAGCTCTTAGCAGACTGTGTGGATGCACATGCTGATCTGGGCCTTTACTGTCCACATATGCCCCTAAAGGCACTTTCGTCTGACACTGCTTATTTAACGCTTAGCACTCTGGGTAATATTTTTCAGCAGACAATATTTTGAAATATTTTTCTTATTTTTCCCATAAACAGGATTTGACATTTCATACAAATTGTCTCTAATGGAGATAATTTGCATGAAATGTCAAATCCTGTTTATTGGGAAAAGCAGGAAAAATATCACCAATTCGTCGTCTGCTGAATTAGCCAATTATAGAGTGGTAAAGGTGGTGAATTGCATTGGTGGACAGTGTTGTCTGATTGGGCTCAGAGCTCCAGATAAGTAGCTATTTTAGAGACAAAATATAATGGGTTCAAATTTATTTATTTATTCAGAGACTTCACTTTTATTTGTTCTTTTAGACTTCATGTTATTTTTTTCCTGGAGAAATAAAAGGAAAACAATACAACTTAATGTACATGACTATCTTTATTATAGTGCTGATAATATACTTTTGTTTATTTGGTAATTATGTCATATTCAAGATTATCATTTAGCTATGTCAGATGTACCCAGTGACCTGTGAGACAGATGCATATGTCAAGAATCAGGATTGTCACTGAACTTATAAACGGCTGGACTGAAACAGCAGCAGCTGACATTCTGACCCCTCCCTAATATTTTTTTTCCAATAAAATAAGGCTAAGCATTTGCATATTTCTCTTAAAGAGACAATTTGCATATTTTTGGAAAAATATCTGTTTACTGTCTGATTTTGCCCAAGGTTTAGTCACAGCAAACAAAATGGGCTAATTGCATATGCAAACTACAAAGAAAAATATCCGTCTGATAGAGATTTCACTTGCAGAATCATTGGGGTTGGGGAGGGGTGGGGAAAAGATCCTTACCAGACTAGATCACTGTGCAGACAGGTTTGGGCCATCACCATTTGTAAATACGTAAGCCTCTTTTGCATAATGGTTAATTTTATTTTCAAATGTTAAACAACCTGGGTCCAGTTGTTCAAAACTAACGATGTCGTTAGTTAACGATTCATTAAAATTTTAATCGAGTGATACGCAAATATGCTGAAATGTTTTGCTGAAAAAATGTGAGTAGCTTTTGCAGTGCAAAAGCTACTCACATTTTTTCAGCAAAAAATTTCAGAATATTGTGTACTGAATCCACTAAAGCAGTTAACGAAATGACCCTTAACGAGCTTGTTAAGCTAATGACGCTTTGAACAACTGGGCCCAGATGCATATATTTTGCCTTAGACCACCATTATGATACAATTGAAACAGGTGTTGTTTACCTCATATGGTGTATGTTTATTTTTTCATTGATCTAATCAGACACCAGCTAGGACCGACATTTTCTCATTTGCAGACAGGAAAGAAAGATACTGGCAAGCTCTTTAGTCTGTCTCTGCAGTCCAGCCAGGGACTCATAGCTCCAGATAAGAGGGGTATCCTCAATATTTTTCTCATTTCTCCATGAAAACGTATGTAGTGGGTACTCATTAGAAGCGCCTCACCGAGGTGCTTCTGATGAGTACCCACAGCATATGTTTTTATGGAGAAATAAGCAAAATATCAGTACTTTTGGTTGAAAAACGGCCTTATCTTGAGTTTTGCAGGATCTTCGCTATTCATCTGCAAAATAATAGGGACAAGTAGTGTACCATTCTGAACCTGACTAAAAGTAGACCCAGATCAAACTGCTTGTAAAGAGGAGTTTAATCTGAATCTACAGTACTTGCATTCAGCCAACATTTTTTCAGCACATAATTAGGTAGTCAAAAGGGCTTGTTCATATTTTTGCAAAATCGGGCCCCCGAGGTTATAAAAAAATTTTCATGCTCAACTCAGCTGAGCATGTTATTTGTCCTGCTAATAAATCTCAAATTACTAACCATTGCAAATTCTTTCTTACTAAACATTGCTGAGCATGAAAATTTCTCTGCTAATAAATATGAAAATGCCAACTAAATTATGCAGAGAAAATTTCATGCTCAGCTGAGTTGAGCGTGAAAAAAGTTTTATAACTTCTGGGCCAGGAGTTAGGGGAATGAATATTAGGTACATGTAAGTATGGTTTATGTCAGCGTAGATCATAGTAATAGATAGTGGTAGGGCAGTGCTGGTGCTGGAGATTCAGTTTATGCTATATTAGCATTGTTAGGATGATGCTAAAAGTGCACAATCTTGGATGCTAACAATTCATAGCTCTAGATATGTTTGTTGTTGTTGTTTTTTTTTGGTTTTTTTTTGTTTTTTTTTTTAATCTCACTTCATCTCAAAAGGAATAACAGTATCAGAGCCTTATTATATTATTGAGATGTGAAGATTTAAAACTTGTTATGAAATGGTCAAATCTAATATTTATATAATGTGTAAATAAAAAGATGGTTTTACTAAGAAATCATTTTATCCTTCTTTTTCTCCAAATCATTGTCACTGTGTCGGGAGTTGAAAGAAAGAAGTTAGATATCCAGCTAACATGGCATTGCAATAAACCCAGTGTTTGGCTGAAGATGCTCCATGGATGAAAAGAAAATCACAAATGGGATAAAGTGCATTCTTAAATATTCAGGGCCCAGTTGTTCAAAGCATCGTTAGCTTAACGAACTCGTTAAGGGTCATTTCGTTAACTGTTTTAGCGGATTCAATATAGTTTTCTGGGCCCAGTTGTTCAAAGCATTGTTAGCTTAATGAGCTCGTTAAGGGTCATTTCGTTAACTGTTTTAGCAGATTCAATATACAATATTATGACATTTTTTGCTGAAAAAATGTGAGTAGCTTTTGCAATGCAAAAGCTACTCACATTTTTTCAGCAAAAAATTTCAGCATATACGCGTATCACTTGATCTAAATTTTAACGAATCGTTAACTAACGACATCGTTAGCTTTGAACAACTGGGCCCAGCTGTTTAAATAAATATGGTTTATTAATGGCATGCTGTATGAACATCATGATGTATGAACTGCATTTAGTGCCAATCCCTTCGCCAATTATCCCAAGTTAGGTGTAACAAAGTTTTCACTGGTAAACAATAACCAGTCAATAGCAATTCAGTCAATAGGCTTTTTCTTTATTATTATTAATTATCAATGGTGCAATCAAGACAGCCTTTGACATACTGGTTGATGGAAAACATGGGCCTGGGAGGCCCAAGATGACAAGGAAGCAGCTGACAGAGAGGGATTGCAGAGAGTGGAAGCTCTCTGCTATTGACCCTCATGATAAACATACTTAGAGATCTGATGTGAGATCTGCCATGCGTGCAGCAAGCCAGCTACCTGGAAGGGGGCCCACTGATGTGGATGTTGCCCCTGTACCTGCACGTTAATCAAAAATCTGATGATGATGATGATGATGGATGATATCAACATGACAGCTTTATTCTTGAAAAGCTTAAAGCAATGTCTAAGTCTGGCCGGTCACTGCCATTAACAAGTTGAGCATTTCAAGTGTTCAGCTTTTTAATCAGAATGCTATCAATAGCCAAAACTCCTGCTGATTCATTGAAAATGGAGTGTGCTAGAGGAAGTCAAGCACAAGTTAACCCAGCTGACTAAAACTTCCTGTTGATACTGTATAATATGAGCAATGTATGCTTATTCTAATTCCAGTGAGAAGCATGGGTTTAAGTAATATGCATTAAAACTGCAAGTAATCAACCTCTTTCTGCCTAATTAGAAGTAATTCTGAATCTGTAGGGGAGGTATCAATGGGAAAAATTTGCAAAAATAAGTAAAAAACTTGATGATCTCTAAAGGGGATGATTGCCCCCGCTACTGCAGTTTGGCTTTTTATGGCAAAATTTCTAAGTAAATCAAGAGTATGTAAATTACTTGATCAGAGTTCTGTGACCATTATGCACATGCCCTGCCTATATTCTTACATTGCTGCAAGTTTCAAATCATTATCTTGAAAACTGTAGAAGTTGCGGAGACACAAACCCTACTATGCCATGTGTATGAGGCAAAATTTTTAAGTAAAACCAGGGTATATAACTCTAGCAATAAAAAATTGATCATATTTCTGTGACCTTTATGCATATACCCAGCCTATATTCCCACTTTGCTGCAAGTTTCAAATATCTTGAAAACTTTGGAAGTTGCAGAGACACAAACCCTGCTATGCCATGTGTGTATGGCCATATTTCTGAGGGTAAAACTATATGCCCACCTCTTCTTCGTGGCAGGGGCATAAAAAGATATCTTGATAATCATAACTCCAGATAATAGAGGTATCTATGTAATGTTTTCTCTGATTTCTCCATAAAAAAACCTCTGTGAGGCAAAACTAATGAGCAGCCACAACATGTTTTCCGGGAGATATAAGAAATTTTTTTTTTTTTTGAAAAAAGCTTATCTGGAGCTATGGTAATACTCCTTATCTGGGCCCAGTTGTTCAAAACTAACGATGTCGTTAGTTAACGTATCGTTAAAACTTTGATCATTAAATATGGCATATATACTAATATTTTTGCTGAAAAAAATGTTAGTAGCTTTTGCATTTGCAAAAGCTACTAACATTTTTTCAGCAAAAATAACTGTGGATTAGATATTGTACTTACTAGAACAATTAACATTTTGACCACCAACGAGCTTGTTAAGCTAACAATGCTTTGAACAACTGGGCCCTGGTTGTTGGTTTGCTGTTTAATAGCACTGTCAACAGTATTTCTGTCCTGTCTCCCTGTCTGCCAGAGGGATGGAAAAAGAAGAGAAGCATTGGACAGATGAGGAAAAGGCCTGGACCTCCTTCAAATGAGGCAAGAACCTTTCTGCCACAAGTCAGTGATGGCACAGCCAACCTCCGATAGCTTCTTATCTGGAAACCTTTAAAAAACATTTGAACAAACAATTACAGGGGTTTCTGTGATTTTAATGTTTTTAAAAATTTTACAGTAGTTTCTAAGATTTTAATACATATTTCACCATGTGCTTGTCAATACTGTCATGTCATTACTGATCAACCGAACAGATTTAATTTACGTAGATTCCACTTCTTCCAGAGCACTGACCAATTCTTCGTCATCTCCATCTTCCAAAGATAAATCTTGCTGAGCTAAAAATACAAGAAATTGTATAATGTGAATAAATATTAACTGGAACACAGTAATTGTGAATTTGCAATCTGGTTAGGGATTTTTTTTTTTTTTTTTTAGATACCTTAACAAAGCACAACTGTAAATGCCCCTGGTCAGACCACAAAAATGTGCAAGTTGGTTGGGGCCTTCTCTCAGGAACCTAAGAAGATGTCGTAGAGGGATAAAATGTTAGTTCTTATTTCTCTAAAAATATGCATTGTAGTATCTCATTAAAATTGTCTGTGGAACAATTTTTAACAGTTAAAAGCTAAAACTTTTAGTAAAATCCTGTGGGGGAAGAGGAGCAATCTATTAAGAAGGATTGATACACTTTCAAGGGTGCTGTCAATATGGCCCAGTTGTTCAAAACTAACAATAACGTTAGTTAACGTATCGTTAAAACTTTGATTATTAAATATGGCATACACACTAATATTTTTGCTGAAAAAATGTGAGTAGCTTTTGCATTTGCAAATGCAAAAGCTACTCACATTTTTTCAGCAAAAATACCTGTGAATTAGTTATTGTACCTACTTGAACAGTTAACATTTTGACCACTAATGAGCTTGTTAAGCTAACAATGCTTTGAACAACTGGGCCATGGATTTTACCTGCCTTCTGAAAAGGGTTCCACTCCAGAAGAAAGAATTTGGTGATTTGGAAGGGCCACAAATGTAAAAAATAGTTTAGGTTATTAAATACAGACAAGGAGTTGAACACTGCAAAAGGCCACACTGATTACCCAATGGACCAACCAGTTGATAGGTTGAAGACTGGTTACCGAACTGGTTGTGCATTCGATAAACCAGTCTTCAATAAATCAACGTTCACATAACAACTACTATTTGGCAATATGTCACATGATGAAAACATGGGAGCAAAGCGAAGCATTTTCTGTCAAAATTATTTCAAAATGTTATTTTGCAGCTCTTTTTTGACGAAGATAATATGTGACTGGTGGTAAGTTGTATATTTATTGGTATATTATTGAATCAGCAGACTTAATTAGTACACAGTCAATGCAATACACAAAGCCATCATGTATTTAACTTTTCTTCCCCTTATTTGTCTCTATTATAAAATAATTCAAACTTCGGTGAAGTTGATGTCGCACCTGCCCCCTCCCTCCCACTCCCACCCCCTCCCACTAGAGGAAATTGATATAGGAATTTCATCGAAAGCATGTGCATTTTCTCATATGATGCATGAGAAGTTGGGCTCAAAAAGTACCCTCAGTCAGTACACTTTCATAAAATCTGAGGTTAAGAAAATGACAAAGTTAAAGTGGAAAAAGTGACAAAAATAAATTTAAAATCATATCCAAACCATGTGCACTTCTGCAAATCCAGGAGAAAACATGTGCAAAGTTTCAAAAAGACTGGTTTAAAATTATATGAGAAGTTGCAATCACAAGGTACCCACTGTCTATACATCTGAGATCAGTAAATGACAAAGTTCAAAAAGTACAAAAATATGACAAAAAAAATAATGCTAGGATTATATGAAAAGCACATGCACATCTTCAGACTATGGAGAAAACATGTGCAAAGTTCCAAAAAAATTAGTATAAAATTGTATGAGGAGTTGTGCTCATGACATACCCACTGTCTATATATTGAGGGTGAAAAATGACTTTCACAATGTGGAAAAATGTGAAAAAAATAATCTAACAATTACTTCCAAACCACATGCACATCCTCATACCATGAAGAAAAGGCATGCAAAGTTTCATAATAATCAGTACAAAACTGTAAGAGGAGTTGCACTCACAAGAGGTACCAACTGTTTATATATAAAGGGTGAAAAATGACTAAGTTCACAATGTGGAAAAAGTGACAAAAAATGATCTAACAATTATATCCAAACCACATGCACATCCTCATACCATGAAAATACATATGCAAAGTTTCAAAACAATCAGTACAAAACTGTAAGAGGAGTTGCGCTCACAAGAAATACCCATTGTCTATATATTGAGGGTGAAAAATGACTAAGTTCACGATGTGGAAAAAGTGACAAAAAATGTTCTAACAATTATACCCAAACCACATGCACAGCCTCATACCATGAAGAAAACGCATGCAAAGTTTCAAAACAATCGGTATAAAACTGTAAGAGGAGTTGCGCTCATAAGATGTACCCACTGTCTATATATTGAGGTGAAAAATGACTAAGTTCACAATGTGGAAAAAGTGACAAAAAATAATCTAACAATTATATCGAAATCACGTGCACATCTTCATACCATGAAGAAAACACATGCAAAGTTTCAAAATGATTGGTACAAAACTGTAAGAGGAGTTGTGCTCACAAGACACCCAGGGTAAATGTTGACAGAAAGATGAATGGACGGACGGAAACTTGCATGCCTAAATCACCCTGCTAAGGCAGGTGTGACAAAAATCCATTGCTAAATGTGTTGTAAAATATAAAATCTATGTAAAACCCAACAAAAAATAAAATCTGAACTGATGAAATGCAAATACATTTGTTGTTAAAAGATTCACTCAGAACTAGTCGGTCACTCAAACATTCTACCTGTGTTTTCCTGTATTTACCAGTACTGACTAATAATACAGCATATTGATCTACAATAGGCTCCATTTATTTCAGCATTAAAATAGTAAGTCCAGTTCGCATTTTTGGTAATTTGGGTTGTTTCAGTACTTTGATTACTGTACCAACTTGTAAGGTCATTTCAGTACACATGTCCTTTGAGCACTGTAAAGGATTGGTTCCAGGCTTATATGTAGACATACTGAAAGTGTTTTGCACAGCTGGGTCCCAGTGCAACAGCCTCTTTCTGACGACAGCTGATTGCTGCAGCAAGGAAAAAGTTTTCAGTCCAGTTTTTTGGCAAATTTTTCAACTTTTTGAACATTTCAAGCCCAATTTTGAGATTATCTTGGTGCCTCCATAATCATGCCACCTAGAAAGAGGGCTAGGAAGGGTCAGGCTAGGGGCCAAGCAAAACAAAATCAGCAACAAACAGCAGCAAATGAGCCATGCCCTCAACCGGGGGCAACAGGAACACCAGAAATTGTAAGGTTATGTGGTGATGGCGGGGTGCAACAGTCAGGTAACCAAGTGTCATACTCACCTGAGATTAATGCTACAGGGTCCAGTATGTTAAATACTTGGACTAGTGCTTTGGGGGTTCAGGGGACCCCTCTAGCACAAACAATTGCACAAAACACTCAGTCTGACTTTCAGATGCCGGATGTACGTTGTGCTGATGATGATATTGCGATGCATGTTCCGCAAGATATTTGTATTAAGATATGGAAAAATGAATATATAAATTTGGCTTCTCTGTTAAAGAAAAATCAAAAAAGGCGTGGGGAGGAATCTGGTAATTTATTTATAAATGAACATGGCCAAATTCAAACACGCCCTAAAGTATTAAAAGAAATAACCAATATCAGGGAGTGGACAGATGCTTTTTTAATATTCATGACTATATATTTGAAAAAGTATCAGGATAAAGTTTTTGAATTAATTCAGTACCTGAGCACCATCAGAGAGGCTGAAAGCAGGTGTCAAAATTTAGCATGGCGAGAATATGATGCTGAATTTAGGACAAGGCAAGCTTTAAAACAGGAGCCGTGGAATAAAATTTATTCAGATTTGTGGCTTAAATTAATGACAAACACAAACAAGCTAGAAACAACTACCTTTCAATCTAAGCCTAGCTTTGCTGGCCACTCAAATCAGTCTCGTCTTGCACTTGGCGTATGTTTTGATTATAACAAAGGCAAATGCTATTTTAAAAATTGTAGATTTTCTCATGTTTGTTTGGCATGTAAGGGGGACCATTCTGAAAACCAATGTCCCAGACACAGTCAAAATTTACAACAGAATGCATTCACTGCAAATAAGAACACTGAAATAGATCACACTCAAAGGTCCTCCTTTCGTGGTCCATTCAAACGGAAATAAATTTGAGCTCGGCTCCACTCCTGTAGATTTATCTGCCTTTGAGAAGGAATTGCAAGAATATCCAGACAGACAAACAGCGGAAGAGTTGAAAAATGGGTTTAAAAATGGCTTTCACATTAACTTTGAAGGTCCTCGAAAATTGGTCATATCAAAAAATTTACCTTCAGCAAATAAAGCCCCTGATATTGTCAGGCAAAAAATCACGAAAGAATTGGAAGCAGGAAGAGTTGCTGGCCCTTTTCAAACTGTACCTTTCACTGATTTTAGGGTTTCTCCTCTGGGTTTGGTACCCAAAAAACAGCCAGGTGAATATCGTTTAATACACCATCTATCATATCCAGAGGGGGATTCAATCAATGACTATATTGACCCTGAATTTTGCAGTGTCCAATATACTAGATTTGATCAAGCTGTTAAAATGATTCAGAAATTGGGAAAAGGTGCTCTGCTAGGCAAGGCTGATATAAAAAATGCATTTCGCCTAATGATTATCTCCCCAGATGATTTTCCCCTGTTAGGTTTTATGTTTGATGGTCAATACTTCTTTGACCGTTGCTTACCTTTTGGACTTTCATATTCATGTGCATTATGGGAGAAATTTGCCCATTTCTTACATTATGCTGTAAGAGAATCATGCACAGTGGGTGAACTTGAACATTACTTGGATGATTTTTTGTTTGGGGGTGAAGCTGGCACAACTGACTGTCAAGAAATTATGACTTCCTTTTTCAAGACTTGTGGAAAAATGGGCGTGCCTGTTGCAGATGAAAAGACAGAAGGGCCTCAAACAATCATCATTTTCTTGGGATTTGAACTTGATTCAATTCTTATGGAGGTACGAATTCCAAAGGACAAAATTATGAAACTACAAAGTCTTATTGAAGAAATATTACATAAGTCCAGTATTACACTGGAGGTTATGCAGTCTCTTCTTGGCTCACTGAATTTCATGTGCCGGGCTATCGTTCCTGGTCGTCCTTTTTGCCGCCGGCTGATAAATGCTACAAGGGGTATTACAAAGCCTTATCATCATATTCGGATTTCCAAGGCAATGAGGTTAGATTTGCAAACATGGCTGACATTTTTCAAATCGTTTAATGGTGTCTCTGTCTTTCATGACAGGTTTTGGCTGTCAAATGCTGACTTATGTTTGTTTACGGACAGTTCAGCAAGTTATGGTAAAGGCTTTGGAGCTTATTTTCAGGGAAAATGGACATATGGTCTGTGGCCTGCTGAATGGTTTCACCGCGGTATTACTGATGACATTACAGTACTTGAATTGTTCCCCATTTTTGTTGCTCTTGAAATCTGGGGTCAGCATCTCAGCAACAAAAAGATTCTATTCAAATGTGACAATCAGGCAGTTGTTCATATCTTGAATTCGCAAACGTCAAAGGCAGAGTATGTCATGGTCTTGGTCAGAATCATTACATTAAAATGTTTGCAGCTGAATGTTGTTCTCAAAGCGGAACATTTATCAACTTCTCGGAATGCCGTGACGGACAGTTTATCTCGATTGCAGATGAATCGCTTTCGACAGTTGGCCCCAGAAGCCGAACCAGAGCCAGAGCCTGTTCCAGACCATCTTTGGAGCGTCTTCAATCAGGAGCCCACCAGCTTGTGACTGCAAGTTTGTCAGTTAATACCCGTCATGCATATGCTACTGCATTGGCAAACTTTTCAACTTTTAGATCTAATTATGCTCTCCCTTTGCAGTGGCCAGTACCTGAAACTCATATTCATGCTTATATTACTTATCTTTTCCACAATGGTTATGCCCCATCAACAGCTGCCATGCACATATCTGCTATTAGCTTTCAACATAAAATTAACCATAATTTTGATAACACTTCCACTTTTGCCATTTCAAAAATGCTTGAAGGCTACAAGCGTCTTAGAGCCAATCCTGATAACCGTATGCCAATTATGTATAATACTCTGGTTGCTATTTGTAAAATTTTGGGGAATATCTGCATTTCTGAGTATGAAACACTTTTATTTAGAGCAGCTTACCGTTTGGCATTTTTTGGTTTGTTCCGTGTTAGTGAGTTGGTATTTACATCGTCACAGCAACCTGATCAACCATTGCAAGTATCTGATGTATTATGTACCACCAAAGCTGGGCAAAATATTTTACGAATCCGCCAGCGTAAGGCCAAATGCAATCAAACAGGAAAACCATATATAATTGACATTCCAGCTATTGAATCTACAGAATGTCCATTATTGGCCATGGAAGCGTTTCTCAAAATTAGACCTCACAAATCAGTATATCTTTTTTTGTCATATTAATGGGCAACCTCTTACAAGATATCAATTTGGGGCAGTTTTAAATAAAGCTATAACTGCTCTGAATCTACCAACAACACATTTCAGAACGCATTCCTTCCGTATTGGGGCCGCTTCGTGGTTAGCCAGCAAAGGCGTATCGTATGAGACTATCAAGAAAATGGGCAGATGGCAGTCCAATTCATTTCTCAAGTACATAAGACTATAAAGCGGACTTGCTCATTGCTCCTTAGCCCTATTGATAATTTGCATCATAAATTTTGATTTCCAGATGTATGGTTGGTAGGGGACTCCTACATAAATAGATTAGCAGCCCGAGCCAGAACCAGGCAGCTTGAAAGTACGGTTGGCGCTTCCAGAGTTCAGAAAGTCAAGTGGATGGGTCAGGGCGGCATGAAATGGCAACAGCTTCTACCAAAGATTCAGTATGCTGCTCTCCATAATGCTGCTCCAAAGGCAATAGTGGTTCATTTTTTCCAATGACTTAGCTTATCAGAAAGGGGTGGTCTTGATCCATAATATGAAGGATGACTTAAGTAATCTAGTTCAAACATTCACTAGCAGTGCCATTTTCGTTTCTGCTATGTTGCCTCGTATTGTATGGTCAGGAACACAGGTTCCAGACAAAATGGAATCCAAACGAAAATTCATTAATAGAGTGATTCGTCGCTTTATAAAATACAATGGTAGGGGGGTCTTTATTGATCATCCAGAAATTACATCTGACACACCGGGCTTATATAAACCAGATGGCGTACATCTATCTGATATTGGTTCTGATATTTTAATGTTAGACATTCGGGAGGCTCTGCAGGATCAGTTGTGAACACCAGTTTTGTTTGCGGTGGAATTTTGGGGCAAACCAAATTATTGGTTTGTGTGGCGGAAAATTCCGAAGGGATGTGATTCTGACTGAAATCTTGTTATATATTTGGGAGCTGCTTTCTCATCCAACAGTTTGCTGGTAGATGTGTATGTACCATTTACTCAGCGGTGGTGTATATGATTTAGCGGGCATTCTGTGTACATACCGGAATGCTTTGCGGAGTTTTGTTTTGGCGGGTATCATGTGTCTGTACCGTGATACTTTGCGGTGTGCTGTTTAATAGAACAGCATGTGTATGTACCATGTTGTTTAGCAAGCATCATGTGTATACACCGTGTTGCTTTGCGGTGGTTTCTATGTAGAAACCAGTGGGATAAAAAGATGAGAAAGCATGTCCTTATTGATTGCATCTCTTCGAATTTCCAACCACTGATCTGCAACCTTTACGCCACAAATTATTTTATGTGTATGTTAAACACTGTGAATAGTTATTACTTTGTTAAAACACTCAGGAAGAGTTGATAAAGGTTATTTCAACATATTCTTTGTTCTTATTTTAACCGTCTTGAAATAATACAGCATATTGATCTACAATAGGCTCCATTTATTTCAGCATTAAAATAGTAAGTCCAGTTCGCATTTTTGGTAATTTGGGTTGTTTCAGTACTTTGATTACTGTACCAACTTGTAAGGTCATTTCAGTACACATGTCCTTTGAGCACTGTAAAGGATTGGTTCCAGGCTTATATGTAGACATACTGAAAGTGTTTTGCACAGCTGGGTCCCAGTGCAACAGCCTCTTTCTGACGACAGCTGATTGCTGCAGCAAGGAAAAAGTTTTCCCGCCCTCCCTCCCAATTTTTATTCTTAATTCACTAATAACCATTTAGTATTGCAGCTAAAGAACAGTAGCTCTATGTATTATTTCAGATGGTTAAAATAAATAATTATGTCAATGTTTGTCATTATTTTGTGGTAGGATACTGCCGCCCAGTTTCTTTTATAATTTCAGAAAGAACAGTCATCCATGTCCTTTCATTCTCCTGCCTGGTGGATTAAGTAATGGTGTTATATTTTGGTGAAAGACAGTTATGCTGCTTTAATGTTCTACAGTGTATCATCAGATACATGAGTGTTAAGTATAAATTGCAATATCAGAAAGACTAAGCTGTTTTTAAATCTGTGGATTATTTGGATAACTCATGGGCAGGAACATTCCAGTCTAGTATGTAATCTAGCTGTTGCTGATTGGGGGTGGCGGAAAATTCCGAAGGGATGTGATTCTGACTGAAATCTTGTTATATATTTGGGAGCTGCTTTCTCATCCAACAGTTTGCTGGTAGATGTGTATGTACCATTTACTCAGCGGTGGTGTATATGATTTAGCGGGCATTCTGTGTACATACCGGAATGCTTTGCGGAGTTTTGTTTTGGCGGGTGTCATGTGTCTGTACCGTGATACTTTGCGGTGTGCTGTTTAATAGAACAGCATGTGTATGTACCATGTTGTTTAGCAAGCATCATGTGTATACACCGTGTTGCTTTGCGGTGGTTTCTATGTAGAAACCAGTGGGATAAAAAGATGAGAAAGCATCTCCTTATTGATTGCATCTCTTCGAATTTCCAACCACTGATCTGCAACCTTTACGCCACAAATTATTTTATGTGTATGTTAAACACTGTGAATAGTTATTACTTTGTTAAAACACTCAGGAAGAGTTGATAAAGGTTATTTCAACATATTCTTTGTTCTTATTTTAACCGTCTTGAAATAATTATCACTTAACTGGAGGATTATAAATGCATGCTTTTGCCTATATACCTTGCACACTTTTAAAACATCGTCACTCTATGATTTGCATGTTTTTGTAATGCACAGTGGAGTTGTTAAGGAGTATTTGATGATAATTCTGAGATAATTTGCTCTAGTTCTCTAAAAAAATGTATGTTGTGGGTACTCATTAGAAGCACCTTGGCAGGGCACTTCTAATGAGTACCCACAACATATGATTTAATGGAGAAATAAGTAAAAATATCCCAGATTTATCACTAGATATTCCTCCTCAACAATTCCTCTGAAACTATCAAAAACCTCTAAAATTTGTATCACTTATCATAAATCTACAGATAACATAAGAGTACTATGAACAGATGAATGTTTACTGACCATTGCATCAGATGGGGAGTACTGGAATTTCACTGCTAAACATAGTAATTCCTTGCCACATCATGGGCAGTAAACATTCATCGTATTATAACATACTATACAAGAAAATAAACCAAGAATGTAAACAACTTGCCAACAGTGTTTCGTTTGTGTTATTTGTGTTGAGGTTTTATGGCCCAGTCAACCCAATGGGGTCATGTCGAGCGCGGTCAGTTTACCTAACCACACGTTTACTGGGCAGGCTTAGTCCTCTAAGCGGTTAACCAGTATTGTGCACATTCTTTCGCCAGAAACTGACAACTGCCCTTTTTGAATCAGCGGAAGGGAAAGAATGACCGTAGAAAATATTTCATCATCAATCTCCATGAAAGAATTGCCAACAATGTATCTGTTTGGTCTGGCCAGGCTCAGAAAAAACAAAAAACAAAAAAAACAACAAAAAAAGTGGAAATCATAAGTCCAGATAGGTTAAAGATTATGGTGAAACTTACAGAACATACATGTACTTTATGGATACTTATTAGAGTTACCTCACTCATTCCCTGTACCTGAATGTTTTGGTGCAGAAGTAACAAACAGTATCTGCTGAATATTCGTCCCCTTTATTTAGAGCCACATGTACTGGTTTCAAGTTTTGCCGAGTTCATTTTACACAGCACCCTGCTGACCAGATGCACAGGGTGGTCTTGGCATTCAGGGCCCAGCTGTTCAAAGAATCACTAGCTTAACGAGCTCATTAGTGTCAAAAAATGTTAACTGTTCTAGTAAGTACTATATCTAATTCGCACATATTTTTTCTGAAAAAAATGTGAGTAGCTTTTGCGTTCACTCTCATAATTCCGCTCACCCTCTTCTTTGAAAAATGTGAAAAGAAATCTTTTTTGATTTTATGTCACATTAAAATTAATAGAAAATAACTAACATTACAGCTGAAGATGAAGAAAATCAGATTTGACTGTCAATTTTATGCATAAAAATAAAAAATTGTCCCAAAATGCTAAATATTTAGTGGGTACTCTAAAATAATCACCTACCACTGACAAGCATGTGATTATATGTAAACAGAACCAACAATTTAGAACAGTTATAGTCTAAACAAAATGCTGATCATGTAAAATATGTACAGAATGAATCTAGTTGCTTATGATAATCAAGGAAATTTGAGTGAACGGAGTTACGAGAACATGCCCTAAACATCCCCTTCATTTTAGGAGGTTGTAGAAATTAAAGATGTGATTTTTATTTTCTTTAATTTTGAGATTCTCATAGGCATTTATTCAAATATTTAAAAATATATACAGAACATCATTCTGGCAACAAAAGCTTGAAAATAGAATTGGTCAACTGTAGGTGAAAGGAGTTACAGGTTTCCAGGCTGCCATATTTAATGATCACAGTTTTAACGATTAACTAACAACATCGTTAGTTTTGAACAACAGGGCCCAGTATTTCCATGTCTCAATGTGTATATGCCAGCCTCGGTGGCTCAGTTGGATACGCCTCCGATTGGAGACCAGGAGGTCGCGGGTTCGACCCCCGCCGAGGTCGGCAACATTCGTGGAGATTGATCAAGAAATATTTTCTATGGTCATTCTCTCCCTTCCACCGATTTAAGGGCAGTTGTCAGTTTCTGGCAAAAGAATGTGCACAATACTGGTTAACCGCTTAGAGGACTAAGCCTGCCCAGTAAATGTGTGGTTAGGTAAACTGACCGCGCTCGACATGACCCCATTGGGTTGACTGGGCCGTAAAACCTCAACATAAACAAACAAATCAACGTGTCTACATATGCCTCTCATGAATACCTGAAGACAAGAGGCATATCCAGATAAATATTTTTCTTATTACTCCATGAAAACATATGGGTACTCATTGGAAGTACCTCAGAAAGGCACTTCCAATGAGAACCAACATGTTTTTGTGAAGAAATAAGAGAAGTATCAGTACCTTTTGATAGAGAGAAGTGCCTTATTTAGAGCTATGCTAAGGGTCTCTACCTTTTCTGTCTGCATTTTACACAGAGCCCTGCTGACCAAATCCACAGGGGGGTCTTGGTATTCAATATTTGAATATATCAATGTGTATACTCCTACGCCTAGCTCAAGATGATAGGGGTATCCAGATAAATATTTTGTCTTATACAAAAATATATGTTGTGGGTACTCACTGACAGTGCCTTGCCGAGCACATTTTTTCTTATTTCTTCACAAAAATATATGTTGTGGGTACTCACTGAAAGTGCCTTGCCGAGCACAATTAAAGTTTCCTGATGAAAGAAAAATGTAAAATTATATTTCATTGGAAAAAAGCGTCTTATCTAGAGCTATTCTTCTGACATGCACACTCACCAGCTCCAGACAAAGGCACTTCTTTCAACCAAAGCTTAGAAAATTTATTTCGTCACAAAAACTCACTGGAAGTGCTGTGGCAAGATGCTTCTAATGAGACAAAATAAGTTTTCATGCAGAAATAAGAAAGATATTTATCAGGGCCCAATTGTTCAAAGCATCGTTAGTGGTCAAAATGTTAACTGTTCTAGTAAGTACAGTATCAAATTCAAAGGTATTTTTGCTGAAAAAATGTGAGTAGTATTTGCATTTGCAAAAGCTACTCACATTTTTTCAGCAAAAATATTAGCATATAAGCCATATTTAATGATCAAAGTTTTAATGATATGTTAACTAACGATATCGTCAGTTTTAAACAACTGGGCCCTGGATATTCCTCTTATTTAGAGCTATGCTCACCTGACTCTTTGGACTGGTTTAAGAAATACTGTCTCTCCATTTCTGCTGTCGTGTTCAAGAAATCATCATCTTCAATGTCAAAATCCATGTCATCTGAGAGATCATCAAAATAATGAGCTGGCAGGACCTCTGCTGGTAAAGGCCATTCTAAAATGAAAACAAAAACATAACTCCAGATAAGAGTGGGTATCCACATAATATTTTCTTATTTCTCCACAAAAACATATTGTGGGTACTCATTAGAAGAACATCGCCAAGGCAATTTTAATGAGAACCACAACGCATTTGTGGAGAAATAAGAAAAAGATAAAAAGGGCCTTATCTGGAGCTATGAAAAAGTACAAAAAGGGAAAAAAAATATCAAGACACAATGTACTTAAAGCAGAGCTCTAGATAAGAGTGGTATAAAGACATATTCTATGAAAATATATATTGTGGGTACTCTGTGCCTCCCCCATGAAATGTATGATGTGGTTACTCATTAGAAGTGCCTTGGGGAGATGCTTCCAAGTACCCATAATATGTTTTCATATTGAAACAAGAAAATTACTAAATTTTATAGATATTTCAATGTATCTAGAGCTATGTACTTAATATATTCAATTTGTTATGTAAGTGTCTTAGCACTAATACAAATCAGCTTCTGTACTGTATGGTCACTGTTGAATGGGTTTTTGAGCAGATGTGAACAGGCTAGTGTCCTAGACTCACTTTTGTCTCCTAACAATGCAGAATAAAATACAAAAACTCAAATTTCCAAGAATTAGTATTGCAAAGCACAACATTCATTACAAGTACGTTATAATGCCCAATCATCATATCATCATAATCAGATTTTTGATTAATGTGCAGGTACAGGGGCAACATCCACATCAGTTGGCCCCCTTCCAGATAGCTGGCTTGCTGCACGCATGGCAGATCTCACACCAGATCTCCACATATTTCTATCATGAGGGTTGATAGCCGAGAGCTTCCACTCTCTGCAATCCCTTTCTGTCAGCTGCTTCCATGTCATCTTGGGCCTCCCAGGCCCACGCTTTCCCTCAACCTGTATGTGAAAGGCTGTCTTGACTGCACCATTAGAGCGTTCCACATGTCCATACCAGTGGAGCCTTCTTTCCTTCAGAATGTGGTCCAGATCCTCAATGCCAAGCCGCGCAAGTAGCACATTGGACCTGGTTGTGACAACGTCTTGCGGCCTGACGTTGCACAAATCAAAAGACATGTGCATGATCACTTTTATTGCCCTCTACTGATACAAGTTCTAGTTCACATGGCCACGTGTACAGCTCTTGTGTGCGGAGCGCAATGCTCCATACCTGTGAGACTTGGCCATTGTCAGTCAAACCTCTTGGCAATGAGGATCTGGACCTCACTCTGAAGGAGAGAAGGCTCGGCTGGTATGGACATATGGAACGCTCCAATGGAGCAGTCAAAACAGCCATTGACATACAGGTCGATGGAAAGCATGGGCCTGGGAGGCCAAAGATGACATGGAAGCAGCTGACAGAGAGGGATTGCAGAGAGTGGAAGCTCTCAGCTATCGACCCTCATGATAGACACACCTGGAGATATGGTGTGAGATCTGCCATGCATGCAGAAAGCCAGCTACCTGGAAGGGGGGCCCACTGATGTGGGTGTTGCCCTGTACCAGCACGTTAATAAAAAATCTGATGATGATGATGATGACATATACATCTCGTGTTACCGCATGATCCAGATTTCCTCGACACACAAAATGACGGTTGCATGGAGGGTTGCATGGGACACTATTGCTACACTTTCAGGGGAGGCAACTGTCTAAATTTTTACCACCCTTCTGAAAAAAGGGTTTACTATTAAAGGAAAGAATTTGCTCCCAAATGGGTGGGGGTGCAAATGCTTTCTTTTTACAGTAGAACTCTTTTCAGGAAGGATTTGGTGTGTAGTAAAACCAACAGGGAGTAACAAAATGTGTCTCCTTAGTAAGAAATGGCAAAAAATCTACCAAGTGCATTATAGCCTTTCCCCGTAAAAAATTATATGATGAAAAAAAATTTGCAGATTATCTATCATCAGAATAAAAAGAAAAAAAATGTTACATTACCCTGTGACTTGAAGCTCTGTATCTGACAGTCTGGGTCATGGCACTTTTGGTAAAATATACCTCGTTTCAGATCGGCTATATACCTGTTGTGAATCATAAACTGAATTACTATACCAGTATAACAACTTAAATTTGAATAGGCATTTTTTTTGCTAGACAATTATTATCAGATGAAAATTTTAACAGTGATTATTAATCCAATACCATTGTTGTTTTTTTTCTGCTTCTGAGCTTTGTTCTCAAAAAAAAAAAAAACAAAAAAAAAAAAAAACAACACTGGACTACAATATTCAATTTCTGCAATAAAATGATTTCTTAAGCTCTGTCACTGGACAGAAAGGCTTGATTAAAACTGCACTTGTCTATCATGTGAACATTTTTTTTTAAATCTGTGATTTGACCTGAGGGTCACTGCAGGGGAAGGGGCTTGCATTTTTAGACAAGTATCTAAAATCTATCCAAGTATCAACTGTATCCAGGCATTCAACAGATATACAACTTTAAAAACTTTAATGTATAACTCTAAACTACTCGCACTTTTCCCAGGCTAAGTCCACTAAGCAGTTAAGCTTTTGCCAGAAACTGACAATTGCTCTCCTTGAATCAGTGCAAGGGAGAGAAAGCCCATAGAAATAATTTCACAATAAAATAAAAATAATTTTATGATCCATGAAAGTTATGTGGCTAAGCTGGGAATCAAACTTACAATTCATGGATCTGCAGTCAGACATGCTACAAACGTGCTATGGAGCCCAGTCAGATTGGCTGTAATTTGCACTTTAATGCAGTATAACAAACAATAAACATTTCTTTACAAAGTGATCCAATGCATATTTGTGAAAAAGCATGCATATAAAACAAAACATAATGGCTTACATAATGGCAAACAATATTGCTTACATAATGTTGTTACTCCTATGTTCCCGGCCTATATTGTGACAAAACCTATATCTTGCTATTTCATATACAAGTAGTTCTCCCTGCTGAAAGTAGGTCCAGTGACGTATTACTCCACGGGCACCATCTTGTGTAATAAGACTTGTCACAAATTCATCAACTTCTGGATATGGAGATTTATTATAGCCTTCAATGGCTGCTGCAAGGAAACAGGAAAAGTTTTTTTCAACTACATAGTCCAGCCTAAACTTATTGAAATTACCCTAAATTATCTGAATACTGTAAATTCATATCAAGATTATCCTAACTTCATATGAAGATTATCTTAAAAACCTGAATAAGTCCATTTAATTACCTAGTGATATGTCTAAAAACATGCTGCATGTCTGTGCAGCCCTTATCAAACAGCTCCTCTGATCTTGGTCTACACTACTTCCTTGGGCATGTCTGTCCTAAAATTTGGGGTAAATATGGTGTCAGTGCTGCACTGCATGATAAACAATAAACATAGATATAAATCTCAGTCTGAAAAGTTAGATTACATAAATTAACTTAGCAATCTAAGCCACTATGTAAGATTAGCTTAACATGCACAAGTGCTCTAAAATGTAAAAATATTAATCCCTGTTTTAATGTTACTGAGCCTGTTTATTTAACATTTTAGTGATGTGGATTACTACTATTTAATTTTGAACTATCATTGTCCCTTGGACAATTTTCAGTCCCCATAAATTTGTAAAATAAATACCTGCAAATACACTTTTACACAAGGTTAACCTTTACCACTCTCTGGGCATTTTCAGCAGACGACAAATTGATGATATTTTTCTTATTTTTTTCCAGAAAACAGGATTTGATATTTCATGCAAATTGTCTCCTTTGGAGACAATTTGCATGAAATGTCATATCCTGTTTTCTGGGAAAAATAAGAAAAAATATTTCAAAATGTCGTCTGCTGAAAATTTTACCCAGAGTGCTAAGCGTTAATAAGGAAATATGCAAAATGCATAGACTTATGCCACTGAACACATCCAAAATGATACAACTACTAACCTCTGACCTAACAGAATTTTATTATAGGTATGAGCTTCATTTTTGTGGATTTTATTGAAGCTTATTACATTTCAGCAGTGATTTACTGAGATTTGTCAGTGAATTATAATCTATAAATCACTCAGTGAATTATTTCATTTCAAACGTTTTGACGTCATAATTGCTATGCGATGTTGCTGACCTTGTTGGTAACAAAAATAATGATAGTTGACGTTTTGCAGAAAATTTGATAAAATCATAGAAATAAGACTGCAATTTTCATATCCAGCTGGCGTTTTTGAGGAAAGACCTGCAACACGAATATAAAGTATGATTTTCTTGATAATCCAGTTCTACTTTCCTGACATTGTTTTGTCTGTCTGTATTTCAAGCACAGGATGATTTTTGCATTAAAGTGAAAACAAGATGGCAACTGATTTTCAAACTAAACCATGCTTCCTGAAATTCATGCACTGACTGGAACTATTTTGGTAGGAAATCATAATGGCTGAATGTGAAAATTCAAAGGTAAAATATGGTCGAAAATGTAATAAACAGTTTATTCGTTTGTTTTTGATTGATTACAGAGAAATAATTCACACGTATTCTAAGGCTTTTGGGGAAAAAAACTTGTTCACTATAGCTCACTCGTTTTTTACTCAGAAGCCTTAGAACACTTGTGAATTATTTCTCAGTAATCGATCAAAACAAACAAACTCTGTATAAATGCAGGACAATCTCACAAACAGATCAAGCCTGGCCCCAAGGTTATAAAATTTTTTTCATGCTCAACTCAGCTGAGCATAAAATTTTTTCTGCTTATAAATCTCGAATTACAAACAATAATAGCAAATTCTTTCTTGCTAAACATAGCTGAGCATGAAAATTTCTCTTCTAATAAATATGAAAATGCTAACAATTGTTGGCATTTTTATATTTATTAGCAGAGAAAATTTCATGCTCAGCTAAGTTGAGCATGAAAAAAGTTTTATAACCTCGGCGTCTGAAGGACTTTATGTTAGGTTTGTGAATGATTCTCTGGCATTTACACCAGCCATAAAACCCATCAAAATAACATTTATTTCTTGTAATACAATTAGGCCATGTTTACATTGCAAACACGAGTTAAATAGCTTATTATAGAAATGTATGCAAAGAATAAATTTTTCAAGATTCCTACTCAGTAGATTCATCAAAGTATACATGCTCCTTTGGTTTGGTTCTCGACCAATCAAATTGCATGAAATTAATGCAAGTATGCTGAGTTAGAATTATACTAGTATAGTATCAGACAAACTTACAATGGTTCCTATCCTGGCTAGATCTATGTGTACTTCTCATCTTTAAGCTCTCCTGAGAGTCATAGTCATAGGAGAGGATTTTCATCTTCTCACAGTATCTGAATTAAACGACACATACATGTAATAAGCAAAATGGTAATTAAGGGGGCTGAATATACTTGGTGGATTTTCTACCATTTTTTTACAAGGGAGACAACTTTAGTGACTTCCTGATTGCTTTCCTGCACTCAAAGCCCCTTCCAAAAAGGGGTATACTTTAAAAAAAGAAAGAATTTGCTCCCATGGGGAGAAAATTCTATCCTTTTAGAGCAAACCCCTTTTCATAAGGGGGCAACATTTTGATATAGTTGCCTCCCCTGAGAGGGAATCCATTCCCCTTAATATTCTCTGTAAAATCAGGATTTTATATGCAAGATAGTGTTTACGTGTTAAACTGTATACATTTATTAATTTTTCTACAGATTTAATCTGTCACATTTCTTCTTTCTGGTCATGATGGCACTTTGAATGAGCTTGTACCAGTAAAACAGCATATTGCTGATGCACAAAGCCTATTTGTTTGTGTTGAGGTTTTACAGCCCAATCAGCCCTATGGGGTCATGTCGAGCGTGGTCAGTTTACCTAACCACTTTTACTGGGCAGGCTTAGTCCTCTAGGCGGTTAACCAGTATTGTGCACATTCTTTCACAAGATACTGACAACTGCCTTTCTTGAATCAGCAGAAGGGAGAGAATGACCGTAGAAAATATTTCATGATCAATCTCCATGAAAGAAAGTTGCTGACCCCGCAGGCGTCGAACCTGCAACCTCCTGATCTCCAGTCCGATTCGCATCCAACTGAGCCACCGAGACCAGCGCAAGAAACCTATTTTGTTTGCTTGTGTTGAGGTTTTACGGCCCAGTTAACCCAATGGGGTCATGTCGAGCGCAGTCAGTTTACCTAACCACACGTTTACTGGGCAGGCTTAGTCCTCTAAGCGGTTAACCAGTATTGTGCACATTCTTTCACCAGAAACTGACAACTGCCCTTCTTGAATCAGCGGAAGGGAGAGAATGACCGTAGAAAATATTTCATGATCAATCTCCACGAAAGAATGTTGCCGACCTCGGCGGGGGTTGAACCCGCGACCTCCTGGTCTCCAGTCCGATTCGCATCCAACTGAGCCACCGAGGCCGGCGCAAGAAGCCTATTCAGTTCATTTAAAGTTAGTTTAGAGTCCCTCTGTCGATCTATTGGAGCACCACAGTAATGGCATAGATGTCAGCGCTTAAACAGTTATAAAATTTTCAGGAATATGTTAAATGTGAATACAAAGATGGCATAAGTTTCAGTAATAAAAAACGTAAAAACATGCTCAGACAATTGCAAAGCAAACAATAATACATGTTTATGAAAATTAATGTTTTGAAAACACAGCTCTAAATAAGAGCGGTATTCAGGTAAATATTTTCTATAATATTTCGCCATGAAGCACTTTGGATGTGTTTGTTTGAATTGAAGTTTTATGGCACAGTCAACACTGTTAAGGCTATGTCGAGCCAGAACTTTTGATGAGTACCACAACATACATTTCTGAGGAAAAATGCGGCAAAAAATGATTCACATGGAATGCCAAGTCTTATTTTCTCCGAAAAATTAAAAAAATAGATTAGAAATGGTGTCTGGTACAATTTTGCTTAGCACTTTAACCCTGGTCCTGCTGAACCTGGATATGCCCTGCCTTTGCAAACAGTGTTATCCCAGATCGTTGGCTTCTGAAGAAGCCAACTAATCTGGATCTGCACTGTTTGTCATTAAGCATATGAATTTGTATCCCTGGATCAAGTAATCTGATTGGCAGAAAATTAAAAGTGGGTGTGGCATCTTGATTTATTCAGCAGGTCAAGGATTAAGGATTAAATTTTAGAATACATATAATTCCTGCATATCTAAGAATATCAATCTTGACTCACTGAACATTAGCTACTAGCGAATCATAGAATGTTTGTTCTTCAGAGTCAGCTCCCTTGTCAGTTCTGTACTGGTTCTTGTCAGATAATGTCAAAGGATTCCTCTTGCTAAGTTTGGATGACATATACAACCTGAAATTTCTGTTTTTAGTGTAAACACCTAAAAAAAGAAAACAAATGTTAATTCAGCAAACAACAAAAGACTACAAGATCAAGTCACCAGGGGATCATGTATACCTCATCAGGCCCCAATGCCAATGCTAATGCAAAATTTCGAAGCCCATGATCTTGATGTCAGGTCAGAAGCAGCAGCAATAAGTTGTCAACTGATCTGCATCCCTTACTACACATATACCATTCAATGATCATTGTTTTAGACATATCACCAGGTAGCTAAATGGATTTGTCCAAGTTGTAGAATAAGTATAGTTAGGAGATAAGGTATCCAGGACCCAATTGTTCAAAATTTAACGAAGTTGTTAGCTAACCTGATGTTAAAATTTCTATCTTGAAATATGGCAAATACATTGATATCTTTGGCTGAAAAAAAGGTGAGTAGCTTTTGCAATTAGCTTTTGCTTTGCAAAAGCTACTCACATTTTTTCTGCAAAACTATCAATGTATTTGAGAATACCTTAGCTACGACAGTTAACGAGTTTGTCATTAGCAAGCTTGTTAAGCTAAATGATGCATGGAACAACAGGGCCCTGATATTTACAGAAAATAAAATGCCACTGCTACCATAGCTCCAGGTAGCAGGCCACATACACTGTATATATTTTTTTATTTTCTTCACAAAAATGTACACTATCGGTGACTTGAAAAGGCTGCACTATTGAGTATCAATAATATATGTTTTTGTGCAGAAATAAAAAAAATACCAATGTCTTTTAGTTGAAAAAAAAAAAAAAGTGCCTTATCTGGAGCTATGATTGCCACTCTAAACCTTTACTTCTATTATGTTTAAAAAAAAAAATGACAGCAGACGACATTTTGAAATATTTTTCTTATTTTCCCCAGAAAATAGGTTTTAAAATTTCATGCAAATTATGAAGGCAGTTTGCTTGAAATATCAAAGCCTATTTTCTGGGAAAGATGTCATCAATTTGTTATCTGCTGAATTTGCCCAAAGTGTGGTAAGGAATATATCTCCCTGTTTGATAGGTCAAATTTCTGCATGAAATGGCTGCTGCAAGGAAACATACATGTGCAATATAAGAAAAGGGCAAGTATGCCACTTGCAAACATCATATGTCCACACCAGCCAGCACAGCTATGCAGTCTCATCAAGGCCTTCTGAGTTTGTTGATATATTCCACAGTAGCTACTGAATTCCTGTAAGAGAGGAATGAAGACCTGTATCAGACTGCACAAATGTGCAAGCTGATCTGGTCCTTTGCTGTTCATATATGGTAAAGGGCTTTTCTTGCATTGTACATGTACATCACAGATTCCAGAGTCTCCTTACTAAATCCCAGTGGGCACATGACGTTTAAACAACGTCGGCTCAACGTCGATGCAACGTCATGACGTTGCATCGACGTCGAGACGACATTGTATTAACGTAGTGTGCCTGCTGGGATGTGACTACATATATTTCCATGGAAACTATTTAAGAAAACCATGCTTATCTGACATGTGTTCAATAACGCGAGCTCTCGCCAGGCGCTCAGCTTTTTCGCCTTCTGAACGAGGGCGCTTGCCTGCGCTCATGATACAGGCTGAGAAGTGTATTGCACATTTTCAAATATGGTGGCATATCTGATTGGCTAGTTACAGGGCACAGCCATTTTTTTTTTATTTTCTTCTTTAAAATGAATTTTGATCATAGCATTTAATTTAAAATGAAAGTCCGAAAGAGGTATTGTTATAATATTTATGCAAAGAACAATCAATGGAAATTAAAAAAAAAAAAAAATAAATAAATAAAGTATTGATCGTGTGCCCACTGTCGTTCAACAACACACATTTTCAGCCATTCAAGTACTCAGCAAGCACTCCCATTGTTGAACGCATCTCCAGTAATTCATATGTTTTAATCCTTAAAGTGCTAATCACAATTGCAGTTGATGATTTCTTTTTCTTACAGTTTCCAGAGAAAATAAGGCTTGAAATTAATAAAAACAAGCAAATTCCATGGGGAATTTATGTCCCCCGCCTAATTTTTATTTGAGGTGTTAAAAATGGTAAAGTTAACCAGAGGACCACTGGTCCTGTATCAAATACCTAAGTATTGAAGCAGGAAACCAGTGATAAAAAATAATTTCAAGATTCTGAAAAAAACCACATGCATATCTTCAGACCATCCTAAAAGCACCTGTACAGTTTCAAAAGGATCGGCCAAAAACTGTGGGAGGAGTTAAGGGGACAAGGTACCTGCTCCCTATATACTCCTGTAGTATTAGAACTCAAAAAATGTCTAAGTTTAAAATGCAGAAAAAGTGGTAAAAAATTATTTCAGGATTCTGAAAAAACCACATGCATATCTTCAGGCCATCCTAAAAGCCCTTGTAAAGTTTCAAAAATATCGGACAAAAACTGTGGGAGGAGTTAAGGGGACAAGGTGCCTGCACCCTATATACTTCTGCAATATTAGAATTCAAAAAATGTCTAAGTTAAAAATGCAGAAAAAGTAATAAAAAAATACTTCAGGATTCTGAAAAATCCACCTGCATATTTTCAGGCCATCCTAAAAGCCCACGTAAAGTTTCAAAAGGATCGGCCAAAAACTGTCGGAGGAGTTAAGGGGACAAGGTACCTACTCCCTATAGACTTCTGTAAAATTAGAACTCAAAAAATGTCTAAGTTCAAAACGTGTAAAAAGTGATAAAAAATAATTTCAGGATTCTGAATAAACCACATGCATATCTTCAGACCATCCTTAAAGCACCTGTACAGTTTCAAAAGGATCGGCCAAAAACTGTGGGAGGAGTTAAGGGGACAAGGTACCTTCTCCCTATATACTCCTGTAGTATTAGAACTCAAAAAATGTCTAAGTTAAAAATGCGGAAAAAGTAATAAAAAATTATTTCAGGATTCTGAAAAAAGCACATGCATATCTTCAGGCCATCCTGAAAGCCCATGTAAAGTTTCAAAAGGATCGGCCAAAAACTGTGGGAGGATTTAAGGGGACAAGGTACCTACTCCCTATACACTTCTGTAGTACTAGAAATCGAAAAATGACTAAGTTAAAAATGCGGAAAAAGTGATAAAAGAATATTTCAGGATTCTGAAAAAACCACATGCATATCTTCAGGCCATCCTTAAAACACCTGTAAAATTTCAAAAGAATCGGCCAAAAACTGTGGGAGGAGTTAAGGGGACAAGGTACCTGCTTCCTATACACTTCTGTAGTATTAGAAATCAAAAAAAAGTCTAAGTTAAAAATGCGGAAAAAGTAATAAAAAATTATTTCAGGATTCTGAAAAAGCCACATGCATATCTTCAGGCCATCCTGAAAGCCTATGTAAAGTTTCAAAAGGATCGGCCAAAAACTGTGGGAGGAGTTAAGGGGACAAGGTACCTACTCCCTATACACTTCTGTAGTATTAGAACTCAAAAAATGTCTAAGTTAAAAATGCGGAAAAAGTGATAAAAAATTATTTCAGGATTCTGAAAAAAACCACATGCATATCTTCAGGCCATCCTAAAAGCCCATGTAAAGTTTCAAAATGATCGGCCAAAAACTGTGGGAGGAGTTAAGGGGACAAGGTACCTACTCCCTATAGACTTCTGTAATATTAGAACTCAAAAAATGTCTAAGTTAAAAATGCAGAAAAAGTGATAAAAAATTATTTCAGGATTCTGAAAAAACCACATGCATATCTTCAGACCATCCTTAAAACACCTGTAAAGTTTCAAAAGGATCGGACAGAAACTGTGGGAGGAGTTAAGGGGACAAAGTACCCACTAAAAACTCGGAACCACGCACCACGCGCCACGCGCCACGCACCACGCGCCACGCACCACGCACCACGCCCCACGGAAAACCAAAAACAGTGTCCCTCCACTTTTCTTCGAAAAGGCGGGGGACAAACAAAAAACTTAGAATGTCTAGTTAGATTTTGCTTAGCAGTTTAAAGGTCAAAGTACCTGTATCACAGAATAGAATCTGATCCCCATGTTTGTTTTGTACTACCATAGATTGTAAATCTTCCTCAGAAAAAGTTTCTAATACCTCCTTGAAGTCACACTTCAAAAGTTTGCTTTGCTTGCTTTTATCTTGACAGGAGTCTATCATTCTCTTCCCAACAATAACATCTTTTTCTGTCTTTGAAATTTCTGGATTACTTGAGGTTGTTCTGTCACAAACCATACTAATAGCACCAACAGTATTTTCAGACTGATCCAAACTTAAAAGATTATTACTATTGTTATTATGTACTTTCTTTATATTACTTTCACAAACTGTTTGCCTCTCTTTGGCTGCTTCTGTCTCATTGGTTTTACAAATTTTTAACTGTGTGTGAACATTTCCAGTTCTACTGTCTTGTGAAACAATTCCAGGGTCAAAACTGTGAATTGTATCCAAGTCTACAGATTCTCCATCAACTTTGCTGTTTGCATCTTCCAAAGAACCATTGAAGTTTTCAGACTTCTCTTGGTTCTTATTATTATTTGCTTGTCTTACATTGCAATCTTTGATTCTCTCAAGAAGTTGTGACAGGATGTGACACACAAATTTACCTGAAACAAGAAGCAAATAAAGCAATCAAAGAGCTTTACTGAATAAAATCCCTGGTTATAAACTGTGAAAGAATGTTTGCAACTAGTCTAAACCAAAAGTATCTGCCATTTATCAGAAATGTCAAAACCCCTTTCTTGTGAAAGTGCTGAATCTGCCAAAAGAGAGCTACTAAAGTTTATGTCATTATTATGCACACTTTCCATACTCTTAAATGTACAACAAAACTGAATAACTCTGAAAGAAAAATGGACATAAGGTGCTAATCACTGATGCAAACAGCAGATGCCAGATCTGCATGTTCATCTGCTGTCTGATTAGGACCTTTACTGTCTACTTACAAAATCACAGGATACTGCAGTATGTATAAACAAACAACAAAGCTCCTAATCAAAACTGTGCAAATGCAGTCAGATGGCATGGCACAATTACACACCTAAGCCAAGCACAGGAAAATTTTATAATACCACATTCTAAATTATCTGCCAGGTCAAGGTCACTAACCAACTCGAAGGCACATCTCAATGATATATGCAGGCAAAATTGATGAAAATCCAGATATCATGCACAAAAGAAACTGTCATCCAAACCAACAATGGTACCAATGCTAATGGGGGACATAGAAAGTTTAAGGTCATAAAGCAGTCTGACATACTGAAGACAGTCATTAGTTTTGTCCACCTCTCCCTTATTAAATAATATCATGTAAAAAGAACAGTAAAGCTAAAAATATCTGGGCCCAGTTGTTCAAAGCATCGTTAGCTTAACAAGCTCGTTAGTGGTCAAAATGTTAACTGTTCTAGTAAGTACAATATCTAATTCACAGGTATTTGTGCAGAAAAAATGTGAGTAGCTTTTGCAAATGCAAAAGCTACTCACATTTTTTTTCAGCTAAAATAGTAGCATATATGTCATATTTAATGATCAAAGTTTTAACGATATGTTAACTAACGACATCGTTAGTTTTGAACAACTGAGCCCTGCACATTGTAGACATGACTTTCAGTATTTGCTTTTTACAACAACTGATGCAACCAAACTGATTAGATGAGATAAGGCGACTAGATATACTTTGTACATTTTCCATCATTTCTTACATGGGAGACATTCTTTTTTTGCTTTCTGTTTGCTTTTCTGCACACCAAGCCCCTTCTGAAAGGGGTCTACTCTAAAAGAAAAGAAGCGAGCCAAAACAATTTTGACAGGGTTGCTTCCTTTGGAAGTTTATCTATTCCCTTTAGCCAAGACAAGTGTTTGGTTTTTATTTTGTGTGAAACACCAAAACAGACCTGTCAGCTCATATATACATATATTAAACAACATAAAGAAGAGTCACTCAGCACAAAATTACTTTGAGCACATTTGGCTGATTGCATCAAAGTTTTGTTTAATCTGGATATGGACAAGGTCAGTAAGGGGTCAGACTGACAATATCATAGCAGTGTCTGCTGTGTATACTTTTCAACTTGTACCCATTAACCTTTTAAAGAATAGTATAGGGGATTGCTAAAGGGTATCTTTAAGTTTATCTTGAATATGAAACAATACTGACATCATGAATGTCATTCCTGTACCAATCTTACATTTGTCTAAATTTTATGATCTCGCAGTGATCAGATTTTTCTTTTCTGTATTTGTAATGTAAGAGTGCGACTCCAAATATAATGGCTTAGATGCAAGGTTCATGTTATTTATGGACCCATTACGTAATTTTGCTCTTTCTGGTTCAAAGTCAGCAGTAGACTGATGCAGGTCTTTTGTCTCAATAATGTATTTCAAAAAAGCAAAGTACCAACCTAAAAAACGCCATTCTTTTACCAATCATTACATTTGTCAATATTTCATGGTCTCTCTGTTATCAGACTTTACTTTTCTGACATTTGTAATGCAAGCAGAGGAACAGATATGCAAAATACTGCAAGTTTTCAAAATTTGGTGATTCTAAATGAAACGGATTAGCTTTTCATATAAAAGAATGAAAACCTTTATAAATTATTAATTGCTGCATATAAAATCTAAACTGGCAGGCATTTTGGCCATGAAATAATAATTTCTCCAATAACACAACCTGTAATGGTAACATCACTGTATGCATTTTCACCTTTGTTTGCATTACGAAAACACGCCTATTCAAATATATAGAAAATTTCACCCCCAAAAATTGAGAATTTTCAGATAAAAAGCTTTGATATTTTTCATCGTTCTGCTCAAAACATAGATGGTGGGTACTCGTTAGAACCGCCTCGTCGAGGCGGTTCTAGCGAGTACCCACAATCTATGTTTTTGAGCAGAAATAAGAAAAATAATGTATACCCCTGTAAACCCCAGTTTTACTATATAAAAGTGGGGTTTGAGGGGGTCAAAATTATATAGGCATGTTTTCGTGATGGCACATAATACATGTAAGACTAAGAATAAGCAGAGAAACACCCAATATATACAAATATATGTTGTAGGTATTCATTAGAAGCACCCCTGCACTTCTAATGAATACCTACACCGTATGTTTTAAGAAAAGTGGATTGCCTGTCATATTTGGAGCTATGATACCTGTATGAATATTATTCCTGAAAGCTGCATTCTTGATCAGAAATATCAGATGTCTGCTGAACTTTTTTTCTGTGCTACAAACAAATGAAAAACAGAAGAAAGACATAATATATTTAAACAGAAGAGTAGATGTATGAAATTTCTAACTAATTAACTTAAGTATTTAGTCAGATAGGCCCAAGTTACAAATTTGTACGCGATAACAGACACACTGCTATGAATTTTCCCCGATTTGTTACCTATCTACAAAATGGACCAATCCAGCATGTATCTCATCCCAGCTGAACTAGTTACCATCTAAAAAGTACCTTACTACTTATGCAAACCTTTAAGAATGAGACTGGTCGATACAGCCACGTTTCATAACCATGAAATTAGATGCAGAATTGAATAATTTTAATGCACATCCTGATCTGGGTCTGGGTATATCCCACAGGCGGTAAGGTACTATTTCGCATGTGAAGACCCTGCTGATGACCTACTTTTACCCACACCATGTGTCGGTGCTTTTGATGTCTTATTTCAGCTTTGTTATTGCTAAAATGATCAGCAATAACAGATGCCAACAGTCGTGGCAAGGAAGATTGTACCTGATCAAATGTGTGAAACACAGGCACATATCAGCCTGCGCATCAATACACAGCATTGTTAATCAACATAGTAATTATTGTTCCAATATGTGCGAAACAGCCTGCATCATACCAATGCAATGTTTGGCATGATATCTATACAGTTTTGGCCCAGGCTTTATACAAGGGCTAATACTGAAAGTTACAAGGATTTAGGGGATAAAAACCAAGGGGTTCAGGAGGGCCAATATTTTACGATATTAACCGGGCCAATATTTTACGGTATTAACCAATCGATGAGACTTTGTACAGTGATACTTCTTCTGTTTGGTGCTTAGATTTTGATTGATTGTGTTGGGGTTTAACAACATGTCAACCCTTGTGGGTCATTTTGTGTCGTCTCCCAGAAAAAGGGAGAAAAGAAATAGAAGAGATAGTAGTGGAGAAGAAAGATAGGGACAGGGAAGAAAGAGGAACAGAAATGAAAGTGAAGAAACAGAAGAAATAAACATATTCCCCCTCTACCATTACCTGCTACAAGGATAGCAGGCCTTGCCCAACTGTTAGCCAATATCAGTTGGATGCCCCGCTGACGTAAGATACACAACACCTTCGCTACACCCAGGTGCTTATAGTACATCAAGATACCTGCAGATGTTGGAGTTACATTTGCAGACAGCAGTTCTGATTCAAACAAAGAAATATTTTAAAAAAAGTCAGTAATTAACTGCATGCTGAAGCAGGCAACAAGAACAAAACTACCCAAAAAGAGGTTTTATTGACTTTCAACACTTTAAAAGTTGAAAAAAAAAAAAGTTGATTAATAAAAATGTAATGAAATGGATGTTTTTACATTGGCCCTGTTAGAGGTCCTCGGCTAGTTATATTGGCCTTCGGATGGCTGCATTGGCCCTCAGCTTTGCCTCAGGCTAATACAGCAACCCTCAGGCCAATATGATTGCCCTTGGACCTGTTAAAGGGCCAATATGAAAACATCAATTTAATAACATTATATAACATGTTAACTACAAATATAGTAAGCTGAAATAACAAATTTAAAGAAGTAAAGTTGTGCTGTTTTTTTCATAATTGTTATGAAAGTATTGAGAAGTATCAGTTCAAGCACTGCATATCGTGATACTGTATTGCCACTGAAAAGAAATCATGATCTATCGATGCATCAATGATATTGCATATGCAAATAGTGAAGACCAAGTCTGATCAGGTCTTCACTGTCCAATTACGGAATCCTTGATGAGGCATGGCTAGAGTATCCACAACAAATGTTATTTGGAGAAATAAAAAAATATCAACACTATTTGTTGAAATTAAACATGTGTCCTAAGTACACAAATGCCCCCACACTTTGGGCTCCTAGCCCCACCCCAGGGGCAACTCTAGCACAGCATTGAATGTTTAGGTGTGGGTAAGTAGCATACCAAATTTCAACTTCCTAGCATAAAAGGTACCCAAGTTATGATCTCCAAGAGAAACAGGGACATAAATGTCAATGTAAATTTGAATGGAACTTAAACAGTTGTTAGACGCTGGTTATGAAAGTAACATGCACCTACAAACGTAGGCACGTAACATCACGACAAAACGCTATATGCCCGCGGCCTTCGGCAGGTGGGGGCATAAAAAATGCTTTGTCTAGAGCAATGCTCAGTTGTCAGTCCACTTTGCTTGGAGGGTGTGAGATATTAATAACCAAAGGAAGAATGTCATGGTGCTTGCAGATGATGATTTTTCTATTCCATCATTTATACTTTAAAAACCCACAGCCATCAAGCTAAAAATAGTAGACCCACCTTGCCTGTAAGTCCAGTACATTATCCCTGCTGACTTGAACTCCAAACTCCCTCCTCAAGCATAAGCAAACATACTGCGGAGTAGAGTAACAGTACACAATGAGATGGGAAAAAGATAGAGTGCAGAAATGAACCGGCATATGAAAAATGACCTTATGGTTTCTTTTTTGTGGTTCTTCAAATGTGCATGCGCAGTCCGTTTGGGCTACAGACCTGCATTTATATATGAAGCCTCCTCAAGGGTTCTACATCTCTGCAAACGGAAAAGCTATGGCAAGACTGCTCTTACATGCAGGCTGGTCAGAGCCTCTGCTGGTCACCTATGTGGTAAGTACCCTTTTCCCATGTGCTGGCTCAAATGTCGTTCACATTCTACACTATATGTTTTCTACTCCCAACTCCTTTTCTCACATCACCTCCACTTTTATTCGTCTTTGCTGACTGAATATCATAGGTCCAGATAGTGGATATCCTTTAAATATTTTTCTTATTTCTCCATGAATGAGTACATACAACATATGTTTTCATGGAGATGCACTTCTAATGAGTACCCACAAGGAGAAAGAAAAAATCAATACTTTTCAGCTGTAAAAAAGTGCTCTATCTGCAACTGTGGTGTATTGAAAATATTAGTTTTCTCTTCAGGCTCAAACACTGATATCAGTTGTTGATGAAATAATGTAACAGACTGCTCATATAATATGAATTAATAATGTTATAATGTTACACTTAAGATAACATTTTTTCATGTCAAGATAGTGTGACATGAGTACCTTATTGGAGCGTTATTGTCAGTTTTTGAAATATGTGTATTATAAATGTTCTATAAAAAGGGGGTCCTTTGAAAAAAAAAAAGAACAGTGATGAATGAAAACAAGCAGACCTGGTTTTATTGAGTTTGCTCTTGTGCAGAATTACTTTACTTGGGTTTGAAATCCTCCGAATTCTTGAAAAAGCTATAATATCCCTTAAAATCCAAAGCAAATTTGTAGCAGACAACATTCTTAATTAGACTTGGCATTTCATGTGAATCATCTGCTAGGCTAAGCAGATGATTCACATAAGATGTCATCTTATTTTCTCTGAAAAAATTAAAAAATCAATTTGAGAATGTTGTCTGCTACAAATGCTTCATGCTTTAAGGATTAATAAATTTATTTGACAAGTAATCTGTCACTATAAACTGAATCCTCGGATGTATCTAAGCTAAACTATGAGGGTTGTCAATACCTGAATAAATATTTCTACCATTTTGTCCCCGTTTCTGTGTGGATTCAAGCTAACATCATACTCCAAGTCAAAATACAGCTTACACACAGCTCCTGAAAAATAGATTTGAACAAATATAGTTTAAAAACTATAGCTGACTGGTACTGTTTGCTCTGTGCATTCTTTGATAAAGTCAGTCGGAATGAGAACCATTATGAATTACCTGTATATACAGACAAAAAAAAATCACCATTTATAAGGTGACCTCTATTTGCCCAAAGATATGAACCCTATTTTTTGTTTTTAGACTATAACTTGAAGATCAATGAATGGAAACAAACCCCTCCAAACCATCTAGTCATTCATTAGCCTAGACCATATAAAACAATTTTTCCAGCTAAAAAGTACTGATATTTTACTTATTTTACCATATGAGCCAGACCACGACAAAACCTAAAAAATGGCATGGGCGCCCAGTGAAGACTCTGATCAGACTGGGCATCTGATCAGTCTTTGCTGTGCGCATGAAAAATGTTGGGTCCTTAGCTACCCAATGAGTGCACAGCAAAGACTGATTAAACTGGGCGGATGCCCAAGCTGATCTGAGTCTTTGCTGGGCGCATATACCATATTGTTGGTTTTGTCGTGTTCTAGCTCATATGTTTTCGTGGGGAACAATCTAGAAACCCTTCTTATCTGGAGCTACAATTGTCATTCAAAGGTTCCTCAAATGACTACATCATAGCTCAATGGTGGTCTGTTATCATGTTGAGCTTCCTTTGACATGAATATCTGCCAAGTAGCTATGAGCAGGCAGCAAGGTTTTAGGCAGCTATAAGAACATTTAGAGCTGAAAAAAAATCAACAATTTGTTTTCTCAGCAACCTGGATGGAGATATAAATCCTGACCAGAAACAGATTTGATCATTATGAACTTTGCAAAAGCCTTTGACAAATACCACACAGAAGGCTATTATATAAATTAGAATACTATGGGATTAGTGAATCCACACATAAGTGAATTAAATATGGCTCCCTGGGTGCTCTCAACATGTACATGTAGATTTAGATGGCCAGGCCTCAGATCCTGTCCCAGTTTTATATGGTCCTCAAGGCTTAGTCCTGGAACCGGTCCTGTTTCAAATTTTCATAAATGATTTGGATAATATCAGATCTTCAGTTTGCCTGTTTGCAGATGTCTATAGCATCAGTTTATTTAAATAGCAAATAATTAATTAATCAATATCATAATTACAGGAAGCAAATCCAATTTTCCAAGCACAGTAAAATCCGGGGAACCAAAAATTTTAATATGTACACAAATGTCCAGACTGGCAGAACATAAGCAATGTATATCCTGTGCTACTTATACCAATAAAAATGGTTAAGTTATCATATCTGCTGAGATTTGGGTTTTTACATCCAATATTTTACCAGCTGCATCAAAATGTCAAAAGTGGGACTCTTTTAATTAAGAACAACAATGGTGTCCTAACTGTCAAATTTAGTGATTCATTTTCAAACTTGGTTTATCAGCTGGTCTTGATTAACATTACATGTTTGACATAATGCCCCATTGTGTATGCTGCCCTTGAGCTGTTCTTATCTTATTTTAATTGGAAAATATGATGACAGCTTGACCAAATGCCATTTTGTGGGGATTGATCAGTGATGTCTCGGCAAACTACCATGGTGCAAAAAAAATGGCATACACGCCATTATACATATATGGTACATGATCCACTTATATCACGATATCTTACCTTGGACCCATAGTATCGTGATATATAGGATCCAGAGTGTACTGGGGGAAACATATATCAGCTATTACATTGAAGGCACCAAAAACTCTTGGTTTTCTCCATCGGAACTTGGCTCTGGCACTCAAAGAAACCAAGTCTGTTGTATACAAAACATTGCCGCATCCATAGTTGGAGTACCTGTTTGGCATCCTCACTCAAAAACTCAGTTTTATCAGAGGATGCAGAGGACTGCCGCTTGATGAACTTGCAGATGTTGATGAAGCACTAGTCATGTTGGAGAAATGCAAGACAAATTGCATGCACTATACTGTAGACTTACCTACCTTCTGGAATAACTTCATAATGATGTCTCTTGTCCTCACTGAGTTGACTGAAATACACATGAGTCACAGTATGAAAAGCAACATCTTCCCGTACTGAACAGTTCACAGAAGAAAAGAAAAAAAATCAAAAACCTGAAACCTAGTTAACCCTAGTCCTGCTGAACCCGGATATACCCTGTCTTTGCAAACAGTGTAGATCCAGATCAGCTGGCTTCTGAAGAAGCCAACTGATCTGGATCTGCACTGTTTGCCATTCAGTATGTGAATTTATATCAACAATCTGGATCAAGCGCTCTGATTGGCTGACAATTAGAAATGGGCGTGGCATCTTAATTTATTCAGCATGACAAGGGTTAAGAAGTACTGAATGACACACAAAATGCCAACTACTGTTATAAGACACAGATGCATTGGTTCATCATGATCAACCTACAGTGTATAATATGTGCATTGCCCGCATAGTCCTTTTCACCGCATAGTAAACTGCAAGCAGTGAAGGGAAGCAAAGAAATGAAGCAAAGAAATCAAACTTTTTGGTGTGATCACCATTTATATTGAAAAGATTCAAGCATTTAGGGAATTAAATTCCTGTCTTCAAATGTCTCCTTTTGCAAAGCAGCCAATTCTTCAGGGCTCAGTTGTTCAAAGCGTCGTTAGCTTAACGACGCCGTTAAGGGTCATTTCGTTAACTGTTTTAGCTGATCCAATACACAATATTCTGATATTTTTTGCTGAAAAATGTGAGTAGCTTTTGCACTGCAAAAAGCTACTCACATTTTTTCAGAAAAAATTTCAGAATATTTGCATATCACTCGATGTAAATTTTAACGAATTGCTAACTAACAATGTCGTTAGCTTTGAACAACTGGGCCCAGGTGTATGAATTCCCCTAAAAAAACAATTCCTTTGGAGGTGCAGAAAGATAAAAACATCATCTGACTTGTTTGAATGAGGTTTAACAGACCAGTCAGCAATATTTCAGTCATGGCATGCTGTCTACCAGAAAGAGGGAGAGGGAAAAAAAACAAAACAGGATAGACAAGAGGATATGAGTAAAAAATGTCCCACCCCATACCTGCTGCTAGCACAACAGGCCCTTGCTCTACCATACTCGTAATCTATATAGTGCTCCCATACAAAAGCTACATGACACCTGCCCACCACCTAATCTTTGCGGCATCTTTCTGAGATGAGTTGAGTTGGAGTTTTATGACCCAGTCAACATTGTTAAGGTTATGCTGAGCTACTCAGTTAACCTACCCATATTTTTACTGGGCAGGCTTCGTCCTCTGAGCGGTTAACCAGTACTTGTGCAAATATTTTCACCGGAAACTGACAATTGCCCTACTTGAATTACATCTTATCTGAAGGGATGAAATTACCTGTAATAATGCCAGAAGACTGGGTAACTTGCTACAAGATACATCCTCTGACCTGAGTCACCAACAAAGGTCTCACTCTCAAAGGCAAATACATGGAGGTCCTACAACAATGTTCTTTAACCATTACCACTCTATAGGCAGCTGATAGCAAACTGATGATCTTTTTCTTATTTTTCCCAGAAAGTAGGATTTGAAATTTCATTCAAATTGTCTCCTAAATTTTTCCAAGAAAACAGGCTTTGACAGTTCATGCAAATTGTCTCCTGACTGGATAATTTGCATGAAATGTCAAGCCTATTTTCTGGGAAAAATTAAAGGCTCCATATGCCTCAAAAATAGACATTTTTCATCCAAGAAAGGTTTAATAAACTGATATATGGTATAAATACAATCATAAAATGTGGCCCCTGACAGCCTGTAAAATTTCAGTTAGTCTCCTGTTTTTGAAATGGATCAAAAATGAAATGATTTTTTATTTTATCTCTGAATTAATGTTGGCAACATTCATTCAGAGATAAGATAAAAAACCATTTCATTTCAAGAACAAGAGACAAATCAAAGTTTTGAAGGCTGTCAGATGTCACATTTTATGAATGTGATTGTGTTAATACCATACATCAGTTTATTAAACCTTTTCTTTGATAATAAAATGTCTATTTTTGAGGAATGTAGAGCCTTTAAGAAAAAATATTTCAAAATGTTGTCTGCTAAATTTTTACCCAGCATGCTAAGCATTAAATGCAGTGCTCAAAATAAAATAAGGACATGTTTTATAAGGTTACTGCACTGATATTGGTGAATATTGTTCCAAGTTGGGATATCGAAGAACACGAGCTTGCGAGTGTCCGTAAATATCCCAATGAGGAACAATATTTACCAATACATGTATCAGTGCAATAACCTTTTTATTATATAGCTATATATAGTTTAATGCTTTACAGACAAAACTGTGAAAATTCTTTGTCTGAAAGCAATTCTAACAACAGTTAGTATATTACAAAATAGATATCATTTTTGCACTGGTGTGATATCATGTCAAATAATGGTAACATTTGAAGGCATCCAAATAAATGTGCAATATCCAATTAAGCATCCAAATAAGCATGCAATATCAAGTAAGTATGCTGATATTATGTGATATCAGCACACTTGCTCCTCGGATTTATTGCACATTTTTAATCATTCAATATTTACAGCTATATAGTAATTGTAAATATTAAACGTATGTTATTTCTTCTCAAAAACATAACAGGAGTGGCGTCATATTAGAACCGTTCACTCCGATGATTTCTGACAATAAGATGCATAATTTATTTTCATTTTATAACAACACTTTTCATTGAAGAAAGCATCTAAGTTTATCTGTGTTAATACTTACCATAAACTTTCAGACACCCTAACTCCTTAACCTACTGATCTTAAAATTTGAACAAGTTTATATAATAACTATCTAGTGATGGGTCTGAAAAGTGCTAAATGAATTGCAAACTGCTTTAGGAGTAGTTTTTCAAGTGGGAGACTAAAAACTTGAAGATTATTATGCCAACATTACTGCTATAGCTCTTCTTGTGCTCTCATACAAATAAAACTAAAACAGGGTATAATTACAGAATATCCAAATAATAACCAGCTGACCTGTAGTTTTAAAGGAATTGACAAAACACAGAAAAGCACCATTCAAACGCAATTTTCTAACAAACAAGAGGACCATGATGGTCCTATATCTCTCACCTGACCAAACAGATTTGCATATTTACTGTTGAAGTTTCAGCCAAGTTCACTGCTCTAGGATTTTTGTATAAACTTTATAGCACTAACCACCCCCACCCCCCTCCACCACACCCCGGCCATGTTTTTTTACAAATCTTGATGACTTGAACTGAATCTTAAAAGAGGGTCACCAAAGGAACATTTCTGCCACGTTATATTGAAATTGGTCCAGTGATTTAAAAAGTTTTATATAGCTATAAAGCCCTACGCCCTAATGGCCATGTTTTTTCACGAATCATCAAAGCTTGAACAAACTTGGTAGAGGGTCACCAAAGGAACATTCCTGCCAAGTTATATTGAAATCTGTTCAGTGGTTTCTGACAAGAAGATTTTTAAAGTTTTCTATTCAGATATATAGGGAAAATAAGCCCCACCCCATGGCAGCCATGTTTTTTGACAAATCATGACTGCTTGTACAATCTTGATAGAGGTTCACCAAAGCAACATTCCAGCCAAGTAATATTGAAATCGGTCATGGGGTATGTGACAATAAGAATTTTAAAATTTTCTATGCAGATATAGACGAAAAATAAGCCCCGCCCCCCCTGGGAGCCATGGTTTTTGACATATCATGAAGGCTTGAACAATCTTGGTAGAAGGTCACCAAAGCAACATTCCTGCCAAGTTACATTGAACTCGGTCCAACTGTTCCTTACGAGAAGATTTTTAAAGTTTTCTATATAGATATATAGGGAAAATAGGCCCCGCCCCCTAGCGGCCATGTTTTTTGATGGATCATGACGGCTTGAACAATCTTGGTAGAGGGTCACCAAAGATACATTCCTGCCAAGTTGTATTGAAATTGGTCCATTGGTTTCTGAAAAGAAGAGTTTTAAAGTTTTATATATAGATATAGAGGGAAAATAAGCCCTGCCCCCGGCAGCCATGTTTTTTGACGAATCATGATTACTTGAACAATCTTAGTAGAGGGTCACCAAGGAAACATTTCTGCAAAGTTATAATGAAATCAGTTCAGTGGTTTCTGACAAGACGAGTTTTAAAGTTTTCTATAGATATATAAGGAAAATAAGCCCCGACTCCTGGTGGCCATGTTTTTTGACGAATCATGACGGCTTGAACAATCTTCATAGAGGGTTACATAAGAAACATTCCTGCAATGTTACATTGAAATCGGTCAAGTGGTTTCTGAAAAGACTATTAAAATTTTCTATATAGATATATAGGAAAATAAGCCCCGCCCCCTAGCGGCCATGTTTTTTGACATATCATAACGGTTTGAACAATCTTGGTAAAGGGTCACCAAGGAAACATTTCTGTGAAGTTATATTGAAATCAGTCCTGTGGTTTCTGACGACAAGATTTTTTCAAGTTTTCTATATAGCTATATATGAAAAATAAGCCCCGCACCCTCTAGAGGCCATGTTTTTTGACAAATCATATAGGCTTGAACAATCTTGACAGAGGGTCACTAAGATAAAACATTTCTGCCAAGTTATATTGAAATCGGTCCAGTCGTTTATGACATGAAGATTTTTAAAGTTTTCTATACAGATATATATGAAAAATTAACCTCGCCCCCTAGCGGCTATGTTTTTTAACAAATCATGGCGGCTCGAACAATCTCGGTAGGGGATCATCGAAGAAACATTACTGTAAAATTATATTGAAATCTGTCCAGTGCTTTATGACAAGAAGATTTTTAAAATTTTCTATATAGATATACAGTTGACTCTCGTTATCTCGACCCCTCTTATCTAGATCCTATCACTTATGTCGAACTGATTTCTAAGTCCCGATTATTTTCCCTATGTATTTATTGTATTTCAGCTTCGCGTATGTCGAACTACTTTTACGTCGACACTTCGGCTATCTCGTCCATCATTTTCAGTCCCTGAATATATTTTTCACAGGTTTTACTACCGCGTATCTCGAACTCGGACGATAACGAAGGAAAAAAAAAATGTAAGATGCGGCGCCGCCGGTCTATCGGTTAATGAAAATCATAAAAGGCCATTGATAAATAAATCAATAGTTTAATTTTCCCCTTTGTCCAGGTAATTACAAACAACACAAACAGTGTCTAAAATCCGTAATTATGAAATCACGTGCGTGTCGAGTCGGGTTTGACACGCGGGGCTCAACACCGTCTCGTGTCATTGATTTGTAAGATAAAAAAAGCGGCTCAGAATAGTGTTATGGAAGATTAATCAACGAAGTTTCTTTAATTTATTGTTTAGATATGCTCTTCACTATTGAGTACTGTCCGTCTGAGTGATATAGCGTCTTCAAGAAAAGTCAGTGCGCGACAGGTTCCGACTCAGATCAGTCTGTATTGATCAGGCTAGCTAAGTCTGAATCTTCGCTTGTTACTCTTTGGTCAGGCGGTGCTCTTTGGTAAGCCCAAATAAGGCTCGTGCGTATAATGGAAAATTCGTGGGCGTGCATGCTGATCCGAGTCTGTGACAGTCGCACAGTCTTTTAATAGGAGTTGTCGTGCACGGCCTCAAATAGACGAATTACACGTGGGTACCGATGTTAACCCTTCCGACCCTGTAGACTGGTACGGATACCCGCACAAATAGTGTAGGTCCAGATGAGATGGTTCATAACGAGCTTTCTCTGCAGGATCTACAGTTTGCCGCGCTGAGATGGTTTGTTTATGCCAGGGGAGATAATCCAAACTAGCTTACAGCGGCCGCTTAACATTGTAAGCGTTTTATGCAAAAGCGGAAACCAGTCAACTCTTTATCGAGTCATCTATGTGAAGGGAGCTAATCCAAACCAGTTCATAACGTATAGATAACGCAACCCGGAAGCCAGTAATTTATTTATAGCTCATATGGAACTCCAAATTTGCAGGAGTATTAAAAGACAACAAGAGACGTTTGAAATTTATTATTATTAACATTTATTGATGATATTTTTCCAAGAGAACCATTGCATCTCCTAAAACAAACAGTAACAATGCAAACTGAAGTACGCGCAAATTATTTAAATTGCCATATACACGCGCAAATTATTTAAATTGCCATATACATGTGCCTTCCAAGCACGTTTGGCGAACAGAGAGGCGAACAGTCGTCATACCTATGACGTCACAATTTGGTTGTCTCGAACTACTGATAACTCGAACATTTTTATCAGGTCCCGTGAAGTTCGAGATAACGAGTCGACTGTATAGGGAAAATAAGCCCAGCCCCCCTGGCGGCCATGTTTTTAGACAAATCGAAATGGCTTGAACAATCTTGCAACAGGATAACCAAAGGAACATTTCTGCAAAATCATATGGAAATCGGTCCAGTGGTTTCGGACAAGAAGATTTTTAAAGTTTTCTATACAGATCAGGGCTCGGGAAAACCGGAAAAATAGCCGGTCTGGACCGAAATTAAGAATTCTGGACCGATTTCAAACACCCTAAAATGCTAATAAATCGGTCCAACAGGTTTGTGCCTTGAACCCCATTTTTCCCCAACCAACCAATTTTTATGAGTCAATGATGTTTAAAAAATCACAAACGGTCAAGTCTTCCCAAACTGACAACGTCCACGCACCTTTTAAATGCGATATTATGGTAGTTAAAAGGCTCTAAACGGTCATTTGACATGTATACTGGAGAGACAGCTGAATAACGGCACCCTACCGCAGCACAAATTAATTACGTCATTATCCAAACATTGTCAAAAAATCAATACTTCACTGACCTTTGTGCGGTAAACAAGCGATTAACACGAATCATCAATAACGGTAGTCTGATAATTAATCCGTTTGTGTGACACGTGTGAATACACTGAGACTGCAAAACATCCAGGTGCAGTCCGCGTGTCCAAAAAGATCATAGGTCGCTTTACTGAGAGTGATAAAAGAATGCACCGCTTGAACGCACCTGTTTTCTTCCTCCTTTTTTGTTTTGCTCAACACGGTTTGTCGGTCCCAGATTCGATAAATGAATTCCCAAACCGTGTACTTCCTGATCAGATGTCGCATACAACGGCGTCTGATCTGGGTATTATTGATTGCTTCTTTTTTCTTTCTTTCTTTTTTTTTTTTGTTGATTGCAGTAACACGCGAGTATAATTCAAGGAAGATTTCACGGTAAAAATAAGTAATGCACCACTTGCGCTAGACAAGATTGGTCAATGCTTAAAATTTTAAGCAGTCTGATCAAATCTTGAAACATTGAAAACTGCAAAACCGCCCGTGGCGCAGGCCTTTTTTCTTAGACCTAATAAGGTCCATGAAAGTCGTTTCGTTCCGTCTCTCCTGTTTCCCGCCGTCTTCGCGCTTATACAAGACGAGAATCAGTTGTTTATAAATAGTTTAGGAAAACCCTGCGGAGGTGGAAATAAAACAAAACCGTTTTTGTTTTTTCTTTCTATCTTTTTACATACCTGACTGTATTTATTAATGACACCAGCTTTGATCATGCTCGTTATACCCGGACTTCAGTCATATAACGGAGTTGAGGTGTATTATTTAAAAGGAGTTATAGGACTGCAAATTGTCATTAGTTTTCGTGACAGGTGATCTATACATATATTTTTTATTTTTTTTTTTTTGGAAATGGGCTCATTGATGACGTCATCGTCATCGGCTGGACCGATTCAGATTTCAAAATTTCCAGAGCTCTGATATATAGTGAAAATAAGCCCCGCCCCCTGGCGGCCATGTTTTTTGACAAATCCAAATGGCTTGAACAATCTTGGTACAGGATCACCAAGGGAACATTTCTGCAAAATTATATTGAAATAGGTCCAGTGGTTTAGGACAAGAAGATTTTTAAACTTTTCTATATAGATATATAGGGAAAATAAGCCCCGCCCCCTGGCGGCCATGTTTTTGACGAATCCAAATGGCTTATACAATCTTGCAACAGGATCACCAAAGGAACATTTCTACAAAATTATATTGAAATCGGTCCAGTGGTTTCGGACAAGAAGATTTTTAAAGTTTTCTATATAGATATATAGGGAAAATAAGCCCTGCCCCCTGGCGGCTATGTTTTTTGACGAATCCAAATGGCTTGAACAATCTTGGTAGAGCATCACCAAAGGAACATTTCTGCAAAATTATATTGAAATCGGTCCAGTGGTTTAGGACAAGAAGATTTTTAAACTTTTCTATATAGATATATAGGGAAAATAAGCCGCGCCCCCGCTTCCCCCTGGCGGCCATGTTTTTTGACGAATCCAAATGGTTTGAACAATCTTCCTAGAGGATCACCAAAGGAACACTTTTGCAAAATTTTATTGAAATCGGTCCAGTGGTTTCGGACAAGAAGATTTTTAAACTTTTCTATATAGATATATAGGGAAAATGAGCCCTGCCGCCTGGCGGCCATGTTTTTTGACGAATCCAAATGGCTTGAACAATCTTGGTAGAAGATAACCAAAGGAACATTTCTGCAAAATTATATTGAAATCTGTCCAGTGATTCCTGACAAGAAGATTTTTTAAAGTTTTCTATAGAGATGTAAAGGGAAAATAAGCCCCGCCCCCTGGCAGCCATGTTTTTGACGAATCCAAATGTCTTGAACAATCTTGGTAGAGGATCACCAAAGGAACATTTCTGCAAAATTATATTGAAATCGGTCTAGTGGTATCTGACAAGAAGATTTTTAAAGATTTCTATATAGATATATAGGGAAAATAAGCCCCAACCCCTGGCGGCCATGTTTTTTGATGAATCCAAATGGCTTGAACAATCTTGGTAGAGGATTACCAAAGGAACATTTCTGCAAAATTATATTGAAATCGGTCCAGTGATTTCTGATAAGAAGATTTTTAAAGTTTTCTATACAGATATATAGGGATAATAAGCCCCGCCCCCTGGCGGACATGTTTTTTGACCAATCCAAATGTCTTGAACAATCTTGGTAGAGGATCACCAAAGGAACATTTCTGCAAAATTATATTGAAATCGGTCTAGTGGTTTCTGACAAGAAGATTTTTGAAGTTTTCTATACAGATATATAGGGAAAATAAGCCCCACCCCCTGGCGGCCATGTTTTTTGACGAATCCAAAAGGCTTGAACAATCTTGGTAGAGGATCACCAAAGGAACATTTCTGCAAAATTATATTGAAACTGGTCCAGTGGTTTCTGACGAGAAGATTTTTAAAGTTTTCTATATAGATATATAGGGAAAATAAGCCCCGCCCCCTGGCGGCCATGTTTTTTTTACGAATCCAGATGTCTCGAACAATCTTGGTAGAGAATCACCAAAGAAACATTTCTGCAAAATTATATTGAAATCGGTCCAGTGGTTTCTGACAAGAAGATTTTTAAAGTTTTCTATACAGATATTTAGGGAAAATAAGCCCCGCCCCCTGGCGGCTATGTTTTTTGACGAATCCAAAAGGCTTGAACAGTCTTGGTAGAGGATCACCAAAGGAACATTTCTGCAAAATTATATTGAAATAGGTCCAGTGGTTTCTGACAAGAAGATTTTTAAATTTTTCTATATAGATATATAGGGAAAATAAGCCCCGCCCCCTGGCGGCCATGTTTTTTGACGAATCCAAATGGCTTGAACAATCTTGGTAGAGGATCACCAAAGGAACATTTATGCAAAATTTTATTGAAATCGGGCCAGTGGTTTCTGACAAGAAGATTTTTTGAGTTTTTAGTTAAAAAATCTATTTTTATCTCCTGTGACCTAGATATGCAATGGACCGGAACCATTTGAACAATTTTGAAAGAGGATCAACCAAGGATCATTCCTGTGAAATTTGGTCAAAATCCAATCAGTGGTTTAGGAGGAGATGTTGTTTAAAGATTGTGAACGGACGGACGGACGACGACGGATGGTGAGAGATCACAATACCTCACCTTGAGCCTTTGGCTCAGGTGAGCTAAAAATAGGATAAAACTCATAGCAACAGATAAGGTGTTCATCCGAAAAATGCTGATATCTTTCTTATTTGTCCACAAAAACCTATGTTGTGGTACTCATTAGAAGCGCCCTGGTGAGGCGCTTCTAATGAGTACCCACAACATATGTTTTTGTGGAGAAATAAGAAAACTATTATGTGGATACCCCCTCTTATCTGTAGCTATGAAAACTGCCTATGCTGTTCCAGATGGACACATGACATAAGGCAGTTTTTCCCATGAATGGGCTATAACTAAAACTAAAACATACCTTTGCTGTGCTCCTGGCATAACTGAAGGCATCTTGCTGTCGGTAGAATGTCTCCCATCTAGTACTAGGACCTAGAAGTCTAACAAACAAGAAATATCTTCAAAAAAGATAACCTGCACAATCTGTCAGATTAAATGGAAGTGTTTTGAAACGTATGACACAGACCTATATATTAAAATGTTTAATCTTTAAATGTTTCCATAGAGTCGTAATAACACCCACAACTGTGCTACTATATTTAGATTATTATTCTGTGTTGCAGGTGTCTCTTCACAAAATCAATAATATACATTTGTTCAGAAAAGTAAAAAAGCAGATAACTGTATAGGCAAGTTATAATTATCATGATTATTTTTAACTCAGTTTTTTAAATACAATAAAAAGATTTTACCCAGTCTGTATACAACCTAACAAGCAGGTTTAATTTTTCATCATCACATTTGAGACTGTACTGAGTAAACCAGGATTATACTCATAAGAACATATAACAGAAAATGTCTGTTTATGCAAACTACAAACATAGATTTTAATATGACATATTATTTGACCAACAAAATAGTGTCTAATACAGACTACGTATATAAGTTACTATCCCAGATGTGCTACTAAAAAACAATACTGAAAAACGCAGAAGAAAATAAAAAAAAAAAAAAATAACAGATGACACCAAAAAATATAATATTTTTTTTTGTCCTTGTGGCATTCAATGTTTTTTATGTGTCTTTGTTAACTTATTATATCCACCAGATGGCATATTCAGGATGAGGGAACCGTTTCACCACAATAAGGACGATGGATCCATTTCACCACAATTAGAACTTTTCACTTAGATGTGTTATCATAATAGCCAGGCCTAGGTTAAGATTCCAATTAGGCTCTATGGTTTGGCAAACTGATATGGGCTTTTGTTGTTTGTATATTTTAAGCCTAGCTGTTAGGATTGGTAGTGGACATATCTCTAGATAATAGGAAGTATAAACAAAACATTATTATTATTTCTCCATAAAAACATGTTGTTTGTACTTATTAGAAGTGCCTCAATGAGGTGCTTCTAATGAATACAAAAACATATGTTTTCATGGAGAAATAAGAAAAAATTCAATAATTTTCAGCTGAAAAAGTGCCTTATCTAGAGCTATAAATTTTCTGTATAGAAGTGTAATACCAGTAAATTAATTATTCTCCCAACCTGCTTTTGAAAGTTGTTGGTATCTTCTCCTCTCTTTGTCTCTTTACTGCATTGTCTATGGTTCTTTCTATGCCCAACCACTTTCTGTAAGTAAATTACATCATCAAACTTAGCCCTTAAAGTGCTAAGCAAAATTGTAACAGGCGATATTCATTTTTTTTTTTTTTATTTTTACAGAAAATAAGACTTGGAATTTCAAGTGAATTGCCTGCTAGGCAGAAAATTCACATGAAATGTCAAGCCTTACTTTCTCTAAAAAGTACTGCTACAGTTGAGATTAGCACTTTAAGGGTTAACCGTTTCGGGCTAAAATATTTAACATGTATTTCTCCTTCTTTGAATTTTAATAGGCCCATTATTTTCAAGACTTTTTTTACTTTCCTTTACTTCTTTGTTGGAAAAAAATACAAAATGTCTGGAAATGAGGATCCTGATGAGATGGCACATTATAAACCAGTTGTAGATAAGGCACTTTTTTGATAACAAGAATTCCGCGGAAGGCGTCATCGCACCTGCTGGCGCAAAAGTCACAGGAGCCACAATCAGAATGTGGTTATCAAATAATTTATTTCATTCTTAGCAGTGCTTACTTGGAAAACTGGGTTGAAAAAAATGTAGACAAAGTGCCTAGTGGGGCACATATATTCCAGGCCAGTCCCATTCCCTTCTAATGGCTATATCTTCAGCACTGACTTTTCATATCATACAGCCCAATGATAATGGAATGTTGACGTAAAATGTGTAAAAGTCACTGGAGCATGAAATACAGGTCAAGGTCACGGGTCAAGGTACCTGCTAATTCAGTACATCAAGGAGAAGCACAATGCAAGGTATGGTGGTTGTAGGCCTTATAGTTGAGGAGTTATCAAACATCAGCGTAAAATGTGTCAAATATAGGTCAAGGTCACTGGGTCAAGGTACCTGCCAAGCCAGTGCAATGAGGTGAAGCACTATGCAAGGTTTAGTGGTTGTAGGGCTTATATTTGAGGAGATACCGAACATCAATATAAAATGTGTCAAAGTCACTGGAGTGCACAATATAGGTCAAGGTCACCAGGTCAAGGTACCTGTCGAGTCAGTACATCGAGAAGAAGTGCTACATAAGGTTTGGTGGTTGAAGGTCTTACAGTTGAGGACATATGGAAGGGTGACGTAAAAGGTGTAAAAGTCAATGGAGCGTGAAATATAGGTCAAGGTCACCCAGTCAAGGTACCTGCAGAGTCCGTACATTGAGGAAAAGCACTATGCAAGGTTTGATGGTTGTAGGCCTTATATTTGAGGAGATATTGAACGTTGATGTAAAATGTATACAAGAGGCCCACGGGCCACGGGTCGCTCACCTGAGTGACATAGCCACTGCAGATATGCAGATGTTATGCAACATTTTTCCAATCCTGTCATCACAACTAATGAAAAGATCATCATTTAAGCAGTTCTTTATTTTGAAGAAGAAGATATATGGCATGCCAGTCAATTGAGCGTGATCATTTGAACAAACTCTAAATGGTAGCCAGCTTGGATTTACGATCGGCACGATTTTAGCTATTTTTGATCTACCAGTCACCCCAATGCTTCCTACCAAATTTCGAGTCAACTGGCCTTTCAGTTCAGGAGAAGAGGCAAAAAATAGATTTTCAAGATGGCTGCCATGGCGGCCATTTTGGATATCCGATTGGCACGATTTTAGCTATTTTTGATCTACAAGTCACCCCAATGTCTCCTACGAAGTCTGGAGTCAATTGGCCTTTCGGTGCAGGAGAAGAAGCTAAATATAGATTTTCAAGATGGCGGCCATGGTGGCCATCCGGGATTTCTGATCAGAACGATTTTAGCTATATTTGATCTACAAGTCACCCTGATGCTTCCTACTAGGTTTCGAGTCGTGATTTTTGGGTTTAGGAGAAGAAGCGAAAAATAGATTTTCAAGATAGCTGCCATGGCGGCCATCTTGGATCCACGATCGGCACGATTTTAGCTATTTTTGATCTACAAGTCACCCAAATGCTTCCTACCAAATTTCGATTCAACTGGATTTTCGGTTCAGGAGAAGAAGCGAAAAATAGATTTTCAAGTTGGCTGCCATGGCGCCCATCCTGATTTTACGATCGGCATGATTTTAGCTATTTTTTATCTACAAGTCTCCCCGATGCTTCCTACCAAGTTTGGAGTCAACTGGCCTTTCGGTTCAGGAGAAGAAGGGAAAAATAGATTTTCAAGATGGCTGCCATGGCGGCCATTTTGGATTTCCGATAGGCACGATTTTAGCTATTTTTGATCTATAAGTCACCCCAATGCCTCCTACAAAGTTTGGAGTCAACTGACTTTTGGGTTTAGGAGTAGAAGCGAAAAATAGGTTTTCAAGATGGCGGCCTTGGTGGCCATCTTAGATTTCCAATCGGCATGATTTTAGCTACTTTTGATCTACAAGTCACCCTGATGCTTCCTAGCAAGTTTGGAGTCAATTGGCCTTTCAGTTCAGGAGAAGAAGAGAAAAATAGATTTTCAAGATGGCGGCCATGGTGGCCATCTTGGATTTCCGATCGGCATGATTTTAGCTATTTTTGATCTACAAGTCATCCTGATGGTTCCTAGCAAGTTTGGAGTCAACTGGCCTTTCTGTTCAGGAGAAGAAGCGAAAAATAGATTTTCAAGATGGCTGCCATGGCGGCCATCTTGGATTTCCGATTGGCACGATTTTAGCTATTTTTGATCTACAAGTCACCCTGATGGTTCCTAGCAAGTTTGGAGTCACTTGGCCTTTCGGTTCAGGAGAAGAAGCGAAAAATAGATTTTCAAGATGGCAGCCATGGAGGCCATCTTGGATTTCCGATCGGAACGATTTTAGCTATTTTTGATCTACAAGTCACCCTGATGCTTCCTACCAAGTATCAAGTCAATTGGCCCAGGGGTGTAGGAGGAGTAGGCTTTTAAAGCAATTGTTGACGTCGCACGACGAACGACGCACGACGGACGACGGACATTGACTGACCACAATAGCTCACCATGAGCACTTCGTGCTCAGGTGAGCTAAAAAGGCACTGGAGCGCGAAATATAGGTCAAGGTCATCGGGTCAAGATACCTGCCAAGTCAGTACATATAGGAGAAGCACTATGCAAGGTTTGGTGGCTAGAGGTCTTACACTTGAGGAGATCTGGAACGTTGACGTAAATTATGTCAAAGTCACTGCAGCCAAAATATAGGTCAAGGTCACCAGGTCAAGGTATCTGCTAAGTCAGTACATTGAGAAGAAGCACTTTGCAAGGTTTGATGGTTGTAGGCCTTATAGTTGAGGAGATATCGAACATCGACGCAAAATATGTCAAAGTCACTGGAGTGCAAAATATAGGTCAAGGTCACCGGGTCAAGGTACCTGCCAAGTCTGTACATCTAGGAGAAGCACTATGCAAGGTTTGGTAGTTGTACACCTATAGTTGAGAAGATCTGGAACGTCAACGTAAATTGTGTCAAAGTCAATGGAGAGCAAAATATAGGTCAAGGTCACTGGGTCAACATATCTGCCAAGTCAGGAGGTCAGGGAGATGTGTCATGCAAGGTATGATGGTTGTTGTAGAATTGTAGTTGATTAGAATACTAACTTTGACGTAAATGTTGAACTTCGACATAACAGAACTGTTAAGAGACGGACGACGGACGAACGGACAGACGAATGGAAAAGCGGGCACCTATGTCCCAAAGTCAGGAGGTCAGGGAGATATTTCATATAAGGTTTGATGGTTGTTTAGTCTTGTAGTTGATAGAATACTAACTGACATAAATGTCGAACTTCGACATAACAGAACTGTTAAGAGACGGACAGACGAACAGACAGACGAATGGAAAAGTTGGCACCTATGTCGCAAAGTCGGGAGGTCAGGGAGATGTTTCATGCAAGGTTTGAGGGTTGTTTAGTCTTGTAGTTGATTAAAATACTAACTTTGACATAAATGTCGAACTTCGACATAAATGTTGACAGACGGACGGACGAATGGACAGACATACGGAAAAGCGGACGCCTATGTTGCAAAGTCAGGAGGTCGGGGAGATGTTTCATGCAAGGTTTGATGGTTGTTTAGTCTTGTAGTTGATCAGAATACTAAGTTTGACATAAATGTCGAATGTCGACATAAATGTTGACAGACGGGTGGACGGCCGGACTGACGGATGGACGGACGGACGGACGGACTGACAGAAAATCTGACGCCTATATCGCACCCTGCTACAAGCAGGTGCGATAATAAAATAGGGCTAAGACTATCACCCTGTTGTACACCGATGTCTGATGGGAAGAAAGGGGTTAGATTATCATTACACCTCACATACAATTTGATTTGCGAGTACATGCTTTTGATGGCATTATAAAACTTATCGCTAACACTCAATTTCCTTAACTTATAAAGAAGACCTTTGTGCCAAACCAGATCAAAGGCCTTTCTAAAATCTATAAAACATGTATAAAGTTTCTTCTTATTTTGTGTATATTTACCAATAAGAGTTTTCATCACAAATATATGGTCACTGGTCTGTTTTCCTTTACAGAATCCAATCTGTTCATAACAAGTTAGTTTTTTAGAACCTAAGTAGGAACAGAGTCCCTTGCTTAAAATTTGGGTAAAGATTTAGTAATGATTGCATAATAGTTATTAGGGTCTTCTTTATTATCTTTTTTAAAGATGGATTTATGAAGCATTCTGGGTGGGTGTGTTGAGGTTTTACGGCCCAGTCAACCCAATGGGGTCATGCTGAGCGCGGTCAGTTTACCTAACCACATGTTTACTGGGCAGACTTAGTCCTCTAAGCGGTTAACCAGTATTGTGCACATTCTTTCGCCAGAAACTGACAATTGCCCTTCTTGAATCAGCGGAAGGGAGAGAATGACCGTAGAAAATATTTCTGACCAGGCCACGGGGTATCTCCCAGTAGATAAAATATTACTGAATATTTTCAACAAGGACTGGATTGTAATATGTAATGAACAGTTGAGCATTTCATTTAGGAGGGATTGATTGTGTTGGGGTTTAACGACACGTCAACCCTTGAGGGTCATTTTGTGTCGTCTCCCAGAGAAAGGGAGAAAAGAGATAGAAAAGAGAGTAGAGGAGATTAAAGAGAGGGACAGGGAAGAAAGAGGAACAGGAATGAAAGTGAAGAAACAGAAGAAATAAAAACATTCCCCCTCTACCCTTACCCACAAGGATAGCAGGCCTTGCCCAACTGTAAGCCAATATCAGTTGGACGCCCCAGTGATGTAAGATACACAGCACCTTCACACCACCCGACCACCCCCCCACAGCTTTTATTTTTTGAAGAGCCAATAGCAGAATATATTTCAATGGCACTTATTTTATAATTTAGATCTGTTAAAATATAAAGTTTTTCGAGAACTGACAGTTCAGCATCTACGGAAGAATTATGAAATCTTGTAGTTTTAGATATGTTTAAATCTTTAAAATAATTGTACCATGTATCGTCTGAAATTGGGTTAATGTTTCCATCCTTATTATCTTTTTTTAACTTTTCCAGCAGAGACCAATATGCCTTTGGGTTGTTGTCATGTAATGAATCAAGACTAGATATAATCTGCTGTCTGTATTCTTTATATCTTTTCTTTCTAGCTTTCATAAAAAATTTTAATGCACTAAAGAAGGATCCCCATATATATGGGTCTATACTGTACTTTCTAAATAAAACTTCCTTTTGATCTGTTTATGCAGATTAATTAATGATAACAACAACAACAACAACTGGCCACATATATTGACATACAGTCTCATCAATCAACTGCTATTATTAACACTAGAATGAAACAGAATTTAAGTTGTGCATACCTTTTATTTCTGGATCCATAAAATCCTCCTACTGACAGTGAGACCTGGTTATTCCTACTCAACATATCAGGATTCTTGGTTCCTATAATAATAATGCAGACAGGGTTTCAGCAAGCAGGTGGTCAGCACTTTCTTGTCTCCACGAATACATACATATGTATTTTGCATAGCCGCTTTTTTTTCAACCAAAAACTGCTGACATTTTTTCTTAATCCTCCAAGAATACATGTATTGAGTGTAAAACTCTTTTTAGTACTTTTACATACATAATTATAGAGGTGCATGCTTGGTGTCAATCATGCGTAGTGGGAGGAGCTAATCAGGAAAGAGTTATTTCATGGTGTATCCAAACATGATTATTCATTAGAATCATCTCAATGAGATGCCAAAAACATGACTTATGGAAATATGAAAAATAGTTACCTGGATACCCCTCTTATCTACAGTTCTGATTCCAAAAATTAGAATTGTATCAGCATGACAAACTTGTGAGATTCCATCTGGGCTATTTTTTGTGGAGACATAGCTCTAGATAAGATGATAATTGTGGTAATAATTTAGCACAAATTTTGCACCAAAATATATCTTGAAGAAAGTCACTGGAATTGCCTTGCTGAGGTGATTCCTATGAGCACCCACAAGATATATTTGATACAAAATTATAACCCCAGCAGGCACATAACATTTATACATCATCACATTAATTTGTGTAATTCTAAATATTAGGAAATCAAATGAATTTTAATATAAGGTAAAATTTGATAATGAATTGATAATATAAAATATAAATATGAGAACTGAAATTCCGATTTTGAGCTTTCACTGGATGATGAAAACATTAGGCTATTTTAATGTCTCAAGAAGCACTTCAGGCTTCACAGACATTAAAATAACCTAATGTTTTCTCATCATCCAGTGCAAGCTCTAAAATCTGGGCCCAGTTGTTCAAAGCTAACGATGTTGTTAGTTAACGATTTGTTAAAATTAACATCCAGTGATACGCAAATATGCTGAAATTTTTTGCTGAAAAAATGTGAGTAGCTTTTAAGCTACTCACATTTTTTCAGCAAAAAATATCAGAATATTGTATATTGAATCCGCTAAAACAGTTAACGAAATGACCCTTAACGAGCTCGTTAAGCTAACGACCCTTTGAACAACTGGGCCCTGAATTTCAATTCTTTAATGCATCATGGGTTGGCAAACATACAACCGACTCAGGGAGGGCATTCTGTTGGACTATAGTCAGTGGAAAGAAGGAGTATTTATAAAAGTTCCTGTGGGTATGGACTTGACGGAAAGTCATTGAGTGGCAATATTTGGATGGCAAGTTTTGGGATGAATATAACCTGGCATGGGTATTGCCACAAGCCCATAAACAATCCAGTAGATGAGACACAGGCGAGCATCTGACCTTTGTTTAAGGTTCCACCAGCCTCTAACTAGGTTTTCCAACATTGATGAGACACTGGACTTAGAATCATAGTAACTGGTGGTCCATAGTGTGGCTCGGCACTGTATTTTCTCTATTTGAGCTATTTTATCCTTAGTGAGTGGATCCCATGACTTCCTCTTCATATATGTCACCATTCTCAAAATTTTTTTTTTTTTTTTTTTTTATTCCAATACATATCAATACAATCAAAAACATACAGTTGAATAACAAATATCAACATCTCTCATACTATCTCCCATCCTTCTTAATATATATGTTTATAATGAGATATAAGATATGCATTGGCTTTTTTGTTAAACCTGGCAACAAAAGGGAAGGGGTGGGGAGTGTGTGTGAGGGGGGGAGGAGGGGGGGGTGGAGGAGGGGGGTCCTGCCCAGCACAGAAAAAAAAAAAAAAAATAATTGAAATACAAATTTATTCAAGTAGCATGGATTGGCTCTAACATAATATCATACATTTATTTTCAGTTTACTGAAATACTATTAATGTCGTTCAATAGCAGTTGGTATGGATTCCATTCCTCTAGGAAAGTTTCCAAGTTATTATTTTCACGCGCTATTTGCAAATGAATTTTGTACATAAAATGTAATCTTTTTTTATATACGGTAACAATTGGTGGCTGTTTATTACATCTACAGCAATAAATGTAGTATTTGGTATATAGTAACAAAAACTTCATGATACTTGTTAATCTTTGTTCTTTTTCTAAGCCAAATAGAAACAGTTCTTCAGACAATTCAATATAAATGTTAAAACTCTGCAACCAAGTTGTGACAAAATTCAAAAACACTTTAGTTACATTACATTGCCATAATAGGTGAGTAATTGTTTCTTCTTCTTGTGTACAAAAGGTACAAATAGAGTCTTCTTTAATTTTCATATAGTGTAGCAATTTATTCGTAACTAATATGTTATGATTTAGACTTACCTGGAACCAACGCAAAAGAGAGTATGTTGTTGTTTTGAAGGGAAACATATATATGGTTTTCCAGTCTTTCTCTTCAAAGTTATATTTTTTATTCCATGACTGTTTTCCAGTTGGTATTTCATCATTTGTATTTAAGATGTCATACATTTTCCTAGCTCCCTGCTTGTTTTGTTTTATAGGCAATATATGGCTAGGTATAAATGGATTCAGACTTTTTTTAGTTAATGCTATCTTCTCTTTTCTTAGCTAGGTTTTAATTGCATTCAGTGTTCCCCAGTATTGTAGATAGTTCATTTTGATCCCATATATTTCTGAAAATTCTTGAATATTGTAAAATTCGCCATTCTCCTTTAATAAGTCATTTACAAATCTCACTCCATTTCTGTACCAACTATCATAAAATATTGTGTTGCCATCAATCTGGATATGTTTGTTATGAAATATTGGGCTTTTTATGACAGATTCTTCATCTGTTATTTTCAACTTATCATTGAATTTCAAGAAGCTGTTTAAAACATCAACCCAGAATGTATTTTTGATATTGTCTATCCTTTTCTTAATGTACTGTGCACTACAACCTATTAATTTTTGACATTCGATATGTAATTTAATAAAGTCCTGCCATTTGCTGTCTGTATTGAAAATTCTTCTTATCCATGTTAACTTCAAAGCATCAATGAATGCATTTAAATTAACCATTTTTAGCCCTCCTTCCAGATACTGCTTAATAACTATATTTCTCTTTATTTTCACTTTATTATTCCACAAAAATCGAAAAAGTTTCTCATTAATGTTGTCTATTATATCTTGTTCTGGATTTGGTAGAGTAATAAATAAATGATTGAAAGCAGGTATCATTAAAACTTTTATGGCTGTTATTTTTCCTAAGGGAGTTAATCTTCGTTTTTCCCATTGCTTTATTTGCTTTTCTAAGGTTTGAATTTTTGGCATATAGTTTTCTTTAGTCATTTTTGTAAGGTCTGTATTGAAATTAATGCCCAAAAGTTTAAAAGTTTGTTTACCCCATAATAGTTTCCATTTTGTCTTGATAGAGCTAGTGTCAAATTTTTTAGCGCCAATCCATACTAGTTGTGTCTTGTCAAAATTAACCTTAAGGCCTGATATAGCTGCAAAGAAGTCTAATTCTTTCAAAAGTTCATTCAATGAATTATCTGAGCCATCAAGAAATATGGATGTGTCATCGGCATATTGTGAAATCTTATGTTCTGAATTTCCAATCTTGATTCCTTTAATATCTTTATTGAGTCTTATTTTATTAGCTAAAAATTCAGCACATATTATGAAAATGTATGGAGAAAGAGGATCACCCTGGCGACAGCCTCGACCTATTTGGAAAAAAGATGACAAATGACCATTTTGTATGACTGATGATGTTATGTCAGAGTAGAAAACTTCAACCCACCTTCTTACTGATTCTCCAAAATTGAGAAATTTCAGAGCTTTATGAATAAAGGACCAGGACAAGGAGTCAAAAGCTTTTTCAAAATCTATAAGCATTAACAATCCTGTTATGTTGTTTTGTTCTGTATACTGTAACATATCATACACTAAGCGAGTATTCTCCCCTATAAATCTGCCTTTTAAAAACCCTGTTTGATCGCGTGAAATAATGTTATCAAGTACCTGTTTTAGCCTGTTTGCTATTGTTCCTGATGCTATTTTGTAGACAGTGTCAAGGAGTGTCAGGGGTCACCAATTTTTCAAAAATTGTTTTGGTTTATTTTCTTTTGGTATGCATGTTATTATGCCCTGTCTTTGGGATTCTGAAAGTTTTCCTATCGCATAACCATAGTTTATTGATCTCAAAACAAACTGACCTAAATGTTTCCAAAAAACTTTTAAAAAATCTGCCGAAAAACCACTTAGACCCGGGCTTTTGTCATTTTTCATTTTCAACAAAGTTTCTGAAATTTCAGCCAAGCTAAGCAGACCTTCCAGTTTTTCAGATTCTACATTTGTCAGTTTGGTAACTGCATCACTGTCAATATAAGAATCTAATTCTATGTGCTCTGATTCATTATTTTTCTTAGAATATAGACATTTATAAAAAGATTCTGTTTCCTTCAATATTTCTTTTTGATCTGTAACTAAGCTCCCATCTTCCTTTTCTATTTTACTAATTGTTTTAGAGACATAGTTATGCTGTTCCAGACCACAGAAGTATTTTGTTGGTTTTTCTCCTTGGTCAATATGTTTTGCCCTAGATCGAATAACATGTCCTTTCAATTTCTCATGCCATATGTCATTAAGTTGCGTTTTCAAGTTTTCTAAATTTTCAATTTTATTTTCTTCCAGGTTATTTTCAATTGATCTTATATTTTCTATTAAAGTTTGTTCTACTTTGTTTCTTTCTTTATGTTTAAAGCTTGCATATGAAATGGATTGTCCACGTAATTCCATGAGTAAAACTTCTAAAAATAATTGATCATTTATAGTAAACTGGATTTCAGAATCTGGTATATTTTCAATTTGTTCAGAATTATAGACTGGGACTGCATATTGTTTCTTTATTGCTGCTATATGTTTATTTATTATATTTAAGTACTCTTTATCTGTAAGCAGTGAGTTATTGTGCTTCCAATAGGATTTTCCACATTCAATATCATTTAAGTTTATCACTAGGGTAATCATAGAATGGTCCGATCGGTATGCCATATCAATGAAACTATTTTTAACCCTCTGCATTACATTTTCTGAGATTAAGAAATAGTCTAACCTTGCTTGTTTAAGTGGGTTTTTCTTTCTCCGTGTGAATCTTTTCAGATCAGGATACATTTCTCTGAATGGATCTATCATGTTTTTAGTGTTTATCATTTCTATAACATTATCTCTAGCTTTGGGATTATTAATGTGCTTATAATTATCACAATCAAGTATAGGGTCTAATATGCAGTTAAAGTCACCACACAGAATAAACATGTCATTATTTAATCTATCAATATAGTTATCTATTATTTGGATGAAGTTTGGACAGTCAGTGTTTGGTGCATAAATATTTATAAGTGTTAATCGTTGATTAAATATTGTGATATCTAGTATTATATAATTTCCACCCTCATCTGTATGTTGTTGATGTATGGTAAATTCTACATCTTTACTTATCAAAATGGCCACGCCTCTGGAATTAGACTTATAGTTGCTTAGAATATAATTTTTCCCCCATTGGTCATTTAAATTCTCAATATCTTCTTGAGTGAAATGTGTATCCTGCAAGCAATACACATGACACTTTTTATCTTTCAAGTATTCAAACACATCTATTCTTTTATTAAGTCCTTGCAGGCCTTGTGTGTTGAAAGACAATACTTTCAGTTCAGACATTGAAGAAATGTATTGCTGGGTCAGATATTCTATACTGGGCAGAATAGGGGATGGGGTCATGGGTTGCCAGGTTTATATTTTCAAACAACATTAAATACATGAAAACAAAGCACAAAAAAAAACAAAAAGTCACTGAGTGGCAATATTTGGATGGCAAGTTTTGGGATGAATATAACCTGGCATGGATATTGCCACAAGCCCATAAACAATCCAGGAGATGAGACACAGGCGAGCATCTGACCTTTGTTTAAGGTTCCACCAGCCTCTAACTAGGTTTTCCAACATTGATGAGACACTGGACTTAGAATCATAGTAACTGGTGGTCCATAGTGTGGCTCGGCACTGTATTTTCTCTATTTGAGCTATTTTATCCTTAGTGAGTGGATCCCATGACTTCCTCTTCATATATGTCACCATTCTCAAAATTTTCATTACTACTGTTATCACTATCCTTAATTATACTTTTTGTTGACTCCAACATCTCATTATCAGTTTCCATCATATTTGCTAACTTCCAACTCTTTACCATACTGCTTCAGCATTTCATTACAAATTTCCTCGTCAGACACTGATAATGACGAAAGGCTTGAATCCTTCAAAGGCTTTGAACCTGATGAACTTCATCCTAGAGTCCTTAAAGAACTTATGGTAGAACTTGGTCCTGTGTTTTCTCATTTATTCCAACAAACTCTTGATATGGGCGAAATCCCCTAAAAATGGGCTTCGGCTAACATCTGTCCACTTTATAAGAAGGGTGACAGAGCTTTATCGAGAAACTATCGTCTAGTTTGTTTGTGTTGAGATTTTACTGCCCAGTCAACCCAATGGGATCATGTCGAGCATGGTCAGTTAACCTAACCACACTTTTACTGGGCAGGCTTAGTCCTCTAAGCGGTTAACCAGTATTGTGCACATTCTTTCGCCAGAAACGGACAAGGCTGGCAACTATTGTCCAATGTCCTTGACACATGTTCCTTGCAAGATGCTTCAACACATAGTATGTACAAATATTATGGCTCATCTTGATGAACACAAACTTCTATCAGACAGGCAACATGCTTCCAGGAAGAATCGTAGCTGTGAAACTCAGTTGATCAAAGTAATAAATGACTGGTCTAAAATTTTGGATGCAGGCGGTAAAATAGATACACTCACTTTGGACTTCGAGAAGGCCTTAGATACCCCTCCTCATGAACTTCTGAAATGCAAACTCCATGGATATGGCTGTCACGTGATCGGACGAGCGTTGGGCCGGTGACGATGGACTAGGCGCAATCACAAGCAATCAGAGGATAAACACAATACTTTGTAAAATAAAAACAAGCATGTATTTAAAAAGTTAAAAAAAAAACTATAATTAAAGTTCAAATTTCCATGTTCCAATTTCTATGTTCCGAAGCTTCCATAATCCACAGGTACTGTTAAACTTCATAATCTGTTAAATACTGTTTATTTAATTATATTTCCATAATTAAATATAATATAAATTTGAAGTAAATACATATCTTAAGATAAAATCCACGGATGTATCCTCCATGATATTTCCGGTTATCACTAACACTTGTTTCTATAGAACTTTGAACAAAACTTGCCGGAAAACATTTGATGGTCAATCACAGTGACGATAACAGTGGTGAAACAGATACATATACGGATATGGGACCTGAAAATAAGTATCATGTCCTAGAACTCTCGATATCCAACATGACAAGATATTTCCTTATTAATTTCCACTAGATATACAGAGTGTGTACGCCAATGTTATAAATGCGACAAGTCCGTTGCAACTGATTATTATATAGCAAAATCAGATCCTAAAACCATATGGACGCTGTTAATGACATATAATATTGTACAAAAATCCAACACAGGCAGACACACAGAATATATCTGACATCCATATTAATCGGAGGAATGGCATCTCGACGATTACACATTCTTACAGGAAGAACCCATGCGCCTTCCACTGTAAGAATTCCTTTAGAACGCTAAAGGCTAAAATAAATTATAACTGCCATTATACCACAATGATTACACGATCACACATCGTCCCCACGTAATCATTGGGTACAATATCAACATGCCATCGTCATAGCCTCAAACATGACTCCTTGCTGCTTGAGCCATTTCACCGTAAAATATTCTAGTAAATAGACTTGTGATTAAAATAAAAAGGACCTCTGTATATGTGTTCAAGGTGAATATAGTATGTGTCATTTGTGTAAATCGCGCTAACTAATGAATGTGTATGCAGTTAACATAACGCCTAACGGTAGCGTACTTTTACGCGTATATGTACGGTGTGTGCGGTTAACATAACGACATAACGCCTTACTGTGTCATACATTTAAGCGTATATGTCTGGTATGTACATGTCAGATGAGAATATGTAATATCAAAGTACGGTAGTGCTATCATTGTGCCGATCCATTTATCTTATTCAAATAAAAATATTAATGATTGCATTCTGATCAGGGTCTACAGAACCTATCAGACTCACCAGACTGATCAGGATCCATAGAATCGATCAAACTTAACCTCCCTATTCGGTTTATAGTTTACACACCCGACATGGCTTATTCTTCTGATCAGGGTCTACACATATAATCAAAGTATACACATCTGATCAGGGTCTATCTACTTATCATGCCGGGTTTGTAAGTACGAATGATACATAAAATCGCAACATAGTAAAGCAATAAATTTACCTACCCGAATTTTAGCTGCGGTAAAGACGAGCAAGAATATTGCAAGAATAAAATTAAATAAATTATTGACTTACCATGGTCAGATTCCCCAGATACAGCACAACATAAATATTAGAAATAGGAAGACAAGGATCAGTTTTCGATGAAATAAATTTTGTAGTGTGTATCGTTCTATTCAACCAGGGAACTTTTATAGTAATGTGGCACGTTTTGAAACATTGTGTCCACAAGAAATCCGTGAAATTCAAGATCTAAAAATAATATTCACAAGAATACCGTGATAGTCAAGATTTAAAATAACCTGTTCGATTGTCCGAACGGTGCAAAGTTTCACACAGCAACAGTTACTGCTAAAACTATGAAGTAAAAAACATTTTTCTCTCGGAACGCTACAAAACTGCAAAATTACGACAGAAAATAGTCTCCCCTTTCAAAAGATAGCCTTGAGACGAAAATCAATCCCAGAACAGTGAAGATATTGATCACCAAACCTAGGTTCACTCGGAATATATAGTGTTCTGGTAACCGCTCAAGTATATAGACGTAAATAATCAAATACACCCTCAGCATAACTATCTCGTGATTACCGTAATACCGTAACTTGAAAGCTGAACTGTACCTACTTGCTTAAAAAGTAAAACTGTCATCATAATCAGCGCTCCAGTTACAAATGCATTAATCTAACCTGGTTAATAAAAATCGATACAAACTTCTTTTTATACTATGTACATGTAAAATATATTCAAGATAAAACAGGGACGTGACAATGGCATAAGTGGAAAAACTGAAGTATGGACTACCAATTCATTTCTTTGCAACAGGCAATAAAGAATGTGATTTGCCTTCCTGCAAGTGTAACAGAGACAGTCAGTCCAGTGAGACAGTAGAGACATATTTAGTGAGACAAAATGATTTGAATCAAATGGCTAGCTCTCCAAGTACATGTACCTCATTTTCAGAGACAATGGTAATGCCAGAACAGCTGGACACATATTACACAAATGATAATTTAAATGTAAATGTATCCATGAGGCCCTCCAGTATCGATACAGGTAACACATATTGTTCAGTATCAAGTAAGTCAAGTAATAACACATGTGTAAACTATGCTTCTTTTTCAGCTGCAGATATATCTGATAGTAATCAGACTCCTGCTGAGCATGTGAGCTCTTATACTGATAGCTCTTTATCTCCTGGCAGTGACCAAAGGCAATCTGTGTTTTCTCCCCAGGTGTCTGAAAACAGGTTCACTGCAAAACATGATTTGTCAGATGATGAAATAAACAGTCATTCCAATGTAAACTATCTGTTTGACTTAGGTTTACAATGCAAAGGCTTTAGAATAGGTCATATTAATATTCAAGGAGTAAGCAATAAAATTGATCAAGTACGTTTGTTATTAGAATCTGAAAAGAACCAAATTCATGTACTAGGCTTAAGTGAGACAAAACTGAATGTTTTGCACCCTGATTCAGCCTTTCAAATAAATGGTTTCCAAAAGCCCTTCAGGAAGGACCGAAAAATAAATTCTGGGGGTGGACTTTTAGTCTATGTAAAAGATGGCACCTGTGCAAGCAGAAGGACAGATCTTGAACTTAAAGATCTTGAATGCATTTGGCTTGAAATTAAACCAAAGAAAAGTAAGCCATTTTTGGTTGGTAACATTTATAGACTACCAAACTCAAACATTGAATGGAATGCAATCTTTGAAGACTGCATTGAAAATGTTTTAAGGGAAGAAAAGGAAATATACTAAATGGGCGATATTAATCGTGATCTTTTAAACAATAATGTCAAAAAATCTTGGACAGACTATATGGAACCTTTCGGATTAACGCAATTAATCTCTGAAGCCACCAGAGTTACGAGAGATTCTAGAACGTTATTAGATCATATTTATTCAAACTGTCCAGAAAATGTTAATTCTTTAAACGTACCCAAAATTGGCTTAAGTGATCACTTTCCTATTTTTTGTAGTAGAAAAATGCATGTTCAGCCCCCAAAGATAAATCATTACACAATATCATACAGAAGTTTCAAAGATTTTAATGAAGCTAAATTTATTGAAGATCTTCAATCTGTTCCATGGGACACTATCAAACTTTTCAATGATACAGATGACATACTTGAGGCATGGTTAGATCTGTTTCTACAAGTAGTGGACAATCATGTACCCATCAAGCAGCATAGGGTAAAACATAAAACTCAACCTCAGTGGTTGTCAGCTGAAATACTTGATGCAATTAAATGTAGGGATAGACATAAATCACTAGGAAATGATCATGACTACAAAGTATGGCGAAACAAGGTCACTAAACTCATTCAAAATGCTAAAAAAGCTCAGTACCAAACTTTCATAGAAAAGAATAAAGAAAACCCCAGTAGTATCTACAAGATCTTTCAAGAAGTAGGTGCAGGTAAAGGTCCTCATAAGCAGTCCACAATTGATTCCCTGAATAGTGGCCACACCTGTATAGAAGAATCTTTGGAAATGGCAAATGAATTCAATGACTTCTTTGTAAACATTGCTTCAAAATTAAAAGAACCAGTCGGTAAAACTAACCACGACAAACTCAAAGAATTCTGTCAATCTAAGCTTCCTTCTGATACAAAATTTAAAATTCCAGAAGTTCTGAAGGAAAATGTTCTAAAATTCTTTTCCAAAATGGATATAAATAAAGCTACAGGCACAGACATGATAGGACCACGTTTACTGAAACTTGCTGCCCCATACATTGCTGATGAAGTAACTTTTATCTGCAACCACAGTATCAGTAACTCTGTTTTTCCAACCAAGTGGAAAGAAGCAAAGGTTACTCCCCTTCATAAAAGTGGTCCCCATGAAGATGTGAATAACTACAGACCGATATCAATTCTACCCATTTTGTCAAAAGTACTTGAAAAACATGTACATGATAGCCTGTCTGAATTTCTTCAAGAATTTAGTCTCCTACATAAAACACAGTCAGGTTTTCGAACACAACACTCATGTGAAACCGCTCTGATAAATATGATAGATTCTTGGTTAAATACTATGGACAAAGGTAAAATTATTGGTGTTGTTCTAGTGGATTTTAAGAAGGCTTTTGATCTTGTAGATCACCGAATTCTCCTAAATAAACTTGATATTTATGGCATAAAGGACGAAACATTAATGTGGTTCAGTACCTATCTTTCAAATAGAAGACAGCAAGTGTCAGTTAATAATACCATGTCTGATTTTAAACAAATATCATACGGTGTGCCACAAGGCTCTATTTTAGGGCCATTGCTATTTTTACTATTTATCAATGATCTCCCATTATACACAGACAATGTCTCCACCGATCTTTATGCGGATGACACAACTTTATATGATATTCAGGGTTCAATGGAACAGATTGGGGAAAATCTCCAACGTGCTATTAACAAACTACACACTTGGTGTCAAAACAATGGCATGATCCTCAACTCGTCCAAAACAAAGGTTATGCTTGTCACATCAAACCAGAAAAGGCAAAGACTTCATAATGATAACCTTATTCTAAATTACAACAATGAAACTCTTAGCATGATCACTAATGACAAAATTTTAGGTGTATACGTTGACAATAACTTGACTTGGTCTGAACATATCAAACATCTCTCAAGAAAAATTGCATAAAGCATCTGGCTCCTGTCTAAAATTAAAAAATTCTTATCTCAAGCTCATAGAGTTCAATTTTACAAATCATACATCCAACCACACATAGATTTTTGCAATATTGTTTGGGGAAGTTCATCAGAGTCCAATAAACTTAAGATATTTAAATTACAGAAACGGGCTTGTAGGATAATCCTTGATTATAATGTTGATGATGTCAATGAGGCCATGAAAACTCTGAAGATAATGTCTGTTTATGATCGGCTTTATCTCAGAAAAGCTAAATTTATGTTTAAGATCTACAACAATTTGACTCCACAATATATTACTGATCACTTTACCCTAAGAAACAATGTTTTAGATACAAATGTAAGTCTTAGATCTTCTACCACTGGCTCTTTTGTCCCACCTAAGCCTAGGACAGAATATTTCAAGCATAGTTTAAGGTACTCTGGATGTTTAGTGTGGAATAGCCTACCAACACATGTTAAAAATGCAGAGACCCTAGACACTTTCCACAACAGATGTATCAAGTGGTTTTTAAACTGAAATGAAATAATTAATATTTAGCTTTCTTGTAAAATGTATGTCATATTGTGTATACTTTTTTACACATATTTTGTATACCTTTTGCACATACTTTTTTGCCTATTCTGTTCATTACAATTCTGTGCATATCTCGGTTAATACTAATACAGTGGAACCTCTGTTAAGCAGCCACCCAGGGGAATGGCCAATTTTGGCTGCTTAAGGGAGGTGGCTGCTTAGCAGAGGTACTCATTCACCAGCAATGTTGCGACAATGTAACCGAAATGGTGGGCTGTTAGTGAAATTCACACTATGATTATGAAACTTCTTTTAGCATAACGGTATCTATATTTATTTATTGTCTGTAACATGCCTAACTGCCCAAAATCACAATTATATATTGTTTATTCTGATCAATTTTTAGGATAAAATCAGTTTGCTCAAGAAGTATTCAGCAGCAATGCTAATTACTATACCATAATAACACTAAGTATTGGGATAGATATGTCATTTCAAACAGTGTAGATCCAGATCGGACTCCACAGAACGCAGCGTCTGATCTGGGTCTTCACTGTTTGTAATATTTCAGCGTTTCTTGGAATTATGTAGGACCCACACTAAACTCTTCCGTGACAATTCTGGAGCTTCTGAGCTTAATTTCTTTAATACGTTCATCTAGAGTCAGCACTTTATGGGTTTTTGAAGACATGTTTACGAGAGAGTCAACCGAAAAGGATTAGTGAAACTGAAAGTAGAGTTGTTTATTTACCGGAAAAACACACGTGTCAATAATCATTTTGAGCAATTCGCATTCAGCGATTTGACCGTCGCAATTACCTGTAGGCGTAAACATCAACGGTCAATCATCAATATAGGCGTAAACATCAACGGTCAATAGTCCTTTAATCAATTAGTCGGTCTTCAGAAATTGTTCGATAAACACAAGCCATGCGGTTCCGGTTGGTCACGCGCTGACCTTTGAACGTCAATGTCGCGTGGTGCTTGAAAAAAAGAAATTAAAACTGTGCAACAAACGAATTATTTTTCTATTACATTTTTTTTTCTTTTTTAAAGGTACACATCAAAATAATTAACTTATCGTATTTCTTGTCGATAATTAAAAATGTATTTCTCTTTTCTTTTTTTTTTTTTTTTTTGATGCGGTATGCGACTTCCATGAATTTTTGTATTCCTACTTTCGATTTCTGTGCCGCCGGTTTTCCGACTCGCTGTCAATTTGACCGTTTAACGGAGGGATTTTGGCCCCAAAATCATAAATTATTATGGCCGCTGACCGGAGGAGGGAGGTGACCGTTTATCAGAGGTAAAATATATAGGAAAACACCTCGGGGGGAATGAAAATGGCCGTTAATGGGAGGTGACCGCTCATCGGAGGTGACCGTTAGTGGAGGTTCCACTGTATTCTGTTTCACAAAAATCAAATGCAGGACATACTTTCAAGGTTTTTTTTTTTTTCCCTCATCTGATACCTTTTACAATGTGGAATGTATATATATGTAAATACTGTAACAAGATTTTTTTTTTTTTTTTTTTTTTTTAATTAGTCTCTTGAGTCAGTAAATATCTCAATGAAAGTTTTCAACCTTGCTGTAGTTATTTGTATGTTTGTGGTGGACTGGAGTAAATATAAAATGTCCCAGAGTTTCTGGTACAATTTCTGAATGTATTCAGTATACAAAGATCTCTTTCATTTCATTTCGGTAAGACATCTGTTTAATGATTAATTAATATGTACTGTAATGCATAATATTTTTAAGTTTTTCATTTTTTTTTTTTTTTTTTTTTTTTTTTTTCTTCCAGCCATACCTCAAATATTCAGAACTACAGTAACTACCATAAAGATCCTAAAAATTTGGACACTCTAAATTTTGTGAATTACCATAAAACTAATGGATTCAAAAGATGCAAATCAGTTGGCAAACAGTGTAGATCTGATCTGATTGCAGCTGTAGCAGTCTGATTGCCTGCACTGTTAGCTCTCGTGCAAACCAGTCTGTCTGATAACTTGGGATCACAGCAGTATTCAAACTGTTTGTTCACTTGTATTTTATAATAATTAGTAAGTACTGCTTGTAATCTTTGTACTATATGTAAATAACCATGTTCAGTTAATGCACAAATGTATATACATTTATAGAGGGCCTCATGGAAGATTAGCTATTGCATGCGCTTTTATGTATTTGCTAAATGTTGTTACCCTCTTTAAATAAAGTCTTTACTTACTTACTTACTTACTTATTGATAGCACTGGAGATACATTGAAACTCCAAAAGGAAACTGATCCTCTGATCAACTGGGGAAACATGATGCAGCTTACTCGGAAGCTATTAAAAAGATCAGTGCAGTCTACTCCTTAGAGGGAACAGTCCTTGAAAATGTTGCTAGTATTAAATACCTTGGTGTGACAATTTCTAAGGATTGGAAATGGAAAACTCATGTAAGCAAAGTTTGCACAAAAGGAAACAGAACACTTGTCTTCTTAAGAAGGAACCTATTGTCATGCCCACAAGAAGTTTAGGAAATGGTATAAAAGGGGTTGGTGTGACCAATCCTGGAGTATGTTAGCCCTGTTTGAGACCAACATGGTATAGTTGTCCAGGAAGAATTGGAAAAGGTTCAGAATCATGCAGCTAGGTTTTCGACTGGTAACTACAAACTTTGAAACTGGAAGTATGACTAGCATTCTTGAACAATTAGGGTGGGAATCTCTTCACAAGAGACACAAAGGTAGTAAATTCATATTGCTATTTAAAAGGTCTGAAAAGCTAGTATACCTTGTGATGACCTTCAACCCCCACATAGGCACAGTAGGCATCAGCATCCAATGGCATTTCAAGTGCCATATACCAGAACTGACATTAACAACCCTGGATTTTAAATACAAATACGGTTTCTTCCCAGACACCATTAAGGATTAGAATGCGTCCGGAGTCATTTCATCCCTGAGTCGTTTTGGCCTTGGGTCGATTCGACCTAAGTTGTTTCGGCCCTGGGTCATTTGTGCCAATTTCAATGGGTCGTTTCTGCCTGATTTTTTCTAAGTCTCTCTGGGTTAAGTTTGATAGGTTAAACAATAATTAATCCGATTGATACATTCGAAAAGTTTTATTTATTTTATTATTATTTTTTCAAAGAAAATAAGTTTTGACATTTCATGTCACAAGAAATGTTAAGACTTATTTTCATGGAGAAAAAGAAAATAAAAAAGACAATCTATTTTAGAATGTTGTCATTTCAAACTTGCCTAGTGCTTTACAGATTTAAAAAAATAACTTTGCATAAATTTAGTTGGTTTGCCTGGAGTTTAACGGCCCACTAAGCACTATTAAGGTCATGTCCTTCAGGTTCCATACCTTTTTAGGACTGTCCAACCGCCATTTGCTGACAAAGTCAAACATCAAGCAAACCATATTTAATTAATAAAAACGTTTAACTATAATACCCCGCCATAATTGTGTCAGATAATTCTGTCAAACATTGACAAAATTTGCCCATTAGCAATCCAAAACAAAATCTCCTTCATATCAATGCATGTACCAAGTTAAAATCCCTTGACATTTACTCGTTATTGTCCGGAAATGAAAATATGGGCGTGTCTTGGGCAGATAACTCCATCAAAATTTGAAGAAATTTGCCCATTAGCAGTCCCAAACCAGATCTCCATATCAATGCTCATACAAGTTTGGTGAAAATCCATTGACGTTTACTCAAGTTATCATCCGGAAACAAAATACAGATGGATGGACGTACGACTGATTGACGGGCGGGAGGACAGACACAGGGACATCCAATGTGAAACCATAGTACCCCGCCACTATCGTGTGGTGGGGTATAAAAAGCACGAGTTTTCACATTTAAATTTATTGATTACTACCTGGATTAAAGACTAACTACAACTGCTCTGAGTTTTCTCACCTTGATAAATAGATTACCAAGTATCAAAACAAATGTACATCAATGACCGCTACTTCATTAATACTTTAATCAATTAAAGCAAGAATGAAAGACTATCTATCTATCTGTCTGACCTTTTTATCCATCCAGCCATCTGTCTTTAGGCCTAAAAAAATAAATGTTCTGTTTCCGATTTCATCACCAATTTGCCATAGGATGGGTAGGTCAGCAACTTCTTTTTCTCTCTCCTTTTTTTTTATTCCAAGTCAAATTATATTTGACTGTTTTTGAATACCAATGATAAAGGGGCACTATGTTAAACAGCTTTTATTTTATTTTAGGCCGAGATGTGGCTGCATGCTTCGAAATAAACCACTAATGTACTCAGTTTGGCTTGTAAGGGTGCAGCCATATTGGAATAAATAAACAAATGATGAAGACCAACAATATCTGAAAATTGGTATGGACAAACTATATAACAAATGTATATAAAACCGGGATTGTCCGGGGTCAGTTGTGGATTATTTTTTTATCTCCATGTGCCAAAAAAATTATAGTCAGCACATTTTTTTGACAGTCAGTCGGGAAATCGGAAACATAATTTTTTTTAAGGCTTTATAAACCCATTTACTTTAAGTCCAAATGATTCCTTTAATGAAGAGCAAAATAGCTATCTATCTAACTAACTATCTGTCTGTGTCTATCTATCTATCTATCTATCCTGGCATCATCCATCCGTCTGTCCTTCCATCCATCTAACAAACCCATGTATACAGAATGTATACCCTATAATATTTAAATTGAGCCAAAACGACTCAGGGCCAAAACCCACCTACCAAGGCTGAAACAACACACCCCAAAAACTGGCTGAAACAACATAGAACCATTAGAATGCACTCCCTGCATCTGTAATATCCTCTGCTGAAAGTTCTGAGGATTCTGTCGCTAGATTAACATGACTTTTGAGATCTTGATAGTCTTCGCAATAGTTGGCCCTGGTGAATGAATGTCTATTGATGTGTCACCAGTAAAATATTCTGAATGTGAAGGAAGAAAATGACAGAGCAAAGGTTCCTAATGCCGACATGGTCCATATATCGACACCCCTTTCCAATTATGGTTTAAATTGCTTCTATGTGGCATTTTCACACATGATCTTACTCGTGATATTTTTCCGCCATTGATAATATAATCAACGATCATTTTGAATGTTTTGGAGTACGAAAACATGATCAGATTTTTTTGTGCAAGAATATTATCAGCGTCTTTAAGGTGAGTGTTCATGATGATGAGATTTTGTGCCATGTCAGAATAGTGAATATTTGTTTTTCAGCAGTTAAATGTAATATTCTTGCTTAGAAACTGTTCTTGAATGGCTTTTAGAACCGAGTTGTATTTGAGTAATATGTTTCTGTGGGTGTCGATATTAAGACTCAACATCTGACATAGGCTCCTTTTATCGACACCTAGATGTACAATACAGGCCAGAGCAAATGGCCATGGCCATGCATATGGTACTTTCTTGGACTATGAGCAAAAAAAAAAAAAAAACGCCGCAGCCAAAACCTATGGAGTGCTAAGAACTACCTTTACACATGGTTAAACAGATGTGACGAATTCCACAATGAGAATAATAATAATAACGATGATAACTGATTATAACTGAATAATTTCATAACCATATTATTCGCGGGGCAGAATTCGTTGCACATATTTAACCATTTAATATACTACGAGAATACTTAATGTGCATTAATCTCGTCTGCAGAAGACAAGGAATACAGTAGTGATTCAGTAAACTGCAGAAAAATAAAGAATATTCTTTTAAATGCTTGAATATATACAACTTAAAAACTTAGAAGTTGTAAAGACCTTTTATATATTGCCACACCTGGAGACAGTCCTACACGGATTGTCAGGCTCCAGGTACGGTACCGTGCCCGGAGATCCTGGGTCTCCAAGCAATGCAAGCATGGTACTGTACCCGGAGACACTTCCTTGTCGAATGTTACAATTCTATCAACATAGGCCTAATACTGTTGCTAGGAATAGTTGAAATTTTTACCTTGATGCCTAATTGGAAAAAAATATTGTGTACTGATCATCCAATTTTAACAAGGGGCGAAAACTATGCCATACAAAATAGTGAAAATATTATTTTTTCAAGAAGGTCTGTTCAAAGCTGTGAGTCGTTTTATTTATTATTTTCATTTTGATTAAAAATAGAATAAGCCAAGAATGAAAGTCCTTATATTTGCGGATTTGATGTACTGCCATACTGTCACTGTTGAGAACACTGGCACAATATTTTTGATAATCTTATTTTTTTTTAAGTAATTGTACGCGAGAGTTTACAACAATGACAATATGGTTATGCATCAAGTTTGCCAATACAAATGCTTTGTTGCCTGCTACTGTCTCTGAGCTTGTCCTGGTTTTGTCAGAGTAATGAAATGTAAAACGAGGGCAACTTACATACTTTTTTTTTCTTTCTATTTTATAATATATATTACTCGCCTTGTATAAACTTCAAATGAACTGCAGGTGATTTTGAACTCATTATGGTATCTAAGGCTGCTTCTGTTATATTGCTAAAAGAATATTGTTTAATAATAAAAGTTGTTTTCATGTTTATTTCTGATAGTCAACAGGTTATTTGTTGCCATATTCTTTAAAACCGTAGGGGCGTCGATAAAAGGAGACGGGTGTCGGTAATAGGATCCCCCCCCCCCCCCCCCCCCCCCGTATGACAACGGATTCATTTGGTTGGTTATAATTTGCGGTAAACTTGTCTACAACAGCATATTTAGCCAATGCAATGCTGTTTAACAAAAGGGTGTTGGTTAAAAGAACCTATCTTTCAAGATAAGATTTAGACAAACGGTAACACTAAAGGTGTCGATATATGGAGCCTTTGCTCTAAATCAGGTTGAGGCACTGCCACGATCGAAACCGATTTTGTAAAAGAGGCAGATATAGTAATAATTCAAAATGTCATGGCAAGCAGAGTCGCAGGTTCGAGTCCTGAATCGGGCACACCTTTTCCTCCTTAGTTCATTTTAACGATAGTTCTGATTCAGTTTTTACCCGCCATTTCGAACTCCCTCCTTCTTCAAACCTTCGATATTGAAGGTTTGACCTTCTATTGACGGCGCTTGATTTTCATCTAGGTCACAAAATCTGTAAATAAAGCATTATTCAGGCGCTCTCTATCAATCATCTATCTTACTAGGATTAATAGGGTGCCGGTGTGGCACAGACGCTTTACAATTTTGCTGGTTACCTATTTTCTAACAGCTGAAAAAAAAACTTCCTTCACAGAATCGGAAACCAACTGAACACTTCCCTCAATCATGGACGACATTCAAGTATGGGCCACGAATAGTTTAAAAGTTTTGGTAGAGCGGATAAAATCTGGAGCTTCTAAAATAAGAGAGACGTTTACCTCTTACGATAATGGAACAGAGACATTGTACGAAGCGGCAAAAACTCCTGTTACAGAGGCTAATGCCAAGGCCGGACGAGAAATGTTAGCGAAAGTGATTTCAACAGTTCTTGGGCTGGCAGCATCATTTGGATTAACATATATTGCGGTAAAATGGATGACAGATGCAATGGATCCTACAAGGAAAGAAAAACAAAAGGCCAGAGAAAGGGTATAACAGTTTTTTACAATGAAGTGTGTGCTTCTTATAATATGAAACTCGCCTATCCTGGGGCGGTCACTGGACAATTCGGCCCATGACAAAATTGGCCCATAACCTTTTCGGCCCATATAAAATCGGCCCATAGCAATTTCGGCCCACAGTATAATTGATGGTGTAATTGCTTTGTTTGCATATAATTGGTATGTTTGTACGACCAAATCAGTAGCCTGTTTCTAAAAGACAAACTTACAAATTAAAGTGAATGGTCGATTAACTTTTACCTTAATTGTTATTTTTCATTTTTTGAGGTCGAAAAGGAGATAAAATGGAAAAAAAAAAAAAAAATAGAAATTAATATAATCAGTATTTAATATAATTTTTTCAATTAATTAAAATCATATAAGCTGAAAATTCTATCTTTAGTATTTTGAAAATGCTTATCGGTTTCTTTTCTTTGATCGTTCTCATTGTAGACATGAGTTAGAAAAAGTGACATGTAGCGTTGTTTACAGCCACATTGGGCTTATTGTACACTGCTGTTCTTGTTTCTGAGCACTACCATTTCTTATGGAATACAATATGTGCACATCTATTAGTTTTCACTGAGTAGAAAATCTTCAATTTTGTACGTTGTTGAGCAGAAATAAGAAACATAGACGTGGTTTAAAAATGCATCCTTATATTCTATGTTTTAGAGCAGAAATAAGACACATCATAAATTAAAACCTTTATTTTATTGTCAGCAGTGAAATCAATGTATATCTGATGAAAATAAAAGTGGTATCAATCACTAGTGAATTGATATCGTATCATTTCACTAGTGACTGATACGATTTATATTTTCACTCCTCGCTTTGGACGTCTTCGGTTTTCTTCATTGTTTCAGAAGTGGATGTTACCTCCACTTCAGATTTTTGAACACCTCTACATTCTTTGTTTCTGAAATAAACTATCAAGTGTCGGTATGCCTTTTCTCAGTTAGAATGTAAGGTATCAAATTTATTTTGATTCACCAAAACTTATTGTTTTTGTCTCTCCAGCGGTTCACATGTTAAGCACTGGGAAACATCCATGACATACAAATGTATCGTTTTGGTGTTAGACGGAAAGACGAGCATTTATATTCAAAGATGATGCCGAAAAAATATCACTCTAGAAAGAGTGACAGTTTACAAGTTGTCTTTGGCAGTGAACACGTCGGCTTTTGTTTGTGAGTGGCACTGGCACTTGATTAGAACAGGGATGCCCCTGATTGGAACTGCTTGGGTAGTATGTGATGTTGCCACTTATTACACATAATTAATTAGGCAACATCAAATAGATCACTACTCAGTTTCTCATCCAAAAAATACAATTACAAAGTTCATAAATTTCTTTTTCTTTCTGAATTAACATACCCTCGATAATGTGTTTTTTTTTTTATTTCATATAACTGTTTCATTACAAAAGTTCATAACGAGAAAACTCGTAAGTGAGGGAGGTAATTATTGAAAACGATATACGAGTAAAGGCTGAGCGGTAAAAAGAGGTATAGAAAAATATTCATTCTTTTTTTTTTTCCATTATTACTTTCACTAACCATCTTCTTGTATTTACGCTGATATGTGGCCCTATACAAGCCTCATTATCATTTATGGGCCGAAATTGCTATGGGCCGATTTTGTCATGGGCCGATTTTGTTATGGGCCGAATTGACCCGGAACCCCTGGGGCCACTACTATTCGTTTGATTTTATAATTTATATGTAATTTGGGGCTGCTGCCCCAAACCCCAGCAACATATTGTCTAGAGGGGACTATATATTCCAATTGTACACAATAAAATATTTAGATGCAAACCCACACATCAAACATAGTCAAAATTAGCAGTGCCCCGTAAAGTGCATTCTAGGAGTGGAGGACAGTTCGCCCAAAGACAACTTGCCCCATATTTATAAGATGCCCCATTTAGACAGTGACTTGCCCCAGACTGTGAATAGCACATTATGATGTGTCAAAGCCTATTTTTCTTGGAAAAAGAATAAGAAAAATATTTCAAAATGTTGTCTGCTGAAATTTTCATCCAGCGTCCTAAGAGTTAAAATGCATAAAAGACTGTTGACTACATTCATAAACGGTAAAAACAAAATAATTACCTGTATCACACAAACAGTGCTTCCAACTGTTCGCAAGCATCACATGTACCAGCGTGCTTAAGCCCGAATACAGGTCCTGACACTTAATACACAAATCAGACAATTTCTCAAATACTAGGGATATACATATACTGTTGTCTAGAGCAAAAATTTATGCCAAGACAAGTTGGTCTGAGAATTTATGCAATCAAAGATAATAAAGTAAATGACAATTCTATTGATGAAGTCATTTGTAGTCTTTTATTAGCCTTTAATTGGACGCGACGGAAAACTGTACGGCATGAAACAAAATACGTTAATAACATCAAGCAAAAGAAATATCAGCACTCAATAAAGACTGTTTCAGGCCCTAATGTCAAGTTTGAAAGAACTACCTAATGGGATTAAAGACAACTTTCAGTGTTAATTGATTTCACATGGAAGATTAAAAATATGGATAATTATCATGCCGACGGATGAAAGCGGGATGGATGGCAGGGTTCTCACTAGGATTTTGAAAATTGGAGTAAAATGCTGTCATCCAGAAAAAGTTGGAGTTTTACCATACTTTTCTATTGAGACTTTCCAAAAAGTTGGAGTCAGAAATGAAAAGTTGGAGTAACTTACTCCAAATCTGGAGTTAATGAGCTCTGGATGGATGTCAAATGGATAGATGCATTAAAATGATTTAGAAACTGTTATAAACTGATATAAAACAATAATAATAATAAATTTTTAATACTAATGCCTTTTTATACTCCGCCATACAGTAGTGGCGAGGTATTGTGGTTTCACGTTGGATGTCCGTCCATCTGTCAGTCGTAAGTCTGTCCGTTTTTTGTTTCCGGATGATAACTTGAATAAACATCAATGGATTTTCACCAAACTTGGTATGTGCATCAAGGTTGGCAAAATGCCGGCAAATATGAGTATTTTCCATGCCGGTGGTATTTACCGGTAAATACCGGCAAATACTGGTAAATGCCGGCAAAGACTGGAAATTGGCATTTACCACCCTGGAAGTAAGACAAAACCCTACCCTCAGTATCAACCTATGGACAATGTCTGTAATAGGGGCTACATAGTTGACTTAGTATTTACATTATACTGATTGCAGTTTAACTCTGGTTTAAGTTTACTTTAATATTAAATTCAGTTAAGTGAAATCTAGAGAAAAAAAAGCCTGTTTCATACCTGCCAAAGTACTCATCAGGTGGCTTGTGGCTACCACTACAGGTTTTTATTTTTACTTTTTCTTTCTTTTCATTCTTTTTTTCTTTTGTTTTTTGTTTTTTAATCTTTTTTTTTTTCTTTTTTAATTTTTTTTGTATCTTTTCATTTTTTTTTTTTTTTTTTTAACTTTTTTTATCTTTTTTTTTTTTTTTTTTTTTTTCTTTTTTTTTTTTTCTTCAATATTTTCAATATTTTCTTTTGAATAAATAAAGAGTATGAACAACATACAATAGCACATAAGGGCAGGATGCAAAGAAGTCTTTACACAGGTCTACCAGTCAATCTCTGAGGTAGCGGTAACAGAATACCAGCTTGGCAGCTTTCTGGAGACCAAGTCTGTTCCTCAGTTTAGTCTGGATTAAGCCAAAGTTTGAAAACACCCTCTCAATAGATGCAGAACTGGATAGCATTTTCAGGAGTTTCACTGCAACATTGCATAAGTCTTCATTCACTGTTAGGGACCTGTGAATGCTTGCCCACCATGTAGTTGGTTTGGTATTGGTGATTACAGAGTCTTGGAGTAGGGTCTTTGGTAGTGGTAAGGAGTCTGTCATAAAACCCAGGAGATCTGGAACTGAATCCGGTTTAGTTGATAGAAGAAAGTCTTGGGCACTGGTCACATGTTCAGTTTGTAGCTTCTTGCCTCTGTAGACTGGATGGAGTAGGTTGGCTAAGTAGTGGCTAGGTGTCATGGCCTGGTTGAATCTGTTCTGGACTTTGGTATGGTATGGTTGAAGGTCTTGATTCTGAAGTAGGTCGAGCCATATCTCGCTGGCATCTGCTATGGTGGAGCTGTCAGACTGTAGGCGGTCTAGGGCACTGGAGATAGGTGCAAGCTGTTTCTGCAGGTTCTTTACTTCGTTGAAAAGGCCAAGGTTGTGGATGAGATTGAGAATTCTGAGGTCAGTGGCATCCTCGTTCTTTGCGCAGATCATCAGTAGATAGGGTCTTTTTCTGATGTATGTGTCTATGCATGTCAATTGGCTGTTCCATCTGGTTTCAGCTGGTAACTGAGGTTTAACAGACTCGGGAATCTCATCTAGTAGGGCACCTGGTACATGATGATTCCTGAAGTACTTGTTCACCTCTACCACTTGATTGATGATTTGTGCTGGTGTGACATCTTGACCAAGCAGGTTCAACCAGTGGGCAGAACAGCCATACACAGTTAGTTCTGGATCAGTCTCTACTAAGTTCTGCTTCATAGCAACCATTTTCTTCTCATTGTCTGTTACAACACCTGTCACTTTACACTGGAACTGCTCAGCAGCTTCTTTGATGGAGTCTTGTGCTATAGAGGTGCAGTAAGCAGCTGTCTTCTTATTGGTTCCTGTGTCTATGGCTGACATGAAGTAGGCATTTCCATCACACTGTAGGCTAGTGGCAATAACTGGGGTGTTGTGTATATCACTCCAACCATCTTGGATAAGAACAACTTCTTTGCCCTTCATTTCTGCTGAAACTTGAGTGGTGATCTTGTTGTGGACTTTGTCAAGTAAGTGGCCGCCAATGTCCTTGCGATTTGATGGTGTGTACCCAGGTCGGAGCATCTGGATTGTTTCTCTCCAGACTGGATGGTCGGCTATGTTGAAGGGTAAGTTGCAGGCAAAGAACAGCTTGGCTATCTGTTCATCTAGCTGATCGGACATGGACTGGTCTGTCGACAGGCAGTATGAATTAATGCTGGACTGGAGCGTTCTCAGCTTCTTGGCTGCAGGCTCAGGAGTCTGTGTAGATAAATCAGCTGGAATATCATCTACAGGCAGAGGTCTCTTCTTGGAGGGTCTGTTGGCTAGACATTTCTCTCTATGGGCACGAAGTCGTGGAGCTTTGGCACTAACAACTGTTTTACAGTCGATGCAACTGGTACTGGTTTTGTTGTCTTGTTCAACAACAGCAAAGAAGTTCCAAATGGGATCTTTTTGCTTCATGATGAATAGTAGTATGATACTGTTGTGAATAGTGCAGATTTTAGAGGTGACTATAACCAGAAATTTTCTGACTTCCAGGGTATATCAGGTTTGAAGCCATACTATAACTCAAGCCTCACCTATGACACCTTTTTACTTTCACCTAGACTTATTGTCTATATGCATTCATTTATGACATCTTGCCCCTGGCTATCAAGTACCCTCTTGAACAAACAATTGTCCTGGGATTTGTTGTTTTAGTAATTAGACCATACAGGTAGTCTTGCTAATTACACGTACACTAAAACTCCTAAAAATTTTAAATATAGTAAAGTGATGTAAATATCCTAAACTTTGCAAAACATACTTTTACCATACAGAAGTGTGTTTAAAAGATGCAGATGGCCTGGCAAACATTTAAGATCCTGATCAGACTGTTCAGTATGATCTTGGTCTGCTCTTTTTGACATGGTCTGCCAGCACAAAAACTTAGGGTCATTATGGTAAATGTCAGTGGCCAGGTGCACAGGTGAATTTCTACTATTGAGATAAAGGCCTACATGATTTTTTTTTTTAATTAAAGACCATTTGTTGCTTAAATAATTTCAAAATTTTTGTCTTAGATTCACTTTTTGGCAGTGTTACATGTTTATATTGAGATTTCTTCTATTCTTCAGGGTGGTAACCTTATATAATTAATGATTTTAACATTCTTATCTAGTTTGCTTATACTATTTCAATGCAACTTGTTTAAAGACTTCTGCAGTTTTTTAAGGCCAAAAAATTTCAATTTGCCGGTATTTGCCAGTATTTGCCACTTGAGGAGTATTTTCCGGACCGGTAAATACCAGCAAATGCCACTGGTAAATACCGGGGGTGGAATTTGCCGCCCAACCTTGATGTGCATTGATATTATGGATATCTGGTTTGGGGTTGCTAATGGGCAATTTTCGTCAAATTTTTACGAGTTATATGCCCGAGACATTCCCATATTTTCGTTTCCAGATGATAACTTGAGTAAATAACAAAGGACTTTCACCAAACTTGCTATATACATTGACTTTAAGGAGATCTGGTTTGGAATTACTAATGGGCAAATTTCGTTAACTTTTAACGGCGTTACCTGCCTGAGACACGCCCATATTTTCATTTCTGGATGATACCTTGAGTAAATAACGAGGGATTTTAACCAAACTTGCTATATGCATTGACATTAAGGAGATCTGGTTTTGAATTGCTAATGGGCAAATTTCGTCAAATTTGTACGGAGTTATATGCCCGAGACATGCCCATATTTTCATTTCCGGACGATAACTTGAATGAATAACAAGGGATTTTAACCAAACTTGCTATATGCATTGACATTAAAGAGATCTGGTTTGGAATTGCTTATGGGCAAATTTCCTCAAATTTTTATGGAGTTATCTGCCCAAGACACACCCATATTTTCATTTCCAGACGATGACTTGAGTAAATAACAAGGCCCATATTTTTGTTTCCAGATGATAACTTGAGTAAATAACAATGGATTTTCACCAAACTTGCTATATACATTGACATTAAGGAGATCTGATTTGGAATTGCTAATGGGCAAATTTCGTCAACTTTTAACAGAGTTACCTGCCTGAGACACGCCCATATTTCGTTTCCGGACGATACCTTGAGTAAATAACAAGGGATTTTAACCAAACTTGCTATATGCATTGACATTAAGGAGATCTGGTTTCGACTTGAGTAAATAACAAGGCCTTTTAACCAAACCTGCTATATGCATTGATATTATCAAGATCTGGTTTAGGATTACTATCTGTCCATTGACATTATCAAGATCTGGTTTAGGATTGTTATCTATTCCTTCGTCATTTTCTTTCCAGACATTTTTGCAACGATAACTTTAATACATAAACAAATAATTGCTGTGGCAGGGTATTATGCTTGCGATGCTTTTATTAAAGTCTCTAATAAAGTGATATTTTGTAACTGTACACATTTACTCATCTGTTTTGTCATCTTTCATCATCATTTATTTATCTATTTCTTTACGTTAATAATTCATTCATTCATTCCTGTTGGGCAGATTTAAGAAGGGCAGTTATCAGTTTCTGGTGAAAGAATGTGCACAATACTGGTTAACCGCTTAGAGGACTAAGCCTGCCCAGTAAACGTGTGGTTAGATAAATTGACCATGCTCGACATGCCCCCATTGGTTTGACTGGGCCGTAAAACCTCAACACAAACAAATTTGTTCATGTTAGCTCAATAGCTTAAGAGCTTGCATGCAGATCTGCCACTTTTTTTTGTAAAAATCAGACCCTGACTGAGTTCAGGAGTACTGAAGTACAAATCATGCAGGGCCTGACAAATCCATTGCCCAGCTGCCCGGGACAAGTCCAAATTTTGGCTGGGCAAGTGATTTTTATCACACCTGCTTGTAGCAGGGTGCGATATAGGCCTCTGCTTTTCCGTCCATCCATCCGTTAGTCCATCTGTCAACATTTATGTCGACATTCGGCCTCGGTGGCTCAGTTGGATGCGCCGTCCGACTGGAGACCAGGAGGTCGCGGGTTCAACCCCCGCCGAGGTCGGTAACATTCTTTCGTGGAGATTGATCATGAAATATTTTCTACGGTCATTCTCTCCCTTCCGCTGATTCAAGAAGGGCAGTTGTCAGTTCTGGCGAAAGAATGTGCACAATACTGGTTAACCGCTTAGAGGACTAAGCCTGCCCAGTAAACGTGTGGTTAGGTAAACTGACCGCGCTCGACATGACCCCATTGTGTTGACTGGGCCGTAAAACCTCAACACAAACAAACAATTATGTCGACATTCGACATTTATGTCAAAGTTAGTATTCTAATCAACTACAAGACTAAACAACCCTCAAACCTTGTATGAAACATCTCCCTGACCTCCTGACTTTGCAACATAGGTGCTCGCTTTTCCATTCGTCTGTCATCGTCCATCTGTCTGTCTGTCTGTTAACAGTTCTGTTATGTCAAAGTTCGACATTTACGTCAAAGTTAGTATTCTAATCAACTACAATTCTACAACAACCATCATACCTTGCATGACACATCTCCGTGACCTCCAGACTTGGCAGGTACATTGACCCAGTGACATTGACCTATATTTTGCGCTCCATTGACTTTGACACAATTTACGTTGACATTCCAGATCTTCTCAACTATATGGCGTACAACTACCAAATCTTGCATAGTGCTTCTCCTAGATGTACTGACTTGGCAGGTACCTTGACCCGGTGAGCTTGACCTATATTTTGCGCTCCAGTGACTTTGACACATTTTGCGTCGACGTTCAATATCTCCTCAACTATAAGACCAATGTAGCAGACAAAGTTCAGAGTACCCCCTTGGGGATATGCGGTCCCTACCCTACCAGGCTTCCCAATAATGGCAAACAGTACACATTTCATATCACATACATTTAACTAATACAGTTCTGTTAGAACAAGCGATAGCCAGAAGACAGCATATTTTACATAGTAGCACTTCAAGTGGTGTCAAACATTGATGAAGTACGCACATTAGCAATCCCAAACCAGATCTCCATACTATCAATGCAATTATCGCACATACCAAGTTTCAACAAAATCCATTGATGGTTACTCAAGTTATCATCCTGAAACGAAATACAGACAGATGGATGGACAGACACTGGAACGTCCAACATAAAATCATAATATCCCACCACTATCGTGGCAGGGTATAAAAATGCAAAGGAGACAATTTGTATGAAATGTCAAAGTCTGTTTCCAGAAAGCAAGCTTTGACATTTCATGCAAATGATTTCCTGAGGAGGCATTTTGCATGAAATGTCAAAGCTTGTTTTTCTGGAAAAAATGAGAAAAATAAAAATATTTCAATATGTCGTCTGCTGAAAATTTTACCCAGTATGCTAAAGTTGTAGTATCTCACTTGGCTTGGACCAAAAAAATACCTAGATACTCCTCTTATCTAGAGCTATGAATGAACCTTTAGAAGAAGAACTGTAAAGTGTGTATTATATATGCTCCGTTTTTTGACATTATGGAATAGTGAGCACACAAGTGTTACTGAACTACAGTCGACTCTCGTTATCTCGAATTCCAAGGGACTCTCTGAAATACTTAGAGATATCCGTACTTCGACATATCAGATTTGCAGAATTGAGGAAAAACTAATTCGATTAATCACATTTAACAAATATATGTGTAACTGGACTCTTGAAGTTAGAGATATACTGAAAATATTGTGGAAAAGAGGAGAAATTGCTCCTAGGAGCAATTTCTCCTCTTTTCTGCAATATTTTTTACATGTTGTTTGATTTTCATGTTTAGGCAGGGACCAGACTTTCACTTCGAGATAAGCGGTTATTCGAGATATAAGCGAGGTCGAGATAGCGAGAGTCAACTGTATTTCACAAGGAGAAAATTCTGTTCTGTGACAGATACTGACAAAGGACCTTAAATGCTTGACCAGGACGAACACTCTGTACATGAAATAATGTATTTCTGACAAAAAAAAGGATAAATTAACTATGGACACCCCTCAAATCAGAAATGAATCTGTCCAATCTATAAGGAAGAAGTTTTTCTATTTGTATAAGCGGGTTAAGGTTGACGATGAAGAATGCCGGACACATCTGTGACAATATACAAAATTTACAACTGACTGCAACTACCAGGCATATTCATTTCGAATATAATAACAGTGTGCCAACGTACACATGTAATAGAAATGCTGTTCAACCAAATTTATGAATAAACTGCGCCATTTTCACAGAGATAGGCAATGTCATTTGCTCACATTTAGACCACGCTTGGTCTAGTACTTGTAACCAGAATATATCTTGGTTATGTCGCCATATCAAGAAATATATATGCATGGTCATCATGTCACATTGTGCAGTGGGTAGTTGTATAAATGGTTTACACAAAGAAGTGTTTGAAAAGGCCTTTTCTGATTGGGGAAAAAAAAGAAACATCTGCAAAAGTATATGCGATTGCACAGAGAGTACTTGAAGGTCTCTATGGTAGACATTTTTGATCAGGTAAGACTTATGGTAATATCCCACCACTGTTGCCACTACTTTTCAAATGCCCTTATAGATTGGTTGGAGATGAATGTAAAATTATGTAATTATGATTACACTCAGTTTGTATAGAGTTCTGGCAAAATACTAAACCATCATTATTCATTCTGAGTTTTGCTACTTAATCATTCAGTTTGTGTTGAGGTTTTACGGCCCAGTCAACCCAATGGGGTCATGTCGACCGCAGTCAGTTCACCTAACCACACGTTTACTGGGCAAGATTAGTCCTGTAAGGGGTTAACCAGTATTGTGCACATTCTTTCGCCAGAAACTGATGACTGCCCTTCTTGAATCAGCGAGAGAATGACCGTAGAAAATATTTTCTGATCAATCTCCACGAAAGAATGTTGCCGACCTTGGTGGGGGTTGAACCCGCGATCTCCTGGTCTCCAGTCAGACGGCGCATCCAACTGAGCCGCTGGAGGCCGGCATTTAATCATTCAGTGAAGAGTTTGAACATTTGGAACCTTGTTATGATATTATATATGGACTTTATTAAGGTATAACTTCCACAGTCAAGTACTCCAGTCCCAGTTGGGTAGACCAGTTTGGGTGCTCGAGTAACTAATATTGGACCAGTTCCAGCCCTAGTGACAACATTGAAATGTGAAGTGGTTGATAAAAGTTTCTTATCTAGAGCTATTCATAAACTTAAATGCACATTCATTTTTTTACTTTGTTATACAGGCTGAAGCCATGCTGAAGAAACTGGGAGTAAGGAATGTCAAGGTAAGAATCTGTAGGACCCCCTAAAATGATACAGAAACATACTTCCTGAGAAAAAATACCCCTATCCAATATTACTTTATTATTATATACCTGCCAGTGATCATACATGTACCATTTTCAAACAATTTAGCGGAACAGCAGAGACTCCATCTGTGTGGATACCAGTGTTCTCTGAAGAAATTTTTCAAGAGGAATGGCCAGAAGAAATGTGGGGCAGCACCAATAAAATCAAGGGACAAATGATAAAAAAAAGAAGAAAAAAAAACCACACATGCACATATGCATGCATGCACGCATGCACACACACACACACACACATGAAACAGGCACAGACTTCTTGGGATTATGTCCCACTGAAGCCAAATTTCAAAATTTTAATGATCTAAATGGGATAGAAATGTAACCCTGGCTGAACACTAGGATATTCTCACTGATCTGAATCTTTGTTGCTCATCTATCAAAATGTACATTTTACTCAGTTGCATTTTATTTTATCCAAGAAAACAGGGCTAGAGACATCTAAGGAGTTTGATGTCTAATGCAGCAAAGTTTGTATTTAAAGTTATTATTTATGAAGTACTGATCTATAGAAAAAATAAAAAAATAATCTTGCCAGTTATATAGTCATAATAAAGTTAGAAGAATAGGAAAAGAATAACAGTGGTGACCAAAATTTGCCATTTGGTCATTCTTCCATATCTGCAGCAGTATTTTGTTGTTTTAAATTCAAAATTGGGTACTTAGAAAATAGAAAATGTCCTGATCAGACTGCACCAAGCCTTTTTGTTAGCATATATAATAAGAGCCCTTTTTCCCGTGTTGAGTAGCATACGTACAGTGCATATATTCTGTTTACAGCTCACAGACTATGAGCTCTGTATAGCTGCTAACCTAGTAGACCCTCTGTCTATGACAGTATCCTGGGAGGATATTGGAGGCTTGGAGGACGTCATTGAACAGATTCAAGATACAGTTATCTTTCCATTCCGTAGAAGAGATCTCTTTGCTCGCTCACAGTTAGTACAGGCTCCAAAAGGTGAGCATTGATTATCCTCTTAGCTTCAGATAAGCATGGGCATCAGGTATATATTTTTCTATTTTCTACATGGAAACCTGCTGTGATACTCATTAGCAGCACTTCACTGAGGTGCTTCTAATGAGTAGCCACAGCATATGTTTTCAATCAAAATTAACCTTTGTCATGCTGAATAAATTCTCATGCCTACTTCTAATTTTCAGCCAGTCAGATTACTTTATCTAGATTGTTGATACAAATTCACATACTTAATGGCAAACAGTGCAGATTCAGATCAGTTGGCTTCGTCAGAAGCCAACTGATCTGTATCTACACTGTTTGCAAAGGCAGGGTAGGACAAGGGTTAAGAAAAATATCCATACTTTTTGGTGAAAAAAGTGTCCTGTTGTTTGTGTATATTATAGCAAAGAATTTGTCACTTTACATAAGCTTCAAGGACTTGATAAACAATAGTTTTAGAGTTGCATAGCTTTAGATAATACATGTCCTAGCAGATAAGACGCTGTTTGTTTTGTGTTGTTGTTTTTTTTTTCAACCAGAATATATTGATATGTTTTTAGCTCTACTGGCCAAACGCCAGAAGAGCTTATGTCATGGCGTGGTTCCCATCCGTGTGTGTCTGTCAATTAAGTTCTTTCTCATTTACGTGATAAAGTGCACATTTTTTATCTGATTGTTTTGAAACGTGCACAGATTGTTTGTATCATTGTAAGGTTAATCCTTACACCTATCAAAAATGAAAAAAAAAAAATATCCCTCAAACATTATGGGAAAAGGGGCTTTTTAAAATTTTGATTAATTTTTTCTCGTTTATGTGATCAAGTCCACATTTTGTCCAATTCTTTTGAAACCTGCACAGATTGTTTGTATTATCATAGACATCAACTCTGTTAAAAATGAAGAAAATCAGTCAGATAATTTCAGAAAAAGAGACATTTTTCACGTGGAAACAGTCTTTTACCTGCAAAAAAAGTTATTGTGCCAGTGCTAAAAACAAAACAAAAAAAACAAACAAAAAAAACAGATACTGTACTTGCCAGCAGAGCGATTCATGCCCTCATGGGCCCCTGGTTTATTTTATCTGCAAAAAAATCATCAGTGCTCCAGCTAGCTCCATACAGAGGGGTGGGCCGCCCCACTTGCCCATATCTGCCACCCCTCTACCTTTTTAAAGCTATCCACTGGCCTATTTCAACTCCAGACATCAAACTCTACATTTTGGTGACAATTTCATTAAAATCGGACCAAAATTAAAAAAAATTATCAATATTTAATCTTTACCACTCTGTGGGCTAATTCAGCAGATGACGAATTGATGATTTTTTTCTTATTTTTCCCAGAAAACAGGATTTGATATTTCATGCAAATTGTCTCCAATGTAGACAATTTGCATGAAACGTCAAATACAGTTTTCTGGGAAAAATAAGAAAAAATATTTCAGTATGTTGTCAGTTGAAAATTTTACCCAGAGTTAATACTAAGCACATCACATGACACATGGTGCCTGTATTCTTGTATGACCACGCAAAAAGTGCCCTATCCAGCACCCCTCTGCCCTGAAATCCTAACTGGAGTACTGAACATGTTGAGTGTACCAATTTCAATATTCTCAGTGAGGCAATTTCAGCAAGTAGCACAATATATGTTTTCATGTAGAATCAAGAAAAATATTTATCTGACTATCCCTTTTATGTAGATCTGTTATATGAATATACAGGTATTTTAACTTCATAATACATTAACCTATAGATAATGTGCTATTCTCTTGTGTTTTCACACCTTCCACAGAAAAAACAACCTTTCAGTCGTTAATTAAAGTCTTAACCCAGAAGGTCCCTTAGGCAGTTACCTGTGTGACGTAACTCCTCCTGCTCAATTGATCACGTGTCAGTTTCTTTTCTGTGGACAAAGAAATTCAACAAGGATTTTTACCTGTGAAAGAAATTTGGATTATTTCTATTCCTCATGGATAAATTTCTGTATCCTTGTGTTTCTTTTGTTTCTTTATCACTCCTTTCACTAACCATGTTATTATTTAAAATTTTCGTTTGTCGATTTTACATTTATTGTCTGGCTATTTCGACATGCGTTTTCGCAACTCTCGCTGTAATCGGCACAACGCTCGTGTGCGGTCAGTTCGGAAGTTGTGTTTTTCTTATATCAAAAATTTTAACTTTTTAACATTTCTTGATTTCCATGATTATTTACTCAGGAGTACTTTTCATGGCAATCTTCTGGTATATAAAGATTCTATCCAGCTTATTTATTATTGCTTAATCTTATCAATACGGTAAGATTTAGCCAAACTATGACCATCTTACAGTTAGCTGCGATCAACCTTATTCTAATCTCTCTTATTGTCTGTCAAACTCTAAGTTATAATGTTGACAGTTTCTTCTTTATTATTTTGTCAGGACATCAAACGCTTTTATATGTCTATGACAAAACTAATTATCAATGGTTTAGGTTGTTTTTTCGTCCCAGCAGTTTTATGTAAACTCTGTATTATTTTATTGCTTGACTAAAAATTCGTAATACAATTAGTCTAGCAATAGTTTTAACCATTATGTTTGTCTATACCTTTTTCTTCTGATGGATAACTGAGTTATAGTTAAGTTTCTTCTGATGGATAACTGAGTTATAGTTAAGTTAACTCCATCTACTTTTATTATCTCCCCTTCTTTAATTTGATCAAAGGGGAATAATTATACAACATTATGGTTATTTTAAGTCTGTCTGTTCATCGGAAACTGTCCTGTCGCTCCAATTAACAGAATCTAATTAGTTTATAATTCTAATAGCTTAGACTATTACAATTAGATAGCTTCACATATCTAGAATTTTATCCAAAATATCTACATATGTCAGTTATCTATAGGAAACTCCACTGAGTAGACTTTTCCTTATTTATTCAAGACCCTAGATAGACTACTTACAGTGTATGGTCTTGGCTTTTTGTTTTACAAATTTTGTTTTGAAAATATTATTTCTATATTCCTAGCTTACTTTGCGATGGAATATTTATGTTATGTCTCAATGTCTCCTTTTTCTTTTTGAAGCCAATTGTTGTTTCCCAAAAAGAAAAAAAGGGGGAGGGGCCAATGTTAGGTCTCTGAGACTTAAGAACTGGCTTCCTCTAGAGTCTACTATTATAGGTAAGGTTGTTAGATTATAACACCTTAAAGATATGCTATTTTGTGAATCTAGATCATTCTTTTTATTAAATATAGAATTAGAATGTATCTGATTCCTTAGAGTTCCCTGAGTCTTTAACCAGAAGTGGTGAGATATTATTGGTGTTAGAATTAGGAGAACACCTCCCTCCTATTCTGCAAATTCTAGCACATTATCTATAGGTTAATGATTTCTGAAGTTAAAATGAAGCTTTTTAAAAGTAAAACATATTTTAACGAGTAATACTTAACCTATACATAATTAATTATCTCCCTCCGCCCACCCTCGCTTATCTCCTAATTGTGTCTATTGTTTTACACATAAATGAAACTGACACGTGATCAAATGAGCGGGAGGAGTTACGTCACACAGGTAACTGCCTAAGGGACCTTCTGGTTTAAGACTTTAATTTTTTCTGTGGAAGGTGTGAAAACAGAAGAGAATAGCACATTATCTATAGGTTAAGTATTACTCGTTAAAATATGTTTTACTTTTAAAAAACTTCATTTTTCTTAGTTTTGTACCGTGTTTACTCTTAGTATTCTGACACCTTCTCCTCACTATACTTGTGCTAGAACAAAGCTGTTTTACTACCTGTTGATGTGTCTAAACAACAGGGCCCAATTGTTCAAAACTAACAATGTCGTAAACGTATCTTTAAAACTTTGATCATCAGATATGGCATATACACTAATATTTTGGCTGAAAAAATGTGAGTAGCTTTTGCATTTGCAAAAGCTACTCACATTTTTTCCTGCAAAAATACCTGTGAATTAGATATTGTACTTACAAGGACAATTATCATTTTGACCTCTAACGAGCTTGTTAAGCTAACAATGCTTTGAACGACTGGGCCCAGCTGCTTTGTTCTGTTTTCAGGAGTTATGCTGTATGGACCTCCAGGCTGTGGGAAAACCATGATAGCTAAGGCTACAGCAAAGGCTGCAGGTATGATATATTATGGTACAATAGATGGTAATAGGACCCTTAGGCATGAAGAGAAGGCAAAGATCAGTCTGTGCATGCCAGCCTTGGTGGCTCAGTTGGATGCGTCGTCCAACTGGAGACCAGGAGGTCGCGGGTTCAACCCCGCCGAGGTCAGCAACATTCTGTCATGGAGATTGATCTTGAAATATTTTCTACGGTCATTCTCTCCCTTCCACTGATTCAAGAAGGGCAGTTGTCAGTTTCTGGCCAAAGAATGTGCGCAATACTGGTTAACCGCTTAGAGGACTAAGATGCCCAATAAACGTGTGGTTAGGTAAACTGACCGCGCTCGACATGACCCCATTGGGTTGACTGGGCCGTAAAACCTCAACACAAACAAATCAGTCTGTGTATCCAAGCTGTCTGATCGGGACTTTCTCAATTTGTCAAAGTGTTCTACACCACATGTACCTTATTGGGTAACAAAGGCCCAGATCAGACTGCAAAAATGTGCTGACTGGTCTGGGCCTTCATTTCCAACATTAGGGCCTTTTTACTGCATTACATCCAGAGGACTTGTTAATGTGGAGTATTTGATGATAGTTATGGGATAATGTTCTCAGTTTCTCCATAAAAACATATGTGGTGGGTACTAATTAGAAGCATCGCCCAGTTGGAGCGAATTCCTTCCTTTTAGAGTATACCCTTTTCAGAAGGAGAGTTTCTTGCAAGAAAGCAAACAGGAAGTCACAGAAGTTGTCTCCCTTGTAAAACTGGCAGAAAATCAACACAGTGTATCTAGCCCTTTTAAGAGTAATTATGTTAACCCTGGTACTAAAGCACAAGAAGAGATTATACTTATACTGTGGATCTCTGCATCAGCTGCGTCAGAATCTTGTGTTAAGTTTTTGCTTAAAGTTTTCTAATCCATTGTAGAATGGATAGACTCCCCCACACTATATATTGGATGATTCTGATTTCCGTGTTAGGTACGTCCAGCTATGGAATTTAGATATTCCTAGAGAAAAATAGCTAAACTGTCTGCAAACAGTGGAGACCCTGATTAGATGCCACATTCTGTGGTGTCTGATCTGGGTCCCCACTGTTTGCCAGTTACCCTTTTAGGGGTCTCCAGACTACAATGGGTTAAAAACCTGTATCTCCTGGGGTCTGTATCTGTTAAGTTCGGTTTGTCATATTTACATGAAATTGTTTTGACAGACATCTTTGTGCAGTTAGTGCAAATCCAGATCAAACTGCATCTAAAGACATCCCCTTAAGGAGCAGTTTGATCAGATTCTGCACTGTTTGCTATTCCATCTCATCATTTGAGGCACCTCTTCAGGTAGTAGAATGAACTTGTTCTAAACCTTTTAGGATAAGTATGGTAAGAAATTAAGGTGCCTGAATGATTAGGGTAAATACAGTTCGTCCCATTCCCGTCAGTCTTTTTGAGGAGGTTGATGGACCACATGGAGAATTTCCCATCATGTATCATTGACAGGGGATATATTTTACATAGAGAATTTCCCATCATGTATCATTAACAGGGGATATATTTTACATGGAGAATTTCCAATCATGTATCATTGACAGGGTATATATTTTACATAGAGAATTTCCCATCATGTATCATTGACAGGGGATATATTTTACATGGAGAATTTCCCATTATGTATTATTGACAGGGGATATATTTACATGGAAAATTTCCCATCATGTATCATTGACAGGGGATATATTTTACATAGAGAATTTCCCATCAAGTATCATTAACAGCGGGTATATTTTACATGGAGAATTTCCCATCATGTATCATTGACGGATATATTTTACATAGAGAATTTCCCATCATGTATCACTAACAGAGGATATATTTTACATGGAGAATTTCCCATCATGTATCATTGACAGGGGATATATTTTACATAGAGAATTTCCCATCATGTATCATTAACAGGGGATATATTTTACATGAAGAATTTAGCATCATGTATCATTGACAGGGGATATATTTTACATGGAGAATTTCCCATTATGTATTATTGACAGAAGATATATTTTGCATGGAGAATTTCCCATCATGTATCATTGACAGAAATTGGGTGTTTTACTCGCTTTTTATGGATAGATTACAGTTCTATATAAATAATTATTACAGGAGCAAGATTTATCAACCTACAGTTATCATCTCTAGTTGACAAATGGTATGGAGAATCTCAGAAAAGAGCTGAAGCTGTCTTTTCTCTGGTATGTTGTTCCATTCACCCCTTTCAGAATTTCATGCCTCATAATATCTACCGATTGTTTATAGTAAATCTTAATCTGTTGTGTTGAAAGTGGCTTCTGATGCCCATTCATAAATAGCTGGCTAGATATACCATTAAAAAACAAAGTTTTGCATCACTTTCTGGTTTGGTATTTGAAATAAACACCCCTTTGTGGATTTAAATTTTAGAATACATTCAAGTTACATAATATTAAACAGTTATTAATCAACCTTTTAAGCGACAGTTGTTTAAAAAACATTGCCATCTCAGGGCCTCATTAGTTATGTCAGAAATTCCATTTAATGCCAAAGAATTCAAAAGCTGCTCAGACATCACAGGCAGAGCATAGAGCAACTTTTAAGTTGCGTGCCTTTTCCATTTACCCACATGCAGTTTGTTGTGTAGTTATTCTGCTCTTGCATTTCACAAAATCAAATACCCTTAGACATGGGCAACAGCTTTTAAGGAGAGTCTGGTTTATGCTGAATACTCTAAAATATATATATATAGGTATTGTTTTAATCCTTAAAGTGCTTAGCGAAATTGTAGCAGACGACAGCCTAAACATGTTGTTGGTACTCATTAGATGTGCCTCACCAAGATACTTCTAAGGAGTACATACAACATGTTTTCATGGAGAAATAAGAAAAAATACCTAATACCCCATCTGAAGCTTTGTTTAAAACTGAAATAAAAATAGCAATGTTTAGCAAGAAAGAATTTTCACTTGTTAGTAATTTGAGATTTACTAGCAGGACAAATTTCATGCTTAGCTGAGTTGAGCATGAAAAAAGTTTTATAACCTCAGGGCCAGAAAATATAAACTACAGTTGTTAAAGATGGGGAGACATTTTATGGTGGGCACATGTTACTAACACTGGCTGTAGTAAAGATAAATAAAAGGAATGACCCTTGAGAGCAATGAACATATACACAACTAGACCCAAGATTATAAAACATTTTTCATGCTCAACTCAGTTGAGCATGAATTTTTTTTTGGGTTATAAATCTTAAAATACCAACAATTTTTTAAAACGTATTTCATGCTCAACTCAGCTGAGCATGCTCAGCTGAGATGAGCATGAAAAAAGTTTTAATTGTTGGTATTTTTATTTTTACAACCAAGTGGAATTTCATGCTCAGTTGAGTTGAGCATGAAAAAAAGTTTTATAACCTCAGGGCTTGAGAATTCTACCTGGATTACACCAATGGTTTATTTGGACCCACTTATGTTTTCTTTTCATCTTCCAGGCTCTCAAGCTTCAGCCATCAATTATTTTCATAGATGAAATAGATTCATTCTTGAGGTCAAGGACTGGTGAAGACCATGAGGCAACACTGATGATTAAGACTCAATTCATGAGTTTCTGGGATGGTTTAATCACAGACCCGAGCTGTCAGGTGATGATTATGGGAGCCTCTAATAGACCACAGGATGTAGATGCTGCAATATTGAGAAGAATGCCTTGCCAGTTCAGGATAGGAATGCCTGTAAGTACCATATTTACCCTATTTGGACACAAACAAACACTTTAAAAAAAAAATATGGTATTTTTAGCTCACCAGTGCAAATATCCAGGTCCTTCTTCACCTTCTGTCTGTCGTCCATCGTCAACAATTAGTTTGTAAACACTTTAGATATCACAGTTTTGACCCAATCCAAATGAAACTTGCTCAAAATTATGCGCAGTATGAAATCTGGGTCAAATTTAAAACTGAGTCACCTGGGGTAAAAAACTAGGTCACGAGGTCAAATCAAAGGAAAATCTTGTTAACACTCTAGAGGTCACATTTTTGGAGTAATCATTGTGAATCTTTATCAAAATGTTTGTGTTGATGATTTCTAGGTCAAGTTCGAAACTGGGTTACTTGGGGTCAAAAACTAATCACCAGGCCAAATAAAAGGAAGACTATGTTAACACTCAAGAGATCACATTTTTGAAGAAATCATCATGAATATTGCTCAAAATGTTTGTCTTAATGATTTCTAGGTCAAGTTCAAAACCGGGTCACTTGGGGTAAAAAACTAGGTCACCTGGCCAAATCAAAGGAAAACCTTATTAACACTCTAGAGGTCACAGTTTTTAAGTAATCATCATGAAGTTTGCTCAAAATGTTTGTTTTAATGATTTCTAGGTTAAATTTGAAACTGGGTCTCTTGGAGTCAAAAACTAGGTCACCAGGCGAAATCAAAGGAAGACCTTGTTAACACTCTAAGAGGTCACTTTTTTTTTTAAGTAATCATTATGACTCATGCTCAAACTGTTTGTTTTGATGTTCTTTAGGTCAACTTTGAAACAGGTTGCTTGGGGTCAAAAACTAATTCACCAGGCCAAATCAAAGGAAAACCTTGTTGACACTCTAGAGGTCACATTTTTGAAGTAATCATCGTGAATCTTACTCAGAATGTTTGTCTTGATGATTTCTAAGTCAGTTTTGGAAATGGGTCACTATATTTCACGGTCTGGTGACTTTCTCAAGATTTTTCCATTTAGATCAGTTTCTTAATAACTATTGGACCTATAGCAGTGATGCTTGGCACTTGCATACATCTTAGCATGGCCTGTTGAATGCAGTCATTCATATTTGATCATGACCGATATTTCACAGTTCACTAACTTTGTTGTTTTTACATTTAGGTCAGTTTCTCAGTAACTATTGGTCCTACAGCCACTGATACCTAGCAACTGCATACATCTTAGCATGGCCTCTTGAGTGCAGTCATCCATTTTTGATCTTGACCTATATTTCAGGGTCCATTAGACAGCAACATTGTCTTACTTATTAAGATAATTGTCATGAATCTTGGTCAGAATGTTTGCCTTGATCATTTCTAGGTCAGGTTCTCTGAGTGCTTTGATACTCTGGTGAGCATTACAGGGTCATCATGGTTCACTTGTTCTTATTTCTTCATTAAAACATATGTTATTGGTAATGATTAGAAGTGCCTTGACATCCCTGTTGTAATTCAACAGAGCTGTTTATTTCCTGCTCCGTTTTTCACTTCTTATCACTTCATCTGATTAACCCATTAATGCTTACCATCCCAAAAATCATGAAAAATGGGACTTAGGCAAACAGTGTCCAGATCAGACACCACAACAGAATAAGTATAGTTTAAGGCTTGGTTGAATGCTCAGAGTGGCAAAAGCTTCCCTTGAGTCTCAGACTTTGTCACACCAGGGTTCATGCAACCCAATCATGGGGCTCTACATAAGATAGTTTCACTCAGAAAGAGATGGTAACAGTTTTACCACACCTTCCTCATTCATCAGACCTTGCCACTTGTGACTTCTTCGTTTTTCTGAAATTGAAAACCTTCCTCGCGGGACGGAGATATCAGTCCAGACATGTGCATTGATATGCCATATACCAGTACCTTACTAGTATACCTAAATCAGCGTACAGTAACAAATTCTGGCAGTGAACTCATGGACTGAAATTATGCATTTCTAGTCATGGGAACTACTTTGAGGGCATGAAATAAAGAAATTTGTGATTCCTTACATTTTGAATGCTCCCGATTAAAATAGGCAATTGTTTTCAAATACCCCTCATATTCTTGAAGCTTTGCATAAGGGTTTACAGGAAAAGAGCTTTCCTAGAACATCCGATTGCTTTATGCATATCACATCTGTCAAAAAAAGATCATATGAAGTCAGGCTTTGAAACCATTTTGTTACAGTTTCAAGTGAATGCTTAGAGCAATAAGGGATATGGTGGGACATCAGAATTTGTTAGCCTGGTTCGCATATAGTCCCATCCCTGGCCACTTATCATATAGATTAGCATAGGTAGGCTTCTGCAGCCGTCAAAATAATATCAAAATAACTTCTAGTTAAATTCAGTCACTGTTTATCATTGTAAATAGACCCAGATGGTTGCAGTGTCTCTGGTTTCTTGGTATCACTGACTTAAGTAACTGCTCTCAAGATTTTTTATTGGTTACCATGGCTGTAATTGAAAATTTTAGATACCTGCTGCAGGTATGCTATGATTGTTTCACGCAGGTGAGCAAATTTTCCTAGTGTTAATTCTTGTCTTGCTGAACCTACACTGTTTGACATAAAGTATGTGAATTGGTATGAACAACCTGGATCAAGTAATCTGATTGGCTGAAAATTAGACGTGGGCGTGGCATCTAAATTTATTCAGCATGACAAATGTTAAAATTTAACAACTGCAAGCGCAAACCCTGGGCAGGGAATGTGCACATGCTGATCTGTGCCTTCACTAGGTTCATAGTTGTTTACCCTGTCTCAGCCTTGAGTGTCTGATTCCAGCTTTAAATTTGGACATATCCAATATTATATATTGAAATGTCAAATAGATACAAATGGCAAATAATCTAGATCCTGATGAGATCAATCTGGATATTCTCTGTTTGCAAAGTATCTGTTTTCATCCTTTTTGATTGAATGTCATATTTGCTGTGTTTCAGGGTCGTCAACAAAGAACATCTATACTGACATTGCATATGGCAGGAGAGGAGGTAAGTCGAGATGGCCTTAGGTGTAAACTGGGTAGGGTCAAAGGTCCAGATGTAGAAAGATTTCAGAAAAATATTCTCAAATAAAATTTTTATTAACCCTTGTCCTGCTGAACCCGGATATGTCCTGCATCTGCAAACAGTGTAGATCCAGATCAGTTGGCTTCTGAAGAAGCCAACTGATCTGGATCTGCACTGTTTGCCATTCAGTAGTTGATTTAGCATGAACAACCTGTATCAAGCAATCTGACTGGCTGAAAATTAGAAGTGGGCATGGCATCTTAATTTCTTAATTTATTCAGCAGGACAAGGGTTAACAGATTTCTCAGCAACTACACCTACGATTTTGAAATTTGGTAAAAACATTGGGTATGATTAATTGTATTGTTAAAAAGTGAATAAGCTTCCTCATGCTTTTTATTCTCTTTATTTGTCTATTTTTTTTTCTTTCTGATAAAAATTCATCACAGATTTCTCACCTGCTATTAGAGCCAGTGTTCAAATTTTGTATAAACCCTGATAATGGTGAAGTATGTTGTGTAAGAGAAAACGAAGATGGTGAGATTTTTAGATGGGTTTTAAAAAAATCCATCCATTAAAATAGCGATGTCCAGGCGGGCTGGCGTCGGGGGTCGGGCATTGGGCATTGTCCCAGGTTTATCTTTTGGTTAACCTTTTTTCAAAGTTATATGTTACCTTTATTCTTCAGTGGATTGCTTTCATATTTAGTAGGGATGAAGAGGAGGACCAGTAGGCATGTCACATGCAAGAAAGACAACTCTCACTTTCTCGGTTATGTTCTTATCTCCTGTGACATCAGAGGTTTACTGTTTGGTTGACATTTTTGAAAAACCCATCCATGATGCTGTTAGGCATTTTTCTTTTCTTTTTTTTTTCTCTCCCATGAAATACTTAGGGAAATTTGCATCTGCAAAATTATGGGTCAACATACCTCTGATAGCTATGGCTGGGGGTATGTGAGCATTGCTCACTATTTGCTATATATATATATATTTTTTTTTCCTTTGGGCCTAGTATGACAGAGTGATGCCCCAATTGAAAAACCTTGTCAGCACGATATCCAGAGAACCGCTTGCGCTAGGATTCATATATTTGGCATACATTTTAGGATCAGTGTGTAGACGACCTGATTCTTGCTTGAGCTAATTCGATTAAATATTGACGGAGTCATGCTCCTTTATATACCCCGCCACACAACAGTGGTGGGGTATTATGGTATGACCTTGGCTCTCCATGTGTCCATCTGTCTGTCCGTATGTCATACGTACGTCCATCCGTATTTTCATTTCCGGATGATAACATCAGTAAATGTCAATGTATTTTCACCAAACTGGGTGTGTGCATTGATATTGTGGAGATCTGGTTTGGGATTGTTAATGGGCAAACTTTGTCAATTTTTAATAGTTATCTGCCCGCGTGATATGTCAGTATTTTCATTTCCGGATGATAACTTAAGTAAATATCAATGGATTTTCTCCAAACTTGATATGTGCATTGATATTGGAGAGACCTGGTTTGGGATTGCTGATGGGAAAATTTCGTCAATTTTTGACAGAGTTATCTGCCCGTGACACGTCCGTATTTTCATATCTGGACAAAAACTTTAGTAAATCTCAATGGATTTTTCACCAAACTTGGTATGTGCATTGATATTGTGGAGATCTGCTTTGGGATTGCTAATGGGCAAATTTCGTTATTTTTTGAAGCGTTATCTGTCCACAATACAGCCGTATTTTACATTAAGGACAATAACTTGAGTAAATCTGAATGGATTTTCACCAAATTTGATATGTACTTTTATATTGTAGAGATCTGCTTTGGGATTGCTCATTGATAAATTTTGTCAATTTTTGACAGAGTTATCTGCCTGCGACATGATAATGACAGGGTATTATCATTTCATGTTTTATTGGACTTTGCTATTATAACAATAGGAAAATCTTGTCAACACGATATCTAGAGAGATCCTGATATTTTGCATACTGTTTGAATGGCCTGATTTAACTTTTGAATGAAATTCGTAAAAATGGCAGAGTTATGCCCCTTTCAACTTTGCCTTTATTACATGAGAAAACATTGTCAACACAATAGCAAGAAAACTGCATCTGCTAGGATCCTGATATTTTGCATACCATTTAGGATCAATGTTTAGATGACCTGATGAACTCTTGAGCAAATTTCATAAAATATTGATTCAATTAGGCCCCTTTTTTGGATTTTGCCATTATAGCAGTTGGAAAACCTTGTCAACAAAATATCTAGAGAAGTGCTTTATGACAACTATTTTGGATAATGTTTAAATCACCTTATTAACTTTTGAGCTAATTTGGTAGAAAATTGGCCGAATTATGTCCCTTCCACCTTTATTACATTGGGAAAATCTTGTCAGCAGGATGTCTAGAAAACCACTTTAGCTAGGATCTTGATATTTTGTACACAGTTTAGATTCAGTGTTTAGATGACCTGATTAACTTTTGACCAAATTTTGTAAAAAATTGGCAGTTATGCCCCTTTCGACTTTGCCTGTATTACGATGGGAAAACCTTGTTAACAGGATATATAGAAAACTGCTTGAGCTAAGATTCTGACATTTTGCACACAGTCTGTGAGGGGTGTTCATTTAATGTTGGCATTGGGGTTCTACAGGGCACGCTATTAATCCCATTCACATTTCGTTTACTTCAACCCTTCGAAGTATTCTCCCTTGACGGAAACACACTTTTCAAGTCTCGAAATCCATTCTGTAAAGGCAGAGAAGTAGGCCTTTTTAGGTATACTCTGAAGACACTGGTAAATTGCACTACCAAGTGCATTTCGGGATTCATAACGACGACCAGAAAGGGTTTTCTTTCGTAAAGGAAACAGGAAAAAGTTGCAGGGACTAAGGTTTGGCGAATAAGGTGGATGAGAGCGCTGAACTACCTTTTCCTCTTTCAAGAAGTCTTGGACAAGAACACACTTGTGAGTAGGTGCATTGTCATGGATAAACACAGACCTCTTAAACTGGTTGCAGTTCTACGTTTTTCGTAGTGTGGCTTTACTTTTGACAACACACCATTCTTATAAAATTTACCTTTGATTGTCTTGCCATTTGGTACAGGAATTTGAACAATGGGATCATCGCAATTGAAAAATACTGCATACAATACTTTTGCCACGTTTTTAATTCTTTTGGTAATGACAGGCCTTGCTTGGTCTTTTCGCAGCCACAGTTTGTTATTGATGTGTCTGTGGCTCAAAAAAATAGACCCAGGTTTCATCACCTGTAACAGCTCCGAAATTCTACGTTTGTCAAAATTTTTGTACTTTTTCAAAAGATTTTTTGCCATTTTTACATGGGTGGTCTTTTGTTCTTTGGTTAAGAGATGCGGGACCCATCGTGCACAAACCTTTCTAAGTTTCAACTCCTGAGTCAAAATCTTATGAACTGTCGCCGATGAAGCACCAACACTATCAGCAATTTCTTTCACCGTGAACCTTGCATCTTGTTTGACCATATCTGCCACAGCAGTAACATTAGCTTTTGTAGCATCTTTTCTTGGTTGGCCAGGATGGGGCTCATCTTTTGGGTCAGTTTTACCACCTTTAAATTTTTTATGTCAACTGAAAACTGACCTTTTATAGACAACAAATGTCCCATGTATCTGACACAGTTCACTATATATCTGTGAAACTGAAACATTCAGACCAATGCGACCTTTAATGTAGGCCCTAATTTCAAAGCTTGTTTTGTTTTTCATTTTGTATACAGTAAGGGTTGAGTTGTGTGACTGAACCAACTTGAACTTTCAATAACTTTTGAAAGACTGAACAGATTAGACCGAAATTTCATCATATTATAGAAAATCACTCCGCTGTGAAATCACTGCAGTTTCCACATGCTCCTTACAGCCACGCGGTATGGTGGGCCATTAGTGACACAATTTTTTAATGAATGCCCCTCGTAGGATCAATGTTTAGATGATCTGATTAACTTTTTAGTGGAGTCCATAAAATATTGACTTAGTTATGCCAATTTTCAGACTTTAAAGCAGCTGGAAAACCTTGTCAACACAATATCTAGAGAAGCACTTGAAATAGGATCCTGATATTTTGACATTTATTTGGGATCAATGCTTAGATGACATAATTAACTTTTGAGCTAATTCCATAAAAAATTGGCAGTTCAACTTCGCCTTTATTACAGTGGGAAAAGCTTGTAAACATGATATCTAGAAAACTGCCTGAGCTAGGATACTGATATTTTACATACAGCTTTCTACGGTCATTCTCTCCCTTCCGCTGATTCAAGAAGGGCAGATGTCAGTTTCTGGTGAAAGAATGTATACAATACTGGTTAACCGCTTAGAGAACTAAGCCTGCCCAGTAAACATGTGGCTAGGTAAACTGACCGCGCTCGACATTACCCCATTGGGTTGACTAGGCCGTAAAACCTCAACACAAACACAAACAAATACATCTTGAAGACAATTTGATGTAATACTATCATTTATTGGGATTATGTGACCTATATTTCATAGCTCTGTGATTTTGTCTTATATCTGCCACTGTTTGATACCTAAATGTCAAATTTACATACAATGTATAATGACACAGTGTGACCCAAACTTTCACCTCAAAGTAAGTATAAATCAGTATGGCCTAAATTGCATGGTCTAGTGATTTTGCTTAATATCTTTTACATTATTTAATGGATTAACATCATAGTTGGTATAATGCATCAGAGTGACCATCAGATTGATTTCTCAAGTATACGTGGGTCAGTGACCTATATTTTATGGCCCAGCAAATTTGCTACATGTCTTGAAGACTCCAGGAAAGTTTTACTTGGGAGGATAGATCAGTATCACTCAGAGACTGACATTGTAAACTATATCTTGCCTTATATCATTGTCATTAACTTTAAAATATTTTATAATTAAGAAATGGTGCCGGCCGGGGGTATTCATGACCCTCAGGGCACTTGCTCTAGTTTTATGTGCAGTCATTAAGATCTGAGAATTTAAAACCCTGGGAATATAGTTATTATTATTTTTTGTTTAGTCATTAACCCTTGTTCTGCTGAACCCGGATATGTCCTGCCTTTGCAAACAGTGTAGATCCAGATCAGTTGGCTTCTGAAGAAGCCAATTGATCTGGATCTGCACTGTTTGCCATTAAGTATGTGAATTTTTAACAACAATCCCAATCAAGTAATCTGATTGGCTGAAAATTAGAAGGCGGTTGGCATCTTAATTTATTCAGCATGACAAGGGTTAAGATCTGAGAATTTAAAACCCTAGGAATATAGTTATGAAATGAACATGATGTATAAAAGACAGGGGCCTTGTTGTCTTTTTACCTTCCCTTCATATGGTGCAATAGTATTAAAAAGTTTCATTGAAGATTTTTTGTATTGATATACACAGGATGCAGATTTGCCTCTGGACTGGAATATAGCCAGCTTTACTGAGAGGGTGGACATGGGGGGCGGGGTTACGGGGATAAGGGGGCAGGGGACGGGGGTAAAGGGGACGGGGGTAAATGGGGGGGGATGGGGGAAGAGAGGGTGGGGGACGGGGGAAGAGGGGGCAGGGGTAGGGAAATTTGGGGGGCAGGGGTTATACCAAAATGTTTATTTTACCGATTTTACTCTATTTTTATGTACTTAAATGCAATAACTGGGTATCAGGAGTATCTAATAGACGTATTAAAGTAAATTCCGGTATATTTACAGTGAATCCGACGTTGATTTCACTTCACCGACGAGGAGTGTTCCGCCAACCGCGGTTTATATTGAATTCGTTTACGTCCAATTTCGGTTTATCTCTAGTTGATTACTTCCCTTTGATTCCGAAAGTTCACAAAATAGCCGTTGTTGGTGGCAATCCACATTTTTAGAAATAATTATCCGTCTGCCATAAACAATCATTTTATTTGCTCATTGTTCGATAAGGACTTTTGCGCTGTTCAAAAAAAAAAAAGAAAAAAAAAAAGACACTTCAAGATCCAACATGGTGTTCCAAACACGTGGCCATCACCTTACCAGCAGATGGTTGCGTCTTGAACTTCTTTGGCCTCGGGGACCAAGGCCCTACCCACTGACAACTCTGAGCTTTATTCTCTGGCTCATAATAATAAATCCAAGTCTCATCTACAGTCACCAGACGCAAAAGAAAATCATCTTTTGACCTAAAAAGCTCCAACAAGGCGCTGCATACTGATGCTCTGGTTGCCATTTGCTCATCGCAAGGGGATCTGGGGACCCAACGGGCTGTTAGCTTGTGCATACCTAAACGATCATGTAAGATTGTTGAAACGCTTCCATGTGAAATGCCTAATGCTTGCGCTATTTCTTCCACCTGAATTCGCCTATCAGAGTGTATCAGATCCCGAACTTTCTTACACATTTCTTCGTCGGTGGCATCCAGTGGGCGTCCAGACCTGGCTTCATCTTCTAAAGACGTTCTGCCGTGTTTGAATTCCCCTACCCAGAATTTAACCTGAGCATAATATGGTGCAGAAGACCCATAAACATCGACTAACTCACTGTGTATTTCCTTGCCTGTTTTACCTTTATAAATACAAGTACCGAATTACAGCGCGGTACTCAACTTTAGATGAAAAGCATGCCTTTGCATCACTAGCCATGTTTGACATTTAATATCTTATTAAAGAATGACTCGATACGTGTGCAGTTTTGTACCCATGTAAAAAAAACATATATTGAAACAAAGCATGAAAATCGTGACCGTCTCGGTCCATCGGAAACGGGATAGGTTGGTTACTTATTGACTCACCCTCGTAGGACCGGATCAAGGGGGAGGGAAGTGGGGGTAAGGGGGAGGGAAGTGGGGAATGCCTATCCCCCCTGTCCACCCCCTCTTTACTGATAGTTCTAGTTTTGTTTTATTAAAAGAGCTCAGGAATCAACTCTTAAAATAAATACTCTTTGTTGTATTTTTGCAGGCGGATGAAATAGATTATGGTAAGCTAGGGGACTTAACTGAAGGTTTCTCTGGCAGTGATTTAAAAGAGGCCTGCAGAGTTGCTGCTCTTAACAGAATTCATAGCTATGTTGCAGAAGCAAGGCAGCGATATGGTGATAGTTACTGGTATGTGTGTTTTCATAATCCCAGGAGAGAATTTCATGTTAAGGAGAATGGATAAATTTGGTAGATTTTCTGTCATTTTTGACAAGGGGGATAATTTTTGTACATCCTGTTTGCTTTCCAGTACATGATCCCCCTTCTGAAAAAAGGCCTGCTCTAAAAAGGAAGAATTTATTTTGAAAATGGATTTATACCTAAATTCTGACATTAGTTACAGCCCCTGATAAAGATTTTAAGTTGGTTTTGAGTCAGTAACAGAAGTTATTTTTCAAATTAATTCAAAAGATGTCTTAATGGCCACTGATCACAGATTCTTTGTTAAAATGGCATTAATTCACAGAGTTTGTACATGTAGATGCCTTGAGAAACACTTAAACTTGGTTTCTGTGCAACTTATAGTCTGAGAAAAGTTTGATCATAGGGAAGGCTAGCAATAAAAACAAAAATTCATAATTTAGACATTTATGTCAGTTCTTAATTCAGTAAAATCTTGTTGGTTTGACCACTAATGTTTTAAACTGCCAGATTCATCAAAGATGACTCAAGGTCAGATTTCGTATATTGATTTTTCAAACTATGATTATTCAAAAAATCCTTATTTCAAATGAAATTGTTAGTCCAGATCAAAGGATTTAAAATCCTCAACATGATTCAAAGTATATTATGTTATTTATGTTATATGAAGCAGTGATGCCCAGATCATCCTGTGCATCAGTGCAATCTAATCAGGTCCTTCTCTGTTTGTCATTATACTTTCAGATGACAGCTAAGGTCAGATCAAGCTGTGTCAATGCTCATGCTGACCCTAACCTTTGTTATTTTCATATATGAAAGGACCTCTTTTTCATCTGCATAGCTACAGATAAGAGGGGGTATCCACATAATATTTTTCTTATTTCTCGACGATTCCTTGATTCCTTGATGAAAACATGTTGTTGTTACTCATGAGAAGCACATCAGCAAGGTGCTTCTAATGAGTACCTACAACTTACAATTTTTTCCAGAAATAAGAATACAATCAGTACTTTTGGATAAAAATATGCCTTATCAGGAGCTTTATCTTGCTTTTTTTCAGTGATGCTGTACAAGGCCATATGAGACCAATATCAATGCAGGACATAGAGTATGGTGTGAACAAAATCAAAGAATCCAAACAAACTATGACAGACACTATATCAATGATACAGCTAGATTAACCTTGTTTTTTTTACATGTATTATTCATTGAAATTATTATTATTATTTTTTTTTTTTTTTTTCCAAAAAAAAAAAAAAAAAAAAATAGAGGGGCACTGTAGCCAAGTGATTAGAGTGTTTAACTGCGGTGCTCAAGGTTGCAGGTTCAAGCCCAGGTCAGTCTGTTGACTAAAAACTCCCTCTGTTCACCCAGCATTGAATAAAGACCCTCCAGGAGAAGGTTAAAGGTTATCCTTCAGTGGAAGGTTAAAGGCTGCAAAAGGAGAGGATTGAGACTTACTTTTCATATCCTGTAGCCCAAGATAAGGTGGGCTGTAACTCCCTTCGCCCCTACAACTGTAAGGCTATGGGACACCTTTACCTTTAATATATACAGTATTGATACCTCACCTGAAATGAACATCAGTTGCAGAAAGGTACAGCATGGCTGTGGTGAGCAGCAAAGATCCAGAGCAGTCCATACATCCAACCGGCTTTGGTGGCTCGGATGCACATCCGACTGGTGATCAGGAGGTTGCGGGGTCGACCCCCGCCGAATCGGCAACATTCTTTCATGGAGATTTGATCATGAAATATTTTCTATGGTCATTCTCACCCTTCCACTGATTCAAGAAGGGCACTGCAGGGTTCAAGCTGGCTCAGAAATTTAGGGAGAAGTGACTTCTCCCTCCAGACAAAACAGGGAGAAGTTTTATAGGATGAGGGAGAAGTCAAGACTCGGTTTACCTATCACCTTACTGAAAGCGTGACATTCTAGGACTCGACTCACTTTATCGCTATTTCTTGGGGAATTAAAGAAGGAAACAAATTTTCTGTAGACCTGTTCATTCTTATTTCTAAACCAATTAAATGATGCAAAGTAACACAGATGTAAGTAGGGCAAATGCATTATATCTGGACACATAAGTTCATTCATTTTTTTTTTTTTTTTGAAACTGACAATCCTTTTCAGAAGATCCAGTCAAAACATCAAGATCTGTGGCTTGATACACATGTAAGTAAGCTATAAACACAATGATAAAAAGAAATTTGTTAACTAAAGTGTATGTCAACTTCTAAAGTTAGTTTTCAGCAATTTTAATGCTGTTTCTGACCAATTTTCAGCATGTAAATGGTTCATTTATGAAAAAAAGGACATCCACAAAAACTAATGACATTGATGAAAATGATCTTTTGGTCACTTAATAGGCAAACAGTTTTCCTCCAAAACTTGTTAAATCACATAAGACTTTTATTCAGTAGCATTTCTGATACATCTTACAACTTTTTTTCAACAGAATGTTACCTTTGCATGTTTGCTCAATTTTTACTGGATTTCTCCAAACAAAAAGTTCGTTTTGCACAAGTACTAGCTTTTTCAAAAGTTGCAAAAACAGAGCGATGTTTTTGTCGCCCTCTGGGCTTCCACGGGCAACTTAGAGCCCTCTAGGGAGACTATTTTGCCCCAGTCGCCCTGTAGCTTGAACCCTGGGCAGTTGTCATTTTCTGGCAAAAGAATGAGCACCATACTGGTCAACTGCTTAGAGGACTAAGCATGCCCAGTAAAAGTGTGGTTAGGTAAACTGACCCCGCTTGACATGACTCCATTGGGTTGACTGGGGTGTAAAACCCCAGCACAAACAAAGTCTGTACATCCTCACAGTCAGGTCAGGCTGTTTGTTCACATTTAGGTTCTCCATTTTATAGAGCTTACATAAAATATAGCAAGCATTTAGACTATGTCCCGTCTGCATACCATATTTGCCCTAAGTATTTGGACAACTTTTCTTTACCATGCTTGTCCTAAAATTTGAAAAAAAAAGTCCATTTTACTACCGTTTGATAGGTCTAAAATGCTGGATGAGTTGCAAACAGTGTAGACCCTGATCAGATGCCACATTCTGTGGCATCTGATCTGGGTCTACACTATTTGCTCAGACCTGTCTGTCTCAATTCTAGGGCTGGTGGGATTCATCAAAATATCGGTTAATGGGTCATTAAACGACAGAAAAGCAATTATCAGTTTAAACAATCAGTTACCTTATACAAATTTCCTGTCATTTTGTTCATCCAAAAGACAAAAGGAAACTCCTTTTTGTGTTTTTAACACTTTTATGCAGTTTCATTTTAACCGGAAGTGAAAGATATTCATAAGTCAGGAGTAAATTGATGTAATGAATTATAAAAAAACAAAACAAAAAAAAAACATTTCGCATGCGCACACTGATCATATGTCCTAGTCAGAATAGTTAATTTTTGCAAGGCACCAAATGTTTCTCTAGTTCCAAGTCCTCACATGCTTCAAAATATATATCATTAGAAAATCATGTTTGCAATTTTTTTCCTTTTATTTATACCTGTTATCTCGAATTCCAAGGGACTCTCTGAAATACTTCGAGATATCCGTACTTCGACATATCAGATTTGCAGAATTGCTTAAAAACTAATTTGACTAATCACATTTAACAAATATATGTGTTGCTGCTGTTGCTGTTGCTGTGCATTTTTAACGCTACCAGGCACCCGAGGCACATAGAGGCAGCGGCGATTGCTATGATGTACATGTATTTGTACAGCCTTGTTTTCATGGATCACCCATGCACACTTGGTGCCGCTGTCTGTCACCAAGCGCCGCCCTGTCCACTTTATACTCAACCCAGGGCACGTTGAGTATGAGCTAGGCATACTAATGGTCTGAAAATTGTCTTGATCCGAGCGGGATTCGAACCCAGTAATTGGACCCTTTAGAGATATATTGAAAATATTGTGGAAAAGAGGAGAAATTAGGAGCTATTTCTCCTCTCCACAATATTTTTTACATGTTGTTAGATTTTCATATTTAGGCAGGGAACAGATTTTCACTTCGAGATAAGCGGTTATTCGAGATAAGCGAGTTCGAGATAGCGAGAGTCAACTGTACTGGCAAATAAGCATCTCCCCGTTGTCTTGACCATTTACTATGACTCACTACAATATGTACCTGTTTGTGTCACACATTTTTGTGTTCTCTGTGATGTATCAAAATATCTAATTTGTGCTTGATTGTCAATAATTGCCAATTAGCAAGCCAAATACTGTTAGAGTGGCTTCAGACATGTTTGAGCATGTATGCAAGTGATTTAAACAATAGATATTGACTACCAAATGTTAATTCATATGTGACCATGTGTTTTATAGCAAATTTAAGAGGACATCAATGTCTGTCAGCAAGCAGAATATCTACTGATCTTCTTTCAATTTTGCGCAGTTAACTAAGCGATTTTTATACCATCCATGTGAAATGACCGATTATCTCTGTGCATTTGCATGGGTCAAACCCACGCCATGCAAGCTTTGACCAATGCGGCGACGTAATCCATGTAACGCAAATAAATAACAATGGACCGATAATCGATTGACATTTTGGCTTCTGTTAGCCAGCCTACTCAATATTGGTCATTACAGCAGATTTAAAAGCTTTTAAATACACATTATTACTATAGTAATATGATTTGGTGCTTTGGGGTGGTCGGGTGGTGCGAAGGTGTCGTGTATCTTACGTCACCGGGGCGTCCAACTGATATTGGCTTACAGTTGGGCAAGGCCTGCTATCCTTGTAGCAGGTAAGGGTAGATGGGGAATATTTTTATTTCTTCTGTTTCTTCACTTTCATTCCTGTTCCTTTCTTCCCTGTCCCTCTCTTTAATCTCTTCTACTATCTCTTCTATCACTTTTCTCCCTTTCTCTGGGAGACGACACAAAATGACCCACAAGGGTTGACGTGTCGTTAAACCCCAACACAATCAATCAATGATTTGGTGCTCTATATCATGTCAACTGGATTTTTCCTGATCACAGGAGCACATGAGACTTGTGTCAAGTGTGATCCAGAGACAAGATGTGATATAGAGCATCAGATCACATTACTGTACATTACGAAAAGATGCCTATTCAAATATGCTGAAAACTTTACCACCAAAAAATAAAAAATTTCAGATAAAAAATTCTGATATTTTTCATATTTCTGCTCAGAACATAGATTGTAGGTACTCGTTAGAATGGCCTCGATGAGGCAGTTCTAATGAGTGCCCACAATCTGTTTTTGAGCAGAAATAAGAAAAATAATGTACATGTATACCCCTGTAAAGTCCAGTTTTACTATATAAAAGTGGGGTGTAAGGGGGTCAAAATTATATAGGCATATTTTCGTGATGAATAATGTGTTTATTAAATACCTAAAGTACTAACCCTTAGTGCTGTCCACAACAGCAGCAGATGACATTATCTTCCCTCAAGAAAGTAAGCTGATATTTTATGTGAATCGTCTGCATAGCAAGACAGTTCACATGAAATATTGTCTTATTTTCCAAGAAAAATAAAATTGAATCATAGAATATCATCTGCCACAATTTTGAATGGCACATTAATAGCCACTTGGAGCAGTTGAGGATATGGGAAAGGTAAAAGGTAGGGGTGCTAGACAGATTGTTTTTTGTGTTGATTCTTTAGTGTCAACATTGGCACTGATGTTGCAACTTCTTGTCTACACAATATCACCAAACCTGTCTTGAATGCATGTATCTTTGGTGCATGTCTAAGATTTGATTAAGTTTTCATGACCATGGATGGAAAGATATCAGTCTTTGCTTGTTTTTTTGTTGTTATTTTCCTCCCTTAAAATATTTCTAGTTGAAATAGTTTATCATAAGAGTAGCTATTTTACAATTGTGTTAAACTGATATTTGATATCTTTGTTTTCATTTGTATCGCAGAAATTTTTAAAACTTTGTCAGATTACATTTTTATATTCAGTCATGTAATGATGCAGGTGTTGATTTTTGTGTTTACATATGTATGTGATTTCATGCTTTTTTACATCTTTTAAACTGTGGTTACATTTTGTTGTATGCAAGAGACAATTTCAGGTTACATTTTGTTTTCTGCAAGAGGCAATTTCTCAACTTTTCTGTGTGGCTAGAACACCCATGAAAACCCAATATCGTATATCCAAGGTTGCAGAAAGTTGGACATAATCAAATGCATGACAATTAGACAGAATCATGGGTTTAGTTATAAGAATCTTCAGTGTATAAATATTTACCGCCTGAATTTCCGATAACAAGAACAACAACTCTGTCCAATCATCTTGTCATATCTTGCATTTGTTTGTCTTTGTCTCCCTGTAACTCTTGATATTTGTTACTGGGTTTGCCTGGGTGTGAAAGATGTATCTCACAGGGGCATGAGAAATACAACTTAATAAATGGCATCTGTGACTGATCTGTTTAAAGGAGTTGGATATGTGGGAGATTTTCCACCACTTTATACAAGGGAAATAACTTTTCTTTCTGCCTGTTTGCATTTCTGCACACCAATCCCCTTCTGAAAAGAGGTCTACTCTAAAAGAAAAGAATTTATTTCTTTATTTTTAGAGTAGAATCCTTTTTGGTCTACTCTAAAATGGGAAGATTTCCTCTAAAAGGGGGTCTACTCTAAAAGGAAAAAAATTGATCCCATGGGGAGGAAATTCTTTCCTTTTAAAGTAGACTTGAATGCATGTATCTTTGGTGCATGTCTAAGATTTGATTAAGTTTTCATGACCATGGATGGAAAGATATCAGTCTTTGCTTGTTTTTTTGTTGTTATTTTCCTCCCTTAAAATATTTCTAGTTGAAATAGTTTATCATAAGAGTAGCTGTTTTACAATTGTGTTAAACTGATATTTGATATCTTTGTTTTCATTTGTATCGCAGAAATTTTTAAAACTTTGTCAGATTACATTTTTATATTCAGTCATGTAATGATGCAGGTGTTGATTTTTGTGTTTACATATGTATGTGATTTCATGCTTTTTTACATCTTTTAAACTGTGGTTACATTTTGTTGTATGCAAGAGACAGTTTCAGGTTACATTTTGTTTTCTGCAAGAGGCAATTTCTCAACTTTTCTGTGTGGCTAGAACACCCATGAAAACCCAATATCGTATATCCAAGGTTGCAGAAAGTTGGACATAATCAAATGCATGACAATTAGACAGAATCATGGGTTTAGTTATAAGAATCTTCAGTGTATAAATATTTACCGCCTGAATTTCCGATAACAAGAACAACAACTCTGTCCAATCATCTTGTCATATCTTGCATTTGTTTGTCTTTGTCTCCCTGTAACTCCTGATATTTGTTACTGGGTTTGCCTGGGTGTGAAAGATGTATCTCACAGGGGCATGAGAAATACAACTTAATAAATGGCATCTGTGACTGATCTGTTTAAAGGAGTTGGATATGTGGGAGATTTTCCACCACTTTATACAAGGGAAATAACTTTTCTTTCTGCCTATTTGCATTTCTGCACACCAATCCCCTTCTGAAAAGAGGTCTACTCTAAAAGAAAAGAATTTATTTCTTTATTTTTAGAGTAGAATCCTTTTTGGTCTACTCTAAAATAGGAAGATTTCCTCTAAAAGGGGGTCTACTCTAAAAGGAAAAAATTTGATCCCATGGGGAGGAAATTCTTTCCTTTTAAAGTAGACCCCTTTTCAGAAGGACAACGAAACAGTTTTTTCTGATTTGCCTCCCTTAAAAATGTATTCCTTCCCTTTAACTTCACAGCACCATGCCTCTTGTGAGAACTACAGTAGGATGATTGGCTGTTGTGTCTTTGTCCTGTATTTCACAGTCGACTTGTTTTGAAGGCCCATATCAACCTTTAATACCATATTTACCCGAAATATTCTTTTAAGGCTGACCATACTTGTCCAAACAGTTGAACAAGCCTATTGAACTACCAGATGATATTGCTTTAAACTGTTGGATGAGTGGCAAACAGTGTAGACCCTAGATTCTCATCAGATGCCTCATTCTGGGTCTACACTGTTTGCTCTAATCTGTCTGTCTAAATACTTTGAGTAAATACAGTACTGAAGTTAATCTATTATGTTTTTTATGAATGACCTGTCTTCTGAATAAAATTTGATAGAAGCTGATGTATTGTTTTGTTGTGGTTGATTTGTTTGCATTCCCGAATAGATTGTAAGGATGGTAAGTTTTTTTTTTACCCTTAAGGCTCTCAGAAAAATTGTAATAGATGATATTCTATTTTTTTTTTATTTTTTGGAGAAAATAAGACAGACAATTCACTGAAATGTCAAGCCATATTTTCTCTGAAAATACAAAAGAAAATACCAAAATGTTGTCTGCTGGGATTATAATTAACGCTTTAAGGGTTAATACATATTCCAAAAAGTATGAGAAGTTCGAAAATACCACATCACAAAGCACAGCCCTCCCAAGGCACTCCAAAAAAGGAGAGATGAGGAACAAATAATGGCCAAACAAAACCACATATATGAAACCATAGATGCACAAAGAAAGAATTTACGTAACAGCTTTGGTATGGTCAGTAGGAAAACTACTGTGGGGGAGCTTAACCCTAGTCCTGCTGAACCTGGATATGCCGGATCTGCACTGTTTACCATTCAGTATTTGAATTATCAACAACCTGGATCAAGTAATCTGATTGGCTGAAACTTAAAAATGGGCATGGCATCTTAATTTATTCAGCAGGACAAGGGTTAAATCAGTGTTACTTGCTCAAAAGCTCACCATTGATTCTCATGCGGTTCCAGATTACAAACATGTTTGGTCAAAGTAGTTTGTTTACAATGGAACTGCTAGAAATTGTCACCCCTCAGTAACAGCCACCTCCCTACAACAGCCTCTTGTGTGATTTCCCAGGGTTTTAATCTCTTCAACAGCCACAGCCAGTTTGTGTCTTCCCAAGGTTGGCTGTTGTAGAAAGATTGCACTGTATGTTTCCGACACTGAGGTGTGACATTTTATTAAAATCATCTGATTTCAGTGAAATGTCAATTTCTGTTTTTTTGGGAGAAGTGAAGAAAATGCAATGCAATAATTGTCCCACTAATTTTGGCCTAGAGAGGGCTCTGTCACTAATACACAGTAGTAATAGTGAAATCCCTACCAGAGAATCAACCTAGGCATTTCATGTGAATCTTACATCCAGCAGACAATTAACATTAGATACCAAGATTTATTTCCTGAAAAATGATAAATAAATTTCAGTATGTCATCTGCTACAATTTTGCCTAAGCCAGTTTTGTAGCAGACAACATTCTAAAATTGATTGTTGTTATTCAGAAGAAATAAGACTGATAGACAGACAAATCATGAAAAAAAAATAAGATATATATATATATATATATATATATATATATATATATATATATATATATATATATATATATATATATATATATATTTCAAAGTAGTGTCTGTTGTAGCTGTGATTAGCCTTATAAAGGTTAAGATTGTCTGAAAATTTCATTTCCATCTGCTTTGTAGCAATTTCTTTATTTGTAGGAGGTCTACTTAGCATTACATCCGACATACATGGACCATTTGCTTGATGTGTGACATTAATATTGCAGTGACATCATGGTTTCTTCACAGTCTGGATCTTTATTTCATAATTGCAGTTAGATTGTACTTTAAGTTAGTGGAAAAGTTTATACAAGCAAAACAAAGGTATTATGACTTAGTCTTAGCCTTGACTTATCCTGGAGCAATGAAAAATGAAAGATTGCAAGCCCATTGACTTATCTGTATCAGTCTATGTGCAAAACATTATCTAAGCATTCCTAGGGGTTCAAGAGTTATGGCCATTTTAGCTAACTGACCATGGACAGATGGATGGATGGACTCACAAGTTGATTATAGAGCACACTGTGAAAGTTAATCTTAGAGCTGGGCCCAGTTGTTCAAAGCATCATTAGCTTAACAAGCCCGTTAGTGGTCAAAATATTGACTGTTCTAGTAAGTACAATATCTAATTCACAGGTAATTTTGCTGAAAAAATGTGAGGAGCTTGTGCAAATGCAAAAGCTACTCACATTTTTTTCAGCAAAAATATTACCGTACATGATGCCATATTTAATGATCAATGTTTTAACAGTATGTTAACTAACGACCTCATTAGTTTTGAACAACTGGGCCCTGGTCATCAAGATTTTCTTGGGGTCATACAACACTGTAAAAGTAAACAAAATTTATGCTACTGCCTTGGTTTGTTCAAAATAAGGAACCTTGCAGGAAAACTAATACCCTGCAATTTGATTTTTTTATCTTGCATATTGATGATATGATGTATGTGTGGTACAAACAGACGAGAAATATTTGGCATTATTGAAGAATCTTGTGAAAGTATTATTGAAAAAGCTTATCAAGAGAAGTTTGTTATATTGCTTTGTGGCACGATGCCAGGAAGTTTGTTGCATCATTTTCTGCTATTAAACAAATCTTAGCCATTAAAGCTCCAGTCACAACAGCAGCAGACAGCTTGTTGATTTTTTCTCTCGAGAAAATGAAACTACACAGCCACCAAAATAGCAGTCAAAAAGTGCTGTTGCGATCAGCTGATGCCAACAGTGTATGTTATATGTCTTATGTTAAAGCCACAGCACTCTGGCTAATATCTTGTACTACCATAATTTGAAATCCAAAATGGCTTTTATACAGGTTTTAATGATCACTTGTATAAACCCTGGTCCTGCTGAACCTGGATATGCCAAGTCTTTACAAACTGAAGATCCAGATCAGTTGATTTCTAAAGAAGCTGGATAAAGTAATCTGATTGGCTGACAATTTGTTTATTCAGCATGACAAGGATTAAGTAATTACCTTATTAATTAACCCTTGTCCTGCTGTACCCGGACATACCCTTCCTTTGCAAACAGTGTAGATCAAGATCAGTTGGCTTCTGAAGAAGCCAACTGATCTGGATCTGCAGTTTGCTATTAAGTATGTGAATCTATATCAACAATTTGGATTAAGTAATTCGATTGGCTGAAAAATAAAAATGGGTGTGGCTTCTTAATTTATTCAGCAGGACAAGGGTTAAGAGGCCATATTTTCAGAATCCCTTGAATGTCATGTAAATATACCTGTATTAAGCAAGCACCAGTCTTAAGCAACCATATTTTTGCTTTCCCTTAGATGCTTGCTTAACACCTGTATAGATGGAATTGATTGAATCTATCAAACAAAATTTGTGCTGTTGAGTTTGTCCAGTTTTGTTTGGTTTTCAGTAGATTTTGTTGTTGTTCCCTTGGGGGTGTTGGGTGAGGCAAAGGTGTCATGTATCTTACCTCACCGGGGTGTCCAGTTGATATTGGCTTACAGTTGGGCAAGGCCTGCTGCTTTGCAGGAGCTAAGGGTAGAGGGGGAATATTTATATTTCTTCTGTTCCTTCACTTTCATTCAATTTCCTTTCTCCCCTGTCCCCCTCTTTCATTTCCCCTATTATCTCCTCTGTCTCTCTTCTCCCTTTCTCTAGATGACACAAAATGACCTACAAGGGTTGAAGTGTCGTTAAACCCCAACAATCAAATGTTGTTCCCCTGAACATAAACATTGTTTGTAAATACTGCAGTAATCCTATGTATTTGGATAGACAGGCCTGAGCAAACAGTGTCACCCTGATCAGACACTGCAGAATGCTGCATCTGATCAGTATCTTCACTATTTGCCACTCAATGAGCAGTTATGTAGACCATCACGAAAACACGCCTATATTATGTTGACCCCCTTCAACCCCACCAGTATATAGTAAAACTGGGGTTTACAGGGGTATACATTATTATTCTTATTTCTGCTTAAAACATAGATTGTGGGTACTCGTTAGAACCGCCTTGCTGAGACGGTTCTAACGAGTACCCACAAACTATGTTTTGAGCAGAAATATGGAAAATATCCGAATTTTTTATCTGAAAATTTCCATTTTTTTGGAGGTGAAATTTTCAATATATTTGAATAGGAGTGTTTTCGTAATGCATTGATAGGTACTAAAATGGACTTGTTCAAACTTCAGGACAAGTATGGTAAGGAGTTGTTCCAATACCTAGGGTATGTATGCTACATGTATAATTAATGCCAATAGAAAGTATGTGTTTTTTTGACAGTCTCTAATGTACTTGTTGTGATAATATTGAGAGATTTAATTTGTTTTGTCATCTTACCTGTGTTGTAAGTGCAGCCAGTGCAAGTTACATCTCAATTTCTTCAAGATATGAAATATTGATTGCAGCAGACTACATAGTGCGATAAATTAATTAAAGCAACAATAACAAAAAAAAAAGTTACCTGAGATATCCCATCTTATTGTTGCACCTGCTTAAGCAAGTAGAAACCGGCACAGTGGCTCAGTGGTAGAGCGTCCGCTTTGTGACCGGGAGGTTGCGGGTTCGATCCCCGGCCGGGTCATACCAAAGACTTTAAAAATGGTACTAGCTGCTCTTTCGCTTGGCGCTCAGCATTAAGAAAGTAGAGCTAGAACTGGTCAGCTCAGTGTCAGTATAATGTGACTGGGTGGAATATCATGTCAAAGTGTCTGGGGCGTGATATTTCAGTGAGGCAGCACTCTAAAAGTGAGCATTGAGCTCCCTGCTACATCCAGACACCGTCGTGATATGACTGAAAAAAGGTTGAAAGCGACGTTAGGCCCAAATCAAACAAAAATAAGCAAGTAGACTCAGTTGCTTTATGTCTGGCTGGTTGTGAGATTGATCCACAGTGAGTTTTAGCAAAGACTTTAACCCTAGTCCTGCTGAACCCAGATATACCCTGCTTTTGCAAACAGTGTAGATCCAGATCAGTTGGCTTCTGAAGAAGCCAACTGATCTGGATCTGCACTATTTGTCATTTAATATGTGACTTTGTATCAATAACCTCGATCAAGCAATCTGATTGGCTGACAATTAGAAATGGGCATGGCATCTTAATTTATTCAGCATGACAAGGCTTAAAAATGGTACAGATTGCTCTTTTGCTTGGTGCTCAGCATTAAGAGAGTAGAGCTAGGAATCAGAACTGGTCAGTCCAGCATCAGTATAACTTGACTGGATGGAATATCGTGTCATGTGTCTGGGGAATGCTATTTCACTGAGGCAGCACTTTTAAGAGAGCATTGTGCTTCCTGCTAAATCCAGACACTGTCCCAATATGTCTGAAAGGTTGTTGAAAGCAATGTTAAACAGGAATAAAACAAAACAAGCAGGCTGATCAGGGCCTTTGTTGCCTGCATGTGGCTTAAAGGGCCATTTTCTTGCTTTGTACAGCATAATGGGCTATGTCAATCAAAAAAGTGCCTTCGAATGTGCGCAAAATATGCAGATTCAGATCATCCTGTACATGCACAAAGTGTCATCAGGGCCTTTGCTCTCCATTCATACATTCTGTAGTATCCAATGATTCTGTTTGCAAACAGTTAAGGCCCTGTTCAGGCTGCAAGTATGCCCAGGCTGTCTGGGCCTTTGCAGTTTGCAAATGCCAAAAGACACATTTTTGCATTGCACTGCCCGTAATAATTGTGAACAGCCAGACCTAGTTAAAAACTTCACCAATCAGCATATGGATATGTGAGAAGTTACTTTCAAACCCATATACAAAATGTGCAGATTCAAATCAGTCGGTATCAGTGGCATCTGATCACTGTTTGCTCCTTCCTGTCTTTCTGAATACGTAGGGTAAATAGTTATTCTACAGTATGGTAAATATCCTAAAATTTTGAATATTTTATTGAAAACTTTTTTGGCCTAAATTTTGCTTTTATGCAGTTGTTTCTTAAAGTACTTAGTTGAATGGCAAACAGTGTAGACCCTGATCAGACTGCAGGAGCAGTCTGATCTGGGTCTGCACTGTTTGCATATATCATTTTGTCAGACTCTTTGATGTACAAAATTTTAGGATATTTACCGTATCCAGTGATCCTGTGAGCAAGCAGTAAAGATGCTGATCAGACCTTGCAGATGTGTATGCTGATTTGCCTTTGCTGTCTGTATGCCAAAGACATGTTTTTGTTTGGCATGATCCATATGTACCATATGAACTCAGACAACTGTTCCCAAGAAAATAGTGACCCAGGTCAGGTTTTGTACTGTCTGCCATTCAGCGGCACCTTTTTAGAAACCGTATTTACCCTAAACCTTAGGACAGTTTAACTCCTTACCATACTTGTCCTAACGTTTGAACACGTCCATTTTGCCACCTGATGATGTGTCTGAAAAACTACTAGGCCCAGTTGTTCAAAACTAACGATGTTGTTAGTTAACGTATCGTTAAAACTTTGATCATTAAATATGCATACACGCTAATATTTTTGCTGAAAAAATGTGAGTAGCTTTCAGCAAAAATACCTGTGAATTAGTTATTTTACTTACTAGAACAGTTAACATTTTGACCACTAACAAGCTCGTTAAGCTAACAATGCTTTGAACAACTGGACCCTGGATAAGTGGCAAAGTGTAGATTCTGATCAGATGCTTTTTCTGCAGCATCTGATGTGGGTCTACACTGTTTTCTTAGGCCTGTATATCCCAATTCTTAGAGTTATTTTAGTACTTCCCCAGGCAGTTAAATGTATTTGTTCATTTTTAAGATAAATACAGTAACAAGTTATAATGTCCAAAATATAAAGGATAAATAAGATATTTTACAAGATTTCTATACAGTTGATTCTTGTTATCTCGACCTTGCTTATCTCGAATAACCACTTATCTCGAAGTGAAATCCTGGTCCCTGTTTTAACATGGAAATCTAAGAACAGGTAACAAAATATTGTGGAAGTCAAATTACATATTCATTTGTTAAATATGGTTGTTCAATTTATTGTTTTCCTCACTTCTACAACCCTGATATTTCGAGGTACAGATATCTCCAAGTGTTTCAGAGTGTCCCTTGGAATTTGAGATAACGAGAGTCGACTATTTTAAAGATGAACAGTTAGAACACCAGGGCCCAGTTGTTCAAAACTTAACAAAGTTGTTAGCTAACATGACGTTAAAATTTCTATCTTGAAATATGCAAAATATATTGATATTTTTGCTGAGAAAATGTGAGTAGCTACTCACATTTTTGCAGCAAAAATATCCATGTATTTGAAAATACCTTAGCTACAACAGTTAACGAGTTTGTCATTAACAAGCTCGTTAAGCTAATAATGCCTTGAACAACTGGGCCCAGGCTGCTTTGTTCTTCATTCATCTAGAATATGCAAATATTGTTTATTGTTTAAAGTGAATGGATACACCTGAAAGATTTATCTGCCATTTTGCAAAGGGAGACAACTTTTGTAAGCTAGAAGTTGCCTACCTAGTATTCAAACCTTTTAAAATGGGAACAACTCTGGAAGGAAAGACTTTGCTGCCAGAGGGCTAGAGGGAGCAAATTCTTTCAGTCGTTCCCAGTGAAGAGGGAGGCAAATATATATTTCTATTCCAGTTAATGCCCTTGGAGATGTATCGATTCCCCTTAAAACTTGCTTCATATTATAAACCAATGATTGCTTTAAAATGAAAAAGAAAAAGAAAGTCTTGCTGCAGGTTTTCTATTTTTTATTCATTCACATCAAATCATTATAAAAGCAGGTAACAATAACTCCCCTGTTATCATAATAAAAACTCTTAAAGGTCAATTTTATAGCTGTCTCATGGGAAAATATGCCTTATACAATTTTGGCCATTCCAAGCGAAAATGTGTCTTTGGGCACACATGGATGGTAAAAGCCCAGATCAGCCTGCACATCCACACAGTCTGATCAGTGCCTTCACTGTTTGCTTACAGAATCATTGGTTACTGTCTATTAAGGGAGCTGAATACATTTGATATATTTTCTGTCATCTTTTACAAGGGAGACAACTTTTGTAATGTCCTCTTTCCTCTACACACCAATCCCCTTATGACAAGGGGTATACTTTAAAAGGAAAGAATTTGCTCCCAAAGGGAGCAAATTCTTTCCTTTTAGAGTAGACCTCTTTTCAGAAGGGAGTTAAAACAATTTAGACAAGAGTTACTTCCCCTGAAAGTGTATCAGTTCACCTTAAATCAATGTAGGCCAAATGGTCTGATGAGACTGCAAATTTGCAGGATGATCTGAATCTACCCATTTTGTGTAAACTCAGACACTTTTTGACTTGATATGGTCCATATGTAGACATCCAAGATCCAGAACTTCTAGACTTCACTGAATAACTGCAGAGGACAGTGAAGGCTTGGATGTATAGATTGTCCTTCATTGAGCTTTAATTGGTGTTGAACAAGACAATATTTCCCATGATGCAACTATAGTAAATGGGAGCTGAATACATACTTCCTGTACATATCAAATGGATTTGGATTTAAGTAATGCCCTTGTTTAGAGGGGCATTCAATAGGTTATATGGGGGATTGTGTGTCAAAATGTTTTTAATACTGTGCTTATAAGGTTTAATAAAATAATTTGATGAAAATCTCAGGTACTGATTTAACCTAGTTTTACCACTCTGGGCAGGTTCAACAGATGACAAATTGATAATATTTTTCCTTATTTTTCCCAGGAAATAGGATTTGAAATTTCATGCAAATTGTCTCCTAAGGAGGCAATTTGCATGAAATGTCAAATCCTGTTTTCTAGGGAAAATAAGAAAAATGTTCCAAAATGTAGCCTGCTGAATTTTTTACCCAGCATGCAAAGCATTAATAAAAGCATTTTGTACATTGTATATATACTCAACTTACTAGCCCTTTTTGCTAACAAATTCTAAGACAACTGCTTCCCAGCATTGGTTTAAAAGCCACTGGCATTTATCCGCAATTCTTCTGTGAAATTATAAGTTTTTTTTTTAAAACACGTTTCATTTTTCCCTTGAAAATATGGCTTGGCACTTTATTCAAACAATCACTCATGATTATTTGAATGTAATGCCTTTATCCTGAAAAAAAAAAAAAAAAAAAAAATGAAAAAATACGAATAACATTTTCACTTCATTACATTGTTAATGTCCTTTAACAGATTCAGTCTTTCATAATTTTGTTTAAAAGCTTTTAACTGCTGAGAAACCAGTAACTAGGGATCAGTTTTTATCAACCATAGTTTTATAAAGAACTTACTATCTAAGTATAAATGCACATGATCTAATCACAACCCTCCTCCTTCTATATATATATATATATATATATAATATATATATATATATATATATATATATATATATATATATATATATATATATATATATATATATATATATATATATATATATATATATATATGAAATTAGTAAAACCAGACATGTGTCCAAAGTACACAAATGTCCCCACCCTTTATGGCAACAACATCTAGATGCATAAATTTCAACAACCACTTTCCAAATATTCATTCTGATCTGTTATACATTTTGACTCCTAACCCCATCTCAGGGCATGATCCAGGGACAACTCTAGCAAAGAGTTGAAGGTGTAGATGTGGGTAAGTAGCATACCAAATTTCAACTTCCGGAGAAGACTCTGATGGACATGTGGAACGCTCCAATGGTGCAGTTAAGACAGCCTTTGACATACAGGTTGATGGAAAGCGTGGGCCTGGGAGGCCCAAAATGACATGGAAGCAGCTGACAGAGAGGGATTGCAGAGAGTGGAAGCTCTCGGCTATCAACCCTCATGATAGACGTACCTGGAGATCTGGTGTGAGATCTGCCATGTGTGCAGCAAGCCAGCTATCTGGAAGGGGGCCCACTGATGTGGATGTTGCCCCTGTACCGGCACGTTAATCAAAAATCTGATTATGATATATGATATAGCGTAAAAGGATACCCAAGTTAAGAATTCCAAGAGAAATGTGGACGTAAATGTCAATATAAATTTTAACGTAAAATCTGACCTGTTATATGTTTGACCCCTAGCCCACCCCGGGGCATGACCCAGGGGCAACTCTATCACAGTTTAAGGTTTAGGATTGAGTAAGTAGCAAACCAATTTCAACTTCTTAGCACAAAAGGTATCCAAGTTATGACCTCCAAGAGAAACGCAGCCGTAAATATCAATGTAAATTTGAATGTACTTCAGCAGGTGGGGGCATAAAAAAGTGAGAATCTTGTCTGCTACAGTTTTACATAACACTTAAAGAACACTGTCGTCTGCAGATATATAAAGGGTACTTAGGCACATGCTTTGACAAGCGCATGATATTCCTTACATGCAACTGACTACTGAGCAAACCCATATTTTAGCACAAGTAACCAAGAATTCTAAACCAATATGAATATTCATCAGTTTGGCCAAGACATACCTTCTTTTCACAATCAATGTAAGCTGACCAATTCAAAAAGATTGCCAGATTTGAAATGCCAGAAAATGCTCTGATGTTGTGGGCAATGAGGTCCCAGGTCAGCCTGCACTTTCACACACAATCTGATTGGGCCCATAGCTGTCCTCTTGCAGAAGGCCCTGATCAGATGGAACAGATGCCCAGGCTGATTGGGGTCTTTACTCTTTATATATTGCATAAGGTTCTTTTTCTTCCATTCTGCCTCTTACAAAAGTTTCCTGTGCCCTGGATCATCAAACTTCAGAGAGTCTGACTGGTGCAAACTCATTTCACTGCATTTATAGCAATATTTTCAGTTCTGACACTTTCCTCAGATATTAATGCACTTTTATATTATCACTTGTTTAAATATGTCTTTCTCTAGAATAGACTTGTTCAGGAAAACTTCTTATTTAAGGGGAATGGATACGCTTTCAAGGGAGGCAACTCTGTGCATATTGTTTTTGCCTCCCCTCTGAAAAAGGAAGAGACTCCTTTCAGAAGGGATTTGATGTGCAAGAAAGCAAAATAGTAAAGCACAATAGTTGCCTCCATTGTAAAAATAGTGGAGAACAACCAAGTATATCCAGTCTTCTTAAGGATTTCTACATATGATTCTACATAAAAACAAAACATAAGGTGTGCTGTGTGATTATAATGGGTGTTGGGATGGAAGGATCAGACAAAGGGTAAACACGGCATTTGCAGGCTATTCATCTTTCAAAGTGTTCAATCTGCCATGCATAAATGTCTAAAAATGTGAAAATAAATTGATAGTATAGAAAATAAATACACAGTATCTTACATCTCAAACTAAAAATTTTGACTGTGAAATTCATCCATTATATGGAAGTCTCTAAAGTAAAAGAGGAGGCTCCCTCTAGGAGCAAATTCTTTCTTTTAGGAGAAGCCTTCATTCATTCAGACTCTCTCCAGAGGAAAAGTAATTTTCACCTGTTAGAGCATGGTAAAGACCAAGTACTAATTACACCTGTTTGCTGCATGGTGAACAAATTTCCAGATACATTCTACAGATTCTACTGGTATATGTATTGAGCTGTATCAGGGGAAAATGGACCTTATGCCATATGTATAGACAATGAAAGAAGTGCTAAGACTTGCCTCCTTACCCATATAATCTGGCCAGAATAATCCCTGATTGCAATGTTTGGTACAATCTATATAGCAAATAGCCCTACAAAGAGCAAATTTAGAGGAATGCATACACCTCCAAGGGAAATAACTCTGACATGGAAATATTTGCTTCCCTTGTCAGTTCAGGGCTATGCTTAAAGGAAAGAACTTGTGCCCTCTTGGGAAAAAAGTCTCGTCTTGTAAGAGTAGCCCCAATTAGAGAGCCCCCATTCTTTAAAGTTTTCAGATATGGAGAGCCCACTTTCTGTCTGTGTAAGTTGTCTGCCTTTTAAAAATGATTGCAAACCCTTTTCGGAATATACACTTTCAGGGGAGACTTGTTTTTTGTCTCCAGTCTGAAAAGGAGTTTACTCCAAAAGGTAAGAATTTGCCCCAAAGGGGAGCAAGTTCTCTCCTTTAGGAGTAGACCCCTTTTCAGAAAGGGATTGATGTGCATGAAAACAGAAAGTCCCAACAAAAGTTGTCTCCCTTGTAAAAATGGCAGCAAATGTACCACTTGTATCCAGTGTACAGATGGATATTATAGATGTACATGTATTTTTTTTGTTCTTTTTGGAGGTTTTCTCCTGATATGGCTCAGGGGTGGTGCAGCTGCACTTTTGTATCATTCTTTTATAAAGTTGTTTGGGTTTATTACTATGAAAAGTGAGAACAGAAGTGAAAACATTAGCAATGATATTGAAATGCTTATGTATAGGCTTGCCATATTGTCTTTAAAAACTCAGACAGAGTGGCTCCAAAAGCAGTATAGAACCAGGTGAGATGCTGCAGCAGCATATGATAAGGGTCTGCATGTTTACCCTTCATCCAGCACCCAGATTACCTAGTGCATATTTGCAGACTATTCAGGGCATTCTTTTTCTTTCCCTGGATTCTGCAGTGTTCTTGCTTCACCCAGTTACACAACCCTTGATCAGACTTGATCTCCAAGCTGTTTGCATATATACTAGGGTCCTTTCTTACATGGTGTGGAAGATGAGGGGTTGGATTGGTGGGCTCAATTATTTTCATTCTTTATAAGCTAGAACTTTTGATAAGCTGTATATACAGATAGCTATTCTTCTATTTTCTTAAAAAAAAACACAAAAAAAACTGTAGTTACTTTTGAAGAGTTGCTTGTTGCAGTATTTCTGATGAGTACACCAAATGTATTGTTGTTTTTTTTGTTGTTGTTTTTTTGAGAAATAATGAAAATATAAACACTTTCTGGCTGAAAAAAAAAATGCCTTCCCTTACAGATAATAAAGATACTGTAAAATTTGCACCTAATATACTTGTTAATTTATTTACCTTTAAAAATTCAGAGCACCAGATAAGTGGAATATCCAGATAACTGCTTGTCATATTGTCAAAAAAAAACAACAAAAAACCATGTTGTGGTACTCGCTAGAAGCACCTCAATGAGCTGCTTCTAGTGAGTACCACAACATGTTTTCATGGAGAAATAAGAAAAATATCACTACTTCTCGGATTGAAGAAAAAGGCCTATCTGGAACTATAAAAATTATACCATCACCGATTGTAAAATCATAGGACATGTAATTGTAGTTGCAAAATATAACTTAAAATAAACGGATGACTGATGATAGGTTGAATCTGTAAATATCATAAAGTATATCTTGATTTTATCTATCTTCTGTACAGGAGGAAAAAAGATGACAGAAAGCAATTACAATATGGAAACTGAATTACAAACTTAATTGAGACAAGACTCATGAAAAACTATGTTATGCCATTTGCTTATATTGCAGGTACAGCCAGCCTACAGGTTTATACAGTCTTGCCAGGGTCTTTACTTTCCTTTCATAATCACAGTATCAGAGAGCTTTATTTAAACAGTGACAAACCAAAGCCTGAGCCCAGCCTCTCACCCCTATTTTGACAATGCTACTACCCAGTCAGCATTCTACGTAAATCTATATCGGGCCGTCATCGGCCCGTCAGGGTAGCTGACGGGCCGATGACGGCCAGATGTAGACTTACGTAGAATGCTAGCTGGGATATCCCTATCATAATCCTGTTGAAGGACAGATAGATATATACACAACAAAACTTAATTGTAGTTGTGGATAAGGCATTTTCACCCAAAAACTTAATTAAATGACAGGGATGATTGGATTTTTTTCCCTATTCTCTTCTTCTTGTTTTTATTTATTTTCTTAACTCTATTTCACTGGAGATCAAAGGATGAATATTTCTCCTGTTAATCTCTGTAGGAAATCTCTAGAACTGTTCTAGAACAGTTCTTATGGCGATATATTCTCAGGTATGTTTATAACATAATTTGATTACATACTGTTTTTGGCAGCATTTCATGTGCATGTGTTCTGTATTTGATCCACACCAGCCAAAAAGATACCTTATACTCTGTGTAACAGGAGAAAAATGGCCATTATCATATGCAAACAGAGATGGCCCAAATCAGACTGCACATCCATGCAGTCTGATCTGGGCCTTTTCTGTTTGTTAATACATTCTACAGTCTTCATTGATTCTGTAGACAGATAACAATTACCCTTGACAGAAGAGCACAATGTTCAGGCTGATCTGCGCCTCCACTGCCCACATATGACATACCACCCATTTTCTTGCAGACCTTCATGTCCATTTGCAAACCTTGAAATATTCCATACAGTCTGTTCAGGTTTTCACATTCCATGTAAACAGTAACCGAGTCTTGCAGAATGTGTATAGTGACAGAAAGGTGTACACCCTTGAAATGACCTTGTGGATGCATAGAGCAGTCTGGCCCTAGTCTTAATTTTTGAGTAAGGTACCTCTTAATTCGTTACTCATTTGTAGCTAATCCAAGAACCTACAACAGATATGCTGTGATCTTGGAAAATATATTGCTTTATTACTGCAATAGCTATACCTTTCTCTTCAAAGATTCATATTGATCTTTCATTAATGCTCAAGCACCATATTTTATCTGGTTGAAGCTGCATTGCTAATGAAAACACCCATCCCTGCCTTTTTTGTCAAGATTTGCATCATTATAATTCCCATTCATTGGGCTTCACTAATTTAATGTAATTTGACTTGGTGAGAGCAAATTCAAAATGACATTTACATTTTGATAAATCCACTGAGAACGGATCTTGGAACTAATTTTTTGTGTGTAGATTTTTAAAACAAAGCTTTTTTACTCACATTTCAATGTAAACATGCCCAGGTTGGAAGTATAAAAAAGGAATTTTCTTTCCTGGTTTTATCGATGTGTAAATGCTGGAGAATCAGTTTGTGAATGATTTGCTGGCATTAAACATTGAAAAAAATCCACAAAAATAAAACTTATCCCTATATAAAATGTCAGAAATTTTCACAATTTTAAACACATTTTACAATAGTTTAATCATTCAAGGACTTGTATTACGAATATATATTTGCATAGTTTTTTAAGATGACTTTATAAATTTTAAAGTAATTTTATGATATTTTATAATACTTTCCTGGTTTGTAAAAGTTACAGCTGTACCCATTCAGTATTAGGTGTCTATTTATAGATCTGTTTCGTTCTTCATTTTATTTTTACATTGTATTTAATACATTTTAAGTAATTGGTCTGAGTGGCACACTTTTGAAGTGGTCAGTAGAATTTATTCCCTTCCAATAAGCATGAGTCAAACTCTGCTTTACATCAGTCAACATCTTGGAGCACTGTGGTGCAGTGGTAAAGCGTTGGATTCAAGATCATGAGCTAGCTAGCTGGCAGAAATGACCCCAGTGAGCACCAAGTGTTGTGTCTTTGAGCAAGACACTTTATCGACATGGATTGGTACAGGTTTCTACAAAGGAAGACCTGTGCGTAATACTCAGAAAATGAGTGGTGTGCAGTATACATAGTAAAAGAAAAAAAACATGCAGTTTGACCAACTCTTGAAAATAAGGTTCTCTTTCCAACAAATACCATTAAATTACCCATAGACTTTAGATACACACATTAATGTAATAAAGGAAGTAGATGTAATAAAAGTCCTGAAAGCACTTAAACAATGTCTTTTTAGCTGATATATTATCAGACAGGTAGAAAAGGAAGAAGGGTAATCAACAAGTAAGCAGGTAATTTTGTATTGCTTTCTGGTAACAATGATTTTCATGCCATTCCTTGTCAGAAAACATTAATTGTGTGCTTCATCTAACACTTAGCATGATGGGTAAAATTTGTCTAGGCAATATTTAAGAATATTTTTCTTTCTTTTTTTTTGAATTTTTTAAGCTTTATGAAATCTTAACAACCTTGCCAGAATATGAAAATTGTGCAAAAGGGGGATTTTGTATTTTTATCGAAAAAAAAATTACAGTTCTGCTTTCATGTATATGTATGTTCAAATAACAAAATAGACTTTTTTGTGAAAAAGGAAATGCCCTGTGCAGAAATTTGCAGAAACTTTTTTTCAAATATATTTTTCCTGGGACCTTTGTCTTATGTATGAATTAAGCAGCATCAATGTACAGCAACAGTAAAATATTACAGGGACCTAGATGAATAGAATACCATACTGATCCTAAATATTTTGACAGACAGGATTGAGCAAACAGTGTAGACCCAGATCAGATGCTGCAGGATGCAGCATCTGATCTGGGTCTACACTGTTTGCCACTCATCCAGCTGTTTTTAGACTCATCAACAGGTAATAAAATGGACTTGTTCAAATGTTAGGATATGTATGGTAAGAAGAAAATATATGGTATTGAGATGAACACCATTATAATCCTAAATATTCCTGATCTCCTTGCAGTTTTTTTCTTAAAATTTGAACTTATCCATTTGACTGTCTGCTGTTACAGTTGTGTTTGAAATGCTCTAGCTGACTGATAAACAGTTTAGCCCTTGATCACATAGGCCATTTTTCTTCATAAAATACATGTGACACCACCATGAGAAGGGGGTCTTCAGGGTACATGTGGACAGCGCAGGCCCATTCACCATGCACATCTGTATGGTCTGATAAGCTTCACTGTCTGCTCGCAGAATCGTTACAGTTAGATACTGTTGAATATATCCATGTATAAAAAAGACACTTAACACATTATGTGGGCTAGTTTGGATCGTTGAAAAGGCCATTTCTCATGGTGTGGATAATGTATTTTCATATGTCTTATTAAGATAATCTGAGACGATTCTAACAAGATGCTAGCATATAAACAGGTATGTTGGAGAAGTAAGAAACCTGAATAATGTTGGAGCCACAACATGAGAAGATGATATTTATGATATTTATGCCCTGCAAAGACTTAAAACAGCATGACCTTATGTGCAGTCTGATACGAGTTTTTGCTGTACACCCTGTGGATTGCTCAGGATTCAAAGCTTTTTTCAGGTGGACAGCAAAGACTGGTCCAACTGCATTGATTTACAAGTTGGTCTGAATCTTTGCTAGGAGTACAATGTCATAAGGCATATGTTATGAGTCCTAACATTATGAGTCATTTTAACATTTTAAGGGGAAGTGATACACTTTCAAGAGAGATAACTCTGTCAAATGTTTTAGCCTCCCTTTTGAAAAAGGGTCTATTCTAACAGGAAAGAATTTGCTCCCAAAATTCCTTTTAGAGTAGGTCCCTTTTCCTAAACAAGTAAATTCTTTCCTTTTAGAGTAGATCCTTTTGAGAATTTAAGGGAATTTGTGCAGAGAAATGCAAATAGGAAGTCACAAAAGTTGCCTTCCTTGTTGGAAATTGTGGAGAATTCACCAAGTGTATCCACACCATTTAATCTCCAAATTAACAACAAATTATTAGGGGACTGGTTTACCTGATATAATTAATATCAGACCTACAAATATGGAAAAGCATGGAACCATTCAATTAACAAACATTAAAAAAGGGGGGAAAAACTGGTGACATTTCGGGGGAAAAGTGTAAAACAAAATATACAAGATAACTAAACTTACAATGCCTTACTGTACACAATTACTCTATACATCAAACAAAAGTTAAAAATAAATATTATATTAAAATCTTTCTGAAATCAACATTTTTAAACAATAATATATTACAGTATAACATTATCCAAGGAAACAAGCATACAAGTAAGGTTGATGATTACAATGTTTACCCAAAATATTTGGACAAATATATATACCTGGACAAACAGTATAAACCCAGAGCAGTTTGATCGGGGTCTGCACTTTTTGTTATTCACCCAGTGTATTTTGTTTGTTTGTGTTGAGGTTTTAAGGCCCAGTCAACCCAATGGGGTCTTACCAAGGTGGTCGGTTAGCCTAACTACAGTTTTACTGGGCAGGCTTAGTCTTCTAAGCGGTTAACTAGTATTGTGCATATTCTTTTGCCAGAAACTGACAACTGCCCTTCTTGAATCAGCTGAAGGGAGAAAATGACCATAACATATTTCATGATCAATCTGCACAGAAGAATGTTGCCGACCTGGCGGGGGTCGAACCCACAACCTCCTGATCACCAGTCGGATGCTCATCCAACTGAGCCCACCGAGGCCGGTACCCATTGTATTTTGCTGTATTTTTACATCCATCATATAGTAGTCAAATCAACTTTTTCCAAACAGCAGGGCAAATACAGGAAGGTGTCAGAATATTCAGGGTAATTATGGTACATGGAAAATAAGTTAATAATGCTGAATGACTCCTATTGTCCATTTAGGCTTTTAGGTGCAGGTAAAGATGGATTAAAAACAATAGGATTATTAACCCTTAAAGCACTTGGCAAACTTGTAGCAGACAACATTCTATTTTCTTTTCTTGTTTTTTTTTTTTCTTTTTTTAAGAGAAAATAAGACTTGGTATTTCATGTGAATTTTCTGCCAAGCAGAAAATTCACATGAAATGTCTATACTTGTTTTTCTCAGAAAAATAAAAAAAATCAAAATGTTGCCTGCTGCAGTTTTGATTAACACTTTAAGGGTTAAAGCATTTTCTGTACCATTTTACTGACCATTTTGATAAGAGCTTTATTAAGTGAAGATTAGTAGGATCAGTAAAGCATTCTTGATAAACCTAAAATTTTAAAATTACATATTTACAATAAATTTGTATACAATAATTAATAAAACTAGTTTTAGTGCTTTTACTAAACAGATGATTTTGTGTTTTTAATGAAGCATTCATTAATTGTACATGTACTATTTTATCTAGCCAGTTTGTTTTTAATAATAAAGCATTCATTCATTGTACTATTTTATCACTAGCCAGTTAATGAAATATAAAAATGAAAAAGCAGTATTAATAAACTGTATTAATGTACCCTCCCTCTAAGTCAGTTTCCATACCACTCCCCACCAGAAAGCGCTTAATGTATCCTACTGAAACCTTGTTGTTTTTTTTTTTGCAGTACTGCCCACTGCCTGCTGGAATATAGTTTGGGAAATGTGCTGCCTTGAAAAGTTTCACATGGATTCTTGTACCACACCAAAAAATAATAATCTTACTTGCTTTTTATTATTATTGTTACCGTATTCAATTTAATTACTTCGCATACCCCTATAAGTGCACAGTCAAGCAATTTCTTAGTCTTCAGATTACAGCCAGTGTGTTTACCAAAAGAAAAAAAAAAAAAAAAAGAAGAATATATATATAGCTTTTATAAAGGGCAAAGATTTCTTAAGATTCTTGAAAACATTCTGAAAATGGGCTTGTTCAATTTATGTCAGTTTACAAAGATTTAATCCTCTACGGAGATACTGACTAAATCCAAACTGTTTCATCTAATCTTTATGATTAGAAGGTTGAAAGGAAGGTTCAAATAGGTTTGTGTAAATGCAAAAAATACATGAATTCAAAACAAATTGCTATCTGCTTGCTGAAAAGATTATGCCAAATATTTACAAATTTGGCATTCTCATAAAAAGCCAGATATCTTAACGGAAATATTTAGTTACTGGCCATTACTTAGCTATAAAATTTATATATATATATAAAAAAAAGTGGAACAGAGAAACAAATTAAATTCATCTAAGCTGAATTTATCCTATGTACTGCAAATTAATCATATTCTTGTCATCAAAATGTAAAATGTTTAAGTCTTGGGATTCATGAACGCAGGTCTCGGAATAAATGGGTATATGTTTTTCCATTTTGAAACATATTTCACATAACAAAGGACAGTACACTTTCATACCGAGTTCCAACTTAAATAATTACAGGTTCAGCAGAAGTAGCCTAGTCATGGTGCATAGCTCCAGATAAGATGCTTTTTTCATCCAAAAAGTACTCAAAATTTTCTTATTACTCCACGAAAACATATGTTCTGGAACTTATTAGTAGGGCTTCATCAAGGTGCTAATGAGTACCCTCAAAATATGTTTTTGTGGAGAAATAAAAAAAATATTATGTAGATACACCTCTTATCTGGCACTATGTAATGATCTTTTTGTTGTATTAATCAATGTTCTTGTGCAAGTCAATAATAGCTCTTGCCAGTTTTTGTGTTTTGTCTATTGCGTCATACCACTTCACAATATCACACTTTCGCTTGGCGCCTTGTCATACTTTCTCTGTTCTGGAGACAGACTTCTTCCTATTTACCTGTGTAAATAATAAATGGAACAAATAATAAGGGTGCAAAATCATACAAGATTACACAAACTCAAATATGTGGACTTTAAGGTGGAAAGAAGTAATTTATTTTCAAATTCAAACCTCCAGAAAACAAAAATATCAGATTATATAATAAATGCTACTTAGAAAAAGGGTATTTTATGAAATTTAAAAATGGCATGGCTCTGTTACTACTAAAATTGAAACAAAAAGGAGTTCATGCCCGTGTTCCGATTTCATGAAGGTAAAAAAAACATGGCTTGTGCTAGTAACTACAGTCATGCACTAAGAAATCAAACATGGAGCATAATGAAGGAAAGATGGAGAGTTGGAAAGGAGGAAACCTGTACAAACAAAATTCCATCCCAGTATGCATTATTCATCCTGTTAATTATACAGAACTCATCCAGTTAATGTAACGCCCAAACCAAGCTCAAACATTCATGGGTTATCACTTCAGAACCATTCCTTTTAGTATTAAAGTGATGCAGATTTATAAATTAATAGTTATTTTTAAGTCCTTTGTTAATCATTGGTCTAAGATTCATTTTTTGGATTAGAATAAAACTTTTTTTCAGATTAGATATGACAGTCTCTTTCGCTGCCTCAAACACACTAGTTTGGTTAAGTCTTTTCTGATGTCCAAGTGATGGTTGATGGTGAATGAACTGTTGTTTAGATGTTTATGCCATACATTTGTTAGTTCACGAAAGTTATAATCCTTGCAGGAAATTCCAGTCAGCATTAGTATTTGAATATCCTGATGCATCTCATTAGATTAACTCTAACACCACAACTGGATACGAAACACAAGGAAGACAACTGAGTTAAAGCAGACGAATATCTTCCCAATGAAGAATTTGTGCTTAATAAAATGTTATCACAACTTATTTTTTCTGTTTTAGCCTTTGGAGCCTTGCCTGAATACCTCCTTGACTGTCAATAAATTTGGCCTTATTAGTTCTTGGTGGTGATTTCTTACCTACTGAAGAAGCATTATTTTTTGTTGTTTCAACTTTAGTTTCCTCTGCCTTTTGTTTTGAATCTCCTACATCTTCCTTATTGGAAGCCTTTTTGACAGCAGTTTCTTCCGAAACCTTTTCAGGTGATTGTTCATGAGTGTTTATTGTTGATTCTTCATGTAAACTGATGCTAAAGTCTACTGTAGCTGCAGCATCAAGTTGAATAGCCTGTGCCTCTGAAGACTCTTCAGTAAATCCAACAACTATATTTGTGACATTATCGTCACTTAAACTTACATCTGTTACTGCCTCAACATTTATGGTATCTTCACTCAAACTCAGACTAACATCTGCCATTGCTGTGTCTACAGTTGCAGATTTATCAACTTCATTTGTGACTGAAATATTTGATGTGTCTATTGTAAATTCTGCTGCATCAACTGAAACAGAATTTTCATCTTCATTTGCAGCTGAGATGTTTGATGTATTTATTGTAAATTCTGCTGCATCTGCTGAAACGGAATTTTCAATTTCATTTGCAACTGAGATATCTGATGTATCTATTGTAAATTCTGCTGCATCTGTTGAAACGGAATTTTCAATTTCATTTGCAACTGAGATATCTGATGTATCGATTGTAAATTCTGCTGCATCTGCTGAAATGGAATTTTCAATTTCATTTGTGACTGAGATATCTGGTGTATCTATTGTAAATTCTGCTGCATCTGCTGAAACTGAATTATCAACTTCATTTGTGATGGCTATTGATGTATCTGTTGTAAATTCTGCTGTATCTGCTGAAACTGAATTATCAACTTCATTTGTGATGGCTATTGATGTACCTGTTGTAAATTCTGCTGTATCTGCCGAAACTGTAACACTTTCATGAGAGTCATTTTCAATAATTAGTGCCACATTTTCTGTTGTCACTGTTTCTGTTTTAGTTTCATTGGAAATGGTAACATCAGTTATATCTGATCGAATATCTAAGATTTCCTTTTGGGAATCAGCATCAACTGAAACTGCACTGCCAGCTTCATTTGACTGAACGGTTCTAACTGCTTCGGTAGAAGTTCCTGTTCCAACAGTAGTATCAACTTTCTCACTACTTTCTGTGTCTACAGTCTGAATCACATATTTGTCCACTTGTTCTGGTTCCATCAACGGCTCATTTAAGGGTGCTTTATTTTCAGAGACGGTTTCATTTAAGTTTACTGTTTGTTTTTCAGAAGAAGTCACATTTATCTCAGTAGACTGGCTGGAAACAGGTTCAGCATCTGTTGTTTCTTTTGCTGTATCAGCGATTTGTACCGATTCTACAGATGATGCTGAGACTGATTTAACAGTACTGGTTTCTACTACTGAATCTTCTGACATTTTTTCAACAGTCAAATCTCTTGACAATCCTGCTGCTTCAGAAGAAGGCTCCAGTATTTCCGAAATTCCAGTTTCTAAAGATGTTTGATTTGGGGAAAGGGCTGTTTCTTCAACTCGAACGGGTGAGGACCGTGCCTGGTCAGTAAGGTTGGGTTCTGCTTGAACATGGGGAGAAGGTTTTAGTATTTTAACTGGCGGTGCTTGGATAACAGGTGAAGGTTCCATGCCTGGGACTTTTGCTACCATTTCAACACTGGAATTACCTTCTGAAGATGTTTTCGTTTCAGTGATATTTTCTTTATCTTTATTTTGTGCTAGAAGAGATGCATCTTCCGCACTTTTCTCAGAAGTATGTGCTTGTTGAAGCACAGTTTTACTCTCTTCTTTGGTTTCCATTCTTTCTGATAACTGGACAGTTTCGGAAGTTTTATCTGTTTTTATTTCCTTTTGTACTGTTTGGTTTGTAGTGCTCTTTGTTGTTATCGAAACTGTCTTAGTTTCTTGTATCTGGACAGGTTTCTCAACAAGTGCATTTTCATTTACTGGGCGAGTCATCTGTACCGAAGTACTGCTTATGACCTTTGACTCAACTTGCGGAGCCATAACAATACCTGGTGCAACTAGAGCAGGGGCTCTTTCAATCTGCATTACATTTGCAGGTTGTTGCACTGGCTTAGGCACTTGATTTGCTGCAGGGCCTCGAACTGGGGGACTGTTAGGCTGCTCTGGTAAATTATAATTTACCATTTTTAACGGGCGGTTGTTAACTGTATTTGTAACAACTATTGGTCTGCTTTGAATATTCGGAGACAAAATACTGTCCGTTACTTGTACGCCATCAGTCACAAGTTTATACTGTGGTTGTACGGTTGACTTTTCTACAGGTGGTCTTTTTCGTGGGGCAGACTCAACACCTTGGAAATTCTTAGCAGAGACCACCGTACTTGGCGTAGTAATTCCCTCTTCTGGTTCCTGATACTTTTCAGACATTCTTTCATCATCTTCTATACCGTAATACTGTTTTAGGTTTCTATTGGGCGACTTATGCTGGGGCTTGCCTTCACTGGCAAAATTTCTAGGATGTGTCTCGCTCATTTCTGCCATCCTCCTCTTTCCTTCATTATAAGCTCTGACGACTATCATTTCCCCCGGGATAACGCCCGAGGGTACAAAAGTACCTTCTTCTGCCTCTTCAATACTCAGCGACTGCTGAATTATTTTAAATGACCTTGATTGAACATTTGGATTTGTGTACCCTCGATACTCCGTCGATTCTTCAACCAATTGACTATGCGAGTCCACCTGGTCTTTCTTGGTAATTTGGACACCTTGCCTGCAAAATATGAATTATCCTTTAAAGCGTCAAACACATCAGCAGCAGACGACATTTTCATTTTATTTTATTTTTTTCAAAGAAAAAAGTCGACGTTTCATGTGAATCGTCTGTCAAGCAGACGATTCACATGAAATGTCAAAACATTTTCTATGAAAAAATAAACACTATAAATTTTCGCCATTTTTTTCCCGCAAGCAGAACAACGTTTGTGACTTCTTGCTTGTTTTACTGCACATCTGAAAAGAAGTATATTCTAAAAGGAACGAACAAAAAAAAAAAAAAAAAAGGCGAAAAATTTATAGTGTAACGAGCCCCATGAAAATGCCATTTTCATTTTAAGAATATAGGAACCGCGTATAGGGTCCTGTGATGCACACAATGTAGTCAGGCCCCAAGCTTATAAAACTTTTTCCATGCTCAATTCAGCTGAGCATGAAAATTTATCTGCTAATAAATATGAAAATGCCAACAATAGTTGGCATTTTCATATTTATTAGCAGAGAAATTTACATGCTCGGCCATGTCTAGCATTGCAGTTGTTAGTAATTTGAGATTTATTAGCAGGACAAATTTCATGCTCAGTTGAGTTGAGCATGAAAAACAGTTTTATAACCTCGGGGGCAGGCCTAGTTCATATAGTTTGTTTCTCTGTTAAATTATTTGAGTTGAGGTTTAATGTCACTGTCAACCAACCGTCTTTCAACCATGTGATGGTGTCTGGATGTGACGGTGGGCAGGCTTAATCCTCTAAGCGGTTAACCAGTATTGTGCACATTCTTTTGCCAGAAACTGACAAATGCCCTTCTTGAATCAGCGGAAGGGAGAAATGACTGTAGAAAACATTTCATGATAAAATCTCCAAGAAAGAATGTTGCCGACCCGACCGGGTTCGAACCCGCAACCTCCTGATCACCAGTCAGACGCGCATCCAACTGAGCCACCGAGGCCGGCGTTACCTCTGTAAAAAGTAGAAAATTACTCAATATAGGCCCCGAGGTTATAAAACGTTTTTCATGCTCAAGTCAGCTGAGCATGAAATATGTCCTGCTAATAAATCTATATTTGCTAACAATTGCAAATTCTTTCTAGCTGAACATAGTTGAACATGAAACTTTCTCTGCTGATAAATATGAAAATGCCAACTATTGTTGGCATTTTCATATTTATTAGCAGAGAAAATTTCATGCTCAGTTGATCATGAAAAGTTTTATTACCTCGGGGCCACAGTGAGATTTTCATTCAGCCCATTTATGCTTAGCGTCTCGAAAAAGGGACATTGGCAAACAGTATATATCCAGATCGGACGCTACAGAACGTGGCATCTGATCAATGTCTACACTTTTTGCATTAAATACAGGAAATTCTATCAAAAATAATAACAATAAAACACACCAGATACATTTTATATTGGAAATGGAACTGCACAAATAATGAGGTAGAAGACTCCACTAAGCATTAATGGGATAAAGCATCGGGGCTTTTGATTAATAACATGAAACTGAAAGCAAGGTTTTTGTATTTATTATCCCATACTCAAGTCAAGGCAAAGTACTTTATTTCTCTCAAAGTCAAACATGACGTGAGAGGAAATAGAAAAGTTGCAGTTAAGACGGTTACCGTAAATTCATAGTAATACAGATAATAACTGTAGAATTGCCGGCTTCGGTGGCTCAGTTGGATGCGCCGTCCGACTGGAGACCAGGAGGTCGCGGGTTCAACCCCCGCCGAGGTCGGCAACTTTCTTTCGTGGAGATTGATCATGAAATATTTTCTACGGTCATTCTCTCCCTTCCGCTGATTCAAGAAGGGCAGTTGTCAGTTTCTGGCCAAAGAATGTGCACAATACTGGTTAACCGCTTAGAGGACTAAGCCTGCCCAGTAAACGTGTGGTTAGGTAAACTGACCGCGCTCGACATGACCCCATTGGGTTGACTGGGCCGTAAAACCTCAACACAAACAAATAACTGTAGAATTAGCACGATTGGGAAACTTCCTGATCGGCTCCGATAAGCAAATGTTATGTGCGGCTTCCGAAGCACGTGCGGCTCTGAATATATCGGCTAAAGACAGTATACAAAAAAGGTAGGTTTATCATTCGTCATACAAATTTGTTTCTATGAGGTAATTTTTCTATAAAAGGTGACTGTCATGCAGAGCATTTCAGCCAAATATGGAAATTTACCCTACAGAAACAAATTTGTATAACGAATGATAAATCTATCTTTTTTGTTTGCTGTTTTTAGCCGATAGCCGATATATTCAGAGCCGCACGTGCTCCGGAACACGTGCATAACGTTTGCTTATCGGTGATGAGAACCAGGACACATTCTAAAAGTTATTGCAATCACTGACCCAAATTACAAGTGAATGTAACTTGGGGAGCAGAATTGCTAGCATAACATACATACATACATACATACATACATACATACGGACTGATAGATAAACAGATTACATTTTGATATACTGATAATGATACAGCTAGCTAGCTATCTATCCAGATAGATAGATAGATAGATGCATTTTATTAGACATAACTTTTCGGATAGATAGATAGATAGATAGATAGATAGATAGATAGATAGTTTGCTGTAGATGCATTTGGTGTTGTGTTACGCTGGTGTGTTATGTATATGGACATCATCATTAACGCTTAAGCATGCTGGGTAAAACTTTCAGTAGACAACATGAAATATTTTTCTTATTTCCCAACCCCGCTCCCTCCCCCTCCCCGCATAAAAAAACAGGATCTGACATTCATGCAAATTATCTATTTGCATGAAATGTCAAATCATGTAGTCAGGGAAAATTAAGAAAACTATTTATTTGTCGTGCCCAGAGCGTGGTAAAAATTAATCGTTCTCTGCGTACTTATCAAGATAGGTCGTGCCATGCAAAAACGTGTCTTCGGGCGTATGCGGACAGCGAAGGCCCAGATCAGATTGCGCGAATGCGCAATCTGATCTGGGCCTTCGCTGTCCGCTTAGAGAATCATTGGACACTATTAAATGTATCAATGGAAAGCAAATACCCTGATCAGACTTTGCGCATGTGTGGGATGAATCTGAATCTGATCCTGGAAAACAGGATTTGACATTTCATGCAAATTGTCTCAATTTGAGACAGTTTTCATAAAATGTCAAATCCAATTTTCTGGGAAAATAAGAAAAAATATTTCAAAATGTCGTCTGCTGAGTGCTAAGCTTCGCGATCATTGCGAAAATTAGAAACTCACAAAAATTATCGTTATGTTGACATATATTTGGAAGATGAACTGCAAAACATGTTAACTCTCAAGAACAATCAAGTGAATATGAATGTAAACAATTATACAACGGGAAGATTCCGCAAACATTTGCTGCTTTCTCGGAGAGAGATTTTCGAAAAGTTTAAGGTGAACAGATACACTTTCAGGGAGGCAACTCTCTCAAAACTGTTTCTGCCTCCCTTTTGTTAACTCTTTCACTGCCACAGGCGATAATAATAGGCTTTTGCAAACAGCACAGATCCAGATGAGACGGCTCAATGAGCCGTCTCATCTTGATCTACGCTGTTTGATATTCAGTTCATCAACTTTACATATAAATGTCTTTCCAAGTGATAGTTTGTTAAAATATAAAAGCAGACGACAAATGTCGTCTGAAAATTGGCTCCGAAAGAGTTAAAAGAAAAGACTTTTCTTGCCGTGGAGAAAATTCTTTCCTTTCATAGAAGACCCATTTTCAAAAGATATTGATGAGCAGGAAGGGAAACAGGAAGTCACAAAATTGTCTCCTGGTAAAATATGGCGATAAAATACTTGTGCCCAGCCTTAAAATATATGATTGCAACATTAGTATTGTATATACGTGCAAGCAGAGCCCAGAATAGCCTGTGCACACATACAGTCTGATTAGCACCCTAATCGACCACTTACAGAATCGATGGGCATTGTAAATTATATCGACGACAAGAGAACGTCCTAATAAGACTGCGCATATGTGGAAGGTGGTGTGTGTTTCCTCAGTTAATATGTGGCAAAAATACATTTTTTCTCGTGTTGAGCATTACAATGTCTACTGTTGGAATACCAATATGTTTCAGTACCAAAACAGGAAATCTTCTTTCCAAAAGGCTGAACGCTTAGCACTCTGGGTAAAATTTTCAGCAGACGACATTTCGAAATATTTTACTTATTTTTTCCCAGAAATCAGGATGTGACATTTCATGCAAATTGTCTCCAATTGAGACAATTTGCATGAAATGTCAACTCCTGTTTTCTGGGAAAATTAAATAAAATGTCGTCTGCTGAATTAGCCCAGTGGTAAAGGTTCAGGTATGGATACACTTCAAGGGAAATAACTCTAACATGGAAATATTTGCCTCCCTTCTGAAAGTGTATCCTTTCCCCTTAACTGACACACTCTTATTCTGTTCTGTTGTTTGGTAAAAGAAGTTGTTTACATTTCTGCAAGGGTTAGAACATTAGCAGCGTAATATACAAAAGTAAAGAAAAATCATGGCTACAAAGTTTTGCCGTCTGAAATAATATATTTAACCCATTTATGCCAAGCGTCCCATAAAAGGGACATTGACAATCAGTGTAGACCCAGATCAGACGCCGCTTAATGCGGCGTCTGATCAGGATCTACACTGTTTGCAATAACATAAGAAAGTTTCAATAATAAAAGCAACTATCAGGATTTCCGTATAACACCCCTTTGAGTATACAATGGACCATTCCAAAGTTTATGATGGGAGAGTTTATTGAAAATATTCAGGCGTAAGTGGGTTAAGGAGTGTATTATTTATTTTACTTGGATTGCACAGGAAGCTCAGTTTGACCCAGGCCTTAGACTGGCTCAAGTCCCTATAGTGACTAAATGTATTGTTTTTTTTTTTGTTTTTTTTAATAATTATTCTCTTTGATAATGACACTAAAACAGAAGTAAATGACAATAAAACAGAAGCAAATGCGAAGACTAACACTGGTCACCTATTGTCATCTTAGCATGTTCATATCTTATTTTAGTGTCTAAATCAAAGATAACTATAGAAAATGAAAGAATTTAGTCACTAGAGACTGGAACCACTCTATCCAGGGCCCCTATTAATAGCCTATTAACCTACGGATGCAGTACTGACACCAAAACTTGACCACTGTAATACTGCTTGGTGTTATCTGAGGTTAATGTCTTCCGCCTTGGAAGGAAAGAAACAATCCGAGGAATGCTTAACATTCAAGTTTTACACCTACAGGCAGTTATTTTTTTTTCTAGACCACTATAAGATAACAGTTTGCCTGTCTACAACTGTTTTACCTTCAAGGTCAGAAGAATAGGATGTAAGAAGGTTTCTTGGCACCGATCCTGGCAATAAAAGTTCGCAGAAAATGCGTACTAATCTCCTGTGATTTAGTGTACAAGCCGGAAAACTGATTATGTAAGGCTGCACGCGTGTAACTAACTGATTTACGTTTTATTTTTTTTATTTATCGCTTGACATTATAGAAGTTATGTATAAATGTCAGAAGTGAGAGATTATTCTGTGGAGATTATACATTTGAAATAACACTTATCCCAGCATTGTGTGATTTTATATAAAACTGTAATAAATCATCAAACCTGATGTTGCAGAGATTATGAATAATATTGCTATAAATATAGAACTATAGAACTAGACATGTGTCCAAAGTACACAAATGTCCCTGTCCTTTGCTCTTTGCCTGTAGGGCAACAACTATTTTCCAAATGCTCAATCTGACCTGTTATACAGTTTGACCCCTAGCTTTACCTCAGGGCATGACCCAGGGGAAACTCTCGTATAACACTGAGATTAAAGTTTGGGTAAGTAGCATACCAAATTTCATCTTCCTAGCATAAAAGGTAGCAAAGTTTGACCTCATACAGCTTGTCCCGTAGCCCCACTCCAGGGCATGACCCAGGGGCAACTCTAGCTTGAAAGTTTAGGTCTGGGTGTAAGTAGCATACCAAATTTCAACTTCCCAGCATAAAAGATACTTAAATTTGACATGTTGTACATTTTGACCTCTAGCCCCACCCAAGGATATTTATTACCCAGGAGCAACTTGGCAAAGATCTGAAGATTAAGGTCTGGGTAAGTAGCATACAAATTTTCAACTTCCTGTCGTAAAAGGTACCCAAGTTATATGACCTAAGTAGCATACCAAATTTCGACCTCCTAGCATAAAAGATACACAAGTTTGATCTGTTAAACATTTTGACCGCTATCCCCACCTCAGGAAATGACACAGGGGTAATTCTAGCACAGAGTTGAAGGTTTAGGTCTGAGCAAGTAGCATACCAAATTTCAACTTCCTATCATAAAAGGTACCCAAGATATGACTTCCAAGAGAAGCGCGGACGTAAACTAGAATGTAAACATAAACATTGGTATACATTTTGACCCCTAGTCCCATCCCATGGCATGGCCCAGAAACAAGTCTAGCATAAAGTTAACGGTATAGGTCTGGGCAAGTTGCATAACTATTTTCCTATCGTAAAATGTGTCCAAGTTATGACCTCCAAGAGAAACACGAAAGTATACTTGAATGCAAACTTAAACACTGGTATACATTGTGACTCCTAGCCCCACCCCATGGCAGGACCCAGGAGCAACTCTAGCACAGAGTTGAAGTGTTACGTCTGGGTAAACAGCATACCGGATTCATAGTGTAAAAGGTACCCAAGTTATGACCTTCAAGAGAAACGCGGACGTGAACGCCAAAGTAAACTTGAATATCTGTTGAACTCTGGTTACGAACGTGACATACTCACGTACGTACGCACGTGTGCACGTACGGACGTATCATCACGGCGAAACGCTGTATGCACCACTGCTGCCGTAGGCGGGGACATAATGACAAAATCTATTAAAAATAAAAAAGACTGGACACTTGGTAAGCTTTACGCCATTTTGTACAAAAGGGAGAGAATTTTTGTGACCTGTTTGCTTTCCTGTAAGAAGGGATGAGGAACATACAATGACAAAACAAACGTCGCGTATGAAACCACCACCCAGCAGGCACACAACGTTGAAGCAACGTTCAACGTTGAATCGACGTTGTTTCAACGTTTTGTGTCTGCTGGGAACGCACGAAAAAAGAACTGCGACAGAGGAACCGCCTTGGAACGGTCAGCAGAAAAACTACTACTGGCTTGAACCAGTTTTACTCACACGAAACATCGCCCTTATCGCCTGTTGCAGCTCCAAGCATTAAAACAACATAAACAGAAAGCAAATTGGGCAACCGTTGAAGAAGATGATCCAAATGCTAGCATAACAAAAGAAAACAGAAAGCAAAGTTGGCATCCGTATAGCGGGTGCACATGACCACAATGCTAGAATTACAATAAAGATGATCAACATCAGACTATCCGCATTGGAGGATAAGCAGAAAAAAACCGCAAGTTTAGTAACCGTATTTACCCTAAATATTCGGACTCCTTAACTCCTTAATATGTCTATCCTGAAATTTGAACAATTCCATTTTACGACATCCTGTCGATGTATCTAAAACCTGCTTGACGAGTGGCAAACCGTGTCATAGCGGTATCCACATAATATTTTCTTATTTCTACACGCAAAAAATATTGTGGGTACTCATTAGAAGCGCCAGCGGCGCAGTACTTTTCGGTTGAAAAAAAAAAAGAAAAAAAAAAAAGCCTTATCTGGAGCTGTGCGTGTAGACACTATGTTATTTGGCATATGATCTTGGTCTACACTGTTTCCTCAGACAAGTATGTCCAAATAATTAAGGTAAATATCCTAAAGAGGATATTTTGAACAATATGAAGAATATTTTGAACCAAACTTTACTGTTTACTAGATGTTTAAATTGTTCTGAAGTCGCCTGGGTTTCATAGACATATAACCTTTTATTTCTGAGGTGCTCGCCACAAGCCCGTCCTTGTTTCATCACAGTGATGCTTTACTGATTGAGTTAGGGAGCCTTTATGCGAGTTTTTTTTTTTTTTTTTTTTTACTTCTGAATTTAGGGTGAAGATTTGGTGCCGGTAAAATTTAACCCCGCTATCCCCACCCCGTTAGTTTTGGATCAGTTGTGTACAATCGAGCCATAGTATACAAATGCCAACCTTTCTTAAAGGTAGTTGTCCACGTGATGAGCATTGACCAATGTAGGTAACGGTTATTTATAGCCGCGCTATTCTTGTCGCCGTGACGTCAGCGTGGTATTGATAGAGGGTTATTTGAAAAACCTGGACTGGGACTTTTAGGACATTGGCAAATAGTACAGACCCAGCTCTGACGCCGCAGAACGCGGCGTCTGATCTCGGACTGCACTGTTTGCTTGAATTACAGGAAGTTAAGAGTTGAAGGAAACTTAAGTCCCCGTTCAGGACTATTTTCCCAGCCGACACTCAGAGACAATCGACCCACCAATGCTGTCAGTGCTTTGATTTTACTACTGACCGTTACTAGGCGGTGGTTCTAGTGTTGTTCCTTCATTGCGGGACTGTGTGGCTGCTCGTTTGGGGGGCTTTATGTGTTTTGTAATATTTGTCAAAATAACTAAGGTATATTTGATAAATTCTCCGACATATTTTACAAGAGAGACAATTTTTGTGACTTCCTGTTTGCTTTCCTGCGCATCTAGCTTGTCATCTCAAGGTAGCAAATCCCTCTTTTTACATCAACTCCTTTTACAGAAGGGAGACAAAACAAATTTACAGAGTTGCCACCTCCTTAATTCTTGGAATACCGCAATGAATGTTTCTATATCAGTGAATGGAGAATGCTTCAGAGAAAGGACAAAAATATATACATCTACCGTAACTGTGGTTTTAGACACTCGGACGCCTTCGCTGCATTGTTTTCCTAACGTGCGTGACAGCGATTAGTAATTAACGCTGCTCGGTAAAAAGTTCAGCAGGCAATATTTTGAAATATTTTTCTTATTGTTCTCTAAAAACAGGCTTTTACGTAGCATGGAATAGTAAGGAGTTAATTTCCATGATATGTGGAAGCCTTTTTTCACGAAAAATTAAGAAAAACTCATCATTTAGTCGTCTGCTGAATTATCTCAGAGCTTGCTAAATGTCAGCTGCTGGGAACTAAGAATCTAGATTGGTAACAACAATACGGCATAAAAAATCTGACAAGAAATTCATAACTAGTCATGTTTCTCCTTTAGCACTCTCTGGGCAAAATCAATAGCCGACAAACTGTAGATATTGTTTCTTATTTTGTTTTTTGGAAAATAAGTTATGACATTTCATGTGAATCCCAGCGAAAATTCGCATGAAATATCAAACCATATTTTTGCGGGGGGGGGAATAAGAACACATTTTAAAATGTCGTCTGCTGCTATTTGAATCCAGCAGGCTGAAATTAAATTTTGAAAATCAGACTTAATCAAGTGTAGAGATAAGATCACATTCAACATTAAAGTGTTGTGGAAAAGAGCCACCCTTGAAATAATGTTGCCTCCATTGAATGCTTCGCATGTTAGGTAAAAAAAAACTTCACCATGCGACATTTTGAAATATTTTTCTTATTTTTTCCAGAATATAGACTGACATTTCATGCAAATTGCATTGCATGAAATGTCAAAGCATATTTTCTGGAAAAAAAATAAGAAAATTGTTTCAAAATGTCGCCTGCCGAATTTTTGACCCGACAAGCAGAGTGTTAAAATTGCTTTAGCAGTACTTGTGATATCATGTGATAAGATCCATCTGACGAATATGCGATAAAACGAATGTCTGTCAAACCTGAGAAAGTTTTATTTGTCAGATTTAGAAATAAAAGCACTGCAAGCACTGCACCATGCCCCGCCACTGCATTTACATCAAGCAAGTGCTATAACTCTGTCAAAAATAAAATGTATTCTACATGTTATGTCCCTTTACATTTTTGTAAGGCTTAAAGAAAATCTCTGAAACCGTTTTCATGTTATAGAAAGGGCACACATATATGACTTTGATCACTATTGACAATGTTCAAAGGACGGAAACGCCAAAAGCAGGTAAGCCAGAGTTACGGTTTTTCAAATTGTATTATGGTGACATACATTTGCATAAACTTTCAAGAAAATATCTCAAACAGTTTTTTAAGTCACAGAGTGGACACAAATATGTTACAGAAATCACTATTTTCAAAGTTCAAAGGGCCATAACTCCAAAAGTGGGTTAGCCATAATTACCGTTCTTGTATACTGCACCTCCCCTTATGATGCTTTACATTTGAAGTTTCATCAAACTATCTGGAAAGGTTTTCAACTTACAGAACGGAAACGAGTACATAGTAGAAATGGCTTCTTTCAATATCTATATGTTCAAAGGGCGGCAAATAAAAAATACGTTAAGCAGAGTTACAGTCTTTGTGTTTTGCACGTTGTCTTATGGTGCTTTACATTTGTGAGAAGTTTCATCAAAATATCTGGAACGGTTTTCAACTTACACAGCGGACACGAGTACATAGTAGAAATGGCTATTTTCAATATCTACTATGTTCAAAAGGCCGAAACTCCAAAAGTAGGTTAACCAGTGTTACGTTTTTGTGTTCTACACATTGTCTCACGGTGCTTTACATTTGTGAGAAGTTTCATCAAAATATCTGGATCGGTTTTCAACTTACAGAGCGGACACGAGTATATAGCCTAAACTGCTGGTTCAATGTTCAAAGGGCACTAACTCCAAAAATAGCCAAACCAGTGTTACTGTTCATGTGTTCTGCACATCGTCTTATAGTACTTTACATTTGTGTGAAGTTTTGTGAAAATATCTCGAACGGTTTCCAACTTACAGAGCGGACACGAGTACATGGTAGAAATGGCTATGTTCAATGTTCAAAGGGCAATAACTTCCAAAGTAGGCAAACCAGAGTTACGGTTCATGTGTTCTGCACGTCGCCTCATAGTGCTTTACATTTGTGTGGTTTGGTGAAAATATCTCAGTTAGTATCAGAGTTATGGAGCGGACACGCATGATGGAAGCGCTGACGGGGACGGGCAGACGGACGGACGGACACTCAAAATTTCGGACGGTATAACAAAATACCCTCCCACTTTTTGTAGCGAGCCACAGAAACTGTTACTCAGCAACAAAGTAAACGGATGCTGTTAAAACAAAATGACTATAATCGACGACCGAAATAATGATTCTATCAAACTTCAGCTGTTTAGGACCAGGTGTCACTTCTCTTTCAAAACTTTCGTTTGCCAAAACTGCAGAAGTGCAGAAAAAAATATATTATAACGTACGTTACCAACTGCCAATTAACCATTACTACTTTCAGCAGACGACGACGATAATTTTCTTTTTTTCCGCAGGAAAAATGCTTGTCAAAGTCTATATTCTGGGAATAATTGTTGCAAAATGTAGAGATAACCTAGAGTATTTTTGTTCGGTTGCTAAACCGCCACCAGCTTTAACCATATTTCGACAATCCGTTTTCCTGTAACTACCTAACAAATAGTTCTCTACTAAAGCTAAATTCTGCATTCAAACATATTAGCCTTATACACTCTGATGCTTATAAATAGCGAATAAATAAACAAAATCAAACATGACTTCAAACTTTTCAAGAAATAAGATTTCAATTTTATTGAGTACAATATCGGCGGACGAGTAAAAATTTAAGTGTAACCCGGGCCGCGATCCTACTAAAGACCGAAAAGGACATTTCCTCTAAAAACGACCGAAAATGGGCTATCGGGTACCGAAAATGACTTTATAAAAGTTATATTACAATTTGCATATGACCTTTGACACGGAAAAGAAGATTTTAATACCGAAAATGCAAACTATTAAAAACAAAAAAGGCCAGTGACATATGCCTAGCTTTCTGTTCTCAGATTACATTTTACAAATAAATTTGTACCCTGTTTGTATGTGTGTGTTTGTGTGTGTGTGTGCGTGCGTGCGTGCGTGCGTACCTGTGTATGTGTGTGTTTCAATTTAAGCGTAAATCCCAATCAGTTCTAGAGACCTATAGAATGTCTGGCAACCACCCCATCAGTACTCTCAGTGCTTTGATCACTTTTGTCACTGTGGCATGCATATTTCTTTTATACCGATATGACTGAAAGATTATTGAAAGCAATGTAAAACTCGATTCAAACAAACAAACAAATTTCTTTTACAACATAGAAACACTCAAACTCATTTGATCAACAAAACTCAGTATTCCGATGGAAACGACATAATTTACACCTTTTATATTACTGAAGTACAAATCAGTTTGGTTGGCATCACGACTAGATGCACTGCACAGATCTATAATACAGAGTTAAAACAAATGAGCCACAACGTCAGAAAATGAACCTTCGGACATGTGCGCCCAGCAAAGATTCGGATCGACCTGCGCATTCACGCAGTCTGATCAGAATCGTCACTGGACGCATTTTGGATAACCAAGGATGCGAAGTTTCTTCATGCGGACAACGACGATTCTGATCAAACTGCGTGGATACGCAGGCTGATTTGAGTCTTCGTTGGGCTCACATGTCAGAAGGTACGTTTTTTTTACCTTGCGGCTCAAAATACACTTTCATCCCTGCAGATCAATACAGATACATCTGCAAACAGTGCAGATCCAGATGAGACGACTCCGACACATCACCATTTACAATGTATGCCATTTTGTTTTTGATTTTTGATTGAAATCCCTATTTGCAACAATGGATGTGCCTAAATTCAGAGATGGAAGAGTCCATTTCGGAAACTCAGGGGTGAAAGAGTTAAACTAAGCATTTGCAGGATGTTCCAATGGTAAGATAAAAATTCTTTGAGCTATTGATACCACCTGCCATCAGCCTATCTTTTTATGTTATCAATTAAAACCAAACTAAATGAAACACGCTCACCACAAAACGTTTCCAGTGTATAATTATTTCTAAACCAGGACTATCTACAGTATGTGCGGATACCACATAGGTAACAAATCTACAACAGATATTACCCAAGATATATGGTTTTCAATAGTTAATCAAAGCACTGAGAGTGCTGATGAGGTGACTGCCTGAGATTCTACAAGTCTCTAGAACTGATTGGGGTTTACGCTGAAATTAGTCCTTTTCAGTACCCGATAGAGCCTTTTTGTCCTTTTCGATGGAAAGTTCTTTTCGGTGTTTAGTAGGATCGCGATTCGGGTTACACTTTTTACCCAACGCTGTAGATTTAGCACATTTTACTGGAATATTCATATTCACCCGCTGATATTTTACTCAATATGATTAATTTTTTTCTCTCCAAAAACTTGAAGTTTTCTTTGGTTTTGTTATTATTTTGTTATTTATTCGCTATTGATAAGCATTAGAGTATTTATATAAGGTCAATATGTTTGAATGCAGAATTTAGCGTTATCAGCATTAGCAGATAACTATTTGTAAGGTAGTTATTAAGTTGGTAGTGACAGGGAAACGGATTATCGAAACGGGATATGTTAAATCTGGTGGCCGTTTGGCAACCGTCCCGTAAAAAAACAACTCAATAGCTTACTGGAAAGTAGTCTAATGAAAGACGACATAAAATCGGTGCACAGAGTGTCCGTCTTTACTATTAATAAAGGCTTTGAAAAGTATTGACCAGGTAGAAAATGCCAGAATTTCGTACCAAGAACCATAATGCTGGAAATACAACAGAAATATTTAATTTTGCGAGGTCATTCAGTTTGGGCAATACTTTCTTATGAGGAACAAGTTTACAATTAACAACATGCGAAACGTTATCATTCCCCTCAAAATGGCTATCCTGCCCAGACCAAGCAGAAGGAGTCAGTGCAACGCAATCGGTTTTAAAGATATTGCCTAGACATATATTTAGCACCAAGGGTCATAACTCTTTGGACATTATATAGCATGCCCAAGATAGCGTACGACATATATTGCCTACCCACGATATACAATCCAAAAGTAATTGACCTTTCTCCACCGATTATTTTAGAAGATCTGACCTGGACATACAATTCGGTACCAGAGGAGATATTAAACTCTAGAATACTGCACCACGTGACCAATATTTGCGAGCAAGGTATGGTCGTCCTAAGACGTGTAATTCCACTAAAGTTCGTGATGCTCCTTCAAATGAGCAGCAACGTGAGAAAACGTACCTTCTGATATATGCGCCCAACGAAGGCTCAGCTCAGCCCGCGCATTCGCACAGTCCGATCAGAATTTTCATTGTGCATTACCCCAGTCAGCATTCTACGTAAATCTATATCGGGCCGTCATCGGCCGGTCAGGGTAGCTGACGGGCCGATGACGGCCCGATGTAGATTTACGTAGAATGCTAGCTGGGTACAAAGCCAAGGATGCAAAGTTTCTTCATGTAGACAACGAAGACTCTGATCAGACTGTTTAACTCATTTATGCCGAGTGGACTCTTCTAGCTCAACTCTTTGGACGGGTCCGTTTCAAGTTGAAGGGATGTCTGGTTAATTTTTATTCAAACCATGTTTAACAGAAATTTCTGTATTTGATGCAAACTGTGTAGACCCTGATCAGACGCCGCATTCTGCATTCTGTGGCGTCTGATCAGGGTCTATATTGTTTTTCAGTGTCCCTTTTATGGGACGTTAGGCTTAAAAGGGTAAAGAAGACATAACATGGACTTTGTATCAAGGGCTGTATCTCTGAAATTATAGCACCGAGTCACCCATTGTTTTGCACGTGATACACGTCACCCTAAGATGTATAATCACAGCAAATGTGGAGATGTTCCTTCCATCGGAATAGACCGTTCGAATTTCAGAATGTCCGATATAGCCCGGACACAACTCGGACGAAAGATGGATAGAAGGACAGATGGAGAAAGGGTAGAACTTCACCTCCGCGCTCTCTTCGTGGCGGTGGCATAAAACGGCAGGCATCGCCAAGTGCTTACGGTAACTTGGTCTAAAGGAGAGTCAAAATACTAAATCCAATTTATCAGTTGAGCCGTGGCACAGCGTTTCCTACAAGATTGCACATACACCCAGGGTACACTCTGATCAACCTGTGCATCCGCACAGTCTGATTAGTCTTCGCATGGCACTCTGTTTGGCAGCCAAGCCGGATCAAAAACGCATTCAGACGGACAGCAAACTCTGATCAGACTGAACGAATGTGCAGGCTGACCTGGGTCCTCGCTGGGCGCACATGTAATCTTGTAGGAAATGCTGTGCCCCTGCTCATTTATCTCCTCCCAGTTTTGTTTTTTACCTAATATGGGTTTTCATTTCGACCTTCATTAAATAGAAATTGATTTAATTAAAATGCGGATGATTAACAGAGCGGAAACTTTGCCTAGAGGCATTTGTAAACGGGATTTTTACTGACTATGGCGTGACCTAGTAATTAAAATTTTAATTTCTTTAAAGAGGAATCATCATTGTTTTGTTTTCATGAATTAGCATACATCTTTACAATCACTCTGCATATTTTACTGCCCAAGTTTACTCGCAATAAGTCTCTCAGTACTTTATCATGTCGCAGTTTTTATTATTCTGATATCACAGAAAATCGAGTTCCGCTTTAACCTTTGTCATGCTGAATAAATTAAGATGCCAAACCCACTTCTAGTTTTCAGCCAATCAGATTACTTGATCCAGATTTTTGACATAAATTCACATACTGAATGGCAAACAGTGTAGATCCAGATCAGTTGGCTTCTTTGAAGCCAACTGATCTGTATCTACATTGTTTGCAAAGGCAGGACATATCTGGGTTCAGCAGGACAAGGGTTAAGGGGCGTATGCAGTCTTGCAAACTACAATGCTGCCATATGAAGAATCTCAATGAAACCGAGACTACGATTTTCGTTCTTGTATGTGTTTGGTGTTTCCAAGGGCAACCTTTATAGATGATATAATTTAACATATATCCTGCTAAATTCAGTCTCAGCAAGTGCTACTTTAAAAAAACCCAACACTTTCCTTGCATATTTTTTTCGCATTGCATTAAAATCGTTTTTAAGAACTGTTAAACCTTACTGTCACTGAATACTAAAAGGGAGACAACCTGACTGGATACGTCAATCCTCTATTTTCAGAGTAAAATATGGAAGGAAAAATACCATTCGTTTGTCTGCTCATTTTGCTTAGAATATACTGAAGAATCAATGTTAAATAAGTTCCAATGATTTTCTGCTCACCACACATTGATTCTGTCATCAATTCAACTAAACCCCCATCCGAGATAACAACCTAAATTACTATATACCTGTCATAATAGTAGTACCAGAAGACGCAACATGAGAAGTTCTACATTGCATCACATACGAACAGTGAAGGCAGGCCAGCCTGGGCATTCACTGTTCGCCCACATAACCTTTGAACTTCGTTATACTTAACAGTGAAAACTGATATCGCTGATGGACTGCCCGGATGCTGAGCCTATTCTGGGACACTGCCACTGGTTCATGACGTAATGGCAATTACCTCATGACGCGGTTCATTTTTTTCTGTAATTAAGTAATTTGCTATATCAATGGAAACATATTCCCATCATGTGGAAATAATAGTTGGCACAGAGAGCCTGCATTCTTCTGGCGTACATTAGCTCGCTATTCTGAACACACAAATAGTCGGCAACACACGGCATAATAACCCTTAAAGTGCTAATCACAACTGCAACTGGCATTTTGATTTTGGGTATTTTTCAGACAACATTAGGCTTGACATTTCAGATAATTCACCTGAAATACCAAGTCTAATTTTCTCTGAAATATAATCATGGAAACAAATAATAGAATGTCGCCTGCTACAACTTTGCATAGCACTTTATGGGATACTTAGTTAGGACTAATTTAATTTTACTTTCTTTCTGTCTTTCTGTCTTTTTTTAAAGATAGGACATGAATGAAATGTTAAGATAAATAATGGTTATATATATATAAAGAAACATTAGAACTTGTCGTATGTTCGCATGGACAACTTTTCTAAGTCTCGGGCTGATTGGGTCTGTACAAAATCATACAACACTGTGTCGCTTCATGCAAAGAGGTTCCTCAGCGCACGTGCGAACAGCGAAGGACCAGATCCACAGGACGAAGGGTTTAGACCTTAATGTAATTCTGAGCACATAAATGCACAGGGGTGAGAGCCCAGTAGTCCGAAATCATATACCTATCGAGATATGGCCACAATCACGGGAACACAGCCCTCCCAAGGCACCGAATAAAGTTTGAATGGCACGAACTGACGTCACAGAACAACAGACCAACGAAAACAGAAGGAAAAAAACGAATAAGAACTATAACAGAAATACCGTCTTTGGACGATCAGCAGTAAATCTGTCGTGGGACTAGCTGGTTGTACAGTGGGTGGTCGGGTGGTGCGAAGGTGTCGTGTAGCTTACGTCACCGGGGCGTCCAACTGATCTTGGCTTACAGTTGGGCAAGGCTTGCTATCCTTGTGGCAGATTGGGGTAGAGGGGGGAGGGGGGAATGCCTTTATTTATTCTGTTTCTTTACTTTCATTCCTGTTCTTCTTTCTTCCCTGTCCTTCTCTTAAATCTCCTCTACAATCTCTTCTATCTCTTTTCTCCCTTTCTCTGGAAGACGACACAAAATGACCCACAAGGGTTGGTGTGTCGTTAAACCAACACAATCAAAAAGCTGGTTGTACAGGCGCTTAATCCTCGCTCTTAATCTAGTCACATACAATTCTTCGATCTGCGCAGGGCTTTCCTAACTCACATATAAATTAACTTCTAAACTCTATGATGAAACACAGATGAGGGCTCAACAAAAAACTGAAAGTCAGAGCAAAAGGAAACCTCCAGTAGAACCATGGCTACAGATGAGTAAGGTCAGGCACAATCCATCTATAAAAGGTATTGAGCCGTCAATAAATCTGACCCACCGTCGCGCAATTAAAGAGAGCAGCAAAGTTGTGAATCTTGACTAGTTTAACCCTTTCATCCCTGAGTTTCTGAAGTGGGCTCTTCCATCCTTAAATTTAGACATGTCCATTGATGTAAGTAGGGGTTCCAGTCTAAAATCAAAAACAAAATGCAAACAGTATAGATCCTGATGAGACGGCTCGTTACGAGCCGTCTCATCTGGAACTACACACTTTGCACAAGTATATGGACTGAAAGGGTTAACCATACCACTAAGCATGCAGTCTGTCGCCAATACGTTCATCCGGCCACCAATAATTACAAAAGTTATTTTGCTTTTTTCTCGGGCACTATATAATTTATTACTGACAGTGTCTAGAGAATAATTTAGACAAAATATATATTCTGAGACACATCTAAGTATTTCTAAACATATAAATTAACCTAAATTTTATATGAACCTCCCCTCAAGGAAAAAAGGAATTTAGACACATATGCGACCAATGAAGGCCTACTGATTATTGCAGTTGCAAGTTAAGAGTTTATACATATGCAGTTTACTGACTAGCTGTACCTTTGAATCATATCTCATAGTAAAGTGATATACAGAAAAATATGTTCAACTGTCACGGGCGGCTGTTGGAACTATCGTTTTTCTAGACATCGCTCTTCTTGTTTAACATGTATTCGATGATATTTTTATCATTATTATATTTGAAAAAGAAAAACTTGGCATTTCATGAAATGTCAAGCCTTGTTTTCTCTGAAAACTAAAAAAAACCAGCTAGCATTCTACGTAAATCTACATCGGGCCGTCATCGGCCCGTCAGCTACCCTGGCGGGCCGATGACGGCCCGATATAGATTTACGTAGAATGCTGACTGGGAAGGTCGTCTACTGCAAATAGCGCTTTAGAAGTTATGGGTTAAGGCATGACTCGAAAGTGCGACAAGCGGTCCACAAGACGTTTTCTCTACATCTTGCGCTCGGCCTAATAACATCACGAAGTGCAAATATATAACCTCAAAACACACCATTGGTTAGTTCTCCCCACCACCCTCGCCCTTTGCTATCATAAGCAGACTTTATAAAAGGTACATCAACAGAACAGATCTGCATCCGTGCAATCTGGCCCGGGTCTTCATTTTTAAACCATTTATTCTGCAGGATCGATTGATTCTGAGATCCTATCAAATTTCATCTTTGTTAACCCTTAAAGCGCCAAGAAAAACTGCATCTGAAAATGTCTGTTTATGTCGTCTGCTGAATATTCTTGCAGACTTTTCAAACCTAGTTTTGCATAAGGCAAACAGTGTGGACCCAGATCAGAAGGAGCAGTCTGATCTGGGTCCACACTGTTTGCTAAAATGACTTTTAAAATCACAAGCAGAATGACAAAGCAGACGACAATAGTTGTGACTGGCGCTTTAAAGGTTAACTCGCATTGGACATAATGTCATTTTCTTGCGTTACCCATCATCAGTTCAAAAATAAAACTCCGAATTCTATCGTATAGAAGCTGTAACAGCCAAATCATTAAGAGTAGCCTACTCTACTATACAGAAAAGGGCTGCGTTCAAAAGTACAAGACGCAAGCGAACGTTTTGCCCTAGATCCGCGCTCTTATTGGTGCTCGCCATTACATCACGAAAACGCGCCAATATAATTTTGACCCCTTTAAACAGCCCCACTTTTATATAGTAAAACTGGGATTTACAGGGGTATACATTATTTTTCTTATTTCTGCTCAAAAACATAGATTGCGGGTAGTCGTTAGAACCGCCTCGTCGAGGCGGTTCTAACGAGTACCCGCAATCTATGTTTTGAGCAGAAATATGAAAAATGTCAGAATTTCTATCTGAAAGTTTTCATTTTTTGGTGGTAAAATTTTCAGTATATTTGAATAGGCGTGTTTTCGTAATGGGTAGAGGGATTCAGAGCAAAACGTTCATGATCACTTTGCACTGCTGAACACAGCCTTGTAGCACTGCCCAACAACGAATTACAGTGAATAAATACAATTGATAGATTTTGCTGTCATGTGGCGGAGAGGGGGACAACTTTTGCAGACAGGAAGTTGTCTCCCTATTATTTGAGACTTTTTAAAAATGGGGGCTACTTTTAAAGGAAAGAATTTGCTCCCATTTTTTTTTTTTATTTCTCCCTGAAAGCATATCTTGTGGGTACTCATTAGAACAGCTTCTTAAACGTAAAAGCCCTAAGCGAAATTGTAGCAGACGACATTCAATCTTATTATTATTATTATTATTATTCTGATAATAACTTGGCACTTCATGTGAATTGTCTGCTAGGAAAATGATTCTCATGGCATATTTAGTCTTATTTTCTCTGGAAAATGCAAAAAATTCCAGATGTGACCTGCTGCAGTTGTGGTAAGAGCCTTAAGAAGGTATACCCACTTCTTTTCACGGTGAAATAAAAAAATGCCACTTTTGTTGGAAAAAAACAACAACAACAACAACAACAACAACCACCCCCCCCCCACCCCCTCCCAAAATAAAAACAACAAAAAACAAAAACAAAAAAAAACAACAAAAAACAAAAAACAAACAAACAAACAAACATGAAAACACAAAACAAAAAAAGAAAGTATCTAGATCTGTGATGCAAGAAAAGCCATCTTTGTTTATCATGACCTAACTTCATATACAACAATCCTGGTCGACTCTCAAATAATTCCAACTACACTGGACCAGATAAATTTTCAAGGGAGGCAACTGTCAAAGTTGAGTTTGTCCCTTCTGACAAGGTGTCTACTCTATAATGAAAGAATTTGCTCCCAAATAGAGCTAATTCTTTCCTAAAAGAGTAGACCCCTTGTGCCTGGCGTGCACTAAAGCAAACAGGAAGTCACAAAAGTTGTTTCCCTTGACAGAAATGGCGAAAGATCATTTACCTTAAAGTTCATGCTAACCATTGTGACGTCTAGAATATCCACTAAAATCATACGAACCTTTGGACTAGAATATCTAATTCGTTTCCAGCTCGTATAATCTCCATTTTCGCTTGCTCATGGTTCATTTGACTAGCTGGGGCACCATTTATATATAGAATTCTGTCTCCCTCTTTTAATCCCAATCGAGACGAAACACTTTTAGGATTCACCTGTAAGAGAATGTGTACAGTCATGATACGAAACAACAACTTCAAAGGTGGTGGTCCTCTATTAACATCTGCGCCTTCGAGAACACTTTTATAAGTTCACGAAAATTTCTGCGTAATTGAAGTAAAATAAAGTTAAAAACAACAACAACAACAACTATAGTAATAATAATAATAATAATAATAATAATAATAATAATAATAATAATATGCAGTCATGGTATGTTCATGTATAAAAAAGAACACAATATGGTACCATTAAATGGAACGTGTTTAAGCATCCACCTGTAAAAGTAGTCATTTGGGTTTAACAATACAAATAGGTTATGCTATTGTACACGTTTCTGTCAAGTTAAAGTTATGACATTCGATTAAGTTACGGCACCCGACAAGACCAATGTCCTAACATTTTCTTCCTCCGTTGGCTTCGTGTCATCAAAGAACCTAAATACAATGTAAGTATCTAATGAATGTAATATTATTTTCAAAGTTTGTTTCATTTTTTCTTTCCCCCCCCCCCTTTTTTTTTTTTGATGAATCAGTTAAAATAATACCCGGAAAAGGTCATTGCCTGTTTAAACAAAAACAACTAGAAATTAGCTGCGCCATGACAAACGGTTTCTTTCGGCCATATAAGAACAGCAAAGGCCCAGATCAGCTGCTCGTTTACACGTTTTTTTTTTTTTTTTTTTTTTTTGGAAACTATAGAATACGTTGATGAATAGTAAGATTACTGATCAGACTGCTTACAGGCATGCTGTCAACAAATGTCCTGATCTGTTTTCCTATAGCATGGCATGGTCGCAGACTATAAGTTGTACCACAAAAAATGGGACAAACTTCTTCAAATCGTGTGCAGAATAGAAACTGGAATCATGCCATGAGAAAAAGGGTCGCAGGGCATATGCAAACAACAAAGGAGAACTCATAACGACACACCTGCAAAGTTTGGTCGTGACATCTGAAGTTAATATTGTAATAGTATCCAATGACTCAGTTAGCAAACAGGGCCCAGTTGTTCAAAGCGTCGTCAGCTTAACGAGCTCGTTAATGGTCAAACTGTTAACTGTTCTAGTAAGTACACTATCTAATTCACAGGTATTTTTGCTAAAAAATGTGAGTAGCTTTTGCAAATGCAAAAGCTACTCACATTTTTTTCAGCAAAAATATTAACGTATATTTCATATTTAATAATCAAAGTTTAAACGATACGTTAATTAACGACATCGTTAGTTTTGAACAACTGGGCCCAGGCTGATTTGTCCCTCTACAGTTCAAATCTACATTGAAATACACGCTTCCTCATTACCGTATTTGTCCCAAGTATTCGAGCCCCTTAACTCCTTGTGTCTCAGAAATTGAATAAGTCGGACCAAGTCGGCCAAGTTTTAATACTTGTTAATGTGTCTAAAAATGCTGGATGAGTGGCAAACAGTGTAAACCATGATCAGACGCCGCGTTCTGATCTGTGTCTACACTGTTTGCTCAGGTCTGTCTGTCCGAATACCTTGGGTAAATACCTTAACCCTCCCATTCAACTGACGTCCATCAAAGACAAAAAAACGAAGGTGTGAATAGTTTAGTACATATATTTATATTGTAAAAAAAAAATGAACGAAATTCAGAACTAAATGACTGCGTTTTCTACGTAAATAAAAACGTGAAACGATAATATCCTCTATCCTGGCGGACAGAAAACTGTGTCAGAAATTAACGAACTTTTTCCATCAGCAAGCCCAAACCAGATCTCCACAGTATCAATGCATATACCAAGTTTGGTGAAAATCCATTGGTTTTACTGAAGTTATCGTCCAGAAAATACGAAAGTGGCGGGCAGATAACTCAGTCAAAAATTGACGAAATTTGCCCATTAGCAGTCCCAAACCAGATCTCTATAATATCAATGCACACACCTAGTTTGACGAAAATACATTGATATTTACTCGTTATCATTCGGAAATGAAAATACGGACAGACGGACGGACGGACGGATAGATGTCCGGACAGATACACAGACGTCCAACGTGAAACAATAATACCCCACCAGTATATGTGGCTGGTTATAAAAATGAGCCATATATAGGAAGAAAAGACTGCAGAACACCATTTGCGAAGAGCGCATGCCTGCAATCTGGTTAAGACAACATCATCAAGGTTCAAACAGAGTGCTGAAATTAACAAAACTCTGACTATAAAGTCGTGCCTTAACTGTTCTCATACTCAGTAGACATGCAATGTCATGATAACGTCGTTTCAACGTCTCCGCGATGTCAGGACGTCGCGACGACGTTGAAACGTCGTTATATTTTAGCTGGAATATGGCACTATGTAGAGTTTTCTGTGACTCACTGAAAGTTTACTGGGGCATAGAAAATCCAACATACTAAATGAGGACAACGAAAGCACAGACAAGTCTGCATGTCCTCACAGACCTGTCAGGACCATTACTTTTCACACATATATTAATCTAGAACAACTAACGACCCGACCAACCTCATGGCGCATGTGCAGTCTGGTCTTAGTCCAGTTTGAACAATACAAAATGTCGGGTTGGCAGCAGCCCATATAAAATTGTATCAAATTTGCGTCTAACGACATTCGGTGTAATGCATCACAGAAGCCTGGCGACCTTCCTACATTATTTACTGCGTTAAACGTTAATTATGTCGTTGTGCTCGCGTTTGATAAATAACTTGATGCAAGAAAAATGATAATGTAATTTTATATTAAGACTGATTACAAATCTTGCATTTGGCTAGAGCTGAATCACTAAAAAAAAAATACTGAACGTCTACAGCTCAGCAGTAGTTCTGAAAATCGACAGTTACCCATTCCTCATGATTTCTAAATGAAATCTAATAAGTTGCTCTCTCTCTCTCTCTCTCTCTCTCTCTCTCTCTCTCTTAAAAGCGAATTATATGAGAAGTAAAATATCGCTGTTGAAATGATGCCCTAAAACACTGAATAGATGCGCGTCTACAGCTCAGCAGTAGTTCTGAAAATCGACAGTTACCCATTCCCCATGATTTCTAAATTAAATCTAATAAGTTGCTCTCTCTCTCTCTCTCTCTCTCTCTCTCTCTCTCTCTCTCTCTCTCTCTCTCTTTTAAAAGCGAATTATATGAGAAGTAAAAATCGCTGTTGAAATGATGCCCCAAAACACTGAATAGATGCATAAAAAAAATCAGTGAAAAACAAACCAGCTGCAATAGCAATATAGTACTTATTAGTGATAAATAAATGCCATAAAAAGTCGTTAAGACAATAAAATGTAACTTAGTTCGAAGAATTTACTAATGAAAATGCTATAAGGGTTCATCAAATTTCTGATAAATCATCATTCATTTTACCATATTAACCGTATGTATTCGGGCACACAGACCTGAGCAAACAGTATAGACCCAGATGAGACGCCGCAGAACGCGGCGTCTCATCTGGGTCTACACTGTTTGCCACTCATCCGGCAATTTTTAGACACAACATCAGGTAGTGAATCTTACTTGTTCAAATTTTAGAACAAGTATGGTAAGGAACTGAGGTGTCCGAATAGTTAAGGTAAATACGGAAACATGAATAGATACGTTACCAAAATTATTGATAAAAGGTAGATTATTGTTACATTTTGCCCAACACGTAAATCCACTGCAACAAATACATAACTTTAAAGTATCATATATGTTGGGAAAGTGAACAAAAAATGAAACTGCTTATTTCTTTAATTTTTTTTTCTGGCAAATTGATACGTTACCAGCTGATGCTTTTCTCATATACACTGTCCTTAGAAGATAAAATGGCGTCAGGTAGGTGTCCAAGAGTCATTGTTTGTATCATTTTGTGAATCAACCAAAGGAACATTTTGGAATAAACTGGTATATATGTTAATCAAATAATGCAGTATTCTTATGCAGACAGTCATATCAATGTAAAATATCGTCAAGTAGGTGAGTTTGCTTTCTGTGCAATGTTCTGTTCCTTAAGAACCAATCAATTTCAATGTAACGTATCTCTGCTTTCCATAGTGATATAATTTAGCCCTTTGAGTTCCTGAAGTGGACTCCTTCATCCTTGAATTTGGACATGTCCACTGAATACAAACAGGGTCTAAGATCAAAAACTAAATGGTAAACTTTGGAAGAAACTGAATGGCAAACAGTGTAAGAAAAAATTTGAGTGTTTATTCAATATATACTGTATTAACGGGTCTTCAAAATCAGTGGGCTTATTAATTTTTTTTCTTTTTTTTTTTTTTTTTTTTTTTACATTTTCACGCCTCTAACTTACACTTTTAGCAGAGATTGATTGATTGATTGTGTTGGGGTTTAACGACACGTCAACCCTTGTGGGTCATTTTGTGTCGTCTCCCAGAGAAAGGGAGAAAAGAGATAGAAGAGATAGTAGAGGAGATGAAAGAGACGATTAGGGAAGAAATAGGAACAGGAATGAAAGTGAAGAAACAGAAGAAATAAAAACATTCCCCCTCTACCCTTACCTGCTACAAGGATAGCAGGCCTTGCCCAACTGTAAGCCAATTTCAGTTAGACGCCCCGGTGACGTAAGATACACGACACCATTGCCACTCCCGACCACCCCCGCTTTTAGCAGAGAATGAATGAGAACCTCGGGGAAAATTTTTTAATAAAATGTATTAAGATGTCCAAATATTTAGAACAACTACAGTAATCTCGTGAAAATGTTTTCATAATCGCGGTAAGAAAAAGCAATATTGGCTGAGGAAAATGGATGGATATCCATCGCTTCAGATAACACGCTTGTTTTGGCAACCAAAACGGGGGGCCTTTTTTTTTTATTTCTCTATGTAAAACAGATTTTGTGGGTACTCATTAGAATCGCCTTGCGATTCTAATGAGTACCCACAAAATATGTTTTACATAGAAAAATAAGAACATATCTGTCTACCCTCTTATCTGGAGTTAATGATAACTAAATTGTTGTTTATCTTGTCGAGAATATTGAGAAATGACAGACACTGTATCGCTAAACAAAGTTGTTCTGTTTGATTTCGATAAGATTTTTTTCCTGGCTGATTTATTATATCATCTACAAAATCTAGAATTATATGTGCCAGCGCACGACAAAACCTACAATAAGACTTGTACCACCAGCGAAGACTCTGAACAGCCTGCGTATCCGCGCAGTCTGATCAGAATCTTCGCTGATCGCATGTGCTTTCTACAGCTTCCGGGCTATCCAAAGAGGGATGAACAAAACCTCTTGCCATACTGGGTGGATGTACAGGCTGATCTGAGTCTTAGCTGGTCACACAGGTCTTATTGTAGGTTTTGTCGTGCGCTGGCTTGATTATTATTATGGCTAATTCATCATTTAAATTCGGATTCAAGTTATCTGATGCGAATGTTAAAAAAAAAAAAAAAAAAAAAAAAAATGATGAACACGATTTTTTAAATTCGGATTCAAGTTATCTGATGCGAATGTTAAAAAAAAAAAAAAAAAAAAAAAATGATGAACTCGATTTTTTAAATTTGTGTAGATTCTACATGATAAATGTTTTCCGATATCCGAGAGTCATCTTATTCAGCAGCAAAACCCTTAAATGAGCCAGAACATGGCAAAACCCCACATGCAAACAACGACCTAATAGGCCTATACATTTTAAAAGGCGAACTGCTCTTGTCAATTTCAAACTGGGTATCGTATTTATCGTAAGTATTCGGGCAGACATGACGGAGCAGATAGGGTAGACTCAGATCAGACGCCGCAGAACAGGGTTAACACTGTTTACCACTCATCTACAGATTTTAAACATATCAACTGGCAATAAAATGAACTTGTTCAAATTTTAGGACAAGTATGGCAATGAGTTAACCCAGTAAACACACAACGTCGTTACAACGTCGCTACAACGTCACGACGTTGCAGCGACGTTGTTGCTACGTTGTGTGTTTGCTGGGAAGGTGTCCTAGTATTTAAGGTAAATGCGGCTTTTTCGACAGGCCTGAACCCATTACTCATTAGTTACTTGACCGTCGGTCTCGAGTAGGGTACCATATTTATCCTCAATATTCGGATATCTTCAGTCCTTTCCAACTTGTCCTAAATTAGTCCATTCCCTACGGACACATGAGTATACAACGTCGTCTTAACGTCGATGCAACGTTATGACGTTGCATCGACGTTAAGACGACGTTGTATAAACGCCATGTGTCCGCAAGGTTTGACTACCTGTTGGTGTGTGTAAAACTGTTGGAGGAGTTGAAAACTGTTTACCATGATCAGACACCGCATTCAGTGACTAAACCGTTTGCTCAGACCGTCTGTCGGATGAATACTTAGGGAAGTACGGCAGAATACTGCACTACTTTTTATGTGGTTGTTAGAACGAGAAACGTGAAATTCCAGTCTTGTTCGTAATATTTTCTCAAACCTACTGACCGACTGTGTGTGCGTCACTAGATCAAAGTTTTCATTCATGAATTTTTTAATATAAGTGGATGTAGCATGCGTCATTTTCAATATTTCAGTTTAAAATGAACCTGGTCGTGAAAAAATCTGTCTGTAAACGAACGCACAAAGGCTAGGTTAGAATGTTTCACTTCATCCGTAAATAGTAGGTTTTCGCTCAGACCAACAATGAACTAGAGGGACGGTTAAGGCACTGACCAGACTGCACACACATATTAACATATAGCACAAGGCAGGTTTACCGAGAAGCGGCTCGCACTGGGTGACCATTAATTCATATAAGATAATTGCATGGTGGTACTTGAGGACCACTTGACTTGAGGATATCATAAGTTCTGATTGATATAATACGTATTTTACTCGCACGTACAAACAGCGGATTGAGAAAACCAGTCTTATACCATAGCAGCAAAACCTACCCACCAGGAACGACATTTATACAACGTCGCATAAACGTCCATGCAAAGTCATCATCGACGTTCATGCGACATTGTATCAATGCCATGCGCCCGCTTGTCAAACAACGTCGAAACAACGTTGTATTTATTGTATTTACCCATTTATGCCTAGCGTCCTATAAAAGGGACATTGGCAACAGTGTAGACCCAGTTCAGACGCCATAGAACATGGCGTCTGATCAGGGTCTACACTGTTTGCATTAAATACAGGAATTTCCATTGAAGATTTTAATATTAAAAACTAACCAGACACCCCTTCTATTAGAAATGGACCTGTCCAAAGAGTTGAGGTAGAAGAGTCCATTTGGCGTAAATGGGTTAAGGTCGAAGCCACATCACACGCTGCTGAAACAATGTTTTTATCAAGGTCCCTCCGGGAGCAAACTCTTTCCTCATAGAGTAGACCCCTTTTCAGAATGGAGTTGTGTGTAAGAAAGCAAGCAGGGGGTCACAAACTGTCTCCGTTGTGAAAGAAAAAAAACATGCCAAGTGTATCCAGTTCTGGTTCCCAGTTCGCCTGGATACAAGTGTGAATGTGTACCTTTCGATGGCTAACAAACCACACAAAACTGAGAAACAAAATATTGTAGTAATACAAATCCATCAGGATAAATGCTCCGCATGAAGGTATGCCGTGGACCGATATGGTGTATTGACATGTGGTCACAATAACATAGATAATATCCCCGTAAGCATTCTTTATAAATCTATAGCGGGCCGATAGGTTTATAAAGAATGCTAGCTGAGATCCAACTATACCCATTTAAAACTGTCTCCTTAACACACACACACACGCACGCACGCACACGCACGCTGAAATCTCAGTGGTAAAATTATTGGAGCCAAAAGCAACAGTACTCTAAGCTAGACAAGTAAAATGATTGTCATAAATCTTCCATCTATCATAAATCATAACCAGCACGTGAGTCTGGTAACTTACAACAATCACTGTGCACGACAGTTGGAAATCAAACGTACTTTCTGATTGGCTCATCTGTCGTCGCACTGCGCCGCCCACATCCAAATAAAGAAAAATGGAAATTGATACGACTTGTACCTGGTAATTGTCTAAGACAATGTTAAAGGAAAACAGCAGGTTGTTCAGGTAAGATACCAGCAACTCTTTTAGTGTTTACACTACAATTACATGCGCAAGTTAAAAACAAACTTATGTATTTCCTGGGTGAACTGTATAGACCGTAATCAGACTGCGCATGCGCAGTCTGATTAGGGTCTACACTGTTCACGAAGTTGTTTCAGGGTCAGATCAGAATGGGTAGGGTCAGACCTGACTGCACGAATACGCAAGCTGATTTGGACTTACGCTGGTTGTATATGTCATAAGTTCCTTTTCTGCTTGAATGGATCAGCTCATAGTAAACTGGACTGCATGAATGATAGAACAGGTCATGAGAGAAATTTGTTTTCTTTCTCTTAGAAATCATTCCAATGTATAGGATGTGTTTTGTAACGAGAAAAAAAAGAAAAAAAGAATACGTTCCACAATAATCAGCTGCTCGTTCTTTTCACGAACTAAATGAGCCACGTCACAAAACAGGCTTATTATATACGCGAACAGCGAAAATATATAAGCTTGCAAACTCAAGCAGGCTGATCAGGGCATTCGTTTTCTGTCCATGGATTCTATCAGGTGCTTCTCCTGATTACCGGCAAATATTCCAAACAGCGTGTAAGTGCTAATTCGAGTAGACGACCGAGTTTCAGGGCTGCGTTCAGAAGTGCAAAGGGATAGCGAATGTTATGCACTGGATCCCTGTAACGAATGACGAGAGGGCCAACAGGAACATGGGTACAGGGCAAAACAGTCGCAAGTAACTTGCACTTCTGAACGCAGCCCTGATTTAAGTGGTTAAGGTTAGGTTAGTTTATAGTCAGGGAAAGGTTAAACAGCCCAGGCTTGTAAAGTCGCCCCAACTAATGTATATGACATTCGTATTACTGCAGTGCATAGTTTCATTCAGTACCAATTACGTCAGTAGCATTGCCACCCAATACTACTTGCGTTACCTGCCCACGGTGGGTAATTACGTGGTTTGTATGATAGGGCAAAGTTGTTACGCCGTTTCGGTATGATAGGACTCCAGCCATGTTGTTGTGCCGTTTCTGTGAGATAGGGCTCATGCAATGTTGTTACGCCGTTTCGATATGTTAAGGCTCACGCAGTGCTTTTTTACACCGTTTCTGTATGATGGGGGCTCACTCTGTCTTGTTACGCTGTTTCGGTATGATAGTGCTCACGCAATGTTGTTACGCCGTTTCGGTATGACAGGCCTCACCGCAGTTCGATTTCGCTACTTCACACAGGGGCCCTAACTGGACATATAGGAAATTGGTAGTACACAAAAATAATGGTATAGTGAAAATGGCTGTCATGATAAGCGTCCGCTAAGTTTGAAATTTCTTTATGTGTTGAGTATTAGGAAAATATCTCCTCAGGAGTTGTTTGGCGGATATGAAATGAAAGTACATGTAGTAGACTTTGAACAATATAAATAGTCCTTGTCACAAAACAGTAAACCAAATAAACTTCAGGCGCCTATATAGCCGTTTTATCTGGTCAATCAAAAAATACTTGGCTGAAGTCAACAGCTGTATTCAAATGTTTATAAAACATATATATTTGGTGTGTAAATCTCAGGGGGTGGTCGGGTGGTGCGAAGGTGCTGTGTATCTTACATCACTGGGGCGTCCAACTGATATTGGCTGACAGTTGGGCAAGGCCTGCTATCCTTGTAGTGGGTAAGGGAAGAGGGGGAATGTTTTTATTTCTTCTGTTTCTCTACTTTCTTTCCTGTTCCTCTTTCTTCCCTGTCCCTCTCTTTCATCTCCTCTACTCTCTCTTCTAACTCTTTTCTCCCTTTCTCTGGGAGACGACACAAAATGACCCTCAAGGGTTGACGTGTCGTTAAACCCCAACACAATCAATCATGTGTAAATCTCATTATTATCGTCTTGTTGTAGCTACAGAATAATAATATAATAATAATAATAATAATAATAATAATAATAAATTCTGTATTCGAGACTAACGCTCTGCATGCTGGGAACAACAGATAACATTTTGAAATATTTTTTTTTTTATTTTCTCAGAAACTAGGCTTTAACATTTCATGCAAATTGTCTCCGAAAGAGACAATACACATGAAACGTAACCAACATCCATTTGCATATGCAAACCCACGAACCAAGATTGGACTGCGCGTGCGCAAATTCTTAACACTGTCTGAAAAAGAAATCGTACACATGCGTTGTGAAATCTATTTATCGAATCTACCTACTTGCCGGCCCTGTGTCTTCAATGCATGTTTACATCATAAGGTACGAGCCGCACGTTAGGATATGGGATCTTCTGTGATTTGGGTGTACATGAAGTTTGAAAAGAACCTTTTTTGTCTTTCGTCTTACTTTTACAGTAACCATAGACAGGAAAGGCCTAATCAGACTCTGAGATCAGACAACGGAAGTGCACAGGCTGATCTGGATCTTTATTATCCGTTGTATTCCTTTTCACATGCCCAGATCAGTGGCGACTGGATTGACAAACCGGAATGTGGTTTCGTCGTCCTTCTGTGCATCACTTAAATATATGCTTCTTAATTATTCTCTTTTTTGTCATTTAATACAGGATTTTGTCACTTATTTTGCATACAAAACTTAATTAATGTATATTTCTCATCACATTTTTACTAATTAATGAAATGCGAGAAGTCATTTGGAACTGTGTTTTAATACCGTATTTACCCTAAGTATTAGGACAGACAGGCTTGAGCAAACAGTGTAGACCCAGATCAGACACCGCAGAACGCGGCGTCTGATCCGGGTCTACATGTTTGCCACTTTTCCAGTAGTTTTTTTTTTTTTTGACACTAGAACTTGTAGTAATATGGACTTGTTTGAATTTTAGGTTTGAAGGTAAGGCGTTAAGGTATCCGAATAATTAAGGTAAATACGGTACATATATCATTTTTCTTTTTTCTTTTCTTTTCTTCTTTTTCTGATCTTGAGCTTCTCTTGTGTACTTTTTCTGTAGTAAGGTCTGATGCTACAAGACAAATATGTTATGCGTATCATGCAGTCCTGAGAGAGAGAGAGAGAGAGAGAGAGAGAGAGAGAGAGAGAGAGAGAGAGAAGGACAGATAGACAAACAGAGGGCGGATTCGGTTAATATAAATTGCGTGAATATAAACTGCGTGAATATAACAGCTAAATTTCTGAGAGAGAGAGAGAGAGAGAGAGAGAGAGAGAGAGAGAGAGAGAGAGAGGGAGAGAGAGAGAATTTGGTTAATAAAAAACTGCTTGAATGCAGCAGCTACTTCTGAAGCAATAATATTCACGAAGAAATATTATCGATGCTGATGATAAAATACCTGGCACCTGTCAGATATATAAAGTATGCTTGCTGATCAGTTGCGGGGGCGTTGATTATCGTATTTACCCGAAGTATTGGTACAAAGAGGCCAGAGTAAACAGTGTAGACCCAGATCAGACGCCGCACACCGCGGCGTCTGATCAGTATCTATACTATTTGCCACGCATCAAGCAGTGTTTAGATACGTCATCAAGTAGGTAGTGAAATTAACCGGTACAACTTTTAGGACATACCGTATCCGACCTAATTACCGCACTGTGCGCTTAAATTTTTCAAACTTACTGGTAACATTTGTAGTAAAATATCCCCTAATAAGGGCAACCTTTAAAGTAAGATCAGCAAAGGACTTCATGCAGGGCGTATTTGATGATGCTTAGGCGATTTTTTTTTTTCTGATTTTCTTTACAAATGCATATGTTTTGGGTGCTCATTTGAATTGCCTCGACTTGTCGAGGCAATTCAAATGAGTACCCACAACATATGCTTTTATAAAGAAGTATAGATAAAAATACACGGGTTGTAATCTGAAATCTACGAAATGGCTTGGCTGTGCGCTTATAGGGTATGTGCGGTAATTAGGTCGAATACGGTATATGGTGAGGGGTTAAGGTATCCCATTATTTAGGGTAAATACGGTACAATCAACATCGTATCGTGCATGTATCCGATAATTTTATTTTTTTAAAGCAAAGAAGGAAATATGAAGAAGAATAATATCTACTGGCTGGCAGACTCCTCTACTCAATATTTTCTGTTGCTTTACCTACAAAGTAGTTTTATATAAAACCTCTGATGAACTATAAAACAGCTGTGTACCGGTACCCATCGCGCGTGTACTCGGGATACTAGGGTGCGGAGTGCGTCGGGTGTAGCATGTACTTTAGTATGAATGGGCGTTTGGCGTTTGTAAATTGCTTAAAACAGCAAAAGTAAACCTATGAAGCTACATTGCAATCACATGAGGCGTTCAATAAAGCAATGTCTCCGATCTTCTTTTATGTTTTCTTTGTTTTCAAGGTCAGCCTATAGAATCCGCACCCCCACCCCCAACACACACACACACACACACACACACACACACACACACACACACACACACACACACACACACACACACACACACACACACACACACACACACACTTTCTCCCCTCCCCCACATATCCAGCCTATGCTCCGGAACGTCGTACAAAAAGGACAACCTATGTTCCTCTACTGGGAGGTGTCATTGTTTCAAGCCATCCGTCCAGTGGGTTCGGCGGGACCCCGAGCAGGACGCTTCCTGCAATAGAAATGTCCTCATGATTGTACCGGTGTTGACTACCATTTTCCTATACAAAAGGAATATAGACGGCGCCTTGAAATCCTGAGAGGTTTCTAGAACCAAACAATTCAGTTTATAGTTCTCTATTTGTAAATCTTTGCGCACCCAGAAACCCCTGTCATTTGAGAAGAATTTAAATGCACCATTTCACAGCAACTTGCAAATTAAATCTGGCCAAACATAGCATTCGAGCTGTTGGCTTCTTCACTGATAGAAGTGATAACAAAGGCTCTGATAGGAGATGAGCAATCTCTTTGAGACTAGCGCCCCCTTCCACTTAAGCAGAGGAAGTTTGAGCTCCGTAGTGTAGGAAACAGCGTTTCGTACCTAGGTGATCATTTCAAATAGCAACGACTTCTTTGGGCCTGACTGCCCTCTTGAAATAAAGTCAAAAACATTTATTGTTTTTGTCTAACAGATATATGTATGAACAATATCCGAATAAAAATAGGCCAACACCTGAATAATAAAAGTATTAAGAATAATCATCAACCACCACAGAATGCATAATTTCTAATCGAGAGTTAACTTTCTTTCTTTATAAGTTCGTTTTCTGTCTGTATAAAAAGTGGGGAAGTGGTAGTTGTTACGAAGTGCCAAATAGGTGGCTAATAAATGGTATTTAACCCATTTATGCCGAATGGCCTCTTCTTACTTAACTCTTGTGACTGGTCCATTTCCTACACAGGGGGTGTTTGGTTAGTTTTTATCATTACCATGTCTGACAGAAAGAATTCCCTGTATTAAATGCAAACAGAGTAGACACTGATCAGACACCATGTCCTATGGCGTCTGATCTGGGTCTACACTGTTTGCCAATGTCCCATTTATGGGACGCTAGGCATAAATGGGTTAAGGGGAACTGAAAACATTCAGTAGATTTTACGTGATTTTTACATTTTTTATAACTTACTGACTGCTTTCCTATAAGCTAATCCCCTTCTGAAAAAGGGGTCTACTCTGAAAGGAAAGGAGACAGGCAAAAGCGTTTGGACAGAATTGCTCCCCACTCCCTCCCCGAAATTGTATCCACTCCCCTTAAGTATACACCCAAAGTTATATTTACTGAGAACAGATAGTGAAGAAAACGATAACACTGTTAATAATAAAAAACGAAATACACAATAATACAAAGTTCAATGATTCCCTTACTAATGTCACCTTTTGTTATCTATGACATTCGTATGTCATTTTCCCTTTCATTCTTTTCCACTATAGCGTCGAAAAAATGAACACAAGGACCTTGAATAACAATCATTTCATTTTTCTATATCATCAAGTTATTCATCCCCACTTTGCCTAATAATATAATAATGACAAGCGGTGTTATGTAGAAAAACCAGTCTGCTCACAAAATGCACGCACCTGCATATGCTATATCGGGAATTCTTTGAATGTAGTATAACCAGTGAACGAACAATTTAATCTTCGCTGCCCACAGATTAAAAAGACGGGTTTCCTCAGTAACCTACATAAGCAGCTGACAATGACACTTATACATTCAATCTGTCTACCTAATTTAAAAGTCATTTCTTCATTGATGCGATAACATATGAGCAATGTCAAATAAAAACAGTCTTGGTGTATATATGTGAACAGCGAAAGCCCAAATTTTCGCAGCCTGATTTGGGCATTCGCTGTTCGCCTGGACAGAAATGCCAAATACTAGATGCATTGTGGATTAATCTATATTTAGTCTGCGCAGGCTGATTTTGGCCTTCATTGATCGTACATACGACATTACCATTTTAGCGTGAAATGGGGCAGATAGTTATTTCGTCGTAAATAATGAGTCGCTTCACGCAAAATCATTTTTAACAAACATTGATTGACTAAAATTATGCAAAGAGAGCCGACGTAGAAAAACATATTGTAAATTTTCATCATAAAGTAAGTCATTTCCCAGCAGACAAACAACATCAAAATGACGTCGTATCAACGTCGATGCGACGTGATCACGTCGCATCGACGGTGACACGACGTCATTTTAACGTTGTGTGCCCACTGGGTTGAAGCGCAACTGCAGGAAGGACAATTATATCACATGAGAAAAGGAAAGCCCCAGCTCAACATGTGCGTCCTTGTAGTTTGATTCGCGTCTACTCTGTTCATTCATATAGTCAATGATATCCATTATGTAAGCGAGAAACGAAGACTCATTACGAAAACATGCCTATTCAAATATACTGAAAAGTTTATCACCGAAAAATTGAAAACTTTCAGACAAAAAATTCAAATATTTTTCATATTTCTGTTCAAAACATAGATTGTGGGTACTCGTTAGAACCGCCTCGGCGAGGCGGTTCTAACGAGTATCCACAATCTATGTTTTGAGCAGAAATAAGAAAAATAATGTATACCCCTGTAAACCCCAATTTTACTATATAAAAGTGGGGTTTAAGGGGGTCAAAATTATATAGGCGTGTTTTCGTGATGCTTATCAGAGAATGCGCAGGCTGATCTAAGCCTTCGTTGCCCGCTTATGACAGAATGACAGACCCCTTTTCACTCGTTCCGCATCATATATGCAGGAAAAAGCTAAATGACTATTTGCACATATGAAACCATTTTGCTGCACGTGTTCCAATTAAGTGACAAAATAAGGATGTTATGCATATACCAAAGAAAATAAACGTTCGCCATTTTCCTCACTCGGAGAGTAGTAATCGATATTCTTTGCAGTCCTTTTCAGAGCGCCGTGTATTCTCCGGCATTTTTTTTTTTTTTTTTTTTGGATGATACAAATGAATCTGGTAAAATAAACAATCTTCACTGGCTATGAAATAAGAGTTTTAGTTGCCAAGAACCCCCACATCCCGGGCCCCTGATCCACCCTACAACACACAGATAATATTCATAATGTTTGTGCGCTTGCGAGGCTATATATTAAAGACCTGTCTAGTCCTTGATTTTGTCTTCCTATATTTTCTTCCGCTTGAGCCTGCCTTCTCCTGGTCCTTTCAACTGTGCCTTGCAGAACTGTCTTTGTCATGCAAGAGGAAAGCGAGATGTGACCGTACCAAGCGAGTTTTCGTTTCCTGATCATGGTAAGAACACCCAGGGAAACCCGATATCGGGATGTCGGAGGTTGCGAGATTTCGGAGGTAAACAAATGACGTCATCCAGCGACAGGGTATGTACTTATCCATTTTTGATAGTTTATATCTTAATCATTTGATAAAAAGGCCGAGTTGCTCGTTCTAGAGACATAATAATGAATATGTTAAAGCAAATATTTCCTTTCTAAGCTACTTAGTGGAGGTGAAAAAGGCATTTGAACCAAGATGATCTATTTTTCATCTCATTTTTTGCCTTTTCGACGGCTACCAGCCCGATCATGGTAAATGACATGTTGGTTTATTATTGCCCAGGGATAGACTTATCTTTTCTTCGACTGTCTTCATAGTTGTTTCAGTTTATCAACAAAAAATAACGCCTCCGGATGAAATTTAATGCAAGTAATAGCGAAATTTTGGATAACGGAATATTCGGAGGTACATTGACACATGATGCTGTGGATCTCGGAGGGACTGTTGCTGGATTTCGGAGGCACTGAAAATTGACGGAGTGAGTTCTGTCTAAAAAAGCAATATAAATTAAAACCCTAATCGCACAATATGGTTCTAAGCCTGTGTGCAAATACTAGTGTCTCTTTTTTTGTAGCAATTTTGATAGGGTTTGATTGGTTTGAAGGAGAGTTTAATGTAATAATATTACTAGAACCAATTCCATTACGTTTAAGAATGTATATGCAATAAAACAGCTTTTCACTGCTAAAATGATGTTCTGTATGTGAAACGTGATATTTACCTACCTCAGTTTCGATTGAAATGTTGATTTTGGAAACTCTTAAGAACCGCAGCGCCGATGTGGTGCCAACGCTGCCATCAGATCAGAAATAATAACCGTAACATTACCACTGTAAATCTATGATATATCAAATATTTATAGCAATATCCCAACTCGGCACAATATTCACCAATATCAGTACAAAAACTCTATAATAAAGTTAACAACAGGTGCTTGCTTATTCGTCCATCGGGCTGACATTTGTATATCTAATTACAAGAATCTATCTATTTTCTTATTATACTGAGTCGTTCATATTTGACCATTACCTGTGTTAGGTGGGTCGCTTAATTTAGAATTTAGCAACAACAACAATAATAATAATAATAATAATAATAATCACACGATGAGCTCTTTAAAAATGTTTACAATGTGTTAAGAAGCATATCTCTGAGTCTCAGTCTATACCAAACGGGCTTTCAACTTCCTTTTGTCTACAAATCTTTATGGACAGTCCGCCTGTCTAGGTTTTTAAGCAGCAGCCAGAAAATTACACATTCCCCTGTAATCCCATTTTCCTAATATAAGTGAGATTTGCAAGGAATCTTCACCGCATAAATTTGCTAGCGTGATATAATAATTATATGAGTTCTCTTGAGTTGTATCGAGGAGACCTTTGTCATTTTCATTTGCTATCAATAGAAAACATTGCAGATTTTGTAACGTGTTCTTCCATACGCGCTGTGTGCACGCGCGCGCACGCGTGTGTGTGTGTGGTGGTGGTTGGGGATGGGGGTGGACAAATTTATTCAAAATCAAGCAGATGGGGGCGCGGTGGGTGGGGCGAGGGGGAGTTGGCGAACGTAGCCCCCATTGTGGACAAATTATTTAAAAAATCAAGCAGATTTTAATTGAAAACACAGGTTACGCCCCTAATTTTCGCCTCTAAATCGACATTTTCTGAGCATTTGCATACGGTCACACCATCCCCATTTCAAAACCCACGGGCCTTAGGTTTTTAAGCCTAAATTAAAAGTAAGTGAAAAATCCATGGAGTGTCTGACCAACCAAACGATGAAACGAGACTGTACCCCTTGTCGGGCCAATTATTTGAAAAATCATGCAGGTTTGGCCATAAAATCACTTAACATTTCTTAATTTTGCATCCCCCATCGGCATTTTATTGGCATCTGTGTCCCCTTTAAGAACAGCCAAGAATTCACATACCCGCCCCTTCCATTTCAAAAGTCTGTGTATAAGCCTGGAAACTCACCAAAGGCACAAAACGTTGTGATAAACAAATATGAGATCACGCAGAATGAAATTTTCATGTCTTAAAAATATAAACTTTTCAGAAAGAAAACTGTTAAATTTCGTATTATCATTATTTTGTTTCCATCGAGGCGGTTCTAACGATAACCCGCAACCTATGTTTTAAGGCAGAAACGACGTGGTCTTAAGAGTACCTCAATACATATTTAAGAGCAGAAACAAGGAAAAAAAAAAAAGATTTATAGCCCTGCAATCCCCACTTTTTCTATGTGAAGTTACTGGGGTTTTCATAACGAAGGCTGGTTATCTTGATGTTTTATCTTGACAAGTCTATGGCACATTATTTCATTTATTCTTTGCCAGTCAGCATAAACGCTTTGTTCGCTTGCTACATGCAACTCCTGACGATTCAGGTAATCGTCTTCAACATATTAAACCAGGCAAGATCACGTTTCAGAAAGATGTAGTCGTTTTAAGAAGAACACAAAATTTCCTTTCCTCCGATATCCCGTAAACCAATATAAATCTGTGCTCCGACATCCCCGCATCATACCTCCGACATCCTGTTACCAATAAATATGACAACAACCCTAAAGAAATCTAAAAAATCTGCCACTTTAGTATTTTTTTCACATCTGCTATTTCTTTTATAATTTATAGAAAGGTTCTAGATTATACAGACATACATACTCAATGAAAAAGCTTTACAGGTTAAATGCTATAAACAATTGAAAATGGAATTTGGGTGAAAAACAATGAAATTTCCTTTTCAAACGTGATTTTGAATAAAAAGGAGGATACTTTATATTGAAATGCAATTTTCGTATATTAAACTATTCAACTGAGAAAATATAGGTTACGTTGCTTATCCTCCAGATGCTCTTTTTTGATCACTAAAAGAGGATAAGTATATACACTGTCGCTGGATGACATCATTTGTTTACCTCCGAAATCTCGCAACCTCCGATATCCCGATACCGGGTTTCCCTGGGTGAAGAAGATGATCATGGAAATCAACGACACGTGGGCGGATCCAGGAGGATTTCTGAGGGGGTTCGATTTAATCAAATTACTGTACTTACTGAACGTATTCGGACAGACAGGCCTGAGCAAACAGTCTGATCAAAGTCTACAATGTTTGCCACTCAACCAGCAATTTTACACACATTCACAGGTAGTAAAATGGAGTTGTTGAAGAAAAGAATAAGGAAAAGTGTCCCAAATTTAACAAATTTATACTAAACTTCCCATGAAAATAAAATTTTGAGTCAAAGTGGGGTTCGACTGAAACCCCTCCCCCACCCACATTCGAACCCCCTCTGAATCCGCCCCTGCGACATTTTGGAATTCCTTGCGTACTTCCTCATTGGTGATGTGATGATGTGGTCTAAGTATACGAGATGTTCAGCACTTTGCGGTAGCATCTCATTTCCAGGCCTGAAGTCTTTTCTCAAGTTCTGCAGTCAGTCCCAGTCTCACAAGCCTAAAGGAAGGTGCACGTAGCGAGCAAGCGCGCATCAGCTTGCCTTTTGAAGGAACCTGATGTTCTTTGTCTTTCTATATCAATTTCAGTTTTGTTGTTAAATACTGCATTTTTTCTTAGCAATTCTTAGACAAGATCTCTGATTTGGGGTCGTCATCAGATAAAATTGATCCTAAGTACATGTATTTGAAAGACCCTGCTGATTCTGTCCTATGCCATACACTCAGTGATATCTGAGTTGTGCGCCATCGCTCATCTTCTCTGGTCCTGTTTCCATTTTGTAGGCCTTAGGTGTTTTGTTATCCAGTTCTTTGATCGCCGGCCTCGGTGGCTCAGTTGGATGCGCCGTCCGACTGGAGACCAGGGTCGCGGGTTCAACCCCCGCCGAGGTCGGCAACATTCTTTCGTGGAGACTGATCATGAAATATTTTTTTACGGTCATTCTCTCCCTTCCGCTGATTCAAGAACGGCAGGTATCAGTTTCTGGCGAAAGAATGTGCACAATACTGGTTAACTGCTTAGAGGACTAAGCCTGCCCAGTAAACGTGTGGCTAGGTAAACTGACTGCGCTCGACATGACCCCATTAGGTTGACTGGGCCGTAAAACCTCAACACAAAATCCAGTTCTTTGAGCCCTTTGGCATTGACGTTATATTACCTTGCAGGTGTCCACAAGATTTCATGCTGTGGTTGTGCCCTGCCGAAGGCTTTCTTTAAACCATTTACGCCTAGTGAATTCTTCTTTCATAACTCTTTGGACTGGTCCATTTCTATTAGAAATGGCGTCTGGTTAATTTTTATTAACACACACACACACACACACACACACACACACACACACACACACACACACATATATATATATATATATATATATATATATATATATATATATATATTCCTCTACTTAATGATGCAAACAGTGTAGACCCTGATCAGACGCCGCGTTCTGCGGCGTCTGATCAGGGTTTACGCTGTTTGCCAATGTCTTTTTTTATGGGACGCTAGGCATAAATGAGTTTAGTATATGAAGACATGACAGAGATCTTGCTGATGTTGAAGATGTTTCTCGCACAGATTCTGAGATTAAATATTTGCTCAGTAGAATTTCTTTCTGCTCGGTAACTCGTTTGTTCTTTAATAACTATCCCTTCTGTCTGAGGCTGGAGCCTGTTGAGGACAATTTTCGACACTACCTTGCGTGGACGGCTAATGAGAACTAACGATAATATAGTAAGCACTGCTGTAAGTTTCCTTTCGTTGAGAGTGTAATCACCTTTGACTGTGTCCATGGGGCTGGTCATTCGACTATTTCAACATTTTGTTTCAGGTTGACATCATGGCATCGATTATGACTTCTTCTCCAGCTTTAACTAGTTTTGTTGCCATCAGCTTCCGCTGACTTCCTCTTCTTGACTGCCTTTAACTCTTTCGGTGTCAACTTTCCGACTACATTTGTGGTCTGCTTTGCTGATGTTTTTAACAAACTATCGATTGGAAAGAAGTTTACATGTAAAGCTGACAGACGGAATATCAAACTGCGTAGATCCAGATGAGCCGTCTCATTTGGATCTATGCTGTTTGCAAAAGCCTAATATTATCGCCTAAGGCAGTGAAAGAGTTCAGCTGCTTCAACTTCTTCGTTAAGGATTTGTAGCCGTTAGTTATTTACGTTACCTATTTTGCCATTGATCTTGAGAAACTGGAGGACCCAACTGTCGTAGACGCTTTCCAGGCATTAATAGATGGACGACTTGAACCACTCATAATGCTTAATATTGAAACACTAATCTGCTTTGACCAACAGACTTTTGTTTTGACCTTTATCAATCACTGTGCTAATTCAGCAGTCGACAAATTTATGATATTTTTTTTTTCAGGAAATAAGTTTTGGCATTTCCTTAGAGACAATTTGCATAAAATGTCAAAACCTATTTTCTTGGACAAATAAGAACAATATTTCAAAATGTCGTCTGCTGAAGTATTTTACGCAGCATACAGAGCATTAACAGCTAACACGCATCTCTATGGATTACAATAATAACAAATACGTATAAACATGAGAGCCTAGATAGAAGATTATACCTACATCTTCATCGTAACTTTCTCTATCAAAAGATCAGCAGTATATACTCAAATTATTGAGACATCTTAACTCCTTACCATACTTATGTTTGAAAAAAGTCATTTTGTTCGAACAAGTCCTGTTAGTGTGTCTACAGAAATGCTGGCTGAATGGCTGTAGACCCTGATCAGAGGCCTGTTTTGGGCTCTTACGGTATGTATTTTAAGGAAGAGAGTGGTCTATCTATAACGTCCCTAATTAGCATTATGTTTACCATCATAATTACATACACATGCTCGTTTCACAATTGATGATCACCTATGATCACATATGTGTTTGGTAAGACCCACTGTGGTCTTACTAGTGGTTACCTTTGGCACTGACTTCAGATCGTCACTGAGTCCTTATCTTTGTTCCATCATAGTTATTTGTTAACTTTATATTGTTGTTTTTTCTTTGATTATGCACCGATGAATAAGTATACCTTCAAAAGGACATATTAACCACTCTCTGGGCAAATTCAGCTGATAACAAACTGATAATACTTTCATATTTTTGGCCAGACAAAAGGTTTTGTACTTTCATGCAATTTGTCTAGGAAAATATTATCGGGGGGGGGGGGGGGGGGGGGGGCGGGGGGAGGAGGGGTAAACCCATTTCTGTCCCCATCTCAGAGGTCCCTATAGGTCATTTTCTGTAAATTTCAACCCTAGATAGCTATAACAAATCATAACTGTAAATTCTGTTTCATGTATCGTAGACTGACTTGCATTATCTGCTTGAAAATACTATTGAAACTTCTGCGAGTAGCTGCCAACATTAACAACAAATGTTCTGGCAGTTGGCAGTAAGTTTACTAATTAGCTTTGAAAGCACTGACAAAACACTTGGCATGCAGAATGATGGACACGTCTCTCTCTCTCTCTTTCTCTCTCTCTGCAAACCTGTTTTGTACGGGTGTGTCGGTCGAGGCGGTGCTCGAAATGTGTGGGGCGTTCTGCGGCGTCTGATCTGGGTCTACACATTGTACACAGACCTGTCTCTCCCTATACTAAGCATAAATTTTGATTTCTTATTATACCGTATCTGTGGATTTATTAGGAGAAATGTGTCCCTATTCATATGTTTGACTAAAAAAACAGACTGACCCATTTCATCCCTGCAGACAAAACCAAATACCCATGCAAACTGTGTAGATCCTGATGAGCCGTCTCATTAGGATATACACTGTTTGCCACTCTGTTCTTGACTTTTGATTGACATCCTCATTTGCAACTGTCGGAGCGTCCAGAAAAGATGAGAGTCCATTTCAGAAATTCGAGGGTGATAAAGGTTATCTGAACAGTATATCCAGAAACAGTGGAGGAAACAAATTACGCACTTGTAAACTCTTTAAAAGTGTATGTGAAACGGAACAGTACGTCAACATTTATACCATGTCAAGGACAGGAGAAGTGCTTTAGCAAAATTTAGGTGTGCATGCGGTAGCGTCCCTGCGAATCGAAACTAGACGTTATAAAATGCTCCCATACGACATTAGACTGGCCGCAGTCTCCAGTGACTAATTTTTTCTCCTTATAATCCTGTTTGATAATCCATTAAAATCAAACCAAAATAATATCGTGACTATAAAGGCTGGTCACTAGTGACCAGCCTTTATAGTCACGATATTATTTTGTTTGGTTTTGTATTAGTGGATTATCAAACAGGATTATAAGACGAAACAAAAAATGGTCACTGAAACTGGAGCCAGTCTAATACGACATGAGAAACTGTGTAGCTAAAGTCGAATCTGAAGAACACGTACTGTTGGAATGCCCTCGATACAATGAAATTCGTGAGAAACTTTTAAGTAAAATTAAAATGCCATCTAGTAATTTTGATACTCTCAGAAACCGAGATAGTTAGTCATTTGCTGTCAGACAGTAGTATAATTAATTATGGTGCCAAAGCCTGCAATGAAATTTTAAATGAACGTCGAAAACTCTTGTACAGATAAGTCTTAAATATACAAATATATTGAAATTCCTAGACATGTAAATTCTGTAGTATAGTGAACCATCTTAAACTCTTACCAACAGCATCTTATAAGTTATTTCCAGTGGTTTCATGTATTTTAACATGATATATGTTTTAATTGTATAATAATATTTTGTAATGTATGAAAATGAGACTTTAATAAAATATATGTCTGTCTGGTCTGTCTGAATGCTTCATTTTCGTTAATACTACCTGTGAGTAGGGTAGAGGCGAGGGCTGGAGTAACGTATAAAAATATTCGGGTGGTTTGATTCCTCACATTATCAATCGTAAATATTGAACAATATCATTTCAATATCTGACCTGGTTTCTGAAATACTGTCGGAATTGCAAACAGTGTATACTCTGAGTTTGATCTGGGTCTACACTGTTTTCTCAGGCATATCTGTCACAATGTTTGGGTAAATACGGTATCGTTTCTGTGATGGATCTAACAGAGTGGCCCCTGATCAAACTGCGGATAGGCACAGCTGCTGATCAGACTGCGCAGAGTATGTTGACAGCGTACGAGTCCTTTTCCCTTGAAATCATTTCTATCTATTAACTTTTGTGCTGACGTCAGGGTCAAAGAGATAAAGAAAACGTTTTAAATCTAAAACAGGTTAGTTTTTCATTCATAATCGATAATATTTCTATTAAAAAATAAACCCTTGAAGCCAGAAATATTTGTTCATAATACAGCTGTTTAATGACGCATGAACAAAATAAACAAACCAATATGACACAATTGTGTTAAGACATGATATCTATTTCAAACATATTAAACTTTAAACTAAAAGGTACATGAAGTTATTGGCGCATATGCAAATCCATAACGGGTAGAAGCATAGATGGGAAAGAGTTAAATACATGTGAATAAAAGGAGTCAGCTGTGCTGGTCATCTTGACTTCACGCTGCCTCATGAATAGAGAAATCGTTATTCGCTATATACACACATTATAAGCCACTGTGAATGCACTGACCACTGGGTAAATTTTCAACAGACCACATATCGATACATTTTTTTTCTTATTTTACCAGAAAACCGGATTTAACATTGTAAAGTCAAATCCTGTTTATCGGGAAAAATAAGAAAAAGATCAATTTGTCGTCTGCTTAATTAGCCCAGAGAGTGATAATGGTTTAACTGTCCTCCCCCTCTCTTCCACCCCCTCCCCCTCCCCCCAATTATCTAAAAAAAAAAAAAAAAAAAAAAAAAAAAAAAATAGGGCTGCTAATTGAGCCTTCAGCATGCTAAAGGTTTTATATGTATAGCCTACAATTTTTTTACATTTATAGAATTCAGTCCATGACTACCAGTCTCCTATCTGATAATATTAAATAAATCCATCAACAGACCCAAACAAAATAATAAAAAATAAGATTAAATAACAAAAAAAAAAAAAAAACCAAAAAACAAAACAAAAACAATCTAAACATAAAATAAATAATAATAATAAGAACACTACTTTTTGAAAATACAGGTAAAATACAAAAATGTTTACCTTTTGTATGAAAAGAACAGCTCCGTATTCATTGCCCCCTTGCATTCGAAATCCCCAAGGGGTGCTGGTAGTGTTCCGTCGGAGACGAACCATGACCGGCTGATCACCCATTTTTAGTCCGTTCACTGGTCCGTCCGCACAGTAGAAGATATAAGGAACCGAACAGAACTAGTTATCACTGGCAACGGTTATCCTCTCAGTGTATAATATTCCTTAGAGCTGCTCTCTACACGAAAAATAATGTATATTTATTTACGCAGCTCTGGCATAGTGCAAAAAAGATCTAGCAGTAGGATAGACGTATACATCTGCTTGTAGTTTATATATATAGCTTATATTCATCATATCTATGGTTTGTGTACATTTCAGTAGCCGGCCTGTCCAACTAATTGCAATCTTATCATTTGTGGCGTTTGCTCAAATAGCGGCTACCGAGTATTCGCGATAAAACGATTTCATGGATTATTAAAAATCTTTGCGGTATCGTTCACATCTGATCGCATCTGCTTACTTCGTCAAATACTTCATAGCCTTGAAAAATGTTAACTTCTTCAGATACTGAAACGATATTATAAATAAATACACAGTAACAAGGTGAAAGGGAATTTACATAGTGTGAGGCTTTCACAATTAAATTGTGATATTTCGCGGATATTTAAAATCACGAACTAAAGTTGCAAAATTCATCGATATACCGTAATAAAGGGAAATTAGAACTATTAGAGCGAACATTAATATAACAAGGACTGAGGGTATACAAGTATTTGGGGCTAAAATATTATCTATTGGCGGCTTTTCAGTTTATTGTTTCCAGACTAGTGATGTAGAAATTTCATGACCAGTAAATTGGGAAATAAGCAATTTCAGAGAGTACGCAGACGCACAAAAAAAAAAAAAAAACGGTGGCATTTGTAAAAGTGTGTGTCTAGCAAAAATAATGCATTTATATCACATATGAGCTGAACAACGAGAAAACAATTTGGAATATATGAATCGCACATGCTGTGCACAGTCTGGGCTCGCTAAAACACTATTTTGGACATTACAAGTTTTAAAACGCTACCCGCGCATACCATGACAGCACTGAGTAAAGTGCACAGTTTGGTCTGAATATGCACAGTTCGCATTTCATTTGGACAGATTATCTCAGAACAGAGCTGCCCATTTGATACGTCGTATTTACTTAAATATTCAGACACTATCCTTACTATACGTCCTGAAATCTGAACAAGTCCGTCAATTTTACTACTTTTTGATGTGTTCAAATACTGCAGGATGAATATCCAAGTGTATACGCTGATCAGATGCCGTGTTCTGCGGCATCCGATCTGGGTCTGCATTGTTGGCTCAGGCCTGTCTGTACGAATACTTTGGGTAAATACTGTCCACAAGATTTGACCTCCTGGATCTATTCTAGTGGAACAAACCCTAAGTACCTTTTTACTGGTTACGGCCCGCAGAAAATTGTGTCGTATGGGGTAGCCTAAAGTCCGATCATAATCCGTTCTGTAACTTTAACTATCAATTTAGTATACACATACACTTCGAAAGGAAATCTCAAGGGCCTTAAACAAATATTTGTATATCCTAATTTTAGTTTAGTGTTACTTTTTTTTGGCAATTAATACATGGAAGTTGAATGAACCGAGCGTAAGTGTCAGTATACGGTAGCGTTTTGTCCTGTAGACAGAAAATCGTACCTTACGTATTTACCTTAAATATTGGGGTGTCTTAATTCTTTAGCGTACTTGTCCTTAAAATCGAAGAACCCTATTTTACTACCTGTTGATACGTTAAAGCCCTACTGGATGAGTGGCAAACAGTGTAGTCCCAGATCAGACGCCGCGTCCTGCGGCGTCTGATCTGGGACTACACTGTTTGTTCAGGCCTGTCCGAATACTAAGGATAAATAAGGTTTTGCACTGGATTTTTATGTCCGCTGTTGATCGCGGTTTGTACCAATGCATTCTTCAAAGGTCACATAGGTGCAAGAAAACAGCGAAGACTCTGACCAGACGACGCGGTGCGCATGCTGTCTGGGCCGCCACTGATCGGATATTCCCTAAAGTAACTTTGCCGATTTCTGGTATATGTATGGATAAAATGGCGCCCTAGCGCATAAGCGGACATCCAAGGACCAGATAGGCCTGCACATCCAGTCTGATCAGGATCGTCCCTGTTCGTCTGGAGAAAGCATATATACAATGTGGAGACCATGATGAGATTGCGCGGGTGCACTTGTTGATCTGAAACCTAATCGTTCGCATTACGCCAATGGCCCTTTCTGCGTGGCCCAACCCGTCTTAGTCAGTCTTCAGTCAAATGACGCTTGTCACTTAATTCTCTGTTTCAAATTAACAAAGAAGGGGCACTTACACTGTTGTGTTTTAACAGCTGACGTTTAGGGTTAATATAATCAAAATTCGAGCCATTACGTCAGAAAAAAGTCCCTTCGGACATGTGCGCCCAGCGAAGATTCAGATCAGACTGCGCATTCGCGCAGTCTGATCTGAATCTTCGCTGGGCGCATTTTTGGATAGCCAAGGATGTAAGATTTCTTCATGAGGAAAATAGAGACTCCAATCAGTCTGAGCGGATACACAGGCTGATGTGAGTCTTTGTCGGGGTTGGGCGCAAACATCTAAAGGTACGTTTTCACACGTTGCGGCTCAACTGATTCAAATTGGCGATTATTTTTCTCCTCCATTAACATTTTCCGTATTTCATTCTTGACTCGTGTACATTAAACAAGAAACAAATGTATTTATTCTCAACATTCGACCATCTTAACTCGTTGCCATACTTGTCCTAAAAATTTAGCAAGCCCATTGACAGACACAGATCAGTCACCATCTCCGTATAGTTTGTATTGTACATTACCAGACACAGATCAGTCTACGCATCCTTACGGTCTGAGAGTGTGTATTGTACATTACCAGACTCAGATCAGTCCATGCACCCTTACAGTCTGATAGTGTGTATTGTACATAACCACTCAGATGTCCGAGCATCTTTAGTCTGCTATTGTTTATTGTATATTACCAAGCTCAGATCAGTGTGCGCATCCTTACAGTCTGATAGGGTGTATTGTACATTACCAGACTCAGATCAGTCCTTGCATCCTTGCAGTCCGATAGTGTGTATTGTACATTACCACTCAGATCAGTCCATGCATTTTTTGCAGTCTGTGTGTATTGTACATTACCAGACACAGATCAGTTTGCGCATCCTTAATGTCTGATAGTGTATATTGTACATTACCAGACTCAGATCAGTGTGCGCATCCTTAATCTGACAGTGTGTATTGTACATTACCAGACATAGATCAGTGTGTACATCCTTAGTTTTAGTGCATTTTGTACATTGACAGACACAGATCAGTCTGAGCATACTTACAGTCCAATAGTGTGTACATTACCAGACAAAGATCATTGTGCGCATCCTTAGTCTGATAGTGTGTATTGTACATAACCAGATACAGATCAGTCTACGCATCCATACCGTCTGATATAGTGTATTGTATATTACTAGGCACAGATCAGTCTAAGCATCCTTAAAGTCCCATAGAGTGTATTGTACATTACAAGACACAGATCAGTCTACACGTTCTTACAGTCTGATTGTGTGAAATGTACATTATCAGACACAGATCAGTGTGTGCATCCATACAGTCTGTTAGTATGTATTGTACATTACCAGACACACATCAGTGTGTGCATCCATAGTCTGTTAGTATGTATTGTACATTACCAGACCCAGATCAGTGTGCGCATCCTTACAGTCTGATAGTGTTTAATGTATATTACCAGAGTCACATCAGTCTGTGCACCCTTACAGTCTGACAGTGTGTAATATAAGAGGTCCTTACAGTCTGCTAGTGTGTACTGTATATTACCATAAAACAAAGCATTCTATGCATCCTTACAGTCAGACAGTGTGTTATGTACATTACCAGACACAGAGAGGTCTGCGCATCTTTACAGTCTGATCGTGAGTATTGTACCAAACACAAATCAGATAAATGTGCATATCCTTATAGTCTGATAGTGTATATTTTACATTTCCAGACACAGATCAGTGTGTGCATCCTTACAATCCAAAAGTGTGAAATGTACATACCAGACACAGATCAGTGTGCACATCCTGACAATCTGATAGTCTGTATTGTACATTGCCAGACACAGATCAGTCTGCATCCTTACAATCTGATAGTGTGTATTGTACATGACCAGACACAGATCAGTCTGCATCCTTACAATCTGATAGTGTGTATTGTACATTGCCAGACACAGATCAGTCTGCATCCTTACAATCTGATAGTGTGTACTGTACATTACCAGACACAGATCAGTGTGCACATCCTGACAGTCTCATAGTATGTATTGTAAATTACCAGACATAGATCACCCTGCATCCTTACAATCTGATAGTGTGTACTGTACATTACCAGACACAGATCAGCATGCACATACTTAAAGTCTGAGTGTGCCTTTTACATTACCAGACACAGATCAGTCTATGCATCCTTAGTCTGATAGTGTGCAATGTACATTACAGACACAGATCAGTGTGCATGTCCTTACTGGCTGATAGTGTGTATTATACATTACCAGTCACTGATCAGCCTACTCATCCTTACTGTTTGATAATATATACTGTACATCAGCAGATGCAGATCAGTATGCATATCCTTAACAGTCTGATAGTATATATTCTATATACCAGACACAGATCCATCTGCAATTCCAGACGATTTGATAGAGTGTATTATACACATGTGGTTTGTAACCATACCTCCCCACTCTATACACACACACCATCTAGGTAGGGCGGCGGATAGCAGGGGTAACACAAAATGCTTTTACTTTTGTGTTTGTCCCCACCTTGCCCGGCTAGATCTGGGGCTATGACTTCAAAACAAAGTAAACGGGAAATAAAGCAAACATTAAGAATACCATGGGATAGAGATAGTTTACAATCTGTCTGTCCCTCAGTGCAGGGCAAACAGGACTGCTGGACAGTCATTGTCCCCGCAATTCCCTGATGGAGGAATGGGATGGGGACATGGTTACAAACGACCAGAGCATTGCTGGTCACAGATCGATCAACATATTTGTATTATCTGAAAAGGTTTATTCTATGTTACCAGGCACTGATGCTAATCCAATCTGATGTGCATTGTACATCACTAGACATGGATCAATCTGCATATCCATACAATCTAATAGTGTGATTTTAGATTTTTTATTATTGTGTGCAATGTACAGTAACATACACAGATCAGCAGCTACCCACATGTCTGTACAATCTGATAATATGCTTTGTATACTGGTTACTAGACATATCAGCAGTTTTGGACAATCTGATATAGTGCATTGCACTCAAGCTCCAGAATACATACTTGCATATACACCTCAACCTCTTTATAACACTATTGTTGGGGTCCATAGCATAAACCGTGTTAGTTAAACAACAGTGTTATATCCAAACAAAAATGTATAGATTATATTGAAAAATGACCATTTATGGTCATTTTTCAATATAATCTATACATTTTGGGATCCATCTTTGAACCGTGTTATTTCCAAAAATGTGTTATAACGAACTGCGTTATAAAGAGGTTGTAGTGTATACCTTTAAACTGTTTACCCTCTTCCTGAAATAGAAACTTGTTGAGCCTGGAATATATCGTACATTTTATAGTGCAATATAATTTGATAAAAGCTTTACATAGGAAATGTTGTCACATATTTCAGGTGTTACTGGAGGCATGATGAGGAGAGTTCAGGCAGTCATCCTATTGAATGCATGAAGCTGGCAACAGTAAATACTGCCCGGAGTTAAGTCAGAACTGTCTAGGGTACCCAGTAGTTCCATCTTTAAACCACACTGATTTTGCCAGAAATGTCTGCCAACATTAACATTCAGAAGGTGCTTAACCTGTCTTTGCATGTGCATATTAATGTTGAAATGTTTAACCCTATTCCTGCTGAAACCAGATATGTCCTGCCTTTGCAAACAGTGTAGATCCAGATCAGTTGGCTTCTGGAGAAGCCAACTGATCTGGATCTGTACTGTTTGCCATTAAGTACATGTATGTGAATATATCCACAATATGGATCAAGTAATCTGATTGGCTGAAAATTAGAAATGGGCATGACATCTTAATTTATTCAGCAGGACAAGGGATATTTTTTTCACTGTAGTAGGCTCTGATCAGACTGCATCAAAGTAGAGGCTGATCTGGTCCTCCACTGTTCTAATATGGTATCAGGCCCTTTTTTGTATCACACATCATATAAACTAGGTAAAAATTTATTTGAATTGGTCATTGGAAATGTTAGAGAGAAATAGAAAAATATTTTGGGAGAAAGTATCTCAGAACAAAATTAATGTTCGGTTGAGAGCTCTTATTTACCGGTATGTACAGAATAATGGGTTTAAAGAAAGCACTAACTTTCAGTTAAGATTTTTATTAACTCTTCCATTCAACAGAAATTATGGTAAAACATGATCAGAGCCATGACATGCCAAAAAGGTACATTAAGATAGATGCAGTACAGACTCTGGTCAGACACAAATTCATGCAATGTGATCAGTGTCCATGCTGTTATATATGGATTTCTCAACCCTTTCACCTCTGCATTTCTGAAGTGGACTCTTCCATCTTTGAACATGGAAATATCCAATGTTGCAGACAGGGACATCCATCAAAATTTAAAAAAATCAGAATCACACAAACATGTAGATTCTGACAAGATGTTTTTTTTAAAAGACAATCCTATCTGGATATATACCTTTACAAAGGTATCTGTTTGGCCCACTCTGCCAAAGTTACTGTAAATGTCCTAAAATAACAAACACTTCTTGTGATACCTTCTTTGCATATATATATTGTGTGCATTTATTCCCAAAAAATACATGGGGTGGGGTTGGGGGATGGGGGTGTGGGGAGAAGCAAACAGTGTAATCCCTGATCAGACTGATCTGGGTCTTCACAGTTTGCATATGTCATTTTATCAGACAAACTGGTCTACTAAATTTTAGGACATTTACCATAAGTTTAAAATGACCCCTTACATGACACAACAACCCACAACATGACACACTCATCAGACCAGCACGTGCACATATGCAGTTTTGTCAGGGTATGTGCATTTTTTTTTACCTCTGGAATATCTAAATACTATCTTGGTAAACAGTACAGACTAAGATCAAGCTATAAAGGTACAGAGTCTGGTTTGAGAAATGCAGTTAACCCTTCTCTTGCTAAACATGATATGCCCTGTCTTACAAACAGTGTAGATCCAAATCAGTTGGCTTCTGAAGAAGCCAACTGATCTGGATCTGCACTGTTTGTCATTAAATATCTGAATTTCTATCAAAAACCCTGATCAAGTAATTTGATTGGCTAGAAATTAGAAGTGGGCATGGCTTCTTAATTTGTTTTGTTTTGTGTTGAGGTTTTACAGCCCAGTCAACCTGACTGGGTCATGTCGAGCGCGGTCAGTTTACCTAGCCACACTTTTACTGGGCAGGCTTTGTCCTCTAAGTGGTTAACCAGTATTGTGCTCATTCTTTCACCAGAAACTGACAACTGCCCTTCTTGAATCAGCGGATGGGAGAGAATGACTGTAGAAAAATATTTCATGATCAATCTCCACAAAAATATGTTGCCGACCTTGGCGGGGGTTGAACCCACAACCTACTAGTCTCCAGTCGGACGGCGCATCCAACTGAGCCACAGAGGCCGGCTGAATCTTAATTTATTCAGCATGACAAGGGTTAACATATACCCTAAAACAAGAATTGTCATGAAGCAGACAAAATTATAAACTACCAAAGAGACCATTTGGAAGCAAATTCTACAACTGTCAGGTACATGTAAGAGGTTTATGAAAGTTAAAGTCCTTTTCTTCACATTCAAATTCAAATTCATTACTGTCTCTTCTGCAGTCCAATCCAAATATTTTATAGTAACACCAAACCCTGTGTTCGGGAAAACTTAGAGACTGTGACAACTAATTCTACAAGGCTAGATACATGCACCATGTATACAAAATGTATACAAAATATGAGTCTGAATAACAGACTGTAGGAATGCACAGGCAGATCTGGCCATCATTGTTCACATATTGTGCTGGGCTTTTTTCATTATCATATATGATAATATACCTTTTTACTTGAAATGGTTCGTTTTATATAACAACTCACAAACCTTCTCTGCTTTTGACATCTTTCAGAAAGAAGTTTTTCATCTGGCAATTTTACTCAGAGGAAAAGTTATGATATATCTAATGCAAAACATTTTGTCCTAACCACCTATGTATCAAAAGTTTTATTCTAGTTATTGGTTCTAGAAAAAAAGAGAGAAAAAAAACAAACAAGTATTTTCATCTCCACCCCCTCCCCAAAACTCCCTTTCCCACATAGAAAAACTGCTACAATAATGCAAAAACTGATAGGATAGCCTGGCTTTTGACGAGTTGCACTTGTTCAAAATTACTGAAATATTCACAAAAATTTCTATCAAGATATTATATCACAACTAAACACTGTCATTTATAATAATTTGCCTGACAAAAAACATCTTTTCAAAAGATGTCAAAAGGACAGTAGTTACATTACAATATGAACATGGTCAACAGAATAGCAAGTTCAGTATGATTTAAAATATACATACATGTACTATCAAACTAAAACATAAACCTATAGAAAGTATGGCAGTTCAGGCACCAAGGTTATAAAACTTTTTTCATGCTCAACTCAGCTGAGCATGAAATTTGTCCTGCTGATTAATTCCAAATTACTAACAATTGCTGATTCTTTCTTGTTAAACATAGCTGAGCCTGAAAATTTCTCTGCTAATAAATATGAAAATGCCAACTATTGTTGGCATTTTCATATTTATTAACAGAGAAATTTTCATGCTCAGCTGAGTTAAGCATGAAAAAAGTTTATAACCTCGGGGCCAGGACATGCTATCTCATCATGATCATAACTCCATTTAAGGTGCTTTTTTTCCACCAAAGAGTACTGATATTTTCTTATTTCTCCACTAAAACATATGTTGTGGGTACTCATTAGAAGCACCTTCTAATGAGTACCACAACATATGTTTTCATGGATAAATAAGAAAAATATTTACCTGATACCCCTTTTATCTTGAGCTTTGACGATTTACACAATTTTTCTACACTGGAGCCTTATAATATATTATTGCTTAGCATGCTGCATAAACTTTTCAGCAGGTGACATATTGGAATATTTTTTTCTGATTTTCCCCAGAAAACAGGTTTTGACATTTCATGTACATTGCCTCCAGCAGAGACAATTTGCATGAAATTTCAAATCCTGCATAAGAATAATATCATCCAATTTGTCATCTGCTAAATTAACCCTGGTAGTGGTAAAGGTTTCAACATTATTTTGGCTCCCAAATGAGTTCTATCGATTCCTAGGACCAGATATTTAAGTAATAATGTTTGTTAACCCTTCTCTTGCTGAACAAGACATGCCCTGTCTTAGCAAATAGTGTAGATCCAGATCAGCTGGCTTCTTCAGAAGCCAACTGATCTGAAGCTGCATTGTTTGTCATTAAATATGTGAATTTCTATCAAAAACCCAGATCAAGTAATCTGATTGGCTAGAAATTAGAAGTGGGGGTGGCATCAATTTATTGGACAAGGCAAGGGTTAATTTTGCACCAAAACATATCTTGTGGTACTGTGGGTATTCATTGGAATTACTTAGGTGAGGTCGTTCCATTGAGTACCCACAATATGTTTTGGTGCAAAAACAAACATTATGTTCCGAATAATCCCCTTTTCTGCAGCTTATATATATTTTAGCCTCATTATAATGCTATAATTAATGGTGCGCCATTCCATGGACTCCACCACTGTGTATAAAATGGTTGATTTAATTTTATTTTTAATAGGTTTATAAATTACTGACTCATAATAAAATGATCTGAACAATATATCTTAAATTCATAAGATGAATTATAAAAAAAAAAAGTGTTTATGTGGACAAGGAATTGTTTCTCTATCAAATAAGCCATGATTAAACTAGAACTGTCAGAGGAGCTGACTTATGCCCCACTGCAGCTCTATCAGAGGAGAAGTACATATAGTGTTGAAATATTTTGAATTCATCCTTACCAGATACCACCACTGTAGGACATGGTAACATGGCATCATAAAATCTATCAAGGGATTTTAATCCATGAGTTATGGGCCCTTGGCCCTGATTCCAGAATACATGATACATCAACCCACTGTCCCTGCATGTACTACTTTTTCAAAGCCCCCAAGTGTGTATAAGTTTCATCGAAGTAGGATCGCAAACATAAAAGTTATTGAGCAAAATGCATTTTAATTTTTTGATAACCTACCAACAGACATAACTCTAAGAGTTACGGACCCTTGGCCCCTATTCTGGTATACACGATACATCCAGTTATTGTCCATGTTTGTGCTAACCTTTGGCTTTCTAGCTTTTATAGTTCCTGAGAAATCTGTTACGAAAATTTCAAGAATGGCAAAATTTGAAAACCTATGAAGGGGCATAACTCCAAGAGTTATGGGACCTTGGCCACCATTCTGCCACTACACTTTCTTACCTTAGAGACCAAGTGTGATATAAGTTTCACTGAAGTAGGACCACAAACATAGAAGTTATTGAGCGAAATGCATTTTAATTTTTTGAAAACCTACCAAGGGACATAACTCCAAGAGTTATGGACCCTTGGCCCCTATTCCAGTAAACACAATACATCCAGTCATTGTCCATGTTTATACGAACTTTCAGCTTTCTAGCTTTCATAGTTCCTGAGAAATGTGATACGAAAATTTTCAAGAATGGCAAAATTTGAAAACCTATGAAGGGACAGAACTCAGAGAGTTAAGGGCCTTTGGCCACCATTCTGCCATTACACCTTCCTTACCTTAGAGACCAAATGTGGTATAAGGTTCATTGAAGTAGGACTACAAACATAAAAGTTATTAAGCAAAATGCATTTTAGATTTTGAAAACCTACCAAGGGACATAACTCCAAGAGTTATGGGCCCTTGGCCACTATTCTGCTAATACCACTTTACTTACCTTAAAGACCAAGTGTAGTATAAGTTTCATTGAAGTAGGACAAACATAAAGGTTATTAAGCAAAATGCATTTTAATTTTGCAGTCACAGAATCACAGAGTCACAGAATGATAGAAGGACATGGCAAATCCAGTATAGCCCCCCTTTTTCAAATTGAAAAAGTGGGGCTATAATAAAGACTGCATATTGCCCTTGTTTCAAAAGGACTTTCTGTCAACCAGTTTAAAATGCATGTAACTACATTTGTATCAGTACCGGTATGTAAACTGAAGGCAAAACCAACCAGTTTTTGACCACAGAATTGTATAAACAAGCTTTTATTGCCATGTCACATTTGATCACTTCAGCATTCTAGCTGTTAGTTAATGTTATCTTTAAGTAAAACCTCTGACTATAAATAAAATTTGTATTTGTTTTAATTAGCACTCTGTCAAATTTTGAAAATCTAACACAATAAAATTTTGATATATTTGGCACTGAGTATGGCATCCTCCAGCATTTCTGTATTTAGGGGAATTCATACACTTCCAAGGGAGGCAACTATCAAAACCATTTTGTCTCCTTTCTGAGAGGTATACTCTTAAAGGAAAGAATTTGCTCCCTTTGGGAACTAGTTCTTTCCTTTTAAAGTAGGTTTTTAAAAGAGGCTTCATATGCAAGAATGCAAAAAAGTCACATAAGTTGTCTCCCTTTAAAAATGATGCAAATCTACCAAGTGTGTAATACTGCATTAAGGTTTGATGTGCAACATGCAAAAGGGGTCCTTTTGCCCTATGTGGGCAATGAAAGCCAGTTTACCCTGTGCATTCATGCATCTGATTACGGCCTTTGTTGCCTGCTGACAGAAACAGAGGCTACTATATATTGAGGGTTCACACACATTGTTTTTAAATTTACCAGATAGTGAGAAAGTTATCTGAACACGAGGCTGCAGGCTGAGTGTTCAAATATCTTCTGAGGGACCCAACAAATTCAATGCAGTGAAACAAACATACGTGATCGCTGTTCTTGCATTTTAGTATGATTCCACTTAAAAGTTTCATTGTATGTCTGAAATGTCATAAAAATTGTCATATTTAGTATGTTGTACACAATGACATTATTCTGTGAAAAAACAAATACATGTACAATGATGTCAAGAAAAGTTTCGACCAAATACTTATTCCAGGGTGCAGTATTATGTCAAATAATGTTATGTAAACAAGTTATGGCCCGTTTTTTGATCATTTTCAAGCAAAAACCTTGTTCAAACAGAATGAGAATCTGCCCATTCAACCACAGCTTCAACCCTGTATATGCATGGGTATTTATGCAAGACATCAGCAAATAGCTAAGGCTCTGAACAGACTGTGAGGATATGCAGGCTCATCTGAGCCTTTACTATCTGCACATAGCATAAGGGCTCTGTTCACATCAAACAATGTAATGACTTTCTGGCTGAAGCCAGGACACTGGCACTTGAGCCTCAGACCTTGAATAAATAGATTGAATACACCATCTGTATATCACTGAACCTCTAAATGTATGAAACCATTGAAAAAAAAAATCAATTTTACAATGTTAGTTCCCATTTCTCTAAGTATAAATATGCACATGGTCTTGAAATGTAAATTGGGGGTCACCTCGTTCTGACGGATTTTTCCATATTCAAACAATTTAATTTTCCTTCAACCCAACTATCATTCAATAGTAGAGTGCTTACTCTGTCTAGGGATATAGGCCATGACTTTGAAAAGCTCATCTTTTTGGGAGAAAATTTGACATTATTTACTTTTATCACAAACACACATTATTCGACATTGTAGACACTTCCGCTTTCTTGTACTTTCGTTTTCGTGTTTTGATATGAGTGATCTGATTAGCTGTAATTTTCTTGCGTCATGGACTGGCAATTTGTATTTGAAAATTTTGGCCAATCAGAAAGCTTGGAACAAAATACGAAAATGACAGTATATGAAAGCAGAAGTGTCTAGCATGTCAAATCATGTGCGTTTGAGAGAAAAGTAAATAATGTCAAATTTTTTTCTCCTGTAAAGATGAGTCTTTCAAAGTTGTGGCCTATATCCCTAGATTGCATAAGTACTCCACTATCAAAGGAAACTAATTTGTTTGAATTTGAAAAAATCCATCGAAACGAGGTGACCCAATTTACATTTCAAGACCATGTCCATATTTATACTTAGAATTGATTGTAAAATTGATTGTTTTCGATGTTTTCACACCTTTTAAGGTTCATTGATATACAGATGGTGTATTCAATCTATTTGGAAACTTGCCCTGCAAGAAGAAAGGGGCCTTTATGAAGCTAACCCAAGATTTCTTATTCACATGAGCATAAAGCTTGTGTTTTCCTAGGTGCAGCTCCAACTGAAGCTGAGAATTAAAAAAAAAAAAAAAAAAAAAAAAAAAAAGAAAACAACAAAAAGCTTAAAACAATATAAACGCAAGTAGGTATTGAAAGTTAAAAATTCATGCCAAGTGGATAGGGCTTTAACTCATTCCCCCACACATCATATTGGAAGAGACAAATTTCAATTTCAGGTATGCTGAGCTATTTCTAGAGAGAAATGGCTAAACTATTTGCAAACACTGGAGACCCTGATCAGATACCACACTGGCATCTGATTAGGGTCTGCACTGTTTGCCTATTGCCCTTTTGGGGGTCTCCAGATTAAAATGGGCAAATATGACATATTTTGCTGTAAAAAATATTCTGTTAATTCATTATTCGGAAAAATTAATTTAAGATTAGAACTTGAAAAAAAAATAGCTAAGTAAATAAAGCATGGTCTAATATTTTCTTGTAACATGACTTTATGTGATATTTCCAAAGGTCTAACAGTCTTTGATGTGTATCCTTCTCCTAAATAAGAACAATAACTGTGGCAAGTTTTAAAAGAATAACAGTTGACAATAAAGAAATGTATTATGCACAGACAAAATATCCATATCAGCTTGTGTATCTAGTATCATCGCTCTAAATTAGACGTTTTTTTTTTTTCTTTTCTACCAAGAAGTACAGTAAATGTCCTAAAATTTCGAACACTTAATTCTATACTTTTTTTTTGGCTTAAATTGGGCTATTTATAAAGTTGTTTCTTAAAATGCTCAGTGGAATGGCAAACAGTGTATACCCTTTCAGGAGCAGTCTGATCTGGCATCTGCACTGTTTGCATATGTCATTTTGTCAGAGCCTTTAGTGTAGGACATTTTAGGGCATTTACTGTACTGGTATTTTTCTTATTTCTCCCAGAAAAACATAAGTTCTTGACAGCTCTTTAGAAGTGTCTCAGACAAGCACTACCAACAGCACTGGTCACGAGTGCCCGCAATATATGTTTTCATGGAGAAATAAAAATATTTATTTGGTTAGTATTATTAAGAGCCGCAATCTATGCAAAGCCAAATGCCCAGATCAGCCTGAGTATCTCTATGCATAGTAATCAAGCTCATTTGTTCTACAATATGCTCTCTTTTAGTATGTTGGAAGGCTCAGACTAGACCGCAAGAATGTAAAGCTCATCTATAATTTGCCAAATACTTACTATGTAAGAGTACTGGATACAAGGGAGACAAATTTTGTTACTTATTTGCTTTCCTGCTTACCAAGTCCCTTCCAAAAACAAAAGGATCTACTCTAAAAGGAAAGAATTTGTTCCTTAGAGAAGCATATTCTTTCCTGGGAAAATTCTTTTTTTCTAGAGAAGCTCCATATTCAGAAGGGAGGCAAATCAATTTTGACAGAGTTGCCTTATTTCCCTATAAACGTGTATCCATACCCCTTAAAACAAAATTTTAAGGATTAAAAAGTCATTGTCATGAATTGCTGTATCTTTAGTATGCCCTACAGTCCATAGCTACAGGTTAGAGGGGGTATCAACATCAATATGAAAACATACCTATTCAAACATATTGAAAATTTCACCACAAAAAAAAACTGGAAGTTTTCAGATAAAAATTCTGATATTTTTCATATTTCTGCTCAAAACATGGATTGTGGGTACTCATTAGAACCACCTCACTGAGGTGGTTCTAACAAGTACCCACAATCTATGTTTTTGACCAGAAATAAAAACATAATGTATACCCCTGTAAACCCTAGTTTTACTATATAAAAGTGGGGTTTAAGGCAGTAAAAATTTTATAGGTATGTTTTTGTGATGATAGATACAGATAGGAGGGGGTATCCACATAATATTTTTCTTATTTCTCCACGAAAATATATGTTATGGGTATTCATTAATAGTGCCTCTATTTCTCCACAAAAACATGTTGTGGGTATCATTAGAAGCACCTTAATGAGATGCTTCTAAGTAATGATATACCCACAACATATGTTTTTTGGCGAAATAAGAACAATATTTGTACTTTTTGGTTACAAAAAGTGCCTTATCAACTGACAACCATGCTTCAGTTCCTTAGTTTTCTCAGAATTGTGACTTGAAATCATTCAAATCTTCTCTTTTAAAGGACAAATTTGAATGAAATATCAAACCCCATTATCTGCAACAACAAAACAATAATAATAAAAAATACTTTTTAAATGCTCTCTGCTGTTATTTAAAATTCAGCAAACTACAATTTAAAAATAAATAAAAACCTTTTAGGTCAGAGAAAAATTAGTTATTTCTCATCCAGATTTTAGAAAAAAAATGAAGTGGAAGGGTGGAGTTTATTTTTTATTTCCTAGGCCTCCCAATGAAGAGGTAAATCATAGCAAAACAAGATAACTGACACTATCAAGTGCAAAAAGATGAAAACCTTGCTTTAATACCCTTTTCATAACAAAAAATTCATTTGCAATTCTTAAAAGTGTTACAAAATCTGTTTTCAGCATAAGTCAAACTTCTTGACTGAGCAGAAGGGAGAGAAACCATTTTTTTGGGTGTTATTACTTGACAAAAATATGATAGAAAAAATTCTTGGTTTACAACATATCAACCCTTGTAGGTCATTTTGTGTTGTCTCCCAGGTAAAGTGAAAAAACAAAAGAACAGAAGTATGTCATCTGCTGCTGTTCTGAATGGCACTCTAAGGGTTAACAAACAGATAAATGAATTTCATTGGCTGATATCAATAGGAATCATAACAGTTTGCTCTTTATTCCAAACCATAGCTCTAGATAAGAGTGTGTTTGTTTCTTTGTTTTGAGGTTTTAGGGCCCAGTCAACCCAATGGGGTCATGTCAAGTGCGCTCAGTTTGCCTAACCACACTTTTACTGAGCAGGCTTAGTCCTCTAAGCAGTTAACCTGTATTGTGCACATTCTTTCGCCAGAAACTGACAACTGCCCTTCTTGAATCAGCGGAAGGGAGAGAATGACCAAGAAAATATTTCATAATCATATCTACACGAAAGAATGAGAGTGTGAATAAGGAAAATATTTCTCTTATTTATCCACAAAAACATACGTTGTGGGTACTCATTAGAAGTGCCTCAATGAGAATGAGTACCCACAACATATGTTGTTGTAGAATGAGAAAAATACTAACAATTTTGGTTGGAAAAAGCACCTTATTTGGAGGTATGTATGCTATGTATACCTCATGAAGTTGTCTAAAAAAGTTCATTATAACAACAGTTACAACAAAATGGTACTAATCCATACTCAGATTACTTGACTGGTTCCTAAACAATTACAAAATCTATCACAGACCAAACTTTGACGAAAACATCATCGGAACTGATAAACAGACATACTCCGTTCTGGTACATGGGTCAACTTTAAAGACTGAAACCTGCAATAAAAAACGACAAAATAATGGAAAAATGAGCCAAAACCTGAGATAATATGGGCTCAGTAAAGACTCTAACTAGAAGTGTGTCCAAAGGACACGGATGTTCCCACCTGAAAAACTTAAATGCAAATTACTAACACCTGAAAAACTTAAAGGCAAATTGCCAACGCCATCCCAGACAGAGATGGATGGACAGGGGTAACACTATATGCCCTTTCCACCATTCTTCGAATGGAGGGGGCATAATCAGCCTGTGAGTCCACATAATCTGATCTGTGTATGAAAAAGGCCCTTTTGACATATATGGGAAAGATCCTGTGTGAATGTGTGCAGATTAGATTTGAACTTTTGCTGTTTGCATATGGCTTATAGGGCCCTTTTTACAAGCTGTGCATCAGTTAGATTCTGTAAAGTTTAAATACTGCATATGTAAACATCAAAACCTTCACAATTTGCTCTTTGCATGTGACCCATACTGCTGTATGAATAGCTCCAGATATGAAGGGTATCAGGAAAATATTTTTCTTATTTCTCCACAAAAATGTCTGTTGTGAGTACTCATTAGAATCACTTCAGTGAGGTGTTCTAATGAGTACCCACAATATATGGGCGGTGCCATGCAACAACATGTCCTCGGCATATGCAGAATCATTGGATAGTACAGAATGTATGAATGGAGACCAAAGGCTTGGAAGATACATTGCGCATGTGCAGGATTATCTAAATCTGAGCATTTTGTGCATGTTGGAAGGCAACTTTTCGCTTGATGCTTTCCAAATATTGTTGTATAAAAAAACATCAATATTTTTGGATGAAAACAGCACCTTATCTAGGTATAATATAGTATGTTTTGTGGGGCTGATTACTGCTTTGTTCAAATTACTTCTGAATGGTTTTTACCTGCCAGAATACAAGTTTTACTCACTGTCCTGGCTCTGACAGCCACAGCAACCTTTAATACACTAAAGACAACTTTCAATTTTTTTTATTTTTTTTTTTTTGAGAAAATGGCTTGAAATGTCATGCAAATCATGTCCTAGACCATTTCATGCACATCATGTCTTTAGGAGACATTTCACATAAAACAATAAGCAGCTTTGGATTTTGTTTGTTTGAGGGTAGCCCTGTCAATATTAGTTCAGTCACGTCAGCTCCCTGAGACAGGGAGATCAAAACAGAATGAGATAGATGAGATAGATGAGATAAAGGCCCAAACCCTTGAATTTGCTTCAAATGAGGCAAAAAACTTCCTGCCAAATATCAATTTTTAATGAGAAAACAAGGCTTGACATTTCACATGAATCATCTGCACAAAAGAGGGCTAAAGTATAAGCTTTCAAACTCTACTACGTGGCTCTGACCAATGCAGGTACGTTTGAAGAGCTAACTAAGTCTTTGGAATCAGCTGTCTATGGAAGTCTGGCATTACAAGACACTTCTCAATAAGGCTGGCACAATCAATTGGATAATCAATTAATTGACTGAAAAAATTCCACATAAAAATGATTATTGCTACAGATTTGCTAATAATCGATCATTCAATTTCTGTCTCTTACTTTACCATATTTACCCTTAGTATTCAGACACCTCAACTCCTTACCATACTTAATCTAAAATTTGAACAAGTACAACTTACAACCCAATGTTGTGTCTAAAATAGCTGGATGAGTGGCAAACAGTGTAGACCCTGATGCCTTTGTGGCATCTCATATCTACAAAGGCATCTCATATCTAAGTCTACACTGCTCAAACCTGTCAGGTCAAATACATACAGTGAAGTACAATATATAGTAAGAGTCATTCTCAGACAGACAGGTAAAATTATGACCAAATCTTCAGTGATTACTAATCAATCATCGATCGCAATGGCAGGACCCATAATCGTTTATCTTTTCAGCTCTGATTAGCCAGCCTTACTACTCAGTTTCTTACTGACATTATACATATATAAGACAGTGCTCCAGCTAGCACTATATAGAGGGGCGGGTCACCCCTCTTGCCCTCTCCTGCCACCCCTCTGCCCTTCTGATGCTGCCCTCTGCCTTATTTCAACTCCAGACATAAAACCCTACATTTTGCTGAAAATGTCATGAAAATCAGACAAAAATTAAAGAAGTTATCAATGTTTAAAGGTCATTAATTTATGTGTAGTCTAGTCTGAGGCATTTATTGTGGAATGGAATTATATTTTGTAACATGTAATGATACTTAGCATATCACATGACACAGGGTGCCCTCATTCTTGTATGACGCGCAGAATGTGCCCTTCCCGGCACCCCTCTGCCCTAAAATCCTAGCTGGAGCACTGTAAGAACACCACGGGTTCTGATAAAAAGGGTACAATTTTTGTTATTTTTACATCCAAACATATCTATGGGTATTCAATAGAACTACCTCATAGAGGCTATTCCACTAAGTACGCAAAAACTTATTTATAATACTATTGCTGGGGTCCAAAGCAAAAAAACCATGTTAGCTAAACAATCCTGTCTTATCCAAAGAAAAATGTATAGATTATATAGAAAAAATGACCATAAATGGATACAACACTTTTGGGGTCCACCTTTAAAACATCTTATATCCAAAACTGGCTTATAAGGACCGTCTTCATAGGTCTAGATAAGAGAGGGTGTCAGGAAAATATTTTTCTTATTTCTCTGCAAAAATGTATGTTGTGGGTACACATTAGAAGCGGCTCACCGAGGTGCTTCTAATGAGTACCCACGACATATGTTTTCCTGGAGAAATAAAAAAATATCAATTCTTTTGGATTGAAATGAGCATCTTATCAAGATCTAAGCATCTTATAAAGAGATGCCGGTGTTCTCACAAGCTATTTTGGTGACAAAAAAAAAAAAAAAAAAAAAAATGTCATAAATTCAAATCTCAAATATTATCAATTCAGCAGATGACATTACTTTTCTTAGTTTTCCCAGAAAACAGACTTTAACATTTCATGCATATTGTCTCCTTAGCAGAGCCTGTTTTCCGTTAAAAATAAGAAAAATATTATCAATCTGGCATCTTTTGAATTTGCCCATAGAGAGGTAAAGCTTAAATACATACCATTCAGAACTTCTATGATAATAATAGCCTTCAATAGTTGCAGTAGGCTTTGTAAAACAAATATAATAAAAACCAGCAAATGATGCTCCATTTATATCTTTGATAGTGTGGTCTGGAACTAGGAAATGTTCCTGCAAGAGAAATAATGTCAGTTTTACAACAAATCATCATCAAAATCAATACTTGAAACACTAAAATCTGAAAATCTTCCAGATGAAAAAAAAAAAAAAAATAAATAAATAAATAAATAAATAAATAAACAAATGAATAAAAAAAATTTTTTTTTCTTATTTCTCCACAACATTATGTGTTCTGGAACCTCAAACTCCTCTCAGTGATACAAATTTCACGACATGCCCTGTCTGAAGAAGCCAACTGATCTAGATTTGCAGTCATTAAATATCAGCATTTCTATCAAAACCTGGATCAAGTAATCTGATTGGCTGGAAATTAGAAGTGGATATGGCATCTTAATTTATTCAGCAAGGCAAGGGTTAATGAGATCCCAAAATGAAAATGCATAACTCTAGGTAAGAGAAATATCCAGATATCCACAAAAATGAATTGTAAATAAGCCTTTTGACATAACCGCACTTAGTAAAACATGGTATTTACCCACTGTACTGGGATGGAAAAGCATGAGCAAACAGTGTAAACCCAGACAGACGAAACAGAACCAGACATCTGATCTTGGCTATACTGTCTGCCACTCATCAGCAGTTTCCAGACATCTACTGGTAGCAAATGGACTTGTAAGTTCAGGACAAGTCTGGTAATGAGATAAGGTGTCCCCATATTTAGGGTAAATTTTATAGTTTTTGTACACATGAGTAGGCACTCTTGTAAACTAGACCAGACTCTCATGTGTTTCAGGCAGGTCTCTAGATGACATAATCACTGTATAAGCCCAAAATATTTAACACTGCATGATGGGTAAAAATTTCAGCAGACAACATTTTAAAATATTTTTTTTATTTTTCCTAGAAAAAAAAAAAGATCTGACACTTCATGCAAATTGTTTCCTTTGGAGACAATTTGCATGAAGTGTTATATCCTATTTTCTAGGAAAGATAAGAAAAACATCACCAATTAGTCATCTGCTGAATATGCCCATAGCGTGGTAAGTGTTAATACTGGGTACTTATAGCTGAGCTCTACCAGGAGAAAAGGTTGGCGTACATGTAAATTAAGACTTTGATAAATGCCATTATATTCTACAGTACCCTGTAGATTGGGCAAGCTGATCTGAGCCTTCATTGTCTGGCCATGCCTAAAGACACCTTTTCTCATGGTGCAGCCCATTCTTAACACTTAGCATGCTATAGGCAAATTCAGCAGACAACAAATTGATGACATTTTTCTTATCTGTCCTGAAAAATAGGATTTGACATGTCTTGCAAATTGTCTCCTTCTGCATGAAATGCAAAATCCCATTTCCTGAGGAAAAAAAAAAAAAAAAAGATTTCAAAATGACATCTACTAAAATTTTTGGGTGTTCCCAATTTTAGATCACAATGTTCCTGGTTCAAATTCCACTGTATGTATAATTCCACCATATTATGTGGAATCCAGTTCATGAATGTATGGTCTTTCATTGCTAGTCTTACATTTCTCCCTTCTAAAAAAAACAAAAAAACAAAAAACAAACAAACAAAAAACAATAATCATAAAGCCATGGCTCAGACAGCAGACACCATATAACACAATATCTGATCATGGTCTACTGTTTGCCACTCCTCCAGCAATTTTTATACACATCAATAGATTGTGAAATGGAATTGTTCAAATTTTAGAACACACAGTTCTTGATAAGATGCTTTTTTCAAATCCCAAAGTATTGATATTTTTCTTATTTCTCTACAAAAACACATGTTGTGGGTACTTATTAGAAGCACCTCAGTGAGGCACTTCTAATGAGGCACTTCTAAAGTTCTAATCAGTACCCACAACATATGTTTTCATGGAGAAATAAGAAAAAAATTACCTGGCACCCATTCTTATCTAGACCTATGAACTGAACATGTATAGTAAGGAGTTATGGCATCCAAATACTAAATAAAGGTAACTACAATACATAAGATATTTTGGCATAATGCTTCATCTTGGGGGACTTTATTAGGAATGTTTTTATGTCAGCCACAAAGTGAGAAATGGACTCTTCAAGGGACTTGATACACTTAGTACAATTTCCGCTATTTTGAACAAGGGAGATAACTTACGATTTCCTGTTTGCTTTCCTGCACATCAAAACCCTTCTGAAAAGAGGGGTCTATTTTAAAAGAAAATAATTTGCTTCCACAGGGTCTACTCTCAAAAGGAAAGCATTTCCTCCAAAGGGTCACTCTTTTTTCTTTTAAAGTAGATCCCTTTTCACAAGGGAGACAAAATGATTTTAACAGTTATCTCCCATGAAGGTGTATCCATTCACCTTAATGCCTAGGCAAACAATAAACTGTCCAGATCAACCTGACTATATGTCTGTATTTTATTATCTAGTGCTTCTGTAAGTGCACAATTGTGCAGTCTGTTCAGAGTTTTCTCCCTATGTCCATATGTTCTACATTGTATATTAAAAAGTATCCAATGCTGAAGACCCTGTTCAGACTGGGGATGTTTTTGATTGTGTTGGGGTTTAACGACACGTCAACCCTTGAGGGTCATTTTGTGTCGTCTCCCAGAGAAAGGGAGAAAAGAGATAGAAGAGAGAGTAGAGGAGATGAAAGAGAGGGACAGGGAAGAAAGAGGAACAGGAATGAAAGTGAAGAAACAGAAGAAATAAAAACATTCCCCCTCTACCCTTACCCACTACAAGGATAGCAGGCCTTGCCCAACTGTAAGCCAATATCAGTTGGACGCCCAAGTGATGTAAGACTGGGGATGTAACAATACATCAAACTATCAATGCATCACAATAGTGACCTTGCCAATAGTGCTGTTGTGATAGTAAAGTGTTTTCACTATTGCAATAGTTTCAACACATTGTACATGTACTTCTATAAACAGAAATATCTGATGTATCAACAGAAATATCTGATCTATAAACAGAAATCAGAATTCTGTAAATAGAAAATATCTGCATGCAGAAGGAAAAAAGTGTTAAATTTTGTGAACTCTGAAATGTACAACACTTTTGGTATCAGCATGTTCTCTGTTCACTCAATTCACAGCAGTAATGTGGCTTTCAAATGGAATTTCAACACTAAATATCATCAAAACTAAACCCAGTCAGCATTCTACGTAAATCTATATCGGGCCGTCATCGGCCCGTCAGGGTAGCTGACGGGCCGATGACGGCCCGATATAGATTTACGTAGAATGCTAGCTGGGAAGCTTTATGGAAATCTTAGATCTTTTTTAAGCAAATAATGTTCCCAATAGTTATCGCAATAGTATTGCAATAGGAACCTGCAATAATAATAGTATTGCAACAGTGCTTTTGGCAATAGTAATAGTATTGCAATAGTCATTTTGGCCTACAACAGTCAACCCTAGTTCAGACAGCACCTGCCTGCTTATTACATAAGGGCCTTTTCTGGTGTTGCACATCATAATGGTTTCTCAGTTTTCTCACATCAGAGATAATATAGTCTATATGCTTACCTTCCATCTCATAAATACACTGTCTGTGGTCTTTAAATCTTCATAATTAAATTTATCAGAGTTAAAATTTTTGTACTGGTAAAAAGACAGGAATTTCCCCTGAAAGAAAACAAAAAGCAGTCATGTATAACTGATCTGTGTCATGTTAAAAAAACAAGAAACAATGTGAAATGATAATACCCCACCACTAACATGTGGTGGGCAGATATCTCTGTCAAAAATTAACGAAATCTGCTCATCAGCAATCCCAAACCAGACCTCCACAATATCAATGCACAAGCAAGTCTGGTGACAATCGATTGATATTTACTCAAGTTATCATGCGGAAACAAAAATATGGATGTGTGGTGAGCAGGTAACTTTGTTAAATATTTACGAAATTTGCCCATTAGCAATCCCAAACCAGACCTCCACAATACCAATGCACATACCAAGTTTGGTGAAAATCGATTGGTATTTACTCAAGTTATTTTCTGGAAAAGAAAATATGGACATGTGGTGGGCAGATAAATCTATTAAATATTTATGAAATTTGCCCATAAGCAATCCCAAACCAGACCTCCAGAGTATCAATGCACACACCAAGTTTAGTGAAAACCGATTGATACTTACTCAAGTTATTGTCCGGAAAAGAAAATATGGACATGTGCTGGGCAGATAACTCAAAGCAAAAATCAACAAAATTTGCCCATTATCAATCCTAAACCACTCACCCATGATACACACGTATACGCACAATTTGAATAAAATCCATCAAAAACTATTCAAGTCAGAGAGCGGAAATCAAGTGCTGACAGATGAACGGGTGTAGGAATGGAAGGACAGACACTTGAATGGGAAAACATAAAATCCCACCACTATCGTGTGGTGAGTATAAAAATGCAATTGTATCTCCATAAAGCTCAGCTGCAACATGAAAAAAATGTACCTTCAGCCATGAGTGTTAAGTGAAGACCTAGATCAGCCTGAGCATCATTGCAATCTGAACAGTGTTTGCTATTCACCTGATGAAGTCTTGAAGGCCGGCCTCGGTGGCTCAGTGGATGACCCGTCCGACTGGAGACCAGGAGGTCATGGGTTCAACCCCCGCCGAGGTCAGCAACATTCTTTCGTAGAGATTGATCATGAAGTATTTTCTACAGTCATTCTCTCCCTTCCGCCGATTCAAGAAGGGCAGTTGTCAGTTTCTGGTGAAAGAATGTGCACAATACTGGTTAACCACTTAGAGGACTAAGCCTGCCCAGTAAACGTGTGGTTAGGTAAACTGATCGCACTCAACATGACCCCATCGGGTTGAATGGGCCATAAAACCTCAACACAAAAAAAAGAAAAAAAAAAAAGAAAAAAGAAGTCTTGAAGCCTTGGCTATCTGTAGAACCATTACTCTCATCAGCCAGCATGAAAGTACAGGTACAATTTCTATTTCTTTTTTTTTTTTTTCAGTTGAGGTTTTACAGCACAGTCAACCCATTAGGGTCATGTCTAACATTTTTTTTTTTTTTTTTTTTTTTTGAATTGGGTTTTACGGCCCTTTCAAGAATATTTCACTTACATCAAGTTGATCGTTCATCAAAGGTGCGCAAAAACCGGAGAACCTGGGGGAAAACCACCTGACCATCCGTAAGCAGAACTGGGCTTTCCCACGTGACTGGAGCGAGGCTCAAACCACAGCCGTGAGAAACCTAATGGATTAAGAATCAACTCTCCTATCCACTAGGCTATGGGGGCCCACTAAATATCCAAAAATTTGGAACACCTTATTCCATATTATTTTGGCCTAAATTTTGCTTTTCATACAGTTGTTCCTTAAAACACTTAGTGGAATGACAAACAGTATAGACCCTGATCAGACTGCTCCTTCAGGAGTAGTCTGATCTGGATCTATACTGTTTGCATAGGACATTTTGTCAGCAACTTTGGTGTATGAAATTTTAGGACATTTACCTACCATACTTTCCCTAATTATACATTAACTCCTTACTCCTTACCCTACTTACCTTAAAATCTTAACAAGGCCATCTGACTACTTCATGAGCATGAGGTGTCTACTCAGACACCATGCAGTAATGAAATGGCAAACAGTGCAGACCCTAATCAAACAATACATTTAGGAGCAGTTTGTCTGTCTGTATATTTAGAGACAAATATAGAAAATGCAGAGCAGAGATATCCCATAAAAGCAATCAATCTTTGTCAATTCCAAAGCTCACAATGACTTCCATATTTCATGGAATTCCATCTATTTTTCCACACAAATTCAGTTACTCCACAACTTACATGTTGACTTGTGTAAAAAAATGTTCACACACACACACACACACACACACACACACACACACACACACACACACACACACACACAGACACAGACACAGACACAGACACACACACACACACACACACACACACACACACACAGCCGGCCTCGGTGGCTCAGATGGATGCGCTGTCCGACTGGAGACCAGGAGGTCGCGGGTTCAACCCCCGCCGGGGTCGGCAACATTCTTTCATGGAGATTGATCATGAAATATTTTCTACAGTCATTCTCTCCCTTCTGCTGATTCAAGAAGGGCAGTTGTCAGTTTCTGGCGAAAGAATGTGCACAATACTGGTTAACCGCTTAGAGGACTAAGCCTGCCCAGTAAATGTGTGGTTAGGTAAACTGACCTCGCTCGACATGACCCCATTGGGTTGACTGGGCTGTAAAACCTCAACACACACACACACACACACACACACACACACACACACACACACACACACACACACACACACACACACACACTCTGTAAGGCAAATCTAACAAGGACTCCAAGATTTGCATTGGAAAAATATACCGGGGTAAAATACTATATTTGTTCAAACTATTCAAACCGAAAAGCCTTCAGGAGGAAACAATCCCCAAACAGTTTTTTTTTTTTTTTTTTAATTGAAATTGTGCAACAGGATGATGATAATGATGAGTTTGGGTTTAATGATGCATCAACCCATGAAGGTTATTTGTGTCAAAATGGAATATTAATTTAGTTTAGTACTGAAAGGGCTTGAATGGTAAGTCATTGTGCAAAAGGAATTGTTTTGACAGAATGAAATACATTGGGGTGCTGTAGCTTATTGTTTTGTTTTTTTTTCTCACAAATATTTGACAAAGACTTAATAAAAAATTCATTATTTAGGTAATGAAACCACCGTGAATTTTATATCCCAACTACTTGAAAGACAAAATGGTGTTACAAAAGCTACTTTTGTGGATATGAACTCCATTTCAGCTGAAAGATGACTTTAATTATATATTTGTAAACAATCCTATAAACCAGCCACTTCTAATAAGTATCCACAACATACGGTAAATGTCCTAAAATTTCCAACACTTATTCTCTACTTTTCTTGCCTAAATTATGTTTCTTATGCATTTGTTTCTTAACATACTTAGTGGAATGGCAAACAGTGTAGACCCTGATCAGACTGCTCCTTCAGGAGCAGTCTGATCTGGGTCTGCACTGTTTGCACATGTCATTTTATCAGCAACTTTGGTGTTCGAATTTTTAGAACATTTACCGTAATGTTTTTTTGATAAATATTCATACACAGGAACCTCTATATAACACAGTTCATTTTGGTTTGGTTTAAAGCTGGCACAACTAATCGGATAATTGATTAATTGATCGATAAATTCCACAAAAATGATAATCGTTACAGATTTGCTAATAATCGGTCATTTAATTTCTGTGTCTGTTACTTTATAACCATATTTACCCTTAGTATTCAGACTCATCAACTCCTTACTATATTTCATCTAAAATTTGAACAAGTACAATGTAATACCCTATGTTGTGTCTAAAAATAACTCGATGAGTGGCGTCTCATCTGGGTCTACACTGTTTGCTCAGGCCTGTCTGAATAAAATACATACAGTAAAATATAACATATGGTAAGAGTCATATTCAGACGGACAGGTTAAATTATGACCAAATTTTCAGTGATTACTAATCGATTATCGACCACAATGGCAGGACTGATAATCGATTATCTTTTTAGCTTTGATTAGCCAGGCTTAGTTTGTTTTTCACACAGGACTAGATTAGAGTAGGAATCAGGAATATATTTTTCTTATTTCTCCATGAAAGCATATGTTCTGGGTATTCATTAGAAGTGCCTCACCGAGGCACTTCTAATGAGTACCCATAACATATGTTTTTGTGGAGAAATAAGAAAAATTCAATACTTTAGGACTGAAAAAGCTTCTTATCAAGAGCTATGGTTTCACATATAAAAGATGGTATGAAAACAAAAATGTACAGATGTATGCAAAAATGACTATTTATAATCTGTACTTTTTTGTTCTGATATACATATAACATGGTCATTTAGCTAATACAATTTTTGCTTTGGATCCCAGTAATTGTGTGTAAAGAGGTTGTAGTGTATTTTAACCCATTGTTGACTGAACAGACTCTCCCACACTATATATTGGAAGAGTCCAATTTCAATTTTAGGTATGTCTGGCTATGAGATTTACATATTCCTACAGAAAAATGGTAAACTATTTGCACACAGTGGAGACCCTGATCAGCAGCCGCATTCTGCGGCATCTGATCTGGGACTGCACTGTTTGCCAAGTATCCTTTTAGGGGTCTCACAACTACAATGGGTTATTGCTGGAAAAAAAGTGCATATAAGCTGGTGCTATCTATACATACCCAGTGTTTTCTATCTACTTCTTCATCTGCATCCCATTTTCTTGTTAGGAAAGGATGTTTTTCACTGATAATTTCGCCATCAAAGAAGGTTGTTAAAGTTGGATACTCCTCTGTAAGGCCTTTTATTTTCAGATACCCGCATAGATAAGATGTCTGCATATCAACGTTCTGTAATATAGCAACACCTTACATATATTTCTTTACCTGTAAAGTGCCAATGGTAACTACACCACATGACACTGCATTTTTTTACTTTTCAGAGAAAATATGGTTTGACATTTCATGTGAATTGTCTGCCTACCATACCATTCACATGAAATGTCAAGGTTTATTTTCTATGAAAAATTAAAAATTCAATTTCAGAATGTTGTCTGCAACAAATTTGTTTAGCATCACGAAAACATGCTTGTATAATGCTGACACCCTTAAATCCCAATTTTATATAGTAAAACTGGGGTTTACATGGGTATACATTATTTTTTTCTTATTTATGCTCAAAAACATAGATTGTGGGTACTCGTTAGAACTGCTTTGGTGAGTGAGGCAGTTCTAATGAGTACCCACAATCTATATTTTGAGCAGAATATGAAAAATATCAGAATTTTTATCTGAAAATTTTTATTTTTTGCTGGTAAAATTTTCAGTATATTTGAATAGGCTTGTTTTTGTAATGGCACTTTAAGGGCTGTAAATAGAGTATCATTCTATATATTTTTTTTTATGTTAAACTAGGCACTGTACAGGAAGGCAAAGCATGACAATAACAAACAACAGAAAAAAAAAGGATATCATGGGCCATGATGCACTCACCTGAGTAAAAAGCCATAGCACATTTGCAGATGGCAAGTAAAAATTTTCCTTTATTGTCATGACAACCAATCTAAATAGTGGTTAGCCTTGAAAAGACAACCCAAGTACCTCTCCCAGATTATGTCATACATACCTAACCCTCGTACATCTCAGTGCAGCAATTCTATGACCTTTTGGCAGCTCCACACTGGAAAGAATTTCCTACAGTATTGTTTTTTTTGCTCCTTTAGAATCTGAAGTCAGCTCACCAAGCCTTAACATATACAAGGCTGAAATTGACAAGTTTCTTTATCTCTTCTGTAACATAGCTTTTAATTTTTTAATCTTTCCTATTTCACTTTCCTTTTTCTTTTCTTTGGCATGGCACCTCTGTGCCCCTTCTCAAAAGTCCTTGTTTTAGGATTGAAAGCAGTATCTATAGATAGATTGGCAGATAGTTGCAGCATGTCAAGATCCACAGTACCATATGTCAAGATCCACAGTACCATATTGAACCTAATTACCGCACTGTGCATTTAGGATTTTCAGGGCCCAGTTGTTCAAAGCTAACGACATCGTTAGTTAACGATTCGTTAAAATTTACATCGAGTGATACGCAAATATGCTGAAATTTTTTGCTGAAAAAATGTGAGTAGCTTTTGCAGTGCAAAAGCTACTCACATTTTTTCAGCAAAAAATATTAGAATATTGTATATTGAATACGCTAAAACAGTTAACGAAATGACCCTTAACGAGCTCGTTAAGCTAACGACGCTTTGAACAACCAGGCTCAGATTTTAAAAATTACTGGAAAAACTTGCAGTAAAATAGCCTCCTGATAAGGATTATAAAGAAAGAAAAGATGACTTCATGCATGGTTATTTAATGATTTTATGTGGCATTTTTTTTCTGATTTTCTTCTTTATAAAAGCATATGTTGTTGGTACTCATTTGAATTGCCTCGATTGTTGGTACTCATTTGAATTGCCTTGACTTTATGAGGCAACTAAAATGAGTACCAACAACATATGCTTTTATAAAAGAACACGACCTGTAATTTGAAGACTACTAAATTGCTTGACAGTGCGCTTATAAGGGTATGTGCAGTAATTAGGTCGAATACGGTATATTTTATCCTGATTTTAGCTATAACTATTATAATCTATCACCTTTCATCCCCTTCTCTATACTTTATCACTTCAAGTCATAATTTTACTTTTTTATCTTTTCTATTAACCTGCTTGGATTTGCTCAACAGTGCAACTGCAACATGCCTACAACCCTTGTGCGTATGGCATTATGTCAAGAAAGAAACACAACTACATCAGGGATCAATTTTAACACTTGCTAACTTGCTAAATGCTGGTTAGTTTCCTCAAAAAGCAAGCTGCAATTTTTATCACTTGCTAATTCTAGCAAGTTGGAAAGATTCTCTTTAACTGGTGAAACCTGAGGCATTGAGGCTGAAGTTTTGCAATTTCTTTTCCAAAAGTAATGACGATATTTTTCTTATTTTTCCCAGAAAACAGGTTTTGACATTACTTGCAAATTGTCTCCGTAGGAGACAAGTAAAAAATAATGCCACTTGCTAATTTTAGCAAGCTGTCAAAAAAAATTAAATTTGAACCCTGTACATGCACCAAGTATGGTTTGTCATACATGCACTTTTTGGTGCTAGGCTAATCTGAGTCCTCTCTGACATTTTGGTGGCTTTTCTTTGTATTGATATTTACTACTAACATCAGAGCACATTAACTCCTATTATGAAAATTTTCCTGTCCTGTCTAAAATGAGGGTTTTCTCCAAAACAGAGGCATGAAAATTAATTTGTAATGTATCAACCAAATAGTTTTGACTGAAAAACAGTGATAACACTTGAATTTCCTAATGAATAATTGACATTTTGGGGTAACAAATTGGCTTTTATCATGTATGGTCCAGGCAAAGAGGGTAGACTTTGACAGGCATCGAGAAAATGCTGGTTATGCAAATTTCCAATAAAACAAATTATCTAATTTACTGGATAATGGTTTCTTTTGATTATTCTAAAATTTTATGTTGCTATCTGATATATGTATATGATATTCAGAATTTTCTGTGAAAGCACCCTGCTAGGACTGGCTGGGGAAATTCTGCATTTTCGATAGCTAAGTTGCTTTGATGGTAAGTGGTAAATATCAAAATAAAGAAAAGCCACTGAAATGTCAGAGAAGACTCGGACTAGTGTTAGGCTAACAGGATTTTAAAAGTAGGAGTCCCAGCTAAAAAACAGGAGTCCACTCCACAAAAATTGGAGTCCCAGCTTTTTTCTTTAGTGACTCTCTTTTAATAGTGAGCATGTCCAGGGTAACTTCATTTCTATAAATGCCTCATGAAGAATCATTTTCCTTATTTTCAAACACTTTTTGTGTGATTTTTTTCCAATTGATTTTGGTCTCTGCTTTATGTTTTATTCCAAGCAATGCATGTAACCAACTGGGCCCAGTTGTTCAAAACTAACGACGTCGTTAGTTAACGATTCGTTAAAATTTACATAGAGTGATATGCAAATATGCTGAAATTTTTTGCTGAAAAAATGTGAGTAGCTTTTGCATTGCAAAAGCTACTCACATTTTTTCAGCAAAAAATATCAGAATCTGCTAAAACAGTTAACGAAATGGCCCTTAACGAGCTCGTTAAGCTAACGACGCTTTGAACAACCGGGCCCTGATAGTCTTGATCACACATCATGATGTTGTTCATACATGTAAATTCAATGGAGCTGGCCCAGAAAATTTGGGTGACATCATATCTCCCTCATGGGAAAATAGAGAGACATCTTTGCAGATCTGATCAGGGAGACATGACAATCCTAATCTATTTTTCTTGCATGTTAAAGACCACCACTTTTAATATTTACTAAAGTTAAGTAAGTAAAGCAGATATTATCACTTTATGGTTTCTTTAGCAAAAGATTCGAGGACATGTCTCAAGAACTAATCCTCCCAATGGCACCCCTCTTTCATTGCTTTTCAGTTAAATTCAGTATCCCACCCATCCCAAAAAAGTTTGTTGCTGTCTGTATTAAATCAAAAAAGCTCTGTTATGTGCTATTGCAAACTTATATAAATGTAATAAACCTCCATTTTCTGATCATGGACACCTATGCTGAGCTTCCTGCAAAACGTTGTTTCACTGTTAATATTTGCACCATGCTGCGATCAATACACACAACGACAAAATGTCCCAGACTTGTTTACAATGTACTTTCAGAAATTTTGATCTACTGCTTTGATTTGCAGAAAAAGTCATGTAATTTAGTTCTATTCTTAATATGTGCCTGTTTCATATGCATTTCTGACAAAACAAACAACGCAATGCGGTAATAGTTAGCTTTTCTCCCAAAACGATTCCCCGTCATAGGACGTTACCCTTACGAGCATGTGCTGCTGTTACGAGCACTCGCTTTCTTCATGCATGAGCAATAGAAAATTTAACTTCTATCAGAAATGCAAACAGCCCAGAATTCAGGCTTTTATCATGTACAATCCAGGCAAAGAGGGTAGACTTTGCCAGGCATCGAGAAAATGCTGGTTATGCAAATTTCCAATAAAACAAATTATCTAATTTATTGGGATAATGGTTTCTTTTGTTTATTCTAAAATTTTATGTTGCTATCTGATATATGTATATGATAATGATCGCTGAAGTGTGAACTGCCAACACCTGTTTAACTACCCCTTGCTTAGTAAATAACGGTACTGCCTCAGGTATGAAAATCATGTGGCAGATTATTATTGTTCTTATAAGATGCTAGCAACTGTATGAATAACAAGTGGCAGACTTTAGACTTCAGTCAAATAATCCCATCATAATAATGCGTCCGGTAGACTCGGTTTTTGGAAAATTTTATGTCCAGATTCTGCATCCCAGAGAACCCTGGGCTAACACCAGATACGTGAGTGTGCCTTCATACCTGACTGTAGCTCAAAAAAAAAGCAAAGAATAAAGCTACATCAAAGGCTGGAAGTCCGGCCTAGTGTAAGGCCTACCTAAGGGACTTAACGGGCCAGCTTGCTATCCACAAATATATTACATGTGTAATGACATGTTTTAGAAAATTTTGTTGCAAACATATGACCAATATATTTGGACTGCATTTCAAAGAACAGTCAAAATATATGATAATATTTCTGGTTATGACATTTAAATGATTACTAGATGAGAATCTCGCTGAAAAGAAACTTTTGACGAAAGCTACTGCGTTATTTTTCTGAATAAACATCAGCAATTAAACTGTCAGGTAAATGTAAACAACAACTTTCTACCATCCAATAGGAACGAGGCTTGAATGTACTCTGCGTTAAAGACCGAGAGGTTTCGAATGATGTTTATTGTGTGACGTAGTGTTTAAAAGGTCTATACGGCGCTAGATTAATGTAAAAGATACAAGAATCTTTATTTCAAATTTTCGGTCCACACAGGTGCACAAACGATTCTTCTGTGGATTGTGGGACAACTCGGCACATAGCAAACTCTGCACATAACCAACTCGGCACATAATTAACTGATTAATCCAATTATCTATTGTTATGTTGAATACTTTTATCCACCATTATAAACAACCGGTTAAAGGTTGACTTTGAACTTTAATCATTTTAATTTGAAGGTGGCAAATATTTATTATGTAAATGTCATGCTTAGAAACGATTCTACCACGCAACTACAAACTATGATTTTGAGCAGAAATAAAATATACTCCTGGAAACCACCTGTTTTACTATGAGTATTTGGGCTTCGTCGCTTGAAAACCTGTCTTCGGGGGTTCCGCTCGATCTGATTAGACAAAAACTGGTCTGCTCAGTCTCAAAAACCACAAGTTTTGGCATACAGCAACAGAAGTAATCATACTTTCCAAGTAGCGAACAACAAAAGCCTTGATCAGACTGCGCAGTTGATCTGCACCTTTATTGTTAACACATGCTTTGTTTGTGTTGAGGTTTTACGGCCCAGTCAACCCAATGGGGTCATGTCGAGCGCGGTCAGTTTACCTAACCACACGTTTACTGGGCAGGCTTAGTCCTCTAAGTATTGTGCACATTCTTTCGCCAGAAACTGACAACTGCCCTTCTTGAATCAGCGGAAGGGAGAGAATGACTGTAGAAAATATTTCATGATCAATCTCCACGAACGAATGTTGCCGACCTCGGTGGGGTTGAACCCGCGACCTCCTAGTCTCCAGTCGGACGGCACATCCAACTGAGCCACCGAGGCCGGCTGTTCACACATGCAGTTTGTAGGTGGCCCGGGGAGTTTTCTCATGACAGGGTTCAAATACTAAAGTGGGGTACATAGTTCCCTCAATCTTACAGAGTTGAAATATAAAAAAATATAGTATCAGCCATGACGGAGAAAAAGGATCATTCGGACAAACTTTCAGTGTGCATGCTCAGCACCTTAGCAGGTCAAGAATTTTGGTTCTTTGGCTGAATGTTTCTCATGACCTACAGCTTAGGTGAGCAAACAGCGAAGATTTTGGCGAGACTGTGTGGATGTGCAGGGTCACCTGAACCTTCGCTGTTCGCATATGCAATAAAAGGTAATGGGGATCAATAGTCTACCTTTCAGGCTTTTTAAAGCAGAAATAAGAAGAGGAAAAAGTATATCTCCTTTTATCAATAGGTTATACCTATTGTAGATCTTTATTACTCAAAAGGATGGCTGAGAGAAGTTTGGCGATTCCAGGATAGGCTCGTTTCACCATATTCACATTTACAGTTTTGAAATCAATTCCGACTTCCTGAATTCATTTTGTTCATCTAGAGTTTATTGTTTAATTAAATGAGCAAAACAAAGATTTATAAAAAATTTTTACTAAAAGATAAAAAAAAAACAACAGACAAATAGAATGTCTAAGCACACTCAATCCAATTCATACCGATTAGCACTTTTATCTGAGAACATTTAGCCTCGACGAGGCGGTTCTAATGAGTTCCCACAATCTATTTTTTTAAGCAGAAATAAGAAAAATAATGTTTAATACTGTTTGACTACATAAAATTGGGTTTTAAGGGGGTCAAAATTATACAGGCATAAAAATGGGCCATTAAGAATTAAAAGGAGATTTTCAGCTGAAAAACTGTGATATTTTTCTTTTCTCTGCTGAAAAATATATATTTTGATTTCTAACTTAAAGTATACACAGTCTATGTTTTAGAATAGAGAGAAGAAAACTGGTATACACCCCTTTATACCCAAGTAATCTACTAGAGTAACAATTATGCGGTATCTGGGAATACCGAAATCCAATATTTACCGGAATCTACCGGAATCAAATATTAATTACCAAAATCCAACTATATTATCAAGTTCACCAAGATTTCTGTAAATTTAGACATATGCACTATTAAATAATATATAAACAGACAATATGGCCAAGTTTGGAATAATAACGATTTTATTAACGTTTTTTCCAAGGAAGTGGCTATTGAAAGCCGGTTGTCACCAGTGAAAGTTCGCTGGTGACAGCCAGCAAAAATATACAGATGGTTTATTGACCAGCATCAAATGATTTACATTCATTTATTGATTTTTCTTTTATTCATACAACCTTTATTAATTGTGACAGCCAGCAAAAAAATTAAGGCTGGCTCATCAGAGCTGAAAAGATATCAGTCTTGCCATTGTGATCAATAATCGATTAGTAATCGCTGAAGATAGGGTCATAATTTTACCTGTCTGAGCATGACTTACCATATATTATACTTGACTTTTTGTATTTGGTGGCTGTAAAAGGCGACATCTCATATCAGAGTCTACACTATTTGCCACTCATCCAGCAATTTTTAGACACAACAATGGGTAGTAGATTGTACTTGTTCAAATTAAAGATTAAGTATGGTAAGGAGGTGAGGTGTCTGAATACTAAGGTTAAATATGGTAAACTAACAGACACAGAAATCAAATGACTGATTATTAGCAGATCTGTAATAATATTTCTTTCTTTTTTAATATATCAATCACTTAAGCAATTTTCTGATTAATTGTGCCAGCCTTAAAACATATATAGATGGTTTATTGACCAGCAACAAATAATAAAGTCATGTAATGACTTCTTTTATTTATGTAACATTTATTAATATCTTACATGTAATTTAGAATATATTGTGGTTATTAAAATTGACTTATCATTTTAAAACAGTGTATTAGTATTACAGGCATTAATATACATGTACATCATGGTTATTTATGATTACTGAATTACATGTATATCTTTGCTCATGTCTCTAATATATATATCCGTATTTATTTTCTTTCTTCTTTTTGCCTTTCTATCACTTATTTATTTTGTATTTGTCTAACATTTGTATTTTCTTACATTTTGGTTTGTTTGTTAAAGAATTCCTGCATCAGATTCTGCAAATTGGTATAACTGAGGCCTTTTGTTCAGACACATGAGTGTTTGCACTTAAGTTTATAGAGCTGTATTATTAAGACCCTTTAATGAATTTCATGTATATTTGGCACAATGGAAGATACAGGTCTAGAGTTTAACTCAGCTTGATCTCCACCCCAGGATGTGACCTTGAGCTGCTTAGACATATAAAAGTCAAAATGTTTGCATTTATGTGTAAGTTAATATAGCTATATCATCAAGACGTTTTGATGAATTTCATTTATATTTGGCATGATGGTAGATATAGGTTGAAAGTTTTACTCAGGGGTCGTGACCCTGAGGTTAAGATCATTTTCATATAAAAATCAAACTTTTTGATTAAAGTTTACATATAGCCATATGTATGTCCCCCTACCATACAAAGTATGGTACAAAGTATGATGAGGGGTAGTGTGTGTCTGGGCACTTTGTCTGGTAGTCAAACTCAGGATGGATCAGATATCCACAGAAACCTGCATTATTCACCTTTTCTTTTCTTTTTTTTTTCTTCCTAAGTGAGCTGAACTTACAAAATACTTAGACAAAAGTGATATAATCAGATATAAACCCTGCCCTCAATTTCAAAGGGAAAGAAGGAATATACATATGAAAAAAAAGTATGATAAAAAAGAAAGCAGGTATTTCCTAGATAGATGTTGTTTCAGTTATCTGAACCTTACTGAATAACACATGATAGGAAAAGGTAATCATAACACAAACCACACAAACAGAGCAACAAAGAACCACAACAGAAGCACCTTTTTGGAATGATCAGTAATATATAACTGGTGGGCATAAGCATACTTCACTGTATCTAAACCTAACACGGCTTACATTTTGTTTAGTTGTTACTTAACACCACCTAATACAATGCAGTCAAATGCTCTTCCGAATAAGGCACATGGCCCTCAACAAGAATTCAGTAAACACAGTATACCTGATCTGTTTAATGTCACTTTTAACAGTCTTTCAATCTCATTATAATAGCATAGATCTGCACAAGAAGAGATACTAAGTGTTCATTTCAAAATGCAACTCTCAAAGACTCCAAACATCAACAGTAATTGTGACTTCAGAATGATTAGACCCACCTCTACCCTATTGGACAAAAATTAATATTTTTCTCAAATTCTTGCCAACAGACATTTATTTAAAATGTGTCACAGAAAATGACACAAAAAGAAAATATATATACACATAAATAAAAATGCCATCTTCTGATTCAATAATCAAAAATAACAAATACAAATGTTTAAAAATGATAAAATTCATGTATTAATATTAAAAAACATATAAGTATTTATTCTTAAATATATCAAAAAAATAAAAATCAGTAAATTACTTAAATATTTATTTTTTTGTCTATATACCAACCGTCTATTTTAGCCGGCTGTCTCCAGCCACCTTTCGCTGGTGACAGCCAGCTGTCAACAGCAATCGCCTTTTTACAATTTCGGAATCTACCCAAATTCAATATTAATTACCGAAATCCAACTATATTATCAAGTTTACCATGATTTGTGTGAATTTAGACATATACACTGTTAAATGATATATACAGATAATATGTCCAAGTTTGGAAGAATGTTTTGGAATAATAACGATTTTATTAACGTTTTTTATAATTTTCATAGGTGGAGTTACTTCCCTTCGTAGCTTAGCTCTGTGACGGGTACATAGAAATACGGGGGAAACAGCGAAATATTTTTCATATTTTTTCCAATAAATAAAGCTTTGATTTGCCTGCAAACTGTCTCCACTGGAGACGCTGCCAAGCATGAAATGTCAAGATATAAAGCATTGTATTGTTTTTATTGTTTTTTTGGGTTTTTTTTTGCATATAACTGCATGCAAATCGGTAGCCTAACGATTGTAAAAAACTCTCCCACAAATACTTCATTAAATGGATTTGTCCAAACTTAACCTTACCACTTTCTGGGCTAATTCAGCAGATGACACAGAATACAGCGTCTGATCAGGGTCTGATTGTTTTTTTTTTTCTTTTTTTTTGTTTTTTTTTTCTTCACTGAATTGCATACAAACTAAAAACTCTCCCACACAAACTAAACAGAGTTGTATAAGCTGACCAATGGCTAATTCAACAGACGACAATTTGTTATATGTCTTATTTTTCCCAGAATGGGTTTGATCTGGGTCTACACCTTTTTGTGCACATATAACGCATTGGCCAGTAACAATGCCCATCTCAGTGGAGGGAGGGTTGTTACAGATTCTGTGCATTATATAGCTATGTCTGATAGATAGTTATTTACGCCTGATGAACTCAAATAGTATAGACCTAGATCAGACACCGCATTCCGTGGCATTGGATCTGGAGCTACAGTATTTGCTTATGTCCTTTTATAAATGGGTTAATAAATTTCAGTTATTGTATATAATTATATAATGTGTATGCAGATATCAATTGACTTTTGTGCCATTTTCTAATTTGGTTAACATATATTTTAAATATTTTAAAAATACATGTATGTCAAGTTTACAGTTTCAGAATTCTCTATATAGACGTTTGAATTTTTATACATTAAAAGTTGCATTATTTCTGAAGTTGAGTTTACTGCTTTTAAAATATGCGTTTACTATAATTCTATATCATATGGCATGTCTTAGTTATACCATGGTTCGTGCGCATGTATGATGCGATAATGCACGAACGTGAGCAAGTGCATTATCGCACGTACATGCGCAGAACCATGGTATAACTGATTTATCACATTTGCATGCATGTAGATCATCTACATCGCGAGATATTTCATGCTGAATGTTGGGAATTCAGGCTACTATGCACCATATACATCGCGAGATATTTCATACTGAAAGTTGGGAATTTAGGCCACTATGCGATAAGTCTTAGTTATACCATGGTTCGTGCGTATGTACGATGCGATAATGCACGAACGTGAGCGAGTGCCGCACGTACTTGCGCAGAACCATGGTATAACTGATTTATCACATTTGCATGCATGTAGATCATCTACATCGCGAGATATTTCATGCTGAATGTTGGGAATTCAGGCTACTATGTGATAAAGTTAAATTTATGATACGGGCGTCAAGCGAAAAAGTGCCTTTGAACATGCGCAAAATGTACAGAGTCTTAGGAACGTTGCATCCACGTTGTGTGCCCGCTAAGACATCTTCCAGTTGCCCTGCATGCAGTCTCATCCAGGCCTTTGATCTCGATTCATACATTTTGCAGTACATAAAGTAACTATGTTAGCAGACAGTGAAGACCCTGATCAGGCTGGGCATCTGCGCGGTCTGCCATCTGGGCCTTTGCTATCGACATATATCTGAGGACACGTTTTCGTATGGCGTGGCAGATATATGGTTGATTCTTCAAATTGTTTAGTTTAATAAGTAGAGTTTTGAATATACATTGTGTTTTTATATACTTTATGCTGTTTAGAGAGAGAGAGAGAGAGAGAGAGAGAGAGAGAGAGAGAGAGATTATTACACTGAATGGATTACTAAATAGTGAAATAAAACAGAAACAGTGCAAGTATAAAACATCTTGCTATATTTTATCTCTATTTGCCCTCTTTCATTATCTGTCCAGACTAAAAGTAATGTTTCGCTGTGTTACCCCATGTTTCGCTGTGTTCCCCCATATTTCTATGTACCTGTCACAGAGCTAAGCTACGAAGGGAAGTAACTCCACCTATGAAAATTATAAAAACGTTAATATCGTTATTATTCAAAAAAATTCTTCCAAACTTGGCCATATTATCTGTTTATATATTGTTATGCCCCGTACAAGTCAGTCCGTCCGACTATATGGACCATCACGAATCACATGTACATTTTTATTACCTGTCGGGATGTTTCCACTTTGTAAATTTGCAATTTTCATCTGTCGTGTAAATCCGTTATATCGAATGCTTGAATCAGTTTCTTTTTAACATTTATGCACGATAGATATGCTTGTAATAGCAATTTGACTTGTGTTTTTATCGGAAAACGTCCACTTTCACTTTTATGTTGACTGTCCGTAATGTGTGTCATGCTGTGTGTAAGTAGCTTTTGTGTATGCGTGATTGAGGCTGTGTATCTGTCGTCTGCCGTGTCAACGAGTGCGACTGTCAATTCAGAATTTTCATCTTTAACACGCAATTAAACATAGATCCCAATTTTTCTCCATCAAATGATTGTAAGGGTCATTTAGAAAAATCTTTCTTCTTTCGTTTCGCTACCATTTTATCGTCAGCAAAAATTATTTACGCTGTTTATTTTGTGATTTTTCATTTCCGACAGTGGAATTTTCGGTGTGTAATGGCGGTTTTCTTGTAGTTTTCCTACAGTCTACGGCATCTTACGTCGGTTACGGCTGTAGAGTCACGTGGCTCTACGTCGTGTTTCGCTGTAGGCGTTGCATGCACACACGCTAAATTCATGTAGAATGTAGACTGTAGAACGTAGAATCGCGTAGAGTATATAAGAAATCGCGTAGGGGCAATCGAGGACTCCGAATTTCGATCACATTCAAAGCAGACGCGTTTTCAGGTCTCGCTTCGATTTATTTCGATTTTAGCTTTATTTCTTGGTTTATTTTAAATACAAAAGCACAAAAATGATAGGAAATAAATAATTAAGCAAACGCTTTCATCTTTTGGCACGTTTTATTGACATTTGTCATAAAAAAAAAAAGAGAAAACAGTTATTTTCATCACTAGATTTTTCTCTTCCGTAAGCTTTAACTTGTATTCGTTTACACCTTAGTTGACGCTGACACAGCATTGAGTGCAAGTGATTTTTACATCTTTTGTCATTGAAGCCATGTTCATTATCAATTCAAACCCCATGCTACCATTTTAACTTAAATCATGTTGTTGTAAAGCCATTTTTAACATGTTTTCTATGCTTTGTTAAACAGTTGTTACAGTTTGCACATTAATCAAAGTACTGTGAGTACTGTTTCTAGTCAAATAAAATAAAGTACACAAATTAGTGCAAACTTACATCGTCGTTCTTTTGTCTTGTTTTCACATCCTTTTAAGGTCATAATTAGCTCTCATTAAAGCATCTTTACATCAGGAAAAAGTCATTTTTCGTTGGAGTCCGCTTTTGTTTCTTTATCATTTTGCACCACCGGTCTGCTGTCTATCGGCCTAGAGAAGAGAGCGGCTGTTATTCCCAGTGCCGACTGACTAAGTGGGCACAGATAAAGACCGAGGCCAGCCCCCAACACACTTTTGTGGTGGCAGCGGTGGGATCTGCTTTAATACATATAGCAGGTCCAGTGATCGAACCTAGAGATGGAAAGGGGGCTAACTGGAGATGGCACTGGCTGTTTTGAGTCCCATGATACGATAGACACAGATGGTAGCATAAACCAGACCCAGGCTGACACTACATTAAGAAACTTGACGAGTCAAACAACCATGGCAGATAGCCATAATTCTTCCCAGATGCAAGATGGTCAAGTAGATAACCTTGCGAGAGATTCCCTTGCAGCATCTGCTTTGGTACAGCTGCATGGCCAAATTCAGAATGATAACCAGTCATTTGGTGTAGGAAGATCCTCAAATGAAAACACTAGTATGAGCCGTGCCCCTAGCATGACCAATTTTTATGACAATACGAGACAGCTGCAAAATAGACCCCACACTCAGATCCAACAACAGTCCTGGTCCCATGGAAATATTGCCTTTCCCTCTGCTAATACTATGTTGTGCCACTCTGATGCAAGTGTACGAGACACAATTTCAAGCTTGAGCACCACAATTACATCAATGCAGCAACAGCAAGCATTTATGGCCAATGCCTTGGGTAATCTTACTACTATCATACAAGATATCCGTACGGGCCCACAGCCCCAAAACGTCAATGCTCAAAATTCCTCCCTAGGTAATGGGCAAGTGCAGGCAAGCCACAGTACTGATTATTGCACAAACCCAGTAGGGTATGAAAACAGCACATTTCAAGAGCCCAGAGAGCAAAGATCCCAAAATAGAGCTAGGAGTCCGTATGGGCAGGGTGATGCTGGTAATTTGCAACCGATTGGCAGAAACAATGTAACACAGCAATATGAGTGGGCTGATAGGGGAACCTTGTCAAACCCCGCTGACCATTTGCAAAGAGGCGAAGCCGAAACGCGAAATTTGCGCCAGCCACGAAGTTTTGAAGAATATGAAGAACAAAGGTGGTCAGAGGATCGCCCCTTGCCTCACACCTTCAGAGATAGACAATTTCGCCGACGGCAGCAGGTAAACCAGGCAAGTAATTATCCATACTCAGAAGTAAAATTACCTCCATTTAATGGAAAGGAAGAGTGGAAGGTATGGATTAATAGGTTTGAGTCTGTAGCAAAAAGGAGAAACTGGGACAATGACACCAAATTAGATTATTTATTACCAAGACTACAAGGTAGGGCTGGGGACTTTGTATTCAATCAGTTGTCTGAAGAGGAAATCTCCTGCTATTCAACTTTGGTAAAAGAACTTACCAGTAGATTTCATACAATAGAGACAGAGAAGACCTTTGCCGCAAAATTCTCTCAGCGAATGCAAAAGCATGATGAGACTGCTGAAGAGTATGCTGCTGAACTCAAAAGGTTGTATTCAAAGGCATACAAATCTAGAGACAGTAAAACTAGGCAAGAAGATTTGGTCCGACGGTTCCTGGATGGTTTGAAAGATCATGAAGCTAGATTCGAAGTTGAGTACCATAAAGAACCTGAGGACATAGATGAGGCCGTTTACCATGTGGTGAATTTTATCCAGACCAGAAGAAGAAACCACACAGATTCTTATGCAGACAGAAAAGGTAAGAGGTTTATAAGAAGAACCAGCCATGATAGTGACACAGAAGAGAGCGAGGTAGAGCCTCAAGTTGACACCAGTGACTTTGAGTATGTTATGAGGGTTCCCACAAAAGGAGACTCCTACCAAAAGAAATCACAGGTAAGTGGCAAGAAGGCGGACACTACCTTGTCCAAGTCAAGTGCAGAGGCTAGCTCCATGATAGAGTTAAAGAACATGATGAAAGCCTTGACAGACAAAGTGGAGGAGCTGCAGAAAAGAAACACCCAGGTAACTAACCAGCAGCAACAGGCAACAGCAGCAGGTAATGGCGGTAGTGGAGTCTTATGCTATGCTTGCAACCAGAGGGGTCACATCGCGAGAAACTGCCCTGATAAACAGCGAGTCCAGAGCACGAGTGGCACGGGAAGTGGCCAACCACCCAACCAAGGTAGGACAGATAGTAGGGGTGGCAGAAGAGAAAATCCTTTAAACTAGAAAAGGCTGTCTCTGATGGCCGCAGAGACGCCTTGTCTAATACTAATGGCCAGTGTATAAATACAGAAATACAAAGAGAAATTGTTAAGTCCATTAAGCATGTAAGAAAGCTGCCCGATGGTGTTTATATTAGAGGATCTGTGCAGGGCTACCCTGTACTACTTACAGCTGATACTGGAGCAACTAAAACAGTCATTTCAAAGAGAGTATATGAGGCAATGAGACCCGAAGATAAGCCAAAGCTTGGAAAGTCATCAAAATTGATAGGAGCAGGGGGTACTTTAATTAGTGAGTTAGGAAAAGGTGAGTTTAAAATACAGCTAGGCGCTGTGGACCTGAGGGTGGAAGCAGTCGTCGCGGAGATAGACGATGATGGTTTGATAGGGATGGATGTTCTTCAAAGTAGAAAAAATGGGCCCACTGACCTCTTGTTGAGTAAGGGGATATTGAAGATAGATGATCAGGAAGTACCTATTATACAGGTAGGTGTCAGCAATAGAGTCCGGAAGGTGACAGCTGCAGATCACTTTGTTATACCTGCCCAAAGTGAGGCGATAGTGGATGTTTTTGTGGAAAGGCAAGAATATGATGATTTTTCATCAGAACAAGATTACATCATAGAATCTACAGATCATTTTAAAGAGACTTATCCATTGCAAATGGCCCCGTCTCTAGCAAACATAGGCAGATCATGTACTAGCAAGGTAAGGCTGTTAAACCCATTTCCAATGGCAGTGTCCATCAAGCAAGACGCTGTAGTGGGAAGAGCAGAGCCCATAGAAGGTGAGCCAAAAGTATTAGTGCCTGAAGAAAACCGTGAAGAAACTAATAACTTCCATAGGGTAAGACGCCTAACATTCAAAAGTAAAGCCAGTCTGCATGATGAAAATGCTAAATTGCATGCAGTCAGAGTGACAGGTAGGGCAGAGACAGAGCAGGTGCCTGCACACCTTACGGATTTATTTCAGAGGACCTGTAGGGGACTTAGTCCAGCGGAAAAGGACCAAATAGCTGGCCTTCTCACCAAGTTCCAAGACACCTTTTCCCGAGATGAATGGGACATTGGGCTGACTGACATAGCAGAGCACACAATCCCAACAGGGGACGCAACTCCTGTAAAGCAACCACCAAGGCGCGTCCCCCTTGCTCATGCTGAGGCAGAGAAGACAGCCATAGAGGATCTGAAGGCCAAGGGAGTCATTAGAGAGAGTCTTTCTCCTTGGGCGAGCCCAATAGTCCTAGTGGCACGCAAAGATGGTGGGGTAAGGCCATGTGTGGATTACAGACGGGTCAATCAGCTTGTAAAACCTGATGGTTTTCCACTGCCTAGAATTCAAGACTGTTTAGATGCAGTTGCAGGCTCTAGTTTATTCAGTACGTTTGATTTATTAAGTGGCTATTTTCAGATTCGTGTCAAAGAGGCAGATATACCGAAGACAGCATTCGTTTGTAAGTATGGCCACTATGAAATGACTAGAATGCCCTTTGGTCTCAATAATGCTGCCTCGACTTTTCAGAGGACCATGGAAGTGGCGCTCCAGGGGCTGCAATGGGTGACCTGTCTTATATATATTGATGACCTCATAGTCTATGGAAAGGACTTTGAGCAACACGTGCAAAGAGTGGAGGAAGTCCTTAGCCGAATCCAAGCAGCAGGCCTGAAACTGAGGCCCGATAAGAGCCATTTGCTGCAGAAAGAAGTCCTTTTCTTGGGCCATGTAGTCTCAGGTGAGGGAGTCAAACCTAGCCCAGTCAACATTGCTAAGATTGTTGATTGGCCGAAGCCGAAAACTCCCAAACAGGTAAGACAATTCGTGGCAATGGGGTCTTACTATAGAAGGTACATCAGAGGCTTTGCCTCTATGGTCAGGCCAATGGTTGAGCTAACCAAGAAGACAAAAAGGTTTGTATGGGATGCAGCCTGTGATGAAGCATTCAGCAGACTTAAGGAAGCACTTACTGGGTCAGACATCATGGGCTACCCTCTCAATGATGCTGGTGAATTCATTCTTGACGTGGATGCATCGGATATTGGCATAGGTGCAGTGCTTCACCAGGTTCAGGAGGGCCAAGAAAGAGTTATAGCCTATGCAAGCAGGGCTCTAAACAAAGCTGAATCCAATTACTGCATAACGGAGAAGGAATTACTTGCAGTCAGATATTTTATTGAATATTTCCGGCAGTATCTGCTAGGAAGAAGATTCCTTGTTAGAAGTGATCATCAGAGCCTAGTGTGGCTTTTCAGACTCAAAGAACCAAGAGGTAAGATAGCAAGGTGGATAGAGATCCTGAGCCAATACGACTTTGCAGTACAGTACCGACCTGGGAAACATCAAGGTCATTGCGATGCCCTTTCTCGGTGTGAAAACCCTTGGTCTTGTGACTGTCCAGAACAAGACACATCAGAACCTTTGAAGTGTGGCCCATGCAGAAAGTGCATCAGACGAGCCCAAGACATGATGCACGAACAGCACTATCAAGATATGGTTTCAAAGGGGCACAAAAGTATTGAGCCCAGTGAGCAGACTGAGGTGGTACAAGCAGTAAGACATTCAATCCAGGAGGATGCCATCCCGGGCACTTCTACAGAATCAGGCAGACTTGAGGCAAGTACAACAATCCCTGGTACACCTTGGTTCCAAAGCAAGACTACAGCCGAGTTGAAAAAGTTGCAAGAAGATGATCCAGACATTGAGCCAGTCCTTACAGGTAAGGCTGGTAACAATAAGCCAAGTAGCCAAGATATGGCCATAAAGAGTCCAGCAGCCAGGCATTATTGGATCCTTTGGGATTCTCTAGTCCTCCAGGATGGGCTCCTTTGCAAAAAGTTCATCAAGAAAGATGGAACTGGAGAGTATACACAGTTCATTGTGCCTAGAGCTCTGAAAAGGGATGTCCTTTTTCAGATGCATGACTCATTGCTTTCGGGTCACCTTGGCTGTAAGAAGACAAAAGCAAAAACATTGCAGCGCTTCTACTGGTATGGTCTAAAGGATGACATAGGTTTATACATCAAGAAGTGTGACACGTGCGCAGCTGACAAGAAGCCAACAAAGATTCCACGAGCTCCAATGGGTAGTCTACAGGTAGGTGCTCCAGGCGACTGTGTCTCAACCGACTATCTCGGACCACTCCCAGTCACAGATAGAGGTAACAGGTACATTCTCTTGTTCACGGACCATTTTTCCAAAAATGTTGAGATTATTCCGGTGGCTGACATGACAGCTGAGGTCTGTGCTGACAAACTGCTGAATGAGGTCATATCCAGGTGGGGATGTCCGCTGCAAATACACAGCGACCAAGGTAGGACCTATGAAAGTAAAATATTTAAAGAGTTGTGCCGAATGCTTGAGGTCAGAAAGACCAGGACAAGTGTCAGGAATCCTCGTGGTAACGGTCAGGCCGAACGGTTCAACAGAACCTTGCTCCGTATGATAAGAGCATATTTGGCAGGTGAACAGCAGGATTGGGACCTGCACCTCGGATGCCTAGCAGGGGCATATCGGGCAACACCGAATGAGTCCACCAAGATGACGCCAAACTTGCTAACAATTGGTCGGGAGGTGAGGTTGCCTGGCGAACTGATATTTGGAAGCACAAATGGCTATGACGGCGAGGACATTACCACATATGGAGACTACGTAGACATCCTCAGGGCAAGAATGCAGCATGCTCATGAGGTGGCACGTAAGTACATGTCCGCCACAGCTAAGAGAAGCAAAGAGCTCTATGACTCAAAGTTAGCTTTTCATAGATATAGTGTGGGGGACATAGTATGGTGTCTAATGGAGACTAAAAAGGTTGGAATCTCACCCAAGCTGGAAGTCGGGTTTGAAGGGCCATTTGTAGTCATAAAGAAGTTGTCTGAGTTGGACTACATTATTCAGTTGGACAGAGATGGGGTGGAAAAATCAGTCCACCACAACAAGTTGAAACCTTATGAGGGAGACAATGCCCCAAGATGGGTGGAGAAAGTCAGAAAACAGCTCTTGAGAAGGAGAGCAAACTACCAGGTAAATACACAGTAATAAGATGAGCCCAACACAATGTAGTAAGAAAAGGGCACTTTAAACAGTTGGGTGAAAGAGCATATGGAATGATGTTAGTTTTTCTTTTTAGTAACTACCGGTACTAATCCAGGGGGTGGACTTTAACTTACAAAAAAAAAAAAAAAAAAAAAAAAAAAATCCAGTAGATCCAATGTCAGTACTAACAGCTCGTGAGAGAAAGTAAGTCAGGAGGTAAGAAGGGGCCCAATAGATAAAGCAGTGACAGAAAAAACTCTGATTCCACGAGGAAGATTGGTAGCCTAGGAGAGGGCAAGAGAGAGGCTAACATCGATTGGAGATGCCAAACAGATAAGCCCATGAGATAAGGTGAGAGGTTTCATTGCGAAGGGGTTGAACGGGTTTATAGGAACAACGCGTACTAGAACGGCGATTTTTGCGATGGTGAAAGTAGCAGTTCGGGTATTTTGGGCAGATGACTAAGAGTGGGTGGCGGGAAAGCGCTTAGAGGAATGAAAAGGTGGTGTTAGCAGGAGAGGTCTTGCCAGGCGGAAGAACAGTCTAAAGTGGAGAAGAGAAGAGTTTGGTGTGTGTCACTGTTTTAAACAAGTCGGGGTAAGAGAGGTAAACCAATCCTTGATGTGATCTAGTTAAACATGGCTTCTCTTGATATGTGAGGTTAAGTAACAGGAAAATTACTTGCACTGGTCAGCCTCGGTTAGCGACATTTATAAGATGCTTAATGTATTTTACATATCTAACTTCAGGAGAGATGGAACAGCTGATAGCCAATCTGGTAGCCTCAGGGATCAGCCGAGAGAGAATAGACAAGGCGAGAAGGCGAGGGATCGCATACCAATGCCTTTGGTGCTATAACCTGAAGGGAACGAAGCAAGTCAACATCAAGTGCAGAATGGAGGAGCATATAACAAAGACACACCTAGAGAAGGAGGAAATGCCCTTCCGCTGTCTGTTGTGCGGGTACGTCTGCATGTCATTTATGAAGCTGGAGAGTCATACCAGGGACAATGCGAAACATGTGTTGCAAGCGGCCAAGAGGAAAGTACTAGACCATCGGCCATTCCTGTGGATAAACCCAAGTCCACATGTGTTTACAGCCCAGGACTACCTTGCTTATAATCCTGAGGCCAGCCTCCTGCATTTCTTGGGAATTTTTGGGCAGGCCTCAGCCACAGAAGGCCAGGGAGAAGAGACCCAGAGCAGTGAAGATGGGGAGGAACCGACCCCCGGACCTATGGATACTGCAGGTCATGGACCAACAGGGGAGAAGGCTGGACCGTTGGCCACCAGTCTGCCAGAAATAAAGCAGCCGGTTATGACGACAGCCTTCCCAGCAGCAACGCCAGGACCCAAGGGGAGCCCAGTGCCAGCTTCGGGACAGCAGGGACCAACATGGCAGGCGACACCAGTTCCAACAACGGGGTCACAACCAACATCCTCTCTACCCTTCGGGATGTCGTTGCCAGCAACCTTACGACAGGCTGATCCAATGTGGCCAGTGATGTCTGTGGCGCCACACTTGTCGCCGTTGATACCACAGGTGACCCCACCTCCTGCTGCGGTAGCCGTTACAGAGAGCAACTCAACTGGGATATCGGAACCATCACTGAGTATTGGAGAGCAGCTGACGGCCCTCATCAACCGGGTTACTGGGCCCTCCTCCACTCTAGGATCCCCGGTGCTGGGTCAGTCTTTCCAAATGAATGTGACATTTCCTAACCTGCAGCCCGTGAATGACCAAACAGATCCACAGCTTGTGTTCTTAACAGCGGAACCCCTCAGGGAAGGAGTCATTGAACCCCTGAGTGTGCGGGACGAGGAGGAGCCAGCAGTTTCTGAGGCAAGTGGGCAGACCATGGAGAAGGCTGGTGAGGCTGTTTCGGACACTACCAACCGGGTTATGGAGAACTCTGGTGAAGCTGCTTCCAAGGCAACGGAGCAGGCTATGGGGAATGACGGGGAAGTATGTAAGGTCCAGGAGAATGCCAGGGACAGTGTCACTGAGGCGAGGGAACAGGAAGGCAGTGGTCAGACAGAGGTCGAACTAGAGGGTCCGGTACCGATGAATGAGGCGGAGGAGGAGGGTCATCCAAATGCAAGAGACGGAAATACAGACGGTCAGGATCAGGAGGAGGTTATGGACCAGACAGGGGAGGCTGAGACAGCTGAGTGCAGAAGCGTTGTTCCTGAGGATGATGTTTTATCTTTGCAAGATGATGATATGGCCATCTCAACAGGGAAAAGGGAGCGAGAAATAGAAACTTGTGCGGAGAAGGAAGACGAGACAAAATCAAAGAAACCTAGGTGTGAACTTGACGTAGATATTGTGGATCTCAGTAATAAAACTATGTTGGAAATAGTAGAAAGGTCGCTGAAGGCTAACGAAAGGAGCATGGGACTGTCAGAAAGAAGTGTAAAGGCGATTATTGACAATACCTGTGTAATCAGCAAGTTCACAGATGCGATAAATCGCCTGACAAAAGCGATTGAGAGCCATGACAGGGAGGAACGCCGGAGAGAGGAGAGGAGGATCGAAATGGAAAGAAGGAGGGAGGATGAGTGGAGGAAGGCTTTAGGCAGGTTAAGGGACGAGGAGCGGAGATGGGAGAGCAGGAGACGTGATATGGAGGCGAGGGAACGTGAGGAGAGGAAAGCGCGGGAGGAGAAGAAGAACCAGGAGGAGCGGAAGTCTGAGCGGAAATCGGAGGGGAAGGAGAATGACAGTCGGCCAAAGTCAGTGTTGGGACGAATTTACACGAAGAACACCATCTTGGAGGGGAGCAGCAAGGAGAAGAAGGACGAGCAGAGGGACAGGAAACATTAACATAGAAAAAAAGAAACATAGACAATTTAATGGGTAGCATGGGCAATTAAAAAGAGAGAGAGAGAGAGAGAGAGAGAGAGAGAGAGAGAGAGAGAGCGTTATGGATTTGAGGTTTAAGTTAAGGATTTTAAGAAGGATGGGTATGAGTGAGGTGTGTGTAAGCCAGGGGGTGTAAGAAAAAGTTAACTAGCGTTTGTTTAATCAATTTATTGTCAAAGTCATGTACCTGAAATCTATGAGGACATATAGTCCAAGTCAAAACAGTATTGAAATCAAAGTATACTTACCTCTAGGTGCCATATAAATGTTCTTGTAAATTGAAAGCAAAACTGTGATCAACACTTCAACTTATTCTGTAATATTTAATTTATGTAAACTATGTACATTCCAAATTGCTCAATAGGCTATATAATGAGAAAACTATGTATACACCATTTGTACAGTCAAGCAGCACTGGGTCAAATTCATATACTTTACACACCATTTATCCAACATCATTAGATTTTCATTTATGAATTTGTAAAATGTACTCACCATATTAATCATCAATCCAGGTTCAACTTTGCCATTGCATTATTGATGTATAAGTCTCATGATAATTTCATTATTAGTTGTATCCCACTTCTGACACCATGTTAAGTCAAGATTGGATACATATTGTAATTTGTGGTACTTATGCGATTCGTGTTGTGCCATACTGTCCTTTTGTGTTTTATTTCTTTAGGGTCTCGACACCATCCTGTTTCCTAGCTCGTTTGTTGGAACTTAAACGAGCTGGGAGGGGGGTAGTGTTATGCCCCGTACAAGTCAGTCCGTCCGACTATATGGACCATCACGAATCACATGTACATTTTTATTACCTGTCGGGATGTTTCCACTTTGTAAATTTGCAATTTTCATCTGTCGTGTAAATCCGTTATATCGAATGCTTGAATCAGTTTCTTTTTAACATTTATGCACGATAGATATGCTTGTAATAGCAATTTGACTTGTGTTTTTATCGGAAAACGTCCACTTTCACTTTTATGTTGACTGTCCGTAATGTGTGTCATGCTGTGTGTAAGTAGCTTTTGTGTATGCGTGATTGAGGCTGTGTATCTGTCGTCTGCCGTGTCAACGAGTGCGACTGTCAATTCAGAATTTTCATCTTTAACACGCAATTAAACATAGATCCCAATTTTTCTCCATCAAATGATTGTAAGGGTCATTTAGAAAAATCTTTCTTCTTTCGTTTCGCTACCATTTTATCGTCAGCAAAAATTATTTACGCTGTTTATTTTGTGATTTTTCATTTCCGACAGTGGAATTTTCGGTGTGTAATGGCGGTTTTCTTGTAGTTTTCCTACAGTCTACGGCATCTTACGTCGGTTACGGCTGTAGAGTCACGTGGCTCTACGTCGTGTTTCGCTGTAGGCGTTGCATGCACACACGCTAAATTCATGTAGAATGTAGACTGTAGAACGTAGAATCGCGTAGAGTATATAAGAAATCGCGTAGGGGCAATCGAGGACTCCGAATTTCGATCACATTCAAAGCAGACGCGTTTTCAGGTCTCGCTTCGATTTATTTCGATTTTAGCTTTATTTCTTGGTTTATTTTAAATACAAAAGCACAAAAATGATAGGAAATAAATAATTAAGCAAACGCTTTCATCTTTTGGCACGTTTTATTGACATTTGTCATAAAAAAAAAAAGAGAAAACAGTTATTTTCATCACTAGATTTTTCTCTTCCGTAAGCTTTAACTTGTATTCGTTTACACCTTAGTTGACGCTGACACAGCATTGAGTGCAAGTGATTTTTACATCTTTTGTCATTGAAGCCATGTTCATTATCAATTCAAACCCCATGCTACCATTTTAACTTAAATCATGTTGTTGTAAAGCCATTTTTAACATGTTTTCTATGCTTTGTTAAACAGTTGTTACAGTTTGCACATTAATCAAAGTACTGTGAGTACTGTTTCTAGTCAAATAAAATAAAGTACACAAATTAGTGCAAACTTACATCGTCGTTCTTTTGTCTTGTTTTCACATCCTTTTAAGGTCATAATTAGCTCTCATTAAAGCATCTTTACATCAGGAAAAAGTCATTTTTCGTTGGAGTCCGCTTTTGTTTCTTTATCATTTTGCACCACCGGTCTGCTGTCTATCGGCCTAGAGAAGAGAGCGGCTGTTATTCCCAGTGCCGACTGACTAAGTGGGCACAGATAAAGACCGAGGCCAGCCCCCAACAATATCATATAAGAGTGTATATGTCTAAATTTACACAAATCATGGCAAAGTTGATAATATAGTTGGATTTCAGTAATTAATATTGAATTTTGGTAGATTACGAAATTGTAAAAAACGTTAATAAAATCGTTATTATTCCAAAAAAATCTTCCAAACTTGGCCATATCATCTGTTCATATATTATTTAACAGTGTATATGTCTAAATTTACACAAATCGTCGTAAACTTGACAATATAGTTGGATTTCGGTAATTAAATATTGGATTCCGGTAAACATTGGATTTCGGTAAGCCCAAATACCCACAATTAGCCCGGTTTCATGTATTTTCGTGTTACTAACGGTAAACAGTTTCAGCATATCTGCTTACAGAGACAAATGCTGAAAATAATCTTGAAGTCATCTAAATTATTATCTGAGCATTTATTTTATGTATAAATGATATAGTTCTGTGGATTTGTTTTGTGAATGCATTTGTGTAAACAAGCCAACCATCAACGCCATTTTGAACCAAAAGTCATGTGACTTCGCGTTTATTAAGATTTCGGCGGAAAATTATCATGTGATTGTCATGTGATCTTTGCAATTTTTGGCCATTTTTAAACACAAAGTACCGATGCCTTAGATTTGACATTTTCGTAAAAAACTAAGTTAGTCTTAGCTGTAAAATTCGATTTAATAGATATAGGTGTAATTTTCATTAAGGACTGTTATCACTTTTGTCAAGATATTTTTTTTCTAGGCGTAAATCACAAAGCAACAGTGTATTTCTCAAAACAAACCTTGCTAACTAGAGCGTGACTTTGTATCTAAAATATCCAGCAGGTAGGTGGTGCTGCCATTTATTTTCATGGAGAAATCAATTTAACGCGACATTGAATTTAACGCGAAAATACATGAAGGGAGTATATGCCCTTTTCATGGCCTACTGAATGGTTAAAGATATAATTTGAAGAAAAAATAAATAAATTTATCTTTCCTAACTTTTCCTTTTTATAATTATCTATAAAAAGTGCAAACTACATCTAGAAAGAGACGCATAGATGTATAGATATATAACTATGTGCCGAGATGGTACGGGCCGAGTCGGTTATGTGCCGAGTTGACCCGGCACCCGAATATGCATGAATGTTTCGTACCTGAAGCACAACTTCCACATCGTAACAATTCCCTTTGCTTTTCTGGTGCCCTTGAAATCTAGAACCATTGTACAACAAAGACGTTGTAACTCCTGGCTGTACGGAATTAGCAGGAGGCGGTGGGTCGATTTTGACAGGCATTTTTCCTCGGGCCGAAACTGATCCAAGGACAAATTTAGAATCGGGAATTCTGACACAGAATGACGCGTTCTGTGATTGGTCACAAATCTCCTCTGAAAGAAATTGGCCAATTACTATGAGCGTAACAAATAACACAAAACAAGATGTCTGCGCCCTTGGTGAAACATATTCCACTGCGTTTGCACAAATTTAGCAAAGTTTTAACAGGTTTTACCTGGACGAAATTGAATAATCTCACTCCTCACAGAAGCTTCAGCTCAAGAGGTACTTAACCATTACGTCCTTTTAGTGGCAGGTCAAAGAACATCTTACATAATGAGCTCAGCACGAATAGCATTGCATAAACCAGTAGTCGGTAGCGACCCACTGATTGGACGCTTTTTCCTCCGGTTGATAGTCAGAATCTGAACGTACTGTTGACCAGCGTATGGGAAAGAGACAACCTCCTCTCTTCCAGGTAAAACAGTTAAAATCAGCGGGTGGTTAAAAATACAGTTATCTCTTTATCTTCTGGAGTCGGCTGCTGTAGTCTTAGGCCAACCTGGACTCGATGTTCTGGGAGTCTGTAACTTGAGCTGAGAGGCAATTCCAGTCTTGGATAGTTCTGGGAAAGAAAGAGTTCTTGTACATACCGACAGTGGCTGTTGGCTGGTATAGTCTCAGCTGACCTCTGGTACGCCTGTCATTTACTGTCCTTTCGACATCTCTTGGAAAGACGTTTTTTGCTTGGCGTTTTATTTTAAATGAAAATATTTTGTTCTGGTTGACCATATCTTGTCAGAAACCATTTGTCTTTTATGTTTCTGTGTTTTGTTCTCAAGTATTTACACAAAAATTAAAGTTACGGCCAAAAGTTGGTCTGATCTATGCTATTTCTATAGTAAAGTGATTTTTTAGAATTTTTGTCTAAGAAAATATTTTTTACTTCTCTTTGCTGAATTTGAATTATTGACATTTTACAACAATATTGTGAAAATTTCAGAAAAGTTGAACAAGTGGAACTTGTTGAAAATTTGGCTCCAAGTTACCTACCCTATAGATTTCTGCATGATTTGGCTTCATTTTTACTATGGGAAAAAAGTGAAAATATTTGATTTTTTAAAAACCAATAACTAGAATAAAACTTTTTGTACATAGGTAGTTACGACAAATGGTTTTGCATTAAATCATGACAAAAATTTGCAAATTTACTTCTACTGTGTAAAGGGTCAAGCAAAAAACGACTTTCTGAAAGATGTCGAAAACACAGTAGTCACAGTATGTCACCAGTGTCCATGTCGACCGCTCCATGTCCAATTTTAAACAGCATTGCCAATCTGTCCTTTTTCCTCCTACTTTCAAGTGTCTCCCAACCAAGATCATTAACCATTTGGGTTGATTCAAGAAGGGCAGTTGTTAGTTTTTGGCGAAAGAATGTGCACAATACTGGTTAACCGTTTAGAGGACTAAGCCTGCCCAGTAAATGTGTGGTTAGGTAAACTGACCACGCTCAATATGACCCCATTGGGTTGACTGGGCCGTAAAACCTCAACACAAACAAATAGCCATTTGGGTTACACATCCAGGATTCCTCTCGGAGTAGTTGCTGTGTACAAACAGAGCTGCCTCTGTGCACTTTCTCTAGCTTCATGATGTCTTCCGAACTGACGGTCCCAAGCGGGGATGCATAGTCTAGTACCACTCTCACTAGCGACATATATGCCATGCTCTTGAATTCAATGGTGCATTCTCCTGCATTTCGTCGTAGGAATCCCAGAGTTCTGGATGCCTTGGCAGCAACTGCGTCTACATGCTTGTGTCAGCAGAGGTCATTGCTGATAGTGAGACGCCAAGGTACTTTCCGCTGTCAGTTACTTCAATAGTGTGACCATGGAGCGTGTATTCTTTGTGTCCCATGTGTCGTTTGTTGGTGATGATGCGGATGACCTGGCATTTCTCAGTGTGGAACCACATTTGCCAGATCCGTTCCCATTCCTCCAAGGCTCGAAGATCTTGTTGAACTGACTCCGCATCGGCATCACAGTTTATGAGTTTGTACAGCAGGCAGTCATCTGTAAAAAGGTATCAGAGGCTCTGACAGCTTCTGGGAGGTCATTAATGAAGGCCGGGAAAAGCAGTGAACCCAGGATGGTTCTCTGTGGTACGCCAGAGATGACATCGGCTTGCCAGGATATGCTCCCGTCCAGTATAACGCTGCTTTCTATGTCCAAGGAATGCTTCTGTCCATTAAGGCTACATTATCTCCACAGATTCTATAGAAGCTGAGCTTATACAAAAGACTTTGATGAGGTACCTTATCAAAGGCCTTTGCAAAGTCCAGGAGGATAAAATCCACCTGGTCCTTTCCTGAGCAAAGTTTGCTGGTAATGCCTTGGATAGTGTTGATAAGCTGTGTAACAGTAGATCTCCGTTTTCTGAATCCATGCTGTTTATCTGTCCGAATATTAAACTGATAGAAATGCCGCATGGTGTTGCTATGAACAATATGCTCCAATACCTTGCAGGCCACTGAGGTTAAGGAGACAGGTTTGTAGTTAGAGGGAAGATGTTTCGGTCCTTTCTTATACAGGAGTACAATAAGAGCCTCTTGCAAGTCAGCAGGTACACATCCATCATCAAGTGAATGCTGGTATATTAAAGTCAGCATAGGAGAAAGTTCTTCTGCAGCAGCTCTTAGAATGAAAGTCGGTAAACAGTCTGGGCCTGAAGTTTTAAATGGTCGGAGGTCTTTGAGGAGCTTCTTCACACTGTTTGGGTTGATGGTGATGTTGTCCATAGAAGAAAAGGGGCTTGGACCTTTATCTCCAATGTTGTCTGTGTCTTCCTTTGTGTAGACTGACTGGAACTGCTCATTGAGAATTTCTGCCTCCTTTGTAGAGTCACTTTGAAGGTAACCATCCTTGTTGATCAATGGAGCAACACCAGTAGACTCTTGTCTCTTGCTTTTGGCAAATGACCAAAACCGTTTAGAGTTCTCTTTAAGATCATTGATGACAACATCTGCCATATACCTCCTGTGAGCCGAACACTTATTGGGATTTCTTGGGAACATGTCCCGGTACGCATAAATCAAGACTGGGACTAATGAAAATTCCCCAAGCCACATATGCGGATTGCATATTATTTCCTATGGGATCACTACTACCGTATGTTTTTAAAATCCTTCGGAAAGGCTTTTTTTATTTGACCCCCTACCCCGAAACCCTTACGGAAATTACGCACGATAACGTGGTTATTAAATTTTTGGTAAATTGGCTACTAACTGAAGAGATACATAAGTATTTAAATATCCTGAAGTTTTTGTTAAAATACAAATTCTGGTTAGGAAGAAAATTAACATTTATTGTAGTGCATGGATATGTACATGTAACAGGTGAAAAAATTCTAACCAATGCAGCAGCCGATCGAACCCGGGCCACCTGCATGACAGGCCAACACTCTACCTTGTTGCTATAAAAGCCTGCTTGTACTGCCAGGCAGTACAAGTGTATCATATACCTATCACTACTACATATTCCCCTTCCATTTTTAGATTCGCCTGCGAATCTTAATTTGGGCAACCACTCAATACCAGGCCACCAAGCCCATCAGACAGGGTTATTTACGTTGGGCGCCAGATGTAACAGGTGAAAAGATTCTAATCACCAATGCCAGGACCGGGGATGGAACCCAGGCTGTCCGCTTGACAGGCGAACACTCTACCACGTCGCTGTAAAAGCCGGCTTGTACTGCAAGGCAGTACAATCATATATATCATAATCGGATTTTTGATTAACATACAGGTACAGGGGCAACATCCACATCAATGGGCCCCCTTCCAAATAGCTGGCTTGCTGCATGCATGGCAGATCTCACACTAGATGTCCATATATATCTGTCATGCAGGTTGATAGCCAAGAGCTTCAAGTGTATTCAAGCACCACAAGTGTATCATATACGTACCTATCACTATTACAGGTATGAAACCCTACCGCAACAGAAAAATACCATACAGGTATGCATCGCAATGACAAAGAATGATATTGTTTATGTTAAAATAAACCAGAAAACAGATTTTGACATTTAATGTAATTTGGAGACAATTTGCATGAACTGTCAAATCTATATAGCTAGTTTCTGGGGAAAATAAGAAAAATTGTTTCAAAATGCTGTCTACTGAAAAATGATGCTTAACACTCTCTGGACAATTTCAGCAGACAACATATTGCAATATTTTTCTGATTTAGTTCAGAAAACAGAATGTTTTTGACAGTTTGCATGAAATGTCGAATCATGTTTCCTGGGAAAAATAAGAAAAATATTTCAAAATGTTGTCTGCTGAAAATTAACGCTTAGCACTCTGGGAAAAAATTTCACCAGATGGCATTTTGAAATTTTTTTCTTATTTTTTCCAGAAAACAAAAACTGTTTTTGTTTTGAGAAAAATGTTATCAGTTTGTCATCTGTTGACTAAATCTAGAGAGAGATAACGGGGAAGGTGCACTGATATAGCTGAAACACTCTAATATGCCTGGTAAACATTCATTCTAAAGTATTACCGTGAGATCTATAAATAAACCATGGTATGATATTCAAAACTGAAAAATATCCCATAGTCCAGCTATAGAATAATTTTCCTTCTAACCACAATTTCATTTTAACAAAAATTGCAGGATATTTAGGTACTTCTGTATCTCTTCGATTGGTAGCAAATTTATCAAATTTAATAACCATTATTATCGTGTGAAACTTCTTGGTAATTTCCCTAAGGAGTTTGGAGAATGGGGTTTCATACCCGATGTTTTCGTTCCTGTGGAAGAATGTCATTAGACATATTACCAGTAAAAATTCAGTTTCTGCTTGTAAATTGGACACTGATTGGGATTTCTTGTGGACGTGTCCAAGGATGCATAAATCAAGACTGGGAGTAATAAATATTCCAAAACCACATACCTGGTAGAAATGTAGAACAGGACAAGAGGACATGATGCATACAAGAATGACAACTCTGGCTTTCTTAATTTTGGAGTTATTTCACTCTGTTTTGTTTGAAATAGATTTTATGTCCACTCTGTAACTTGAATATCCTTCGGCATATTTTGAAATAGATTTCATGTCGGCTCTGTAACTTGAATATTTTGATGGTACATGGTAGAAATGTAGAACAGGATGAGAAAACGTGTCGTGTACAAGAATGACAAATCTGCCTTAGTTGGTGTTATCTCCCTTTGTTTTATTTGACAGTGATTATGCATTGATTTTGTGTCAACTCTGTAAGTTGAACATATAAATATTTTTATGATACTTGATAGAAATTGAAGGTAGAATATATTATGATACTTGATAGAAATTAATGTAGAACAGAATGAGACGACCTTGCGTACAAAAATGACAACTCTTGCTTTCTGACTTCTGGAGTTATCTTCCTTTTTTGTTTTTGAAATTTATTTCATGTCCACTCTGTAATTTGAATACCCTTTGAAATATTTTGATGGTATTTGGTAGAAATGAAGAACAGAACGAGACAACATGTCATGTTTAAGAATGACAACTCTGCCTTTCTTACTTTTGGTGTTATCTCCCTTTGTTATATTTGACAGTGATTATGCAGTGATTTTCAGGACGCCTGTAAGTTGAATACTCTTTGAAATGTTTTTATGATACTTGGTAGAAATGAGGAACAGGACAAGACGACATGTCACATACAAGAATGACAACTTTGGCTTATTTACTTTTAGAGTTATCTCCCCTTCTTGTCTTTGCATTTGATTTCTTGTCCACTCTGTAGCTGTACCCTTCAGAATATTTTGATGATTCTTAGTAGAAATGTAGAACAGGACGAGGTGATATGTTGTGTACAAGAATGACAACTCTGGCTTTCTTACTTTTTGAGTTATCTTCGCTTCTTATGTTTGAATTTGATTTGGTGTCCACTCTGTTACTCCAGTAGCCTTTGGATTATTTTAATTTTACTTGGTAGAAATGTAGAACAGGATGTGACGAAGTGTTGCATACAAGAATGACAACTCTGGCTTTCTTACTTTTGGAGTTATCTCCTCATTTTGTATTTGAATTTGATTTTGTGTCCGCTATGTAACTTGAATAACCTTCAAAATATTTTGATGATACTTGGTAGAAATGTAGAACAGGACGAGACAATGTGTTGCCTACAAGAATGACAACTCAGGTTGGGTTGTGGGTGGAGGTTGGGGACATTTATTTTTTTCTAAAAGGTTTTCTGGTTTTAAGTTATTGATGTTCCATAACAATATTGTGAAATTTTCAGTAATAGTGAACAAATGGAACTTGTTGAAAACCTGTGCCCAAACCACCTGCATGTAAAACTACCTGCATGTACCGTATCAAAATTTGCATATTTTGCTGCCATTTTTACTTAGTATGGGGAAAAATAAAAATATTTGATTTTTTCAAAACCAGTAACTGGAATGAAATATTTTATGCACAGGTAGTTACTACAAAGGGTTTTGTTGAAAATCATGATAAAAGTTTGCAAAAAACACCTTTCCAAAAGATATTGAAAGGAGAGTAATCATCAGATTCACTCTGATCACCTGGCTTTGAAGTCTAGTCTGCCATGTGTTATTCACTCTATCGGTAGCATCTTAAACACAACTGTAGTAATCTGCCACTTGTTATTGATTTCTGTGGCAGTACAGTTATTTACAGTGGTCAAGTGGTAATTAAGCAGGTGCTGGCTATTCACATTTACCCAGGGATCACTCTGCTGATTCAAGAAGGGCAGTTGTCAGTTTCTGGTGAAAGAATGTGCACAGTACTGGTTAACCGCTTAGAGGACTAAGCCTGCCCAGTAAAGGTGTGGTTAGGTAAACTGACAGTGCTTGACATGACCCCTTTGGGTTGACAGGGCCCTAAAACCTCAACACAAACAAACAAAACCCAGGGATCATTTTCTGGCACGATTTCAAGATATTTTAGCATTTTTTTTGCACGAAATGGCATAAGAATTCCCGGAGTGAGAAAAAAATTGCACCTGATTTTTCTCATTTCACATTGTTGTCTCTTTTTAGCACCTGCAGACCATTTTGAGACATTGGAACTGTTCTATACAAATGGGTTCTGAACTGTTTCGGCACCAATTGACATGTAACCAGTCATTGGTCTGTTTCATTGAAAAGCGTCATCGTAAAAGCTCACTATCGGTCATTCTGATCTTACACTCTGAATAATACAACAGCAATGAATGCCTCTGCAAAGAGACAATCTCTGTAAATAATTTCAGTAATTTTCCAGTGATCTGGTATGATCCATATTATCATATGGATCATACCAGATCACTGGAAAATTACTGAAATTATTTACAGAGATTGTCTCTTTGCAGAGGCATTCATTACTATAATATTTTTCAGAGTTTATTCTCCTTGTTGGAAATATTTCGGAGCTTATTTTCTTTGTTGGAAGTAAAGATTATAACAAGCCCTTATTCTGTTGTATCCATTTTATTAACCATACAAGTTATCTTAATAAGAATACATAATAAGCAATGAAAATATATATACAAATGTGAGAAAACAAAAGATCTTGCACCCCTCCCCCCCCCCCCCCTTCCCCCCCAAAAAAAAAAAAAATAAAAAAAAATAATACTCTGTCATTTTGACCAAGCAAGAGAAAAAATCACATTAAATTTGAAAATTTCTCACTGAATGACCAGTTTTGATTTTTTTCTCTCACAAAAATCTGGGGCCAGAATAAATCCTGTTTACATGATCATTAACTGGTCAAGCAATGAAAGCATGTTACTGGCACTTTAAAACCATTTATGTAAACATGCATTGAGATGTTCACAGATGACATCATATATCAATCATAATTGGATTTTTTATTAACATGCAGGTACAGGGGCAACATCCACATCAGTGGGCCCCCTTCCAGATAGCTGGCTTGCTGCACACATGGCAGATCTCACACCAGATCTCCAGGTACGTCTATCATGAGGGTTGATAGCCGAGAGCTTACACTCTCTGCAATCCCTGTCTGTCAGCTGCTTCCATGTCATTTTGGGCCTTCCAGGCCCATGCTTTCCATCAACCTGTATGTCTTGACTGCACCATTGGAGCGTTCCACATGTCCATACCATCAGAGTCTTCTCTCCTTCAGAATGAGGTCCAGATCCTCAATGCCAAGCCGCACAAGTAGCTCATTGGACCTGGTGGTGACAATGTCTTGCGGCCTGACATTGCAGATCTGTTTGATCATTGCCCTGTCATTTCGCTGCAGATGCTGGAGGTTCCCCTTTGTCAATGGCCAAGTCTCGCTGGCATGGAGTATTGTGCTCCGCACACAAGAGCTGTACACACGGCCACGTGTTTTGAAAGAGAGGTGGCGTGAAGAGAGGACTGGTAGCAGAACCTTGGACTTTTCCAGGCGGTTTTCACACCTGTTGTGGTTGAAAGTTCACAGCCACCTGCTGTTGAGAGCATGTCTCCTAGGTAGCAAAAGGAAGCTACCACCTCAAGCTTGTCAGATTCGACCTGGACTTCCTTCTGTGGTCTGCCATCCAAGGGGCGTGCAGTTCCCTGGCACCGTGTACATCTGTAGTCAGGGTCCTTTTTCAAGTGCTTGAGCCCACTGCATTTCTTGTGCACCCAGTGCTTGCAGCCATTGCAGAAGATGCTGTTGCTGCCCACTCCGGTGTGACAGACAGTGCATGGAAACTCGCCTGAACTCTGCAGGAGGTCCAGGCCCATACTGCAGATCATGATCTTTATCTTTCCTGCATTTACTCTCAGTCCTTTCTTCTCCATTGCTTCTTTCCAAGTCAAGAGCCTCCTGGCACATTCCTCAAGCTATTCAGCGATGATAACAAGGTCATCGGCATAGAGGTCCTCCCAGGGGACCCCAGAGCGGAACTCTCATGATAAGGCTTCAAGCACAATGATGAAGAGCAGCAGGCTGAGTACTGATCCTTGATGAACACCAACCTTCACTTCAAACTCTTCACTGCACCCCTCACCAACACTGACACAACTCCGTGCATTTGCATACATCCCCTGCACCAGTCGCACAATCCACTCCTCCACACCAAGTTTTCTCAGCACCCAGGTCTACAAAAGCCATGTAGAGTCTCTTATTGGCAGCTAGATACTTCTCTTGCAGCTGCCTGACAACAAGGATTGTGTCTGTAGTGCCTCTGCCTGGGACGAAGCCAAACTAGGAATTGTCGATTGACACCAACTGTCTGATGAGGCCGTCCACAATCCTCTCCAGGATTTTCATAACCTGCTCTGTCAGCTTGAGACCGCGGTAGTTGCCCCTTTCCAATGCGTCCCCTTTTCCCTTGTAGAGGCAGACAATGAAACTCTGCTCCCAGTCAGAGGGTACCTTGCCATCACGAATGATTGCAACTGCGAGGTCATGGATCATGGAGGCGCCCATGTCACCGGCAGCTCGTATCATCACCACTATGCCTGATGGGCCCAGTGCTTTGCCAGCTTTCATCTTTGAGATAGCCTTCTTAACCATATCAATTGTGATTGGGATGGGCAGGCCTTCCACTGGTGGTTGATATGACAGGTGGTCTGGGTCCCAATCAAACTTGACATTTTGGTAGAGCTCTAGCCAGGCCTTCTGCTTTGAGTCTTCGTTCATTGACATTTCTCCTGCATCATTCTTCACAGGTTTGTCACCAACAACATCAGCGTTCTCTCTTCTAAACTGGTTAGTAAGGTGTTAGACTTCTGAAGACTTGGGGTCAATATTCTTGTAGACCTTGTCGGCTTCTCGACGAGCATGGTGCACTGCATGTCTGGCATTTCGTTTGGCTGCATCATATGATGCTCTAGTATCTTTACCAGCCTTCCAGGACTTGAAAGCTTTCCGCTTGAAAGGCAATGGCCTTTTCCACGTGTTCATTCCACCACCAGGTTTCACGACGCCAACGGTGTGGCCGAGTTGTGCCACATACCTCCTCAGTTGTCTTGAGCAGTCCAGTCTTGATGTTGTTCCAGATATCCTCAGTGGCCCCATCAGCTACACCTGCAGATGTGCTCACATGCAAGTTGAAGACCTCCTGGAAATGATTGCTTGTCTGACATGTTCACATATTTTCCTGCAGACATTACTTTTTTCATATTGGAGACTAATATTGAAGCCCTCCCTTTTGTATTGCCTCTACAGAACAGTTGATTCACTGAAATTGCACATGCTGCTAATATTAATCTTTTGTCTACACAAAGGATATTACCTCCCTGCACAGAGGTCACCAGTTAACCCTTGTCCTGCTGAATAAATTAAGATGCCAGGCCCATTTCTAATTTTCAGCCAGTCAGATTACTTGATCCGCAATGATGCTATAAATTCACATACTTTATGGCAAAAGGTGCAGATCCAAATCAGTTGGCTTCTGAAGAAGCCAGCTGATCTGGATCTACACTGTTTGCAAATGCAGGGTATGTTGGGTTCAGCAGGACAAGGGTTAACATACATATTGTACATGTACATCCAGGTCCTAATACTGTTTTTCTATCTTTTGACACTGCATCACTTATGATGATTACATGCAGATGGTTTTTTTTGCATGTAGTTCAAACATACATTTGTTTGACAAATATTGTACAATACCTAATATTTCTGTATTGTTTACAGAGCTGAAGAAATTTTACAAGAATGCAACTCTCTCACAGTCAGAAGGTATGTATTCAATTTCTTTAACCCTAGTCCTGCTGAACCGAGATATGTCCTTCCTTTGCAAACAGTGTAGATCCAGATCAGTTGGCTTCTGAAGAAGCCAACTGATCTGGATCTGCACTGTTTGTTGTTGTTGTGCGGATTTTTAACGCTACCAGGCACCCGAGGCACATAGAGGCAGCGGCGATTGCTGTGATGTACATGTATTTGTACAGCCTTGCTTTCATGGATCACCCATGCACACTTGGTGCCGCTGTCTGTCACCAAGCGCCGCCCTGTCCACTTTATACTCAACCCAGGGCACGTCGAGTATGAGCTAGACGTACTAATGGTCTGAAAATTATCTGGACCCGAGCGGGACTCGAACCCGCAATATCCCGCTTGAAAGTCGAGTGCGCTAACCACTAGGCCACCTAGCCCGCTGCACTGTTTGCCATTACGTATGTGAATTTATATCAACAGTTTTGATCAAGTAATGTGATTGGCTGAAAATTAGAAATGGGTGTGGCATCTTAATTTATTCAGCAGGACAAGGGTTAATTTGTGTTGGACTTAAGAATTATGACAGATGTTTTAATTAATGCTTATCATGCAGGGTAAAATTTTCAGCAGATGACTACTGAAATATTTTTCTTATTTTCCCAGAAAACAGGATTTGACTTTTCATACAGAGTATCTCCAGTGGAGATAGTTTGCATGAAATGTCTAATTCTGTTTTCTGGCAAAAATAAGAAAAATATTAGTTTTTCATCAGCTGAATTTACCAAGAGAATGGTAAAAGTTAAACACATGTTGTGTCATTCACATGTGCATTTAACTCCATTTTGTCAGCTTTCACTTCTTGCTATGCTCAGATATAGAACAAATGATTTTTTTCTGAGGAGAAAATTATCTCACACTTACACCAATAGAAATACTTTAAACTACTTACCTAATATTGTCTAATTTGATGGTTGCATTTTGGGACATGTAGGACAATGCTGTCTGACATCTGTTTGTCACCAAGATTTAAAGAACATTCATTTTATTTTTAACATACAGTTTTTAATGTCCTCCCACCTACGGGGAGTGGGGGGGGACATATTGTTTTTGGTGTGAATCCAGTTGACATGCCACTTTCTTGTTTGCTCAATATCTTGTGAACCAGTGGTTTGATTCTTACCAAATTTTCATAGATATGTATATAATTGGTAAGTAACAAAGCACTGATAAGATTTTGGTGACCCTGACCTAATTTTCAAGGTCACAGCAGTAGAAAAACTGAAAATTCTTTGGAACACGTCTGTTTTCTCTGAAAACACAGTTCTTGCTAAAATTTCTTTTTGCTATATTTAGAGTTTATCATTCATGTATATGTAACTGCTCCATAGGCTTCCAAATTTTACAGTTCACTTCGTCACAGGGAATTTTAATTTCAAATTAATTACTATAAAATGGATAGCGCTACTGGCGTTAGAAACTATTCTCTGATCAGAATTATGAGAGACAAAAAAAATCAACTTTTCATCAACTTTTTATTGGAAGTTTATGTTCAAACTCATGATATCTGTTCAGCTGAAAAGGTGGCAGTTTAATCCTAATATTCCAACATTTCTCTCCCACTCATTTGTTCTGTAATCTCTTGAATATTTGGCCATTCTTTTGCTATTTTGCAACATGTGAGTGAAAATAATAAAAGAGATTACAAAATGTACTGTAAGTGGAAAGGAAATGAAATGTGCATAATCATCCAAATTATTTAACTGAAAAATGGCAAATTTATAGCAACTTATGTATGTGCTTCTGTTGAGATAATGCATGTACATGTATACTTTGTTATTGACCTTGAACAGAAATGCCAGAGACATTTCTTTTCAGTATTGTATATTTATGCAGGGCTGTGGAAATACCATGCCCAACTTGTCCCATTTCCCTGAAGACAAGTAAGAAATTTCAATTTATGTGTCCTGGGACAAGGACTACATAGCTCTAGGTAAGTAGAGGATCCAGATTATGAGATACATGTTTTTTATGCCCCGTCATTTTCAATAGGGCGGGTGGGGGGTGCATATAGTATCACCGCTGTCCGTACATACGTCCGTCCGTCTGTCTCGTCCAATCCTTCCCGTACGTAATACTTTTGGTTTCCGTGCGATATCTTTTGAAAGGATTGGTGTATTGGATTGAAAAATTTTATACACAGGTATATAATCATAAAATGTAGGTCAAGTTCGATTTAGGGTAAAATCCAACAATTATTTTGGGAGTTATGGCCTTTTTCAACTTTGAAAATTTTCAACTTTGAAAAATGGTTTCCGTGCGATATCTTTTGAAAGGATTGGTATATTGGATTGAAATTTTGTACACAGGTATATAATCATAAAATGTAGGTCAAGTTCGATTTAGGGTAAAATCCACCGATTATTTTGGGAGTTATGGCCCTTTTCAACTTTGAAAAATGGTTTCCGTTCCATAACATCTGAAAAGATTAGTGAACTGGATTCATATTTTATATACAAGCATAGAATTATAAAATATAGGTCAAGTTTGATTTAAGGTAAAATCCACAAATTATTTTTGGAGTTAGGGCCCTTTATCAATGTTGAAAAAAAGTTGAAAAATGGTTTCCGTTCGTTTTGAAAAGATTAGTGTATTGGATACAAATTTAATAACCAGGTATATAATCATAAAATGTATGTCAAGTTGGATTTAGGGTAAAATCCACCAGTTATTAGCTCACCTGAGCCGAAGGCTCAAGGTGAGCTATTGTGATCATTTGTCGTCGTCGTCCGTCTGTCCGTCCGTCCGTTCACAATTTTTAAACAACATCGCCTCCTGAACCAGTGATTGGATTTTGACCAAACTTCACAGGAATGATCCTTGGTTGGTCCTCTTTCAAAGTTGTTCAAATGGTTCCAGTCCATTGCATATCTAGGTCACAGGAGCTAAAAATAGATTTTTTAACTAAAAACTTAAAAAATCTTCTTGTCAGAAACCACTGGACCGATTTCAATATAATTTTGCAGAAATGTTCCTTTGGTGATCCTCTACCAAGATTGTTCAAGCCATTTGGATTCGTCAAAAAACATGGCCGCCAGGGGGCGGGGCTTATTTTCCCTATATATCAATATAGAAAACTTTAAAAATCTTCTTGTCAGAATCCAATGGACCTATTTCAATATAATTTTGCGGAAATGTTCCTTTGGTGATCCTCTACCAAGATTGTTCAAGCCATTTGGATTCGTCAAAAAACATGGCCACCAGGGGGCGGGGCTTATTTTCCCTGTATATCTATATAGAAAACTTTAAAAATCTTTTTGTCAGAAACCACAGGACAGATTTCAGTATAATTTTGCAGGAATGTTTCTTTGATGATCTTCTACCAAGATTGTTCAAGCCATTTGGATTTGTCAAAAAAACATGGCCGCCAGGGGGCGGGGCTTATTTTCCTTATATATCTATATAGAAAACTTTAAAAATCTTCTTGTCAGAAACCACTTGACCGATTTCAATATAATTTTGCAGAAATGTTCCTTTTGTGATCCTCTACCAAGATTTTTCAAGCCATTTGGATTCGTCAGTTAACATGGCCGCCAGGGAGCGGGGCTTATTTTCCCTATGTATCTATATAGAAAATTTTAAAAATCTTCTTGTCAGAAACCACTGGACCGATTTCAATATAATTTTGCAGAAATGTTCCTTTTGTAATCCTCTACCAAGATTGTTCAAGCCATTTTGATTCGTCAAATAACATGGCCGCCAGGGGGCAGGGCTTATTTTCCCTATATATCTATATAGAAAACTTTAAAAATCTTCTTGTCAGAAACCACTCGACTGGTTACAATATAATTTTGCAGAAATGTTCCTTTGATGATCCTCTACCAAGATTGTTCAAGCCATTTGGATTCGTCAAAAAACATGGCCGCCAGGGGTGGGGCTTATTTCTCCTATATATCTATATAGAAAACTTTAAAAATCTTCTTGTCAGAAACCAATGGACCGATTTCAATATAATTTTGCAGAAATGTTTCTTTGGTGATCCTCTCCCAAGATTGTTCAAGCCATTTGGATTCGTCAAAAATCATGGCCGCCAGGGGGCGGGGCTTATTTTCCCTATGTATCTAAATAGAAAACTTTAAAAATCTTCTTGTCAGAAACCACTGGACCGATTTCATTATAACTTGACAGAAATGTTTCCTTGTTGACCCTCTACCAAGATTGTTTAAGTTATCATGATTCATCAAAAAACATGGCCGCCAAGGGGTGGGGTTATTTTTCCCTATATATCTATATAGAAAAGTTTAAAAATTTTCTTGTCAGAAACCAATGGACCAATTTCAATATAACTTAGCAGGAATGTTTCTTTGGTGACCCTCTACCAAGATTGTTCAAGTCGGCATGATTCGTCAAAAAACATGGCCGCTAGGGGGCGGGGCATATTTTCCCTATATATCTATATAGAAAACTTTAAAAATCTTCTCGTAAGAAACCGTTGGGTCGAGTTCATTGTAACTTGGCAGGAATGTTGCTTTGGTGACCCTGTGCCAAGATTGTTCAAGCCCTCATGATATGTCAAAAAACATGGCCGCCAGGGGGCGGGGCTTATTATCCGTATATATCTGTATAAAAAATTTTAAAATTATTCTTTTCAGAAACCACCTGACCGATTTCAATATTACTAGGCAGGAATGTTGCTTTGGTGACCCTGTGCCAAGATTGTTCAAGCAATCATGATTCGGCAAAAAACGTGGGCTAGGGGTGGGGCTTATTTTCCCTGTATATCTAAATAGAAAACTTTAGAAATCTTCTTGTCAGAAACCACTGAACCGATTTCAGTATAACTTACAGGAATGTTCTTTTGGTGGCACTCTACCAAGTTTATTCAAGCTGTCATGATTCGTCAAAAAATATGGCCGTTAGGGGGTGGGGCTTATTTTCCCTATATAGCTATATAAAACACTTCAAAAATCTTTTTGTCAGAAACCACTGGACCAATTTCATTATAACTTGGCAGAATTGTTCCTTTGGTGACCTTCTTTCAAGATTCAGTTCCAGCAGTCATGATGCATGAAAAAAACATAGCTGCTCGGGAGTAGGGCTATAAAATTTATACAAAAATCTTAGAGCAGTGAACTTGGCTGAAACTTCAACAGTAAGTTTGCAAAGCTGTTTGCTCAGGTGAGCGATATAGGACCATCATGGTCCTCTTGTTTTTGGAGTTATGGCCCTTTTTCAACTTTTGATTTATATTAATGTCACATAGCTGTTATGTCAGCTCTTATTCCTGCATAACAGAAGGCTGAAAAAGTTTTTTTTTTTTTTTTTTTTTTTTTTTTTTCAAGACTCTGGAGATATTTTAGCATTATGAATCCTATCTTCAGTTACCACCTTTTCAATTAAATTAATTTCTGTGTCTTTTATAAATGGCAGTATAACAAACATAAAACAAACACCATTTTTTTGTTTTTTTTTGCATTCTTTATCCCAGCACTTTTAGAAGAAAAAGCGGGGATATTGTTATACCCGCCGTCTGTTCCGGCCTTCTGTAATGTAACTTCATTGCTCCTAGACCATTTAAGCTAGAATCTTGAAACTTTCACAGGCAATAGATCTATGGATGGGGACTGGAGGAACACATTCAGAATTTTGATGTAACCCCTTGGGGCAATGCCAGGGGGGTGTGGCCCCTGAAGGGTCCAAAATCGATTTTGTACAAACATAGTCATGTTGCATGTCCAATCGAAGGTAATGAAGAGTAGAATGCAGTGGTGCAAAAATTTTGCCCCAGGGTCATGTTTGGGGGTCACTAGAGGTCAAAAAGTAGGATTTTGGGTCCTTTTTTATTGATGTCACACAACTCCTCTTAGCTTTTTTGAGCTAGAACCTAGAAACTGTCACAGGTAATAGCCCTATGGATGAAAACTGGAGGAATGCATTTGGAATTTTGATGTGCACGGAGGTATGCGATGGGGCTGGTGCGGGGATATGTGATGGCATGCCATCGACTTGCTCTAGTTATTTTTTATTTTTCCATTTCAAAATTTTTGGATGGGTGGGGGGTATCATTTTTCTTCTGTTTATTTGGTCTGCAGCAAGCTACTGATTAAAACAGTTATTGTTTCAGTCAAGTCAAGAATATCAAAAAAAGAAAGAAAGAAAAAAAAATATACTTGGAGAATAATTTCATCAGTAAACTTGTTAGTTTGATTTTCGATGATAAAGAATCCTTTTCACTATTGGAAGGATATATCAAAATAAATGAGTCATACAGTCATACCCAGTGTTTGGCTTACCATATTTACATGAAATATTGAGACACCAAAATTCCTTACTATACTAGTCCAAGTTTTTTGAAAACATGTCCATTCTATTACCTGTTGACATGTATTAAAAACTACTGGATGAGTGACAGAGTGTAGACAGAATGTGGTTTCTGATCTGGGTCTACACTGTTTGCCCAGGCCTACAGTGACAGTACTGTCCCAGTACTTAGGATTATTACTGTATATACATGTACAGTTCAAGAGTTGTTTGATAATTTTTATTTTAGGTTGGTTTGAGATCAATCTGGACCAAAGAAAACTGCGTACACCAGGTGGTAACTTATTCAAGGTGCCACATGAAGCTCTTGCTATGGCAGTAGCTACTGAGTGGAACACACAGGAAAATGTGGTCAAAAGACATACTATGCATCTGGTAATTACATTAGCAATATGTCACTTATTGTATTTGCATTTTGATTATTGATAAAATTGACATTAAGTGATGTGAGCTGTTTAAAAGATAATTTCCATGTAGCGTTAGATAAGACGGGATATCAGATGAATATTTTTTTCTTATTTCTCCATAAAACATATGTCATGTCCATTATTGGTAAAAACTCTTGAAAATCTTCTTCTCCAGAACCAAGTAAGCTTTGGGGCTGAATCTTGGTATATAGCATTGAGAACATAAGCACTACCAAGTTTGTTCAAATGATGATCATTGGTTGACCTTTGACCTTTTTACAGCAAGGTCAATTAGTATGGAGGGAAAAGTTGAAAAATCATTTTTTTCAATATATATTTAAGACTAATGGCTGGAACGTACAATGTATGATTAAAGTAGTAAAATTTTTTAGTTAGGATCAAAATTTTGCCCCTTGGTGGTTATCTGCCCTTGCCCCAGTGCTGTATATAGGTATAAACTATGCACTCTTCTTCTCTAAAACCACTTGACCAATTTTTACCAGATTTCACAAGGGGCCTTCTGTGGAAGGGATGTTGACACTTTGTTCAAATGGTTCTACATCATTGAACAAGATGGCTGCCATGCCCATATATGGTAAAAACACTTTCTACCAAGTTTGTTAAAATGATGAGACTAAGATGACCTTTGACTTTTTATGGTATGGTCAAATTTGTGTCTCAGTTGCTATGGCAATACTGGAAGATTGTTGCATGGCCATTTGCAAATGTGAGCGAATTGTGGCCCATGGACCTCTTGTTTAAAACTGCTGTTAGATTTACCAGGTATGATCAAGAAGTTTTTGGCACAATATAATACTTAGAATGAATAAACTGAAATGAAACCCCAATCATCATCATCATCGAATTTGTATACCCTGCCACACGATAGTGGTAGGGTGTTATGGTTTCATGCTGGATGTCTGTCCATCAGCTAGTCTTACGTCCATCCATCCTTCAGTCCTTCCGTCTGTCTGTATTTCATTTCCGGATGATAACTCGAGTACACATCAATGGATTTTCACCAAACTTGGTATGTATATTGATATTGTGGAGATCTGGTTTAGGGTTGCTAATGGGCAAATTTCGTCAAATTTTGAGGGAGTTATCTGCCCGACATGCCCAAATTTTTGTTTCCGGACGATAACATTAGTAAATGTCAAGGGATTTTAACCAAACTTGGTACATGCATTGATATTAAGGAAATCTGGTTTTGGATTGCTAATGGGCAAATTTTGTCAGTGTTTGACAGAGTTATCTGCCCGTGACACAATAATGGTGGGGTATTATAGTTTAACATTTTTATTGATTAACATGCAGGTACAGGGGCAATGTCCACATCAGTGGGCCCATTTCCAGGTAGCTGGCTTGCTGCAAGCCTGGCAAATCTCATACCAGATCTCTAGGTAAGTGTATCATGAGGGTTGATAGCCGAGAACTTCCACTCTCTGCAATCCCTCTCTGTCAGCTGCATCCATGTCATCTTGGGCCTCCCAGGCCCATGCTTTCCATCAGCCTGTATGTCAAAGGCTGTCTTGACTGCACCAATGGAGTATTCCGCATATCCTTACCAGCAGAGCCTTCTCTCCTGCAGAATGAGGTCCAGATCTTCAATGCCAAGCCGGGCAAGTAGCTCATTGGACCTGGTGGTCAGAATGACTTGGTCTATAAGTGTTTGTGTGTGTTTGTATGTGAGGTGGTAGGGGAGGTGGAGCATGATTTTTTTTGTTGTTGTTTATTTTGTGTTTGTCTTTTTTTCTCCAAAAATGGTCTTGTTAACCCTTGTCCTGCTGAACCCAGATATATCCTGCCTTTATAAACAGTTTAGATCCAGATCAGTTGGCTTCTTCAGAAGCCAACTGATCTGGATCTGCACTGTTTGTCATTAAGAATGTGAATTTGTATCATCAGCCTGGATCAAGCAATCTGAGTGGCTGAAAATTAGGATTGGGTGTGGCATCTTAATTTATTCAGCAGGACAAGGGTTAATAGTACTGTTATGTTTTTCAGACTTCTTTGTGCAACACAGCAATTGACAACCCCATGAGGAAATCTCGACAGAATCTTATCAGAAATATCATACATTACCTTGAAACAGACACTGTAAGGTAGGTCTTGTGTTCATTTGTTAATTTTATGCAATTAGACTTTCCTGGGTTGTTGTGAAATACAGGGATAAAAAGATGGTTGAACTAAACAAATATTAATATTATAAACTATGCCATGAGAAAACAGGTCTATAGGTTATCTGTGGACCTCACAATGTATGTTCTTTATGTCTGTCAATCTACATATGTTGTGTTATTATTGGATATACATGTATCAGTGTATATATAGCTCCATATAAGAGGGGTTATCCAGATAATATTTTTCTTATTTCTCTATGAAAACCAATGTTGTGGGTACTCATTAGCCGTGTCATTGAGGCGCTTCAGATGAGTACCCACAACGTAATTATGTTTTGTGCAGAAAATAAGCAAAATATCGATAGTTTTTAGCCGAAAAATTGCTTTATCTGGAGCTGTGGTACAGCAGTGGTTCCTTTATTGTAATACTAGACTTCAGGCAAATGCAGGCAGATCTTACTATCATACTTGGCATGTTCATTGCTCTTGATAAGAGAGTGTCTAGATATGTTACTTATTTCTCCATGTAAACATATATTGTAGGTACCCATTAGAAGTGCCTTATCTTTCTCCAAAACATATGTCATGAGTACTCATTAAAAGTGTATTGATGAGGCAATGCTAATGCGTACTAACAACATACATGTTTGACTTTATTGACTTAAGAAAATATCTTTTTTTTTTTTTTTTTGAAAGGCGCTTTAGAGCTATGTTTAGGATGACTTTCTAAGTCATTAAGACTTTTTTACACATCAATTTATTGCATTACAGGGGAGTGTCTGGTGTTTCTTCTGGAATATGTTTTCTTATATCTCTTTAACGAAAATGTTGTGGCTACTCATTAGTAGCACTTCTAATGTGTAGCATTTACACATTTTTACTGTAGAACTAGAGAAAATTTACCCAGAATTATCATCAAGTACTCCTCCTGAACAAGTCCTCTGCATTATAAAATGAATTGTAGCATTTATAAATGAATTTTCATATGAAGTATGTAAACTGTGTATTTTCTAATAATTTGGCTGCCTACTGAAAAAAAAAAACAAAAAAAAAAACAGAAAAATAAACAACAAAAAACCTCAGGCAAATCTTTATACATGTACTCTGTTTTCAACTACTATCAGAAATTCTTTTTTCATCTTATACTTTTCCTCAGAAGACTTAAATTTGCAAAGTTTTGTCATGATTTAATGCAATGTCTTTTGTCATTATTACCTATGCACCAACAGTTTATTCTTTTAATTGGTTTAAAGAAGTACAAATAGTAAAATTGACTGCAAATAATGCAAAAATAAATAGGGTAAGGAGATTGGACTGCATTTTGATTAGGGTCTACACTGTTTTGACTCACCCAGCTGTTTTAAGGTACATCACCAGGTAGTAAAATGGACTTATTCAAACTTTAGGATCATCTATGTAATAAATTAGGCTGTCCCATTATTTAGGGTAAAAAATGTACTCTGTTTTTAACCTATACCAGAAAGTCTTTATTTTCACCTGGTGCTTTCCAGAAGACACAAATTTGCTAAGTCTTCTGTCATTATTATCTGTGAACTAGTGGTAAAGGTTACTGTGAACCAGTGGTAAAGGTTACTGTGAACCAGTGGTAAAGGTTACTGTGAACCGGTGGTAAAGGTTACTGTGAACCAGTGGTAAAGGTTACTGTGAACCAGTGGTAAAGGTTACTGTGAACCAGTGGTAAAGGTTAATAATGACCATAATTCTATTCTTAACCCTTGTCCTGCTGAATAAATTAAGATGCCACGCCCACTTCTAATTTTCAGTCAATCAGGTTACTTGATCCAGATTCTTGTTATAAATTTGCATACTTGATGGCAAACAGTGCAGATCCAGATCAGTTGGCTTCTTCAGAAGCCAACTGATCTGGATCTACACTGTTTGCAAAACAGGATATATCCGGGTTCAGCAGGACAAGGGTTAAGAAATTTATATGTACAAGTTACAAGTACTTTAAAATGTTCTCTGAGAGATGATGAAATTCGTTTTGAACTTGACACTAATATATTTGGAAAATTAAGTAAGAAGTTATAAAATGTATTGTAAAGATTAGTTAAGTTTTAGCAGTAAAGGAGCAATTTTATCAAGATCTTCACTGTTTGCCATTCAGCTTGTAGTATTAAGACACATCACCAAATAGATAGAGGGACTTGTTCAAATCTTAGAATAAGTAGGGTTATGGGGTTAAGTTATCGGAATATTTATGGTAAATACATTGGATTATGTTGGCTGGCTAATGCCTGGTTAATTATGCTGGTTTTAGCTGTTGCTGTTTTTGTATACGGTAAATGTCCTAAAATTACATACACCAAAGTTTCTAACAAAATATCATAGGCAAATAGTGGAGACCCAGATCAGGCTGCTTCTGAAGATGACATCTGATCAAGGTCTACACTGTTTGCCATTCCACTTAGTATTCAAAGAAACAACTGCACAAAAAGCAAACTTTGGCCCAAAAAGTATGGAATAAGTTATTGAAATTTTAAAACATTTACCGTATAGCTCAAAGCAGGTTTTCTCATAGACAGGCTGAAATAACGTTCATAACCGTAAGTATTAGGACAGATAGGCCAGAGCAAACAGTGTAGACCCAGATCAGATGTCGCAGGTGGCATCTGATCAGGGTCTACATTGCTTTTCCACGTTGTCCAGCAGTTTTGAGACATATTAACAGGTAGTAAAAAAGACTTGTATAAATTCTAGAAGTATGGTCAGGGGTCATGCTGTCCTAGTGTTTAGGGTAAATATGGTGTTTTCTTTTTTGTAGTTACAGACTAGAGGAGCCCGAAGAATTATTTAAGTTACAAGAGACAGAATGGGATCCTGTTGTAAGGTGGATAGAAAACAGGTAAGTGTCAATGTAAATAAGGAATGGCACTGCTGTGTACCAGATCCACCCGATATTCAGGGCCCAGTTGTTCAAAGCGTCGTTAGCTTAACGAGCTTGTTAAGGGTCATTTCGTTATCTGTTTTGGCGGATTCAATATACAATATTCTGATATTTTTTGCTGAAAAAAATGTGAGTAGCTTTTGCACTTACTCACATTTTTTCAGCAAGAAATTTCAGCATATTTTCGTATCACTCGATGTAAATTTTAACGAATCGTTAACTAACGATGTCGTTAGCTTTGAACAACTGGGCCCAGGTGAATGTCATGGCTCTAGATAAAGCACTTTTTTTAACCGAAAGGTATTGACATTTTTCTTATTTCTGCATGAAAACATACGTTGTGGGTACTCATGAATACCCACAACGTATGTTTTTGTGAAGTAATAAGAAAAAATATTATTGGCTACCCCTCTTAACTGGAGCTATGGGGTATGTTTCCATGCTTAGCATGCAGGAAAAATGTTTCAGTAGCATGACATTTTTATGCCCCACACAAAAAGTGGCGAGGTATTAGGTTATAGCATCCGAAATTTTGAGTGTCCGTCCGAACTACGTCCGTCCGCCTATCAGTGCTTCATAATTTTGTGTCCACTCCATAACTTGATACCAATTGAGGTATTTTCATGAAACCACACAAATGTAAAGCACTATGAAACAATGTGCAGAACACATGAAACATAACTCTGGTTTACCTACTTTTGGAGTTATTACCCTTTGAATATTGAACATAGCCATTTCTACCTTGTACTCGTGTCTGCTCCATAACTCTGATATGAATTGTGATATTTTCATGAAACTTCACACAAATGTAAAGCACCATCAGAGGACATGCAGAAGATATGAATCGAAACTCTGATTGCCTACTTTTGGAGTTTTTGCCCTTTGAACATTGAACATAGCCATTTCCGCCATGTACTCATGTCCGCTCTGTAAGTCGAAACCCTGAAATATTTTCATGAAATCTCACACAAATTTAATGCACCATGAGATCAGGTGCAGAACTTAAGAACCATAACTCTGGTTAACCTACCTTTGGAGTTACAGCCCTTTGAACATTGTAAATATTGAAAATAGCCATTTGTACCATGTACTAGTGTCCGCGCTGTGTTGGAAACTGTTTCAGGTATTTTGATGAAACTTTACATAAACTTAAGGCTCCTCGAGATGACATGCAGAACTCATGAACCATAATTCTGGTTTGCTTTCTTTTGGAGTTATTGCCCTTTGAACATTGAACATATCCATTTCTACCATGTACTTGTGTTCGCTCTGTAAGTTAAAAACCGTTTGAGATTTTTTTTTATGGAATTTTTCTCAAATGTAAAGCACCATGAGAGGATATGCAGAACTCAAGAGCCTTAGCTCTGGTTAACCTACTTTTGGAGTTACCCCCCTTTGAAAATAGTAAATATTGAAACTAGCCATTTCTACCATGTACTGGTGTCAGCTCTGTAAGTTGGAAACCGTTTAGGTATTTTGATAAAACTTCATACAAATGTACAGCATCATGTGACAAGGTGCAGAACACAAGAACCGTAACTCTGCTTGACCTACTTTTGGAGTTACGATCCTTTGAACATTGAAATATATGTGTCCGCTCTGTAACTTGAAAACTATTTGAGATATTTTCTTGAAACTTTATGCAAATGTGTTTCAGAATTTTCTTGAATACTTGCAAAAAAATGTAAAGCAACATAAGATGACATGTAGAACACAAGAACTATCAGTCTGGCTTAATTACTTTTTGAGTTATGGGTCGTTGAACATTGAAAATAACAGTTTCTGTGATATACTCAAATGTGAAACATCATGAGGGGATCTGCAGAAAATGGGAACTGTAAGTCAGGTTTTCTTACTTTTTGAGTTATGGCCCTTTGAACATTGAAAATAGTCATCACAGTCATATATAGAGGATCTTACATGAGTGGTCATTTAATATGAAATTTATGAAATGAGTTTGGGTAATTTCGGGGTATTTTGCAAGCCTTGGCGAGCAAAATACCCAAATTACCCAACAAGTGACCACGAATGTAAGATTCTGTTTATCACATGGCCCTTCCGATGACAAAAAAATGCACAAAATATATTAAGGTAATGGCTTTCCATACCTAAGAAAATCAACTCACTACCAAGAATTCAAAAGTACTATGCAACAAAAATAGTTTGCATATTATTTGATAAGTACCGAAAATAACTAGAAACAAGATAAATATGCCATTTATTACTTCATTAAACTGTAAGAATTGATGAAGATTTTTATTTGGGCTAATATATATTTCATTTGAATAAATGAATTTAAAAATAAATATTCCCTTCAATGCCATTCAGCGAGTCAATACAGCACTGAGAATCAGTAGGGGAATCCCCCAAAGTCAGCTGTTGTATTTAAAGGTCATTGATCTAGTTTACAGTTTGTATGGTGGTTGATACACCCAAGTAAATGACAGATTTCAAGAACATAAAACATTTTAACTGTAGTTTGGATTTTAATTTGACACATTTATTGACTGTCAGAGTCATGTTATCCTCCAATGCTTTTTTTTGGAGGAGGTGAATTATTTTTCATTGACTGTTAGATGACATCGATGTCGAAAGTGCCTCTAAATATATTGCTGGAAAATGTTGAATTTTAACCACCATGAATATTTCTGGTAGCTGTATTATTCACATTGTGATTGTGTTGTGTCTTCCCCTTCCATCAGTCTGACATTTATCGTTCATCTCAAAATCATCTCAAAATTGAGGGCAAGATCTGTTTCAAAAGTGAAAGTTGTATCGGCGAACATGGACACCATCTTGGTTGTTATCAATAAGCGGAGTAATACGAATATTAATGAGGGTAATTAGGCTAACCAATGGGAAGCCTTGCAGGTGTTATAACACGTGTGGTTATATGATTTTTATGACATGGGTTATTTCACTGAATAACTTGACAGTCATGTGATAAATTCATGTCAACTTTATTTAGAGAAATACTAATGCACCTTCCCTGTGATTTCATTTTTGACAGAGTTATGGCACTTGCTTGATGTAAGTGCAGTGGCAGGGCATGGTGCAGTGCTTGCAGTGCTTTTATGAAATATTGTTCTTTGTTTCCTTTATACAAAATGGTGTTAAATCTACTAAGTTTATCCAATCCCCATAACTTTTGACTGGATCTGGTCTCTTGGAGATCATTTCTATGTTAATTTCATGTCCACTGCAGCTACTTGGTTAAGGATTCAAATTGTTATTACTGTCAGCCCTCTTTATTTTTTACACTCAATACAACAACAATCTGCTATTAACACCTTGTATATTTGTCCTATAACAGTAGCAGGTGATGTTTACAGTATTTATCTTTTTCCCTGAAAATAGGACTTTAACCATAGTTCTAGATAAGGTACTGTTTTCAACCAAAATGTTTTAGATATTTTTCTTATTTATACCCCCGACATACGAAGTATGTGGGGGTATATAGTTTTCGCTTTTCCGTTTGTCCGTTCGTTCGTTCGTAGGTACGTTCATTCGTTCATTCGTCTTTCCGTCACAGGGTCAAAGTTTTTGCATTAAAGTTTATAAGACCTCATATTTTAAAGACCCTTTGATGGATTTCATTCATATTTGGCATGATGGTAGATATAGCTCTAAAGTTTTTATTGGCACCATCCCCACCCCTAAAAAAAGTCAGGGTCAAAGTTTTTGCGTTAAAGTTTATAAGACCTCATATTTTGACGACCCTTTGATGGATTTCATTCATATTTTGCATGTTGATAGATATAGGTCTAAAGTTTTTATCAGCACCATCCCCACCCCGGGGGTGACCTTGGGGTCAAGGTCACGGACTTCGAATTTTCATAAAAAAGTCAGGGTCAAAGTTTTTGCGTTAAAGTTTATAAGACCTCATATTTTGAAGACCCTTGGATGGATTTCATTCATATTTGGCATGATGGTAGATATAGGTCTAAAGTTTTTATCAGCACCATCCCCACCCCGGGGGTGACCTTGGGGTCAAGGTCACGGACTTAGAATTTTCAGAAAAAAGTCAAAGTTTTTTGTGTTTAGGTTTATATAGCTATAGCATCAAGACCCTTTAGGAATTTCATTTATATCTGACATGTTGCTAGAGTCTTACTTCACATGATGCCCACTCAGGGTGTGACCGAGGTCAAGGTCACGAACTTAGAATTTTCATATAAAAGTAAAAAATTTTTGCGTTTAAGTTTATATAGCCATATCATCAAGACCTTTTGTTGAATTTCAGTATTCTCTAATTGAAAGGCCAGTGGATATAGCTATCAGCAAGGAATCTGTTTGTCTGTCCGTCCATCCGTTGAAGCATTATTCATTCATACTTTATTTTTGTCTTAGGGTCAAAGTTTTTACGTTAAAGTTTATTAGACCTCATATTTTGAAGACCCTTTGATGGATTTCATTCATATTTGGCATGATGGTAGATACAGCTCTAAAGTTTTTATTGGCACCATCCCCACCCCAGGGGGTGACCTTTGGGTCAAGGTCACGGACTTCCAATTTTCATAAAAATGTCAAAATTTTTGTGTTTAAGTTTATATAGCTGTATCGTCAAGACCCTTGTGGAATTTCATTTATATTTGACATGTTGCTATATATTGGCCTAGAGTCTTACTCCACATGATCCCCACCATGGGTGTGACCGAGGTCAAGGTCACGAACTTAGAAGTTTCATTTAAAAGTAAAAGTTTTTGCTTTTAAGTTTATATAGCCATATCATCAAGACCTTTTGTTAAATTTTATTATCCCCTAATTGAAAGGTTGAGCGGATATAGCTATCAGCAAGGAATCTGTTTGTCTGTCCATCCATCCATTGAAGCATTATTTGTTCATACTTTATTTTTGTCTTAGAGTCAAAGATTTTTACGTTAAAGTTTATAAGACCTTATATTATGAAGAGCCTTTGATGGATTTAATTCATGTTTGGCCTGATGGTAGATATTGGGCCTAAGTTTTTATCAGCACCAACCCTATCCCGGGGAATAACATTGGGGTCAAGGTCAAGGACTTAGAATTTTCATAAATAAGTCAATTTTTTTGTGTTTATGTTTATATAGCTATACCATCAAGACCTTTTGAGGAATTTCATTTATATTTTACATGTTGGTAGATATAGGTCTAGAGTTTTACTCAGCATCATCCTTATCCTGGGGTATGACCTTGAGGTCATGGTCACAGACTTAGAAATTTCATATAAAAGTAAAAAAAAAAAAAAATTGCATCTAAGTTTATATAGCTATATTATGAAGACCCTTTTGTTGGTTTCATTAATATTAAGCATGATGGTATATATAGGTCTGAAGTTTTTCTCGGCACCATCCCCAAGCTGGGGTATGGCTTTTAAGTCAAGGTCACAGACGTTTCATACAAATGTCATTTTTGCTTATATTATAAAGACTGATTTCACTGGTATATGGTGATAGTTATAGGGCTAAAGTTTTATTTAGCTCAATCCCTGCACCTGTGCCTGACCTTTGAGGTCAAGGGCTTCATATTACTGTGTGATTGAATTTTTTCAATGTTATAACATATAGCATACAACTGCCATCTCCAGAGTCAAAGCTACATACTCTGTGCTCTTTAAAAGGTGGCGGTAGTGCTAGTCGGGGGTATATGTGCCCCACTAGGCACTTTGTCTAGTTCTCACAAAAAATGTACACTATATGGTTTGGGTACTCTTTACTGAGAAATAAGAAGTTAATACTTATCTACTCCTCTAAATTGGAGCTGTTTGGCTTAGTTGTTCATTTGAAAGAATTGAATGAACTGTTATGTATTGCATCAGGGAAGATCAGAAAAAAATACTGTGACAATTATTAAACTTTGTCCTGCTGAACCCAGATATATACTGCCTTTGCAAACTGTGTAGATCCAGATCAGGTGGCTTCTAAGAAGCCAACTGATCTGGATCTGCACTGTTTGCCATATGGTATGTGAAATTGTATCAGCAATCTGTATCAAGTAATCTGATTGGCTGAAAATTAGAAGTGGGTGTGGCAGCTTGATTTATTCAGCATGACAAGGGTTAACAAGTGGATAAATATAAAGGAGGTTTAATTATTTTCCTAGGTACAACATAAAAGTGCCATATACAACAGGTATTGCCAACAGTCCTGATTTACCTTCTGAAACTAAAAAGAAATTGGAAAGACACCTGGAGCACCATAGTGATTGGGCATTGTTTGGTAAGTATTGTACATACCTGAGGATTGGCACACCTTATCTCCTCACCCACTTGTTCATTTCACTACCAGTTGTCGGCCTCGGTGGCTCAGTTGGATGCGCCGTCCAACTGGAGACCAGGGGGTCGCGGGTTCAACCCCCGCCGAGGTCGGCAACATTCTTTCCTGGAGATTGATCATGAAATATTTTCTACGGTCATTCTCTCCCTTCCGCTGATTCAAGAAGGGCAGTTGTCAGTTTCTGGCGAAAGAATGTGCACAATACCGGTTAACCGCTTAGAGGACTAAGCCTGCCCAGTAAACGTGTGGTTAGGTTAACTGACCGTGCTCGACATGACCCCATTGGGTTGACTGGGCCGTAAAACCTCAACACAAACAAACAAATTCACTACCAGTTAATGTGTCTAAAAGTGACTGAATGATTGTAAAAAGTGTAGACATTGATCAGACAAATGTTACAATGTTCAGGTTCATATCTGGTCTGCATTGTTTGATAAGGCCTGTCTGTCCCAATACTTAGGATAAATATGGTAAACTGGGGTGCTCTAGCCAATGCATTTGCAGAGCTCTAGATAAAACTAACAGGAGAGCTATCTAGATAATTATTTTTCTTATTTTTCCATGAAAATGTTGGTACTCATTAGAAGTGCCTCATATGAGCTCCACAACATATGTTTTTGTAGAGAAATAAAAAAAAATATCAATAAATTATGTTGAAAAAGCACATTATCTACAACTCTGCCTTTGTACTTTCTACAATTATTTCATGAGACACTCAAAAATACCTCAGAGTATAATGGTGTAATGTAACATTAAAAACTGCAAATAAGACAGCACAACTTGTTTTTGTTTGACAAGTGTGAATATCTCTTGACGATTTTAGTGTGAAAAAAAAAGTATGGCTATGTGCATAATATGGTAATTGTCCAAAAATTTGGTACAACAAAGTTTCTGTCAAAATTAAATATGCAAACAGTGCAGACCCAGATCAGACTGCACACAGGAGCAGTCTGAGTGATGAAAAAGCAGTCTGATTAGGGTTTACACTGTTTGCCATTCCACTAAAGTGTTTTAAGAAACAACTGCATAAGAAAGGAAAATTTAGGCCAAAAAAGTATTGGATAAAGCGTTTGAAACTTTAGGACATCTGCCATTTATTTTGTAGCAGTGTTTCACAAATACTGAGGAAGATGAAGGTCAGGGCTCAGTTGTTCAAAGTGTCCTTAGCTTAACGAGCTCATTAAGGGTCATTTCGTTAACTGTTTTAGCAGATTCAATATACAATATTCTGATATTTTTTGCTGAAAAAATGTGAGTAGCTTTTGCACTGCAAAGCTACTCACATTTTTTCAGCAAAAAATTTCAGCATATTTGCATATTACTCGATGTAAATTTTAACGAATCGTTAACTAATGACATTGTTAGCTTTGAACAATTGGACCCAGGACTGTGTTATAACTGTGAAAGTAGCAGGTTAGCTATTGGCTCAGTGTCAGTGTCTTAAAATAAAATAGCTTGGCATTAAAATGAATCTGACTCATTAAAAAACATAAAGTTGGAGACAATGAGCATGTAATATCAAATCCTGTTTTCTGAGAAAAATAAGAAAACAAATATTTGGTCAACTGCTGAGTATTTTACGCAGCATGTTTTGATATTTCAGGTTTTACCTTTGCTGTAGAAGCTGTTAAATCATTAGTATTAACTTTAGCTGTGATGGATAAACACATAAGTGTGGAAAAAGCTGTACAACTTTCAAGATTAGAACAAGATTTTCAGGTAAATTCCTCAGAAAGGTAAAAGTTGTCATGTTTGCCAAAGAAAATATGTTGTGGCATCTAATTAGAATCATCTCAATGAGGTAATTTTGATGACAGCTTGTCAGAATTGTTCTATTAACTAAGATGCACCACAACCTCTTTATAACATTATTGCTGGATTCAAAGCAAAAACTGTGTTAGCTAAACAGCCGTGTTGTATCCAAACAAAAATATATAGATTATAGAGAAAAATGACCATACATGGTCATTTTTCTATATAAACTATATTTTGTTTGTGTACAAGCCTTTTAGGATCCACATTTAAACTCTGTTATAACAGAAACCATCTTGTAATGAACTGTCAAGGTCTTTTAACCCTTCTCTTGCTGAGCACGACATGCCCTGTCTTAGCAAACAGTATAGATCCAGATCAGTTGGCTTCTGAAGAAGCCGACTGATCTGGATCTGCACTGATTGTCAGAAAATATGTGAATTTTTATCAAAAAACTCAGATCAAGTAATCTGATTGGCTGGAAATAAGAAGCGGGCGTGACTTCTTAATTTATTCAGCATTACAAGGGTTAAAGAGGTTCCAGTGGAATAAGATACCATAAAAACATTTTTTTTGTGTTTGTGTGTGATAGAAGGAAAATGCCAGATTCTTTTTGAAGAAATCACTTTACCTGGATTGCATTTTACCAGCAAATGTGAGCATACTAATAGCCTAGAAAATTTCCATACATTGCCATATGTTGACGTTTGACCTTTTTATGGCAAAGTCAAATTTGCTTCCCCATGCATTTGTATGGGCCCTATACATTTATATGGGAAAAATGTTGAGAATTCATATTTTGGGGACATTTCCTCTATAAGGGTAAGAAGCTACTCTGGAAAAATGAACAGCACAAAGTCCCAGGTTTGAATCCCACTAATGGTAGAGTTCAGTATGACTGTTCAGTGCTTCATTGCACAGAGTTCCATTATCACCTGTTCATTTTCTAGATAAAACAAGTACTGTTGAAAGGGACGTAAAAAAAACAAATCATCTTCATCTAAACATTGGATGGTAAAAACTATTAAATAAGTTCCTTGTGTCACCAGTATAGCATAGTCCAGATTAAGTCAGTATCTAGCATTTGATTCTTAAAGTGCCAGGCAAAGCTGTAGCAGACGACAGTTAATTTTCTTTTTATTATTATTTTTCAGAGAAAATAAGGCTTGACATTTCCAGCCTTATTTTATCTGAAAAATAATCTGAATAATAATGATAACTAGAAATGTGTCTACAGTACACGGATGCCCCCGCTGTGGGGTACAAATGGTACAAATGCCTTAACCTGAGTCTAACAGGATCACGTACGTATGTATGTACGTACATACGCATACTTAAGTATGTACGTACACACATTCGTACAGAAGGATGTACATTCATAAGCACATACCCACATATGCACGTACGGAAAACCAAAAAGCTATATGCCTCCGGCATCATGCCAGGGGCATAAAAATGATAATACAAATCACTTTCATAATGTCATCTGCTTCAGTTGTGACTGGCACTTTAAGGGTTAAAACTAGTAACCAAAATGTGTCTTGTATGAAACCAGTGAGTACAAACAAGATGTTTTTGGATTCAAAAATAACAAAAAAATTTGCCAGAAATATCACCTCCATTAATATTACTTTATTTGTAGCTAGGGAAAAGAAACAACAGATTTTGCAATGGGTGGCTATCCAAATTATTTTTGCTTAACCCTTCTCTTGCTAAACACGACATGCCCTGTCTTGGCAAACAATGTAGATCCAGATCAGTTGGCTTCTGAAGAAGCCAAATGATCTCAATCTGCACTGTTTGTCATTAAATATGTGAATTTCTATCAAAAACCCGGATCAAGTAATCTGTAGGCTGGAAATTAGAAGTAGGCATGGCATCTTAATTTATTCAGCATGACAAGGGTTAATGGTAGTAACTTGTGTTTCCCAATTTTATCTACTGTCCAGATATGTCGGTCAATTTGCTAAGTAGATGACACAATTGGAGACTAAATTGTGCTTTTAATATTTTTCTGTTGGTGGAAACCAACTTGCAATGATGATAATAAGATGTTGTTTTTCAGCTCACGAAGATTTAACTCTCAGCATGCTTGATAAAAAAATTGGCAGACAGTATTTTGATATACTGTTCTTATTTTTTCCAGAAAATATAGGTTTGACATTTCAAAGCCTATTTTCTAGGGAAAACTAGAAATATATTATTAATTTGTTATGTCTTGAATTTGCACAGACCTTGCTAAGTGTTATTGTGACATTCAAAATTGTGGAATACATCATTCTTTTATTTTATTATTATTATTATTTTCAGAGAAAATAAAGCTTGACATTTTATGTAAATCCTAGCAGGTTTCACAATGAAATGTCTATCCTTATTTTCTTGGGAAGATAAATTAACTCTTCCCCCTAGTGGTGACTTTTGTTGTCTGCTGATAACCTTTGCAAACAGTTTAGATCCAGAGCTTGGACCCAGATCAGACCCACCAAAATGTCTGGCCTGATCTGGATCTAAACTGTTTGACACTCTGATGGTATTCCTGAAAGATTTTTTTTTAAAAAGTTAATTTAAAAAAAAAAATCCACAGACAACAAAAAAGCATGCAAAATTATCCAGCATGCAAAGAGTTAATAAATAAAATAAATTACAGTGTTATCTGCTGCTGTTTTGACTGTCTCTTTAAGGGTATAATAAATGTCCTAAAATGTCCATACTATTTTGGCCTAAATTTTGCTTTTTATGCAGCTGTTTCTTAAAACACTTAGTTTAGGAGCAGTCTGATCTGGGTCTGCACTGTTTGCATATGTCATTTTCTCAGACACTTTGGTGTTCCCAATTTTTGGCCATTTACTTTAGTTATTTTTTCAGCTCACATGTTACTTTCTGTTGTAGACTCAGCACTGGGGTAATGTGGATTGGTACCACGACATAGATTTGTATGAATTAAGGTGTAGACTAGCTGCAGCAGTTCTATTTGTTCAATGGACAAGTGAAACACAGACTATTAAACAAAAAGCTACACTTGCCAACCTTGTGTAACAAATTGTATACATTGTTTTCTTTTAAATAAAAACAAATAAAAAATAAAAAAAACAAATAAGAGAATCTTGTTTTTTGAATTCTTAGTGGCTCAGTCCACTCTGGTTTGTCCAGCATCGCTGTAATTTCTCTAAACATTTAGACAGATATGCATGAGTAAAAAATACAGAGCCAAGTCAAAAAGCTCCTGTGCAACTTGATCAGGGTCTACATTGTTGGTCATTCTTCCAGCCCTTTTGGGGGCACATTATAAGGTGGTCAAAAAGATGTTCAACTTTTAGGATATCTACAGTATTAACCATTTCCACTGAGAATTTGTCATCTGCTTACTTTGCCCAGATATTTAGCTGGGTTGGAGTTTAACGGCCCAATCAGCACTATTAAGGTCATGTTGAGCCAGTCAGCTTAACCACACTTTTTCTGTGCAGGCTTAGTTCTCTAAGCTGTTAGTCAGTATTGTGCATGGAAGCAGCTGACAGAGAGCGACTACAGAGAGTGGAAAGTCTCGGCTATCAACCCTCATGATAGACATACCTGCAGATCTGGTGTGAGATCTGCCATGCATGCAGCTAGCCAGCTATCTGGAAGGGGGCCTACTTATGTGGCTGTTGCCCTTGTACCTGCACCTTAATCAAAAATCCAATTATGACATGATTATGATGTGCATATTCTTTTGCCAGAAACTGACAACTGCCCTTCTTGAATCAGTGGAAGGGAGGGAATGACCGTAGAAAATACTTCCTGTTCAATCTCCACAAAAGACTGATCATGAAATATTATTATGATTATTATTATAATAATAATAATAACAATTATTATTATTATTATAACAATTATTATTATTGATATTATTATATGAAAGACAAAACTATAAATGTAGGTAAATTCCAGTGACATGAATAGAGAACAAGAGTGTCTCCGATAACTGCAGAAAAGGGAACACAATAACAAATCTTAAATGTGGCACTAGATAATGTAATGATGTTAATAAATTCCATCTAGAGTTGGAAAATTGAGATTTGATCTTGTTTGACGAAAGGTTTGTCCCACTTGTAGTTTCAGTATCAAGTTTTAGTAGTATCGATGAGGCATACATTTTTGGAATAGTGGATCACAGTGATTTATTTACTTGTACAGTGACACTGAGTCATATTACTTAACACCCCTAAGGTAAATTGTACTTTTTAGCTCACCTGAGTTATGCTCAGGATAAGCTGTAGTGACACTTCTTTGTCCAGTGTCCTTCGGTTAACATTTTCTAATGACTTCTGCTCTGAAGCTGCTGAGCCAATTTTGCTCAAATTTCATATGGAGCCTCCTTAGGTTGGGGGAACAAAAGCTTGCTAAAATGGTCCTGGTCTGCTGGCTAAGATGGTGGTTATGCCCATATATGGTAAAAACTTCAAAAATCTTCTTCTCCAGAACCGAGGATGCTATGGGACTGAATCTTTGCACAACTCATCAGGGACAAGATGTCTACCAAAGTTGCTAAAATGATGGTCGTACATTGACGTTTGACCTGTCTATGGCGAGGTCAAGTTTGCTTCCCTATGCACTTGTATGAGCCCCATACATTTGTATGGGAAAAATGTTGAGAATTTCAAATGACCTCCTCTGAAGCTTCTGGGCCAATGTTGCTCAAATTTTAAGTGGAGCCTCCTTGGGGCAGGGAAACAAAAGATTGCTAAAATGGTCGTGGTCAATGGCGGCCATGTCCATATACGGTAAAAACCTTTAAAAATCTTCTTCTCCAGAACCAAATAAGTCCCAGGGCTAAATCTTTGCACAAATCATTGTGGATGGGAGGGCTACCAAAATTGCTAAAATGATGGTCTTATGTTGACATTTGACCTTTTTTATGGCAAGGTCAGATTTGCTTCCCCATGCAATTATATGGGCCCTAAACATTTAATTATATGGAAAAATTTTGAAAATTCATATTTTGGAAATCTCCTCTAAAGACTATGATCCAACTGAAACTTGGTGAGGAGCATTGGGGTGCCTAGTAGACACAAAATAGCTTAAACTGAGCCAATCAAAAATCCAAGATGGCCGACAGCCGCCATCTTGAAAATCAGTTTTCTACATATCTTGCCAAACCGTTGGTCGGTTTGAACCGAAACTTGCTCTGTAGCAACAAGACAACTCCTGGATCGTCATATCATCATGAGCTGAAATTGTGTCCATGAGAGATCCAAGATGGCTGCCACAGTTGCCATCTTGAAAATCTGTTTTGGACATTCGCAAACTACAAGGCAAATTAAGTTGAAACTTACAATGTAGCAACAAGTTGACATGTAGATGAAAACCAGCTAAAATCTTGCCGATTGAAAATCCAAAATTGCCACCATAGCGGTCATCTTAATAACAAAAAAATTTTGACCTCGCAAACTGTTGGGCAAGTTGAGTTGAAACACACAGTAGCAACAGTATGATCTCTAGATCGAAAATAGCTAAGACTGTGCCAATCGGAAATCCAAGATGGCACCCACAGCTGCCAATTTGTGTTTAATTGTCTACTCTGAAACCACTTGTTTTGTTTGATTGCCATGGTAAAATTTTAAAGTAGGAAATTCGTGAAGCACAAGCAGGGAAAGAAGACTGTGAATCACCAGCAGGGAAAGAACACTGTGAGGCACCACCAGGGCAAGGAGATCCTCTTGCATACCAGCAGAAAAAGAAGACCCTGTTGCACACAGCAGGGAAAGAAGACCCGTTTTTGCACCAGCAGGGAAAGATTGTTGAGCTTTACCTAGGAGTGTAGCACAGGTGGGAGTGGCAACATGGCAATTGTATTACCTCTTCTCCCATCATTTCCTTACTTATTCAATGAAGATGAGTGCTTAGTAAGTTCCTGCTTTCGGACCAAGAAAAATAGATTATAAAAAGAATGACCCTTGAGAGCAATGAACACACACATGAAGACAAAAATAGCTGAAGTGTCTAAAACTTACAAGTTACTTTATTACAATAAAAATTTTAATCTGCGAGGGTTATCTTCCCTTGCCCCTATGCTGTATACATGTATAAAATCATTATATTGTTAAACATGTCCTCTTCAGAAATCAGTTAAATGCACGGAATGGGCCCTTATGCATTTTGTGGAGAACGTAGGTCCAGATCAAGGTGCACATCTGTGCAGTCTAATATGGGCATTTTCTCTTCGTCAACATATGCTACAGTATCCACTGATTCTGTAAGCGGACAACGAATGCCCAGATCAGCCTGCACTTAAATCGCCAAGGTAAGGGTCGAAAAATGAGTGGTTACGCATTAGAGCTGTGAGTTTTTGTTTTTAGCTCACCTGAGCTGAAAGCTCAAGGTGAGCTTTTGTGATCACTCACCGTCCGTCGTTGTCGTCGTCGTCCGTATGTTGGTCCATCCGTCCGTCCGTCCACAATCTTTAAACAACATCTCCTCCTAAACCGCTGATTGGATTTTGACCAAACTTCACAGGAATGATCCTTGGTTGGTCCTCTTTCAAAGTTGTTCAAATGGTTCCGGTCCATTGCATATCTAGGTCACAGGAGCTAAAAATAGATTTTTTAACTAAAAACTTGAGAAAAATCTTCTTGTCAGAAACCACTGGACCAATTTCAATATAATTTTGCAGAAATGTTCCTTTGGTGATCCTCTACCAAGATTGTTCAAGCCATTCGGATTCGTCAAAAAACATGGCCGCCAGGGGGCGGGGCTTATTTTCCCTATGTATCTATATAGAAAACTTTAAAATTCTTCTTGTCAGAAACCACTGGACCGATTTCAATGTAATTTTGCAGAAATGTTCCTTTGGTGATCCTCTACCAAGATTGTTCAAGCCATTCGGATTCGTCAAAAAACATGGCCGCCAGGGGGCGAGGCTTATTTTCCCTATGTATCTATATAGAAAACTTTAAAAATCTTCTTGTCAGAAACCACTGGACCGATTTCAATGTAATTTTGCAGAAATGTTCCTTTGGTGATCCTCTACCAAGATTGTTCAAGCCATTTGGATTTGTCAAAAAACATGGCCGCCAGGGGGCGGGGCTTATTTTCCCTGTAAATCTATATAGAAAACTTTAAAAATCTTCTTGTCAGAAACCACTGGACCGATTTCAATGTAATTTGGCAGAAATGTTCCTTTGGTGATCCTCTACCAAGATTTTTCAAGCCATTTGGATTCGTCAAAAAACATGGCCGCTAGGGGGCGGGGCTTATTTTCCCTATGTATCTATATAGAAAACTTTAAAAATCTTCTTGTCAGAAACCGCAGGACTGATTTCCATATAATTTTGCAGAAATGTTCCTTTGGTGATCCTCTACCAAGATTGTTCAGGCCATTTGGATTCGTCAAAAAACATGGCCGCCAGGGGGCGGGGCTTATTTTCTCTATATACCTATATAGAAAACTTTAAAAATCTTCTTGTCCGAAACCACTGTACCGATTTCAATATAATTTTGCAAAAATGTTCCTTTAGTGATCCTCTACCAAGATTGTTCAAGCCATTTGGATTCCTCAAAAAACATGGCCGCCAGGGGGCGGGGCTTAATTTCCCTATATATCTATATAGAAAACTTTAAAAATCTTCTTGTCCGAAACCACTGGACCGATTTCCATATAATTTTGCAGAAATGTTCCTTTGGTGATCCTCTACCAAGATTGTTCAAGCCATTCGGATTCGTCAAAAAACATGGCCGCCAGGGGGGCGGGGCTTATTTTCCCTATATATCTATATTGAAAAATGTAAAAATCTTCTTGTCCGAAACCACTGGACCGATTTCCATATAATTTTGCAGAAAAGTTCCTTTGGTGATCCTCTACCAAGATTGTTCAGGCCATTTGGATTCGTCAATAAACATGGCCGCCAGGGGTCGGGGCTTATTTTCCCAATATATCTATATAGAAAACTGTAAAAATCTTCTTGTCTGAAACCACTGGACCGATTTCAATATAATTTTGCAAAAATGTTCCTTTAGTGATCCTCTACCAAGATTATTCAAGCCATTTGGATTCGTCAAAAAACATGGCCGCCAGGGGGCGGGGCTTAATTTCCCTATATATCTATATAGAAAACTTTAAAAATCTTCTCGTCCCAAACCACTGGACCGATTTCCATATAATTTTGCAGAAATGTTCCTTTGGTGATCCTCTACCAAGATTGTTCAAGCCATTTGGATTCGTCAAAAAACATGGCTGCCAGGGGGTGGGGCTTATTTTCCCTAAGTATCTATATAGAAAACTTTAAAAATCTTCTTGTCAGAACCACTGGACCGATTTCCATATAATTTTGTAGAAATGTTCCTTTAGTGATCCTCTACCAAGATTGTTCGAGTCATTTGGATTTGTCAAAAGACATGGCCACCAGTGGGCAGGGCTTATTTTCCCTATATATAGAAAATGTAAAAATCATCTTGTCCCAAACCACTGGACCGATTTCCATATAATTTTGCAGAAATGTTCTTTTGGTGATCCTTTACCAAGATTGTTCAAGCCGTTTGGATTTGTCAAAAAACATGGCCGCCAGGGGGTAGGGCTTATTTTCCCTATATATGTATCTATATAGAAAACTTTAAAAATCTTCTTGGCAGAAACCAATGGACCGATTTCAATATAACTTGGTAGGAATGTGTCTTTGGTCACCCTTTTCCAAGGTTGTTCAAGCCATCATGATTCGTCAAAAAATATGGCTGCAAGGGGGTGGGGCTTATTTTCCCTATATATCTATATAGAAAACTTGAAAAAAAATCTTCCTGTTTTCCCTATATATCTAAATAGAAAACTTTAAAAATCTTCTTGTCAGAAACCACTGAACAGATTTCAATATAATTTGGCAGGAATGTTCCTTTGGTGACGCTCTACCAAGTTTGTTCAAGCTGTCATGATTCGTCAAAAAACATGGCCGTTAGGGCGTAGGGCTTTATAGCTATATAAAACTTTTTAAACCACTGGACCAATTTCAATATAACTTGGCAGAAATGTTCCTTTGGTGACCCTCTTTTAAGATTCAGTTCAAGTTGTCAAGATTTGTAAAAAAATATGGCCGGGGGGTGTGGTGGAGGGGGTGGGGGTGGTTAGTGCTAGAAAGTTTATACAAAAATCCTAGAGCAGTGAACTTGGCTGAAACTTCAACAGTAAATATGCAAATCTGTTTGGTCAGGTGAGCGATATAGGACCATCATGGTCCTCTTGTTATTTATTTAGATCTAATGCTTAACCACTCATTTTCAACCCTTCCCGTGGCGATTTCTCAATAATGCTGCACTGACAACCAAAATAGCCATAGCACAAATAATCATATGTGTCTATCGTGTATGCCTGATGATATGCTGATCTTCTAGCAAAGCGCAAAATTAAATACAGGACAATAAACACCACGAATTTCCACGTGTTTTCTATGACTTTCGGTACACCTTCAGCACGCGAAAAATAATTCAGCCAATATGCGTGAAGTAGGTAGTCTGAGATTTACTCCACAGACGCCGATATCAATGGGCTGTTGAATGTAATACCCCGTTTTTCAAATAATTTCCTCAAAACATTTATATCATTCATGAAACACAGAAAATGCAAAGTTTGTTTACCTTTTTTGAGTCATCGAATGCCTAACTGATGTCGCTCTAATTGTTTCACGTTCTTAACCGATGGTTATGCATTCATTCGTTTGGTAGGCGTGATAGAGAAGGTTTTCTTTGATTTTCAAAAATTGACTTTGGCGAGAACTTGAAGATCATATGGTAAAGATTATTTAAAATGCACACAATGAAAGTTTAATGACGGTATTTGACAAAAATAACCGCTTCATGAGATTTATCAGCTCTTCAAAGCACTCACATTCTTCCCGGAGGCTGATAGGCTTAGGTCACGTCTCATATGATCTTATAAGGCTTCATCTAAAAACTAACCAGACACCCCTTAATTTGGAAATCGACCGGTCCAAAGAGTTGAGATAGGAGAGTCCAACTGGCAGAAATGGGTTAAGAAATATTCAAGCTTTTCGTTTTAGCCTGAATCTTGGGTTTCGTCTGTGGCAGGCTTATCGTAGATTCTGAACACTAAACCAATACCTTAACTGAAGCAATAGCGCTCAGTATGCTGAGAAAAAAATCAGCAGACGACATTTTTTTCCAGAATATAGGTTTTGACATTTGATGCAAATTATGTTCAAAGAAATGTCAGTCTATTATCTGGAAATAATAATAATAATAATAATAATAAAACAGCAATTTGTCGTCTGCCGAATTTTGCACATAGAGTGGTAAATGTTAAATCATTTGGGACATGTCGTATGCTTCTACAATTAGGGAAAGTAAGTACATTCACATTTATGTCAAGCAACAGCCACAGCGTATATCAACCTAAGAATAAAATGGAGTTTGAAATACAGTCAACTCTCGTTATCTCGAACTCGCTTATCTCGAATAAGCGCTTATCATGAAGCAATAATCTGGCCCCTGCTTAAACATGAAAATCTAACAACAGGTAACAAAATACTGTGGAAAAGAGGGAGCAATTTCTCCTCTTTTCCACAATATTTTCAATATAACTCTAACTTCAGGAGTCAAATTACATATACATTTGTTAAATGTTGCTGTTCGATTCATTTTTTCCTAAATTCTGCAAACTGATATGTCGATGTACGGATATCTCGAAGTGTTTCAGAGAGTCCCTTGGAATTCGAGATAACGAGAGTCGACTGTAAATATTCAAACAGCAGTTGTTATATGTGAAGTAAAAAGTTAACAAAACCTTAGAAACTACAACATACACAAAATTACAACAGAAGTTTAAGGCCGTCCATTCTTATTAATTTGGGCCCATACAATATATTTGACCAAGCGTATCTGGCCAAATTAGTCTGCGAATCCGCACAGTCTGATCAGGGTATACGCTGTTCGCTGATATAATCTTTAATATTCATACATTATGTTAGCGACCATTGTAGACTCAGTTCAGACTGAGAGGATGTGCAGGCTGATCGTGGTCTGCACCGGTCGCATATCGGTCGTAAGGTGGTTTTCGTTTTGGTGTGGTATAATAAGTCAATGGCATAGCAGCTATGTAGACCCAAATCGGACGCCCGCGCAGAACTCATCCAGCCATTTTCAGACACATCGACAGGTAATCAAATGGAATTGTTAAATTTTTAGGACTAATATGGTTAGGAGTTAAGGCGTCCCAATACTATAGGGTAAATGTATCATACAAAACTTAGAGAATCTAAAGTTAGCACTTCCATAACTGCACACATTAGAGCCAAGACTGGTTAAGTTGTATAAAGTCGTTAGGGATGTTGCCGTGCCAGAATAAACCGCTTGATGATGAGTTCCTGGTTTGGTTTGGAAACAAAAGGAAATCTTGCTCCTGGAACATAAAGGTTCTTTTATGCATAATACACCCAAAATGTTTTCAAGTTTTGGATACAAAAACTAATTAGACTACAGGCCTATGAAGTTCATTTTTATCCGTAATAATTCACCTACCTGTTTACATCTGGAACCATCCGAAGGAAGAAAAATGCCGTAGGTGCAAAAACAGTTGACAACTCCTTAAGAGCTGTTTAGAACAAATTAATAAATGCGCCCGCCCCCTCACCCCTCCCATTTATTTCAGGGGAACAGGAGAACACAAGTCTAAAAATGAAGGGAACATGTCGAGAACGGGGAGCAGGGACCATAGAAAATTAAAAAGATTTTGATTTTTGAGAACAAGAGAAAATTAAAAAATATTTCAGGGGAACAAGGGAACAGGTACCCGCTGAGGGTCTCAGTTATGTCCCGGGACATATATACAGTGATGAAGTTGTGCGTACGTAGTTGTTGGACGCGGGATAAGTTTGGTGTAAAAGGTAGTTTCTCGGGCTCTGAAAATATTGACAGTCATATTCAAACTAGCCAATACAGTAAAGAGGAACAACTGCAATCAAATTGTCTCCCTTAAAGTCGCGGGTGCGAAATCAAAACAGATTATATCGTTGCTTTTTGGAAAAAAAGAAGAATAAAATTGCTGTAATTTTAATGCCATAATATTTTTTTTGAAGTAAAAAACGTACAGATCCTTCATTTAAAAGAATTTCACAAATGTTTTGTAGAAATTAGGCTACAAATAAGGCAAGTAGACAACCCTACAAACAATTAATATTTTACTGACTATATAACCTTACTGTGTAACTTACAGTGTTAAGATCATACTTTTAGGGATCATTTCTATAGTATGTATCGCCAGGACGTCAGGTAAAACTGACGGGACCGCAAACCACGATGAGGAGTAGTAGCGCCCTCTTCTGAGCGTGAAGCGGGCAGGAGCTGTCGCCAGCATAGGGTGACGGCACCTGTCATTGATGACCGTTCCTCTCTTCCATAAGTGGAGAGATGGAGGAAGGGGGCGCATTCTGAGTGGTTTACAGGTTTATTAATAATGAAAAGAAGAATCTTCCAATTACCCTAAAAGTCAATGCTACATGTATAAACAGTTGGGCAAGGCCTTTTCTATCCCTGCAGCAGGTAAGGGTAGAGGGGAAGTATTCTAATTTCTTTATTTCTTCACTTCTATTTATTTTCCTCTTTCTCCATTATTGTCCCTCTCTTTCATATCCTCTACTGTTTCTACTATCTCACTTCTACCTCTCTCTGGGAGACAACACAAAATGACCCACAAGGCTTGACGTGTCGTTAAACCCCAACACAATCAATCAATCAAAATATGTATAAACAGTACAACTCGCAAGTCGCAGTCATCGTTGCACAGCTTTGTACAAGGGTCAGTAATATACCTTTTTCGTTCTATCTCAGGACGTGGTGGTGGTCGAGGCGGGCTTGAGAAAGACCGGTCGTGCATACATCAGGTATTTTACTTTCTTTTTGTTCAGTTATTTGATGTGTAGATTTCCAAAGCGAATCCGCGCAGGCTGATCAGTCTTTGCAGCACATCTGAAGACACATTAGATCCTTGACAACCCACAGAGCCCGCCACAGAGTGCCCTGCGAAGACTGTGGGGATGCACAGGCTGATCTTTGCCTTTCTTGGGCATGCACACATCATGCGGCAATCTTGAAATACTGTACCCCGGCTTAATTGTCAGTTAGCTGTTCTCATGTTACCTATAGTTGTTATAGTAGTATAATGAAATTACTGCTTTATAAGTTCAAGATTAACGCATACACACACATGATCATAAAGTATTGCATTTCATTTCCATCTGTAAATAAGAGTACGAGTGTTTATAAAAGTACGAGTGTTTATAAAACCTTGTAATTGTTTAAACGGAAATTGCATTTTGTTGTTAATCTATAAGCTTTGGTGAAAATAAAAGCAAAACACACACACACACACACACACACACACACACACACACATACACACACACACAAAAACACACACGTTATGAAAACAAAAACAGATAAAAATTCTAATATTTTTCATATTTCTGCTCAAAACATAGATTGTTGGTACTCGTTAGAACCGCCTCGGCGAGGCGGTTCTAACGCGTACCCACAATCTGTTTCTGAGCAGAAATAAGAAAAATAATGTATACCCCTGTAAATCCTAGTTTTACTATATAAAAGTGGGGTTTAAGGGGTCAAAATTACATAGGCATGTTTTTTGTCTGGACACACACACACACACACACACATACACACACACTATTAAGGAATCGTGATCGAGTCGCAACATCAGAAAAAATACCTTCGGACATATGTACCCCCCCTCGCCCCCCCCCCCCCCCCCCCCCCGCCCACCCCGCCCCGCGGGTATATCGCGTTTATACAACGTCGATGCAACGTCATGACCTTGCACTGACATTGATTCAACATTACGTGCCAACTAGACAAGGAGATTCAGAACACTCTGCACATTTTCACACTCTGATTAAAATCCTCACTGGGCGTATTTTGGATAGTCAAGGATGCAGTTTCTTGCGCAGTCTGTTCTGAGTCTTCGTTGGAAGCACATGTCAGAAAGTATGTTTTCTTATGTTGTGGCTAGATTTTTGATGATTTTAACCCTTGTCATATGCTGAATTAATTAAGATGCCATGTCCACTTCTAATTTTCAGCCAATCAGTTTACTTGAGCCAGGTTGTTGATACAAATTCAAATACTGGATGGCAAACAGTGCAGATCGAGATCAGTTGGCTCAGAAGCCAACTGATCTGGATCTACACTGTTTGCAAAGACACATACATAACTGGGTTATGCATCCATGTCGGGGAAGAAGTCTATATATGGAAGGTGATAGTAGGTCACACAGTTAATCAGAAATGGGGTATAATCACAAAGGTTGAGTAAACTATGACGTAGTCATTAGACCGTAAAGTAAAGGGGGTGGTGACTTCCTATATATGGCATAGTGCAGATGTGATGTGCGTGCCGAATGGCCCCCTATTTCAGCGCTGCCAGGTATATGAATCGCCCCCTTTTTTCAACAAAAAGTATATGACTGACCCGATTTTTCTTGATTCGTATGAGAAAGGCCCTACTTTTCTGACATCTCGGTATATGCGTATATTTTTCGCTCAGATGTTTCGAGGCTGATGATATTCAATGAATTGACCGCAATATTTGTCTAACTACCAGCAATAAATGGGTATAAAAAATCAAAGGGCAGTATATGAATAGGTCAACAATTTGGACGATCAAGTATATAAATGGTTCCGTTTTTTTTTTTTTTTTTTTTTTTTTTTTTTTTTCAAAGACCAGGTATATGAATGGGATAGGTTTCGAAATACTGGCTCGTACACCCGTATCCCAATTACCCCCGTTTCACCCCACCCCCACGAGGTCCATCCCAGGGAGAACGTGTATGCTAGGTAGTAACAGTTATTCTATTTATTTTAACGCTTAGTAGTCTGGGTAAAAATTTCAGCAGACGACATTTGGAAATATTTTTTCTTATTTTTCCCAGAAAACAGGATTTCAGATTTCATGCAAATTTTCTCTAATGGAGACATTTTGCATGAAATGTCGTCCTGTTTTCTGGGGAAAATAAGAAAAATATCACCAGTTTGTCGTCTGGTGAATTAGCCTAGAGAGTGGTAAAGGTTAAATGACGATCAAGTTTGACCATTATGTCATTCGGATGTGTGGCGAAACTGAGCATTTAGTAAAAAGACTGGATTAAAGCTATTTACAAGCAATAATCAGAGGTATGCACATTTCTGATAAAAGACAAACCAGGATTTGAACTCCTCCCCAGCTAGCATTCTTTATAAATCTACAGCGGGCCGTTATGGGCCGATAACGGCCCGCTATAGATTAATGTAGAATACTTGCTGGGTCTGTGGTCTCTTCCAAAGGGGAATTTTCTGGGGAAAATAGAATAGGACGCCAGTGTATAATAGATATCTCATATATTGTAAATCATGTTATGTCCGAGTTTGTCTCAATCCAGGTGCGGGTTTCAAATATTTTGATCTTGATTGATTGAGTTGAGGTTTTAAGGCCCAGTCAACCCATTAAGGTCATGTCGAGCTGGTCAGTTAACCTACCTACACTTACCAAGGGCAGACTTAGTCCTCTAAGCGGGTTAACCAGCACTGTGCACAATCTCTGCTAGAACTGAAAACTGCCCTTCTTGAATCAGCGGAAGGGAGAGAAGACGTACATTGTCATATTGTAGAATAAAATGTAGAATCATATATAGCAGCAAGCTTCATCTTGTATTACTGTAGAATTGAGTGGTAATTGTGTGTGTGTTTTTTTTTTTTGTTTTTTTTTTTTGTTTTTTTCGTTATAGCCCCCGCCCCCCCCCCCGCCTCCCCCCCCCCCCCCCTCAAGGTCATCCCCATGGATCGAGCCGGCCAGTTTACCTAATCACACTTATCATGGGCAGACTAAGGTGAGCTATTGAGATCATTCACCGTCCGTCGTCGTCGTCCATTTGTCCGTCCGTCCACAATATTTAAACAACATCTCCACCTAAAACACTGAGCCAATTTTAATCAAATTTCACAGAATTGATTCTTGGGGTGATACTGACTGAAAATTGTTCAAAGATTTGGAATCCATGCAGGATTCTGGTTGCCATGGCAACCAAAAGAAAAAAAAAACTTTAAAAATCTTCTTGTCAGAAAACACTGGACCGATTTCAATATAATTTGGCAGAAACGTTCCAAAAGAAAAGAAAACTTTAAAAATCTTCTTGTCAGAAAACACTGGATCGATTTCAATATAATTTGGCAGAAACGTTCCTTTGGTGATCCTCTACCACGACTGTTCAAGCCATGATGATTCATCAAAAAACATGGCGGGGCTTACTTTCCCTATATATTTATATAGAAAAAAAAATAAATAAATAAAAATCTTCTTGTCAGAAACCACTGGACCGATTTCAGTATAACTTAGCAAAAATGTTCCATTGGTGACCTTCTACAAAGATTGTTTAAGCGGTCATAATCCTTCAAAAAAAAAAAAAAAAAAAAAAAAGAAAACATGGCTGCCAGGGGCCGAGGCTTATTTTCCCTATTTGTCTATGTAGAAAGCTTGAAAAATCTTCTTGTCAGAACCCACAGGACCGATTTCAATATAATATGGCAGAAATGTTTCTTTGGTGACCCTCTAGCTGTCATGATTCTTCAAAATACCATGCCCATATATGGTAAAAACCTTTAAAAATCTTCTTCTCCAGAACCAAGGATGCCTTGGGGCTGTATCTTTGCATAAGTCATCGGGGACGGGAGATCTACCAAAATTGCTAAAATAAATATCGTATATTGACATTTGACCTTTTTACGGCAAGGTCAAGTTTGCTTCCCTATGCATTTGCATGGGAAAAACCTTTAAACACCTTGTTCTCCAAAACCGAGGTTGCCTTATGGCTGAACCTTTACATATATCATCGGAAACTGGAGGTCTACCAAAGTTGCTAAAACAATGGTCGTACATTGACATTTGACCTTTTTAATATGATAAGGTCAATTTTGTTTCCTTATGTATTTGTATGGAAAAAATGTTCAGAATTTCAAACCACTTCTTCTCTGGATCCTCTGGGCCAATTTTACTCAAATTTCATATGGATCCTCCTTAGGTTGGGGGAATGAAAGATTGCTAAAATGGTCGCGGTTAGTTGACCAAGATGGCCGCCATGCCCATTATGGTAAAAACCTTTAAAAACCTTCTTCTCCAGAACCGAGGGTGCCTTGGGGCTGAATCTTTGCATAAGTCATTGGGGACGGGAGGTCTACCAAAATTGCTAAAATAAATGTTGTATATTGACATTTGACCTTTTTACGGCAAGGTCAAATTTGCTTCCCTATGCATTTGTATTTGAAAAACCTTTAAAAATCTTGTTCTCTAAAACCAAGGATGCCTTGTGGCTGAATCTTTACATATATCATCGAAAACTGGAGGTCTACCAAAGTTGCTAAAATAATGGTCGTACATTAACTTTTGACCTTTTTTACCGTGAGGTCAATTTTGCTTCCTTGTGCATTTGTATGGGAAAAATATTCAGAATTTCAAACGACTTCTCCTCTGGAGCCTCTAGGCCAATTTTGCACAAATTTCATATGGAGCCTCCTTAGGCTGGGGGAATGAAAGAGTGCTAAAATGGTCGCGGTTAGTTGACCAAGATGGCCGCCATGCCCATATATGGTAAAAACCTTTAAAAATCTTCTCCTCCAGAACCGAGGACGCCTTAATTGGGGCTGAATCTTTGCTTAAATCATCGGGGACAGGGTGTCTACCAAAGTTGCTAAAATAATGGTCGTACAAGTTTGCTTCCCTATGCATTTGTATGGGAAAAACATTTAAAAATCTTATTCTCCAAAACCGAGGATGCCTTATGGCTGAATCTTTGCATATATTATTGGGAACATCTGCATGTCTGCAGTGGCTATGTCACTCAGGTGAGCGAACCGTGGCCCGTGGGCCTCTTGTTATTATTTTTCAGAGAAAATAAGGCTTGACGTTTCCAGCCTTATTTTATCTGAAAAATAATCTGAATAATAATGATAACTAGAAATGTGTCCACAGTACACGGATGCCCCCGCTGTGGGGTACAAATGGTACAAATGCCTTAACCTGAGTCTAACAGTATCACGTACGTACGTATGTACGTACATACGCATACATACGTATGTACGTACACACATTCGTTCAGAAGGCTGTACATTCATACGCACATACCCACATACGCACGTACGGAAAACCGAAAAGCTATATGCCCCCGGCATAATCTGATGCGGGGGCATAAAAATGATAATACAAATCACTTTCATAATGTCATCTGCTTCAGTTGTGACTGGTACTTTAAGGATTAAAAATGGTAACCAAAATGTGTCTTGTATGAAACTAGTGAGTACAAACAAGATGTTTTTGGACTCAAAAATAACAAAAAAATTTGCCAGAATTATCACCTCCGTTAACATTACTTTATTTGTAGCTAGGGAAAAGAAACAACAGATTTTGCAATGGGAGGCTATCAAAATTATTTTTTGCTTAACCCTTCTCTTGCTAAACACGACATGCCCTGTCTTGGCAAACAATGTAGATCCAGATCAGTTGGCTTCTGAAGAAGCCAATTGATCTCGATCTGCACTGTTTGTCATTAAATATGTGAATTTCTATCAAAAACCCGGATCAAGTTATCTGATTGGCTGGAAATTAGAAGTAGGCATGGCATCTTAATTTATTCAGCATGACAAGGGTTAATGGTAGTAATTTGTGTTTCCCGATTTTATTTACTGTCCAGATATGTCGGTCAATTTGCTAAGTAGATGACACAATTGGAGACCAAATTGTGCTTTTAATATTTTTCTGTTGGTGGAAACCAACTTGCAATGATGATAATAAGATATTGTTTTTCAACTCACGAATATTTAACTCTCAACACTTAGCATGCTCGATAAAAAATTTGGCAGACAGTATTTTGATATACTGTTCTTATTTTTTTTTTCCAGAAAATATAGGTTTGACATTTCAAAGCCTATTTTCTAGGGAAAACTAGAAATATATTATTAATTTGTTCTGTCTTGAATTTGCGCAGACCTTGCTTAGTGTTATTGTGACATTCAAAATTGTGGAATACATCATTCTTTTATTTTATTATTATTATTATTATTTTCAGAGAAAATAAAGCTTGACATTTTATGTAAATCCTAGCAGGTCTCACAATGAAATGTCTATCCTTATTTTCTTGGGAAGATAAATTAACTCTTCCCCCTAGTGGCGACTTTTGTTGTCTGCTGATAACCTTTGCAAACAGTTTAGATCCAGAGCTTGGACCCAGATCAGACCCGCCAAAATGTCTGGCCTGATCTGGATCTAAACTGTTTGACACTCTGATGGTATTCCTGAAAGATTTTTTTTTAAAAAGTTAATTTAAAAAAAAATCCACAGACAACAAAAAAGCATGCAAAATTATCCAGCATGCAAAGAGTTAATAAATAAAAAAAAAATACAGTGTTATTTGCTGCTGTTTTGACTGTCACTTTAAGGGTATAATAAATGTCCTAAAATTTCGAACACTATTCCATACTATTTTGGCGTAAATTTTGCTTTTTATGCAGCTGTTTCTTAAAACACTTAGTGGAATAGCAAACAGTGTAGACCCTGATCAGACTGCGAGCAGTCTGATCTGGGTCTGCACTGTTTGCATATGTCATTTTCTCAGACACTTTGGTGTTCCAAATTTTAGGACATTTACTTTAGTTATTTTTTCAGCTCACATGTTACTTTCTGTTGTAGACTCAGCACTTGGGTAATGTGGATTGGTACCACGACATAGATTTGTATGAATTACGGTGTAGACTAGCTGCAGCAGTTCTATTTGTTCAATGGACAAGTGAAACACAGACTATTAAACAAAAAGCTACACTTGCCAACCTTGTGTAACAAATTGTATTCATTGTTTTCTTTTAAATAAAAACAAATAAAAAATAAATAAAAACAAATAAAAGAATCTTGTTTTTTTTTTTTAATTCTTAGTGGCTCAGTCCACTCTGGTTTGTCCAGCATCGCTGTAATTTCTCTAAATATAAAGACAGATATGCATGAGTAAAAAATACAGAGCCAAGTCAAAAAGCTCCTAAGGAGCAACTTGATCGGGGTCTACATTGCTGGTCATTCTTCAAGCCCTTTTTGGGGCACATTATCAGGTGGTCAAAAAGATGTTCAACTTTTAGGATATCTACAGTATTAACCATTTCCACTGAGAATTTGTCATCTGCTTACTTTGCTCAGATATTTAGCTGGGTTGGAGTTTAACGGCCCAATCAGCACTATTAAGGTCATGTTGAGCCAGTCAGTTTAACCACACTTTTTCTGTGCAGGCTTAGTTCTCTAAGCTGTTAGCCAGTATTGTGCATGGAAGCAGCTGACAGAGAGCGACTACAGAAAGTGGAAAGTCTCGGCTATCAACCCTCATGATAGACATACCTGGAGATCTGGTGTGAGATCTGCCATGCGTGCAGCTAGCCAGCTATCTGGAAGGGGGCCTACTTATGTGGCTGTTGCCCTTGTAGCTGCACCTTAATCAAAAATCCGATTATGACATGATTATGATGTGCACATTCTTTTGCCAGAAACTGACAACTGCCCTTCTTGAATCAGTGGAAGGGAGGGAATGACCGTAGAAAATACTTCCTGTTCAATCTCCACAAAAGATTGATCATGAAATATTATAATAATAATAATAATAATAATAATAATAACAATTATTATTATTATACAAATTATTATTATTGATATTATTATATGAAAGACAAAACTATAAATATAGGTAAATTCCAGTGACATGAATAGAGAACAAGAGTGTCTCCAATAACTGCAGAAAAGGGAACACAATAACAAATCTTAACCCTTATCCTGCTGAATAAATTAAGATGCCACGCCCATTTCTAATTTTCAGCCAATCAGATTACTTGATCCAGATTGTTGATATAAATTCACATACTTAATGGCAAACGGTGCAGATCCAGATCAGTTGGCCAACTGATCTGGATCTACACTGTTTGCAAAGGCAGGGTATATCCGGGTTCAGCAGGACAAGGGCTAAATGTGGCACTAGATAATGTAATGATGTTAATAAATTCCATCTAGAGTTGGAAAATTTAGATTTGATCTTGTTTGTAGAAAGGTTTGTCCCACTTGTAGTTTCAGTATCAAGTATTAGTAGTATGAATGAGGCATACATTTTTGGAATAGTGGATCACAGTGATTTATTTACTTGTACAGTGACACTGAGTCATATTACTTAACACCCTAAGGTAAATTGTACTTTTTAGCTCACCTGAGTTATGCTCAGGATAAGCTGTAGTGACACTTCTTTGTCCGTTGTCCTTCCGTTAACATTTTCTAATGACTTCTGCTCTGAAGCTGCTGAGCCAATTTTGCTCAAATTTCATATGGAGCCTCCTTAGGTTGGGGGAACAAAAGCTTGCTACAATGGTCCTGGTCTGCTGGCTAAGATGGCGGTTATGCCCATATATGGTAAAAACTTCAAAAATCTTCTTCTCCAGAAGCGAGGACGCCATGGGACTGAATCTTTGCACAACTCATCAGGGACAAGAAATCTACCAAAGTTGCTAAAATGATGGTCGTACATTGATGTTTGACCTGTCTATGGCGAGGTCAAGTTTGCTTCCCTATGCACTCGTATGGGCCCCATACATTTGTATGGGAAAAATGTTGAGAAGTTCAAATGACTTCTCCTCTGAAGCTTCTGAGCCAATGTTGCTCAAATTTCAAGTGGAGCCTCCTTGGGGCAGGGAAACAAAAGATTGCTAAAATGGTCGTGATTAATGGCGGCCATGTCCATATACGATAAAAACCTTTAAAAATCTTCTTCTCCAGAACCAAATAAGCCCCAGGGCCAAATCTTTGCACAAATCATTGTGGATGGGAGGGCTACCAAAATTGCTAAAATGATGGTCTTATGTTGATATTTGACCTTTTTTATGGTAAGATCAAATTTGCTTCCCCCTGCAATTATATGGGCCCTAAACATTTAATTATATGGAAAAATTTTGAAAATTCATATTTTGGAAATCTCCTCTAAAGACTATGATCCAACTGATCCAATTGAAACTTGGTGAGGAGCATTGGGGTGCCTAGTAGACACAAAATAACTTAAACGGAGCCAATCAAAAATCCAAGATGGCCGACAGCCATTAATCTTGAAAATCAGTTTTCTGCATATCTTGCCAAACCTTTGGTCGGTTTGAACCGAAACTTGCTCTGTAGCAACAAGACAATTTCTGGATCGTCATATCATCATGAGCTGAAATTGTGTCCATGAGAGATCCAAGATGGCTGCCACAGTTGCCATCTTGAAAATCTGTTTTGGACATTCGCAAACTACAAGGCAAATTAAGTTGAAACTTACAATGTAGCAACATGTTGACATGTAGATGAAAACCAGCTAAAATCTTGCCGATTGAAAATCCAAAATTGCCACCATAGCGGTCATCTTAATAACAAAAAAATTTTGACCTCCTCGCAAACTGTTGGGCAAGTTGAGTTGAAACACACAGTAGCAACAGGATGATCTCTAGATCGAAAATAGCTGTGCCAATCGGAAATCCAAGATGGCACCCACAGCTGTCAATTTGTTTTTAAATGTCTTCTCTGAAACCACTTGTTTTGTTTGATTGCCATGGTAAAATTTTGAAGTAGGAAATTTGTGAAGCACAAGCAGGGAAAGAAGACTGTGGATCACCAGCAGGGAAAGAACACTGTGAGGCACCACCAGGGCAAGGAGATCCTCTTGCATACCAGCAGGGAAAGAAGACCCGTTTTTGCACCAGCAGGGAAAGAAGACACTGTTGAGCTTTACCTAGGAGTGTAGCACAGTTGGGAGTGGCAACATGGCAATTGTATTACCTCTTCTCCCATCATTTCCTTACTTATTCAATGAAGATGAGTGCTTAGTAAGTCCCTGCTTTCGGGCCAAGATAAATAGATTATAAAAAGACCATTGAGAGCAATGAACACACACATGAAGACAAAAATAGCTGAAGTGTCTAAAACTTACAAGTTACTTTGTTACAATAAAAATTTTAATCTGCGAGGGTTATCTTCCCTTGCCCCTATGCTGTATACATGTATAAAATCATTATATTGTTAAACACGCCCTCTTCAGAAATCAGTTAAACGCACGAAAAGGGCCCTTATGCATTTTGTGGAGAACGTAGGTCCAGATCAAGGTGCACATCTGTGCAGTCTAATATGGGCATTTTCTCTTCGTCGACATATACTACAGTATCCACTGATTCTGTAAGCGGACAACGAATGCCCAGATCAGCCTGCGCTTAAATCGCCACGGTAAGGGTCGAAAATGAGTGTTTACGCACTAGAGCTGTGAGTTTTTGTTTTTATTTATTTAGATCTAATGCGTAACCACCCATTTTCAACCCTTCCCGTGGCGATTTCTCAATAATGCTGCACTGACAAACAAAATAGCCATAACACAAATAATCATATGTGTCTATCGTGTATGCCTGATGATATGCTGAACTTCTAGCAACGCGCAAAATTAAATACAGGACAATAAACACCACGAATTTCCACGTGTTTTCCATGACTTTCGCACGCGAAAAATAATTCAGCCAATATGCGTGAAGTAGGTAGTCTGAGATTGACTCCACAGACGCCGATATCGATGGGCTGTTGAATGTAATTCCCCGTTTTTCAAATAATTTCTGCAAAACATTTATATCACTCATGAAACACAGAAAATGCAAAGTTTGTTTACCTTTTTTGAGTCATCGAATGCCTAACCGATGTCGCTCTAATTGTTTTACGTTCTTAACCGATGGTTATGCATTCATTTGTTTGGTAGGCGTGATAGAGGAGGTTTTCTTTGATTTTCAAAACTTGATTTTGGCGTGAACTTGAAGATCATATGGTAAAGATTATTTAAAATGCACACAATGAAAGTTTAATGACGGTATTTGACAAAAATAACCGCTTCATGAGATTTATCAGCTCTTCAAAGCACTCACATTCTTCCCGGAGGCTGATAGGCTTAGGTCACGTCTCATATGATCTTATAAGACTTCGTCTAAAAACTAACCAGACACCCCTTAATTTGGAAATGGACCGGTCCAAAGAGTTGAGATAGGAGAGTCCAACTGGCATAAATGGGTTAAGAAATATTCAAGCTTTTCGTTTTAGCCCGAATCTTGGGTTTCGTCTGTGGCAGACTTATCGTAGAATCTGAACACTAAACCAATACCTTAACTGAAGCAATAGCGCTCAGTATGCTGAGAAAAAATCAGCAGACGACATTTTTTTCCAGAATATAGGTTCTGACATTTGATGCAAATTATGTTCAAAGAAATGTCAGTCTATTATCTGGAAATAATAATAATAATAATAATAATAATAATAATAATAATAATAAAACAGCAATTGTCGTCTGCCGAATTTTGCACATAGAGTGGTAAATGTTAAATCATTTGGGACATGTCGTATGCTTCTACAATTAGGGAAAGTAAGTACATTCACATTTATGTCAAGCAACAGCCACACCGTATATCAACCTAAGAATAAAATGGAGTTTGAAATACAGTCGACTCTCGTTATCTTGAACTCACTTATCTCGAATAAGCGCTTATAATGAAGCAATAATCTGGCCCCTGCTTAAACATGAAAATCTAACAACAGGTAACAAAATACTGTGGAAAAGAGGGAGCAATTTCTTCTCTTTTCCACAATATTTTCAATATAACTCTAACTTCAGGAGTCAAATTACATATACATTTGTTAAATGTTGCTGTTCGATTCATTTTTTCCTAAATTCTGCAAATCTGATATGTCGATGTACGGATATCTCGAAGTATTTCAGAGAGTCCCTTGGAATTCGAGATAACGAGAGTCGACTGTAAATATTCAAACAGCAGTTGCTTTATGTGAAGTAAAAAGTTAACAAAACCTTAGAAACTACCACATACACAAAATTACAACAGAAGTTTAAGGCCGTCCATTCTTATTAATTTGGGCCCATACAATATATTTGACCAGGCGTATCTGGCCAAATTAGTCTGCGAATCCGCACAGTCTGATCAGGGTATACGCTGTTCGCTGATATAATCTTTAAAATCCATACATTATGTTAGCGACCATTGTAGACTCAGTTCAGACTGAGAGGATGTGCAGGCTGATCGTGGTCTGCGCCGGTCGCATATCGGTCGTAAGGTGGTTTTCGTTTTGGTATGGTATGGCATAGCAGCTATGTAGACCCAAATCGGACGCCCGCGCAGAACTCATCCAGCCATTTTCAGACACATCGACAGGTAATCAAATGGAATTGTTAAATTTTTAGGACTAATATGGTTAGGAGTTAAGGCGTCCCAATACTATAGGGTAAATGTATCATACAAAACTTAGAGAACCTAAAGTTAGCACTTCCATAACTGCACACATTAGAGCCAAGACTGGTTAAGTTGTATAAAGTCGTTAGGGATGTTGCCGTGCCAGAATAAACCGCTTGATGATGAGTTCCTGATTTGGTTTGGAAACAAAAGGAAATCTTGCTCCTGGAACATTAAGGTTCTTTTATGCATAATACACCCAAAATGTTTTCAAGTTTTGGATACAAAAAACTAATTAGACTACAGGCCTATGAAGTTCATTTTTATCCGTAATAATTCACCTACCTGTTTACATCTGGAACCATCCGAAGGAAGAAAAAATGCCGTATGTGCAAAAACAGTTGACAACTCCTTAAGAGCTGTTTAGAACAAATTAATAAATGCGCCCGCCCCCTCACCCCTCCCATTTATTTCAGGAACAGGAGAACACAAGTCTAAAAATGAAGGGAACATGTCGAGAACGGGGAGCAGGGAACATAGAAAATTAAAAAGATTTTGATTTTTGAGAACAAGGGAACAGGTACCCCCTGAGGGTCTCAGTTATGTCCCGGGACATATATACAGTGATGAAGTTAATTGTGCGTACGTAGTTGTTGGACGCGGGATAAGTTTGGTGTAAAAGGTAGTTTCTCGGGCTCTGAAAATATCGACAGTCATATTCACACTAGCCAATACAGTAAAGAGGAACAACTGCAATCAAATTGTCTCCCTTAAAGTCGCGGGTGCGAAATCAAAACAGATTATATCGTTTGCTTTTTGGAAAAAAAGAAGAATAAAATTGCTGTAATTTTAATGCCATAATATTTTTTTGAAGTAAAAAAAAGTACAGATACTTCATTAAAAAGAATTTCACTAATATTTTGTAGAAATTAGGCTACAAATAGGGCAAGTAGACAACCCTACAAACAATTAATATTTTACTGACTATATAAGCTTACTGTGTTACTTACAGAGATAAGATCATACTTTTAGGGATCATTTCTATAGTATGTATCGCCAGGACGTCAGGTAAAACTGACGGGACCGTAAACCACGATGAGGAGTAGTAGCGCCCTCTTCTGAGCGTGAAGCCGGCAGGAGCTGTCGTCAGCATGGGGCGACTTGGCACCTGTCATTGATGACCGTTCCTCTCTTCCATAAGTGGAGAGATGGAGGAAGGGGGCGCATTCTGAGTGGTTTACAGGTTTATTAATAATGAAAAGAAGAATCTTCCAACTACCCTAAAAGTCAATGCTACATGTATAAACAGTTGGGCAAGGCCTTTTCTATCCTTGCAGCAGGTAAGGGTAGAAGGGGAAATATTCTAATTTCTTTATTTCCTCACTTCTATTTATTTTCCTCTTTCTCAATTATTGTCCCTCTCTTTCATATCCTCTACTGTTTCTACTATCTCACTTCTACCTCTCTCTGGGAGACAACACAAAATGACCCACAAGGCTTGACGTGTCGTGCAAGTCGCAGTCATCGTTGCACAGCTTTGTACAAGGGTCAGTAATATACCTTTTTCGTTCTATCTCAGGACGTGGTGGTGATCGAGGCGGGCTTGAGAAAGACCAGTCGTACATATATCAGGTATTTTACTTTCTTTTTGTTCAGTTATTTGATGTGTAGATTTCCAAAGTGAATCCGCGCAGGCTGATCAGTCTTTGCAGCACATCTGAAGACACATTAGACCCTTGACAACCCACAGAGCCCGCCACAGAGTGCCCTGCGAAGACCGTGGGGATGCACAGGCTGATCTTTGCCTTTCTTGGGCATGCACACATCATGCGGCAATCTTGAAATACTGTACCCCGGCTTAATTGTCAATTAGTGTTTTCTCATGTTACCGAGAGTTGTTATAGTAGTATAATGAAATTACTGCTTTAAAAGTTCAAGATTAACGCATACACACACATGATCATAAAGTAATGCATTTCATTTCCATCTGTAAATAAGAGTACGAGTGTTTATAAAAGTACGAGTGTTTATAAAACCTTGTAATTGTTTAAACGGAAATTGCATTTTTGTTCTTTTGTTGTTGTTGTTTTTTTTTTTTTTTTTTTGTTAATCTATAAGCTTTGGTGAAAATAAAAGCAAAAAACACACACACACAAAAAAAACAAACAAACAAAAAAACACACTCGTTATGAAAACAAAAACATAAAAATTCTAATATTTTTCATATTTCTGCTCAAAACATAGATTGTTGGTACTCGTTAGAACCGCCTCGGCGAGGCGGTTCTAACGCGTACCCACAATCTGTTTCTGAGCGGAAATAAGAAAAATAATGTATATCCCTGTAAATCCTAGTTTTACTATATAAAAACATAAAATTGGGGTTTAAGGGGTCAAAATTACATAGGCATGTTTTTTGTCGGGACACACACACACACACACTAGTAAGGAATCGTGATCGAGTCGCAACATCAGAAAAAATACCTTCGGACATGTGTACCCCCCTCGCCCCCCTCCCCCGCCCCGCGGGTATATCGCGTTTACACAACGTCGATGCAACGTCATGACCTTGCACTGACATTGATTCAACATTGCGTGCCAACTAGACAAGGAGATTCAGAACACTCTGCACATTTGCACAGTCTGATTAAAATCCTCACTGGGCGTATTTTGGATAGTCAAGGATGCAGTTTCTTGCGCAGTCTGTTCTGAGTCTTCGTTGGAAGCACATGTCAGAAAGTATGTTTTCTTATGTTGTGGCTAGATTTTTGATGAATTTAACCCTTGTCATGTTGAATTAATTAAGATGCCCTGTCCACTTCTAATTTTCAGCCAATCAGTTTACTTGAGCCAGGTTGTTGATACAAATTCAAATACTGGATGGCAAACAGTGCAGACCGAGATCAGTTGGCTCAGAAGCCAACTGATCTGGATCTACACTGTTTGCAAAGACACATACATAACTGGGTTATGCAGCAGTGTTTTAATCCATGTCGGGGAAGAAGTCTATATATGGCAGGTGATAGTAGGTCACACAGTTAATCAGAAATGGGGGTATAATCACAAAGGTTGAGTAAACTATGACGTAGTCATTAGACCGTAAAGTAAAGGGGGTGGTGACTTCCTATATATGGCATAGTGCAGATGTGATGTGCGTGCCGAATGGCCCCCTATTTCAGCGCTGCCAGGTATATGAATCGCCCCCTTTTTTCAACAAAAAGTATATGACTGACCCGATTTTTCTTGATTCGTATGAGAAAGGCCCTACTTTTCTGACATCCCGGTATATGCGTATATTTTTCGCTCAGATGTTTCGAGGCTGATGATATTCAATGAATTGACCGCAATATTTGTCTAACTACCAGCAATAAATGGGTATAAAAAATCAAAGGGCAGTATATGAATAGGTCAACAATTTGGACAAATGGTTCCGTTTTTTTTCAAAGACCAGGTATATGAATGGGGTAGGTTTCGAAATACTGGCTCGTACACCCGTATCCCAATTACCCCCGTTACACCCCACCCCCACGAGGTCCATCCCAGGGAGAACGTGTATGCTAGGTAGTAACAGTTATTCTATTTATTTTAACGCTTAGTAGTCTGGGTAAAAATTTCAGCAGACGACATTTGGAAATATTTTTTCTTATTTTTCCCAGAAAACAGGATTTCAGATTTCATGCAAATTTTCTCTAATGGAGACATTTTGCATGAAATGTCGTCCTGTTTTCTGGGGAAAATAAGAAAAATACATCACGAAAACATGCCTATATAATTTTGACCCCATTAAACCCCATTTTTATATAGTAAAACTGGGGTTTACAGGGGTATACATTATTTTTCTTATTTCTGCTCAAATCATAGATTGTGGGTACTTGTTTGAACCGCCTCGTCGAGGCGGTTCTAACGAGTACCCACAATCTATGTTTTCAGCAGAGACAAGAAAAATATCAGAATTTTTTATCTGAAAATTTTCATTTTTGGGGTGATAAAATTATTAGTATACTTGAATAGACATGTTTTCGTAATGATCACCAGTTTGTCGTCTGGTGAATTAGCCTAGAGAGTGGTAAAGGTTAAAGGACTCGATCAAGTTTGACCATTATGTCATTCGGATGTGTGGCGAAACTGAGCATTTAGTAAAAAGACTGGATTAAAGCTATTTACAAGCAATAATCAGAGGTATGCTGAAAATGCACATTACTAATAAAAGCCAAACCAGGATTTGAACTCCTCCCCAGCTAGCATTCTTTATAAATCTACAGCGGGCCGTTATGGGCCGATAACGGTCCGCTATAGATTAATGTAGATTACTTGCTGGGTCTGTGGTCTCTTCCAAAGGGGAATTTTCTGGGGAAAATAGAATAGGACACCAGTGTATAATTGATATCTCGTATATTGTAAATCATGTTATGTCCGAGTTTGTCTCAATCCAGGTGCGGGTTTCAAATATTTTGATCTTGATTGATTGAGTTGAGGTTTTACGGCCCAGTCAACCCATTAAGGACATGTCGAGCTGGTCAGTTAACTACACTTACCAAGGGCAGACTTAGTCCTCTAAGCGGGTTAACCAGCACTGTGCACAATCTCTGCTAGAAACTGTTAACTGCCCTTCTTGAATCAGCGGAAGGGAGAGAAGACGTACATTGTCATATTGTAGAATAAATGTAGAATCATATATAGCAGCAAGCTTCATCTTGTATTACTGTAGAATTGAGTTTTTTTTTTTTTTTTTTTTCGTTATAGCCCTCCCAAGGTCAGCCCCATGGATCGAGCCGGCCAGTTTACCTAATCACACTTATCATGGGCAGACTAAGGTGAGCTATTGAGATCATTCACCGTCCGTCGTCGTCGTCCATCTGTCCGTCCACAATATTCATACAACATCTCCTCCTAAACCACTGAGCCAATTTTAACCAAATTTCACAGAATTGATTCTTGGGGTGATACTGACTGAAAATTGTTCAAAGATTTGGAATGTAGGATTCTGGTTGCCATGGCAACCAAAAGAAAAAAAAACTTTAAAAATCTTCTTGTCAGAAAACACTGGACCGATTTCAATATAATTTGGCAGAAACGTTCCAAAAGAAAAAAAAAACTTTAAAAATCTTCTTGTCAGAAAACACTGGATCGATTTCAATATAATTTGGCAGAAACGTTCCTTTGGTGATCCTCTACCACGACTGTTCAAGCCATGATGATTCAAAAAACATGGCGGAGCTTACTTTCCCTATATATTTATATAGAAAAAAAAATCTTCTTGTCAGAAACCACTGGACCGATTTCAGTATAACTTAGCAAAAATGTTCCATTGGTGACCTTCTACAAAAATTGTTTAAGCGGTCATAATCCGTCAAAAAAAAAACAAAAAAAAAAACATGGCTGCCAGGGGCCGAGGCTTATTTTCCCTATTTGTCTATGTAGAAAGCTTGAAAAATCTTCTTGTCAGAACCCACAGGACCGATTTCAATATAATATGGCAGAAATGTTTCTTTGGTGACCCTCTAGCTGTCATGATTCTTCAAAATACCTGGCCGCGAGGGGGCGGACTTATTTTCCCTATATATCAATATAGAAAACTAAAAATCTTCTTGTCAGAAACGACTGGACCGATTTCAATATAACGACAGAAATATTCCTTTGGTGACCCTCTACCAAGATTGTTCAAGTTGTCATGATTCGTCAAAAAATATGACCGCTAAGGGGCGTCGCTTATTTTCCCTATATATCAATATAGAAAACTTTAAAAATCTTGTCAAAAACCACTGGACAGATTTCAATATAATTCATCAGAAAGGTGCCTTTGGTGACCCTCTTCCAAGACTGTTCAAGCCATTGCGATTCGTCAAAAGCATGGCCGCCAGGGTTTGTGGCTTATTTTCCCTATATATCTATATAGAAAGCTTGAAAAATCTTCTTGACAGAAACCACTGGACCGATTTCAACATTGCTTGGCAGAAATGTTCCTTTTTGTGACCCTCTATCAAGATTGTTGAAGTCGTCATGATTCGTCAAAAAACATGGCAGCCAGGGGCGGGGCTTATTTTCCCTATATATCAATATAGAAAACTTAAATCTTCTTGTCAGAAAACATTGGAGCGATTTCAATATAATTCATCAGAAATGTTCCTTTGTTGACCCTCTTCCAAGATTGTTCAAGCCATGATTATTTGTTAAAGAACTTGGCCGCCAGGGGGTGGGGTGGGGGTGGGGGGTGCTTATTTTCCCTATATATTTATACAGAAAATTTTAAAAAAATCTTGTCTGAAACCATCGGACAGACTTACAGATTTCAACATTACTTGGCAAAAAATGCTTTCTTGGTAAGCCTTTACCATGATTGGTCAAGCCGTCATGATCATGATTCGTCAAAAAAAAAAAAAAAAAATGGCCGCTGGTTGGGGGCTTATTTTCCCTATATATCTGCATAGAAAAAATTAAAAATCTTCTTGTTTGAAACCACTGGACTAATTTTAACATAACTTGCAGAAATGTTCCTTTGATGACCCTCTACCAAGATTCTTTAAGCCGTCATGATTCGTCAAAAAACATAGCCGCTAGGGGGCGTGGCTTATTTTCCCTATATATCAATACAGAAAACTTTTAAAATCTTCTTGTAAGAAACCACTGGACCAGTTTCAATATAATTTGGCAGAAATGTTTCTTTGCCGACCCTCTACCAAAAGAGTTCAAGCGATCGTGATTTGTCAAAAAACATGGTCGCCAGGGGTCGAGGCTTATTTTTACCTATATACCTATTTAGAAAGCTTGGAAAATCTTCTTGTCAGAAACCATTAGATCGTTTTCAATATTACTAGGCAGAAATGTTCCTTTTCTGACCGTCTACCAAGATTCTTCAAGCCGTCAAAAATCTTAAAGCAGTGAACTTGGGTTAAAACTTCAATAGTAAGTATGCATATCTGTTTGCTCAGGTGATTGATCATGGTCCTCTTGTTTTCCTTATTTATTCCTAATTTGAATCAAGTAAATTTGAATTCGAATGGATATCAGCATTATTGATCAGCTGCTTTGTTTTAAATCCCGGTATTCCCTTGTTCTAAATTTAGACGTGTGTTGCCAATTTATAAAATTTATGTTTACAAAGTTTACTCCTAGAACACGTGAGGCCGTGATATTTTTTTATTGTCGGCTCGAAGTTTAGTCGAAGGTCTGCCTCAAAGAGGAGAAATCAAAATAAGGAATGATTTATGACTGATCAAACATTTTGTGTTTTGGAGCCAAAAGCGGGACAAAAAGCCTAGTTTCAGTCATTTTCTTTTCCCTTCCTATGCCACATGTGGACGGAAAACAGGACAAGGGCCATGGAATAGGCTACGCTGTTCGCGGCCACAGGACCGACGTTTTTTTTTTTTCTTCATGGTAATCTCAGGTTCTGCTGATTATATTTTCATTATCTCAGTACTTAACAAACGGTATGGTTGGTTTCAATTCAAATGCAGACACGCTCTTCTTTTGTCAGTTTAGTAATGTTTAATAGTATCTGACATTACTCTACATTTTCACGTGGATGGGTATGAGAAAGTACTTTTTTGTCAGAAAAATGACTTGAGGTATTATTTCAAGTCAAATGTAAGGCAATGGGTCCATTTCCATCAAGCCTGCGTGCTCCAGCGTCTCTCGACAAACTCGATATTGACGATGTGACCCGGATTTAGGGTCTGATAGTGGTCTTTAATATATACTCATGGGCAAACAAAGTATAGTTTTTGGAACCCATATTTTTGTACTGATTCATCACACAGACTCAAAATTTTGAACAACATGATTTTACCCAATGTACAATAACATAGTATAGTAAAAAAGGTAAAAGAAAAGTCCAGGGAATGCCACAATCACAAACCGCAGCCCTTCCCAGACCCCAAGAGGAAGAGGAAACCGACAAATCTAAAAAAGCACAAACGTACGAAAAGCACTAAGATTAGCTCTCTCTTCCCCAAGCGAGGTAATCGCAATACTAAAAGGACTGAAAAACACAAGAACAAAATGACACACGGAAAGACATACAACAAATCGCCTCGCAGAATAAACCTCAAAGCAACAAAGACTAACACCGGGACCACCGCCTTAGAACGGTCGGTAGAGCAAACCACCGGGGGAGGTGGGGGGGGGGGGAGGGGGGGAGAGAGAGGGGAGGGTTTTCACAGTTAGCTAACTTCACCCTGGGTCCCGATGCTACTCTTAATACAGAAATACATAAAAATTCGGTTCGCATAAAGGCTCCCAACTCAGTCAATGCATCAAAGCGAAAACATAAAAAATCAAATCAATCACTATAATTAACAAAGACGAGTACTCATGGCTAATTCTGCTCTATGCCAGAGTAAATGAAAACCAATAGTTGAACCACGGCGGGCCAAGCCAAAGACATATCGTCAAGCCCCAACCCACTGGTTAAAGTTTTACGAAGAGTCTGAGGCCCGAACCGCCGTCGTGCAATTAAAGAGTGAAGCATAGCCATCAACAATGAACTAGGCATGCAGTCTGCCGCATAATATCCAGGCTATAGCCTATTCTTTTATAACGGTTAATAAGTTTTCTGAATTGCTCCGAAAAGTTAGATTTACCTACAATTTTTCTAAATCTGTACACTAAGTCACCGTAAAATTCGGGTTCCGATATACCTTGTTGCGAATTGTTTTCAGACTGACGCTATATTTTTCTAAAATGGCACTATCTGTGTCTGCGATAAAATTTCGAAAACGCCTTATGAAGTTTAAAATAACGATAGCCCTGCCTAAGAAGTTTGGCAGTAAGGGCTTTATTACGGTAGTTAAAGTCATTAAGATTTGAAGAAGCCCTGGCGAATCTTATAAGTTGAGATATGTATACCCCATATGAGGTACGCCGGGGGACATCGCCATCCAGAAAAGGGAAATTGACTATATCAAAATCCAAATCGTCCCATTGATCATAAATTTTGGTGTAAACTGTACCATTAGATATACATAGATTCAAATCCATAAAAAAGGTGCCTCGGTATCGGAAGAATTTGCTCTATTTAATTGGAGTTCTGTAGGGTATATCCGGTCCACCATTTGGTCAAAGTAAATATTGTCAATATTTAATAAATCGTCAAGGTATCTTGAAGTTGAATTGAAGGCCTCAATAATGTCAGCCTGATTTTCACGAGAGAGAGACTTCATGAAATCTCTCTCATAACAAAAAAGAAACAAATCTGCAACAAGAGGAGCACAATTAGTTCCGATTGAAACACTTGAATGGCGACACTATATGTACATATTGACTTGCATTTTTTGCATGTGCACTATATTGGATAATTTCATTGAGCTGTAATTCACTTTTTGAACTCTCGATTGATTGTTTGTCTAAACAAACCACAACTTTAGATTTTGAATCACATGATGGCGAGGCTCTCAAATGCAGACAGAAATCGTGTCATTGGGATGTTGCAGGCTGGCCGCTCGAAGCGGTTTGTGGCTCGTCTTATGCAATGCACCAGGGTCACGATAGATCGACTTTGGAGACGCTTCCAGCAGAATGGAAATGTAGCAGGCAGGCCAAGGACAGGCAGACCTGAAGTTACGACGCCCAACCAGGACCGGTATATCCGCCTGCAACATGCCAGCGAGCGGTTTAGGCCTGCCACTGCAACCACGAGAACCACAGTCAGCACCCATAACCGCCCTGTGAGTTCTCGCACTGTTCGTAGGCGCCTTTCGTTTGCAGGCATGCGAGCTAGACGGCCTTACAAAGGGCCCATTTTCACACTGTTCTCTTCAGTGATGAGAGCAAGTTTAATCTAGTGCAGGCCGACGAAAGGGAGCGAATCTACCGTCGGAGGGAGAGATTAGCTCAGTGTCGTGTCAGGGAGACAAACCGATGGGGTGGTGGTGGGGTTACGGTTTGGGCGGGGATAAGTGCCCGCCACAAAACACCCTTGCATGTTGTTCGGGGACGATCGTTTTGCCCTACATGGCTAACCATGGCTTTCAGCATTTCCAGCATGATAATGCCAGGCCTCACGCTGCAAGGGTCACAAATGTGTTTCTAAAGCAACAGGCATTCAATGTCATGCCATGGCCGTCCCTCAGCCCAGACTTAAACCCCGTTGAACATCCGTGGGATGAGTTGGGAAGGCGAGTTCGAGCTCGGCCTGTTCAGCCGACAAATGTCGCTCAACTTGAAGTTGCTCTCCAACAAAAATGGCAGGGGATCCCACAGCAATTCATCATGCGCCTGATAATTCCATGTATCGGCGATGCAGGGCTTTGATCCAAGCGGGTGGTGTTCTCAACATGGGATCAGAAATTTGGATCCTGGCAGTCACAGCGCGCAGCTGATGAAAGAACAGGTCCTTAACCTCATCACTTTGACCATTCTGTGGGGCATAATGTAAGCTTCACTAAGATGATTCTGTCGGAGACTTTCTGCACCTAAAAAACTTTCTCTATCCACTCTTCCAACTCAAATACTCCTACACCAGCAGTGCCTTTGTCGTTTCCGGACTAGTAGAGCATGTACCTGGTGTCATTGCCCTTGATTGTGCGACAGTTGCCACCACGGTATCTGGTCTCCTGAATGCAGCAGACATCCACTTTCCTGCGGGATAGTGTTTCCAATACCTCACAAACTCTTCCTATCAGAGTGTTTACATTGAGTGTTCCCACCCTGAATTTCTCAGGTGCTTGCTTGATTCTCGACAATGGCCCGATCTTGCCTCACACTCCTAACAGGAGTGTGTAGTTGACCCGGAAATGGTGTATTTCATTGTATAGATAAGGGACATGCCTGAGCAACATGTTAGAAGTTCATTTTATCATCGGGACCAATGCAAGCTGTCTTTTTTTTTTTTTTTTTTTTTTTAAATGTCCCTTATATTGAGCAAATTTGTAGCAGATGACATTCTTAAATTTGATTTTTTTTCCAGAGAAATTAAGGCAACATCCTGTCTTTGAGGGTAATGAGGGTGGAAGAGTTGGGGGCGCGGGGCGGGGGAGCGGGTGTGGGGGGAGGGGTTAATGAAGACTTTGTATTGCATAAGGATATAAATAAAAACATCAGGCTGATTCAGAAGCAGAACTTGTTAAAGAAAACAATAACAACAAAAATCCAAATAATGTGCAACCACTTCAGTAACACCAGACTTTACTTTACATGTATATAGATAGACAAGCTATAGATATTTTGCTATTTCTTAAACAGTTCAGCTTTCTTTTCCCACAAGAATACATAATGTAACTCCAGATGGGATGCTTTTAGTCGGTCCAAAGAATACTGGGCCCAGTTGTTCAAAACTAACGATGTCATTAGTTAATGCATTGTTGAAATTGCCTATACGCTAATATTTTTGCTGAAAACAATGCAAAAGCTACTCACATTTTTTTCAGCAAAAATACTTGTGAATTAGATATTGTACTTACTAGAACAGTTAACATTTTGACCACTAACAAGCTCGTTAAGCTAACAATGCTTTGAACAACTGGTCCCTGATATTTTTCTTATTTCACTATGAAAAATTACATTAAGGGTTCTCCTTTTTATCACCTCTGAAAGGCATTTGCTGAGGTTACTGTAATGAGTACACACACAATCTATGTTCTTGTGGGGAAAAAAAAAGCTACACTCTGGAGCTTTTCTCAAAGATCTAATATCCTGTTCTCCCTTCTGTTGGTAAATTATAAATGCTAACACTTACCATGCTATTGGCAAATTCAGCAGACGACAAACTGATGTTATTTTCTTTTCCTCAGAAAATAAGAAAAATATTTCAAAATGTTGTCTGCCGAGATTTTTATGCAGTATGGTGAGTGTTAGCAGTTGTAAACATATTTTCCTCTCTTCAACAAGTTCTGTCCTCTTTGTCTCTTAACCATTACCACTTTCTGGGATAATTCAGCAGTTCACCAACTGGGCCCAGTTGTTCAAAGCGTCGTTAGCTTAACGAGCTCGTTAAGGGTCATTTCGTTAACTGTTTTAGCAGATTCAATATACAATATTTTGATATTTTTTGCTGAAAAAATGTGAGTAGCTTTTGCACTGCAAAAGCTACTCACATTTTTTCAGCAAAAAATTTCAGCATATTTGCATATCACTTGATGTAAATTTTAACGAATTGTTAACTAACGATGTTGTTAGATTTGAACAACTGGGCCTGGTGATATTTTTTCTTATTTTTCTCAAGAAATAGGCTTTGACATTTCATGCAAATTGACTCCTTAGGAGACAGTTTGCATGAAATGACAAAACCTTTTTTCTGGGGAAAATAAGAAATAGAGGATATTTGAATTTTTCAGTGTAAGATCCAATTTCATTTCACTCATGAACACCAAAAACTTGTATTTTCATGAGTGACAATCAAATTTTATGTCACCAAATGCACACCAAATGTAGTATTTTCACAAGTGGCGAGAGCCACAAGTAAAATACATGTTTTGGTGTTCATGAGTGAAATAAAATTTGATCTTACATTGAAAAAAAAAAAAAAAAAAAAAAATCTGTCCCTTTTATGCTTTTATTCACAATAATTAAACTTCTACCTACTCTTTGTGACTTCTCTTTGGAAATAAATTTTTTTCCTATCCATTTCGAGTCAATCTGGTCTTGTTCAGCATGTTCAGGTGCATAATATTGGGTAAAAAATACAGTTTTGTACCTAGAAAATGAGGCCAAATAAATTTTAAAGCAATACAACGCAACAAATTGACAGAGAAAACTTAAAGCAATACAACGCAAGAAATTGACAGAGAAAACTTGACAGAGAAAACGCTGCAGTATGTGATAGTCGGAAGAATACGAGTTACATCACCACAATAAATGACGTCAGTGGTTTGAGCAACAAATGTTAACCTCAGACAAGTATACCATGTCTTTTTCCTTTTTGGCAAGTTTTTTTTTTTTTTCACCCAGAATTCCTTTTTTACAAACAGTGAAAATAAAATTGATAATACTAGTGACCACCAGTGGGATTACCAATTTCGATTTCACTGAGAAATCTCGGTAATTCATTGAAAAGCATAAAAGAAAACTTTTAAAATGTTGTCTACTGAAAGGAAATAACCATAAACGTTTATGAGAGTCTGGATTGGGTGGGGGGTGGGGGTTGGTTCTGGAACTTTGGCTCTGGAACTTAACTGATATATGGCATTATGTAGATTATCCTATATTGGTATATCTCCCTGCTGATATTTAAGTAAATACACTGCAGTTTTATTTGTTTATATTTCCAATATTTTTTTTAGACTTTTTATCCTGTTTTTATGCCTCTCTTGCCCACTCTCTCTCTCTCTCTCAAAAAAAAACAAAAAAAACAAAAAAAAACAAAAAAACTCAGTTGTCTGTAAATTCCTCTTTTCTTTATAACAAATTCTATGCTGCTCTTTAAATATTTATTTTTGGTTAAAATAAATTCTTGTGAAGCTGTGTACCTTTTCCCCAAATATTTCTGTTCATACTTTTCTGCAGTAAAAGAACCATAACAACATTTAAAAACTTTTCAGTTTTAAGCATAGCTCCAGATAAGAGGGAAATCCAGGTAAATATTTTTCTTATTTTTCCATGAAAACATGTGCTGTTGGTACTCATAAGAAGTGCCTCGGTGAGGCACCTACAGGAGTACTACAACACATGTTTTCATGGAGAAATAAGAAAAATATCAATACTTTTAAGCTGAACAAATGCCCTTATCTGGAGTTATGTTTTAAGCTTTCTCAAGCTGTTTTAAGAGTTCCTCTTTTTCTCTCTTCAGAGATTCTATTCTGTTTTTATTTCTCTCTAGTCTACTTTCTAAAGACTGCAACACTGGTCCACTCATAATGTCTGTGATATGGCATAATGACTTTGTGTACACTGATGCATTGTGAATCTTCGTAGTAAGGTCAAGGTCTGGGTTCTGTGTTGTTCTGTAATCAGATTAATAAAACAAAACTTTCACCCTTAAAGCATCATTCAAAGTTGTTAGAGATGACATTTTTAAATATTCTTTTTTATTTCTGAGAAAATAAGGCTTGATATTCCATGTGAATTGTCTGCCTACCAGATAATGTGAATATTTTAGCCTTATTTCCTCTGAGAAGAGGATATTTTAGGATGTTGTCTAGAGTGTTTAACCCTTAAAGCGCCAGTCACAACTATTGTCGTCTGCTTTGTCTTCTGTCGGTTACTTTAAAAGTCATTTCTGCAAACAGTGTGGACCCAGATCAGACTGCTCCTTAGGAGCAGTCTGATCTGGGTCCACACTGTTTGCCTGTATGCAAAAATAGGTTTGAAATGTTTGCAAGAATATTCAGCAGACGACATAAACAGACGACATTTTCAGATGCAGTTTTTCTTGGCGCTTTAAGGGTTAATATGACATCAGTAAAAAAACAAAACACCAACAACAGCAGCAAAACCCTTGCCTAATCCAATATCATGTGGAGACTAGAACTTGAGAGGGATTTGGGATTAATGCCATTTTCAAACTAGGTTCCATAACCCATATAGTGAGGCATTTAGATTGATGATGGAGCTGAAGTTTACAGACAGAAAGATGTTTTTGTAAACAGCTTGCATTTTTGTTTTCAAGTACAGAAAATATCCTAAAATTTCAAACACTTTACTCAATACTTTTTTGCCTAAATTTTGCTTTTTATACAGATGCTTCTTAAAATACTTAGTAGAATGAAAAACAGTAGAGACCCTGATCAGACTAATCTCGGTCTGGCGGGTCTGCGCTATTTGTCTAAAGCCATTTTGTTAGAAACTTTGGAGTACAAAATTTTAGGACATTTATCGTACATTTGTGTAACTAGTACTGACAGTATTATGCAAAGCAAGTCTCAAACTTTGGTTACATTTATGAGAAGCTAGTTATCTGAAAACCAAAGCTTTAGACTAAGACCCTTAGATTAGATGTCTACAAAACAGGAAAAAAATACATTGTGTATTCAGAATATTTTTTAATTAGTTAGCACCAAAACATATCTTGCAAGTAAGTTAGTACCCATTGGAATTACCTCATCACGAAAACATGCCTATATAATTCTGACCCCCTTAAACCCCACTTTTATATAGTAAAACTAGGGTTTACAGGGGTATATATTATTTTCTTATTTCTACTCAAAAACATAGATTGTGGGTACTCGTTAGAACCGCCTCTCCCACAATCTATGTTTGAGCAGAAATATGATAAATATCAGTTTTTTTTTATCTGAAAATTTTCAGTTTTTGGAGGTGAAATTTTCTATATATATTTGAATAGGCGTGTTTTCGTAATGTCATAGCCAAGTGCATAGAACACTTTAACTCATTACCATACATGGTCTACAAGTCCATAAATCTACTTTGCGATGTGTCATAAAATAGCTTGATGTGTGGCAAACAGCATATACCCTGATCAGAGGCCACGTTCTGAGAATACCTATTTTTGAACTCATTACCATACTTGTTCTAAATTTTGAACAAGTCCATTTTACTACCTGCAGTGTCTAAAACTGCTGAATGAGTGGCAAATACTGTAGACCCAGATGGAAATACAGCATTTTGAAGCTTCTAATCTGGGTCTACACTGTTTTGCTCAGACATGTCTGGCCAAAACCTCAGGTAAATATGGATTTGTTCATGCTAATGATGGCAGTAGACCAGTCAAATGATGTTCTTTGATAACCTCTTTTTCTTCCATGCTGACAATGCCAGATAACAAGACTATACAAAGCTCCAGATAAGTGGGGCTATCCACAAAATATTTTTTCTTATTTCTTCAAGAAAACATATGTTGTGGTACTCATTAGAAGTGCCTCACTGAGGCACTTCTAATGAGTACCCACAACATACCTTTTTGTGGAAAGATAAGAAAAATACAGGTACTTTCTGGTTGAAAACAAGCGCCTTATCTGAAGCTATGCTATAGATAAACTGCACTAACCTTTGATAAGCTTCTTCTTCCTCCATGCTGAGAATACTTGGTAAACCAGTGAGTGATTGTAGACAAGCTGAACTAATCTTAGGACTTGGGACAATATGCATTGGAACTTCTACCCTGCCATAGTCTGATCCATTAGGAGTGGACTGGAAGCAGGTCACTTGTATCCTGTAAATGTGAAAAGAAAAGAGAAAACAAATAACAGGTGATTCATGTGTATCAGTTGTAGCAGGCTAGACAGGTAATATACTCAGAGGCAAAAAAAGTATACACCACTTTTCTTCCTGATATTTTTAAAGAAAAACTAAATAAGTTGTTACTATGTCGGAGTACCAATAAAAATACATATACGCTGAAAATTTCATGAAGATTGCTTCAGTACAACAGAAGTTAAGGGATATTATAGTACACACATAAAAATAAGGCAAATCTACTTCCTGAGGAACTCTCAACTCAAAGCTTGTCAGAAAGGTCAGAAATCAGTCATAGATAATAATAGTTGAGGTGCAGCGGAAAGGGCGAGACAGGAAATAGGAAGGAAAGTTTAAAGTTGAAACAAAAATTAGAAAGAATAATATGCCCATTACTAAAGCCCGGAACTGAACATGGAATGGAATGGGAAAAAAACAGAACAGAATGGAATACGGAACGGAACATGGAATGGAACGGATGTACTTACCACACCAACCAATTTTCTGGGAATGGAAAAAGTGCTAAAATAGAACAAATTTGTTAAAATTCGAAACAGGAGTTCCTTTCTCGGAACAGGAATGAATTCTTTAACATAGAACGAAATCGCTAAAATCCAGAACGGAAGTTATCTAATTTCAGAAGGGAAATCTCATAGTCTCAGAACGGGAATGAATTAGTGAAAAAAAGAACAAAATTTGCTAAAATCCAGAAGTAGGCATTGTTTTTTTTTCGGAACGGAAATATAATAATTTTGGAACGGAAATGAATTTGTAAAAAACAGAACAAAATTTGTTAAAATCCAGAATGGAAGTCGGCATTGTTTTTTTGTTTTTTTTTGTTTTTTTTTAACGGAACGTAATATCTGCTTATAGCTGTGCTAGTTTTCAGAATATCTTACCTGTTATGTTTTGTATTTTTGTCTTCATTGAAGACAGAGAAGATGAGTCCAATAAAGCCTTCATCCATCATCTGATACATAGCTTGGGTCCTAACATCAACATGAGATGGCCATACCGTTATGTGAGGATGAGAATGGTACCATCCCAGCACTCTCATCGGTCTACCAAGTTCATGTGCCAAACGTTCAGCTTCAGTTGATGCTGCAGATAACTGTTCTGGTGAAATTTCAACTCTATCTGGTAACTTGTCTGATCTCCGTAGCATAATCACTGCCGAAATACGAGAAATACTATTTTCATCAATTTCCCCGATAAGAAGTCCCATAATTTCTTCCCGCTCTGTCGAAAGCGCATGTGTTAAACATACTAAATACGCATCTGATTCCAAATATACACATTTTACACCCATTCTGGGCAAAAAAGAGAAGTTATTCCGATCGTAAACCTATTGTTTTGTTTAAAAAATACTATTTATATTTTACACTGCAATGGAGGCAGCCATTTTTAATCTTTGTCGTACTGACGCTTGATACAACTATAGGTAAAATCCCGCCAACCTTGATCCACGCATTCTACTCTAACGGGGCTATGATCCTTGAAACGTACAGGAGGAAAGTGCTGACTCCAGTGATTGACATTAATGTGTTTTCATAACCCTTGCTGCAAATTAAGAAGATAAAGAAATGATTTCAGTTAGTTTTATTGCATTTACTGTGGTCTTTACCACTCTCAGGGCAAATACAGCAGACGACAATTTGATGATACTTTTCTTTTCCTGTTTTCTTTCAGAAAACAGGGGTTGACATTTCATGTTGCCTGTTGTCTGGAAAAAAAAAAGAAAAAAAAAAATGTCATCAAATTGCCTGGTGAAATTTTTACCCAGCATGCTAAGCGTTAACCAGCTTTGACTGTGCACCTTGCACGTGTAATTATTATTTCTGAATGAAGCACTGCAGTGGTGAAAGCTGTTATCATGACAGTTTCTCTAAGAAAACTAGATTTTATTCCTGACAAGCTCCCAGTGATCTGATAGCCCCGTTAGAAGAATTATAAGCCTCTGATGCACCTTGATTGAGATAAATTGTTAGATCAAAATACGATTCATAATATAGAAAATACTTGTCGTACACTCATGCTCTTAAGTATCCTTTTTTCACCAGACCATTCTACTTTGGAATGGTTTGCCTTCTACTGAGGTTGCTGCAGAAACCACGAAGGAGTTCAAATCCCTCAGGCAATTTACCAAATCAGAGATATGCATTATTAGCATATCTCTGATATCTGTTTGTAAAGTTTTAATGGCCCATGCAGTTTTTTTTTTTTGTGTGTGTGTGCTAAATTCTAAATTAGGCCGCGCACCGCAACGACATAATGATCAAATGACAGATTAAACAGCTAGATATTCTATTTTATTGTAGCCTATTAGGGTAACAGGACGACTCGGCCCGTAACAAACTCGGTCCAAAAATCAAAGACGTATAAAATTAATTTGTATTATTTACGTCCTTGCAAAAATCAATCTTTTCACTTGTATTGTGTTAATTATGTATTAATTATATACACATATAATGTATTTAAGCAATTCAGTTGTTTAAACCTGCGTTAATTTTTGATTGAAGATGACACTTCACTGAAACCAGTTGGTGAATACACATTGAAAACGGAAGAAGGTCCAAACAAAGGTAAGAATATAAAATCTCTCTTAAATAAACATTTTTTGTTGTATTAATTTTATAATAATTCATTGAGTAAGGAAGCAGGCATTTGACCCTGAGGATATGTGAGCTACCAATCCCATGCTCAGAGTGAATTGTCTCATATTTTTTATCTCGTGGCTAGGAGAAGTACCAAGTGAAGTTGGAGACTATGTTTTTATAGTCTTATTTTCAGTGAAAATGCGTATGGTATTAAATCCTTAAATCTGAAAGAACAAAGACTTGCCCTCCCTCCCCTAGAATCTAGAACACCGTATCCATTACGTTAACACAATAAACGATTTTCTTTTCACCGTATGATTGATTATGTTGGGTTTAACGACACGTCAACCCTTGTGGATCAATGTATGTCGTCTCCCGGAGAAAGGGAGAAGAGAGATAGAAGAAGGAAAGAGAGGGACAGGGGAGAAGGAGGAAAATGAATGAAAGAAACAGAAGTAGAAACATCCCCCTCTACCCCCACCTGCTGCAAGGGTAGCAGGCCTTGACCAGCTGTAAGCCAATATCAGTTGGACGCAAGATACACGACACCTTTGCCTCATCCAACCACCCCCTTTTCACTGTATGTCTGGTGAAATGACAAAAGAAATTTATTAAGTACAAGATTTGCTGAAATAGTTTTGCAGAGTACATGTAAATATGTAATAACAAAAGAAAATGATTGTGCAAGGTTTTGCTGAAAATGTTTTGTAGAATACATGTAAACATTTCCCACCGTTTAAATTATTTCCTTATTATTTTCACTGGTCCTGTAGAAGAGTCCGTACTCTTTTGAACCCTGCATTGATTCTGATTATTCGTCAAATCGTGTGATTATCTGACTGTGAATAAGCTCAAAACTGAGTAATATCAATTATGTCTTTGGCTAATCTAATATATATAGTTCGTCTGTCATTACTGACAATGCGGGCTAGATGGCCTAGTGGTTAGTGCACTCGACTTTCAAGCGATATATCGTGGGTTCGAACCCAGCTCGGGTCGAAACAATTTTCAGACCATTAGTACGCCTAGCTCATACTTAACGTGCCCTGGGTTGAGTATAAAGTGGACAGGGAGGCGCTTGGTGATAGACAGCGGCCCCAAATGTGCATATCTGATCCATGAAAGCAAGGCTGTACAAATACATGTACATAACAATCGCCGCTGCCTCTATGTGCCTCGAGTGCGTTAAAAATCCGCACAACAACAACAACTGCTTCTGACAATAACCAATCTTAATCAAATGCGTTGTGTGTTCTAAGATGGCTGATACCAATCTTCACTCTAAACTGTCTGTTGCAGATAGAACAAAGCTCTGCTGAGGAAAGAAAGAAAGTTCTGTTCTGCTCGGCTTCGCTGATACTTTTTGCTTTGTATTGACAAGTACCCCTTCTTATGAGGCCTCGCCACTTTGCTCGGTCTTGTGCAATCTGTTCCCACGACTCTGCTGGTATGTAGGTCCTTAAGCGAGGCTTTGAGGGTGTCCTTGTATCGCTTCTTCTGACCAACATGAGAGCGTTTTCCCATTTGAAGCTCTTCATAGAGGATTTTCTTTAGCAAACGTTCATCAGGCATTCTGATAACATCTGGCCTGTCCATCTTAATTGTGCCAATTTCAAAAGAATATGTACACACTGCATCCCTGTCCCTTTCAGGACTTCTGTGTCTGGAATCCTGTCCTGCCACTTAATATTTAGAAGTTTTCTAAGACAGCTTGTATGGAAGTGGTTCAGTCTTCTGGCATGCCGTTGGTAAACTGTCCAAGTTTCACATGCGTATAACAGTGTTGGCAGCACCGCAGATCCGTAGGCTTTCAGCTTTGTGTCGTCTGATTCCACTTCGATCCCAAATACTTCCATGTAGTCGGCCATTGCAAATGCTGCACTAGCTTTGGCAATCCTGGCATTGACTTCATCATCAATGTGCACAACTCTTGACAATGTGTTTCCAAAGTAGGTGAACTTGTCTACCACTTGCAATCGTTGACCTTTCACTGTGATGGTAGGCTCCTTGTATGGCTTTCCAGGTACCGGCTGATATACCACCTCAGTCTTTTTGTCGATGATTGTGAGATGATAGCTGTCACATGAATCAGATACTTGATCCACACCTTTTTGCATCTTCTTTTCTGTTGCAGCACACTTTGCCATGTCATCAGCAAAGAGGAAATCGTCTAGCACCTCTGTCTTCACCCTGGATTTATCTTGCACGCATCTATTAAAAGACCTTGGTTGTTTAATGTATGAATAATTAGAAAGAACAAAACATTAATAAAATCAGCTTTTCGTAGGTAGGAATAGAATAGAATAGAATTTTATTTACTGCACAACTATACCCTATAAGGGTTAAAGGCAAGCAAATACAAACATGACATAATACATTATACAATGATATGAAAGTAATTTTATCATCATTTGATTGAAGAGAGAGAGAGAGAGAGAGAAAAATGTACACACACACACACACACACACACACACACACACACACACACACACATATATATATATATATATATATATATATATATATATATATATATATATATATACACACACACACACACACATATATATATAGCCTTGAGTTATAAGAGCCATGACATGCTATGATATATTACATTCGCTTACAAATAAACCAATGGATTTCAAAATAGTATCGTCTGTAGGAAGATCTAAATGACAGAGGGAAAGTTGGACGGAGAGTGAATGGACGGACAGAGAGAGGGAGAGAGGTGGATGGATGGACGGATTGACAGACAGACACACATAGATAGATAGATAGATAGATAGGAATGGAATGACAGAGGGAAGCACTGACAGACTGTCAGACAGACATGAACACATCTTCATTTAATCATTTTTGAGATAAACTTTGTTCAGAAAGAAAAAAAAATCCCGCAGGGAAATTAGCCGCTATAATATAGATCCTATCTCGTAATTTGGAAATGCTCGTCGTGGCAAAAGGATACCTTTAGATTCCAGTAATATAAAATATGTTTCAAACAAAATGTAAGTTGTATTTTTTCACGCATCTTTATATCTCAGTCAACGTATATGTGATTTCAACGTATATGTAATTCAAAAGTTACATTTTTGTATCATTTCTTTTGTAATTATTATTAGTTTTCAACTTGTATTTCTATGCGTATTATTTAATTATATGCTGTTCTTTTTGTTTGGCACATGTACAAATTAAAACTCCTGTTGCGAACGGTGCATAACAGTATAATTTCATTATGGGCCGAATTTGTCATGGGCCGACTTTGAATAGAATAGAATAGAATAGAATTTATTGAATTGCACAGTTATACCCAGCAAGTGGGTTAAAGGCAAATGACATGCAATATACACAATTACATCGAATAGAATTACGGACAACTCGGCCCAAAGACAAGTCGGCCCAGGACAACTCGGCCCATAAAAAAAGTCTGCCCAAGACAACTCGGCCCAAGTCGTCCCAATTTCAGAAGACAACTCGGTCCAAATCGCCCCAACTTTAGAAGACCTCTCGGCCCATGAAAATCAGACCAGGCACCTCTTAATGTATTAAAATAATTGGATGGTGGTACTGTTACTGATGAATAGAAAGCATATGCAGATGTCTTAGATCAGATCGCTAAAGTACATATTCTAACTTAAATGACATCTGATGGTTATAGCAGCATAATGTAAGTGATCGAAACAATTTATTCAATGTTGAAAATAAAAGTGCGTGAGATCCATCCAGCTCACCCGTCTCTCTCTCTCTCTCTCTCTCTCTCTCTCTCTCTCTCTCTCTCTCTCTATCGAATTCTTTGAATTCAGTCATGAATAAAAAAGTGAAAAAATCGAACTTTATAAAAACTTATTAGAGACTTTCATGAACGGTGGTAATCAGCGGCCAATCACCTTTAATCAGTAATCAGCGGTTAATCTCCTTTAATGACTTAATTCAAACTAAAACTACTTCAATGTTTGATTTAATTAACGACCAGCACTGAAATTCACTAGTGTTAATTGTCATTCTTTAACCGACAAAGGTTAATGGTTAGTAAGTTTGAACAATAAAAAATTGCCAACCCTTGTTTAAATATTTTCTTTTATTTGCCGACATGATCTGTATAAATACAAGCCAATAGTTTTTAAGGAAATGGATACTGGGGTGGCTCATTTGATTTGAGACAATTGAGTTATATGCACATTGCATGTGTGCGTGTTGGGTAGGATATATGTATATTAAGCTTCCTTAGCTGTGATCAAATTTGTTTCGCTATCTGAATTCATCAGGTACAGAGCAATAAAAGTACCACCATTCAATTACTTTAATACATTAAGAGGTGCCTGATCTGATTTTCAGGGGCCGAGTGGTCTTCTGCAGTTTGGGCGATTTGGGCCGAGCTGTCTTCTGAAATTGGGACGACTTGGGCCGAGTTGTCTTGGGCCGAATTTTTTATGGGCCGAGTTGTCCTGGACCGACTTGTCTTTGGGCCGAGTTGTCCTGAACCCCATATGAATACATGAACATTAACATTCTCACACCTTCATCCTTCCACATTCACACATTATTGCATTATAAATGATGATAAAAATTGAGTTGATAAGTGGTTTGGAGATTCAAGACTCATGATAGAAAAACAAATTCATTTTGTATTTTATTATATGGAAATCAATGAAATATAGAAGATTATCAATGACATATAACGCATATGTTACATATATAACGCATATGTTGCATATTCTGCAAATATAAAGTCTTACATTTTCACTGGTGAAAATGTGAATTTTATATTTTATATTTTCACTAGTGAAAATGTAAAATATACGTTATATGTCATTGATAATGTTCTATATTTCATTGATTTCCATATAATAAACTACAGAAAGAATTTGTTTTTCTATCAAGAGTCTTGAATCTCCGAACCACTTATGAACTCAACTTTTATCATCATTTACAATTCAATAATGTGTGTATGTGGATGGATGAAAGTGTGAGAATGTTAATGTTCATGTATTTATATTCGATGTAATTGTGTATATTGCATGTCATTTGCCTTTAACCCACTTGCTGGGTATAACTGTGCAATTCAATAAATTCTATTCTATTCTATTCTATTCTATTCTATTCTATGTTACATATGACTTTGTTATGGGCCGAAATGTCCCATAATTCTATTCAGTATGGTATGGTAGTTTACCCATGCAAAATGCAAGCGTTCAGTAAATTCAGATTTTGACTTTGGTTTACAGAGCTGTGAAAAAAATCTGAACAAAATATTTAACATTATTGAAAAAGAAGCTGCCATTTAAAAGAAGAAATTGGTGTAGATGTTATATATGAACTTGAAATAAGAAGCCATACAACAGGGAGGTATTTACATTTAAAGGTAGTCGTATGAATTTGGGATAACTGAAAGTGAAAGTAGACGACCATAAACTAAACAACATAATTGGCAGTTACGCGAAGTTTATCACCCTTGTCTTTGGGATTGCACAAAACTGCACGTTTATGCTACTTACATTTATTTCACATAAGTGGGTCCTCAGATATATATATATATATATATTACGGAAACGTTTCCCCGCCACCCTTGTTTTACAAATATAAAGTGAATTTGGGTTGTTTTATTTTGATATTAATGATAACTAACCAATATTTGTGTAAGTATATATATATATTTGAAACATATATCACATGTAAAGCTGGTGATATATACGTTTTTTTTTTTTTTTAAATAGATTTAACTCATTATGCGATGTTTATACAGCTGAACTGAAAATATAATTCTTATAGTTTAAAAGATGACGATCTGTTTGTTTGACATCCAAACATAGATTTTTCAGATCAATGTTTGAGACAACAGTGTTTTGTACCTGCACCAGATATAGTATGACTTAAGCTATTGAAAGGATTCTACCCTGAGAGCAATGAAATCAAATCAGCAAATAGCCACACCATAGATCAGTAAATCTTAAACCTTAACTCGCTGTGACTTGAGGGATTCTTTAAGTCAGCACAGTAGTGGAAAAAATAACAAAACTATAAGTGAAGATACCAAGGAAATATTACAAAGTACAGAAAGAAGAAGAGAAGAAGAAGAAACACTGAGAAACAAGCGTCATACGTATTTGCAATAACTGACGCACAAAACAGATCTGCAAAAGTGGAAGGATCAGTAGAAAAATTATTGGGAGGGACTTCCTTTATTCTGATGCTGCTTCAAATTCCAAATTCCAAATATATGTTCGGTTCTTTACAAAACCGCCTTCGCCTTCTATTTGCCGCTTTTCCTTGTTCCTATCTCGGATATTGCAATGTAATGGTCCTTACCAAGCCTGTTCAAATTATAGCCATGGGGTCACTTATTTTACATACTAATATAACGAAAAACTTCAAAAATATGTGTGACAATATCAGGACTTTTGATATTTAGCTTCATCTTGTAGACCTCTACCAAGATTATTAAAATTTTGTTCGGGTTTCGCTTGTGTTACATAGTCTCATACAGGAAAAATCTTTACACATCATCCTTTCTAAAACTAGAAGGGTCAGGCCTTTGAAGATCTTTGATATTTGATAGCTTTATCTAATGAACCTCTACCAAAATTATTCAATTAAACCCCCGGGGTAAAAAATGACCCTACTCTATGGCTCCATTATATTACATAGATCCATATAGGGATCAACAACGACCACGCAAAAGGGGTCCCTTGTTTTACACAGACTCATTAGGGGGAACTGAAAAAAACTTCTTGTGTGAAACTAGAAGGCTATATATATATATATATATATATATATATATGTCACAACTTTGAAATGCGATATTTGTTTCAAACGGACAAAAAACGGACAAAACTGACCATATATTGATAAAACAAGGGTGGCGGGGAAACATTTCCGTAATATATATATATATATATATATATATATACAGTCGACTCTCGTTATCTCGAACTTCACGGGACCTGATAAAAATGTTCGAGTTATCAGTAGTTAGAGACAACCAAATTGTGACGTCATAGGTATGACGACTGTTCGCCTCAACGTGCTAGGAAGGCACATGTATATGACAATTTAAATAATTTACGCGTACTTCAGTTTGCATTGTTACTGTTTGTTTTAGGAGATGCAATGGTTTTCTTGAAATAATATCATCAATAAATGTTAATAATAATAAATTTCAAACGTCTCTTGTTGTCTTTTAATACTCCTGCAAATTTGGATTTCCATGAGCTATAAATAAATTACTGGTTTCCGGGTTGTTTTAGCTATACGTTATGAACTGGTTTGGATTAGCTCCCTTCGCATAGACGACTCGATAAAGAGTTGACTGGTTTCCGCTTTCGCATAAAACACTTACATTGTTAAGCGGCAGCTGTAAGCTAGTTTGGATTATCTCCCCTGGCATAAACGAACCATCTCAGCGCGGCTAACTGTAGATCCTGCAGAGAAAGCTCGTTATGAACCATCTTGTCTGGACCTACATTATTTGTGCGGGTATCCGTACCAGTCTACAGGGTCGGAAGGGTTAACATTGGTACCCACATGTGATTTGTCTATTTGAGGCCGTGCACAACTCTTATTAGAAGACTGTGCGACTGTCAAAGACTCGGATCAGCCTGCACGCCCACAAATTTTCCACGCATGAGCCTTATCTGGGCTTACCAAAGAGCACCGCCTGACCAAAGAGTAACAAGCGAAGATTCAGACTTAGCTAGCCTGATCAATACAGGCTGATCTGAGTCGGAACCTGTTGCGCACTGACTTTTCTTGAAGACGCTATATCATTCAGACAGACAGTACTCAGTAGTGAAGAGCATATCTAAACAATAAATTAAAGAAACTTCGTTGATTAATCTTCCATAACACTATTCTAGGCCGCTTTTTATCTTACAAATCAATGACACGAGACGGTGTTGAGCGCCGCGTGTCAAACCCGACTCGACACGCATGTGATTTCATAATTACGGATTTTAGACATTGTTTGTGTTGTTTGTAATTACCAGGACAAAGGGGAAAATTAAAATATTGATTTATTTATCGATGGCCTATTATGATTTTCATTAACTGAGAGACCGGCGGCGCCGCATCTTACATTTTTTTTTCCTTCGTCATGGTCCGAGTTCGAGATACGCGGTAGTAAAAACTGTGAAAAATATATTCAGGGACTGAAAATGATGGACGAGATAGCCGAAGTGTCGACATAAAAGTAGTTCGACATACGCGAAGCTGAAATACAATAAATACATAGGGAAAATAATCGGGACTTAGAAATCAGTTCGACATAAGTGATAGGATCGAGATAAGAGGGGTCGAGATAACGAGAGTCAACTGTATATAAATAATATGAAAGTAGGCTTGGCCTAAATGCAAGCACAGCACAGACCTATATCTGCACTCTTTAAAAGTCCTTCACAGCATCATTTAAGTATGAATATCAGTATATAATAATATTATGTAAGTCAATAATAAATGATAAAAATAATCACCAAAATATGTTCATGCCACTAATTGACACTCGTTTGGTCACTTCCTGGCGCTTATTAGTGAGACCCATAATCAAGTCCTCCAACTTCCGGTGACAACTTCCCGGAAGAAAAAAACAGAAGAAAATTGGTCAGAGCGATTACTGCTGAAAGTATATATCGTTGTATGTTACTTTTCCTTGATCATATGCAAAATCAATTAATGCTCTCTTACACGTTACCACTAATATATACGTCACATTCTGATCATTGACTTCTGTGTTGAGCTTCCTACAAAACTTCATTTTAAAGTTTACTTTGCAGCGTGTAGCATTTGATATATGCTGCAAAAAAAAGTCTGGGTCTTGTTCACTTGCAGAAGTTTCCATCTTATGCCAAAATTCGCAGAAAAATAATTGGTGCAGTTTAGGCCTATTTTTAATATATGTGTATGTTTCGAATGCATTTCTGACAAGAAAAATCATCTGCAATTTTACATGGTAATGAGCTTGTTTCTCTCACAGAGTGGTTTTCCACCACGAGTTCATGTGATTTCACCGTTATGAGTATGTGGTTTCTTCATGTGTTAGCAAGTGAAAACGTAAATTTTTAACTTGTACTGGAAATGCGAACATCCCAGAATTGCGTACCGTCTCCCGATGCACATCTGAGCAGTCCCGTGAGCATCTACACAAGTTTACAGGACACATTCTGCAGGACTAAGAAATTTTTTTGGACGACAGACATAACTATTTTAATGCGCAGAATGCACGGCCTGATGTCTCGCATATGCGTTAAAGTACCATTTTGCTTGTCATGCATGTCGTCTTTCAAAAAGACACATTATAATATAATGATGCATTTGCGATTACGTTGATGAAAATTCAATGTCCGAAAACTTTGAAATGAAAAAAAAAAATACAATCTGGTATGTTAGAATGAGGAAGGGTGGATTATGCACCTGTCAAAATCTAGGTCAGATTGTCTGCAAACAGTGTGATTTTACTGGGAAGTGTCAAATAAAAATAAAATTTAAATTGTAAATATGAATCTTTTTTAAAATTTAGATGATTTTTTCTCAAAAAAATAAATGAAGATGCAGGTTTTTATTTTGTGTATGATGATAAACTGTCTCAACTGACACTTTAAAGGTCATAAATCATCATTATCCATCATCATCGGATTTTTTATTAATGTGCAGGTAGAGGGGCAACATCCACATCAGTAGGCCCCCTTCCAGATAGCTGGCTTGCTGCATGCATGGCAGATCTCACACCTGATCTCCAGGTATGTCTATCATGAGAGTCGATAGCCGAGAGCTTCCACTCTCTGCAATCCCTCTCTATCGACTGCTTCCATGTCATCTAGGGCCTCCCAGACACATGCTTTCCATTAACCTGTATGTCACAGGCCATCTGCACCATTGGAGAGTTCCACATGTCCATACCAGTAGAGCCTTCTCTCCTTCAGAATGAGGTCCTGATCCTCAATGCCAAGATGTGCAAGAAGCTCATTGGACGATGGTGACAATGTCTTGCGGCTTGACATTGCAGATCTGTCTGATCATTGCCCTGTCATTTCACTGCAGACGTTGGAGGTTTGGCTTTGTCAATAGCCAAGTCTCACTGGCATGGAGCATTGCACTCCGGACACAAGATCTGTACACACGGTTACGTGTCTTGAAAGAGAGGTGGCGGGAAGAGAGAACTGGTAGCAGCACCATTAACTTCTTCCAGGCTGTTTTCATACATGTTGTGGTTGCCGGCCTCGGTGGCTCAGTTGGATGCGCCGTCCGACTGGAGACCAGGAGGTCGCGGGTTCAACCCCCGCCGAGGTCGACAACATTTTTTTGTGGAGATTGATCATGAAATATTTTCTACGGTCATTCTCTCCCTTCCGCTGATTCAAGAAGGGCAGTTGTCAGTTTCTGGCGAAAGAACATGCACAATACTGGTTAACCGCTTAGAGGACTAAGCCTGCCCAGCACACGTGTGGTTAGGTAAACTGACCACGCTCAACATGACCCCATTGGGTTGACTGGGCCGTAAAACCTCAACACAAACATGTTGTGGTTGAAAGTTCACAGCCACTAGCTGCTGAGAGCATGTCTCCCAGGTAGCAAAAGGAAGCTACCACCTCTAGCTTGTCAGATCCGACTTGGACTTCCCTCTGTGGTCTTCCATCCAAGGGGTGATAAAGTTTTAATATTTTAAATTATTAAAAAAAAAAATGACCACTGTGACGTCATGAAAGCCTCATTAATATTCCTGAGCTGTTTGAAAACTGTTTGGGAAGAAGATCAAAATTGCTCAGGTACAAATTGCTATAACTCAGGAACTTATTGGAATTTTTGCACACCGTTTTCTGCATCATGATCCTTTAAACAATGCCTTTAAAGGGGTCACACGAATCACCGGAATACTACCGAAATACCCGTGAAAAATATAGGTATACCTGTGAAAGACACCTATTGAAGACACCAATATTGGCTTTAATTAATCAGTTAAGTAATATTATGTCAACCTAGTGGAAAAGGGATAATACTAAAACCTAAAATAATTTGCAATTTGTCTTTGAAGTGTTTTTTTTTGTTTTTTTTTATTTGAAATTGAAGACACCAATATTGGCTTTAATTAATCAGTTAAGTAATATTATGTCAACCTAATGGAAAAGGGATAATACTATAACCTAAAATAATTTGCAATTTGTCTTTGAAGTGTTTTTTTTATTTTTTTTTATTTGAAAACATTGTTGATAGTCCGCTAAATCAGAGCCGGAATACGACCGGAATACCTGTGAAAAACGTGAATTACCTACACTTCAAACGAAAAGTACATACAGTACAGCTCAGGTAAAAGAACAAAAAAAAAACCCCCAAAAAAAACCTCTTTACCCCGAATATCGGCGTTTTGCGGACTTCCCCCAAACACTCCGAATCAAACCGAGTAAACGTAATATTACTTAATTGATTAATTAAAGCCAATATTGGTGTCTTTAATAGGTGTCTTTCACAGGTATACCTATATTTTTCACGGGTATTCCGGTATTTCGGTAGTATTCCGGTATTTCGGTGATTCGTGTGACCGCATTTAAAGCTTTAATGGAAAAAAAGGAATATCAATCTTTTTATCTTTAAGTTCAATATATACCATCAGGTACAATAAATAAAGAAGAAAGACATCTAGGTTTTGTCACAGATCTGCTTTCATTGTGGTACTTTTTGTTAATTGTTATGTTGCCAACTCTGCTTGCCATCTGTTTATTTTGTGGCTGCTGAATTGTATTTGTCTGTCTTTCCCTTCGGTGTTGGGGGCTTGATTTGAATCTGATTTTATCAGCTCCTGAGTTCACTTATTAGCTCACCTGAGCTGAAAGCTCAGAAGGTGAGCTTATAGTATAGCCGTGCATCTGTCCACACTTTCGAACAAGAATATATATCCAAGGCCAGTTACAAGTGAGGCCAATCTTGATCAACATTCACAGGTACCATCATTTTGGTGGGGGATCGGCTGTATTAGGTTTTGGGGGAGATCTAGTCAGAACTTTGGTTTCCATGGCAACCAAAAGTTTCCGTAGATATATAATGAGGAAAATGTTGCCTGGGTGATAGCGGCTTTATTTTGTATGGATCCTCATCAAACTTGCAGATAATGAGGACAGCCATATAATCTTGGACGTGTTCAAATTTGAGGCAGATCGAACTGTTCACATGAGAGGTACTTGCCCTTTAGTCTCCCATAGACTTATAATGGGGAAAATGTTGTCCAGATGATAGCAACTTCATTTTTGATCGGATCTTCATCAAACTTGCAGATAATGAGGAAAAGCATAAAATCTTGGACAAGTTTGATTTTGGCCCAGTTTCAATTGTTGTCATGAGTTACCTGCCCTTGAGGACCCCATAGACATCGTAAAATGTTGTCTGGATGATAGTGTTTTCTTTTTTGATCAAATCTTCATCAGACTTGCAAGTAATGAGGACAGCCATCAAATCTAGTACAGCTTCAATTTTGGGGCAGATCAGACTAATTGCACGAGAGTTACTTGCGCTTTAGTCTCCCATAGACATAATGGGGAAAATGTTGACTGGACGATAGCGACTTTATTTTTTATTAAATCCTTATCAAACGTGCAGATAACAAAGACAGACATAAAATCTCAGACATTTGATTTTGGCCCAGTTTTGACTAGTGGCATGACCCAACCTTGAGGACCCTATAGACTTTGGAAAATGTTGTCTGGATGATAGGGATTTCATTTTTGGTCAAATCTTCATGAGACTTGCAGATAATGAGGACAACCATAAAATCTTGGACAAGTTCAGTTTTGGGGCAGATTGAACTATTCACTTTAGAGTTACTTGCCCTTTAGTCTCCCATGGACATATAATGGGGACAGTGTTGTACGGATGGTAGTGACTTCATTTTTTATCAGATCTTCATCAAGCTTGCAGATAACAGGGACAGGCATAAAGTCTCAGACAAGTTTGATTTTGGCCCACTTTTGACCATTGGCATGAGAGTTACCTGCCCTTGAGGGCCTCATAGGAAAATGTTGTCCGGATGATAGCGATTTCATTTTTAATCGTATCTTCATTAGACTTGCAGGTAATGAGGACAGCCATAAAGTCTTGGATGAGTTTGATTTTGGGGCAAATTGGACTATTCACATAAGAATTATTTGTCCTTTACTCTCCCATAGACATATAATAAGGAAAATGTTGTCCGGACGATAGCGACTTCATTTTTAATCGGATCTTCATCAAACTTGTATATAATGAGGACAGACATAAAATCTTTGACTGCTTCCATTTTGGCCCACTTTTGATATTAACATCAGAGTTACCCACCCTTGAAGGCCTCATAGACTTAGGAAAATATTGTTCGAACGATAGCGATTTCATTAGACAGCTATCTTTTCTGGACATTTGTTGATAAGGTTTGACACAAATGCATTATCAAACAGTAGTCATGAAATTTGCCTTTTAAAGTGCAAATCTTGAAGGTTATGTCTCAATATCTTATCGATTCTTTTTTGGGTCTAGCTGTTATTACCCAAAAAAGAAGGGGGAGGGTGTGTGTGGGGGGGGGGGGGGGGGGAGGGGGGGTGTGGGCAGGAGGAGGGCAAGGAATTCAGGCCTCTGATGCTTGAGAAAACTGGCAGCCTCCAGAGTCCACTATTAACATATAAGGTATAAACCCCAGCCCCTGATATAAAAGGAGAAGCTCCGCCCCTAAATTGATAATGGTGGTAAATTCGAATATTCTCCCCTTCCAGATACAAATTCAATAATTCTGCATTTCAGCATCAACTTTTTGCCAGGAAAAAAATTACAGCTTTGTATAAGCTTAGCCTTCACAGACACAAGTAAATAAATTTTAAAATTATGCTGCAGGAACTCTGAATTAAATCATCTTATTTTCAATGTTTTCTTACTTTCTACTGATAAATGACAGTTGAGTTTGAATTTTCAACTTTTGACCTCATTCAAATGACCAAAACAAACTATAAATAGAATAGCACATGTTATAATGACATGCAGTCATACATATAACTAAACATGCTTTAGATGCCAATCATAAACCATGCTGAGGTCACCAACTCCATAGAGTACCGTGCTTAATTTTTCCAGTTCTAGGAAAAGTAAATTTCAAATTTTGTTTTATGAAAAAGCTGGATTAGTTTGATGAATCAGCTGATTCCCACATGTGAATGTTTTGTTTACATCTGGAAGCTGACCTGACTCTGACCCAGGTAACCTCATTAACTTTCAGGTCTCCACACCTACACCTGTTACTGTAGGTCCTACAGCAGACTGGCCTTTAACACCTTAAAGATATGTTATAAGCGAATCTAGATCATTCTAAGTTCTTAGACATATATTATAGAATGTATCGAATTCCTTAGAGTTTCCTAAGTACAGGGATTATATGTATTTGTGTTAGAACTAGGAGAGCTCCTCTCTCCTAATCTGCAAATTCTAGATTGTAGCACATTTTCTATAGGTTAATGTATTGTGCAGTTAAAATGAAGTTTTTATAAGTAAAACATATTTTAACTAGCAATACTTAACCTATAGATAAGAAAATCCCACCTCCCTTCCCCGCGTGGCTCAGTTTTATGGAGTTTATCCTTAAAAGAAACTAACACGTGATCGAAAGAGCGGGAAGAGTGAAGTCACACAGGTAAATACCTAAGGGACCTTCTGGATTAAGACTCTTAAAGACGACTAAACTGTCGTTTTTTTTTCTGTGGAAGGTTTGAAATACAAAATAGAATAGCACATCATCTATAGGTTAAATATTGCTAGTTAATATATGTTTTACTTATAAAAACTTCATTTTTTAACTGAAAACAAACAAAATTTGTTTTTATCTGAAACCATAAGGTGCAGGTCTTTGATATTTGGTATGTAGCTTCATCTAGTGGACCTCTACCAAAATTGTTCAAATTATAGCCATGGGGTAAAAAATGGCCCTGCACCGGGGGTCACTTGTTTTACATAGACCCATATAGGGAAAAACTTAAAAATTCTTCTTGTCTGAAAGCAGAAGGCCCAGGCCTTTTATATTTTATACATAGCTTCACCTAGTGGACCTCTACCAAGATTGTTCATTATTGCCCTGGGGCCAAAAATTCCCTGCCCCGGGGCCAAAAATGGCCCCACCCCAGGGCTGACAGGTTTTACATAGACTTATATAGAGAAAACCTTCAAAAATCTTCTTATCTGAAACCAGAAGGCCTGGGCTTTTGATATTTGGTACATATCTTCACCTAGTGGACCTTTACCAAAATTGTTCAAATTATAGCCCTGGGGTAAAATATGGCCCTGCACCGGGGGTCACTTGTTTTACATAGACCCATATAGGGAAAAACTTAAAAAATCTTCTTGTCTGAAAGCAGAAAGCCCAGGCCTTTTATATTTTATACATAGCTTCACCTAGTGGACCTCTACCAAGATTGTTCATTATTGTCCTGGGGCCGGAAATGGCCCCACCCCAGGGCTGACCAGTTTTACATAGACTTATATAGAGAAAACCTTCAAAATTCTTATCTGAAACCAGAAGGCCTGGGCCTTTGATATTTGGTACATATCTTCACCTAGTGGACCTCTACCAAAATTGTTCAAGTTATTGCCATGGGGCTAAAAATGGCCCCACCTGGGGCCAACATGTTTTACATAGACTTATATAGAGAAAACCTTCAAATATCTTATCTGAAACCAGATATTTGGTACATAGACCTTTGATATTTGGTACATAGGCTCACCAAGTGGACCTCTGCCAAGATTATTGTAATTTTAGCCTTGGGGCCAAAAATGGCCCAGCCCCAGGGGGGACATGTTTTACATAGACCTATATAGGAAAAAAACTTTAAAAATCTTCTAGTCTGAAAGTGCAAGGAGTAGGCCTTAATATTTGATATGTAGCATTGTCCAGAGGTCTTCTGCAAAGAATGTTCAAATTATGCCCCTGGGGTGAAAAGAGGCCCCACCCAGAGGGGGTCACTTTTTTTACATAGAGCTAAAAGCCATTGGCAATGATTAGGCCTAGGACTATCAAACTAATAGGGATTAAGGACCTAAAGAGTAGATGACCTTTAAGTCAAAGGTCAAGGTCAGGGTGACCTTTAGTTTAAAAGTAAAGCTTATACATGTCATTCTGCAATGCTTATGGTTGGGATCCTCAAATTTAGTAGAGATCTTGGTCCTCACCAGTAGATGATCCTGAGGGCAAAGGTCAAGGTCACCAGGACCTTTAGTACCAAAAAGCTTGATAACTTGGCAATGCTTGGGGCTAGGGCCCTCAAACTTAGAAGGGATGTTGGTCCTTACTGGTGGTTGACGTGTCGTTAAACCCCAACACAATCAATGGTCCTTACTGGTAGATGACATTGAGGGCAAAGGTCATAGTCAATGTCACCATGATCTTTAGTATTAAAAAGCTTATAATTTGCAGTGCTTGAGGCTGGAACCCTTGAACTTAGATGGGATGTTGGTCTTGACCAGTAGATGACCTTAATGGCAAAGGTCAGTCACAGTGGCCAGCCTCGGTGGCTCATTTGGATGCGCCGTCCGTCTGGAGACCAGGTGGTCGCGGGTTCGACCCCCGCCGAGGTCGGCAACATTCTTTCGTGGAGATTGATCATGAAATATTTTCTACGGTCATTCTCTCCCTTCCGCTGATTCAAGAAGGGCAGTTGTCAGTTTCTGGCGAAAGAATGTGCACAATACTGGTTAACCGCTTTGAGGACTAAGCCTGCCCAGTAAACGTGTGGTTAGGTAAACTGACCGCGCTCGACATGACCCCATTGGGTTGACTGGGCCGTAAAACCTCAGCACAAACAAACAAAGTCACAGTGACCTCTAGTGGTCATAGTGACCTCTAGTACAAAACAAGCTTATGACTTGGCAATGCTTGGGGCTAGGACCTGCAAACGTAGTAGGGATGAGGGCAAAGGTCATGGTCAAGGTCACCATGACCTTTAGACCCAATCTCTGTTAGCAGTGCTATGTATTACATGATTCAGGTGAGTGATATAGGGCCATGATGGCCCTCTTGTCTTCTGTTTCTTCATTTTCCCCATCGGTTTGTCTCCCTAACACAACACTGAGCTAATCTCTTCTTCCTCCGACAGTCAATTCGCTCCCTTCCATCGGCCTGCACTAGATTAAATGCTCTCATCACTGAAGAGAACAGTGTTCCAAAACCGATTGCCCCACCCCTGACGTGCAGTTGCCCAGTTCAGGCGAGGCTGATGATGACGAGCTGTTAAAATGGGCCCTCTGTAAGGCCGTCTAGCTCACATGCCTGCAAACGCAAGGCGCCTACGAACAGTGCGAGAACTCACAGGGTAGTTATGAGTGCCGACTGTGGTTCTCATGGTTGTAGTGGCAGGCCGGTCCTGGTTGGGCTTGTAACTTTAGGTCTGTCTGCCCTTTGCCTCTCTGCCACATTTCCATTCTGCTAGAAACTACTCCAAAGTCAATCTGTCGTGGCCCAGGTGCAGTGCATAAGACCAGACACAAACCGCTTCGAGCCGCCAGCCTCCAACATCCCAATGACATGATTTTGGTCTGCACTTGAGAGCTTTACCATCATGTGATTCAAAATCTAAAATTGTGGTTTGTTTAGACAAACAATCAATCGAGAGGTCCAAAAGTGAATTACAGCTCAATGAAATTATCCAATATAGTGCACATGCAAAAAAAGCAAGTCAACATGTACCTATAGTGTCGCCATTCAAGTGTTTCAATCGGTAAATTTACTATACTGTGTTATTGTACATTGGGTAAAATCATGTTGTTTAAAATTTTGAGTCTGTGTGATGAATCAGTTCAAAATATGGGCTTCCAAAAACTGTATGTTTTGTTTTGCCTCTGAATATATACAGTCGACTCTCGTTATCTCGAATTCCAAGGGACTCACTGAAATACTTCGAGTTATCCGTACCTCGACATATCAGAGTTGAGAGTGAGGAAAACAATAAATTGAACAACCACATTTAACAAATGAATATGTAATTTGACTCCTGAAGTTAGAAATATATATATAAAATAATGTGGAAAAGAGGAGAAATTGCTCCTTAGGAGCAATTTCTCCTCTTTTCCACATTATTTTGTTACCTGTTGTCATAGTTTCATGTTAAAACAGGGACCAGATTTTCACTTCGAGATAAGTGGTAATTCGTAATAAGCGAGTTTGAGATACATGTAACAAGGTTCGACTGTATTTCCAATCAATTAGGGACATTTGAAAAAACCAAACAAAGGACGTGTTTGTGTTAACTATGTATGCAGAGGATGAAACCTATGGCAAAAACATCTGTGATGGTCGCTTAGAGTTTCAAATTTTATTCATATCTTCAGCTAACTATTCCTCATGTGAGCGATGGTTGTCCTCTTGGGCTACTTCTTTACTTTTCAAACATCTTTCTTCTATCTATTCTGTTGTATCACCTAATTTCAGCAAGTGAAAAAAATCATGAAAATCAAGACTTTAATTAGGAAAATTGACTTCAGAAGTTGTTGAAACAGTACAAGTAAAACTGACTTGAATTTCTTGTCACCTTATTAATCACACACATACACATGCACACACACACAAACACACACACAAGTTCTGCTTACGGATGGTCAGGTGGTTTTTCTCTGGGTTCTTCGGTTTTCGCCCACCTTTGATGAAGGATTGGCTAGATATAAGTGAAATATTCTTGAAAGGACCGTAAACCCCAAATAAAAAAAAATCACACACACACATGAGAGAGAGAGTAGCCTTTGACAAAACATTCAAGTTTCATGCACTGCTACTCCTTTTTCTGAAGTTAAAAAACTATAGTTCATGTCGCAAACTCGGACAAGTAAACTAAAGTGAGTGGCAAGGGCAGATAGCTTGCACAGCTTGCAATGAAAATAGTTTAATGCCACACACTGCTATGAAAATCTAACAAAAACTGCAGGAAGTGTTCCGGTCACAATCTCGAACAGATGGACTTACAAAGCTAACAAAAATTGTACAAGCAGTTCACATTGTAAACTCGGAAAGACAAAATTTAATGAACTGGCCACCAGACTGATGTGATGACTCAAATATACCCATCCCAAATTTAGTTGTGGGGTTATCTATATTTCTCCTCATGAAATATTTTCTGTGGTCATTCTCTCCCTTCCACTGATTTAAGAAGGGCTGTTGTCAGTTTCTGGCGAAAGAATATGCACAATGCTGGTTAACCGCTTAGAAGACTAAGCCTGCCCAGTAAAAGTGTGGTTAAGTAAATTGACCACATTTAATATGACCCCATTGGGCTGACTGGGCTGTAAAACCTCACCACAAACAAACAAGCATTTCTCCCAATAATAGCGGTTAATTTTACATTCTGAGCCGTTATCCTTAAGAGATGTGTTGGATGAAATATCAGGCGCTTTTGTGGGGTTAAAAGTAAATTATAATCGTCTTATTTGGAAATGCTTTTGATTGAAATATTAGAAACTGCCTTCAGGAGGAACAAAAAAAAAAAAAATGATATTTACCCTACATGCTGGAGCAAGCAATGCGTGCCTGGATCAGACTTCTCCTAATGGTGAATTACTGAAGGAGCAGTTTGTTTGGGTCTGCATTGTTTACCATTCAGCCGTTACTTCTTAGGTATATCCTTAGATAGTCAAACAGATTTCCGACGTGTTTCAAATAAGGAAAAGTATGGCTAAATCCATTTCCATTAAAGACTGAATAAACTCTCCCACACTATATATTGGAAGAGTTCATTTTTGATTTTAGGTATGTCAGGCTATATTATATATATTCTTAAAGAAAAATGGTTGAACTGTTTGCAAACAGTGGAGACCCTGATCAGATGCGACCTTTTGCACTGTTTGCCAGTTATCCGTTTAGGGGTCTCCAGCCTTCAGTGGGTTAAGGAAAGTATAAGTATGGTACAGAGTTATGACAGAGGACATAAGGAGGAGACTTCGGTGATAATTTTGGGGTACTTTTTCATACTTCTCCACAAACGTATGTTGTGCATGTCGTTAGAAGAGCCTCAGCAGGATGAATGAAGTAATTACTCACAAAATAAATTTTTATGGAGAACTAGGGAAAATGATCCTATGCAGAATTATCAAGTACTTATCCTTATAACAAGTCTTGTGGTTATGGTGTCAGGGTATTTAGGGTAATTATGATAGTTAACCCTTGCCCTGCTGTATAAATTATGATGCCAAGCCCACTTCTAATTTTCAGCCAATCAGATTACATGTACTTGATCCAGGTTGTTGATACAAATTCAAATTCTTAATGCCAAACAGTTTAGATCCAGATCAGTTGGCTTCTAAAGAAGCCAACTGATCTGGATCTATACTGTTTGCAAAGGCAGGGCATATCTGGGTTCAGCAGGACCAGGGTTAACCCAGGGCATGCTGAGATTCAGATACATGAATCAAAAAGAATGAGTCCCAACATGAGAAAATATACTTTTGGACGCATGCACAGTGACGACGCAGATCAGCCTGAACATTTGCAGTCTTATCAGACTCCACTGTCCACCTGAAGAAATGTTGCATGCTTGCCTCCAACAGAGTGCCTAGGAAAGACTCTGATCAGGCTGCATGTGAATAATTGTATATTTCATAATTTCTTTTCTACTTTATAATTATCGACATATTTAACAGATAAGATTTCTCCATGAAAACATTTCTTGCCAAGTGACTTTTAATGAGTACCTTCAGATATGCAGTCCTGGACTCCTGGTTTGGATGTAGGGGCTTCTAATTTTAAGAGAAATTTAGGAAATTATATACTGTTTTTTTTTAACATCTTCTTTTTGAAGAAAATGGCCTTGGGAATTCCAGTAAGAACTCTGCATTAATCATATGAATAATTGTATATGTTCATTTTTTTTTTGTACTTTACTAAGATATTCAACAGAACTCCAGATAAGAGAATACCCAGATATTTTTTCCTTATTTCTGCATGGAAGCTCTGTTGTGGGTACTCATTAGAAGTGCCTCATCATTGAAGCAGCTCATTGAGGCACTTCTAATGAGTACCCACAACAGATTTTTCATGGAGAAATAAGAAAAATATAAAAAAAAAGCACCTTACCAAGAGGTCTTAATTGAATTTTCTTGTAGAATACTGATGAGCGGAGTTAGTGAGACAAGGTCAAGTCCAAATATGGATGTCCACAATGAAGAGGATGAGAGCACATTACATGAGCTCATCAAGTTTCTTAAAGAATATTTTGAAGTGGAACAGAAGAGTGTTGAAGTGCAGAAATTTGCAGGGGACCATCCAATTGTCACAATTTTTCTCATTGTAACAGTTGTTATGTGTGCTGTACCACTTGTTATATTTGGTATGTTTGTATTCGGAAGCATTTTCCTTGCAATTATTGGCTTCTTATTTGTTGAAGGTAAGTTTAACCAAGGGCTTATGGTATTTTAAAATGCTTAGTATGCTGGGTAAAAATTGCAGCAGACAACATTTTGAAATATTTTGCTTTTTTTTTTTCAAAAAATAGGATTTGACATTACTGAGAAAAAAAAATGATTTAAGCATTGAAAGAAAATTCCCTGAAAGACATATCCTTTCAAAAACAAAAGTCAAGTGGTGAACATATTTCATTGTACATTGATCAGATATCTGTGTGATACTATAAAGATAAATAAACAAAACAAAAACATGACACAAATAAATGTAGGTGACATATATACATGTATGTGCTAGGTATTTGTCTGATGAGTGTAATCCTTTGATGAGTTATCTTAATTCAGTCTTGTCTTTTTATGTGCCCCCCGTGCATTGGCATCAACACTTTCTTGTCTGCACAATATCTTATGACTCAGTGGTTTGATTCTTAACAAATTTTCATGGCTATATAATTGGGACATAACAAAGAACTGGTTTGATTTTGGTGACCTTGACTTAATTTTCAAGGTCACAGCAGTAGAAAAACTGAAAATTCATGGTGGGCGGGAGACATCTGTTTTCTCTGAAAACACTTTTAATAGTTATCTCGGGCTGTTTTTATCTGAAGTAAGTTATCTGAGGCCAGTCACCTCAGACATGCATTTTGATAGCAGTCATTCTTACTTTTTGAAGCTTAGCTCTAGATAAGAATGGGTATCAAGTAAATGTTTTTTCTCATTTCTCCATGAAAACATACATTGTTGGTACTCATTAGAAGTACCTCGGTGAGGTACTTCTAATGATTACCCACAATGTATGCTTTTGTGGAGAAATGAGAAAAATATCAATATTTTTTGATTGAAAAAAGTGACTTATCTGATGATAAACTGTGACTAAGTTACTCAGTTGATTTTGAATAATTTAGATCAATAATTATCAATTACATGTATGTTTTCTCTGTTTATAACTATAGCCTCTATAAATGTAATCTAAATACACATTTACATATTTATTTGCATTTCAAATGGCTAAACTTCATAGCTGCAGATAAGAGAAGCCAGATAAAAATTTTCATTCTTCTCCAAAACAAAACAAATACATGTATTTGGGTATTCTAATGGCTGAAACTTACAATGTATGATTAAAGTAGTAAAATAGTTTAGTTACAATCAAAATTTTGTCCCTCTGGGGGTTATCAGCCTTAGCCCCTGGGCTATTTGCATTTCACATGAGGCCTTATGTAGAAGGGTATTGACAATTTGTTCAACTGGTTCTGTTCAGAACAAGGTGGCTGCCATGCACATATTTGGTAAAAAAAAAAAAATAATAATAATAAATAAATAAATAAAAATCTTCTTGTTCAGAACCAAGAAAGCTTTGAGGCTGAATCTTGGTATATAGCCCAGCTAGCATTCTACGTAAATCTACATCGGCCGTCATCGGCCCGTCAGCTACCCTGACGGGCCGATGACGGCCCGATATAGATTTACGTAGAATGCTGACTGGGAGCATGGGAGACTCTAGGTCTACCAAGTTTGTTCGAATGATGATCATAGGATGACCTTTTTATAGCAATGTCCAATTTGCATTCTGAAAACACACCTATAAAAATATACTGAAAATTTTACCACCAAAAATGAAAATTTTCAGTTAAAAAATCCTAATATTTTTTTCATATTTCTGCTCAAAACATAGATTGTGGGTACTCGTTAGCCTCAGTGAGGTGGTTCTAACGAGTACCCACAATCTATGTTTTAAAGCAGAAATAAGAAAAATAATGTATACCCCTGTAAACCCCAGTTTTACTGCATAAAAGTGGGGTTTAAGGGGGTCAAAATTATATAGGCATGTTTTCATGATCATGGTGTCCTAGTTGTTGTGGCAATACTGGAAGAATGTTGTATGGCATCTGCAGATACGCAGTGGCTGTTTTACTTGTGTGAGCAAACCATTGCCAATGGACCTCTTACTGTCTGAGTCACTTCTGACTTTGTCTTGGCATTTTCTATGTTACAGGAACAGTTTTAGCTATTGGAACAATGATTCTTGGTGGAGTTCTGTTTTTTGTGGCTCTGTTGGCACTAGGAGTGAGTGCATCAATAGTTGTTGGATACTACAGTATGTTGATGGCAGGAGATGTGGTGAACAGTGCTCAGGAAAGACTTCCTGGTCTACAGATACCTGCTATAAGTGATGTATTTAACAGAGTTCAGGAAAAGATACCTATGCTAGGAGTAATAAGTGAAAGGTTTCAGGAAAGAATTCCAGCTTTATCTAGAGGACAAGGAAAACAGTCAGAGGAATAAATACATTTAACTCTTACTGTTCAGAATTTAGCAGCTGAAATTTTACTTGGCTCAGAGGGATAAATATTTTTCTTATTTCTCAACAAAAACATATGTTGTGGGTACTGATTAGAAGCACTATGTTGAGGCACTTCTAATGAGTAGCACAACCAGAGGACTTGTTACGGAGGAGTATTTGGTGATAATTGTGGATAATTTTTCTTATTTCTCCATAAAAACATATGTTGTGGGTACTCATTAGAAGCGCCTCATGAGTACCCACAACATATGTTTTTATGGAGAACTAGAGAAAATTATCCCATAATTATCATTAAATACTCATCGTTAACAAGTCCTCTGACAACATATGTTTTTGTGGAGAAAACTATCAATACTTTTTGTTAAAAAAGTACCATATCTGGAGCTATGATTTTATTATTATTTTTTTTCTCCAAAACAGGGCTTGACATTTCTTGTAAGTTATCTCCTTAGCAGAAAATTCACATGAAATAGGAAGCCCTGTTTTAAAGGAAAAAAATAGATATTGCTCATGCAATTATTTAAATCATTTGTCATGTGCTACTGTTGAGATCAGCTCACTAAAGATCCGTCAGTCATGTATGATTTTGTACAATGCAAGATATAATTCCATTTAGAGAATCCTGCAATATACAGTACAGTAAATGTCCTAAAATATCGAACACTTTATTCCTAACTTTTTCGGTCTAAATTTGGCTTTTTATGCTGTTCTTTTTTAAAAAAAAAACTTAGTGGAATGACAAAGAATGTAGGCCCTGATCTGGGTCTGCACTGTTTGTATAGACCATTTTGTCAGAAACTGTGGTGTATGAAGTTTTAGGATCTATTATAATTACCTTAAATATTATACAAAATAACTCCTTACTGCAATCCTGAAATTTGATTAGTTATAACCATAAGTATTGGAACAAACAGGCCTTAGCAAACAGTGTAGACCCAGACCAGATGCTGTAGAATGCACTGTCTGATCAGAATACACTGTAAGCAGTTTTAGACACCTCAACAGGTACTAACATTGACTTGTTCAAAATTTAGGACAAGTATGGTAAGGAGCTATAGTGGTCTAATATTTAAGATAAATATGGTTAAGTCAGTTTGACCAACTTCAGATGTGTCTAAAATGTGCTTGTAGAATGGCGGAGAGTGCAGTGATTTTCTTTCTCTAGGCTGTTTTGTATTGACACTTTTCACCTGAGCACAATTGACCAAATACATAGGATAAATAAGATACATGTATAACCATATTTACCCTAAATAGAGACAAACAGGCCTGAGAAAATGGTTTAGATCCAGATCAAACTGCTCCTAGGAAGCACTTTTATCAGGGTCTGCACTTTTTGCCATTCTGTTGCAACATTTTAGACATATTTTAGACATTTTAGTCTTGCTGAAATTTAAGAATCAGTACAGTAAGGAGTATAATGTACTGTTAACCCTTGTCCTGCTGAACCTGGATATACCCTGCTTTTACAAACAGTGTAGATCTAGATCAGTTGGCTTCAACTGATCTGGATCTGCACAGTTTGCCATTAAGTATGTGAATTTATAGCAATAATCCGGATCAAGTGATCTGATTGGCTGAAAATTAGATGTGGGTGTGGCATCTTAATTTATTCAGCAGGACAAGGGTTAAAAGCGAATATGGTATCTTTGCTGTCTTATCAGCCACTAGAATTATTCGAATCAGAAGATTAATTTAGAAGACAGTGAAGGCTGACTGTATGACAGTGCAGATTAATCTAGGCTAGTGATATTTGAAAATGCCATATTATGTAGCTTCAGGTAAGTAGTGGTATAGTGATAGATTAGTTTAGTGCAAATTTTCATACCAGTATAGCATACTATCCTAAGTATTGGGACACAGGCCAGAGAAAACAGTGTAAACCTAGATCAGATACCACAGGATGTAGCATCTAATCAGTGTCTACACTGTTTGCCAGCCGGCCTTGGTGGCTCAGTTGGATGCGCCATCCGACTGGAGACCAGGAGGTCGCGGGTTCAACCCCCGCCGAGGTTGGTAACATTCTTTCCTAGAGATTGATCATGAAATATTTTCTACGGTTATTCTCTCCCTTCAGCTGATTCAAGAAGGGCAGTTGTCAGTTTCTGGCGAAAGAATGTGCACAATACTAGTTAACCGCTTAGAGGACTAAGCCTGCCCAGTAAATGTGTGGTTAGGTAAACTGACCGCGCTCGACATGACCCCATTGGGTTGACTGGGCCGTAAAACCTCAACACAAACAAACAAACACTGTTTGCCACTTACTGAACAGTTTTTAGACACATCAGCATGTTGTGAACTAGTCTTTTTAATAGTCAAGGGGAAGTATGGTAAGGAGATAAGCTGTCCCAATATTAGTGTAAATATGGTATGTTTTATGGTAACTTTTAACCCTTGTCTTGCTGAATGAATTAAGATGTCACACCCACTTCTAATTTTCAGCCAATCAGATTACGTGATGCAGATTGTTGCTATAAATTCACATACTTAGTGGCAAACAGTGCAGATCTAGATCAGTTGGCTTCTTCAGAAGCCAGCTGATCTGGATCTACACTGTTTGCAAAGGCAGGATATATCTGGGTTCAGGAGGACAAGGGTTAAAGTTGCCCCTGTGAAGTAATTGTAATGATCGCCTACAGGTTAGGCATTTCACTTCTAATAGCATGCATTTGGTGTAAAAATAACAAAAAAAATGCGCAGGCTGATCAGGGCCTTGGTTTCCCACTTCCAGAATCAATGGATACTGTAGAATTTTGATGAACAGAGAATGTTCAGATCAGACTGCACAAATGTACACACTCATCTGAACCTTTGCTGTTTGCGTATGGCATAAGGGCCTTTTTCCCACATTGAGCTTCATTTGAGAAATAAATTATTCCGAACCGTGCTCAAATGCCCAAGATAAAGTACAGGTGTTCAAATGGGTACAACCCAAACTCAACTGTGCTTTATCTGCGGCATTTGAGCACGGTTCGGAATAATTTATTTCTTTTCTAACACCCCTCACTGAGCGAATGTTTTGAAAAATGAGATTTTTATTGATTTTTGAGATTTTTGTTATTACCTGACTTCCCCATTTGGTAGTTGACAATACCTCTTAAGCATTATGTCACACGGTTACGTAGTTACAAGGTTCGATGACGAATATTCAAAATGGCGGATACTGATACGAATCAGCTGACGATGTAAAATATTAAAACGATGTAAAACATAAAAAAAACTTGTATCCTGTGTTCATGAAAGAATTGCAAATCGGATGAATTTGGATGCCGGGATGGACCTGAGGAGGACAGATATAAAACAGCAAAATAAGAATGTTAACTGACACTTTTGTTTTCGATAATGTCAACAAATGTACATAATGGAAACGTATGTGTTTGAATGGTACAACCTGTAGAGGAACTCATCAGGTAAAAAAGGTCTAAGAACGGCAATGTTCATAGATCATTTTCTGTCTTACTAATGCATTTTATTGTGCATATGAATGTTTCGACCAATATTGTAAGCTAGCGTCCATAGTTACCAGGGACGCAACTTTCGCAACAGTATTATGATTGGTTTCCCATTGATAGCGCGCAACGAAATTCCTGTGCTCAAATGCCTCAGATAAAGCACGGCTAGAAATGTAAAGACAAATAAGGAACAACACGAGCAGGGGTGTTAGAAATGTATTTAAATACTTTTATTGATATCTCTTAACCTTTGTCATGCTGAATAAATTAAGATGCCATGCCCACCTCTAATTTCCAGCAAATCAGATTACTTGATCTGGGTTTTTGAGAAATTCACATATTTAATGACAAACAGTGCAGGTCCAGATCTGTTGGCTTCTTCAGAAGCCAACTGATCTGGATCTTCACTGTTTGCTAAAACAGGACATGTGATTTCAGCAAGAGAAGAGTTAAATGGTTTTCTTTTTGTTTTGTTTTTTGTCTGTAATTTTCTATTTTATGTCAGCAGTAAGTTAAACAAAATCTTTAAGTAACATGGTCATTAAGCTGAGTGTTTTCGTAACTATTTCATGAGTCTTCAGCTTTTCATAAATGCAATTTTTAGATACTGTTTATGATTTTAAAGGGAGTGAGGGCTTCTAGATGGCAATAACTTTTATATATGTGGTCAGTAGGCAGCCAGCTATGTGTATGCAATTTAGTAACTTTATTTCCAATTTTGTATATATATATATATATTTTATCCTCAATTTTAATGCTGGTGTTGTTATGGAATTTATTTAGTTTCTGTGTTAGAGCATACTGTACTGGTACCTACCCAGTGACTGGGTAGGTACCAGTACAGTGTGCTCTAACACAGAATCTTGAGTGATATCTGATAGAGTCATAATCAGCTGTTTGTTGTTGTTTGCTGTTTTCCTCTTTTTTTTTTTTTTTTTTTTTTTTTTTAAACACAAGCAAAAGATAGTTTTCTTATTTTCCCATAAAGGCGTATCTTTTGGACAGTTTGGAACTGTTGCCTTGGAATTATTCTATCTAGTACACACAATGTATGAGCTCCAACATGAAAAAACATAGCTTCTGACATGTGCTCCTAAAGAAGACTCAAATCAGCCTGCACATCCATGCCCTCTGATCAGTCTTTGTTGTCTGCATGAAGGAACCTTGCATCAATGGCTACTCAAAATTTGTCCAGTGAAGATTCTGATCAGACTGCAGATGCGCAGGCTGATCTGAATCTTTACTGGGCACATGTCGGAAGGTACATTTTCTGTTGTAGCAGCTTGTATGTTTTCATGGAGAAATAAGAAAGGTATTGATCTGAAAGCTTCTACGGGAGGCTTTAAGCTTAAGTGTGCAACATTTTAATACTAGCATACTACATTTTAAACCTTAACCCATTGTAGTCTGGAAACCCCTAAAAGGTAATTGGCAAACAGTGCAGACCCAGATCAGATGCCGCAGAATGCAGCATCTGATCAGAGTCTTCACTATTTGCAAATAGTTCACCCATTTTTCTCTAGGAATATCTAAATAACATAGCCTGACATGCCTCAAATCGAAAGTAGAATCTTCCAATATATAGTGTAGGGGAGTTCATTCAGCCTACAATGGGTTAAAAGACCAGTTACAGAAGGTTCAGGTACACTCTGTTTAGTTATTGTTTTGTTTGTTTGTTTTTTCAAGAAAACAAAACATAACTATTGTGTGACTCATCTGCTGGCAGATGATTTGCATGAAATATCAGTCCCCGTTTTCTCAAAAAAATATTATTCTAATGCACTTGCGTATGTAACGCGATGTCTGATTGGATAACATAAAAAATTTGCGACGGTATATTCTGCAATATACTGTCGGAAATCCGACGTCATCATGTAATGTCGCTTCTCATTGGCTAGCATTTGGTTTTATGCAGCTCACAGCACTTGTCGCTTTGTGCAAATAGTACAGTTATTCAACAGGAAAAATGAATAAATGCATTAGAATGGGGATAACGGCATTGAAATTTGTCATTTGGGGAGGTAAATCGGCAGTTTTATGGTCGCAAATTTTACGGCTCCGCTGACGCGCCGCCGTAAAACGAAATTTCCGACTGTAAAACCGCCGATTTACCTCCCCAAATGCCAAATTTGAATGCAGTTATCCCCTAAATAAATGAATACATAAAATGTTATCAGCTGTAAATTGAATAGTGCTTTAGGGTTTGAAGCATTTTCTTATTTTTTCCTTAAAATTAAGGCTTAATATTTTTCCTGTCATCTATAATGATTGGAGATAATATTAATGAAATGTCTAGCCATGTTTTCAGGAGAAAACCCAATGGAGATTACCGTAACAGCCCTCAATATTGGAACAGGCAGACCTGTGCAAACAATGTAGATCCAGATCAGACGCCACATAATGCGGTGTCTGATCAGGGTCTAGACTGTTGGCCACTCATCCAGCAGTTTTATACACATACATAGGTAGTGCAATGGTTTTGTTTAGAACTTTAGGGCAAGTATGGTAAGGAGTCAGGGTGTCCCAATATTTAGGGTTAATACAGTACAGCTCATTTCTCATCATATGGCCTGGCCATTTTGTTGTGTTGTGGGGTGGGGGGGGGGCTGTGTGTGTGGTGGGGGTGGACATAGTTTTTGGTGTGGATCATGTTTGTGTCCGCATCACTGTCAGTGTGACAGTTTCTTGTGGGCAAGAATTTCTTGTACCCATAAGTGGATTGTCAGCAATTTCTCAGGGGTATATCATTGAGACAAGCTTTAGAGCTCACTAAATTTTGCATTGTCGGCTCAGGATAAACAGCATCAAATGTACATAGTGTCTGGTGTGTACTATATCTCTTGAACCGATTGATGAATACTATATTGGAATAAGCTTTAGACTTTTTTAGATTTTGGTGGCCTTGCCCTCATTTTCATGATAAGCACAGGTATTATGCAAGAGAGCATCAGAATTTTCTGTGTAAGCTCAGGAGTGCTGAATAGACAGAAAGAGCTAGGATTATTTGAAATATAAGCAAAGGTAAATTTCAGACGGATGAAACTATTTTTGCAGTGCACTGGGAGCCAAGATCTCCTTTTTAAGGAAAAAAAAGCCCTGTTCGAGTGCTGCAGAAAAAGTGCTACATCTGTAGAGCAATTGGTTTTGTTCTGAGATTCCCCATGTAAAAATTGTACAGATTGCAGGTTCAGATCAATTTATGCAATGAGCTGCAGTGCAGACAGATCAGGAGTTTTTATTCTTATTCACAAGTGCGCTTTGAAGTATCCAGTGAATCTATATATAACCAAATACATATACTAAGTAAACACAACATAACATTATCTTTCCGATGTCGATGCGACATCATGACGTTGCATCAACATTGGAACAATGTTACAATGGCGTGTGTTTACTGGGATAGTAAGAGCTCTGAAGAGACTGTAGGTTAATTTGGGTCTTTGTTGCTTGCTTACATTTGACGACCCTCTTTGCTTGATGCAATCATGTACATATGTATTTATAAACTATCGGTATATAATTAGTGTAAAATAGCTTCTGTGTACAAATGATAATACTTTATCATTTTGTGTTGTTAAAATATTTGTCAGACATAAACTTACCATAAAGGCTCCATATTCCTCAAAAATAGACATTTTATTATCCAAGAAAGGTTTAATAAATTGATATATGGTTTTAATACAATCATAAAATGTGGCATCTGACAGCTTGTAAAACTTCAGTTAGTTTCTCATTCTTGAAATGAAATGATTTTTTATGGTATCTCTGAATTAATGTTGCCAACATAAATTCAGAGAGACAATAAAAAAAAAATCATTTTTTTTAATCCAGTTCAAAAATGACTGACTACGTAACTGAAATTCTACAGGCTGTCAGATGCCACATTTTATGATACTAATATATTAATACTATATATATCAATTTATTGAACCTTTCTTGGATAAAAATCATATATCATAATTGGATTTTTGATTAATCTGCAGGGACAAGGGTAACATCCACATCAGTGGGCCCCCTTCCAGATAGCTGGCTTGCTGCACGCATGGCAGATCTCACACCAGATCTCCAGGTATGACTATCATGAGGGTTGATAGCCGAGAGCTTCCACTCTCTGCAATCCCTCTCTATTGGCTGCTTCCATGTCATCTTGGGCCTCCCAGGCCCACACTTTCCCTCAACCTGTATATGAAAGGCTGTCTTTACTGCACCACTGGAGCGTTCCACATGTCCATACCAGCAGAGCCATCTCTCCTCAGAATGAGGTCTAGATCCTCAATGCCAAGCCGCACAAGTAGCTCATTGGACCTGGTGGTGACAGTGTCTTGCGGCCTGAAATTGCAGATCTGTCTGATCATTGCCCTGTCATTTTGCTGCAGACGCTGGAGGTTTGGTTTTGTCAATGGCCAAAGTCTCACTGGCATGGAGCATTGCGCTCTGCACACAAGAGCTGTACACATGGCCACGTGTCTTGAAAGGAAGGTTGCGTGAAGAGAAAACTGGCAGCGGATCCTTGAAGTTCTCCTAGGCAGTTTTGACAAATGTTGTGGTTGAAAGTTCACAGCCACCTGCTGCTGAGAGCATGTCTCCTAGGTAGCTAAAGGAAGCTACCACCTCCAGCTTGTCAGGTCCGACCTGGACTTCCTTCTGTGGTCTGCCATCCAAGGGGCATGCAGTTCCCTGGCACCATGTACATCTGTAGTCAGGGTCCTTTGTCAAGCGCTTGAGCCCACTGCATTTCTTGTGCACCCAGTGCTTGCAGCTGTTACAGAAGATGCTGTTGCTGCCTAATGTCTATTTTTGAAGAATATGGAGCCTTTAATATACAATTTGTACAGAAGTTGGACTTAGGTACTCTGATCCACTGAATTTTCAATCTGTGAAAATTCAAGTTTGCAATCTTTCTTGAAGTAAAGTTAGCAGGCAATAAATTAGTGATATTATTTTTTCTAGGAAATAAGCTATTATTCCATTTAACAAAATTGTAAGGAAGTGCCACAATCTCAGGCAAGTCCAGGGCCCAGTTGTTCAAAGCTAACGACATCGTTAGTTAACAATTTGTTAAAATTTACGTCGCGTGATATGCAAATATGCTGAAATTTTTTGCTGAAAAAATGTGAGTAGCTTTTGCAGTGCACATTCTTTCAGCAAAAAATATCAGAATATTGTGTGTTGAATCCGCTAAAATAGTTAACGAAATGATCCTTAACAAGCTCGTTAAGCTAACGACGCTTTGAACAACTGGGCCCTGATGTTATAAAATACAAAACCTGCTCTGCCCACATAGCCTCCAACAACTCAATCAGCAAAACACAATAGAAAAATGTAAATCAAAATACGTGTAAATCTGTGATGAGACATCGACGAGAGCCCATATAGCAAACACCCCAGACACTAACAACCAGAGCCAAAGAAAACCACCAACTGAACTACAGAGGGCCGAAACAAAGATATTACATAAGACATCACCCTCTAATAAAAGATTTAGGTTGGAACCTTCAAAGTTTTAACCCATTTATGCTGAGTGGACTCATCTATCTCAACTCGTTGGACCAGTCCATTTCCAGTAAAAGGGGTGTCTGTTTAGTTTTTATTATTACCAGGTTTACAGATATTCCTGTACTTAATGCAAACAATGTAGATCCTGATCAGATGCCACATTCTGCGGCATCTGATCTGGGTCTACACGTTTTGCCAGTGTCCCTTTTCTGGGATGCTAGGCATAAATGGGTTGATATAAAATAACAATATCCACAGGTACACATATAACAGGTTGATAAACAAAACAATGCATGTTGAATGAAAAGAGGTCATCAGCCCACATGGTCTTATAATTGGAAATAATGTATTTTGAATGGACAAAGGTGATCAGCCTGCTTGCAATGTTACAATGTCGACATGATATAACATGCTTTATAGGGTTAGACTTTTTGCACTGGAATCATGCTATTTTATCATCAGTTATGAGCATCAAACATTAAGACATGGATAAACTGATTACTATGTGGCATTTTGGTTATCTGCCTATGTATCAACTCTTGACCATTGTCTGCCCTCTAGCTAAAACCCTAGGGCAGAGAATGGGGTCTGGGGTTGATACATTGTATTGTCTCTGGGAAATATCAGTTTGTCATCTGCTGAATTTGTCCAGAGAGTGGTAAAGGTTTGAGATGTAACAATTTCTGTTCCTCATTCCAGAGAAAAACAAAAAAAACAAAAAAAAACTTGTTCATGGTTCAGGTATAATTGATTTATGGACTTTTTGTTAAGTTTTAACCCTTGTCATGCTGAGCCCAGACATACCCTGTATTTGAAAACAGTGTAGATCCAGATCAGTTGGCTTCTGAAGAAGCCAACTGATCTGGATCTGCACTGTTTGCCATTAAGTATGAGAATTTATAGCAACAATCCAGATCAAGTAATCTGATTGGCTAAAAATTAGAAGTGGGCATGGCAATTTAATTTATTCAGCATGACAAGGGTTAAATGGAATGTGAAAAAAAAAAAACAAAAAAAAAAAACAACAACTAAATTCAGTGTTATATAGCATTTATTATGATATTCAATATACAAATAACAACTGAAACACAGTTTATGTACTTTGTGCTTTAAATCTTAGAGTGCCAGTCACAGTAAAAGACAATAATAAGTTGACATTTCATATGAAATTGTTTGCTCAATAGACAATTCACATGAAATGTCAACCTTTTTTTCTCTGAAACATAAAATTAGGATGTCCTTTGCTACTATTTTGAATGACACTTTAACAGCAAGTAACAATGTCAAAATGAATCATGGCAGATAAAAAGCGGCCTTAGCATATATGCCAGTCAGCTTGCCCATTGTTCAGGAACTTTACTGTTTATTCTACAATGTCCAGGTATCCTCCAGGAAGACAGTGCTCATCAAACTGGATGTGCAGGCTGATCTGGGCCTTTGTTCAACAAATGCTAAGGCTATCAGCATGATAAGGCTTACAACTAAAGATGAATTTCTACTTATAATAAATGACCAGTGTACACCCAGATCAGGTTGTGTGTCTGCTACAATATTTATCCTAAGTACTGAGACAGACATGCATAAGAAAACTAGACCCAGATCAGATGCTGCAGAATGCGTCATCTGATCAGGGTCTATGTTTTGCCACTCATCCACCAAATTTTATACACATCAAAGGACAGTAAAAATGGAAATTCAAATTTTAGGATAAGTAAGGTAAGGAGATGAGGTGTCTGATTACTAAGGGTAAATATGGTCGTGTAATCCATATCTATATAAGTTGCAACATGAAAAAACTACCTTTGACCACTGTGTCCAGTGAAGACTCAGATCAGCCTGTGCACCCAGGCACACTGACCAGCAGTCTTTGCCCTCCACCTGAGGAGACCTTTTGCTGTCCAAAAAGCAATCAGCAGTCACTAATAAGACTGCACAGATGCACAGGCAGATCTGAGTTTTGTCCAAATGTATGTTTTCGAATATTTTCACATTTTCCATCACAGAATCTTTAAGTCCATTTAAATTGATGATATATGATTTGAGTCTATATTGGTCACATATTGATTTTAAGGGGTTGGGTGGGCAGGGGTCAGGGGGTGGGAGTGGGTGTGGCTGTATACTCCTAGTACTGTTTTCACCAATTTTTAGCTAGCCTGTACGAAAGTACAGGAAGAGCTATTGCACTACCCCCAGCGTCCGCATCGGCAGCTGCATAAATGTTTTACGTCAAAATTTTAAGACCTTATATTTTCTAAATCCTCAGATGGGTTTAGTTTATATTGGTATGATTGTAGATGTTGGACCAAAATCTTATTGAGCATTGTCCACACCCCAGCTCATGACCTAGAGGTCAAGGTAATGGACTCAGAAATTTTATGTTAAAGTTTGCGTCAAAGTTTTTAAGACCACTTAATTTCTAAATCCTTGCATGGATTTACTTTATATTTGGCATGATTATAGATATTGATCCAAAATTTTATTTGGCACTATCCCCACCCCTGCTTATGACCTAGAGGTCAAGGTCAAGGGCTTAGAAATTAGTGTTAAAAGTTTTGCGTCAAAGTTTTTAAGATCTCTTAATTTCTAAATCCTTGCATGGATTTACTTCATATTTAGCAAGATTATAGATATTGGTCCAAAATTTTATTTTGACACTATTCCCACCCCTGCTTATGACCTAGAGGTCAAGATCATGGACATAGAAATTTATGTTAAAGTTTGCGTCAAAGTTTTTAAGATCTCTTAATTTCTAAATCCTTGCATGGATTTACTTCATATTTCGCATGATTATAGATATTGGTCCAAAATTTTATTCAGCACTATCACCTAGAGGTCTAGGTCACAGACTTAAAAATTTTGTGTTCAAGTTTTACCTCAAAGTTCAGCTAGTTTTCAAATCATACTATTCATTTAGTTTATATTTGGTATACAGATAGATATAGAAGATGTTCATCTAAAATTATATCTAGTACCGTTGAACAAAATGGCTGCCATGTCCATATATGGTTAAAACACTTAAAAGTCTTCTTTTTGCAAACAGTGTAGATCCAGATCACTTGGCTTCAGAAGAAGCCAACTGATCTGGAACTGCAGTGTTTTTCATGAAGTATGCGAATTAGTATCAACAACCTTGATAATTAATCTAATTGGCTGACAATTAGAAGTGGGCATGGCATCTTAATTTATTTAACATTACAGGGGTTAATCTACACTTGTCATAATTTTTAGAAAGTCTCTCAAGCACTTTTTTATTCAGGGTATTTTTCTTCTGTACAATACATTTAGTAATGCAACTGTGCTACATTGCAAACAGCATCTGAAAATGTCTGTTTATGTTGTCTGCTGAATATTCTTGCAAATTTTCAAACCTATTTTGCATACCGGCAAACAGTGTGGACCCTGATCAGACTGCTCCTAAGGATCTGGGTTCACATTGCTTGCAAAATTGACTTTTTAAATCACAAACAGATGACAAAGCAGACGACAATTGTTGTGATTGGCAGTTTAAGGGTTAAAACTAGAAATGTGTATTTTTAAAACACTTTGCCCCTAACTATAAGCTTGTCCATACAAAATACAAAATGTCAAAAGGGACACAACTTTCATAAAATTAATCCATTTTTTTAATTAGAAGTTAAAAATGTGGTCTTTTCCTCAGCTCCAATAAGTCTGCCAAGTAGCAAAGCCCTGGGGGGGGGGGGGGGGGGGGGTTGGTTAAGGATGTGCAGGCTGTTCTTGATCTTTGCTGTTCTGATATATGATAATGTTGGTATCCACATAGTGGGTCCAACTTCTTCGATGAAGCATAACAGTAGTGTTTTCCCAGTGATAATTACCATACAGGAAAGCACTGTAAACAAAATACAATTCACAGAACTATTCTCTTAAGCAGATGAATACCTTGCTTATTTCTCCAGCAAAACAAAAACAAATCAAATATAAAATAAGCAAAAGCAAAAAAATAATAAAAAAAAAAAAAATTATCGCCAATTTTTTCTGTCTATATACAGAGTCTTCAGATTTGAGGGCATTGTCCAATATCACACAATGGAATTTTCTGCACAACAGTGAAACATTATACATGCCTATAAACATTACGCTGGGTATATTAAGCAAAAAGATGCCTTACATGATAAACAAACTGAAGATCTGTATCAGCCAGGGTACACTGTATTTACCCTAAATATTTGGACAGGCGGGCCTGAGCAAACAGTGCAGATCCAGATCAAGCTGTTTTGGGTTTCAGTGGCGGATCCAGGATGAATTCTGAGGGGGGTTCGATTTGATAAAATTACCGTACTTACTCTACATATTCTCAAGGACAGGTCTGAGCAAACAGTGTAGACCCTGAACAGATGCCACATAATGCAGTATCTGATCAAGGTATATGCTGTACAATGCTGCATCTGGTCAGGGTATACACTGTTTGCCACTCATCCAGCAATTGTACATTATGTCCGTAGGTAGTAAAATGAACGTTGAAGGAAAGTATGAGTTAAGGGGTGTGAATATTTAGGGTAAAGACGGTATCTCAAATTTATCAGCTGTATCCAAAATTTTCTATGAAAATGAAAACTGAACTGAACCCCCTCTGAATCCCTCCCCGACCCCTTCCGGTGTTTGCATTGTTTGCCATTCAGCCAGTACTTTTAACCCATCAAAGACTGAATATAGTCTCCCACATTATATATTGAAAGAATCCATTTTCAATTTTAGGTATGTCAGGCTATATGATGTAGATATTCCTAAAGAAACAAAGGCTGAACTATTTGCAAACAGTGGAGACGCTGTTTAGGGGTCTCCAGTCTTCAATGGGTTAAGGTCAAATGGACCAGTACAATTATTATAAGTATGGTAAGGTTTTAAGATACCTGGGCCCAGTTCAAAACTTAACGTTGTTAGCTAATGTGACGATAAAATTTCTATCTTGAAATATGGAAAATACACTGTCAGTTATTTTTCCCTGAAAAAATGTGAGTACTCATGATTTTGCAGCAAAAAATATCAATGTATTTGAAAATACCTTGGTTACAATAGTTAACAAGTTTATCATTAACAAGCTCATAAAGCTAATGATGCTTTGAACAACTGGGCCCAGACTATTTAGGGAAATTTTGGTGGAATGAACTGGTAAACAATGAATGAAGGCCCTGATCAGATGGGTACTTGGAAATTGACTCAAATTGTGAGGTTCTCTTCACTTGGCATGGAATATATATTCTTGACATTTATTTATATGTATAACATATATACATCATGCAAAACAGCATAATATATCACAAACATTATATAAAAATTCAGAACTCCAAATTTCTCTTATACAGTACTATATTTATCCCATACATCTATGAATGTTTGCTGTCCCACCAGTGGTTAGATAAGTCCACCTAAAATCAGTATTTAGGTAAAATCATCATCATTGGATTTTTGATTGACGTGCAGGTACAGTGGCAATAGCCACAGCAGTGGGCCCCCTTCCAGGTAGCTGGCTTGCTGCACAAATGGCGGATCTCACACCAGATCTGACTAAAACATGACTAAATATAACAACTCAGACCTTTTCGGATATATTCGCGAAGATTCGGCAATGTCGCTGCGAACATTTCTGAAATATTAGGTCTTGATATCACTGGACAGATTGGTGTAGTGGATACATTCATAGTTGTTAAAACCAACAAGCAAGATTGCTGCAGTTGTGATAGGGCTTAAGGAGTTCTCAGTTTATACAAGGATGACATTGCTCAGAAGTTACCAGAAAACTGATTAACACAAAAATATAAACCAGGAAATTGTAACACAAATAAAGCAGAATCAATCAAAAAAAAGCAAAAAGAAATTTCTACAAACAAATATACAGATATAAAAATATGTCAGTGAGAATGAACATAATTTTTAAATTTAAAATATACAGGTTTATTTCAATATAACATCTCTATTTCTAAAATAGTACATGCAGTACATTTAGAATGAAATATACAACAGCAAAAAAAAAAAAAAAAAAAAAAAAATAAATGAACAAGAGGCCCATGGGCCACGATTTGCACACCTGATAAAAACAGCTATTGCATATCTGCAAATGTCATGCAAGATTCTTTCAGTATTGCCAGAACAACTAGGACAAATCTGATCACACAGTAAAACGTTCAGTGTCATCCTAGTCTCGTCATTTGAACAAACTTGGTAGACCTTGAGTCCCCAATGCTGTATACCTAGACTCGGCCTCAAAGCTTTCTTAGTTCTGGAGAAGAAGATTTTTTAGTGTTTTTACCATATATCGGCATGGCAGCTATTTTGTTCAATGGTGCAGAACCATTTGAACAAATTGTCAACATTTTTTTTTTGGATTGAGTTGGGGTTTAATGGCATGTCAACCATTGTGGGTCATTGTATGTCATCTCCCAGAGAAAGGGAGAAGAGAGATAGAAGAGATTGTAGAGGAGATGAAAGAGAGGGACAGGGGAGAAAGGAAATTGAATGAAAGTGAAGACACAGCAGAAGAGAGATAGAAGAGATAGTAGAGGAGATGAAAGAGAGGGACAGGGGAGAAAGGAAAATCAATGAAAGTGAAGACAGAAGAAATAAAAACATTCCCCCTCTACCTTTACCAGCTGCATGGATAGCAGGCCTTGCCCAACTGTAAGCCAATATCAGTTGGACACCCCGGTGATGTAAGATAATGATACCTTTGCCTCACCCAACCACCCCTCAAATTGTCAACATCCCTACCACAGAAGGCCTCCCCATGTGAAATCTGGTCAAGCGGTTTCACAGATTTCATTATTTTATACATGTACATGTATACAGCCCAGGGCAAGGGAAGATAACCCCCAAAATTTTTATGGTAACCAAATAGTTTTACTACTTTAATCATACACTGCAAGTTTCAGCCATTAGTCTCTAGAATATTTTGAGAAAATGATTTCAACTTTTCCCCCATACAAATGCATGGGGACACAAATTTGGCATTGCCATAAAAAGGTCAAAGGTCAACCTATGGTCATCATTTCAACAAAACTTGGTAGACCTTGAGTCCTCACTGCTATATACCAAGATCCAGCCCAAAAAGCTTTCTTGATTATGAAGATTTTTAAATGTTTTTACCATATAGGGGCATGGCAGCCACCTTAGTTAATGGACTGTGACCATTTGTACAAATTTTCAATCCCCCTGTAACAGAAGGCTCCAATGAAGTTTGAAGAAAATCGGCTCAGGGGTTTCAGAGGAGAAGCCGTTCAAAGGTGTTGATGGATGACGATGGATGAGGGATGGCAAGCGATCACAATAGCTCATCCTGAGCCTTTGGCTCAGGTGAGCTAAAAAAAAAAAAAAAGCATAATTCTGCTTCTCAAATGAATTCATGCAAATGAAACTTGTGCAACACTGACTGATCAACACCATCCAATATGACCTCCATCAACCCTATCCCTGCCCTAAACTCAATTCACAGCTTTCTCCATACAAGCTTCAAGTCTGTTAAAAACAGTAATAAAAGCCAAACATAAAAACTCCAATATCAAATATCAAAACAATCTGGGCCCAGTTGTTCAAAGCTAACGACGTTGTTAGTTAACGATTCGTTAAAATTTACATTGAGTGATACGCAAATATGCTGAAATTTTTTGCTGAAAAAATGTGAGTAGCTTTTGCAGTGCAAAAGCTACTCACATTTTTTCAGCAAAAAATATCAGAATATTGTATATTGAATCTGCTAAAACAGTTAACGAAATGACCCTTAACGAGCTCGTTAATCTAACGACGCTTTGAACAACTGGGCCCTGTTCTAAGCATAAGAAATGGGCTGCAAATAAAGCTAAGTAAATGTAATAACGACACATAACTCCTTAACCCATTTATGTTGAGTGGACTCTGCTACCTCAACTCTTTGGACAGGTTTTATTTCAAACAGAAGGGGTGTCTGGTTGGTTTGCTGTTACTATGTTTTATAGAAATTCCTGTATTTAATGCAAACAGTGCAGAACACGGCATCTGAGCTGGGTCTACATTGTTTGCCAATGACCCTTTTATGGAACACTGTTTAACCCTTGTCCGGCTGAAGAAATTAAGATGCCACGTTCACTTCTAATTTTCAGCCAATTAGATTACTTGATCTGGATTGTTGATACAAATTCACATAATGGCAAACAGTGCAGATACAGAACAGTTGGCTTCTTCAGAATTTGTATAAAAATGATTGAGCAAGCATCACCACATTTTGATGTGACATACATATATATTTTAGAATGATGGTGTGCCACATGCAAAAATTGAGTCGTGTGATGCATTACTTCTACAGAGCTATGGCCCTTGGAACAAAATCTGTGACCAGGTTGCATATTCTAATGTGTCACACGACAAAATGAGTCATGTGATACAGTAATTCCAAATTATGGCATTGGTATAAAACTAGTGACCAGGCCATACCTTCTAATCCAATTTGTGGGAGTATCAACAAAATTTTACTGTAGTGGTATTTTTAGGATGATGCGTCAAATGGGAAAATTTGATCATCTATTGCAATATTTACTGAGTTTTGGCCTTTAGTATGAAAGTTTTCTAGGCAGATGCATGCACATCTTGACATTTCTGGTTATAATAAGATTTTGGATAAAATAACACACTTTCAATTTTAATTCCAGAAAATGTCTTTCAGCAGTTAGAGATATATATATAAATGCAACTATGTTCAAAGCACCATAATACACCAAAACCGCTTTACAAAGCTGTCACTGGGATCCAAAACAAAAACCATGTTAGCTAAACAACCTTGTTGTATCCAAACAAAAATGTATAGATTGTATCGAAACATGACCATAAATGGCCATTCTATATAACCTATAAATTTTGTTTACATAAAAATGTATAGATTATATAAAAAGTGACCACTTATGGTCATTTTTCTATATAATCTATACATTTTTGTTTGGATACAACAGTTCTGGGATCTACCTTTAAACCCGTTTTATACCCGAAACCATCTTATAAGGAACTGTCTTATAAAGGCGTCTCAGTGTAGTAACAGGGTAAATGAGAAACTGACCAAAATCAGTGAACCATGAAATATAGGTCAAAGCAAATACTGGTGATAGGCTGCAGCTACATTTTCCCAGCTGGAAAGGTGATCCAAACATGAAGATGTTAACCCTTACATTCAAAAAGAATACTGAACATTTGATTGTGTTGGGGTTTAACGACACGTCTACCCTTGAGGGTCATTTTGTGTCGTCTCCCAGAGAAAGGGAGAAAAGAGATAGAAGAGAGAGTAGAGGAGATGAAAGAGAGGGACAGGGAAGAAAGAGGAACAGGAATGAAAGTGAAGAAACAGAAGAAATAAAAACATTCCCCCTCTACCCTTACCCACTACAAGGATAGCAGGCCTTGCCCAACTGTAAGCCAATATCAGTTGGATGCCCCAGTGATGTAAGATACACAGCACCTTCGCACCACCCGACCACCCCCGAGAATACTGAACAAAACTCGGTGAACCATGACACCTAGGTCCCCAGTCCACATAATTAAGGAGGAGGAATTGAAATAAATACACAGGAAAAAATAAAGTATCATAATAACCCTAAGTATTGGGACAGACTGGCCTAAGCAACTCAGATGCTGCAGAATGCCATGTCTGATCAGGGTCTATACTGTCCAGGCCCGTATGCAGACTTTTGAAATGGGGGTGCGAAATTTTAGCTATTCTGAAAAGGGGGGTGCAATTGCTAAGAAAATGCCGGTTTGGGGGCCAAAATTAGGGGTGTAAAGTGAGTTTGGGGTAAAAAACTGCATGATTTTGAAGTAATTTGCCCAAAAAGGGGTGCATTTGCACCCCGCTCCCCTGAACCCCCCCTGCGTACAGGCCTTCTGTCTTACAATCATCCAGCAACTTCTTCATACATCAAACGGTTGAAAAATAGACTTGTTCTAAGTTGAGACAAGTGTAGTACAGAGTTAAGGTGTTCCAATATTTAGGGTATACTATATATGGTAAACCATGAATGTCTTCAGCTGCTTCTCCCAGGAGCAACAGTGATTCAAGCACCAAATCCTAAGTCATATTCAAAAGAAATATAATGCTATTCAGCATCAAAGTCTCTGATCACTGCAAGATTTGCTGGGTTACCTGTGCATTTACTATCAGATTAATTGAGGTCTTTTTGTTAGGTGCCTTCCATGTAAAATTGTAAGTCCATATCCAAACAACTACAATCTCTAGTATGCAAATATGCTTAGCATATAAACTGACTGGACTGGCATTATCAGTGGCCAGTCACACCAATAATTCTAAATGGCACAGCCTGTTGCATCAAAGTATCAAAAAAACAATGTGTACCTGAAGAGAACTAGAACACAGGAAACTTGTAGAATGCCCTATTTAAAAGGAGAAGGCCCTGATATATCTGTAAACCCACTCAGTCAAGCCAGGGCCTCCACCATAAACCCTCAACCCTCCTCCATCCCAACCTGTCCCCTCCCTACAAAAAGTATAAACAACATTATGTTGGTGGGTGTCAAATTTTTCCTAACCATTTCAACAGACACCGAAGACCGAGATCAAATTGCTCTGTTCCTACAGGAGCACACTGGTCAGGGTCTACAGAAGTAATCTGCTATTTTGGCCACCCACAAGGGTATCAATGCTTGGAGAAAATGTTGCTTTCATGTGTAAAAGTAAAGAAATAAGAATGTGACAGACCTCTCTGTCAGTATCTTTAGGGAAAATATGGTGACATTTCCACAATTCACATTCGATCCAGTGCACGACAAAACCTACAAAAAGACCTGTGTAACCAGCAAAAATTCAGATCAGCCTGTACTTCCACCCAGTATGGCAAGGGTTCTCATTTATACCTCTGGATAGCCTGAAAGCTGTAGAAGGCACATGCAATCAACAAAGACTGATCACACTGCATGGATGTGCAGGCAGATCTGCGTCTTCAGCTAGTCGCACAAGTCTTACAGAAGGTTTTGTCGTGCGCTGGCTCGTTTCATAGAGATGGCTGAAAATGATATTATATGACCATATTTACCCTAAGTATTGGGACATCTTACCAAATTTGAACAAGTCTATTTTACTACCTACTGATGAGTCTAAAATAGTGCTGGATGAGTGGCAAACAGTGTAGACCCAGATCAGATGCCACATTCTGCAGCATCTGATCTGGGTCTAATATTGTTTGCTCAGGCCTGTCTGTCCCAATATTTAGGGTTATTACGGTATTAATTATTATGAATGTATGAGTAATTTTACAGTATGTATAAAAAAGGGTTATTACGGTATTAATTATTATGAATGTATGAGTAATTTTACAGTATGAATAAAAATGCTGTATGAATCTAATTTTACAATTAATTCTTCATCTTCAATGCATCACGAACACACGCCTATATAATTTTGACCCCCTTAAACCCCACTTTTATAAAGTAAAACTGGGGTTTACAGGGGTATGTATTATTTTTCGTATTTCTGCTCAAAAACATAGATTGTGGGTACTCGTTAGAACCGCCTCTCCGAGGCGGTTCTAAAGAGTACCCACAATCTATATTTTGAGCAGAAATATGAAGAATATCAGAATATTTATCTGAAAATGTTCATTTTTGGGTGGTAAAATTTTCAGTATATTTGAATAGGCATGTTTTCGTAATGGAGTATTTTGTACAATCATGGCAAACCGGAAAACAAGCAAGCCACATCCTAATGCAAACACCTATACAGGTTGTGTTATACAGGTTGTGTTATACAGGTTGTGTCAAGCAAAAAGATGCTTACTAGCATATGCAAAATGCAGATTTTAATCATCCCTATTCTCATTAGGGCCTTTATTGTCTGTTCTTAGCTCTTGATAAGAGGAGGTATCAGGTGAATATTTTTTTATGGAAACATATTTTGTGGCTACTCATGAAAATTGCCTTGCCAAAGCGCATCTAATGAGTACACACAATGTATGTCTTTGGAAAAATAAAAATACCAATACTTTTTGGTTTAAAAGACGCACCATATGGTGCTATGGTCCATGGTTACTTTCTGTAATATCCACAATTCTGTAAAAGGACAGAGCTCTGATCGGACCCTGACTGAGCACTCTGATCTGGACCTTCACTGTCTACATATACCTCGAGGATATCTTTCCACTTGGCTTGGCCCAATAATCACAGAAGAATTAATGAGAACACATCAAGCAAAAGGTGCAGTTTGAAACCAGCCTGAAAAACCACTAATACAGGTATACACTCTTATATATTAATTCTTCATGACTCTGCATCTGTGTATAAACTGGGCAGACTGCACAAATATGCAGGCAGATACAAATCTGCACTTTACATATGCTTCAAAGCCAATTTTTGAAAAAAGTATTATGAGTAATATGAAATGATAGCAGTCTTTACAACCTACTGACAATTTTATTATCGTTTAGTTCCAGCTTTGTTTGGATTAAAAAACATGAACTAGAAAATAAAAAGCATTCAGAAGCTGGTTTTGAATCTACCTAATTATGTAGGTATGTAGTAACAACATAGCTTAGTGCTTAGCATGCTGGGTAAAAAACTACAGCAGACAATATTTTGAAATATTTTTTCTTCTTTTTTCCCCAGAAATTATTGTTTGACATATGCAAACTGTTTCCTAAGGGAACAATCTGCATGAAATAACAAACCCTATGTTCTGGGAAATAGAAGAAAAAAAAAATCAATTTGTCCTCTGCTAATTTTACCCAGACAGTGCTAAAGGTTAAACATTGAAAAATCATGAGCTCAGCCTTTAAAACACTGAATGTATGTACAAGTAGAAAACTTTTTAATCAGCTTTCATATTTTTCCAAGAAAAACAGGATTCTCTATTTCATAAGAATGAACTCTTCAGATAATTTACAAAAACCATCAAGCACTATTTTACTGAGAAAAATAATAAAAATTCCATCAAATATTATCTGCTAATATCTCATTATCCAATCAATTTCAAGGCTCCAAAAAACAATGCATTTCAATCTCATATTTAACCCTTGTCCTGCTGAACCCGGATATACCCTGCCTTTGCAGACAGTGTAGATCCAGATCAGTTAGCTTCTGAACTGTTTGCCATTAAGCATGTGACTTTCTAGCAACATTCCTGATCAAGTTATCTGAATGCCTGAAAATTAGAAGTAAGTGTGGCATCTTAATTTATTCAGCAAGACAAGGGTAAATACCAAAATGGCCAGGTTAAAAGTGTTGTCCAGACACATGCCAACGGTGAATACCCAGATAAACTTGTGAATCCATACAGTCAGATCAGGGCATTCACTTTCAGCTTACAGAATCATGGGATACTGTACTATATTCTGACAGACAACAAAAACCCTAATCAGACTGGGTGGATATGCAGGCTTATCTGGGCTTACACTGTCTGCACATGCCTTGAGACATGGTGTCGCCCAAATGTTTGTTTCAGCAGACAACATTTACAGACCACATTTCCCAAAGACATATTTTCTCACGGCACAGCTCCTGTCCAGCCAACTTGGCCAGGAATCCAGATAATCTACTTTTTATACTTACAGAAATACTGACAGTTTCTCACTTCTAAAAAAAACAAAACAAAAATAAAAACAAAAAAGCATGATGAACAATGCAAGAAAAGCATGCATAAGCTTTATGCAGAGACTAAATCCCAAATCAGTTTGCACAGCTCTGTGGTCTAAATGGGGCTTTCTGTGTTGTCTCTTTTGCAAGCAAAAAACTGCCAATAAGCAATGCTTATTAGATACCCCCCACCCCTCAAAGACCAAAACGAAAACGGACAGACTGACATACATACAGACAGACATGAAAACAGCATACCTGACTCCCCCCCCACCCCCCTCACAAACACTGACAGATATACAGGCGGACATGAAAACAGCATACCTGACCCCCTCACAAACACATTTTGTGGAGGGGTATAAATATGTCAGAAGTTCTATCAAGTATATCCAGACACCGTAAAGTAGTCTGGATAAGAACTCTAATAAGATGCCCTAACATACATGATGCCCAATGCACCAAAAGGACCTTTACACATTCTGCAGACAATGCAGGCCTTGATCAGCCTGTGCAACTGTTCAGGCTGATATTGGCCTTTGTTGTCCACTTACACAATCAATGGCTACTGTAGTATATGTCGACTAACAGAGAATGTCCAGATCAGACTGCACGGATGCACACGATCATCTCGACCTTCACGGTTCTCATATGGCATAAGGGCCTTTTTCCAAAGTTGTGCATCATATGGTATATTGTGCAATGTGAGAAAAGCGCCCTTGTCAGATATGGGCAACAAAGACTCAAATCAACCAACACATTGACAAAATCATTGTTACCCACTTATAGGGTCAGTACCTACTGCAGAATACATGTATATATCAACAAAGAAGGTCAGATCAGACTGTAAACACAACAAAAACATTACTCCTATGAGAAGTCTGGGGCAGGTAAGAATGGAAGTCCATGATTTTAATACTATGACTACCAATGTAGGACAGATGTCATAAGCAAAGCAAAGCACCAAAAAAGAGCTATACGGTAAATGCCGTAAAATTTCAAACACTTTATTCCATACGTTTTGCTCTTTATGCAGTAGTTTCTTAAAATACATAGTGAAATGGCAAAAATGCAGACCCTGATCAGACTGCTCCTTCAGGAGCAGTCTGATCTGGGTCAGCACTATTTGCATATGTCATTTTATCAGAATCTTTGGTGTATGAAATTTTACGACATTTACCATAGTATATTTTGTTTGTGTTGAGGTTTTACAGCCCACTCAATCCAATGGGGTCCTGTCAAGCGTGGTCAGTTTACCTAACCACATTTTTACTAGCCAGGCTTATTCCTGTAAGTGGTTAACCAGTATTGTGCAAATTCTTTCACCAGAAACTGTTACTGTAGTTTATGCCGTCATCTCCAAGATATCAGTTTGATTCCTGCTTGAGCAGAATTCTACACTAGGTTATTAAAGTGAAAACCAAATTTGATAAAGAATTAATGAACAAACCATGCAAACTGATGCAAATTCAATCATTATCAGATGAAAAATAAAAGCATCGCAAACATTGCATGATACCCCATTAATACAGGGTAACAAAACATGCAGAGAAGGTGGCTGTTTGATGTGTAATAAGTCTACCAAAATATTGGTGTACTGTAACCTCGAAACAATATGCACTGTATCACTTCATAGTCTTAACTAGTACTGGTGAAACTGTAGGAGGAGTTAGCCTGAAAGCAAGTGAGGATGCTTTAATAATAACTGAAAATTTGGTGTACTGTAACCTTGAAAGAATATAAAAATTTGGTGTACTGTAACCTAGCTGCAATTCTCTACATCTTCTTTCTACCTAACATCATATCAATAACAGCTTGATCAGATGAAAACTATAGTAGGCGTGAGCTTGAAATGAAATCAAGGTTGAACAATCTTTAAATAGCTATAACTATCAAAATTTGGTGTATTGTAACCTTGAAACAGTATGCACTGCATCACCTCATAGTCTAACTGTCCACCACCTTTCAACCAGATTGGATGAAAACTGTAGGAGGAGCTATCCCCAAACTTAGTTGTCTGAAAAATCTTTAAAAACTGTAACAACTCTTCAAAATTTGGTGTACTGTAACCTCAAAACAATATGCGCTATACCACCTCATGGTCTAACTGTCCACCAAGTTTTAATGAGTTCCAATGAAAACTAGGAGGAGATATGCGAAAAAGTGAAAAAGTGCAGGCAGATGGACAGACACTAGAGGGTATACCATAATACCCTGCCACTATTGTTTGGCGGGGTTTAATAATAAAGCATTATGTAAACATGCCTATTCAAATATACTGAAATTTTTACCAGCAAAAATTGAAAATTTTCAGATGAAAAATTCTTATAATTTTCATATTTCTGCTCAAAACATAGATTGTGGGTACTCATTAGAACTGCCTCACCGAGGCAGTTCTAACGAGTACCCACAATCTATGTTTTTGAGCAGAAATAAGAAAAATAATGTATACCCCTGTAAACCCCAGTTTTACTATATAAAAGTGGGGTTTAAGGGGGTCAAAATTATATAGGTATGTTTTCGTGATGTGACTATCATTTTGCATATTTAATGAGACTTTATAACCTTGATTAAATTAGCAAACACTAAATGAATAATATCTCCAACAATATATCACCTCTATATTCTGTACATGTATATACAACTTCTCTAGACATTTATGAACCAGAAAGAAGATTTAATTAATCTTAGTATTTTGAAATGTTCAGCATCTCATTAAATACTCAAAATGGTAATGCCTTTAACAGTGGTTTTGAAATATCTAATCACAGTTATTTTCTAATTTTTCATCTGATTTTGATCAAATTTGCATAAAAAACAGGGTTTGTCAACATCTTTCTCAGTCTTCACCAGTATTGCCATTCCCTTTAACACTTCAAGCACTAATCACAACTGCAGCAGACAACTTTTTTATAATTATTATTTTTCAGATAAAATAAGGCTTGATATTTCAAGTGATCATTCACCTTGCAGAAGATTCACATGAAATGCCAAGTTATTTTCTCTGAAAAATAATGTACAAGAAAATTAGAATATCGTCTGCTACAAATTTACTTAGTGCTTTATGGATTAAGGAGATTAATGCTGCACATAACTTGGTAACCTTTCCAGATAATCTCATCTTCTAACAGTTCAAAGTGTCATCTAAAAGCGGATGATGGCAAGATAAGTATTGTCTTCTGTGGAGTCTGCTTAAGATGAGAAGAACAATAAGCTTTCACATAAATATGAAAATAAGCAAAGACTTGGATGACACTGATAGTTTAAACCCTAATTACTCTTTAACACTCAGTGTGCTGGGCAAAAAAATTCAGCTGATAACATTTTGACGTAGCATTTTTTTCAGAGAACAGCATTTGACACTTCATACAAATTATTTCCTAAGAAGACAAGTTGCATGAACTATCAATCCTACTTCACTAACAAACTGTCATATGCTGAATTTGCTCATAGAATGCTAAAGGTTAAATATGAGCCAATGACATTTTAAAAAACAGTTCTATTTTCATTCCAAGTACCTAGCACTCAATATTTCATGTGAACTGCATCAAGGCCCTTAATTTGCCAATCACAACAGCAACAGTTGATATTTTCTTTTGATTTTCAGAGAATTTAGATATTTCATGGGAATCCTCTCCCAAGAAACAAATATTAAACACTTCATGTGAACTGCTTCTTAACCCTTGTCATGCTGAATTAATTAAGATGCCACCCCCTCTTATAATTTTCAGCCATTCAGATTCCTTGATCCAGATTGTTGATATCAATTCAGATACTAAATTGCAAACAGTGCAGATTCAGATCAGTTGGCTTCTGAAGAAGCCAACTGATCTGGATCTACACTGTTTGCAAAGGCAGGATATATTCAGGCTCAGCAGGACAAGGGTTAAGGAGATAATTTGCATGAAGGCAAGCTCTAGTCTCTGTGAAAATAAGTAATACATGTATATCTCTCATTTGTCATTCTTATACGCTCTCATTTTGTCATCACATAACCAAACATGAAAGCCCCCACCATATTAATCAGATTCTGTTTGTAGTAAGGCCAGCTTTCATTGTTAGCACAGCATATTTGGACTTTGCTGACTCTAAAATTTAAAGTGAACAGTTAAGGCCCTGACCAGACTATGTATATGTACAAGCTTGTGTAGGCATCAACTGCTCAATACAACAATTGTATTTTACTGTGTTTAGACACATATATACTTGAAGCACAAAATAAGTTTGCTTATGAAATATGCTGGAAATTAAGGCCAAGATCATCCTGACCATATCAGAGAAGATCATGATCAGACTGAGCAGATGCACAGATCTGGGCCTTTGCTATTCACATAAGGCATAGGGGCCATTTTCTTTTATACGTGTATAACTTGAGTATAACTCTTTTACCGGAATGTTTCTAAACTGAGATCTACAACAAAACCAACTTTGTTCATATGCAAGCAGTGAAGACTCAGACCAGCCCTTACATCTGCAAAGCCAGCCCAGATCTTTTGATTTCAAACTTCTTGAGATAATCAAATCTTGTGCAAGTATAATACCAGTATAAGTATAAAAAAAGTTATAGTCAGGGGACAAACTGTCAGTTGCAGCATATATGTAGATAGTGCATGTTACTATTTTTATACACACTTCATGCACACTGAACTGTAAAAAGTAGTTCTAGGTCATATGCTGATGGCTGCTTTCAGATTCCCTTTTTCAGAGTTTAACAGTGACCCAAGTTCCATGCATCAAGGCCATACAAGGTCTCTGACAAACAAAGAGAAGTCAAAAATCTGAACCATAAAAAGAAAGTCAGGTATATACTGTGTACAGCCTCCTTCTTGCAGATGTAATAGTAAAGCTTGCTTTTTTCAGATCTAACAGTGACCAAAATTTCCTGTCTCTGGATCACATACTCTCTGAGAAACATACATAAAACACAAATCAGTACAGCGTAGGCAAACAACATAGTAACCATATAGCTGTATATGCTCTCAGCCTTGGCTCTTCTTATATGAATGAAGGCCCAGTTTCTTGGACATGCTTCATAAGGGCCCCTCCAAACAGAAAACCACCTTATGACACATGTGACCAGCCTAGACCCAGATCAGCCTGCATATCCATGATCAGGATCTGAACTGTATATTAACAGAATGTTTGATATATATATCTTATGTGACAGCATAGTGTACAGACTAATCAGACTGCATGAATGCACAGGCTGATCTGATTCTAAGCTGACTGCATATATCATAAGATTGTTTCCTATTTGAAGAGGCTTGTGAATAGATAGGAAATCCTGAGCAAGATGTATAGGCTCACCTGTGTCTTATTTATTTGTATACAGGAAAATATAGGTTTTCCTTCAATGGCTGTCACTTTGATTTCTAGCTTAAATGGAATTTGATTCATAAAGTTTGAAGCAGTTTAGTACAAGCATTCTAAATAATTTTTTTCTCCGACTTCCATGTTGTTATACATTAATAACCCTAAGTATTGAGACAGATAGGCCTTTGCAAACATTATAGACCCAGATCAGATGGAGCAGAATGTGGCATCTGATCAGGGTCTACACTCTTTGCCATACATAATTTTAGGACAAGTATGGTAAGTAGATAACGTGTCCCAATACTTAGGGTCAATACAGTATAACAAGAACTCATACACTGACACTGTTAAAGCAGTTGTTCAAAGCATCGTTAGCTTAACCAGCTCGTTACTAGTCAAAATGTTAACTGTTCTAGTAAGTAAAATATCTAATTCACAGGTATTTTTGCTGAAAAAATGTGAGTAGCTTTTGCAAATGCTACTCACATTTTTTCAGAAAAATATTAGTGAGTATATCGTATTTAATGATCAAAGTTTTAACTAGTCGTTAACAAATGACATCGTTAGTTTTGAACAACTGGGCCCTGTCTGCTAATCTGAAAAAAAAAAACAACAACAAAAAAACAAATAGCATATGTACACTAAGCATCTGGACACATTAACACTTCACTATACTTGTCCTAAAATTTTAACAAGTCCATTTGACTACCTGTTGATCCTTTTAAAAATTACTAGATAAGTGGCAGACAAGGTAGACCCTGAAGTCAAAAGCCTCATTCTGCAGAATCTGATCTGTGTCTATACTGTTGGCTCCAGCCTGTCTGTCTTAATACTTACAGTAAATACCCGGTATGGTAGGCAATATTGTGCAATATTTTTCTTATTTTTCTAGAAAAGAGGCTTGACATTTCATTGAAATCCTCTCTTTTTCCAAGTGCAATTTCAAGCACTATTTTCAAAGAAATGTAACAAAAATAAAAAAAAAAAAAAAAAAAATAAAAAAAACATGCAAAAGCATAGCACTAGAAATTGCTTTTTTTTTATCAAGAAGCATTTACATTTGTCTTATTTCTCAGAAAAAATGTTATAGGTAGCCACATATGTTGTGAGTACACAAAATATATTTTCAATGAGAAATAAGAAAATCATTTATCTGGATACCCCTCTTATGTAGTGCTACGATAAGGCTTACTGTGGTAAATCCAACATTTTTTTATATATATACAAATATCTAAGATCCTGACAAGCTTGTGCATTCACTGCTGTACACAGCATGGCTAAAGTATTCAGTGGTTTTTACCACAGCAACAAACTTTCAAGAATATAGAGCTAGCTTGAGCCTTTGTTGTTACTGTGATCATTCTAATTAGTCAGACACATTAATGCTTAGCATACTGATAACTTCAGCAGATGACATTTTGAGATATTTTTTGTTGTTTTCCTCCTGAGGAGAAAATATGTATGAACTGTCAAAACCTATTTTCTCAAAAAAAAAAAAAAAAAAAATTATCATCAATCTTTCATCTGCAAAATTAGCTCCAAGTGTTTTAAGGGTTAACACCTTAGTTGTTCTAAACTTTAAAGTCCATTTCACAGCTTGGCAACGTGTCTTATGTATGCTGTCAAAATTGCAAATAGTCCTTGTGCAATTGTTCACTCTTCCTCACCTTTGCATGTGGGAAATGTACATGTTTCAGGACTCGCTTCAATGTAGACATCCAAGCTAACTCCATCAAATGATTGGTTATACAGTTCTGTGCTGGCATGAGATAAAGCCCTAGTTAAGGGTTTTTTTTGTTTTGTTTTTTTTTTAACTAAAACATTAGATATTTGCTTCACAAAAAACACATATATGTTGTGGGCATTCATTATAAGCACATTACAGAGGAGTTTCTAGTAACTACCCACAACATGTGAATTTCTGGAGAAATAAGAAAAAAATTCTTATCCAGGTATTTTTCTACTCTGGAGCTATGCCCCTGGGCCATAGGATGTGAGGCAATATTTAATACAAAATGTAGTTTAACTATGTATTATTTCCACAGCCGGTTCTTATTTCTTCAAGCTAACTGTAAGTTACAGAACCTTCCTTAGCTCAAATGTCTCACAAGGCCCTGATCAAACTGCTCATTTAGAAGTTTGACCTGGGGCTTCAACATTTGGTTATAAATATGGAAGTTTTCCCACAATAGGCCTCACTTGATCCACAATAATCAGAAACTGGCCTTATCAAAATACATGACAAGCTTAAGATTCAGACCAGCCTGAATATCCAAACAGTCTGATCAGTCTCTACCCTAACTCTGAATAAGCAATTTTAAGGGAACATATTTAAATCTTGTCAAATCTATTGCAGAGATGTTCTATTAATGAGGTCTTAGATTTTTTTTTTTTTTTTTTTTTTTTTTTGAGATATAATACCAATTATTTGATCTCCAAACTCATAGCTCAAGACAAGAGAGGTATCAGGCAAATATTCTTCTTATATCTACACGAAAACACGCGAGTATTCATCAGAAGCACCTCGGCAAGGTACTTCTAGTCAGTATCCATAACATGTTTTTGTGTAGAAATGGGTACACATTCGCAGCACCTCTGCGAGGCCTTTCTAATGAGTGGGTTTAAACAGTCACTATCACTGACCAGTGTAGAATGAGAATTAAAGCATGGGAGCAAGCTGATCTGATTCTGCATTAAGGGGACTCTGACACTTTTTATAAGGGAGATAACTTTCATGAGTTCTTGTTTGCTTTCCTGTACACCAAGTCCTTTCTGAATAGAGGTCCATCCCAAAAGGAAAGAATCTGCTCCCCTTGGGGAAGGGAGGCAAGACAAAGTTGCCTCCCCTGAAAGGGTAACCATTTCCCTTAACCCTTGTGCAACTTGTTTGATGAAAATGTTGGATGAGGACCTTGGTAATTAAAATGACACAGAAAGTTGAACAATGTCTTATGAATAAAATTCGGTGGTGTCATTTTGGCTACGTTCTGTCATCTGTCATCTCTAGAAACTGTGCGTATACATCTCTTGTACTCTCTCCCTTTTGGTTGAACAAAAACTTGTAGTAGCTTCCATCAGCACAAACAACTGCAAAAATATATATATGGGTTTCATCAATTAACCCAATTTAGACAGAATGAACTCCCCAACACTATATACTGGAAGACTCAAATTTCAATTTTAGGTGTGTCAGGCTATGTGATTTAGATATCGTAGAGAAAAATTGCTAAAACTATTTGCAAACAGTGGAGACCCTGATCAGATGCCACATTCTGCAATGTATGATCTGGGTCTGCATTATTTGCCAATTACCCTTTTTGGGGTCTCCAGCCTGAAATGGGTTAAACTGTTTTTTTAGCACAGGCTTACAAGGATGGTCTTCACTGTTTGTCTAAGTTCAAAGAAAGCTTTCTGCTTGCTAAGCTCCATGCATCAGACAGTTTATTATTTTTATAATCTCAAAGATTAAAGTTTAGTTTTCTTAATATTGAATGTGTAATAATTATCCTGCCTAGACAAACATAGAGAACCACTGATTTAAGTTAATGTAATCACAGGTTCAGCTAAAGGGAGAATTCAGATAATTTTTGCATCAAAACATAGCTTGAGGTTCTTGGTTTAAATTACCTTGCCAATATGATTAACTTCAATGTCAAAAATGAAAACTACATTGCGCAGTCAATAGCATGCCACACACCCTTACCACCCTTACTATGTGGGGAAGTCATGTAGTAAGTTTGTTTAAATTCTGCCCAGTGGTTTAGGAGGAGATAGCATGATGGACAGACAGATGGATGGATGGATGGATGGACAAAGGCATTCACAATATCCTCATCACTTTTTTTTAAAAAGCATGTGGTTAATTGTCCTAAATTATAACTTTAACCCTTGTCCTGCTGAACCCAGATTTACCCTGCCTTTGCAAACAATGTAGATCCAGATCAGTTGGCTTCTGAAGAAGAAGCCAACTGATCTGGATTTGCACTGTTTGCCATTAAGTATGTGAATTTATAGCAATAATCAGGATCAAGTAATCTGATTGGCTTAAAATTAGAACTAGGCGTGGCATCTTAATTTATTCAGTAGGACAAGGGTTAATTATTACCTGATCAGAAGCTATGAATTTAAATGCTTTAGAATGCCTTGGTGGCTTAATGGTGCAAAGCACTGACTTATGGATCAATTCTGTCACAATGGTGTGGTACGAGAAGATTGCTGAATCATATGTAAAACCATAATTTCCCAAAGATCAGTGCTTCCTTCTGTAGAATTTTAAAAATAATAAAATATTTTCTAGGTTTTACATCTATAGCAAATTGTGTAACCTTCCCATGCCTACTAAGCATTTATTCTTATATTCTGATTTGTTAATTTATATTACAGAATTTTAATTTGTGAGCATGCATATTTGCTATAGCTATTGTAAATTGTAATTATTTTGCAAAAGCCAAAATTACCATATACTGACCTATCACAGAATTACTGTCTGAACCAAAGGCACAGATACAGTGAGCTCCCCCTGGCACCTGGAACTTGGAAAAACTCCAGTTGGAACTAAAATACTTTGGCAAAAATGCGCTGAATAAAGAAGAAGAAGACAAAAGACAGTTATAAAAATACGAGCTATGTCAAGCAAAGAAGGACATAGGTTACATAAGACCAGATAAAGGGAGCATTTGAAAGAATTTTTTATTACCGTATTTGCCCTAATTACTGCACTGTGTGCTTAAGTTTTTCAACATTACTAGAAAAACTTGCAGTAAAATAGCCTGCTAATATGGGTACACTTAAAACAGATCAGCAGAGAACTTCATCAGGGGCATATTTTATGATAATTATGCAATATTTTTCTGATTCTCTTCATAAAAACATATGTTGTTGGTACTCATTTGAATTGCCTCGACTTGTCGAAGCAATTCAAATGAGTACCTACAACATATGTTTTTATAAAGAAGTACATAAAAGTACACTGGCTGAAAGACTACTAAATTACTTGACTGTGCCTTTATAGGAGCATGTGCGGTAATTAGGTCATTTTTGGTAGTTATTTTTGCAGTAAAATATATCCTGTAAGTACTCATTGGAACTGCCTTGCCAAAGTCATTCCAGTGAGTATCCACATTTTTTTTTTTTGCAGCAAAATGGTATAATAAAAAAAAAATTATCAGCTCCACTATAATCTGGAGCTTTGAAATATATGCAAATAGAAAATGTCTGCTCAAATCCCAGCTAGCATTCTACGTAAATCTACATCGGGCCGTCATCGGCCCGTCAGCTACCCTGACGGGCCGATGACGGCCCGATATAGATTTATGTAGAATGCTGACTGGGATATGCCATGCAGGTCAGAAGCAATACATAGATAGACATGTCATCACAAGAGCCATAGCTCTAGATAAGTCGGGGTATCAAGTAAATATTTTTCTCCACAAAAATGTATGTTATGGGTACCCATTAGAAGTGCCTCTATGAGGCACAAAAACATGTTGTGGGTACTCATTAGAAGTGCTGCCTCAATGAGGCACTTCTCAAGAGTACACAACATACAATAATAACCCTAAATATTAGGACAGACAGGCCTGAGCAAACAGTGTACACCCAGATCAAATTCTGCAGAATGTGGCGTCTGATCAGGGTCTACACTGTTTGCCACTCATCCAGCACTATTTTCAACACATCAACAGGTAGTAAAATAGACTTTTTCAAATTTTAGAACAAGTATGGTGATGATTTAAGGTGTCCTAGTACTTAGGGTAAATATCAACTTTATTTGATTGAAAAAAAGAGTCTTATATGAGATCTACAGACAGATTTTAGTTTTGTTTTTGTAGAGATATGTAGCTACCTGTATATGTGTCTAAATATTCAAGAAACAGTCAGGTCATGTGAGGGTACTTATAAAACACCAAACAGAAGAAGAAATTAAGGGTACTGGATACACTTGGTAGATTTTCTGCCGTTTTCACCAAGGGAGACTACTTTTGTGATTTCCTGTTTGCTGTACTGGATTCTGAACCCCATCTGGAAAGGGGTCTACTCTACAAGGAAAGAGTTTTGGGAGCAATTTTTTTCTTATTGAGTAGATCCCTTTTCAGATGGGGACAAAAACGATTTTGACAGGACTGATCCGCTGAAAATGTATCAATACCCTTTATGCCCCTGCCAATGTTTTCCATCAGAGGATGGGGAGGGGGTATGACAGGGATATTGTGGGGATTCAACAGCAAAATAAATCCCTGTTCTCAGAAATTTGACAGACCACCAAAGCACAGGGATGGGATTTTAAATACCTGAGCTGTGAATTCTTCAGGAAAATAAGTGAAAAATCTAAAGCCCACAAATTGCATTTTCAGCACAAAATCAGAACTGGAGGGTAAGGAATTAGACATAAAATTTTCAATGGTCCAATTCCAGGTGGTGCGGTAATCCCGCCCCCTCTTCTGGGGGAAAACATTGATTGGCTCATTAAACATTACACTTTTCTTTTTGTTTTCCATAATAAGTACAGTCGACTCTTGTTATCTCGAACTTCACGGGACCTGATAAAAATGTTCGAGTTATCAGTAGTTCGAGACAACCAAATTGTGACGTCATAGGTATGATGACTGTTCGCCTCTCTTCACCAAAACGTGGTTGGAAGGCACATGTATATGGCAATTTAAATAATTTACGCGTACTTCAGTTTGCATTGTAACTGTTTGTTTTAGGAGATGCAATGGTTCTCTTGGAATAATATCATCAATAAATGTTAATAATAATATATTTCAAACGTCTCTTGTTGTCTTTTTATACTCCTGCAAATTTGGATTTCCATGTGAGCTATAAATAAATTACTGGTTTCCGGGTTATGTTAGCTATACGTTATGAACTGGTTTGGATTAGCTCCCTTCGCATAGACGACTCGATAAAGAGTTGACTGGTTTCCGCTTTTGCATAAAACGCTTACAATGTTAAGCGGCAGCTGTAAGCGAGTTTGGATTATCTCCCCTGGCATAAAGGAACCCTCTCAGCGCGGCAAACTGTAGATCCTGCAGAGAAAGCTCGTTATGAGCCGTCTCATCTGGAACTACACTATTTGTGCGGGTATCCGTATCAGTCTAGAGGGTTGGAAGGGTTAACATCGGTACCCACGTGTGATTCGTCTATTTGAGGCCGTGCACGACAACTCCTATTAGAAGACTGTGCGACTGTCAAAGACTCGGATCAGCCTGCACGCCCACGAATTTTCCATTATACACATGAGCCTTATCTGGGCTTACCAAAGAGCACCGCCTGACCAAAGAGTAACAAGCGAAGATTCAGACTTAGACAATACAGGCTGATCTGAGTCGGAACCTGTTGCGCACTGACTTTTCTTGAAGACGCTATATCATTCAGACGGACAGTACTCAATAGTGAAGAGCATATCTAAACAATAAATTAAAGAAACTTCGTTGATTAATCTTCCATAACACCATTCTGAGCTGCTTTTTATCTTACAAATCAATGACACGAGACGGTGTTGATCGCCGCGTGTCAAACCCGACTCGACACGCATGTGATTTCATAATTACGGATTTTAGACATTGTTTGTGTTGTTTGTAATTACCTGGACAAAGGGGAAAATTAAAATATTGATTTATTTATCAATGGCCTATTATGATTTTCATTAATTGAGAGACCGGCTGCGCCGCATCTTACATTTTGTTTTCCTTCGTCATGGTCCGAGTTCGAGATACGCGGTAGTAAAAACTGTGAAAAATATATTCAGGGACTGAAAATGATGGGCGAGATAGCCGAAATGTCGACATAAAAGTAGTTCGACATACTCGAAGCTGAAATACAATAAATATAAAAGGAAAATAATCGGGACTTAGAAATCAGTTCGACATAAGTGATAGGATCGAGATAAGAGGGGTCGAGATAACGAGAGTCAACTGTATTTGAGAGCAAGTGATTTATGATACTTATATTACCTAGGGAGTTTTTTTTACTGCTACCGTAAATTAGCATAATGCTCACAGAGGTAAACTGATTTGCAAATTTCAAACTAAACAGCAAATATTGCAACACAAGAGATGTGTGCTGATTCCTAAAGACTTCAAATTATCTGTGAACGATGTTGCTTATATTAGCATTATTTAGAAGACTGGTGATAAACATGGTGCACAGTGAATTTAACCCTGTCATGATGAATAAATTAAGACGCCACTTCTAATTTTCAATCACTCAGATTACTTGATCCAAGTTGTGAATACAAATTCACATACTTAATGAAAAACAGTGCAGATCCAGATGAGTTGGCTTCTGAAGAAGCCAACTGATCTGGATCTACACTGTTTGCAAAGGCAGGGCATATCCGCGGTTCAGTAGGACCAGGGTTAAGGCTTCACTGTTTGCCTGTATGACATGATTTATATTCTTCTGATAAGCTAGTTTGAAAGGAAATTACCTTGTTGGTTTGCTCTTTTTGGTATCAACAACAGAAAATATATGAACTGTTCCATGATCACTTGAAACACACAATAAGTTCGAGTCTTGACTAAAATTTATACTGAAATATTAACAAAGATACATATAAGTCTGCAAGACATAGCATGAGGTAGCAAAATGGACTTGTCTGAATTTTAGGAAAAGTATGGTAACAAAAGGTGGCATAGTATTTAGGGTAAAGTTAAACAAAATAAAGAAAAAGAAACCAAGATAAGAAGTAGTGTTTACAACCATTGTAAAATTGTGAATATCTTCTGTATTAACCTTTTCATCTCTACAGACCAATACAATAACTTTTGCAAACAGAACAGATACAGATGAGATGGCTCATAACATCGGGATCTACACTGTTTGCTATTCTATTATTGATTGTTGACCGAAACCCCTATTTGCAACAATGGATAAGTCCAAATTCACAGATGGAAATGTCCAATCAGTCCATGTCAGAAACTCGGGGATGAAAGGATTAAACAAACCAAATTTGGATTTTAAAAGCTTAAATACAAATAAGCTTTTAAACTACATAAATATTACTTTTAGAACAAAACACATTCACTGAAAGCAGGAATATAATTGTGAGTCTGTTTCATGTGTTCTTTTCTTACAAATTTACCATCCCTGACCAATAGTCCTGATTAAAGACAATTCTAATGAGTATGAATGTCATTATGCAAAAAAAAAAAAAAAAAAAAAAAAAAAAAAATCCTAAATTGACTTCGTTTTGATAAAAAAATTTATCATTCATGGTGGAATCTACAAAATTTAATGTGTATTTTTTTTTTAATGTCAAACTTTAACTTTTATAGATAAGGTATTTTCAAATACATCGACATTTTTGCCGCAAAAATGAGAGTAGCTTTTGCAATGCACAAGCTACTCACATTTTTTCAGAAAAAAAATATTAATGTAATTTAATACATATCTCAAGACAGAAATTTTAATGTCATGTTAGCTAACCAACTTCATAAAGTTTTGAACAACTGGGCCCTGTTTTTTTTTTTTTTTCTTTTCCTCAGATAATCATTGTCCAAGACTGATATTTTAAGTTTTATAAGACAGTCCAAACAAAGAGAAAAACTTACCAATAAATGTGTGCATGATTGGCACCTCGTCTTAGTTCATGAAGCTGTTGACCATTGCTAGTATCAAACACTCGTATTAACGTGCCCTACAAAACAAACAAATGTTTAGCTATTTATTCTAAGTATCCAACAGAACAGGCCAAAGTAATCAGTGTAGACCCAGATCAGATATTGCAGAATGCAGCATCTTATCAGGGTCTGCATTTTTTTGTCATTCATCCAAAAGTGTTTACCGGTAGATATATCACAGGAAGTAACTTTAATAGCTCAAGAGGAATACCCAGGGCCCAGTTGTTCAAAGCATCGTTAGCTTAATGAGCTCATTAAGGGTCATTTTGTTAACTGTTTTAGTGGATTCAGTACACAATATTCTGATATTTTTTGCTGAAAAAATGTGAGTAGCTTTTGCACTGCAAAAGCTACTCACATTTTTTCAGCAAAAAATGTCAGCATATTTGCGTATCACTCGATGTTAATTTTAATGAATCGTTAACTAACGACGTCGTTAGCTTTGAACAACTGGGCCCAGATAAATATTTGAGCCAGCACATGACAACAAGAGGGCCATGATGGCCCTGGTACGCTCACCTGAGCAACATAGCACTTTGAGAGCCTGATCTAGAACTGATCAAAGCAAACATTCTGATCAAAGTTCAAAATGATTATAACAAAGTTTTCCACTGATTTGGCCCGGTGACCTAGTTTTTGATACCAAGTGACCCAGTTTCGAACTTGACCTAGAACTCATCAAGACAAACATTTTGTGCAAGAATCATGATGATTGCTTGAAAAATGTGACCACTAGAGTGATAACAAGATTTTACGCTGATTTGGCCCGGTGACCTAGTTTTTGACCCCAGGTGTTCCAGTTTCGAACTTGACCAAGAAATCATCTAGACAAACATTTTGAGCCAGATTCATGATGATTGTTTCAAAAATGTGACCGCTAGAGTGTTAACAATGTTTTCTGCTGATTTGGCCCGGTGACCTAGTTTTTGACCCCAAGTGACCCAGTTTCAAACATATCCTAGAACTCATCAAGACAAACATTTTGAGCAAGATTCATGATAACTGCTTCAAAAAATGTGACTGCTAGAGTGTTAACAAGTTTTTCTGCTGGTTTGGCCAGGTGACCTAGTTTTTGACACCACGTGACCCAGTTTCGAACTTGACCTAGAAATCATCAAGACAAAAATTTTGAGCAAGATTCATGATTATTGCTTCAAAAATGTGACCGCTAGAGTGTTAACAAGGTTTTCTGCTGATTTGGCCCGGTGACCTAGTTTTTGACCCCAAGTGACCCAGTTTCGAACTCAACCTATAAATCATCAAGACAAACATTTTGAGCAAGATTCATGATGATTGCTTCAAAAATGTGACCGCTAGAGTGTTAACAAGGTTTTCTGCTGATCTGGCCAGGTGACCTAGTTTTTGACCCCAGGTGACCCAGTTTCGAACTTGACCTAGAATTCATCAAGACAAACATAATGAGCAAGATTCATGATGATTGCTTCAAAAATGTGACCGCTAGAGTGTTAACAAGGTTTTCTGCTGATTTGGCCCGGTGACCTAGTTTTTGACCCCAAGTGACCCAGTTTCGAACTTGACCTAGAAATCATCAAGACAAATATATTGAGCAAGATTCATGATGATTGCTTCAAAAATGTGACCGCTAGAACGTTAACAAGGTTTTCTGCTGATCTGGCTCGGTGACCTAGTTTTTGACCCCAGGTGACCCAGTTTCAAACTTGACCTAGATTTAAGAGAGGCAAACATTTTGAGCAAGTTTCATCAAGATTGGGTCAAAACTATGACCTGTAGAGTGTTAACAAGTTTTTCCTTTGATTTGACCTGGTGACCTAGTTTTTGACCCCAAGTAACCCAGTATCGAACTTGACCTAGATTTCATAGAGGCAAACATTCTGACCAAGTTTCGTCAAGATTGGGTCAAAACTGTGACCTCTAGAGTGTTAACAAACTAATTGTTGACGACGAACGACGGACGACGTACGACGGACATAGGGTGATGACAATAGCTCACCCTGAGCTTTTGCTCAGGTGAGCTAAAAACTACAATAAGACGTGTGACCAGCAGACTCGAATCAGCTTGGACATCCACCTAGTATGGCAAGGGTTCTTGTTTATCCATCTTTGGGTAGCCTGGAGGCTGTAGTGGGTACATGCGATTAATGAAGACTCTGATCAGACTGCATGGATGCACAGGCTGATCTGTTGCTGGTCGCACATTTCATATTGTAGGTTTTGTCCTGCGCTGGCTCATTTTTCTTTTTTCTCCATGAAAGGGTATATTGTGGTACTCATTAGAATTATCTCAGTGAGTAATAAGTATCCACAACATATTTCCAGAAGAAAAAAGGAAAATATTTATATGTTTTGGTTATAAAAAGAGCTTTCTCTGGAGCTATGCAGTTTCAACTGACTTGTTCAAATTGTATAAGAGAAGTATGGTTAAGGAGTTAGAGGTGTCTGACTACTCAAGTTAAACACAGTATCTGACAACAGCATGTGAAAACCTACATAAAGGACTATGCTAACAGCAAAGGTGTATTTATATATACAAGAACAGTATCAAAGAGTTTTTTTTTTTTATATTGACTGAAATTACCATGAGTATCCCAACATGCCTTGAGCAAAATTAAGGCCAAAAATAAAATTTTATTTGCAATTTGCAATTGCCAACTGACCTATGCTTTTATCAGTGACTAAACTTTTTTTTCTACTTTCCAGAATTTTTTTTTTTTTTTCCCCTTTTGACGTGTTGCACATTTAGTTCAACCAGGAATTTGCTGGTCCTGTTCAGTACATTTCAGTTAGTATTATTGATACTCCAGTAAAGTAGGCACTTTAAGGATTTTTCACCATACTCGACTGGCTTTGTATGCAAGCACTTAATTCACATGCTATCAAAATGATCGCCAGATGAGAACTTTTCCAGTTTATTTTAATGTCGATAATTTTATTCTTCTTTATTTATGAACTATTTTTGTTGTTTATTTTCAATGTTTTTGTCAAATTAACTAAGTAAAATAATGATGAACTGTTTTAATCTATTCTGATGTCCAACATTAAATCAGATGTAATGTGTAATCACAACACATTCAGTTTCAAACAGGCAGAAAAAAAAAAAAAAAAAAAAAAAAAAATTATATATATATATATATATATATATATATATATATATATATATATATATATATATATATATATATATATAAATATATATAAATACCTACCTACCCACTCCTAGATTTTGCGAAAAAAAAAAAAAAAAGCTAGACAAAGTGCCCAGTGGGCACTTATATCCCCGACCAGTGCTACCACCACTTTTTAAAGAGCACAAAGTATGTAGCTTTGACTCTGGAGATGGCAGTTGTATGCTATATGTTATAACATTGAAAAAATTCAATCACACATAAATATGAAGCCCTTGACCTCAAAGGTCAGGCACAGGTGCAGGGATTGAGCTAAATAAAACTTTAGCCCTATAACTATCACCATATGCCAGTGAAATCAATCAGTCTTTATAATATAAGCAAAATGATATTTGTATGAAAAGTCTATGACCTTGACTTAAAAGCCATGCCCCAGCTTGGGGATGGTGCCAAGAAAAACTTTAGACCTATATATACCATCATGCTTAATATTAATGAAACCAACAAAAGGGTCTTCATAATATAGCTATATAAATTTTAATGAAAATTTTAAGGTGACCTGCCTACTCAATGCCCTCTACATATCAGTAAAGTATCATAAAAATATCTTAAAATAATTTTTAGAGTTATTTTCCACACAAGCTTTAAATAACCAAGGGAGAAAAATGCAGAATGGAGTCAGTTAGAGTGTCATTTTTGAATGTGATATGCATACTCAATGTCCTCTACATACTGGTGAAGTCTCATGAAAATATCTTAACATGTTTTAAAGTTATGGTTCACACAAAATTTTTACAATTCTGGTGACAAGGGGAGATAACTCATGGACCCAGTCAGTTAGAGTTATCTTTCTTGTACCTAACACCCCTACCAAATGCCCTCTACAACCTGACAGTTTCCTGAAAATAGCTCAAAGGGTAGTTAGGAGTTATGGGGTGCAAAATAATGCGTTTATGGACAGACAGATGGATGGATGGACGGATGGATTCCATGCTGATAGATATATCCCCTAAACTTCTCGGTAGGAGGATAATGAAATTCAACAAAAGGTCTTGATGGTATAGCTATATAAACTTAGATGCATTTTTTTTTTTACTTTTATATGAAATTTCTAAGTCTGTGACCTTGACTTCAAGGTCATACCTTGGGATGGGGATGATGCTGAGTAAATTTCTAGACCTATATCTACCAACATGTAAAATATAAATGAAATTCCTCAAAGGGTCTTGATGGTATAGCTATATAAACATAAACACAAAAATTTTGACTTATTTATGAAAATTTTAAGTCCATGACCTTGACCCCAAGGTTATCCCCCCGGGATAGGTTTGGTGCTGATAAAAACTTAAGCCCTATATCTACCATCAGGCCAAATATGAATGAAATCCATAACAGGGTCTTCATAATATAAGGTCTTATAAACATTAACATAAAAACTTTGACCCTAAGACAAAAATAAAGTATGAACGAATAATGCTTCAACAGATGGAAGGACAGATGAACAGATTCGTTGCTGACAGCTATATCTGCTCAACCTTTCAGTTAGGGGATAATGAAATTTAACAAAAGGTCTTGATGATATATAAACTTAACACAAATTTTTTTACTTTTATATGAAAATTCTAAGTTCGTGACCTTGACCTTGGGGTGGGGATCATGCTGAGTAAGACTCTAGGCTGATATCTACCAACATGTCAAATATAAATGAAATTCCTCAGGGGTCTTGATGATATAGCTATATAAACTTAAACACAAAAAACTTTATGAAAATTCTAAGTCCGTGACCTTGACCCCAAGGTCACCCCTGGGGTGGGTATGGTGCTGATAAAAACTTTAGACCTATATCTACCATCATGCAAAATATGAATGAAATCCATCAAAGGGTCTTCAAAATATGAGGTCTTATAAACTTTAACGCAAAAACTTTGACCCTGTGACAGAAAGACGAACAAACAAACGAACAAATGAACGTACGTACGAATGAACGGAAAAGCGAAAACATTATACCCCCACATACTTCGTATGTCGGGGGTATAACCACATACTTCATATGTCCGGGATATAAAAACACTCCTAGATGTCATGAAAAAAAAAATCTGACTTACCTATCCACACCTTAAACACCTGGTAGGGAATTGTACACACACTATTTTTAAGGATGGTCTAAGGAAAATATCAATACTATAGAGTTGAAAAGTATCTGAGCTGGGGCTATGCCTGTCCGAGCCTATACATCTGCACAGAGCTAATCAGTGCCATCACTGCTGACACATACTAATTCAACTTAACAGAATAAATACACCTCCAAGGGAAATAAGTCTGACATTGACACATTTACCTCCTTTCTCGCAGCTGGTTACTCTTAAATGAAAGAATTTTCTCCTTGCAGGACCAAATTCTTTCTTTTTAGAGCAGTCCCCATTTTTGAAAGGTTATAACTACTTGGGTGGCAAGTTTCTGTCAACAAAAGTTGTCTCCCTTTGCAAACTGGCAGCAAAATCTTTCAGGTGTATCTATTCAAATTACCCCTTGATGACCCTGCAGACTAAAACAGATACCTGTGCAGTGTAGAACTAGATGAGATGACTCTTGATGAGCAGTCTCATCAGGATCTACACTGTTTGCCATTCTATTTTGATTTCAGACTGAAATCCCTTTTTGCATCAATGAAGATGTCCAAATTCAAGGATGGGAGAGTCCACTTCAGAAACTCAGGGATAAAAGGGTAAAGGCAACACACAGTACAAAACAAACCTTTTCTGATGATGTTGCTAGTCTTGTTCCTTGAAGATTTAATGCCATACAACTGAGCTGAGCTTCATGAGCGTCTATATCTATAGGTGGTTTCTCTGTATTAGCTAGGTCTACAACCTGTACATGGCCTGTCTTACGACCAGGAAATGTCAGTAGGGAATTATTGCTGTTTGGACACATCACACATAGTCCTAAAGGAATTTGAGAAAAAAAAAAAAAAAACGCTTTAAAGTACATGTACCATTACGAAAACACGCCTATTCAAATATATTGGAAATTTCACCACCCAAAAACAGAAAATTTTCAGATAACAATTCTGATATTTTTTTTACATTTCTGCTCAAAACATAGATTGTGGGTACTCGTTAGAACCACCTCGCCGAGGTGGTTCTAACGAGTACCCACAATCTATGTTTTTGAGCTGAAATAAGAAAAATAATGTATACCCCTGTAAACCCCAGTTTTACTATATAAAAGTGGGGTTTAAGGGGGTAAAAATTATATAGGTATGTTTTCGTGATGAATAAGCTTTGTGTTTAACCTTTTATATACTTAATTAATGTCAGTATCTTTATTTATTTTACAGGTTTTTCAAAACATGTTAGGAAAATAAAGCAAAGCTTGAAACTGGTAAGAAGAAAAAAGATCTGGGATTCTGCTTTGCAAAATATTTTGTGCAAGCATGCATGAACACATAATGATCAATGTTTCCTATAAAAATAAATTCTACATTAGCAAATTTTTGTTCAAAATATGCTATTATGGATCATGTCACAAAATAAGAGGCTTGGCATATATGTGACAACAAATTCTCTCTCATCTGTGAGCTTGTTATTTGGTTATACATTATGCTCTTTTTGGTTCAAATACACTGTAGGGGAAGACAATGTGAGCTTTTGTTTGTCACTAAATCTTGGTAGATACATGTACATTAACAACTGTTTTTGTATTTTTATTTCCAAATCTTGATTTCTAAATATTATTAAACCTTTTTTTTTGTTTTCCTATTTGAAATCTGAGGTCATTTTCCCTACTTCCTATTCAATAACTATAACGTATTTACCTTTAGGATTTTGGCAAGTTTCAAACACGTGTAACTGTTGTGGGTTTTGTGTGAAGGTATATACTTTGATCATTGTATCCAAAACAACAACTATTCTGTAAAAACAAAAAGACAAATTACTGAATTAACCATAAATATTTGAACACCTTAACACAATTTCAAACTTATTGACAAGGGCATTCTATTGCCTACTGGTTTAAACATATTTTATTTGTAAAACTGTTACAAACACACAAGCAAACTAGAGGCCAACAATTCATTGAAATTGTATCTTATCATGATACTGTTTCTGATGATATGCATATCGTATCGTGGGGCTAGTATCGCAATATCTGATGAAGTACAATTTCCAAAGAAAACAATAGCTTTAACATATTTCAAGACCATTTTTATAACAAATTACAAAGATCTAAAATGCTACTGAAAAACACTGACCACTTATATGAAAATGGGCATCTTACACAGGCATTGTTACACAAGAATGAACCTCTGAGATAGTTTTGAACCTGTTTTCCAAGAGTGTTAAAACTTTCAAGCTGTGACTTATGCATGCATGAACATAGTATCGTGATACGTATCGTGAGGAAAGTATCGCAATATATATCATATCGTCAGGTGACTGTATTGTTACATGTACAGCCCTAAAACAAACAAGACATTCATACAAAAACAAATCAGTATACACATGTGATTCTGAAGAAAGTCATACAACTTATATGAATCAATATCTGTACTGCCTATTGATGGGTTTAAAAACTGCTGCATGAGTGGCAAACAGTGTAGACTGATCAGACACTGTGTTCTGCAGCATCTGATCTGCATCTACACTGTTTGCTCAGGCATATTTATCTGTATTTTCTTTACTATTTGCAAGGTAATACATGTATATACAAAATTTCTTACAAATAGATTTTTTTTTTCAAACAGTGACAGAAATGAAAAGTCAAAACAGATATATAGCTCTCAATAAGATGTTTTTTCTATCCAAAAGTATTGATATTTTTCTTATTTCTCCATAAAAACATATGTTGTGGGTACTCATTAGAAGTGCCTCAGTGAGGCACTTCTAATGGGTACCACAACATATGTTTTTGTGAAGAAATAAGAAAATACTTACCTGATACCCCCTCTTATCTAGATTTATGAGATAACTGAAAGAAAGTCTAACATATGGACTATCAGTCTTACATATTGACTGTCAGTCTAACATATGGACTATCAGTCTAACATATGGACTATCATAGCTCCAGATAAAGCATTGTTTTTTTTTACCACTACATATTTTTATTTCTCCACAAAAACATATCCTGTGGGTACTCATCAGAAGCATCTCACCAAGGCACTTCTAATGAGTACCCATAACACATGTTTGTGGAGAAATAAGAAGAAATATTTGCACCTGATACCTGGTTTTATCTGAAGCTATGACTAAACAGTGCACTCTCCATAAAATTATGAAGTAATCATCTTTATTACAGCAAGCACCATATACAAGACAATTCCTATATTAGTATACCATAAAATATTAAATAAAAAAAAAAGAAGGCAAACTTAAAAATATATGAAAATGATGTCTTTTCTTATATTTCGAACTGACATTACATGTATATGGTCTCAATTGGAAAACTATTTTCTGGGAAAAAATAAGAAAAATATTGATTTTTAATGTCATCTGCTAAGCATCAAAGCCATATTTCTAATTACTGTAGTTGCCATAAGTATTGAAACACACACCTGAGCAAACACTGTAGACCCAGATCATATGTTATAGAAAATAGCACCTGATCAGTGTCTACACTGCTTGCAGCTCATCCAGCACTTCTAGACATAATAACAGGTAGTAAAATGGACTTACAAAACAATAGAACAAGTAGGGTAAGGAGTTAAGGTGTCGTAATATTTAGGGTAAAAATGGTGATCAGAATAGTCACCTACTTCTTCTCAGTTACACACTTCCAACCTCACATCTTAGTCTCACACTTATAACTCCATTCACCACACATATCTTCCTAGTCTCACACTTTTAACTTCAATCACTACACATCTCTTCCTAGTCTCACACTTTGTCTCACAGTTTTTTTTTTAACTCACAACACAACATATGTCTACTAAATCTTACACTTCAAACTTCAGCAGACAATTCACCTATTACAGTAACTGAAACACTTCTAACTCACAGTAAGTACTGACATTTTTTTCTCTTATTTCTCCGGAAAAGTATGTTAACTTACGCATAAATATCAGAACTTCCTCTTTGATGCCACAGCTCCAGACAAAATGCATTTTTTTTAACCAAAAAGTATTGGTATTTTTCTTATTTTGTCATGAAAAAACATGTTGTGAGGTACTCATTAGAAGTGCCTCAATGTGGCACTTCTAATGAGTACCCACAACATACGTTTTCATGGTGAAATAAGAAAAAAATATTTACTTGATACCCCCTCTTAATTAGCGCTATGTCTAAGATGCAATTTCCAAATCTAATGAGACCCATAAAATACATTTGTATAGCAGAAATAAGAAATAATATTTATCTGAATTAGCCTCCTGTCTGGAGTTAAGTACAAAATTTACCTGTCTCTTCTAAGTCTAACACTTCTAACTTCACTAGAGAATTCCAGCTCTATCACATGTTTCTTCTTTAAATCATCCCACACCATCACTGCCAAAGTAAAGACATTTAACCCATTTTAGACTGAATAAACTCCCTCTCACTATATACTTGAAGAGTCAAATTTCAATTTTAGGTATTTCAGGCTATGTAACTTAGATATTCCTAGAGAAAAATGTCTGAACTATTTGCAAACAGTGGAGACCCTGATCAGACTGCACATTTTGTGGCATCTGATCTGGGTCTACACTGTTTGCCAATTATCCTTTTAAAGGTCTCCAGACTAAAATGGGTTAAACATTAACACAGCTCTAGATACATGTAAGGCAATTTTTCAACTAAAAATTATATAGATATTTTTCTTATTTCTCCACAAAAACATATGTTTTGGGTACTCATTAGAAATGCATCATTGAAACACTTCTCATGAGTACCATGACATATGTTTTTCATGGAGAAATATGAAAAATATTTACCTGATACTCCCTCTTAGCTAGAGCTATGCATTCAGCGATTATAATCATCCAAATGAAATACATGTACATATCAATATCAAAATCAGTATTATGTGCTCTTTGACTCAAAAACAGATCACTATCTCCTGTTTTCACACTGAGAATATTGATTTTCTGGAATGTTTAATTATTAGCAAGTTGAATTTAAACTAGAAAAGGTTTTTTAGATAAAAAAATGCCCCCTCCCCCCCTCCCCCCCCAATTCCCACCAGAGTTGTCATTCTTGTATGTGACATGTCATCTCATTCTGTTCTACATTTGTACCAAGCATCATCAAAATATTCCCTAGAATATTCCTGTTACAGAGCAGAGACAAGAAATCAAATTCAAACACAAGAAGGGGAGATAACTTCAAAAGTAAAAAAAGCCAAAATTGTCATTCTTGTATGTGACATGTCATCTAGTCCTGTTCTTCATTACTACCAAGTATCATCAAAACATTCCAAAGAGTGTTCGACTTACATAGCAGACACTAAATCAATGCCTAATCAGTGTCAAATATAACAAAGGGAAATAACAACAAAACTAAGGAAGGCAGAGTTGTCATTCTTGTAAGGAACATGTCGTCTTGTCCTACTCTACAGTTCTACCAGGTACCATCAAAATATTCTGAAGGGTATTACAGCTACAGAGCGGATGAGAACTCTATTTCAAACAAAACAAAGGGAGATAATTCCCAAGGTAAGAAAGCCAGAGTTGTCATTCTTGTATGCAACACATCATCTGGTCCTGTTCTACATTCCTACCAAGTATCATAAAAATATTCCAAAGGGTCTTTGACTTACAGGGCGGACATGAAATCAATGGATAATCATTGTCAGACTAACAAAAGGAGATAATGCCAAAAGTAAGAAAGGCAGAGTTGTCATTCTTGTACACAACACATCGCCTGGTCCTGTTCTACATTTCTACCAAGTATCATAAAAATATTACAAAGGGGTCTTTGACTTACAGAGCGGACATAAAATCAATGGATAATCACTGTCAGACATAATAAAGGGAGATAACTCCAAAAGTAAGAAAGGCAGAGTTGTTATTCTTGTACGTGACACATTGTCTGGCCCTGTTCTCCATTTCTACCATGTATCATGAAAATATTCCAAAGGGTTTTTGACTTACAGAGCAGACGAGAAATCTATTTAAAACTAAATAAAGGAAGATAACTCAAACAGTAAGAAAGGCAAAGTTGTCATTCTTGTACGCAACACGTTGCATAATTGATAATCACTGTCAGACATAACAAAGGGAGATAAGTAAGAAAGGCAGAGTTGTCATTCTTGTACGCAACACATTGCATAATGGATAATCAATGTCAGACATAACAAAGGGAGATAACACCAAAAGTAAGAAATGCAGAGTTGTTACTCTTGTATGCAACACATTGTCTAGTCCTGTTCTGAATTCCTACCAAGTATCATAAAAATATTCCAAAGGGTCTTTGACTTACAGAGCAGACATGAAATCAATGGATAATCACTGTCAGACATAACAAAGGGAGATAACGCCAAAAGTAAGAAAGGCAGAATTGTCATTCTTGTATGTGATCAGACGTCTGGTCCTGTTCTACATTTCTATCAAGTATCATAAAAATATTCCAAAGGGTCTTTGACTTACAGAGCAGATACAATATCAATGGATAATCACTGTCAAATATAACAAAGGGAGAACTCCAAAAGTAAGAAAGGCAGAGTTGTCATTCTTGTATGCAACACGTAGTCTGGTCCAGTTCTACATTTCTACCAAGTATCATAAAAATATTCCAAAGAGTCTTTGACTTACAGAGCAGACACAATATCAATGGATAATCACTGTCAAATATAACAAAGGGAGATAACTCCAAAAGTAAGAAAGGCAGAGTTGTCATTGTTGTATGCAACATGTCATCTTGTTGTGTTCTACATTTCTACCAAGTATCAAAATTATTCCAAAGGGTCTCTGACTTACAGAGCAGACACCATATCAATGGATAATCACTGTCAAATATAACAAAGGGAGATAACGCCAAAAGTAAGAAAGGCAGAGTTGTCTTTCTTGTAATGAACACGTCGTCTGGTTCTGTTCTACATTTCTACCAAGTATCATAAAAATATTCCAAAGGGCCTTTGACTTACAGAAGGCTACCTCACAGATGAAGGTGGGCAAAGCACCAGGCCCATCAGGTATAGTGGTGGAGATGATACGAGCAGCTGGTAACATGGGCGCCTCCATGATCCGTGACCTCGCAGCTGCAATCATTCGCGATGGCAAGGTACCCTCTGACTTGGAGCAGTTTCGTTGTCTGCCTCTACAAGGGAAAGGGGGATGCATTGGAAAGAGGAAACTACCGTGGTCTCAAGCTGACAGTCCTGGAGAGGATTGTGGACGGCCTCATCAGACAGTTGGTGTCAAACGACGATTCCCAGTTTGGCTTTGTCCCAGGCAGAGGCAACAAAGATTAGTCAGGCAGCTGCAATAGAATTATCTAGTTGCCAACAAGAGAATCTACATGGCTTTTGTTGACCTGGAGAAGGCTTTTGATCGAGTACCTCGGAAGGTCATCTGGTGGGAGCTGAGAAAACTTGGTGTGGAGGAGTGGATTGTACGACTGGTGCAGGGGATGTATGCAAATGCGCGGAACCGTGTTCGTGTTGGTGAGGGGTACAGTGAAGAGTTTGAAGTGAAGGTCGGTGTTCACCAAGGCTCAGTACTCACCCCACTTCTCTTCATCAATGTGTTTGAAACTGTATCACGAGAGTTTCGCTCTGGGGTCCCTTGGGAGGACCTCTATGCCAATGACCTTTTATCATCGCTGAATCGCTAGAGGAATGTGTCAGAAGGCTCTTGACTTGGAAAGAAGCAATGGAAAAGAAAGAGTAAATGCAGGAAAGACAAAGATCATGACCTGCAGTACGGGCCTGGACCTCCTACAGAGTTCAGGCAAGTTTCCATGCGCTGTCTGTCACACTGGAGTGGGCAGCAACAGCATATTCTGCAATGGCTGCAAGCACTGGTACACAAGATATGCAGTGGGCTCAACCGCTTGACAAAGGTCCCTGACTACAGATTTACATGGCGCCAGGGAACTGCATGCCCCTTGGATGGCAGACCACAGAGGGAAGTCCAAGTCGGACCTGACAAGCTGGAGGTGGTAGCTTCGTTTTGCTACCTAGGAGACATGCTCTCAGCAGCAGGTGGCTGTGAACTTTCAACCACAACATGTGTGAAAACTGTCTGGAAGAAGTTCAAGGAGCTGCTACCAGTTCTCTCTTCACGCCACTTCTCTTTCAAGACACGTTCACGTGGAGTGAAATGCTCCATGCCAGTGAGACTTGGCCATTGACAAAACCAAACCTCCTGCATCTGCATCTGCAGCTGAATGACAGGGCAATGATCAGACAGATCTGCAATGTCAAGCCACAAGGCGTTGTCACCACCAGGTCCAATGAACTACTTGTGCGGCTTGGCATTGAGGATGTGAACCTCATTCTGAAGGAGAGAAGACTCCGCTGGTATGGACATGGGGAACACTCCAATGGTGCAGTCCGCTGGTATGGACATGGGGAACACTCCAATGGTGCAGTCAAGACAGCCTTTCAAATAAAGGTTGAGGGAAAGTGTGGGCCTGGGAGGCCCAAGATGGCATGGAAGCAGCTGACAGAGAGCGATTGCAGAGAGTGGAAGCTCTCGCTTATCAACACTCATGATAGAAATATGTGGAGATCTAGTGTGAGATCTGCCATGCATGCAGCAAGCCAGCTGTCTGGAAGGGGGCCAACTGATGTGGATGTTGCCCCTGTACCTGCATGTTAATCAAAAATCTGATTATGCTATGACATGATGATATGAGTGGACACGAAATCAATGGATAATCACTGTCAGACATAACAAAGGGAGATAAGACTAAAATTAAAAAAGGCAGAGTTGTCATTATTGTATGCGACATGTCGTCTGGAAAAATATTCCAAAGGGTTTTTGACTTACAGAGCAGACACAATATCAATGGATAATCACTGTCAAATATAATAAAGGTAGATAACTCCAAAAGTAAGAAAGGCAGAGTTGTCATTCTTTTACACAACATGTTGTCTGGCCCTGTTCTATATTTCTACCAAGTATCATAAAAATAGTCCAAACGGTCTTTGCTTAGAGAGCGGACACGAAATCAATGGCTAATCACTGTCAGACAGAACAAAGGGAGATAACACTAAAAGTAAGAAAGGCAGAGTTGTCATTCTTGTATGCGACACGTCATCTTGTCCTGTTCTATATTTCTACCAAGTATCATAAAAATATTCCAAAGGGTCTTTGACTTACAGAGCGGACACAAAATCAATGGATTATCACGGTCAAATATAACAAAGGGAGATAACGCCAAATGTAAGAAAGGAAGAGGTCATTCTTGCATGTGACAGGTAATCTGGTCCTGTTCTACATTTCTGCCAAGTACCATCCAAATATTCCAAAGTGTATTGGAGTTTCAGAGCGGATACGAAATCTTTTTCAAATAAAACAAAGGGTGATAACTCCAATAGTAAGAAAGCCAGAGTTGTCAATCTTGTATGCTACACTTCATCTCGTCCTGATCTACATTTCTACTAAGTATCATCAAAATATTCCAAAGGGTATTCAAGTTCCGGAGCGGACAAGAAGTTTTACGCCGACGCTGATGCCAACGAAATCCATCCCAAAAACAATATATCCCTCCACTATGATAGGGGGGACATAATAAACAAATATGAAATTTTAAAATATTCTTCTTTTCTTTCTTTCCAAAAAATATGACTTGGCATTTGATACACCTTCAGGGCAGGTAGTTTTGCCTCCCTTCTGAATAGGGGTTTACTGATTCCAAAGATAAATAAGAAAAATATCACATATTTGTTGTTTTTTTTAATTTTTGCTATCAGCTGGAAATGCATTTCTGAGACTCCAATTTTTTATATCTCTTATGAACACCATGTTAATTACTAGTACCTGTGAACATTTTTGAAAAAAAAAAAAAAAAAAAAATAGAAATGTGTCAATATGACACAGATACCCCCGCCCAGGGGCCATCCTCACCCACACACAGGCATTTTGCAAAAAATGAAATTGAAAAAGGGCCATAACTCTCATAATGATTGGCAGATTTAACCTAAGTTGAAAGACCTATATTTTATGATTATATACCTGTATATTAAATATGAATCCAATGCACCAATCTTTCTAAAAAAATATCGAAAGGAAAACATTTTTCGAAGATGAAAAGGGGCCATAACTCCCATAGTAATGGGTTTATTTTACCCTAAATTAAACTTAACCTATATTTTATGATTATATACCTGTTTATTAAATATGAATCCAATACACTAATGTTCTCAAAAGATATCAAACGAAAACTATTTTTCAATGTTGAAAAATGAAGTTTTTTAAAAGTAAAACATATTTTAACGAGTAATACTTAACCTATAGATAATGTGCTATTCTATTCTGTTATTCACCCCCTCCACAGAAAAAACGACCTTTCAGTCGTTATAAAGTCTTAATTCAGAAGGTCCCTTTAACAGTTACCTGTATGACGTAGTTCCTCCCGCTCAAATGATCACGTGTCAGTTTCTTTTATGTGTAAAACAATACACAATTAGGAGAAAGGAGCGAGGGAAGGGAGGTGGGACGATAAATACTTATCTATAGGTTAAGTATTACTCGTTAAAATATGTTTTACTTTTAAAAAACTTCATTTTAACTTCGTAATACATTAACCTATAGATAATGTGCTAGAATTTGTAGAATAGGAGGGAGGATTTCTCCTAATAAGTTAGTCTCAACTTCTGAATTAAGGCTTAATAAAAGGATTTATTTTTTATATATATATAATGAGGACATAATTAGTGCTTAAGGCAATAATAAGATCCTTTAACCAAGGATAAAGTAATCCAGGGTTAACATATATATATAATAAAGATATAATTAGTACCTCTCTAGTATAGCATCAGGTCTAGGGGGGCTGTTGACGTTGTCTACACATCCATAGCTGATTGCTGTTGGCCCCCCACCACTTTTTGGGCCACTACAATGGGGCCCAAACTTTGGAGATTCTGTGCTAGTTGAGACATGTCTCTGAGATAGAATTTGGCAAAAGTTGATGAACTATTCCAAACCGCTGCTTGAAGTATATCATTGAGAGGAACTTTGTCGAAGAAAGCCCAAGAAGAGGAAAGAGCTCTAACTTCATGAGCTTTGATTTTAAGGAAAGAGATATCTCGTTTAGTGAGTTTCCTATAGGCAAGTTTAACAGTGTAAGATATCCATCTCGAGATAGTATCTTTAGAAATATCCTTATTGCCTTTAATAGGAAGAAAAAGTCTAGTTCTATTTTGGCGATAAGAGCTAGTCATTTTGAGATAGAATTTCAGAGCCCTAATGGGGCAAAGAAGTCTGTCAGTATGTTCCCATTTACATATTCGAGCAAGACTAGGAACAACAATAGGATCTGGTTTAACAGAAGGAAGCTGGTTTTTTGCTAAAAAACCAGATTTAAGAATCAAGGAAACTGAACCATCAGATTGATTAAATCTTAAATGTTGTGAATCCATAGCTAGAGCATGTATTTCACTACACCTTTTAGCAGTGGCAAGAGCTAAGAGAAAGGCTGTCTTAATAGTAACGTGAAATTTAGAAGCCTTATCAAGAGGTTCAAAAGGTGGTTTTTGTAGACATACTAAAACCCATGATAAGTTCCATTTAGGTGTAAGAGATCTTTGTACTGGTCGTTGAAGTTCAAAGGATCTGATAAGTTCAGATAAAACTGGATTAGATCCGATTCTATTACCAGTTTTGAATTTTAAAGTGTTAGAGATCATAGATCTATAACCTTTAATAGTACTAATCTGACATTTCTTTTCCGAAAAAAGATTAAGAAATCGGCTATAACTGTAATAGGGGCCGAGATCGGATTAACCTTTTTTGTATGACACCAATTAGAGAAGATGGTCCATTCTGCATCGTAGACTTTTTGTGTAGATGCTCTTCTTGATCTGGAGACAAAATCTGCAACGTTTTGTGAAAATTTCTTATCTCTGATTGATTGTTTGATAACTCCCAAGCGTGAAGGTCGAGAATTGGGAGGTTTTGATGTACAAATCTTCCTTTGGATTGAGTCAGTAGTCTTGGAATTAGTGGCAGACGAATCGGAGCTGACACTAATAGAAGAAGAAGTTCTGAGAACCACTGTTGCTGTGGCCAGAACGGAGCTATGAGAACTATTCTGCACTGATGTTGTCGGATTTTCTCTAGAACAGCAGGTATCAGAATAAAAGGAGGAAAAGCATATGCATGAAGATGATTCCAGTCCATGGACAGGGCATCTATCGCTAGTGCTTTGTAGTCTTGTACTGGAGAGACATATAATGGGAGTCTGTGGTTGATTCTTGTCGCAAACAGATCCACATTTGGGAAGTTGAGCATCTGGAATACTGAATTCGCAACTGTTTGATCCAGAGAGCATTCTGTCTTGATAGGTTTGTCTAGTCTTGAGAGGCGGTCTGCAAGAATGTTGAATTTGCCTGGGATGTGACGTACTCTGATAACTATGTCTTGTTCCAGGCACCAATTGAGTATTTTCCAAACTTCTACGCAAAGATTGGGGGAATGAGTGCCACCCTGTTTGTTGATATATGAGACCACCGTTGTGTTGTCTGTGGATATCATGATGCAAGAATGGTGAATAAATGTTTTGGCTTGTTTCAGTGCTAATCGTATGGCCATCATTTCTAACATATTGATATGGAGCTGGGATTGGTTTTCTGTCCAGCGACCATGAAAGGACAGTGTTGTCGGCTCTAAATGAGCTCCCCATCCGTAATGACTGGCATCCGTATAAAGGAAGAACTTGGGGTCTGGAGGATGGATTGAAGTCCCTGTCTCGAATCGAATGGGGTTTATCCACCATTGTAAGTGAGATCGAATCATGCCGTTTATCGAGATCGGGTGATCGAGAGGAAAAATATGAGGTTTCCAGACTGACAGCAGGCACATCTGAAGAGGACGTAAGTGCAGTCTGCCCAGGAGAACAAGGTCTGCTGCAGCACTGAGTTTGCCCAAAAGAGAAAGGAAAGTTCGTGCTGATACATGTTTTGCTGACATTATTTTCTTGATTGTTAGAATTAGGTTCTGTACACGATCCGCTGGAACCCTGACTAAATTTTGTTGCGTCAGAAATTCCATACCTATGAAGGTGAATTTCTGAGCAGGAAAGAGGTCTGACTTCTTGAGATTTGGCAGAAAACCTAGGCTTTGAATAGTTTGAATGCAAATCTTTGTCTGAGTAATCAGACGGTTGTGAATCAGATTTTTTATCAGCCAATCGTCTAGGTATGGAAAAACTGATATGGCACGTTGGCGTAGAAAAGCTGCAATAACGTCCATCAGTTTAGAGAAAATTAACGGACTTAGGGACATTCCGAACGGTAGGGCCGAAAAGTGATATACTTGATCTTCGTGTACGAAACGAAGATACTTCCTGGATTGACGATGTATCGGCACATGTAGATATGCATCTGTTAAATCTATGGAGACAGCCCAATCGTTGAGTCTCATCGCTTGTCTTACCGATTTGACTGTCTCCATTTTGAATGCTTGTTTCTCTATGTAACGGTTTAATAAAGACAGGTCTAATATTAAACGAAACTTTCCGTTCTTTTTTGGCACAAGGAATATCCGGGAATAAAAGCCGGGAGTTTCCGGATTCTGTACCCTTTCCACTGCCCGTTTGTTGAGAAGATTTTCGATCTCTTCTCTGAGAAACGGGGAGGAGGATTGACTCATTCTGATCGGAACAGATGACAAAGGAGGAATTTTGATGAATGGTATCCTGAATCCGTTTTGTACGATAGAGAGGACCCATTTGTTGTCTGTTATTTCCTCCCATTTTTCCGCAAAATGGGCCAATCGTCCTCCCACTGGAATGTCCGCGAGCGGAAGAGCAGGCAGTGGAAAGGGCGGGCCTTCATAATCTTGCGGAGGAAGAGGCAGGTTTAGAGGAGGGGAACTGACGGATGTTACCAGTCCTCTTGATATTATCTTTCTTAATGTGAGAAGATGAGCTTTGAGAAATATTTTTGGACCTATACGACTGCGTAGGTTTAGGTCTGGATGATGTTTGTTTAGCAGGATATTTAGGTATCTTGAAAGCTCTGCTCTGCGAAGGAGGCTTATAAGAATGAGATTGTGACTGAATGGATGTAGAAGCTAGAAACCTTTGCTGTTGAGCTTCGAAGTTTGATTTAGCTATTTCTTTTACCCTGCCGTCAAATAAGGACTTTGAGTTAATAGGAGCGTTCCTTAACTCGTATGTGGAATTGCCGAGTAGTAGTTTAGACGAAGCTAGGGCTGCGTCCCTCCTAGCTTGGAATAATTCAGTAGTTAAAAGTGTAGACATGGCAGTAGCATGTTTAATCAATTTGGCTACGGCCTCCAGAAGTCTGGAAAGGGCCGCAACCGACATCGATTCCTGTTGTAATGAAAGGAAGGCAGCTGAAGAAAATAGATCAGCATGAGAATTAATAGCGACTAGTTTTCTAGCCTTCCTTTCCCATGCTTCTAGATTCTTGAGCGGAATAGAAGCTCTTCCTTTATTAGAAATGTCTAGGAGCGACGCATCCGCTTCTAATTGAGGGATATTATCAGTTGGCAAATATTGGTTTTGGCTCTTGTAGAATTTAGTCGGAGCAAGAGCCGAAACCAAGCTTTGCGGGCAAATCCAATCTCTTGAAAATTTGTCCGATTCTAGTCTATTTTGAATATATTTTGTTGTATTTTGTACTAATTTGGATTGTGGGAGGACAAGTAATGGAGTGGAACGAGACTCCATTAATTGTTCGATCCCAGAGAGAGGTTTTAATGGAGCTTGATCCTGCTGAGTTTTGGGGCATAACTCAGGAGGAAGAAGCCGGAAGACCTCGTTAATCGCACGATCAAATGACCAGACTTCGGATTCAGTTTCCGAATCTGACTCCTTATTCTGTTGAGTGAGATTCGGCTGAATCTGATCGTAATTAATAGGTTGATTAGTGATTTGACTAAAATTAGTCTCCTCAGGTTGTATTGGAGTTGGCGTTTGAACAACCTGGGGAGATTTATGAGCCCTTGTATATCTACCAATGTCAAGTTGAGATTGGGAGGAATTTGATGAAGAAGAAGGCGTCATCGATCGTCTTCTTCTCTTTTTATGAGAGTGCTTAGATCTCTTTGAATTTTTCTTTCGCCGAGAAGAACTCAAAGAGTCTGATCTGGAAGTAGAGATAGAAGAAGAGGACGATCGATGTCTTCTTATGCTCTCTTTTTGACTGATCCTTCCTTGAAGGTCTGGAGATAGATAAATCATTTGAATTTGGAGGCTCAATCATTACACTCGGATCTGAGACCTGCGAAAAATCAGGTTCGAGTGGAATAATCTGTCCAGAGGAAGAAGCTGGATTAGGAAGTTCTAGTCTATTAGAACGTTCGTAACCAGGAATAAAGACATTGGATAGTCTGTGGACACTACCCTGTGAAATATGGCTACTTATGGACGGAGCGTAGCTTTGTACAGGCACATTTATAGGAATATAACCAGGCGGAATTTGTGTTTGTAGGTCATACGCGAATGACTGTAAACCCATGCCTGGTTGACTGGAGCCTAGTTGACTGGTGCCTGGTTGACTGGTGACTGGTTGACTGGTGACTGGTTGACTGGTGACTGGTTGACTGGCGACTGGATGACCGGTGACTGGATGAACGGAGATAAGTTGCCCAGTGACTGGATGACTGGTGACTGGTTGACTGGTGACTGGTGGGCTTAGTGCCCGGTCAGACTCTAAGTCCGCCAGGCTGCCACCTTGATGGGTCCTGCCCCGAGCAGTAAAGCTATGAGGGGCGGTGCTCCCATCAACTGTCCCGTTGTCAGACATGTCTGACTGGGACTTCTTGGATTTCTTTGATTTCTTCTGTTTTCTCTTCTGCGTCATAACTGATTTTCTAGAAGCATGAAGGCGTCTTCTTTCTGCTAGGTTCCAAACTTTTTCTGTCCAGGAACTACAAATATAACACGGAGTGATACGTGTGCAAGAATTACAAGTTAGCCAAGATAAATGTGTATCCCATTTAGCTTTTAAATGGCCACAGTTGCCGCGGGCGAAATGCATCGACTGACGCGGAAACAAAGGAAGAAATTTAACATTGAGAAAACAAGAAATCTAAGATCGATATTTCGAAAATAAGTACATAGATAGTAGAAGGAGTGAATACAGAACCAGAGAAAGTCAAGGATATAAAAACTTTAACCGTGTAGAATAATTTTAATCCATTTTTTCTAACACAGAATAATAATCCTTGAACATTCAAAGTCCACAGAAAAGAAACTGACACGTGATCATTTGAGCGGGAGGAACTACGTCATACAGGTAACTGTTAAAGGGACCTTCTGAATTAAGACTTTATAACGACTGAAAGGTCGTTTTTTCTGTGGAGGGGGTGAATAACAGAATAGAATAGCACATTATCTATAGGTTAATGTATTACGAAGTTAAAAGCGCCGTAACTCCCATAAATATTGGTGGATTTTACCCTAAATCAAACTTGACCTATATTTTATAATTATATACCCATGTATAAAATGAGAATTCAATACACTAATCTTTTCAAAAGATATCAAATGGAAACCATTTTTCAAAGCTGAAAAAGGGCCATAACTCCCATAATAATTGGTGGATTTTATTCTAAATCAAACTTTACCTACATTTTATGATTGTATACCTGTGTATAAAATTTGAATCCAATACACTAATCTTTTCGAAAGATATCAAATGGAAACCATTTTTCAAAGTTGAAAAAGGACCATAACTCCCATACTAATTGGTGAATTTTACCCTAAATCGAACTTGACCTACAGTTTACGTACAGGATGGACAGGACGAACAGGATGGAAGGACGGACGGGACGTATGTACGTACGTACAGACAGCAGTAATACTATATGCCCACCCATTGAAAATGGCGGGGCATAAAAAAAAAACAAAAAAAAAAAACATTCAACTATCCTTGGAAATATACTAATTATATACATTCTTTTTACATATCAATGTCAAAAGACATCATTTGCTAGATATGATTGAAAACTTCACATACAGAAGAAGGTAAAATAACTAAGAAAATGTGGAGAATATGTAATGTTTTTAACAAAGAAATATTTAAGCTGACAATTTTTATTGCAAAGCTTTTTTGTTTGCTGTCCTTTGAAGTGTTTCTTGCAGATATATAAAAAGCAATAAGAATAAAGGACCCTTATGCCATAATCAAATAGTAGAGGCCCACATGAATCTGTGGGAATGCAGTCTGATCAGGACTTTCTTTTTTCTTTGATTTACTTTACAATAGCTAATGATCATGTAAGTGGGAAATAAAGGCCCTGAACAGACTGCACAAATGTACAGACTAGTTGGGCCTCTGATACCTGCACATGAGCATCATTCATATATGTATGATGATGTTTTGATGTTTTATATCCCTTTCAACATTATTTGTCATATCAAGACAACTGAAGGTTGATAATGAAAGGCTCTGTGCAATGAAGCACTGTGCAGTCTTGAGTTGAATTCTGCTTCCAATGAGACTCCAGGACCTCATGTTCTCAAGTCAGGAGAGCTAACTACCGGCCACTTCCATATATGCATGCGTAATCAACTTGGTGTAAAAAACAAACTACTACAAGAAAGGTTCAACCGACGAATCTTTTCAAAACCATACCTTTATTTGGAGGATATCTTGGGTTTTTCCCTCCACCTACCAGGGCAAGATAGTTACATCTAAACAACATCTCAATATGAGCAATACCACCATCAGTGAAATCCTGTCGCTCCTTTTCTTTTAATGGGTCAGCATTATAAACTCTGAAACCACTCTCCATACCACAAGCAAAACATCCTGAAATAGACAAAGATCTGAGTATGGGTCACTTCAGATTTGTTCATGGTCCACTTTTACCCAGACAATGGGATTTTCCTATGAACAAGCTTAAAATCTTAAGCTCTATAAATGAGTCTCATTTTCAAGTCTCAAGAGACTGGTTAACGATTAGTATGCTGGGTAAAAATTTTTTTTTGGGGGGCGTAAAAATTTCAGCAGATGACATTTTGAAATATTTTTTCAAGCCAAGTTGAAGATATTATCTGTAATTAACTGCACTATCTGTCTGTCTGCCTGTCTGGCTATCTATCTATCAGTCTGTCTGAACCCAGTGCTGGGACTTTTAGCATTAGAGTGCTATGCCAAGCTAAGAAAGATAAAACTGCAAAATTAAAGGAAAGTAAAAGTATGAATGGTTAAATAGATCTAGTTACAAGATTAAAAGCATAAAAGTGTGACAAAAACAAAAGCTGATCAATGGTAATTATGGTGACTGTCTAAATCGGCAGAATCTAAATACAGAAGAGAGCAAACTAAATGAAAATAACCAAAACTGAAAGCAAGAGCACTGAAAGGGCCTAAATGTAACAATTACATCTAATACCAGTATGATGACCAGCATTAATAGGAAAAGCTATCAAATTAGTTATGGATCTGGAGTCATAAATGACTGTATTATTAGCTCATCTGAGCCTTTAGGCCCTTTCAACCGTTTCGGTTATTTTCGTTCAGTTTATGTCTATTCTATTTTTTAGACTCTGCTGGTCCTCGTTATTTGGGTGAAAAAAAAAGAATAATGGGAAACATAAACAGTTTCTGCGTGTTATAGTGATTTAACGTAATTTTAAATATCTTTTTGCAACCTCTGTCAAATGCTCAGATTATAAAACATTGCCATTTGTTCACAAACTGGCCAAAACATATCCCTTTTGCGGCCATGGCTTTCATACCCCCATTGAATGGAAAATTAGATATAAAATCATAAATACATACATGCCATATCTCACACTGTGAGATAAAATCTCCCAGAATTTGGCCCATCTGGAAGGCAATTCCCATAAAAAATTCAAATCTCACAAAATATTCAGACCATTTTACAACAGATTTTATGAAGAAATAAACATAAATTACACAGTGTTGTGGTTTTGACAAGTTAAAAAAAAAAATTAGACTATATCAGGAGAGCTCCAAAGTGATGTTTAAGAAAATCTCACATTTTGTCAAATCTCCTTTAAAATTTTGCCTCATCTCACAGACTTTAGTCCACAGATTATGGCATGTATGTAAATAAGCAAGTAATTATAGCAAGCACAGCTCTCGACGCGCAAAGCGCATCACGAACGAAGTGAGCTCTAGGGTAGAGAATATGGTCAAGGAAAAGTAACATACAATGATAGTGAGCACAGCACACGACGCGCGAAGCGTGTCGCTAATGAAGTGAGCTCTACGGTAGAGAATATGATCAATGAAAAGTAACATACAATGATATATACTTTCAGCAGAAATCGCTCTGACCAATTTTCTTCCTGTTTTCTTCCCGGAAGTTGTCAAAAGTTGTCACTGGAAGTTGACAGGACTGGAGCGGACGATACTAATAAGTGTCACAAAGTGAGAAGAAATGAGTGTCAATAAGTGTCACGGACATATTGCTGGTTATTTTTATTATTTATTTTTGATTTACATATGTTTTTATATACTGACAGTCATTCTTTAATGATGCTGTGAAGGACTTTTGAAGAGACAAACAGGGTCTGTGCTGTGCTCGCATTTAGGCTAAGCCTATTTTCATATTATATACTTTCAGCAGTAATTGCTCTGCAATTTTCTTCCATTTGTTTCTTCCTGGAAGTTGTCACCGAAAGTTGGCGGACTTGATTATGGGTCTCACTAATAAGCGTCACAAAGTGACCAGAAACAAGTGTCATGAACATATTTTGCTGATTATTTTTATTATTTATTACTGATTTACAAATTATTTTTATATAATGATATTCATTCCTTAATGATGCTTTGAAGGACTTTTGAAGAGTACAGATATAGGTCTGTGCTGTGCTCGCATTTAGGCTAAGCCTATTTTCATATTACAAATTTTAATTGTGAATATTATGTTAATATCAGATTAAAAGAAATAAGTATCTTGAACTCGTTTCAACAAATATAAAAAAAACACTATATCAGACTTGGTTTTTTCGGCTTGGATTGGCAGTGACTTTCATACCCGTAAAACATACAGAGCAACTTTAGAATCTGTCCGCCAGTTAATATTACCTTAACCGGCTGTAAATATTTCAGATAGAAGTATGCTAAATATGATGACCTGACTAATCTAACCTTAACCATCAATGACTGACTTCTAACGTAATCCTAACCGTCTGTTTAGTTAATGGGTGTAAAGACTCACATACGTCAGGAAACTCTAAAGTCTAGCCAAACATACAAACGCTGCAACAGAACATGTTTTGCAATCAAATCACAATGGGGAAAAAAAAACAACATTACACAGTCTTGCATGTAACCTTAAGCAAGTAAAAAAATGTGAATACTTTTACATTTGTAGGCACTGACTGTGACAATCAGACACTGAAATTGAATGCAGTGAAAGTGAAAGGAGATCCTGACAGTTGTGGGTGGAGACTTCTGGACTTAAACTGAACAGGAGACACAAATAAAGACTTCTGAATTTATTAACCTTGGTCCTGATTCCATCCCGCATACAACAAACCATTCCCATAAGAGTTTGATGAGCTCAAGTTCATGGCGCATCAAAATATTCACGCCTACTTTTGTAAACAACACTTTTGTCTGGTAAAATACGTTCAACGATGAAGTTAGAACAGGGCCGATTGAGTTATAATCTCAACTGCCCAAAACTCAAACAATATGGAAATATATGATAAGACAAATTGTAGGATTAATATATCAATAAAAGCATATTTATATTGAAAAAATGAATTATTGAAGAGCTGTCACGCTTTAGAGGTAAAAGTAAAATTGTTAGTTTAGAGATTAGCTCAAAGTATGGCCGCTGTCAACTTTACGAGAAGGCTCCTGGCACAAATTACCAGGGTACAGCGCCATAATGCAACATTAATGGCACCAACTGTATCAATAAGACTTATGTCCACAGGTAAGTTTACATTCAAAAACTATAAGAAAGAACTGACATTCCTTATTTTTCAAGAAATATTGCAGAACTCCCGGAAGAATGTCAAGGACGACTATATGTCATTAGTTTTCGCGACCATCTGACATGCCTCTGTCTATTGGTCTATCTGTCTACACATAATATGGGCATGGACAAGGTTGCCAAAGGCAACATTGAAGCCGGCGTCAATGGCAGCAGGCAACGTTGGCCTGCACAACTATAGTTAGCATGCATGAAATGCCCCTGAATCCTGCCCATGTATCAGCTGATCAGTGCCAAAGTTACCAATCTTGCGAATTGAAAACTGGAGAGAAACATAGTTATTTTTTTAAAATGAGATTTTTTTCTTTTTCTTTACATGAATCTTTAAAGATGTTTTAAGTGGCAAGAAAATATATACACAAATATTTTCAATAAACAGATAAATATTGCGAAAATGAAAAAAAAATGACATCAAATTTTGAATGAGTCACCTGTCACTTTCGGTTGGGTATGAAAGCCACAGCTGAGCTGAGCCAAAAACGCTGAGCCTGATATAATTTTATGAAAGCCACAGCAGAGCTGAGCCAAAAACGCTGAGCCTGATATAATTTTTTGTAATTGTTCAAATGAGTTCAAGGTACTTATGTAGCATGAAACCGGGTCTTCTACAAAGGCAAGCACTGCACCCATCCAGGTACTAACAGCGATCCCCGTTGCTTAACTTCGTAAAGAAGCTGATCACTCTACCAGTGTCACCATAAAACCTGGCTTCTACAGCAAGGCTGTAGAAGTGATATATATCAACAACCGTTACATTTCTCCCCCTTTTCTCTTGACTTCGTCCCGAAGCCACACACGCCTTACAAGGCAAATCTGAGGGCGGAGCCTATACTAAGGACACTGTGTTCCATCCCACTGCTGCCACCAGTGTAGCGTGAAACTGGGTCTTCTACGAAGGCAAGCACCGCCGTCACCCATCCAGGTACTTACCGCGATCCAAGTTGCTTAACTTCGTAAAAAAGCCAATCACTATATTTAGACCTAAAATCTTATTGTTTATCTGATTATTTTCCTATTATACACAGTTTTAGCTCAATGTTAACTCTTCTGCAATTGATGAGAAAATCCCACAAACTCAACAAACTTGAGCGATTATACCCCTTTGTTCAAACGCCCTCTAGTGGCTTCTAGACTGCTACACATACTTTATTTAATTAGTTTCAAAAACAGACGTGAACAGTGGAGTTGTCTACCTTTGATTATATCAAGCGTTTACCAGACTAAGAAATGACCAATATTCAATAACAATTTCTGCTGGAAATATTGTGAAATTAGGTACATTTGTAGGCTGGAAATATTAATATTATAATTTACAATATGACAAGTATTGACTTTCATTAAATATTTGAATGGTTAGACTGCCTGCACTCATCACATTACCCACGCCTCCGGGTTCATGCGTCCCACATGGATAATTAAAATATCTAAGGGATTAAAAAAACAGCTTTATTTTTTTATTTTAACTGAGTGACTACAACATGAATTAAACTTTCAAAACTTAAGTATATGCCTTTTACTTAATATATCAAATATTCTTCTCTCTCTCTTTTTTTATGCCCCCACCTATTCGAAGAATAGCGGATAGGCATTAAATATTACCCCTGTCCGTCCCGTACGTCTGTCTGTCCGTCCCACTTCGTGTCCGGGCCATAACTCCCAAACCGTATGGAATATATTCATGAAACTTCACAGGTGCATACATCACAATGAGACGATGTGTCATGAACAAGGAAGACAACTCTTGCATTTTTGGTTTTTGAATTATTTCCCCTTGACTTAGTTCCATATAGTTAACTGTGTCCGGGCCATAACTCCTAAACCGTATGAAATATATTCATGTAACTTTACCAGTGCCTGCATCACACTGAGAGGATGTGTCATGAACAAGGAAGACAACTCTTGCATTTTTGGTTTTTGAATTATTTCAGCTTGACTTAGTTCCATACAGTTAACTGTGTCCGGACCATAACTCCTAAACCGTATGAAATATATTCATGAAACTTTACCAGTGCATGCATCACACTGAGAAGATGTGTCATGAGCAAGGAAGAAAACTCTTGAGTTTTTGGTTTTTGAATTATTTCCCCTTGACTTAGTTCCATATAGTAAACCGTGTCCGGGCCATAACTCCTAAACCATATGGAATATATTCATGAAACTTTATGGGTGCATGCATCACATTGAGACGGTGTGTCATGAACAAGGAAGACAACTCTTGCATTTTTTGTTTTTGAATTATCTTCCCTTGACTTAGTTCCATATAGTAAACCGTGTCCGGGCCATAACTCCTAAACCATATGGAATATATTCATGAAACTATACAGGTGCATGCATCACATTCAGATGATGTGTCATGAACAAGGAAGACAACTCTGGCATTTTTGGTTTTTGAATTATTTCCCCTTGACTTAGTTCCATATAGTTATCCGTGTCCGGGCCATAACTCCTAAACCATATGGAATATATTCATGAAACTTTACAGGTGCATGCATCACATTGAGACGATGTGTCATGAACAAGGAAGACAACTCTTGCGTTTTTTGTTTTTGAATTATCTTCCCTTGACTTAGTTCCATATAGTAAACTGTGTCTGGGCCTTAATAATAACTTCATGGTATACCTGTTACAATTACATATAAACCCTTTTTCTGAATGGCATTTGGCGGGGGCATCTGTGTCCTATGGACACTTTTTCTAGTTTTTTTTTTTTTTCTTTTTATCGCACCTGCTTGTAGCAGGGTGCGATACAGGCATCCGATTTTCTGTCCGTCCGTCCGTCTGTCAACATTTATGTCGACGTTCGACATTTATGTCAAAGTATTCTAATCAACTACAAGACTAAACAACCATCAAACCTTGCATGAAACATCTCCCTGACCTTCTGACTTTGCAACATAGGCATCCGCTTTTCCGTATGTCTGTCCATTCGTCCGTCCGTCTGTCAACATTTATGTCGAAGTTCGACATTCATGTCAATGTTAGTATTTTAATCAACTATATTAAGACTAAACAACCATCAAACCTTGCATGAAACATCTCCCTGACCTCCCGACTTTGCGACATAGGTGCCCACTTTTCCATTCGTCTGTCTGTTCGTCTGTCCGTCTGTCCATCTCTTAACAGTTCTGTTATGTCGAAGTTCGACATTTATGTCAAAGTTAGTATTCTAATCAACTACAAGACTAAACAACCATCAAACCTTGTATGAAATATCTCCCTGACCTCCTGACTTTGCGACAAAGGTGCCCGCTTTTCCATTCATCTGTCCGTTCGTCCGTCCGTCTGTCTCTTAACAGTTCTGTTATTTCGAAGTTCGACATTTACGTCAGAGTTAGTATTCTAATCAACTACAATTCTACAACAACCATCATACCTTGCATGACACATCTCCCTGACCTCCTGACTTGGCAGATATGTTGACCCAGTGACCTTGACCTATATTTTGCACTCCATTGACTTTGACACAATTTACGTTGACGTTCCAGATCTTCTCAACTATAAGGCGTACAACTACCAAACCTTGCATAGTGCTTCTCCTAGATGTACAGACTTGGCAGGTACCTTGACCCGGTGACCTTGACCTATATTTTGCGCTCCAGTGACTTTGATATATTTTGCGTCGACGATCGATATCTCCTCAACTATAAGGCCTACAACCATCAAACCTTGCAAAGTGCTTTTCCGCAATGTACTGACTTAGCAGATATCTTGACTGGGTGACCTTGACCTATATTTTGGCTGCAGTGACTTTGACATAATTTACGTCAATGTTCCAGATCTCCTCAAGTGTAAGACCTCTAGCCACCAAACCTTGCATAGTGCTTCTCCTATATGTACTGACTTGGCAGGTATCTTGACCCCGTGACCTTGACCTATATTTTGCGCTCCAGTGCATTTTACACATTTTACGTCAACATTCAATATCTCCTCAACTATAAGGCCTACAACCATCAAACCTTGCAAAGTGCTTCTCCTCAATGTACGGACTCTGCAGGTACCTTGACTGGGTGACTTGACCTATATTTCATGCTCCATTGACTTTTACACCGTTTACGTCACCCTTCCATATGTCCTCAACTGTAAGGCCTTCAACCACCAAACCTTATATAGCACTTCTTCTTGATGTACTGACTCGACAGGTACCTTCACCTGGTGACCTTGACCTATATTGTGCACTCCAGTGACTTTGACACATTTTATATTGATGTTCGGATCTCCTCAAATATAAGACCTACAACCATTAAACCTTGCATAGTGCTTTACCTCATTGCACTGGCTTGGCAGGTACCTTGATCCAGTGACCTTGACCTATATGACACATTTTAAGTTGATGTTTGATAACTCCTCAACTATAAGGCCTACAACCACCATACCTTCCATTGTGCTTCTCCTTGATGTACTGAATTAGCAGGTACCTTGACCCGTGACTTTGGCCTATATTTCATGCTCCAGTGACTTTTACACATTTTACGTCAACGTTCCATTATCATTGGGCTGTATGATACGAAAAGTCAGTGCTGAAGATATAGCCATTAGAGGGAATGGCACTGGCCTGGAATATATATGCCCCACTAGGCACTTTGTCTACATTTTTTTCAACCCAGTTTTCCAAGTAAGCACTGCTAAGAATGAAATAAACTTATTTTAATAACCACATTCTGATTGTGGCTCCTGTGATTTTTGCACCAGCAGGTGCGATGACGCCTTCCGCGGAATTCTTGTTTAAAGTTTTCTTTTATTATTTTTTAAAGTATTGAAGCTGTCCATACTTTCCATAGATGCTTGGCGTCAGGTGGAAAGGACTTTCTTTTAATCATATATTACCATATATGTAAAATCACTAAAATGTTGTAATAATTACTTGCTTATTTTTACTTTATATCCATTTTTCCATTCAACAGAGGTATGAAAGCCAAGGGATATGTTTTGGCCAGTTTGTGAAAAAATTGCGATATTTTATAATCTGAACATTTGACAGAGGATGCAAAAAGACGTTTAGAATTATTTTGAATCATTATAACATCGGAAACTGTTTATGTTTCCCATTATTCTTCTTTTTCATCCAAATAATGAGGATCGGCAGAATCTAAAAATAGAATAGACATAAACTAAACGGAAATAACTGAAATGGAAAGCAAGAACATTGAAAGGGCCTAAACTTAATAATTAATAACACATGTTCATCTATTACCAGCATGATGGCCAGCATTACTCATAATGGGAAAAGCTATCCAATTAGTTAAAGATGTGGAGTCATAAATGACTGTATTAATAGCTTACCTGAGCTTTAAGGCCCTTTCAACCGTTTCAGTTATTTTCGTTTAATTTTTGTCTAGTCTATTTCTAGTCTATGTCAGGTGCTCTTAGTATGCAGCTAGACATAAGGGACTGACCCTTTGAATTTGTGGTGGTTTGGATGGATAAGTCTCTTGAACAACTGGCCTGCTAGAATGTGTAAATTGGCGACTCCTCCGCGAGTTAAAGGTAACGGCAAACAATTTTTGACTGCTGAGTTCCACGGAAAAAAAGGCTAATCTTCCATAATTGGAGAAAAAAAAATGCACAAAAAAAAAATGGGAGCCACAGACCAACCATATTATAAAGGTTTCCGTGTTATAAGGGAATGCGTTATAATGGCGTTCCGTGTATTACTGTTTTTGTATTTTTTTTAAGAAGTTCCATGGCATATTTTAGATGCTCTTTCTTTTACTCCTTAGTGGGCATCACAGTGCCAGATAGATATTTTCCCGATACGCCCTCTTATCTAGAGCTATGAGCACCTAGCACAAATCTTTCTCAGGTGTAAATGCTTCTTCAGTATCATTTGCATGGCATGCTGTCTTCTGATTTACCAGAAATGGTCATTGGGCACTTTTTAGAGAAATGACCATTGGTCACAGTCAAGCCACAGGGTTAAGGGTTGCAGACTGAGCTAATAGACCAGTTTCACAATCGCGACTTTTACCGCTCTACGGTAATCCGTTCATAATCTCATTAATCCAGAACGAGGCTGGCGGTGTATCAAAGATAACAATGACAGATCATCAGGCCGTGACTAAGTACACAATAGAAGATTTGTGGAAATTTCCGTGTAATAAGCAGTCCCTTTTCATCTTCATGACTCTCCTGTACATTGCATTTTAGTTAAATTCAGTGCCCCACCCCAAAGAAGATCATTGCTGTCTGTATAAAGTGATCTTCGGCTAAGACACAATAAAGTAGGGATAACATGTTGCAAGAATGACCAAAAATGAACTTGTGAGGAACGATCAAATTTATACAAAAGTAGGTTCCTCCAACACTCACGCACATTGTCCTTAAGGGGTTTTGTTTTGCAGTTAGTAGTTTTTATGATGTAGGTTGATACTCATACCCACCCTATGGGGGCTACGGACTCTACTAGGTGAAGCATAACGCTTTCATTTTTAATCTTTTAAAAGTCCTCTCTTCTGCTATTTTTTGTCAGACAAGACTTCCAACATATTTCTGTCCAAACAAAGAACAAGTCACCAATTTTTTCATCCTTACTATGATTTTCAGAGACCCTGAAGAGGGTATTTGCCTGAAAAATGTCATTGTTTCTAAATTCAGTTACAAAAAATGTAGGAGGTTGATTAACATGTCTGTCCCATAATACGCTTGTTTGATGCATTTCTTCAGGCAGCTGATATTTTTTCTGTTGTTCAGTTGTATTAACTTTGGCCACTTTTCCTGTAACTTGAGATACTGAAATGGGCCTACGGACTATACATTTTCACATTATTGACAAAGCCATTGTTATGAAGTATACTCCAACTCAGTCAAATGACATTATTGTATCAGTGATTTGCTGAGACTTGACATGATTACATAAAACTTAATTCACACAGCAAAAATGTGATTTTGTAGATCTCCAAGTACTTTGGTATAGATTTAAAATCTCTAAAGGGTGTTTTTTTACTTTTTTGTTCCTTTCAAATCAATAGAATTGTTTAACAAGATTTGTAAGTGAAGAATAATAAGATATTGTAAACTGAAACAAAAATATCACGGCTGGATTTCCTAAAACCAGCTTGTAATGGAACATGTATGTGACAGCTCTGGGACTCTACAGTTACATTAATAGAGGTTAAAAGAGGTATCTATTTTGAGAAAACTGTATTCAAGTGATGTCAGCTGGTTTCCTATAGCCTTGTAAAGTTACAACAATGCACATTTTAATGCACATGTTGCCCTTTTCTACAGGTTTAGAAGGAATTCTAACAAATACAAAAAACTAATTGTATGAAATCACCCTTTCTAAAACCTAGAAAATGTATTATCAACTTATTCATGAAGAATATTGAATGAAAAATGTTTGAAGTCGATAGGTTTTGAAGTTGACAAGACATATTCCTGATTATAACATCTAGTAGCATAGCAAATACTTGGTCAGTCAGAGACTACGGACTCTACAGATTGAATGGCTGAATTCCGATTGATGTCTACTGAAACTTTCTGCACCCTGCAGATGGAAACTTTGTTATTGTTAGAGATAATGGATCAAAATTATTATGCAAATATTTTAAGCAAAAGTGTAACACAATTGCTGACATAAAAAATGTCAAAAAGTAGCTTCAAAAATTTTTGGGCTGATATTAACGTGTCAATGGTATACATCAGTAAAGGTTTTGAGAGCTATATAGAGACTTAACTGAATAAGTAAATAAACGAGGCTGCATTCAGATGGTTATTCTATGAAGCTATAGTATTTAGACTTACTTAACATGACAAACAGTGGGATCAGCAGTGGTCGCACATGTATGTGTCAGGGAATAATGGTGGTCGCAAATGTACGTCTGTGATCAATGATGGCCGCACATCAATCATTTTGGGTGTCAATGGTTCCCGCACATGTCTGGAATCAACCTTAGCCTCACATGTAAACGATGGTTGCACCTGTACTGGGGATCAACTGTCCATGCATGTATGTTGGGGATCAACGTTGGCCACACATGTATATCAGGGATCAACTATTGCCGCAAATGTATTTTTGGGATCAGCGGTGGCCACACATCCGTTTTGGTGATTAATGGTGGCTGCAAATGTATGTTAGGGATCAACAATGGCTGCCTATATACGTCAAGAGATCAACGGTGACCACAAATGTGTGTCTAGGATCAAGGGTGGCTGTGCATATATATGTTGGGGATCAACGTTGGCTGCACATGTTTGCTGGAGATCAATGGTGGCTGCTCGTATATGATAGGAATTAACGGTTGCCGCACATGAATTTTGGGGATCAACGGTGGCAGCACATGTATGTTGGAGATAATCATGAAAGCACATGTTTTTTGGGATCAAATGTGGACACACATCTATGTTGGAAGATCAATGGTGGCAGAAAATGCACATCGAGTATTGACAGTAGACACACATTTATGTTTGAGATCAAAGGTGGCCACACATGTACATGTATGTATAGGTGATCAACAGCAAAAGTACATCAGGAAACAATGGCGGCTGTAAATGTATATTGTATTATGTATAATGTATTATGTATGTCTGGGGATCAACGGTCGCCACAAATGTATGTTGGAGATCAACGGTGGCCACACGTGTCCAGTTCTATGGTGGTTGCAAACATTAATTATGTTTTAAGCACTCTAGCCTGAAAACAAGCGTTACAGTATAGGCATTTCATTGAAAGACACATTTGTAGAGTCCGTAGCCCCTAGCTACCTCATTAGAATTAAAACAAAAAAATCATTTATTCTGAAAGAATTCAATATTTTGTTTTAAAAAACTGTTTTGTGCATTAAATTATCTCTCCAAAACTATCAAAATCACCTAAACCAACATATTCAGTTGTCTACAAATTTTACTTTTACTATGTAACATGGTCTTATTTGTGTCATTATCATCCTGGACACTATTTATAAGAATAATTATTTTCCAAAATGATATTTCTTTTTTAACCTTTGCTTAGAGGTAATGTAAAAAGGAAAAGTTTAACAAAGGTTCTATGGAATAAAATCATTTTATGCATTATAGAAAAACAGGGGCTACGGACTCTACAGGGCTACAGACAGCATTTTGACAGCCGTAACTAAGCCGTATATTAAGCAAGTCTGAATCCATTTGGCATGTCAGCTAGGTCTGTTGCCCTTAAATAGAAAATGAAAGTTGTTTTAAAATTAAAGCTAATATGATGACGATGTGATTCACCAAAAAATAGGGGGCTACGGACTCTACAAAAAAGGGCTTTTTCCAGGTGCGCGAAATGAAATATCTGTACTGTTTACAAGTATGACAAGCCTTTTGTTTTATGATTTTGTCTCTAAATTTATTTGCAGAATAACAGAAACACCCGTGGTTGACCTCATACTAGGCTTAAAATGCTTGTTGTTGCGGGAACCCCAAAAAATGAAAAAAGTATAACGAAGGACAGCATTTACTTTATCTGGCATATCTCAAGTGATATTTCACCAATTCGTAATCCGTAAACTGTAGAATTTAGGGGAGGTATATCTCCATCTCACAAAAGGCTTAGTTTTCCCATCTTGTGGTACATATTAAAAATGCCAACTTTGAAAAATAAAGGAAAAAATCTTGCAACGCGCAAAAAATGCCATTTTTTCGGCATGTCTAGCCATTCTTCTCCAAATCAGATGGTTGCAGATACCCAAAACTATATATGTACATGAAGGTTATTCAATTGCGGATTCAGTGGTCTAAACCTTATACAAATCTGGTTTGATTACAGTTTGTTATGTGCATATAACATAGCTCAACCACAAAATCCCTACTTTATTCTGTCTTAGCCGCTTGAATGTTATGGATTTTAAGTGAAACAAATTTTCATAAAAACTGATTTAAGCTTTCTTATACGCTATTGCAAACTTGTAAATGAAATATAACTGCACATTCTGATCATGACCACCTCTGTTGAACTTCCCACGTAACGTCATTTCAATGTTTACATGTGCTGTGATCAATATACGCTACAAAAAATATCTGGGACTTGTTATTTACTTGCTGACATTTCGATCTACTGATTTGATTCCCGGAAATAGTCTTGGTAATTTAGTTCTGTTTTTAATATGTGTCTGTTTTATATGCATTTCCGACAAGAAAACACTCTACAATCCAACATGGTAATAGTTTGTTTTTCTCCCCAAACGGTTTACCTGCCATGCTGTCATCTGACGTAAACATTATGAGCACACGCTACCATTATGAGCATGCGCTTTTTTTCAGGTTAGAGCTATAGAAAAAATTGACATAATAGAAACGCGAACAGTTCAGAGTATTGTCGTCTGGTGTACATCTGAACATCTCATAAGAGTAGACTCTACACAGGGTTTACGTGATACATTTGGTTGTACTTAGAAACTATTTTAGTGGCCAACAGGAATAACCATTTTGATGTGCAGATCTAAAGTCAGTGACAAAAATTCAACATCCAAAAATTATGAATTGGTAAAAAAGATCAATTAAAAAAAAACTGCCGGCCTCAGAGGATAAAAAACATGATACCCGCGTGTGCACCTTGATGAATCAGTCGGTAGGTAGAGGCAATACACAATGAGGGAAGGGGTGCATAACAGTGTCAATCGCATGCTTTTATTGCAGGACCAGTTTGGGATCACTGAAGTGTTAACTGCCAACACCTGTTTAACTACTGCTTGCTTAGCAAGTAGATAACGGTACTGTTGCAGTGTGAAAAACATGTAGCGGATTATTCTTTTAAGATGCTACCAACGGTAAGAATAACACATTGCGGACATCAGTCAAATGATCCAATCATAATTAGTCCCACGTAGTAGTCCCACGGGGTAAAAGATGCGTCCAGCAGACTCGGGTTTGGGAAATTTTAGGAATCCACAACCGAATTTATGTGTCCAAGGACACAGGATTCTGCATCCCCGAGAACCCTGAATTTATTCCTGGTTGTAGCGAGTGTCTTTCATTTCCGCATTGTCAATACACCACCAGCCTCGATCTCAATTTCTGGAAATTTTCCACTCGCCAATAATCGGAAATAACGATTGTGAAAAGGGTCTATTTTGATATGACAAAACTCACAGAAGCCACACTTTTGTTTCTAACTGAGTTTTCCTGTTCAGTTTCCAGATTTTTAACGCTACCAGGCAACTGAGTCACAGCTCCAGAGTTTTCCTGACTGTTGGTTCGATATTTATAATGTTCATAAAATTAAATAGAATAAATTTCACGAAAATAATTTAAGCACTCAGTGAGGTTTTGAAGAATCTGAACGCTCATTGTGAAAGAAATATACTTTCTTATCATAAAAACACATAAAAATACACATATTCCTGAAAACTTTTAAAGTAACTAGAGTATAATCACTATTTAATTTATAAAATTATTACCTCCCTTGACCTAACTTGGCTATTTAGCCTGGTTAGGAAGTACATATTTAGGCGATATTTTCTCATATAATTCTTTATTGCACAGTCCTTAGAAGCATTTTATAACAAACTAGGGGTAGTTTAATTTTGTTTGGAAATTGTATTTTTAGACAACCAAAAATAAGGTTATCTCGATATTAGCTCCGTCAGCCACCTATGAAGGGTAATTCAGCCTGTTCATTAAGTTTGGAAGTAGGAGGCTAATAACCATAAGTAGAGGGCAGGTTCTGTGGAGATTTACGAATGATCCATTCAATGTGAAGCATGCTGAGCAAAATTTTCAGCAGATGACATTTTGAGATACTTTTCTTATTTTTCCCAGAAATTAGGCTTTGACATTTCATGCAAATTGTGCACAGGAGTTTGTATGAAATGTCAAAGCCTATTATCTGGGAAAAATATCAATTTGTTATCTGCTAAATTTGCTCAGAGAGTGATGAAGGTTAAAAAGGCTTTAAGTAGAAGATCATAATGGAAGAACAGAAGGCAATTTAGCCCCCTGCCTCCTGTTAATGAAAAGGCTGGATAATTACATATTGTATCATGTGATTCATTTTCAGGATCCTATGAGTACATCATCACTGAAAAAAGAGGAGAAAAAAAAAATGTTGGATTTATTAAACTTAATAGACCGAAAGCTTTAAATGCGCTATGTGATGGTCTGATGAAAGAAGTTGGTCAAGCTCTGGACCAGTTTGAGCAAGATAAAGATGTTGGGTGTGTAGTACTCACTGGTGGTGATAGAGCATTTGCAGGTAGGCATGATAAAGAACTTCAAAACTGCAGCAGATGTCATTCTGATTTTTTGGGGTATTTTTTCAGAGAAATAAGGCTTGACATTTCATATGAATCATCTGCCTGGCAGATGATTCACATGAAATGCCAAGTCTTGTTTCCTCTGGAAAATAATAAAAAAAGTAATTAAGGTGTCATCTGCTGCAATTTTGCTAAGCACTATTAGAAAACTCCAGTGTAGAAAGTGAGCCAGCCTTGGTGGCTCAGTTGGATGTGCCGTCCTACTGGAGACCAGGAGGTCGCGGGTTCAACCCCCGCCGGGGTCGGCAACATTCTTTCGTGGAGATTGATCGTGAAATATTTTCTATGGTCATTCTCTCCCTTCTGCTGATTCAAGAAGGGCAGTTGTCAGTTTGTGGCGAAAGAATGTGCACAATACTGGTTAACCATTTAGAGGACTAAGCCTGCCCAGTAAACGTGTGGTTAGGTAAACTGACCGCGGTCGACATGACCCCATTGGGTTGACTGGGCTGTAAAACCTCAACACGAACAAACAAACTGTGTAGAAAGTGAATGTTAATAAATTTAATAGCCCTAAATAAAATGGGTAGCCAAACAGATATTTTGTTTCTTCACAGAAACGTATATTGTGGTACTCATTAGAAGCACCTATCAAAGGTGCTACTGAATACCAACAGCATGTATTTTCTTAAAAAAAAAAGAAAAGAAAAGTTGATACTTTGGGGTGAAAAAAGCACCTATGAAATTATCAGCCTCATCAAGATTGCTTTCAGGTACGTTGACTTCCATAAATGATCAGTCCAAGTGGCGTGATAGAGCGTCCACCTTTAGTTTGTGGTATGATCCACAGCCAGGTCATACCTGAGACTTTCTAAAATGAGTACTAGCTGCTCTTTTGCTTGGCACTCAGCATTGGGAAGAAGAGTTAGGTCTAGTCACATCAGTGTCAGTACAATGTGACTGATGGTAATATCACAGCCAATGTGTTTGGGATATGATACTGTAGTAAGGTGGCCCTGTAAATGGACATCAGTTCCAACTACAAATGTATCGTGTCCAGACATCATCACAGCATGACAAAGATTGTTGAAAGAGATGTTAAAGTGCTAAAATGGGGCGGGCCCCCGTAGCCTAGTGGATAAGAGAGTTGACTCTTAATCCATTAGGTTTCTCACCGCTGTGGTTCGAGCCTCGCTCGGGTCACATGTAGGAAAGCCAAGTTCTGCTTACGGATGGTCAGGTGGTTTTTCTCCGGGTTCTCCGGTTTTCGCCCACCTTTGATGAACGATCGGCTCGATGTAAGTGAAATATTCTTGAAAGGGCCGTAAAACCCAAATCAAAAAAAAAAAAAAAAATGGGACAATATGCTGTAGGACAGCAAAGACGCTTAAGATTATCAGTAGCTTGTAGGCTACCAAAAGTCTGAAAAAAAAGGATTCATATAATTTAGGATAGGTAGAGTGATTAACCCTTGTCATGCTGAACCCAGATAATATCCTGCTTTGCAAACAGTGTAGATACGGATCAGTTGGCTTCTTCAGAAGCCAACCGATCTGGATCTACACTGTTTGCCATTAAGTATGTTAATTTATAGCAACAATCCAGATCAAGCAATTTGATTGGGTGGAAATTAGAAGTGGGTGCGGCATCTTAATTTATTCATCAGGATAAGGGTTAATTAAACGAGAAGATTGTCTTATTTGTATTTGCTTTTTGGCAAGTTACTGCTGAAAAAGAACAAATTATAATTTATAATCAACTTTTCTCTTTGTAAATGCACAATGTTATCACATTTCTCCAAAAATATTTTTGGTCCAGTTTAAGACTGAGAGATCCCTTCCACTGATTCAAGAAGGGCAGTTGTCAGTTTCTGGTGAAAGAATGTGCACAATACTGGTTAACCACTTAGACTAAGCCTGCCCAGTAAACGTGTGGTTAAGTAAACTGACCGCGCTCGACATGACCCCATTGGGTTGACTGGGCCGTAATACCTCAACACAAACAAACAAAGACCGAGAGACTAACTGAAATTTTACAGGCTGTCAGTTGCCACATTTTACGATTATATTAATGCCATATATCAATTTATTAAACCTTCCTTGGGTAATAAAATGTCTCTTTTTAAGGAATATGGAGCCTTTAAATGCTAGGTTCCAAAACGTTATCCATTTGTACTTTTGAATGCAGTATTCTTTAGATTTATAATTATGAATGCAACACTCTTCAGGTCCAAGTAAACAGTAGGTATTATACATGTGATTCTGATATAATTACATGTTTTAGCAGTCATCAAATACCTTGAAATGACAACATTGGTTTTGAATGCAGCGCAACATAGTGGTTTTGAATGAGACCCAATATTAAGAATAAGGTATATTAGGTGTTTTAGAGAACTTTATAGCATTTTCAGTCACTAATAGATTTTAATAATTTTATGCCCTGCCACAAAAGTGGCGAAGGTATTATGTGATACCTTCCGAAATTTTGAGAGTCTCTCTGTCCATTTGCCAGTGCTTCCATCATTCTTGTTCATTCCATAACTCTGATACTGTCCCAGATATTTTCTCAAAACATCACACAAATGTAGAGCACTGTGAGAGGACGTGCATAACAAATGAACAGTAGCTCTGGATTGCCTATTTTTAGAGTTATTGCTTTTTGAACATAGCCGTTTCTACCATATACTCGTGTCAGCTCTGTAAGTTGAAAACCGAGATATTATTATTAAATTTCTTAACAAATGTAAAGCACCATGAGACAACATGCAGAACACAAAAAACATAACTCTGGTTAAACTACTAGTTGCGGCCCTTTGAACATAGTAGATATTGAAAATAGCCATTTCTACTATGTATTCATGTCAACTGTATAGTTTCATGAAACTTCTCACAAATGTAAAGCACTAAGAGACGACTTGCAGAACACATGAACCGTAACTCTGGTTTGCCTACTTTTGGGGTTATTGCCCTTTGAACAGCAACATAGCCTTTTCTACCTTGTACTAGTGTCTGCTCTGTAAGTTTAACACCGTTGGAGACATTATTATTATGAAATTTCTCACAAATGTAAAGCACCATGAGACAACATACAGAACATAAAAATTGTGCCTCTGGTTAACCCACTTCTGGAGTTGCAGCCTTTTGGAAATAGTAGATATTGAAAAAAGCCATTTCTACTACCTGTATATATGAAAAAAAAGGAAACAATGAAGTTGAACATTTTAATCAAAATTAACACATGTACATGCATCAGTGTTGATAATATTTAAGGAAAGACTAATGCACCTTCCCTGTGATTTTATTTTTGACAGAGTTATGGCACTTGCTTGATGTAACTGCAGGGTGGGGCATGGTGCAGTGCTCGCAGCACTTGTATTGAAGAATAAATCTTGTTAGGAATTAACTGTAAAAGCTTCATACAAGTTTATGGCCTATTGACAGTCTTTCAGTCAGCTATGCATCCTTCGCTTTACGACACATCAACATCGCTTTACTCGTATAATCAACCTTTGTAGATCGTAACTATGTTACAGTGCTCATTAGAAGCCCCTCGGCACAACATTTCTTTTTTTTAAGAAATCAGATAAATATTATGTGGATAACTCTTCTTATGTGGAGCTATGTCCATTATTTAGGGTAAATGTGGTATACAGTCGATTTTTGTTATCTCGACTTTGCAAGTCTCGAATAACAGTTTTAACATGGAAATCTAACACAGGTAACAAAATATTGTGGAAAAGAGAAGAAATTGCTCCTAAGGAGCAATTTCTTCTGTTTTCCACAATATTTTCAAATATATCTTTACCTTCAGGAGACAAATTACATATTCATTTGTAAAATGTGGTTGTTCGATTTATTTTTTCCTCAATTTTGCAAATCTTATATGTCGAGGTACAGATATCTTGAAGTATTTCAGACTTGGACTTCGAGATAACGAGAGTCGACTTTTTTTTCATAACATTAATTCTTTGTCCCCAGCTGGAGCAGATATCAAAGAAATGCAAGATAGAAACTTTGCTGAAGTGTTTGGAGGAAACTTCTTGAGTCATTGGACCAAACTGGCAGAGACAAAGAAACCTGTGATAGCAGCTGTCAATGGATATGCTGTAAGTAAGACAATATGACAGAGTAAAATAATAGAAACATAAATATATAGGAGACTGGTACCCAGTCTGCATAACAACAACAAACAACCTGCATGTAATCCTTGAAAAAGTTCTTTTTGTAAATATAACTTTATCCATCCTATTTATCCATATAAGGCATAAGTCTATCCTTTCTATTTATTCAGCCTGGAATGGAGGCCAGAGTATACTTTGTGAACCCATATTTGGAGGCTTATGAAGGAGTCCGTCCTTCCGTCCGTATGTCCATCCGCAACGCTGGTTTTTTCCTAATATCTTGAAAACGCAGTGATGGCTATTCATCAATTTCTGCAGACACATTGATATCAATAAGATGTACCTACATTAGAGAAAGTAAGGGCTAGGAGCCAATTCTCTTGGAGTTATTGCCCTTTGTAAAATTGTTTCTAAATGCAGAAAAAAAGACAGAAAAAAGTTTGTGTGCATACTATCTCTTTAACAAAAGGTTGGAATTTGACCAAACAGATACATCATCAGGATGGGGGGAAGAAGTGAAAAGATTTTGGTGACCTTGACCTTATTTTCAAGGTCACTACATTATAAATACTCAAAAAGGAGCCTAAAGGATCCTTGTTAATGAAGTAAAAAGTTTGTGTGCACAGTATCTCTTTAACCAATGGATGGAATTTGACCGAACTAGCACAGATACATCATAAGGATGGGGCAAAGTGGTTAGATTTTGGTGATCTTGACCTTATTTTCAAGGTCACTACACTATAAATACTCAAAAAGGAGTCTAAAGGAGCCTTGTTAATGAAGTAAAATGTTTGTGTGCACAATATCTCTTTAACCAATGGCTGGAATTTGACCAAACTAGCACAGATACATTATAAGGATGGGGCAAAGAAGTGGTTAGATTTTGGTTACCTTTACCTTATTTTCAAAGTCACTACACTATAAATACTCAAAAAAGCGAGCCTTGTTAATGCAGTAAAAAGTTTGTGTGCACATTATCTCTATAACCAATGGATGGAATTTGACCAAACTAGCACAGATACATCATCAGGATGGGGGAAAGAAGTGATTAGATTTTGGTGACCTTGACCTTATTTTCAAGGTCACCACATTATAAAAACTCAAAAAGGAGCCTTGTTAATGAAGTAAAAAGTTTGTGTGCACACTATCTCTTTAACCACTGGCTGGAAATAGATTGAACTAGCACAGATACATCATAAGAATGGAGCAAAGAAGTGATTAGATTTTGGCGACTTTGACCTTATTTTCAAGGTCACTACACTATAAATACTCAAAAAAGTGAGCCTTGTTAATGCAGTACAAAGTTTGTGTGCACATTATCTCTTTAACCAATGGCTGGAATTTGACCAAACTAGCACAGATACATATTCAGGATGGGGGAAAGAAGTGATTAGATTTTGATGATCTTGCCTTATATTCAAGGTCACTACATTATAAATACTCAAAAAATGAGCCTTGTTAATGCAATAAAAAGTTTGTGTGCACACTATCTCTAACCAATTGCTGGTTTTATTAGATTTTGGTGACCTTGACTTTATTTTCAAAGTGACACCGACACTTTGAAACTTAAATTTTGTTAGAAAAAGGTTTTATGCTTTATGCGCTGCTTATTGACAATTTTCATTTTGTCTGCACAGTTGAGACTGATGATCAGGTATCCAACTGGACATGTTTTATTTTTAAGATGAACATGATATTAAGCAAATAAGTTTAAATACATGTAGACTGACATATGAGTAAAAATATATGATTTTGGTCATTAATAAGTAAATAAACACATAGGTGGCAAGTCGTTTTAGAACTTGTCTTTAGGCAAACAGATCTGTTTTAATCTTGGCAGCTCAGTTTGGGTTTTAAACATGTTGCATGTGGTGCTATAGTGTTTCAATTTTTATTGTGTTACAGCTTGGTGGTGGGTGTGAGATAGCCATGATGTGTGATATAATATATGCTGGAGAAAAAGCACAGTTTGGTCAGCCTGAAATCACATTAGGCACCATCCCAGGTCAGTAACTTGTCTCGCATGTGTTGAGAATGTCTGACCACATTATTTCACAAACCATAACTCCAGATATTAACTTTTACCACTCTGGGCTAATTCAGCAGATGACAAATTGACAATGTTTTTCTTATTTTTCTCAGAAAACTGGCTTTAAAATGTCAAAATCTGTTTTCTGGAAAAAAACAACAACAGAAAAACATTTCAAAATGTCTGCTGAAAATTTTACCCATCATCCTATAAAGGGATATTCAGATTAATAAATTTTCTTATTCTTCACCAAAAGATATTTGAGTTCTCATCAGAAAGGCCATGGCAAGTGTTTCTAAAGGCACTCAGTAATATCATAACCAAGGCGCTTCTAATGAGTACTAGTGGGTGGTATGATAGTGGTAAGAGTCTGCTTGCTGTACTTGCAGCAGGTGGGGAAAGGGGGCATATTAGTATTTCTTTGCTTCTGCACTGTCATTAGCTTTTGCTACATTCACTTCTACCTCTTTCCTCTGATCTGCCAGCTTTTCTGTCCCTTCTCTCCCTTTCTCTGTGAGATGACACAAAATGACCCACAAGGGTTGATGTGTTGATAAACAAGAACTCAAAGATATCTAATGAGTACCCACAGTGCATGTTTTTATGGAGAAAAAAAAAATCAGTATATTTTGGTTGTCTTATCTAGCTATCATAAACACAATTAAAAAATATTACAAATTACAGTCATTGTGTGCCATCACTACTACAAATGAAATACTGTTTGCAACAGTCCATCACATGTATAGTGTGCCATGTCGTAAGAAGTACATGTGGAGACAGTTGTAAAGATTTGCTTACTAGGAGAAATGAGAAAGCATAACTGTTCTCATGTACAGCCACTGTAGTACTGTACACACAAACAATAAAAATCGCTACAGTAATGTCCTTAAATTTGAACACTTTATTTATACTTTTTGTCTTAATTTTGCATATTTACCCTTAATATTGGGGCAACTTATCTCATTTCCTAAATTTTAAAGTCAATTTTACTACCTGTTGACGAATCTAAAAAGTGCTGGGTGAGTAGCAAAGTGTGCAGACCCTGGTCAGATGCAGCTAAATGCAGTGTCTGACCTGGGTCTCCTCTGTTATCAGAGGCCAGTCTGTCCAAATACTTACTGTTAATACAATGCTCATATGTGTGTCTTTTACAAAATATGTGGTAGAATAATAGGAGAATGCTGATTTGGGTCTGCACTGTTTGTATATGCCATTTTATCAGAAAATTTGTAGTATCAGATTTTAGGACAATTACCATAGTACATCTACACAGTTTGCTCATTTTTTCTCTCAGTGCTTATTACACTGGAACCTTGCTATAAGATGATTTGGATATAAGATGGTTTAAAGGTGGACTCCAAAGGACTACAAAACATGTATTGTTCATATAGAAAAATGACCATTTATATCACTGGTTATATTATCTATAATTATTCATGACATCCAAACAAAAATGTATAGATTAGCTAGAAAAATGACCATAAATAGTCATTATTCTCTATAACCTGAACGTCTTTGTTTGGATACAAGACAGTTGTGTAGCTGACGTGGACCTTGCCATGGATCCGACCAAAAGTGTTATAAAGAGGTTGTGGTGTACTTGTATACTTCAGTTATTCTGTTCTGGTTTCCTGTAATCTTAATCTCTACCACGCTCTGGGCTAATTTAGCAGATGACAAATTGGTGATATTTTTTTCTTTTCCTAGAAAATAGGATTTGACATTTCATACAAATTGTCTTCATTGGAGAATTATTTCAAAATGTTGTCTGCTAAAAATTTTACTTAGAGTGCTAAGCATTAAGTATGACATAATTTCCAGGTGCTGGTGGAACACAGAGGCTGTGTGCAGCCATTGGCAAATCAAAAGCTATGGAGTTGGTGCTAACAGCTGACAGAATGAATGCTCAAGATGCTGAGAGAGCAGGTACTGGCTTTTATCCTCACTTTGAGATAATGCGCAGGAAATCCTGCAAATAGTCCTTAACATTCACCTTGCTGTGGGCAAATTCAGCTGACGAGAAACTGATATTTTATTTATTTTTCCTAGAAAATAGGAGTTGACACTTCATGCAAATTATCTTCTGAGGAAACAATTTGCATGAAGTGTCTAATCCCATTTTCTAGGAGGAAAAAAGTAAAAATATTTCAAAATGTAATCTGCTGAAATTTTTACCCAGCATGCATAGTGTTAAAGATTTTGAAAGCCATGCATGAAGAAACTGTCAACCTAGATTAAACCCCTCAGTCTGCACTGTTTGCCACAAGCCAGCTTTTTTAGACACTTTTCCGGGTAGTTAAATGCACTTGTTCAATTTTAGAGAAGTACAGTAATGAATATGGGTATCCAGATATTTATGGTTATTCTAGTACTTAATGTAATTATGCATCTGTTCAGTGTTGATGAAAATTGGGGTACCGGGAAATTGGAAGGAGCACTGAATGCACTTGACACAAGAAAATAGAATTTTTCAACTTGAGTTCTGTTGTATTGGCAGAGCCATGTCTTTAGATGTCAGTAAAATAGAAATGCATTTTCAGTACGCATTATACTCATCATTGTCCGTATACCAGAGGTAAAATTCTTTTCTTTGTTAATACACATCTGCTGCACTGTTTGCGTTTCTGCCAAACAGGTTTTGTGGGTTCATGCTGTCATGTTACAGCTTATCATGTCATATCCTGTTACATTTTATGCCAAGGAAGTTCTTCTAATAACTTGGTTGTCCTTGAAGGATTATTTTTTTAACAGGTACAATACATTTACTATCTCAATGGATTTTTGAAACAAGCTGTATAATTCTGTCATTCATGTTGTGTGATTTAGGCCTCTTTCACATTAAGGAAGTTGCCCAAAACAACGATTATGACATGACTTGTTTTTTGAAACTTGAAACTTTCATGCAATCCAATCAATGTCTTTGTAGAGCACTCTGTGGGTAATCAAGGATCCAAAGTGTCTTCAGATGGACAGCAAAGACACTTATCAGCCTGCAAAGAAATTGGAGGGATATATTGCTTTTGGGTCATGTGTCCAACCATCTATTTGTTAGTCAAGCTTTAATCTTGTCAGCAAGATATCTCAATAGCTGTTTGAGCTATGGCCTTGAACCTTGATGAGCTTATTGGTACTTAGGGATAGATCGCTTGAATAACTTTTGAAAAACAAAAAAGATTTTGTAAAAGTTATGCCCCTTTTTCAACTTTGGCTTCATCTAGTTGGGGGCATAGTGGCATGGGTCTAGATAAGGGAGGGTATCCGGTAAATATTTTTCTTATTTCTCCATGAAAACATATGTTGTGGGTACTCATTAGAAGCACCTCGGCGAGGTGCTTCTAATGAGCACCCAAAACATATGTTTTAGTGGAGAAATAAGAAAAATATCAATATTTTTGAACTGAAAAAAGAGCCTTGCTATGTAGTGGGCACACACACACATTTCTAATTTTTAATAATATTTATTTTGTATGTTTGGCATTTATATACATGCATGCCTTATATTTATTTTTTCAGGACTTGTAAGCAAAGTGTTTCCAGTAGACAAAGTTGTTGATGAAGCCGTTAAAACAGCAGAAAAGATTGCCGGCTATTCTAAGATAGCAACAGCTATGTGTAAAGAAGCTGTAAATGCAGGTAGGTAGCACGAACATAATGCTTTAGAAATTTGGCATTTTGAACAGTGAAGAGCAGTCTCTCATGATGAGAGTCTTATCTTGACTGTCCATGTACTTGCACTCAAAGTAGAAGAATATTAACCCTTGTCCTGCTGAATAAATTAAGATGCCACACCCACATCTAATTTTCAGCCAATCAGATTACTTGATCCAGATTGTTGCTATAGATTTGCATCCTTGATGGGAAACAGTGCAGATCCAGATCAGTTGGCTTCTTCAGGGTTCAACAGGACAAGGGTTAAAACAAATACAAAACTGAAACAGGAAAACAAATACAAAAACAAAAAATTACATATGTCAAGTAATTGGCTCACAGTAAGAGTTGAAATCTAATCCCATCCCTAAAGTGCAAAGCAAAATTGGAGCAGTTGACTTTCTAAATTTTTTTATTACTTTTCAGAGAAAATAAGATGGCATTTCATGTGATTTGTTGGCTATGCAGATGATTCACATGAAATGTCAAGCTTTTTTTTTTCTCTGAAAAATGTCAGTTGTGTTGAGCACTTTAATAGGTTGCAAATTTCTCTGTGATAACTTTTTACGTAGAAATGGTACATATAGTAGTTAGTTGATAACTGTTGAAGATAAAACTGGAGAAAACTAGAAAGGTGGGCGCAGATAATGAGCTGCTCCAAACAGAAAATGATATTATCTCATGTGAGAAGCAATAAGCTGGATTGGTCTGATGATCATTGCACTGATCAGGGTCTGTGCTGTTTGCTAATAGAATGAAAGATACCTTCAAATTACAGATTTACAGGCTGATCTGAAAACATGCCCATATAATTTTGAATCCCTTAAACCTCACTTTTATAAGTAAAACTGGGATTTACAGGGTATACATTATTTTTATTTTTTTTTATTTTTGCTCAAAACATAGATGGTGGGTATGTGTTAGAACCACCTTGCTGAGGCGTTTCCAGTGCATACCCACAATCTGTGTTTTGAGCAGAAATATGAAGAATATCAGAAATTTTTATCTGAAAATTGTCATTTTTGGTGGTAAAATTTCCAGTATATTTGAATAGGCATGTTTTCATAATGATTGGAAAAGACTCAACTCACTGTAAAATGCTGTTTAGTAGATCTGAATATTTTTATTATTTTGTTGTTTGCAAATAAGTATGTCTTAAAGGATTTCTGTTTGATAGACAGCCTAATCTGGTCTGTGACATTGCCCAGTGCCCAGTGCATGTACAATAAATATAGCTGCAGGTAAATTAGTGTAGAAGGAAATGTTTTGAAGTGCTTCACTGAGGTGCTTCTTATGAGTATCACAAATATGTTTTCATGAATAAATAAGATACATATCAATAGTTTTTGATTAAAAAAAAAAACAACAACCTTATCTGGAGCTATGATAAAAAAAAATTCTCTTTTAACACTTTGCATGTTGGGTAAAGTTTTCAGCAGAAGACATTTTGAAATATTTTTTCTTATTTTCCTAGAAAAAAGGATCTGACACTTCATGCAAATTGTCTCATAGGAGACAATTTGCATGAAGTGTCAGATCCTAGGAGACAATTTGCATGAAGTGTCAGATCCTATTTTCTAGGAAAAATAAGAAAAATATCACCAATTTGTCGTCTGCTGAATCTGCCCATAGCATAGTTAGTATTAATATGTATAAATGTACAGGAGACCCAAGAGTGTCTTTTCTGTTCTGGACCTGAGCAAATGACCATGGGAATTCCTCAGGATATGGTTACAATGATGTTTTATGTCATTTTTCAGGATATGAAATGTCTCTACAAGAAGGTCTTCGTTTTGAGAAAAGATTGTTCCATGCCTCATTTGCAACTGTAAGTACATAGGTAGTACATGTTGTATCTCATATTTCTTGCTTATCAAAATAGAAACATTGTGTTAAACAACACTGCATCCCCTAAAAATTTATTAAAAACTCCATTTCAAAAAGCTGCACCTCTCCCACCCCTTTATTTTTGCACCCAAAACATGGTTCCAGATGAGAGGAGTATACAGACATTATAGTTTTCTTATTTCTCTATGAAAACATTGTTGGTTGTTGGGTTAGGTGTCTTATCTAGACCTATGTCTAACATGGAAATGAAAATACGTATATTACTGAAAAGGTTGTACATCATCAGATAGGGGATGGTTGGGTGAGGCAAAGGTGTCGTGTATCTTATGTCATCGGGGCGTCCAACTGAAATTTGATTTACAGTTGGGCAAGGCCTGCTATCCTTGCAGCAGGTAAGGATAGAGGGGGACGTTTTTATTTCTTCTGTTTCTTCACTTTAATATATTTTCCTCTTTCTCCACTGTCCATACCTTTCATCTCCTCTACTATCTATTCTATCTCTCTTCTCCCTTTCTCTGGGAGACGACACAAAATGACACAAGGGTTGACGTGTCGTTAAACCACAACACAAACATCATCAGATAAACAACCACGGATGGCCTTCAACTCGGATGGCCTTCAACTCGAACAGATTAATTATTGTATGTAAACCAAGGACTGTCAGCCTCGTTGGACTGGCCGTTAATCTAGATCTTTGCAGTTTGCATGTGGATAAGTAATATTTTCATACAACACACCTCATGCAGTGGTTTCTACACATTGGGGTTCACAGAATGGATGTGCTGCCTGGTACCTCTGCTGCCTAGTTACTTAAGGCAAGGGTCATTCTGATAATAAAAACCAGACATGCATAAGATGATGGAAGTACAGATCAGTCTGTCTGTCTGTTCAGTCCTACCACCTGCCCAGTCTGATCAGGATTTTTTATGTCAACCTACAGCAGGTACTGTAGAATATCTTACTTTGATGCCCTGTTCTAACTGCACATAAGTGAAGGCTGTTCTGGGTCTTCACTGTTTGCATATTGACATAATGTATTTACTCTAAGTATTGGGACAGACATTCTTGGGCAAACGGTGTAGACCCAGATCAGATGATGCAAATGCACTGTTGCGGGCCCCCGTAGCCTAGTGGATAAGAGAGTTGACTCTTAATCCATTAGGTTTCTCACCGCTGTGGTTCGAGCCTCGCTCGGGTCATGTGGGAAAGCCAAGTTCTGCTTACGGATGGTCAGGTGGTTTTTCTCCGGGTTCTCCGGTTTTCGCCCACCTTCGATGAACGATCGGCTCGATATAAGTGAAACATTCTTGAAAGGGCCGTAAAACCCAAATAAAAAAAAAAAAAAAAAAATGCACTGTTTGCCTCCCATCCACAGTTTCCCTTGTCCTGCTGAATAAATTAAGGTGCCATGCCCACTTCTAATTTTCAGCCAATCAGGTTACTTGATCCAGTTTGTTGATATAAATTCACATACTGAATGGCAAACAGTGCAGATCCAGATCAGTTGGCTTCTTCAGAAGCCAACTGAACTGGATCTACACTGTTTGCAAAGGCAGGGTATATCCAGGTTCAGCAGGACAAGGATTAAGACACATCACTTAGTAAAATAGACTTGTTTAAATTATAGGACAAGTATGGTATGGAGTTAAGCTGACCCAATATTTAGTGTAAATAAATACAGTAATGCAGCTCATTTATACAAAATTTCTGTCTTTCAGAATGACAGAAAAGAAGGAATGACAGCTTTCTCAGAAAAAAGACCACCCAACTTCACTGACAGCTGAAACCATGCATTATATAAATGTTGGCACTGTGCTTTTTTCTCAGGATATATACAGTATTTTTGTAGATAGCTGTTGATTTTACAGACTGTTAACATGGTTAATTATGTATGATGAAAATACTGTATCATAATGAGCCATGAGAAGTGAAAAAGTTGCTTTGCTACATATGTGAAATGCTCAGATTATGGTCACCATGACTGTTTCATAGCTCTAGATAAAAGAGATCTCCAGATTTTTTCCATTTCTCCACATAATGTGTGGCTACTCATTAGAAATAACTTGCGGAGGCACTGTCAGCGAGTACCCACAACATGTTTTATCTTTTATGAAATATCAAATCAATACTTTTTTTTATTCGAAAAAGACCTAATCTAGAGCTGTGGCACGTGCATGAGAGTCTGGACACTCAAAACAATATCTTGATCTTGCAGGCCAGTTTCAGTCGATGTTGTTTGCATATATAGCATCACAAAAACATACCTGTATAATTTTGACCCCCTTCAATCCCACTTTTATGTAGTAAAACTGGGGTTTACAGGGGTATACACAATTTTTCTTATTTCTGCTCTAATGCAGATTGTGGATACTAGTTTGAACTGCCTTGGTGAAGCAGTTCTAAAGAGTACCCACAGTCTATGCTTTGAGCAGAATTATGAAAAATATCAGAATTTTTATCTGAAAAATTTCAGTTTTTGGTGGTGAAATTTTCAAAATATTTAAATAGGCATGTTTTTGAAACGGGAAGCAGCTTTTGCTTTATCATGGTATATTGGGTTTTGTACAAAAATTGAACTCTGGTAGTTTCTCTCAAGTTCTATAGGCACTGTGAAATTATTACTCCAGAACAGGATACAGGATATCTTAATAGTCAGCAATCAGCTTAGAGGGCTAAGCCTGCCCAGTAAAAGTGTGGTTTGGCAAACTGACCATGCTAGACATAATCCCATTGGGTTACCGGGCCGTAAAACCTCGACACAAATGCACAACTCTCATGATTAACCCTTAAAGTGCTAAACAAATTTGCTTTAATATTATCATTTTTCAAAGAAAAGAAGACTTGGCATTGTTATGCAGACATGTCACATGAAAAGTCAAATCCCATTTTCTCTGAAATATATATAAAAATAAAAGGTGTCTTCAGCAGTTGTGATTAGCACTTGAAGGGTTAAAAATGAATGTTTTAGTTCACTGAACATGGCAGACCTTGTGTCAGCCTGGCAAGCTGTTATTATGTCTGTGTTGCTTGCATATACAGTACACCATGAAGTATATTAATTGATTTTGTGGTAGTTATCAGTTTGAAATACATATGGTATGTAAACGGGATACTAAGTGTTTTTGTTTGATTTTCACTCCCAGAATGAACCCAACTAGTGAAAATCTTTAATACAAAATGCAGTATGCAAATAGCAGATTCCGTAATTACCCTAAGTATTTGGACAGACAGGCCTGAGCAAACATTGTAGACCTAGATCAGATCAGGGAAGAAGTTCAAAGGCGACATGGGTAACATGTTCACTTTTTAGCTTACCACAGTAGAAGGCTCCGAGTGAGCTTATAGGCTAGACTCTGGTTTGTCGTTGGCATTGACATCATCTGCATTGTCAACATTTTCACATGACATCTCCTGAAACCAATCCTGGGCCAATGGAAACCAAATTATATGTGGGGCCTCCATGGGGTGTGGAAACAAAAGTTTGTTCATAAGGTCTTGATTACTAACTTGGTATGCAGCACTGGTTGCTCAGGCCCTATCAAGTTTGTTCAAATGATGACCCTTGATTGATGACCTGTTTTACGGCAAAGTCAATTTCAGACACTTATGTATGGGAAAATGGCACAACAGTGATTTTTCTGATTCTGTTGTAGCCTGTGACACCAAGGTTGATTTATACAATCAGCTAAATGAACTTTTATAAATATCAAAAGTCAAGATTATTTACTGACCTTTGTCCTGGATGCATCAGATTCAGATTTTAGCTGACCAGTCACATAGTGACAAGGTGAGCTTTTGTGATCACATTTTGTGTGTCGTCTGTGCGTGCATGCATCCGTGTGTGTGACCATCCATGCGTCCGTAAACAATTTCTTCAAACGACATCTCCTCCTAAACCACTGATTGGATTTTGACCAATCTTCTCAGGAATGATCCTTGGTTGGTCCTTTTTTAAAGTTGTTCAAATGGTTCCGGTCCATTGCACATCTAGGTCATAGGAGCTAAAAATATATTTTTTAACTGAAAACTTAAAAAGTCTTCTTGTCTGAGACCAGAAGGCCCAGGTCTTTGGTATGTAGCTTCATCTAGTGAGCCTCTACCAAAATGATTCGTTGTAGCCCTTGGGTCAAAAATGGCCACACACAGAGGGTCACTTGTTTTACATAGACCCATACAGGGAAAAACTTTAAAAAAAATTTTCTTGTCAGAAAGCAGAAGACCCAGGCCTTTGATATTTGATACATAATTTCACCTAGTGGACCTCTACCAAGATTGTTGGAAGTTATTGCCCTGGGGTAAAAAATGGCCCCGCCCTGTGACTGCCATGTTTTACAGACTTTTATTGAGAAAACCAAAAATCCTCTTATCTGAAACCAGAAGGCCCGGGCCTTTGATATTAGGTAGTAGCTTCACCTAGTAGACGTCTGCCAGAATTGTTCAAATTATAGCGCTAGGGCCAAAAATGGCCCGTCCCAGGGCAGACATGTTTTTCATAGACTTACCGGTATATAGGAAAAAACAACTTTAAAAATCTTCTGGTCTGAAAGTGCAAGGCCTAGGCCTTTGATATTTGATTTGTAGCATTGCCTAGAGGTCCTCTGACGAGTTCAAATTATGCCCCTGGGGTGAAAAGAGACCCCACCCAGATGTTGTGGGGGTCACTTGTTTTACATAGAGCAAAAATCCATTAGCAATGATTATCAAACTAAGCTGGAGGATGGACCTGAAGAGTAGATGGCCTTTAAGTCAAAGGTCAAAGTCAATGTGACCTTTAGTACCAAAAAAGCTTATAATTTTGCAATGCTTATGGTTAGGACCCTCAAACCTAGTAGAGATGTTATTCCTCACCAGTAGATGATCCTGAGGGCAAAGGTCAAGGTCACCATGACCTTCAGTACCAAAAAGCTTGATAACTTGGCAAAACTTGGGGCTAGGACTCTCAAACTTAGAAGGGATGTTGGTCCTCACCAGTAGATGACACTGGAGGCAAAGATCATGGTCAAGGTCACCATGATCCTTAGTACTAAAAAGCTTATAATTCGGCTGTGCTTGAGGCTAGAACCCTTGAACTTAGATGGGATGTTGGTCTTGACCAGTAGATGACCCTAATGGCAAAGGTCAAGGTCACAGTGACCTCTAGTACAAAACAAGCTTAAAACTCGGCAATGCTTGGGGCTAGGACCCTCAAACATAGTAGGTATGTTTCTTCTGACTAGAAAATGACCCAGAGGGCAAAGGTCATGGTCAAAGTCACCATGACCTTTAGAATGGCATCTCTGTTAGCAATGCTATGTATAACATGATTCAGGTGAGCGATATAGGGCCTTCATGGCCCTCTCGTTTTAATTTCATCCCCTCAAAGCTGCTGGGCTGATTGAAACTAAAATTACATGTGGAGAGTCAGTGGGATGAGGGAATGAAAGTTTGTGCATGGTAGCTGGGTCACATGACCAAGATGGCCACCATGCCCATATATGGTAAAAGCCCTTTGAAAATCTTCACAGGACTGAAAGGCTGATGACCTTGAAACTTGGTATGCACTATGCAGCATTAGGAACTCAGACCCTACCGTTTATCTAAATGATGATCCATGGTTGACCTTGACCTATTTTAAGTCAAGATCAAATTGGGTCACTTGGGCATTTGTATGAAAAAAGGCAAACAGTTGATTTTTTCTGAAGCTATTGTAGCCTATGACAAAGTTTTTATGCAATCAGCTGAATGAACTTTTATAGATATCAAAGGTCAAGATTCAGTAGTTTTAAAGATTGATCATGATTCAAGAAGGACAGTTGTCAGTTTCTGGCAAAAGAATGTGCACAAATACTGGTTAACCACTTAGAGGACAAAACCTGCCCAGGAAAATGTGGTGAGGTAAACTGACCAGTTCGACATGACACTAATGGTTTGACTGGGCAGTAAAACCTAAATCAGTCAGTAGTTTTAAAATCTTCTCTAAAACAGCTGGGCTGATTGAAAAATTGCATATAGAGCCTCAATGGGGTTGGGAAAGTTTGTTTGCGGGATCTGGATCACAAGACTATGACCATCATGCCCATATATGATAAAAAGGATTTGATATATTTTATCTCAGTGTTTCATGAATGGCTACATTTAGAAATTACTAAAACAAACAAAATTGCTAGATTGGCTAAATTATTTGAAACTACTGTATTTAGAAATGCTTACAGAGACGTGCTTTTCTTTGGCTAGGAAATTACCTAAGTGCCTGCAAGTAGATGGAATTCCAGGAAAATACAAAAAGTGAGCAAAATTTAAATGCTGTAAAACAGAAATTTGAAATTTCGAAGTGTTTTAAGGGTTCTGAGTGCAGAAGGATTATGGTTGCAGAAGTGGACTTACTGAAAAGTAATTTTGACATTGCCTTTTTTTTCACTGTGTGTATTGCCTGTACTGACAGATTAATTTAACCAAAACTGCATATGCAGATATCATGATCTTTCATCGTATGAGCCTAAGATTATCAACAGACAGGTCCATCCGTGTTCTTTGACACTATGCAGACCACCTGACCTTGATTTTGACAGGTGCATAATTCACAGAAACTGTGCATGTCATGATCTTTCATTGCAGGAGGCTAAGCTTATCGGCAGACAGATCCATCTGTGAGTTATTTGATACCACACAGGCAAATAACATGCTTTGTATGCAGACAGCCAGACCTTGGTTTTGACAGGTGCATAATTATAACCTAATTTTAATATGTCTGAGCATAGCAGTTTTGTTTTTGTACAAAATATTCAGACAGATTTCAGTGGTACATTTTTTTTTTTTATCTAAAATTTTGGATGCCAAATTTTCATTGCAGAGATCACAAATGCATCATTGTATTTAATGCTTACCTTTTTTTTTAAATAGTTCTTACCTCTTATGTGAAGATTTTGTTCCGTCTGAGTTATCACAATAAATTGTAGAGCCTTGTCAGAAATGCATCAGAAACAGACAGATATCAAAAGCAGAACTTTACCAAGGCCTTTTCTGCAAATTTAAGCAGAGGATCGAAATTTCCATTGCTCCAGATAAGGGGTATTCACTACAGGCACTTGTTTCATAAATTATGAACCACGAACCCCCACCGTACTCGGGTGGGGGGTTGGGGTTCATATTTATTGAAACGAGTGCCTGTGGTATTCACCTAATATTATTCTTTTATCTCCATGAAAACAAAGTTGGTGTACTCATTAGAAGTGTCTCACTGAGGCACTTCTCTAATGAGTACACAACATGTTTTCTTGGAGAAATAAGAAAAATGTCATTAGCTTTTGGTTGAAAAAGTGCCTATTTGGAGCTATGATTTCATCAAGTAAACAAGACTTGGACTTTTTATGCCCCCAACTTCGAAGAAGTTGGAGGGGCATATTGCTTCTGGGGTGTTCGTCTGTCCGTTAGTCACAATTTTTGATGCATAGCATAACTTTAGAATCGTGCATGCTACTGTTTCGAAATTTCTTATATAGATTCCTCATGAAAAAATAGCTGACACATATCTTTTTTCTTGACAGGATTATGCCCCTTCCCTGAGTTATGGCCCTTTGAAAAAAATATGGATGCAATCTTGTCAGCAAAATATGTAAAAATTATTAAAGCTAGAGCCTTGAAACTTAGTGAATGGATTTGTAGTGATGAGTAGATGACCTGATTAACTTTTGAATAAAATCTGAAAAATACTTCATGAGTTATGGTCCTTTGTAATTTTGGGCATTTTTTTGTCAGCAAAATATCTCAAAACCTGTTGGAGCTAGAGCCTTGCAACTTGATGAATAGACTGGTAGTGATGAGTAGACAACCTGATTAACTTTTGAATAAAAAAATTTTGAAAAGTACTTCTTGAGTCATGGCCCTTTCTAATTTTGGACATTTTTATCTTGTCAGCAAAATGTCTCAAAAACTGCTAGAGCTAGAGCCTTGAAACTTGGTGAATGGATTCATAGTGATGAGTAGATGACCTGATTAACTTTCGAATAAAATCTGAAAAATACTTCATGAGTTACGGCCCTTTGTAATTTTGGACATTTTTACCTTGTCAGCAAAATATCTCAAAAACTTGTGGAGCTAGAGCCTTGAAACTTGATGAATAGACTGGTAGTGATGAGTGATGAGTAGACAATCTGATAAACTTTTGAGTAAATTTTGAAAAATACTTCTTGAGTTATGGCCCTTTGTAATTTTGGACATTTCTACCTTGTCAGCAAAATACCTCAAAAACTGCTAGAGCTAGCACCTTGAAACTTGGTGAATGGATTTGTAGTGATGAGTAGATGACCTGTTTTAACTTTTGAATAAATTCTGAAAAATACTTCATGAGTTATGGCCCTTTGTAATTTTGGGCATTTTTACCTTGTCAGCAAAATATCTCAAAAACTATTGGAGCTAGAGTCTTGAAACTTGATTGAATAGACTGGTAGTGATGTGTAGACAACCTGATTAACTTTTGATTAAATTTTGAAAAGTACTTCTTGAGTTGTGGCCCTTTGTAATTTTGGGCATTTTTACCTTGTCAGCAAAATATCTTAAACTGCTAGAGCTAAAGCCTTGAAACTTGGTGAATGGAATCATAGTGGTGAGTAGATGACCTGATTAACTTTTGAATAAATTCTGAAAAATCTTTCATGAGTCATTGCCCTTTGTAATTTTAGGCATTTTTACCTTGTCAGCAAAATATCTCAAAAAGTGTTGGAGCTAGAGCCTTGAAACTTGATGAATAGACTGGTAGTGATGAGTAGACAACCTGATTAACTTTTATTATTTTGCCTTCATTCGTCTGTCCTGCATGCTAGGGTTTTGAAATTTTATATATGGGTTTCCCATGAAAAAATAGCTGACCTGTATTTTTTTTCTTGTCCGGCATTTTTGTTTTTTTAGAGTTATTTCCCTTTTGATAAAATAACACTGAAATCTCGTATATTTGTACTGTTGTTACCGTCATGGGCAAATAGTGTTGGGAGTCAAGCAGTGTTAGTGTCAGGCAGTTGGGGGCATAGTGTTTTACAAACACCAGCTCTAGATTTCAAAGCATGTGATTGCAACACAGAGCAAAGGAAACATTGAAATGATGGTTTATGGGAAGCTTAACCCTTAAAATGCCAGGAAAACCTGCATCTGAAAATGTCGTCTGCTGATAATTCTTGCAAATTTTCAAACCTAATTTTGCATACAGGCAAACAGTGTGGACCCTGAACAGACTGCTCCTATCATAAAATATTTTCTACAGTCATCCTCACCCTTCTGCTGATTCAAGAAGGGCATTTGTCAGTTTCTGGCAGAAGAATGTGCACAACACTGGTTACCCGCTTAGAGGACTAAACCTGCCCTGTAAAAGTGTGGTTAGGTAAACTGACCGCCCTCGACATGACCCCATTGGGTTCACTGGGCTATAAAACCTCACCACAAACAAAAAAAAAAAAAAAAAAAGCTGAAAATATAGAATGCTTTATTTTAAAAAATTAAAAGTTTGGCAGTTAAGTAGGTTGGGATTGTCTTGTCACCCAAATCTTGGAAGATGTCCCTATTTTTGCATGAGGGAAATGTGATGTCTCCCTAATTTTCTGGGCCAGCTTCATGCCTGCAGGGCTGCAGAATAATGCTTTATACAGTTTGCCTCTGACATGTTAACCCTTAAAACACTGGTCACAACTGCAGCAGACAAAGTTCTTAAATAATTTGTTTTCCAAGAAAGTAAGGCTTGCCATTTACCTGAAATATCAAACTTTATTTTCTCTGAACAAAAATAAGAAAAAATTTTTAGAATGTCAATTCTCAATGGTGTTACAAGAATTAACAAGGTAATTGCCAGCAGGAAAAAAAACAGGTAATAACGTGTTACCCTGAACCTTGAGTGAGGTAAAAGTTCTTACAGCAATGAAAGATAAAGGGCAATGCTCCCGAATGTTTTTTTTGTTTTTTTTTTTTAACCTGAATGCAAGATTAAACAAAACAGCCGGCCTCGGTGGCTCAGTTGGATGCGCCATTCGACTGGAGACCAGGAGGTCGCGGGTTCAACCCCCGCCGAGGTCGGCAACATTCTTTCGTGGAGATTGATCATGAAATATTTTCTACGGTCATTCTCTCCCTTCCGCTGATTCAAGAAGGGCAGTTGTCAGTTTCTGGCGAAAGAATGTGCACAATACTGGTTAACCGCTTAGAGGACTAAGCCTGCTCAGTAAACGTGTGGTTAGGTAAACTGACCGCGCTCGACATGACCCCATTGGGTTGACTGGGCCGTAAAACCTCAACACAAAACAAATAAACAAAACAGACTGCCATTACCAGTTTGATTATATTGTAATTCATGCACAGTAATGGAAAAATGCCATTATGCAATGTGTGAACAGCCAAGGCCCTGATCAGTCTGTGCATCCAAGCAGTTTGATCAGGGCCTTCACAGCTAACATTCTAATTTATATCAGACTGTTCTTGGCCTGACAGGATTCCTGATAACAATCCAATAGATTAAAGTAGAATGCTGGCTGGGTTTTCTGCCCTCTGACAGAATTATTGGATCTGTAGAATGTATCAACAAACAGAAACCGCCCCGATTAGACTGCAGTTGTACAAGCTGATCTGGACATTTGGACATTTGCATAAGGGCCCTTTTCCACATTGCACATCAAACAAATGGATTATTTTATGTGCTGATTATGTTTGCAGCTTGTCTTTGCCAGTTTTGTGTAACAGTTTACATGCACTTTGGGTTAAAAACATAAAACACCATGTACTTTTTTAGAATTTTATTTTCCAAACCCATGTATAAAAATGTAAAATATATAAAGATCCCTTATACCTGTAGATATATGATTCAAACAAATATAACAAACCAGTAAAAGTATCAAAATAACATTATGCATGTCAAGTTTCTTCACATAGGAACTCTTGTATTTTTTTGTATTTTTTTTTTGTTACAAATATGAATACAGCAATACAAAATACAAAAATGTCACATAAGAAAACAACCAATACAGACCTGTATCTCTCATGTGAGCACCTAGGATATTGGTATGTTTCCCAGGGGCAAAGGCAGAGCATCATGGGCAAAATTTGCATCAATACACCAGTACTTTTAACCATGTGATAAAAAGTTCAAAGGCCAACTTAGGATTACCATTAGATCAAAGCTAGTAGAGCTCCCCATTCACAATACTCTATACCAAGACTCAGCCTGAAAGCTTTCTTGGTTCTGAAGATTTTTAAATGTTTTTCTACATCTACGGGTATGGTGGCCACCTTGGTCAATGAAGCATGACCATTAAAAAAATCAGTTACCTCTGACAGAAGGCTCTACCTGAACTTTGGTAAAAAAAAAAAAAAAAAAAATTATCCCAGTGGTTTCAGAACATGAACCTTGGAACTATCTTTTTTTTTTCTTTTTTTTTTTTGCGCAGATTTCTAAAATAAGCAATTTATCATGTTTTCAGTGTAAAAATGACTGAGTTGGAATTATAAAAAATAAATTTTACATTTGTGGATTGTTAACGATATGTAAATGCTGGCGAATCACTCACAAATTTGACGGAAGCTCTTTGGGCTTTAGTCAATTTGCATCACGATAGCATGCCTATATAATTTTAACCCCTTAAACCCCACTTTTATATAGAAAAACTGGGGTTTAAGGGGTATACATTATTTTTCTTATTTCTGTTCTAAAACATAGATTGTGGATACTCTTTAGAACTGCCTCTCAGGCGGTTCTAACGAGTACCCACAATCTATGTTTTGAGCAGAAACATGAAAAATATCAGAATTTTTATCTGAAAATTTTTACTTTGGTGGTAAAATTTTTCAGTATATTTGAATAGGCATGTTTTTGTAATGATAAGTGATTCACTGGCATTTTCACATGGATGAAATCCACAAACAAAATTCATTCCCATAACAAACATCTCAAATACCCTGATATTTTTAATAATAAATGTGAGAAGCTATTGCAGTGCAAAATTAAAGCTACACATATTTTTTTCATAAAACTAGAATTTTGAGAATCAAATGTGTTGTCTGCTTAAAGTACTAGCCATTTGAGCTGAAAAAAGAAAAACACACTGTATTTGTCCTAATAATTGCTCCTATCCTTATAGACACCCCTCACTACTTTGTCTAAATTACAGTAAGTAAATAAAGAGCTATAATTTGACAGAAATTTTTAGGATGATAACAAAAATCAAATTTGACTATGCCATAATGATATACCATTCTGCAAACTTCAAATGAAATCAAGGCATCCCTTCAAAAGTTATTGAGGGGAAACAATATCTTTATCCCATTTTTTACCCCAACAACAAAAACTAAGTTAAAAAAGGGCCATAACTTGGCCAAAATTTTGTGGATGATAACACATATCAAACTTGACCTGTATTTTAACAATGATATATCCTTCTGCAAACTTCCAATGAAATCAATGCATCTCTGCAAAAGTTATTAAATGGAAACCAATATCAACACAACAACAAAAACTAAGTCCAAACTTGGGCTGTATTTTACAATGATGGGGGTGGTCGGGTGTGGCAAAGGTGTCGATTATCTTATGTCACTGGGGCATCCAACTGATATTGGCTTACAGTTGGGCAAGGCCTGCTATCCTTGTAGCAGGTAAGGGTAGAGGGGGAATGTTTATATTTCTTCTGTTTCTTCACTTTTGTTCCTGTTCCTCTTTCTTCCCTGTCCCTCTCTTTCATCTCCTCTACTAGCTCTTCTCTTTTCTCCCTTTCTCTAGAAAACACAAAATGACCGACGTTTTGTTAAACCCCAACACAATCAAATTTATAATGATATATCCTTCTGCAAACTTACAATGAAGTCCATGCATCCCTGCAAAAGTTTCAGAGTTGAAACTAATATCAACACAACAACAAAACTAAGTCGAAAAGGGCCATAATGGCCAAAATTTTGCAGATGATTACCAATATCAAACTTGACCTGTATTTTACGATGATATGTCCTCCTGCAAACTTTCAATGAAATTAATGCATCCCTGCAAAAGTTACTGAGCAGAAATCAATATCATCAATATCAACAAAAACTAATTAAAAAAATGGCCATAACTCGACCAAAATTATGAGGATGATTACCACTATTGAACCTGACCTGTATTTTACAATGATATACCCTTCTGCAAACTTCTGATAAAATCAATGCATCCCTTCAAAGCTTATTGAATGCTTTAAATTAAATATCTTAACCCAACAACAAAACCTAAGTTGAAAAAGTGCCATAACTCAGCCAAAATTTGTCAGACCATTACCAATATCGACCTTGACCTGTATTTTACTGTGATATTAACTTCTGCAGACTTTGAATGAAATCAATGCATCCCTTCAAAACTTATTGAGCAACACCAACAACAATGCCGGCGACAACACGGACGTACAACATGATTCCTATGTGTCTGGCATGCTATGCAGATGACACAAAAATATCAGTGTATTTATTTATATTTAATTTTCTTCATTTTTTTAGTGAAAAACATTTCAGCATATACGCGTATCACTTGATCTAACTTTTAACGAATCGTTAACTAACGACATCGTTAGCTTTGAACAACTGAGCCCTGTTTGTCAAAATACTCAGGAGTAAATATGGTTGAAAAAATGTGCTATGAGATGTGTATTTCAAAAATGCTGTGTACTTAACCCATTGTAGTCTGGAGAGCCCTAAAAGGGTATTTGGCAAACAGTGCAGACCCAGATCAGATGCCGCAGAACACAGCTTCTGATCAGGGCCTCCACTGTTTGCAAATAGTTCAACCATTTTTCTCAATCACATAGCCTATTAGAATCGATATAAGACTCTTCTAATATATAGTGTGAGGGGGTTCATTCAGTCTCCAATGGGTTAAAATACATCGTAATGCAAGACAGATGGCACATATAAAACAAACAAAAAATATGAAACTCATGATCCACATTTTGACAGAAATATGTCTTACTGTGCAAACCCATAATAGACTAACCAAACGTACCACCAGGTAAATGTGTTCACCTTAAAAACCTTAACGCTCTGCAGGCTGGATACAATTTACAGTGGACAACATTTTGAAACCTTTTTTTTTGTCAGTTTGTCATCTGCTAAATTAGTGGTTAAGGTTCAGATACAATCTGGGCCCAGTTGTTCAAAGCTAACGACATCGTTACTTAACGATTCGTTAAAATTTACATTGAGTGATATGCAAATATGCTGAAATTTTTTGCTGATGAAATGTGCGTAGCTTTTGCAGTGCAAAAGCTACTCACATTTTTTCAGCGAAAAATATCAGAATATTGTGTATTGAATCTGCTAAAACAGTTAACGAAATGACCCTTAACGAGCTCGTTAAGCTAACGACGCTTTGAACAACCGGGCCCTGGTTAAATTGTAGATGACCAGGGCAGACCAGACCAGAGTGCATTTGCAGTCTTGATTAGGGAAGTAGAGTTTGTGTATGTATTGAAACCAGTTTTGTCACCATGAGGCCAATATGTATGTGAAATATGCTGCTTTTTACACAAGTAATGTGTAATTAACCTAAATATTCAGACACAAGGCAATTGGGTACACTGTTAAATTTCTGCCAGTTTGTAAATGAGAGACAACATTTGCTTATCTGCACACCTAAAAAAGGTAAAAGTCCAGGGATGCCACAATCACAAACTGCAACTCTTCCCAGACACCAAGAGGAAGCCCCTTCTGAAATGGGGTCTACTCTAAAAGGTAAGGACTTGCTCCTTCTGGGAGTGCCTATCTCATTCCCACACTTCCTAACTTCCATTTAGCCTCTTCATAAGTAAATTATCTACATATCAAATATACAAATCTGAACCCTGCGTAACAAGTAAAATATATCTGATAATACTAAGGCACATTTTGCAAATGCTGGTTCCTTTTTGCTTATGACGAATCATTATACTTTAGATGAACAACATGAGAAAAGAGCCCTGATGCTCCTGCACAGTCTGATTAGAAATGTCCCTTTTGTCTATGGTATGCATTACTTCTGTAAGAGGACTGCAAAGGTGCTGATTAGACTGCAAAAGTGCATACAGGCCCTTTTCTCAGCAATGTTTGTCATCAAAGTATAAAACCTTAACCCTTGTCCTGCTGAGCCCATACCCTGCATTGCAAACAGTGTAGATCCAGATCAGTTGGCTTCAAAAGAAGCCAACTGATCTGGCTCTGCACTGTTTGGCATTCAGTATGAGAATTTGTATCAACAGCATAGATCAAGTAATCTGATTGGCTGAAAATTAGAAGTGGGTGTGGCATCTTAATTTATTCAGCATGACAAGGGTTAACAATAATTGAAATACAAAGTTGTTTGTCAGTACTAAGAGGATACAAATGAGTTGCAAAGTCAAAAACATTCCTTCTCATGAGTGTCCAATGAAGACACATCAGCCTGTGTAACCATGCAGTTTGATCAGAGTCTTTGTTATTCATATAAAAATGCATCCAGTGAGGATCTGATCAGAATGTGCAGTCTGACCTGAATTTTTGCTGGGTGGACATGTCTGAATGTTCGTTTTCTGACATTGCAAAACAAACACAAGAGTTGTCAGTAGACAATGCAGCTCGCCAGAAAGGGCTGACTGGATAAGAAAACAATCTTTAAATATTAAAGATTAAATACAGAACTTAAACATAGCTGTAAATATCAGTGTATGACCTGACTTTGATGTCGGAAGAATGTGAAACTGAGGGATGGGGTATATGCCATTGAAACATCTTCCTTTAGGTTGGTGTGGACAAAAGTGAAAGCTATATCTTACATGCTGAATCCTTTAGGTTGATGTGGATGAAATTTGAAAGCTATATCTTGCATACTTCAGTAGTCATGTACACTTTTCAAAACTGAAACACAGTTGTAAATGACCTGACCTTGATGTAAGCAGAAGGTCAAACTGAGGCAGGGGTATGTACTATTGAAAGGTCTTACCCTAAGGTAGGAGTGGGCCAAATATTAAAGCAGTATCTTGAACACTTCAGCAGTTAGGAACAATTTTCAAAACTTAAACGCAGAACTCAAACATGGGTTTAAATGACAAAGTATGACCTGACCTTGACCTAGGCAGAAGGTCAACATAAGGAAGGGGTGTGTGCTATTGAAAGGTCTAACCCTAAGGCTGGTGTGGGCCAAATATTAAATCTCTATCTCGAATACTTCAGCAGTTATGTACACTTTTCAAAACTTAAACGCAAAACTTAAACATTGGTGTAAATGACAAAGTAAGAACTGACCTTGACCTACATAAAGGGTCTAACTTTGGGATTGGGGTGTATGCTATTTGAAAGGTCTGGGTCTACGTGTAGGCCAAATATGTAAGCAGTACCTCAAACAATTAAAAAACTATGCACACCTTTGAAAACTAAAACATTGTGCTAATGCCGATGCAAACGGCGACAGACACCGATGCCAACGACTGGGTGACAACATAAGCTCTCCAGGGACATAGTCCTGGTGAGCTAAAAAATGTAGAACTTCAAGGTCAACATGGTTATATAAAATATATAAGATTCAACAAGATAATTGGATAAAGTTTTGTTTTTTTTCGATTCAATATTTTTGAAAAATATGTCACTGAAAATTCTGATAACAAAACCAACAACTTTATTCAAGCATCTTGTCACATTTTGGATTTGTTCACCTCTATCTTTTTGCATCTTTGGATAACAAGTATCAAGCTGACCTGGGTGTAGAGCCAGTACATTTTTTATATCAGACTTATATTTGAGCCATAACATACCTTCTGACGTGCTCCCAAAGACAACTTGAATCAGCCTGTGCACTGTGTACAGTTTGATCAGTCTTTGTTGTCTGCATAAGGAAACTTTGTATCCTTGGCTCTCCAAAATGCACAGGCTGATCTGAATCTTTGCCGTGCTCACATGTCTGAAGGTAAGTTTTCTGACACTGTTTTTATTTGTTGTGGTTCATATCTACTGCATCCTCTCTTAACAAAGATTAGACTCATATCTTGTCCTGCTGAATAAATAAAGATACCATGCCCATTTCTAGTTTTCAGCCAATCTGATTACTTGATCCGGATTGTTGCCATAAATTCACATATTTAATGGCAAACCGTGCAGATCCAGATCAGTTGGCTTCTTCAGAAGCCAACTGATCTGGATCTACACTGTTTGCAAAAACAAGATATATCCGGGTTCAGCAGGACATGGGATAACATTTAATGAGTTTATTTTGAGACTGAAATCAAGTCTTATCACAGGTTTCATAGCTCCAGATAAAGAGGGGTATCCAGATAAATATTTTTTCTGATTTCTCCACAAAAGCATATGCCATGCTTATTTCTTAATGAAAACATACATAGAAGTGCCTTAAAGAGGCCTTCTAATGTCTAACCATAAGATATGAAAAACAAAATAGTTGTTACTCATTAGAAGCACCTAGGTGAGGCCTCCTAATGAATAACCACAACATAATGTTTTCATGGAGAAAATATAGCAGATATAGAGCAAAGCTCACATATCCCTGGCCATGACTATCAGAGGTATGGTGAACTAATTTTGTATATGCAAATTTCCCTTACTATTGTATTGGAGAGATGGGCAAAAGAAAAAAAATCTTAGCATCTTGGTTTTCACTTTAATACACAACATACTTCACCACATTTTATACAAGATTCGAAGACTCTGGCTCTAATAGCAGGTGAAAAATCTGTTTTTATGAGAAAGAAAGAAAAATGGACAAATAAAGAGAATGATAAGCATGAGGATGCTCATTTTCTCTTACACAATACAACTAGTCATACCCAATGTTTGTACCATATTTCAAAATCCTAGGTGCAGTAGTTCATAAGAAATCTTTGAAAAAAAATTGTGTTGAAGAATAAGAGAAATGGATAAATACAGGCAGTGATAAACATGAGGATGCTGATTCTGTCTTACACCATAAAAGTAGTCATACCCAAAGTTTGTACCAAATTCCAAAATCCTAGGTGCAGTAGGTCCTGAGAAACCTTTGACACAAACTTTCCTATGCATTACATTGGAGTGAGGGATGGAAAAAAGGTAAAAAGAAGGCAAAATAAATTTCATTATCACGGTTTTCTTTTACACAACAAACTTCAACCCTCTGTAGGTGTATACAAAGTTTGAAGACTCGCTCTCATAGGAACTGAGAAATCAGTGACAAAAACTTTTATTGGAGAAAAAGAAAAAAAGGACAAATAAAGGGAATGATAAGCATAAGGATGCTGATTCTCTCTTACACAATACAAAATGTACAACAATTCATATCTAATGTTTGTACAAAATTTCAAAATCCTATGTGCAGTAGTTCCTGAGAAATCTTTGACAAAAATTTTATTAGAAAAAAAGAAAAATGGACAAAAGGGAATGATAAGCATGAGGATGCCAATTCTACCTTACACGATACAAGTAGTTGTACCCAATGTTTGTACCAAATTCCAAAATCCTAGGTGCAGTAGTTCCTGAGAAACCTCTGACACAAATTTCCCTATGCATTACATTGGAGGGAAAGATGGAAAAAAAAAGTAAAAAGAAGACAAAATAAATTTCAGTATTGTGATTTTCTTTGACACAATATACTTCAACCCTGTGTAGGTGTAAACAAAATTTGAAGACTCTGGCTCTCATAGGAGCTGAGAAATCTGTGACAAAAAATTTTATTGGGGAAAAAGAAAAATGGACAAATAACAGAAAAGATAAGAATGAGGATGCTGATTCTTTCTTACATGATACAACTAGTCATACCCAATGTTTGTACAAAATTTCAAAATCCTAATTGCAGTAGTTACTGAAAAATCTTTGATGAAATATTTTATTGGAGAGAAAGAAAAAATGGACTAATAAAGGGAATGATAAGCATGAGGATGCTGATTCTCTCTTTCACAATACAACATGTCATACCCAATGTTTGTACCAAATTTCAAAAGTCTAGGTGCAGTAGGTCCTGAGAAATCCTTGACGAAAAAAAAAGACTACACACAGACACACACACAGACACACAGAAAAACATTGTTATGGAAAAGATGAAAACTATATACCCCCTCCTACTTCGTATGCCGGGGGAATAATAAGAAAAATATCAACACTGCTTGGCTGGAAAAAAGCCTTACCTGGAGCCATAAGGTTCTATAAATATCTAAGTCTTGACATTTCATGTGAATCATCTACCTAGCATTCAATTCAGATCAAATATTAAGCCTTATTAATAAAAATTGAGAATGTCTGCTGCTGTTCTGATGATGTAACTGGCACTTTAAGTGTAAAATATTTACATGAAAAATTTAAATACCATAGGTCCCGATAAAGGGACTATTCAGAAAACAATTCTACTACATTTGCACCCAAACCATATCCTGTTGGAACTCAGTGGATTTATCTTGTTCATGCAGGTCAAATAAGTACCCATAGACATGTTTTATTGCAAAAACATAACAAGAATTTATCCTAAATTATCATTTCAGTAATCACCTTAAAATTACTGGGACCTATGTAACATAAAATTGTAACCCTTAAAGTTCCAATCACAACTGCAGCAGATGAGATTCTAAAACACAGAGAATACAACTTTCCATTTCAGGTGGATCATTAGGAAGATGATTCACATGAAATGTCAAGCCTCATTTTCTATGATTGTTTATTTATGAAAAAAACAACAACAGAATGTTGTCTGCTATGAATGATTTTGCATGATGCTTGAATTTCTAAAGCTCATACTTGCTGTCTCCATGTTTCCCCATGTACTGTGTCCATTTCTGTTCACTAACAGGCAACATTTGGAGAGTCATGAGATCTTGGAGATTTGATTTAGGTCTAAATGAGCTAATCGAAGGCACTGAAATCTGCTTGAATTTATCACTTGTCAAGTTCAAACTGACAACATCCACATGCACTTCATACTTCATCATATAGTGACTATTCCTGGTATCTACCAAACTGTTGCTCCTTGTATAAATACTGATGTACTCCAACACTCCATCTCCATCAAGGTCTCCTATGGCACCTAAAAAAAGTAAATTAACCCTAAATATTCATAAAGACAGGTCTGAGCAAACAATGTACCGGTAGATCCAGATCAGATCCCACAACATGTTTGGTAAACTACCATGCTCGACATGACCCCCAAATGGGGTCATGTCAAGCATGGTAGTTTACCTAGCCACATTTTTACTGGACAGGCTTAGTCCTCTAAGGGGTTAACCAGTATTGTGCACATTCTTTCCCCAGAAACTGACACCTGCCCCTTCTTGAATCAGCCAAGGGGGGAGAGAATGACCATGGAAAATATTTCATGAACAATCTCCATGAAAGAAAGTTGCCAACCTGGCAGGGGTCGAAGACGCAACCTCCTGATCACCAGTCGGACGTGCATCCAACTGAGCCACCAAGGTCGACACCACTGCATGCAGCATCTGATTAGGGTCTACACTGTTTCAACTCATCCAGCATTTTAGACACATCAACAGGTAGTACAGTCACATCACCATTTCTGGGTCATCACCTAATATGGATCATTTTGTCTTTCATAGGTTATCTTGAAAGTAAGAAAGACATTTGGCAAAAAATTTATCCTCAGTTATTTTTCTTATTTACACCTCCTTTGAATCCAGTAAATTTAATTCAAATGGATATTATTGATCAGCTGCATTATAGTAAATTATGATATTCCCTTGATCTACATTTAGACGTGTGTTGCCGCTGCATAAATTTTGTGTTTACAAAGTTTACTCCAGGGACTTGAGAGGCTGTGCTAAGTTTTTATTGTCAGCTAGAAGTTTAGTCAAAGGTAAATATCCTTGAAAGGGGAGATAACAAAATCAGGAACGGTATGTATTTTATGACAGGTCAAACATTTTGTGTTTTGGAGCTAAAAGCAGGTCGCCTAGTTTTGGTGTTATTTTCACAGATAGCTAGAGGAAATGCAATGTAAACATAGAAGTTCCGAATATTTTTCTTCCTGATAATCTCAGTAATCTCATGTTCTGTTGATTATATTTTCATTTACTCAGTACTAAATGGAAGGTATAGTTGGTTTAAGTTCAAATGCAGACACACTCTTTTTTTGTCAGTTTAGTAATGTTTAATGGTATCTGACATTACTCTACATTTTCACATGAATGGGTATGAGAAAATATTTTTTATCAGAAAAATGACGAGGTATTATTTCAAGTCCAATGTAAGGCAATGGGCACGTCTGCTTAAGAGGTGACCCAGAATTGGTGTCTGACAGTGGTCTTATATTAAGTAATCCCAAGACATAACCTGAAACCATGTGGAAGAAAGGTAATAAGCATTTTAGACACATATAATATGTATATCTAACATTATCAAATATATCCGCTGGCAATCAATCCTGCAGGTTATAACAGTCATTGACATGCAACTGACCCAGAAATGGTGATGCTACAGTAAAATGGAGTTTTTCAAAATTTTGGATGTATATAGCAAGAAATTAAGGTGACCAAATATTTAGGGTAAATATGATAGTGCTTGAAATGTATTCAATAAAATATCCAATCACTGACTCTGATCAGACTATAAAGATGCAAAGGCTCACCAGAGATTATATGCTGGTTGTATATGTCATGAGGTAGTTTTCTATCAAGACAGAATCATATATTGCAATTTCCAAAATAATACCTGCAGTCAGACACACAGATCTATTAACAAACAAATGGTTAGGAGTATGAGACACAAGTTTAAATAGTATCGGATCAAAATGAAGCTGAAGTCATAATTCAATTTTGTTAACCTTTACCATTGCATGTGCAATTCTGCAGATGAAAAATTGATATTTTACTTATTTTCCCCAGAAAATAGGCTTTGACATTTCATGCAAATTGTCTTCTAAGGAGACAATTTGCATGAAGTATCAAAGCTTATTTTCTGGGGGAAAAATAAAAATTTTGTCTCCTGAAGTTCTACCCAGCATGCTAAATGTGAAATATACTGCTTATTTCTCACCTTAAATATCAATATTAGACTAATCGTAGCTCAAGATGAGAAAAGTATCCAAACAAATATTTTTTTCTTATTTCTCCTCGAAATCATATTTTGTGGGTACATATTAGAAATGCCTTGGAAAGACACTTCTAATGAGTAATTTTTTGTGGAGAAATAAGATAAATATCAATATTTTTTCTTTAACTAAAGCTCCTTATCTGGAGTTAAGTATAATTAGCACACCAACAGCTTACATACCTGTGGTTCTGTCATCAGAATCCAAGAGAACACATCTCTTTTCAGTCTTTGTTGTATCCTTACTACTCACAGGGGCACTAACTTCCCTACGTACTCTACTGTCCATATTAGGCAACAAGTCAGAACCTGCTTGCTGATCAACCTTATTTTGTTGATCTGAGAAAGATCTCATTTGTTTCTTATAGTCATGTACTGGAGCATCTAAAAGAAAGGAAAACAAAAGTTAACTCTGGGTAAAAGTTTTAGCAGACGACCTACTTAAATATTTTTCTTGTTTTTCCCCACAAAACAGGATTTGACATTTCATGCAAATTGTTACCACTGGAGACAATTTGCATGAAATGTTCAAATCCTGTTTTCTGGGAAAAATAAGAAAAATATTACCACTTTGTCTTTTGTTGAATAAGCCAAGGGAGTTTGTTTGTGTTGAGGTTTTATGGCCCAGTCAACCCAATGGGGTCATGTCAAGCATGGTCAGTTTACCTAATCACACTTTTACTGGGCAGGCTTAGTCCACTAAATGGTTAACCAGTATGGTGCACATTCTTTCACCAGAAATCAGCCTACAGAGTGATAAAGGTTAAACAAAAATACTATATTAGTTGGACATTTATACAGGACGCACCATGCAAAAATGGACATTAATACTGTCGTTTTGTTAAATGCACACTTTTTTAGCCCTGAAAATTCCCTGTGCAATGTTTAGGGACAAGAAACTGATGGTTGGTTTTTCTCAGCAGTAATGGCATCTTGGAGATTGCAAAAACTCATTACATATCTGCTCTGGTTGTTTATGACAATTCCACATTTTTGATGTACATTCTGTTTCTTGATGAAATATAATATGTTTCACACTCTATGCAAAAGTTAATGCTTAGCACGCTGGGTAAAATTTTAAGCTGACAACATTTTTAATTTTTTTTTTCCAAGAGAATAGGCTTTGACAGTTCATGCAAATTTTCTCATATTGTTTCATTGAAACATCTGAGCCTATTTTCTGGGAAAAATAAGAAAAATATTGCCACTTTGTTGTCTGCTGAATTAGCCCAGTGAGTAGTAAAAGTTAAGTAAGCATTTTATGTTTGCTTTCTTTTCTCTCTATATGATGACAACTTCCCTTGGGAATCCCGTTACTGGTTCCCATTCTTTCACTGTATGATGCTCAATGCTGGGAAACAGTTCAATATGTAGCTAATAAAAAACAAGAATGAACAAAACATTCACTGCAAAACATCTAAGAACAGCCAAACTGCACATGCCTGCACTTTGAACAAGGTCTTTGCTATTCAAATACTGACTGAAAGATGACCGCACAATGCTTTGGGTAAATAGGTAGCACAAATCAAACAGCATATCTGTGCAAACTGTCTGGTTAAATATTTGTTTTGCCTATAATTAGATTGAAATTAATGGAGTGTTTCCTTATCAGCTATACTCCTTTAATCTTTTCATGAAATACCAAAACCTATTTTCCGGACAAAAATGAGGCAATCTAATATATAAAAAAAAAATTGTCATCGGAATTAGCCCGGACAGTGTTCAAGGTTAAGGGTTAAACTTACCATACCAGTACTTTTTTAATGGAATATCAAGTATCTTAAGTGGATTTTGCATAGTTGTCTTGTCTGCTATAAACACTTCTCCTCTGTGCTTTGTAAGATCATCTTCACAGGTTACACGACTTTTCTTGTAATCTGCCATCAAAAAATAAAAAAATACACAGATATTTAGAATTCATTGTGTCTACTGTAAACATTCCTTATCTAGGCCTTGGCACTGTTGTAATAAATGAAAATAATGCATACTGTAGTCTGTCATAGATGCCAACCATAATAATTTTTGCAGGATTTTCCTGATTTTTAATTCAAATTTCTGCATTACAATTACAAGAATCAAAATTATGGCAAAATAAAAAAAATGCAGATAAATTTTATGGTGGATACTTTGCCCAAGCACTGTTTCGTTGGATGGAAACATTTTACTAATGCGCCACAAATGCAGACTGGTTTTCTAATCTAAGAAATATTACATCTTCTGTATGCACCCTAATGTGCAACTGAAGACCAGTCTAAAATCTTGACTGGTATTAAAACATTAGCCGATATACTTGCAATATTTGATAACAAAATAGTGTACCAGTCTTCATCATACACAAGGAAAATGGCAGCTCCTGCATCAGATAAGCAGCAAGCTGATGAACCTAGTGGAAGTAAACTGAAAAGTTGTCCTGATGTTGTATGCAGGCAATGACAGCAGAGATCAGAAGGAGTATTCATACAGTCTGATCAGGACTTTATTGTATGCCTACAGAATACTTTGGTAACCTGAAAATCAAGTTTTTCTTTAGCCAGTGCTCTGATTTTCATTCTTTTATGGGTTGTTTGTTTCCTCAGGCAACCTTGATATGTTTGTGGTAATAAAGTGATGGTAAAGTTTACTCCGGCATGTCTTTCCCAGTAATAAGGATTATTAAATAGAACTGTCAGAGATATTGACTATTGGACTGCTTTTCAGTTCCATGATACAAATCATAGTTTACGTGTATACAAATTTTGGACAGTCTGGTTTGATTAATGCTCAGCAGCTGGGAAAAAATTTATGCAGACATTTTATTTATTTTCCCCGAAAATAGGCTTTAATCAAAGCCTATCTCTGGAAAAATAAGAAAAATGTCAATTTGTCATCTGCTGAATTGGCCCAGAGAGTAGTAAAGGTTTAACATAAAGTTTCAACGTTCAACCAAGCCAAAGAACATTCAACAAGTAAATGGAAGAATAACCACTATAACACACTCTCAACCTTTATAAGGATACAAAAATCAGATGGGTTAGTTGCTGAGAAAAATGTGATAGAAATTTCAATGTTCGAAGTATGAAATGAAAGAAAAATGTACAAAATGTACAAATTCCTAAAATAGCAACAAGTCACTGTCTGCTTATGCTATATTTGAAAGTTTAATTTCTATTTGAGAAAACTGACATTTTTATATGATTGAAAGAATGGATAAATAAGGGGAAAAATGAAGTATTCAGTTCTCTATCCCCCTTATCTTGCAGGTGTTGTACGCTGGAACGGCTCAAAAAAAGATTTACTGAAGAATTCAGACTACTTACTCACCTGAATTCATATTTTCAGCATCTTTGACAGAATGTGAGATTAATTCTTCAATATGGTGCTTCTGTCTCTGAAATAACAATTACAAATAATTCACCAAAGCCATGAGAAAACCTTAAGCCATATGGCCTAAGCCATGGAACAATATGTCTAGAGTCATATTCATACAGCAACTGCCCAGACCAGCCTGCACATCCATGCAGTCTGATCAGGGTCTTTGCAGACCACTTACAGGATCACTGGCTACTATGGAATATATTAATCCTTAAAGTGCTATGCAAATTTTGTAGCAGACATTATAAATTTAACATTTTTCAAAGAAAATAAGATTTGACATTTCATGTGAATTATCTGCTCGATTTTGTAGCAGACAACATTATAAATTTAATATTTTTCAAAGAATAAGACTTGACATTTCATGTGAATTGTCTGCTGAGCAGACAATTCACATGAAATTCCAAGTCTTATTTACTCCGAAAAATAATGATAAAAAATGAGAATGTCGTCTGCTGCAATTGTTCAGTGCAAAAGGTTAACATAGCTCCTGTGAGAATGTGCAGATGGATAGACTGATCTGGACTGTCACAGCCATATTTTTGCTGGTCAAACATCATACTACGCATTTCATTATCCATTAGACTTTGGTGCGGACGTGACACAGGACAGCTGTCTAACAGCAGCCAATTTCAGAAGCATTGCCGCATACTTTGATCAGAAACCGTCCACAAAAACATCAAACTAATCGCTTATGTAATGGAAAGTGGTCATTCAACATTAAATAAAAAAAGCTACCTTACCAATTACAAAAAAAAGTAGCCAAAAACTATGATAGGGCAGCAGGCTGTTGCATCTGCTTATTCCGATCAGGACCTACAGTTTGATTGACAGCGTTAACATGGCCTAGAAACATTTTTATGCGCAGGCTGGTCTAGGTCATTGTATCTTGCCCAGGAAGTAAGTAACTATTTTATGGCTCATGAGTCTACCAGTTAATACCATAGTGTTCTGAGTAGTAAAAATCATATGGTATTGCAAACGTAAAAGTTGCTGATCCAGACAAGTCTGCGTGGTCCGACAAGGGCTATTTTATTTACAGTGCACACTTACAAGTTTGGACATTCTTTACGCACAATGTTAGCAGTTTGCTTTTTTTTGAGTAGCCTGCGCAGCTGATCTTTCGCGAGTAATTCATATAAGATGCACAAATAAAGTCCGCCAAATAAGGTCTGCCAGTATTTCACAACAGCTGTACCTGGCCAGCTAGAGGACAAGTCAATCACAGATCATTTACTGGCTTAATTGTCTCCACCTACTGAATTGAAACCAATCATATGTGAGATAACTCAGACACCATATGTCAATAATCAGAATTGTGCAATCGACAAGATCGCAATATAAAACCTTTTGATGTTTGTTTCTAACAGTTTTTTTGGTGCATTGACCTCCATGATGATATCAGAATATCACGGTTTGACTCTCTGCACTCGACTGAAAATCTAATGAATACTGAAATGGGTAGATGTCTACACCAGACTTCACACCCCTGAAATCTCTGGGTAAGGCTCTTTCTCTTGTCTATTTTAGTTCCATGAACTTTAAAACTATAACTAATAGCTCCAGACAAGAGGAGTATCCAGGAAATTATTCTTATTTCTCCGGAAAACATGTTGTGGATACTCATTAGAAGCCATGAAACCATATGTTGTTAATACTCATTAGAAGCCATGAAAACATATGTTGTTAATACTCATTAGAAGCCATGAAAACATATGTTGTGGGTATTCATTAGAAGCCATGAAAACATATGTTGTGGATACTCATTAGAAGCCCTGAAAACATCTGTTGTGGGTATTCATTAGAAGCCATGAAAACATCTGTTGTGGGTATTCATTAGAAGCCATGAAAAACATATGTTGTGGGCACTCATTAGAAGCCCTGAAAACATCTGTTGTGGGTATTCATTAGAAGCCATGAAAACATATGTTGTGGGTATTCATTAGAAGCCATGAAAACATCTGTTGTGGGTATTCATTAGAAGCCATGAAAAACATATGTTGTGGGCACTCATTAGAAGCCATGAAAACATCTGTTGTGGGTATTCATTAGAAGCCATGAAAAACATATGTTGTGGGCACTCATCAGAAGCCATGAAAACATATGTTGTGGGTATTCATTAGAAGCCATGAAACCATATGTTGTGGATACTCATTAGAAGCCATGAAAACATATGTTGTGGATACTCATTAGAAGCCATGAAAACATATGTTGTGGGTACTCATTAGAAGCCATGAAAACATATGTTGTGGATACTCATTAGAAGCCATGAAAACATATGTTGTGGGTATTCATTAGAAGCCATGAAAACATATGTTGTGGATACTCATTAGAAGCCATGAAAACATATGTTGTGGATACTCATTAGAAGCCATGAAAACATATGTTGTTGATACTCATTAGAAGCCATGAAAACATATGTTGTTAATACTCATTAGAAGCCATGAAAACATATGTTGTGGATATTCATTAGAAGCCATGAAAACATATGTTGTTGATACTCATTAGAAGCCATGAAAACATATGTTGTGGATACTCATTAGAAGCCATGAAAACATATGTTGTGGGTATTCATTAGAAGCCATGAAAACATATGTTGTGGGTATTCATTAGAAGCCATGAAAACATATGTTGTGGGTATTCATTAGAAGCCATGAAAACATATGTTGTGGGTACTTATTAGAAGCCACGAAAACATATGTTCTAGGTACTCCTTAGAAGCATTTCACCAATCATATGGTACAGGGTATGTATTTTAACTTTTACCACTCTATGGATAATTTAAACAGATGAAAAACTGATATTTTTCTTATTTTTCCCATAAAATAGGCCTTGACAGATTATGCACATGTCTCCTTTGGAGACAATTTGCATGGAATGTCAAAACTAATTTTCTGGGAAAAATGAGAAAAAAATTAAAATGTCATTTGCAGAAAGTTTTACCCAGCATGCTAAGCAATCAGAAAATGTCCCTTTAATGCCATATGCAATCAGCAAAGGCCAAGATCAACATGCAGATCCACAATCTGACCAGGACATTCACTATCCTTGGATAATGACAAACACATGTATATGAAGACCCTGATCAGATTGTGTAGATGGTTAGGTTGACCAGGGTCTTTGCTGTTTACATGTCACATCCGGAACACTTTCTCACATTACATGCTGTATGATCTAGGATTTCTTTTTCCTTTGGCAGGACCCATGTAACACTAAACATTTCAGCAGATGACAAATTGATGATATTTTTTTCCAGAAAATAGGCTTTGACATTTCATGAAAACTGTCTCCTCAGGAGACAGTTTTCATAAAATTTCAAAGCTTTTTTTTCTGGGAAAAATTAAGGAGACAATTTTCATGGAATGTCAAAGCTTATTTTCTGGAGAAAAAAAAAAAAAAGAAAAGAAAAGAAAAATATTTCAAACTGTTGTCTGCTGTGATTTTTACCTAGCACGCTAAGCAATAAATAATGAGACATAGGTCTTCCAAGATATGTTCAACTAATATTTACAGAAAAAAAAGGTTGACAATATTTGTGTTTAAATAAGAGCAACAAATATTTACAAAAAATGCGATACTGATCCTTAAGGGGAAAGGGGAAAGAACTACCTCTGACAGTGAAATATTCACCTCCTTTCTGACTGGGGGTTTGGTAAATGTCCTAAATTTAGAACACCAAAGTTTCTGACAAAATGGCATATGCAAACAGTGCAGACCCAGATCAGAAGGAGCAGTCTGATCAGGGTCTACACTATTTGCCATGCCACTAAGTATTTTAAGAAACAAATTCATAAAAAGCAACTTAGGCCAAAATAGTATGGAATAAAATGTTCAAAATTTTAGGACATTAATTCTTAAACGAAATAATTTGCTCAGAGAAGCAGCAAATTCTTCCCTACAAGGACAGGCCCCATTTAAGAGTAAGCCACAGTTTTGCATGGTTTCAAATACTGGGGAAAGAACTGCCTGTTTGTTACAAAAGTTATCCCCTTTGCAAAAGGCAGCAAAATCCTTCAAGCCTGTCTATTCCTATGAAAAATTATTATTATGGAATGCTGTTAGTTAGCAAAATATGTATATATTTTCAAACCAACCTGAGCTATAACAAGCAAAAAGAGGACTTACCATATTTACCATATGTATTTGGACAGACAGGCCTGAGCAAACAGTACAGACCCAGATGAGACGCCGCAGAACGCGGCGTCTCATCTGGGTCTACACTGTTTGCCACTCATCCAGCAATTTTTAGACACAACATCGGGTAGTGAATTGTACTGGTTCAAATTTTAGAACATATATGGTAAGGAGTTAAGGTATCCGAATACTTACGGTAAATACGGTAAAACAAACATAAACAACAGAAACCCAGATGTACACTTTGATCAACCCTTCACTTTTTCAGTAGATTTAAAAGGAACTGTGTATTTGTTTGTTTTTAATTTGCAGTAGGAAAGACCTGCAGGCTGATTTGGGATCCATTGTTTAGTGATGTGTTAATCACAATCTGCCTGCATTTTGTCTGTCTCCTCAGCTGTTTGAATTTACAGACTTCTGTTATGTACAAATATCAAACAGTATTTTCCCTTGCACAACACACTGCTTAATAGAACAGTTTTGAGAAGTTCAATGTCTATCAAATCCAAATTACCTTCACATCATTAGATCTAACCATATACCCATCTTCATTTATTCTGTATGGTGACCCTAAACCTTTTAGTTTGAACAGGAATATATCTCTGTAAGTTTCACTGGTCTGAAGGACAAGATCTGATGTCATCTGGTAAAAGGAAGACTCCAGTGTCCATAAGATACTACCATCTTTTCCACTTATCACAGATACCTGCAAAACAGACAATGCAGCATCAATACACAGTTCAGCGGAAGCAACTTCCAAAACAGACAATGCAGCATCAATACACAGTTCAGCGGAAGCAACTCCCTCAAAATTTTTGCATTCAGTCTGAAAAGGAGTCTACTTTAAAAGGAAAGAATTTGCTCCTCTTGGGAGCAAATTCTTTCCTTTAATAGTAGACCCCCTTTGTATGGATATACCTAAAACAGGCTTTCATGTGCCCTCCATTGAAAAAGTAGGGATAAAGTAGGGCTCAAAATTTTGAAAAAGTAGGGCAAAAGTAGGAATTTCTATCATGAAAAGTAGGGATAGTAGGGATGTTCTGAGTGTTTTCAGACTTAGAAAAAGATATAATTAGCAAACAAAGTTTTCTCTGAACAATAACACTGCACTACTATGGAAAAGAAATACCAAAATAAATGTTCCAAAAAAGGAATTACAACTGAAGTAAAAATATTTTATAAACTTTTGCAACTTGGCTGCTCAGATTAAGTTGTTTGTTTGTTTGTGTTGAGGTTTTACGGCCCAGTCAACCCAATGGGGTCATGTCGAGCGTGGTCAGTTTACCTAACCACACGTTTACTGGGCAGGCTTAGTCCTCTAAGAGGTTAACCAGTATTGTGCACATTCTTTCGCCAGAAACTGACAACTGCTCTTCTTGAATCAGCGGAAGAGAGAGAATGACCGTAGAAAATATTTCATGATCAATCTCCACGAAAGAATGCCGACCTCGGCGGGGGTTGAACCCGCGATCTCTTGGTCTCCAGTTGGACGGCACATCCAACTGAGCCATCGAGGCCTCAGATTAAGTTGATCTGATTTTTACTGACTATGAGCGAGCCAAGAGAGCGAGGAAAAAAATAACAATTTTTGGTCAGTTCAAACATTTTTGGACTAAAAAGTAGGGATAGTAGGGCATTTTCAGAAAAAAGTAAGGAAAAGTAGGAGCACAAAATAAAAGTAGGGAAAAGCAGGAATAGTAGTAAAAGTAGGGCCTGCTTGAAAGCCTGCTAAAAGCATATAGTGGAATCTCAACTATAAACAATGACCACCTCCCTATAGCTGCCATTTCACAGATTGCCCCAAGTTCCTCTCTACAGCCTCAGTAGCTGTCGGATGCACATTAGACTGGTGATTGCTGGTTCTATCCCTGCTGAGTCTGGCGGCATTCTTTTGTGGAGATTGATCATGAAACATTTTCTATTTTCTACAGTCATTATCCCCCTTTCATTGGTTCAAAAAGGGCAGTTGTTAGTTTCTGGGGAAACAATGTGCACAAGTACTGGTATACCGCTTAGAGGACTAAGCCTGTCCAGTAAAAGTGTGGTTAAGTAAACTGACCTGCTCGACATGACCTTAATAGTATTGACTGGGCCATAAAAACTCCAACTAAAAATCTCAACTCCTCTCTACAATGCACACCTCCATACAACAGCCAGTATTATGCTTTTCCAAGGGTGGCCACTGTATAGAGGTAACACAGAAGTCCTCACAGGTTAAATGTACAAGACAGGGTTATAAAATTCCACTCCCCTGTTTGTTATGGCAGTAAAAACTACAGTAAGGCATGTATAAATTTGTGCAGCAAAATATGAATAGGCCAAATCATCAAAGGTGCAAAATAGCTTAAATCGGTATCACTTTGTAAACCTGACAAAGTGGAAGTAATATTGCTTAAACAAAACTTCGTGGAGACGTTCAATTTTGAATCAATTTTTTGTTTGTAGACTGGTTTGAAGATTTGCTTGGTGCAGAAAATGGATAAATGATATGGATACAAAGTTTACTAACTGGGAAATGGGAGATTATAGCTGGTATGGCTTAAAAGATGGGAGAAATCATCAGACTGACTGCAGAATTTCATAACGTCAAATACCTTTTTTTTTTTTTTTTAGGCAAGTGGAATTTTCCACCAACGAGTCTTGCAGGATAAACGAATTCTGAAAGAACTTCACCCCTGTAAAACCTGTACCATTCTCTGGGCTAATTCATCAGACAACAAATTATTGATATTTTTCCCAGAAAACAGGATTTGACATTTCATGCAAAGTGTCTCCATTTGGAGATGATTTGCATGAAATGTCAAAATCTGTTTTCTGGTACCAGATCTGACATTCCTGAATAGAAGGAAGACTGTACCACCTTTTTCATTTAACCCTTTCATCCCTGAGTTTCTGAAGTGGATTTTTCCATCCTTGACTTTGGGCATATCCACTGATGCGAATAGGAGTTTCGGTCCAGAATCAAAAACACATGGCAAACAATGTAGATTTTGATGAGATACTCATTGCAAGCCATCTCAGCTAGATCTACACTGTTTGCACAGGTATCTGTTTCAGTCAGGCAGGCTGAAAAGATTTACATAAATGTATGTATTTTTTATGAAAATGTCTGTATGTGTACAGGTGACTTCCTTTTCATAGAAAAATGGGAATGACTGAAAAAGGGTAAGTATGAATTAACCTTTACCACTCTCTGGGCTAATTCAGTGGATGACAAAGCGATATTTTTCTTATTTTTCCCAGAAAACAAGCTTTGACATTTCATGGATTATCTCCATGGTTTCTGGGGAAAAATAAGAAAAATATTTTAAAGTGCCATCTGCTGAAATTTTTAATTCAGAGTGCTAAGCATTAAGTATTATACAAATTAACACAGACCATCACAACCCTGATAATTCTGATGAAATTTTTTTTGTTCTTTATGCCCCAAAATGCAGATTGCGGTTAGTGATCTAAATCACCTCACTAAGCTGATTCTTATAAGTACCTCTAATGAATGTTTGGTGCAAAAACAAAATCTACATTCAGAATTTAATCCTCCTTAATCTGGAGCACTAGATTCAGATTTGTTCTTATCCAAGAAATTCAGTTTAATATTCATATGAGCTGCAACATCAGACCTTTGGACATGTGTGCCCAAAAGATTCAGATCAGTCTGTGCATTTGCATAGTCTGATTAGAATCTTCAATAGGAACATTTTGGATAGTAAAGGATACAAAGTTTCTTCATGTGCACAATGAAGACACTTATCAGACTGTGCAGATGTGCAGGCTGATTTGAGTCTTCAATGGACACAGATTTGAGAAGTAAGGTTTTCTCATGTTGCGACTCATACACTCACATTTGAGCTAGTGTACATAGGCCATGCCCCAGCACTCCAGTGAACCATGAAGTCCAGAACATCATCTTCATCAAAATAGCCAGGTGCAGGAGTACTGAAAAATATATGACAGCTAGAGATGACAGACAGAGAATAAAATAAATAAATAGATAATAATGCCACTCTCTTTTTATGTTTAGTACACAGGGTAAATAATTCTATAAATATATATAACGAATGAAAACAACAGTATAATGTTAATAGAAGTAGATGAAATGAGAAAAGAGTCACTATTCATATGCAAACAGCCAAGGCCCCTACCAATACCCACATGCAAATAATACAGTAAGTGTTCCCATTAGCTCTTAATATGGTTCACAGTATTCATTTTTTCCCCAAAAGACCAGCTAGGGCTCTTTTTTTATTTTTGTTTTGTTTCTTTTCTCAAATGAAAATTCAAGAGAATCTAAATGGCAACAGGTTATACATGTATTCTAAAATATTTTTCTTAACTTTCCTTGCAAACAAGGCTAAACATTTCATTTAAACTGTTTCCTTTGGAGACCATATGGATGGAACTTCAAGCCTTGTTTTCAAGATAAATACATTATGCATTTGTTGTCTGCTTTGCTGCAAATAGCAATCTAGCAGTTAATTTATATCAATGTATTTCCCAGTAAAATAATGCAACAAGAGCTCCGCCAAGCGGGGCATTATACGCCCGTGGCAAGTAATAAGATGTAGCACATAAACTGGCTCCTGTATAATTCAGTGCTCTGGATATAAACTGTAAGTGGAATTACAAAAAAAATAAAATAAAAAAGTTTCATTGAGGCATAGCTCTGCTGATATTTGGTGAACTGTAACCTAAGGATCCAAGCTGGCCCAGAAATTAAGGGAGAATAAACTGGCTCCTGTATAATTCAGTGCTCTGGATATAAACTGTAAGTGGAACTACAAAAAAAAAAAAATAATAAATAAAAATTTTTCATTGGGACATAGCTCTGCTGATATTTGGTGAAATGTAACCTAAGGGTCCAAGCTGGCCCAGAAATTAAGGGAGAAGTGACTTCTCCCTACTGGGAAAATAGGGAGGTTATGCAGCACTGCATCTAGGGAGAAGTGCTTTCAGACCTCGGACCTAATAATACCCGGACTTTCACTAAAGGAAATGCCAAAATATGTTGTCTTGGCTTTATTTTAGTGCTATTTTACAGCAATGTGGTCATTAAAAATGATTTTGAATAATAACTAAGTTGTAATAAATTATTTTTAATGGGTTTGGTTGAAAAATGTTAAGTCACAATTAATAAAATTGAACTTATGCCATCATTTTGGTGAATTTCTGATGATTTTCTGCTAAAAGTGCCAAAAATAGCTAAAATGGGTACCTAGGTTTCTTGTTGATGTATACAAAAAATGTTTGATTTTCCTTAAATATAATGCTGCAATCTTAAAGGTAATATATTGAACTATTGCTTTTTGAAAACAAATCTCAGATATTTAGAGAAATAAATGAAGTATGAGCATTTAAACTTCATCATACAAAAATTATAAAAACTCAGCCACGACAACATATTTCCAATAAATACAATACCTGTCTCAGTACCATAGTTACTAGTCCAGTGTATATTGGGTCCAAGTTTCAGACGGAGGACATTGACAGAAGCATGGCTGCATGGCTATATTATAAGTTCATATGAGCCTTTGGCTGATTTGTTTTTTCTATACTTCAATATCAGACCAAACAATAACAAAACAGAAATAAACAAACCAAAAAAAAAAAAAAAAAAAATGCTGCAAGAATTTTTTTTGTAAACCTTTAACTTCTTTTATACTGATTTTATTTTTGTTCTTCAAGGGAGCCAATTAAGAAGAACATAAAAAAAAAAAGAAAAAAAAATCCAAAAAGAATTATGTTTATAGGTTTTGATATTAGTCAAGCTTCTTAATTCTGTATCATTTAATAAATGTACTTATAAAGATTTAATAATGGCAACATTTCCTTGCAAATCTAATAAAAGAAGATGTTAAAAAAAAATAAATAACTTGCCCGTATGGCCATAACTTTAGTTATTTAAAAAAAAATATATCTATTAAAAAATAAAATTTGCACACTATTACCTCTAAACAGTATGATGCGAAAAGTTTACAAAAACTTTCAAAGGGGCATAACTCTGCAAATATTTGGTGTACTGTAACCTTGAAATAATATGCACTGCTCCACATCATCGTGTAACTATTTATGAAGTTTCAGCTTGATCGGATGTAAACTGTAGGAGGATTTAGCCGGAAACGAAAAATTAATAGAAATTTTCAAAGGGTTTAACTCTGCTAATATTTGGTGGACTGTAACCGTGAAATAATATTCGCTGCTCCACATCATGGTCGAACTACAAATCAAGTTTCAGCTTGATCGGATGTAAACTGTAGGAGGAGTTAACCGGAAACGAAAAGTTTACAGAAATTTTCAAAGGGCCATAACTCTGCCAATATTTTGTGTACTGTAACCTCCAAATAATATGTGCTGCTCCACATCATCATGTAACTATTTATGAAGTTTCAGCTTCACATCATTGTCTAACTATACATGAAGTTTCAGCTTGATCGGATGTAAAATGGAGGATTTACCCGGAAATGAAAAGTTTATAGAACATTTCTAAGGGGCATAACTCTGCAAACATTTAGTGGACTGTAACCCTGAAACAATATGCACTGCACCACATCATGGTCTAACTATACACCAAGTTTCAGCTTGATTGGATGTAAACTGTAGGAGGAGTAAGCCGGAAATGAAAACGTTTACGGACGGATGGACAGACGGACGCCATACCCCGTAACATAATACGTCCCATTTTTCAAACGAGCGTGTTAAAATTAGATTTCAAATACACTTACCTGTAAGATTCCATGTTTGGAAATGAGACATTCCATATTTCTGTCATGTCCTTGCCATTTTTCATCACCAACTGACCATCATACATTGACACCAGTATATCTTTGACAGAGTCCCCATCTACATCCACAATTACTGGGGGTACCATCACACCTTTCTTGTCACCTCTACAAATAGCATACAATCATTACAAGTGGGTGGGGACCAGTACATCCTTCTGGTTACCAGTTACAGGTATATTAAATTATATAACATGATCAGATGCATGATGACTGGCTGTCAGAGGTTTATTATGGGGAAATGATGGATGGAAAGCATTCCCAAGGTACATGTAGATAGCAGAAACACTGCAAAGACACCCTGAAAGGGAAGCTCTTGTATAGCTCTGGTATATAACTGGGCCCAGTTGTTTCAAGCCTCGTTAGCTTAGTGAGCTTGTTAGTGGTCAAAATGTTAACTGTTCTAGTAAGTACAATATCTAATTCATGGGTATTTTTGCTGAAAAAATGTGAGTAGCTTTTGCAAATGCAAAAGCTACTCACATTTTTTTTCAGAAAAAATATTAGCATATATCCCTTATTTAATGATTAAAGATTTAATGATACGTTAAATAATGACTTCGTTAGTTTTGAACAACTGGGCCCTGGAGTTTAAGTTGCCTTTAGATTAGGTTTCATTAAAGATTAGGTTATGGGTTAGTGGTTAGGTTAAGATGTAAATTATGGTTATGTTAGGATAAGCCTTTCATATTCTGTGTTTTATGAAGAGTCATAGCTCCAGATAAGGGGCATTTATCAACCAAAAAGTACAGGTATTGATATTTGTTCTTATTTCCCCATAAAAACGTGTTGTGGCACTCATTAGAAGCACCTTACCAAGGCACTTCTAATGAGTACCCACAACATGTTTTCGTGGAGAAATAAGAACAATATTATGCAGATACCGTCTCCTATCTGGAAGTTTGAAGAGTGTAGCCAAATCATTTCAAAAATGATTTGATTCCCACTGAAAGGGTATGAATGCCTTTAAAAAGCTACAGTACCATCAACTCAGCTGCCATCTTCAACTTTTTTTTCTGCATGACCTTTGGCAGACATTTCAGAGTCAGGACTGGTCTTTTCATCTATCTCCCAAACACACAGCAAGGCAATCATTTAACAGATTGACATTATCATGGTGTGGTCTCATCAGAAAGATGAACACACACTAAATATTCAGACATCTTAATTCCTAACCATACTGCCACTCATCCAGCAGTTTTTAGACTATCACAGTATCAGCACATCAGAAAGGTGAACATACTACATTCACAAAATAAACCTAAACTTCTATCCATACTTCTCTAAAATTTGAAGAATATACATGTATTCTAAAAGGAATGACCCTTGAGTCTATTTGACTACCCAAATATGTATCTAACATGGGTGGCTGGATGGCAAACAGTGTAGACCCTGAACAGACATGTCTGCCCAAAGACTATAGGTAAATATGATAAATACAGTGATAACCCTTAGTATTGGGACACCTTATCTACTTACCATAATTGGCCTAAAATTTGAAATATTCCATTTTTCTACCCATTGATGTGTCTAAAATATTGCTGTATGTATGGCAAACAGTGTAGACCCTAATCAGATACCACATCTGATCTGGGTCTACACTGTTTGCAAAGGCCTATGGTAGATTTCCTTTTAGTTCGAACACTCTAACCTTACTATATTTGAAATCACCTCCTGAAAATTGTTCTATTAGTTCAAACAGTCATTTAATTTTTTTTAAACTTATTTTCAAGACAGCCTTTGACATACAGGTTGATGGAAAGCGTGGGCCTGGGAGGCCCAAAATGACATGGAAGCAGCTGACAGAGAGGGATTGCAGAGAGTGGAAGCTCTCGGCCCTCAACCCTCATGATAGACGTACCTGGAGATCTCGTGTGAGATCTGCCATACGTGCAGCAAGCCAGCTATCTGGAAGGGGGCCCACAGATGTGGCTGTTGCCCCTGTACCTGCACGTTAATCAAAAATCCGATTATGATATGATGATGATTTCAAATAGTTTGAACATGTGAAAAGTTAATGTTAATTGATACGTTTATATATTCAGTGAATCGATTCCCCCACTCTCTTTCTTATGCTTCTCCAACTGTGGATTACGATTATAAATTAGCAATTTTTCTTCCACCACCAGGCCTCTAGGACACTTTATTTCCGCTGACCTCCAGAGGGTGCCTTTATTAACATACACATTAAAAATCAGCCAATCAAACTAGCACAATTATTTTTGACGGAAATATTAAGGAAGATAAATATAGAAATGCGATCATTATAAAATTTTGGATATGCATGGCAAATCACCTGGTCTGCTACCAAAACGTATCATCTAGGGCATCCCCAACAAAGGTCATGTAAATTAAGCAAATTTTATGAAAGCACATTGAAGCGAAATACTGTCACATGATATTACAGGCCGCCATGCAAGATGTATATTCACCCAAGGAAGATCAGCTGATTGATTTTGACAGGCAAAAAATACGATGACCACTACTTTTAAAATCAGTGTATCTTTTTTTTTTTATTATTTTTCTGATTGAATTCAATAACTTAAAGAAGAATTTTAGTTTTAAGCTCTGTTTTCATACCACTGTTATATATATATATAAAAGTCTTTTTGGTAGCACTGGATCCAGAAAGGATGCTGAAATGATAGGCATTAAACTATATATAAATATATGTCACTCGTTTCAACATGGCCAACTTCGTGACAGGTGTACTAAATTTAGACCATGCAATAATTGTCTTATCAGACAACAAAAAGTGTGTTGGGAGGAGAAAGATCAAATTCTTTCCTTTAAATGTGCAAATGCTGTCTCTCTTTGAAGAAATCGGCACTATGAGGAAGCATTTCATCTTAATTCAGTTAAGCTGTATGTGTGAGCAATAACTGTTTACACCTTGGTTATGACCAGGCTACTGTTTTCCGAGGATAAGAAGAAAGTGACAACATAGAATGTTTTTATTATTGAACATGGTCCATTGTCATTGATAGGGAATTCGCACAACCATAAGTAGTTATCAGTAAATATTGCAAGCGACATTCTAGGTCAATCAACAGTGGGAAAATAGCTCAAACAGTTAGACATATCACACAGGGAATGTAGGTTAGTTATTGATTTTTTTTATCATGTCTTGTTAAGACAGTTTTTATCAGAGATTTTCCACAATTTCAAATAGTTCGAACAGTGTTTTTTTTCTGAACTCATTTTCTAATAATTCAAACACCAAGATCAATATTTATTTTTTACCTGTACAAACTAAAATGAAATCTACCATATCTGTCCCAATACTTACTGTGGGTTATTACAGTACTGTTAAAAGTAGTTGAGAGCCCATATTCTCAAAAAAACCTTTAGAAAGAAATACAGACTGAAGCTCAGACAACGATTGCTGGCCACTATATTTCCATTAAATTATATCTGGTTTAAGTTTGCATAATGAATGGAGAACAACAGCATTTAAAACAAATATCAGATATAAAGTATGAAAACAATTAAATCACTGAAAATTTAAAGCTTTAAGCTTCAGGTTGCATTTCTTGCTTTGGAGTTTCAGGAATATATGTGGCCCAGGAAAATACACCTTTTGACTATAGTTTAACCCTTGTCATGCTGAATAAATTAAGATGCTATGCCCATTTCTAATTTTTAGCCAATCAGATCACTTGATCCATATTGTTGATATAAATTCTCACACTGAATGACAAACAGTGCAGATCCAGATCAGTTGGCTTCAGAAGCCAACTGATCTGGATCTACACTGTTTTCAAATCATATATCATATCATATCAGGGGCAACATCCACATCAGTGGGCCCCCTTCCAGATAGCTGGCTTGTTGCACGCATGGCAGATCTCACACCAGATCTCCAGGTATGTCTATCATGAGGGCTGATAGCCGAGAGCTTCCATTCTCTGCAATCCCTCTCTGTCAGCTGCTTCCATGTCATCTTGGGCCTCCCAGGCCCACGCTTTCCCTCAACCTGTATATGAAAGGCTGTCTTGACTGTACCATTGGAGCATTCCACATGTCCATACCAGTAGAGCCTTCTCTTCTTCAGAAAGAGGTTCAGATCCTCAATCCCAAGCCCCGCAAGTAGCTCATTGGACCTGGTGGTGACGATGTCTTGCGGCCTGACATTGCAGATCTGTCTGATCATTGACCTGTCATTCCACTGCAGATGCTGGAGATTTGGATTTGTCAATGGCCAAATCTCACTGGCATGGAGCATTGAGCTCCGCACACAAGAGCTGTACACATGGCCACTTGTCTTGAAAGAGAGGTGGCATGAAGAGAGGACTGGTAGCAGCTCCTTGAACTTCTTCCAGGCGGTTTTCACACATGTTGTGGTTGAAAGTTCACAGCCACCTATTGCTGAGAGCATGTCTCCTAGGTAGCAAAAGGAAGCTACCACCTCCAGCTTGTCAGGTCCGTCCTGGACTTCCTTCTGTGGTCTGCTGTTCAAGGGGCGTGCAGTTCCCTGGCACCGTGTACATCTGTAGTCCGGATCCTTTGTCAAGCGCTTGACATATCCGGGTTCAGCAGGACATGGGTTAAGACACATCAGCAGGCAGAGTAATGGAATTGTTCAAGCTCTCGGACAAGTATGATAAGAAGTTAAGCATAGCTACAGATAAGAGGGGGTATCCACATAATATTTTTCTTATTTCTCAATGAAAACATATGTTGTGGGTACTCATTAGAAGCACCTCACCGAGGCACTTCTAATGAGTACCCACAACATATTTTTCATTGAGAAATAAGAAAGATATCAGCAGTTTTCAGATGAAAAAAGTGCCTTATCTGTTGCTATGGTTAAGGTGTCTGATTAATGTTGGTAAATATGGTAGTTCTGTTGAATAAACTAACCTGAGTATTGTAAAAAGTCCTGAATTAATTTCCTCCACATTTGGCCAAAACAACTCTCCTTCTTCATCTCCACAAGTGTCCTTTGCTTTTTCACTTCCAAAAATATAATGGCACAAAGCTGTTACTGAGATACCCATTAAATCACCTACAAATATTTTGAAAGAACAAAACACTCTCAGCTATAAGATTAACCCATTTTAGTCTGAAGACCCCCAAAAGGGTAATTGGCAAACAGTGCAGAGCCAGATCAGACACCACAGAATGCAGCATCTGATCAGGGTCTCCACTGTTTGGAAATACTATAGCCATTTTTCTCTAGGAATATCTCAATCACATAGCCTGACATACTAAAACTGAAATTCGACTTTTCCAATATATATTGTAGGGGAATTTATTCAATCAAAAACGGGTTAACACATCTTTGCAAACTTTTGATATTCTGATTGTATACAATATCAAAAAACAAAAACAGGGTCTCAAAAAGAAAAGAACTATTTTCTAAAAGCTCTACAAAACAGTTTATCACCAACAGTCTCAAGTAAAAGAGTAATAAAAAGATAATTTTTGTAACTTTTGCACCAAAATGCATTTTGTGGATATTCATTAGAATAGCTTCAGAGACACCAAATACACCATACATATCCTCCCTTTAGAATGTATACTTCCTCTAGAAAGCTGATACAATAGCCCTGGCTCTTGTCATGCAACTTTCTTACAAAATACGAGTAATTATACCAGAAACAGTTCTCACTTGCCAAACAAGACAATTGTACCTTTTCCTCCCCTGCCAATTAATTTATTACTTCTCTAGGAGGTAACACAATACTGGAGTCCTTAAGTTTCTCTGTAAAGCAAGACAATTATACCTTCTCTACTGGCAATTAATTTATTACTTTCTCTAGGAGATTGACATAATACTGGGCCCAGTTGTTCAAAGCGTTGTTAGCTTAATGAGCTTTTAAGGGTCATTTCGTTAACTATTTTAGCGGATTCAATATACAATATTCTGATATTTTTTGCTGAAATAATGTGAGTAGCTTTTGCACTGCAAAAGCTACTCACATTTTTTCAGCAAAAAATTTCAGTATATTTGCATATCACTTGATGTAAATTTTAACGAATTGTTAACTAACGACATCGTTAGTTTTGAACAACTGGGCCCTGGTCATTAAGTTTCTCTGTAAAGTACTCAGAAATACCTGATATAGTTTCTCCTCCACTGCCAAACAAGATAATGCTTCCTCCAGGATGCTGATACAGTACTGGGCTCATGTATGTTTCCCTACTATTGGGCATCTCTAGGTATGTTCTACCAACTGGCCTCCCTGTTCTCCCAGACACAACAATTAGTCGTCCAGCCTCTCGATTATGGTCCTATTTAATATGCATATAATAAGAGGAAAAGACAGTATTAGATACACTTTCAGGGGAAGCAACTCTATCTATTGTTTTCATCCATGTTTCAAAACGGGGCTACCCTAAAAGGAAAGATTTTTTTTTTTTTTTTTGCTCCCCTGTGAGCGAATTCTTTTTTTTTTTTTTAGAGGAGACCCCTTTTCAGATGGGACTTGGTGAGCAGGAAAGCAATCAGGAAGTTATAAAACTTGTATCCCTAGTAAAAATATGGCAGAAAATCAACCAAGTGAATCATGTCATGCTGAATAAATTAAGATACCAAACCCATTTCTAATTGTCTGCCAATCAGTTTGCTTGATTAAGATTGTTGACACAACAACATTCAAATACTAAATGTCAAACAGTGCAGGTCCAGATCAGTTGGCTTCTTTAGAAGCTAACTGCTCTGGATCTAAACTGTTTGCATAGACAGGGCATATCTGGGTTCACCAGAGCAGGGTTAATATACTGCATATACCAGTATATCTTTATCAGCTGACAAATACTATCCATTTTTGCTTATAGCAGTAAATAAAATGAAATCTTTCTTTATGAAAACTTGGTAAGAATCCAACCACTGCTTAACAAGATATTGTGCTGACAAGAAAGTGTTATACCAACACCAATGGATCAGGACCAAAAACAATATGTCCTCCTCCCCTTAGGTGTGTGTGTGTTGGAGTGGGGGGTAGGGGGGGGAGGAGAGAGAGAATACTAGGTAGGGCATAACAATAGTAAGGATTTCAGGTGTCTGAATATTTAGAGGGATGACAGTGCATTTAGTGAGCTATGATCTTACCTCTGCAGGTATTTTAGGATCGCCACTATTAGCCAGAAGAACTTCTGGTACTCCATCTCCATCCCAGTCTGGTAGAGCTACAGCCTGATAGATATTACATTCAGGTTTCACAAATGCATTGTCTTCAGCTGACCAATACACGACACCTAAAGAAATAATAAGTGAACTGTTTTATGAGCAGTGCCTTTTATTATGGTACTCATTAGAAGTACATTAGCAAAACACTTCTAAAGAGCATCTACAATATATGTTTTTAACCCTTCTCTCGCTGAACACAACATGCCCTGTCTTAGCAAACAGTGTAGATCCAGAACAGTTGGCTTCTGAAGAAGCCAACTGATCTGGATCTGCACTGTTTGTCATTAAATATGTGAATTTCTATCAAAAACCTGGATCAAGTAATCTGATTGGCTGGAATTTAGAAGTGGGTGTGGTATCTTAATTTATTCAGCAAGGCAAGGGTTAAGGAGACATAAGAAAAACAATCAATACCTTTTTCACTGTAAAGAAGCCCCTTATCTGGTGCCATGTAACTGCATCATAACTATGGTACATGTCCTAAAATTTCGAATATTTTATTCCATACTATTTTGGCCTAAATTTTGCTTTTTATGCAGCTGTTTCTTTAAATACTTAGTGGAATGGCAAACAGTGTAGACCCTGATCAGACTGCTCCTGCAGGTATTTACAAGGGTAACCTTTCTAGGTTTTATTTCATACTTTTTTAACCAAACAATTGTGATATTTTTCTCATGTCACCACAAAAGCATATGCTGTGGTATTCCATTGGAATTATCACCCCATTGACATGACTGGATACACTTGGTAGATTTTCTGCCAATTTTTTGCAAGGCAGACAACTTTGTGACTTCCTGCTTGCTTTCTTGCACATCAAGGCCCTTCTGAAAATAGATCAACTCTAAAAGGAAAGAATTTTCATCCTAAATGAATTAAATTACTTCCTTTTTGAGTACCCCTCTTTTCATAAAGGAGGCAAAACAATTTTGACAGAGTTGCCTCCCCTGAAAGTGTATCTATTCCAACTAAAGCATACACTAAGGCACCTCATTAAAAGTATTTCATTGAGAGATGATCAGATGCCTCAACACATATTGGAGGATAAGTATTTCTTTTTCTAGGAGAATAACCCTTAACCTTTAACATTCTCTGGGATGATTCAGCAGGCAACTAATTGGTGATATTTTTCTTATTTTTCCCAGAAAACAGGATTTGACATGAAATGTCAAATCCTGTTTCCAGGGAAAATAAGAAAAAATATTTCAAAATGTCATCTGCTGAAAATTTTACCCACAATGCTAAGCAGTGCTAAGCATTAAAGCAGAATTCAAAGTTGCAGCAGATTCTATAATATTTATTTTTTCTGAGAAAACTAGACTTCAACTTTCACTTAAATAGTCTGCTATGTGTCACATGAAAATACAAGCCACATTTTCTAACAAAAATAGAATACAATAATTCAGAATGTCATCTGCTACAATTCTGAATGGTGCCATAATGCATAGCACTCTGGATAAAATTTTCAGCAGATAACATTTTGAAATATTTTTTCTTATTTTTCCTAGAAAACAGGATTTGACATTTCATGCAAATACAATAATTTAGAATGTCATCTGCTACAATTCCGAATGGTGCCATAATGCATAGCACTCTGGATAAAATTTTCAGCAGATAACATTTTGAAATATTTTTTCTTATTTTTCCTAGAAAACAGGATTTGACATTTCATGCAAATTGTCTCCTTAGGAAACAATTTGCATAAAATGCCAAACCCTGTTTTCTGACAAAAATAAGAAAATATCACCAACTTATCATCTGCTGTATTAGCCAAAAGAGTGCTTATGGTTAAGGGTAAAGAAAAAGTCTCTACTCACCCCATTTATCTGGATTCCTGCTATGTTATGCCATTTATGCAAACAGTACATACCCTATCTACAGTCTGTCAGAGACTTGTTGAACACATAATATATGTGTTTTGCCAAACACAAGCAGTGAACAGTAAAGGCTCTGATTACCATGTTTTACATCAAATACCTTCAGCAGACAGTGTAGACCAAGATCAACTTGAAGAAGCAGTCTGATCTAAGTATGCACATTTTGGATGCATGTAGCCTACTGGACTTGTTCAAATTAGGACAAGACATAAAGATACTGCTATGTATACAGAAGCCCTTCAATATTCTCTCTCACCATCCAGGATCCTCCAAATCTATTATCACTGAATGTTAAGGGCAAAGCAGACAGACTGTTCAGGGTCTTCTCTGCTATGAATTGACATACCCTCAGACAAAGGGAGTATTCAGAAGATTATAGTTTAAGCACAAAAATATAACTTGTGGGTACTCACTGAATCACCTCACCAGTGCAATGTCAATGAGTACCCACAAGCTATGTTTTCATGCAAATAATAAAAACTTATTCCAAGTTATAGCCGTAAGTTCTCTCAAACAGCAACAAACGTGATCAAGATTAGATTTGGACTTGTTAGAATCCAGAAGCTTGTTATCAGTAATCAATTACCTCAACCCAATGCAGAGTTGAGCATAGCTCTAGATAAGAAGGGGAACATTTTTTCATATTTCTCCATGATAACATGTTGTGCATTTCTACTCAGTAGAAATGCACAACATGTTTTCATGGAAAAATAAGAAAAATATCAACAATTTTTTAAAGAAAACAGCATTTTATCTGGAGGTATGGTCTAGGAAGACAGGCCACAGTGAACTACCATCTTTTCACTTTACTCATATTGTTCATCAAAAGATAATATTTTGGGTTTGTGGTATAAATGTGATCAATATCTAAAGAGGTGACTAAAAATAATACATGTACTTTCAGAGTGACTGTTTAATGAGTGGTATATTTATTTGCATGTCAACCATTAGCCCATAGTCACAGTTTGGCACATTTAGTAACCAAGCAGACTTCTTGAAAGTTTGAAAAAAGTATTGTACATGTATATGTATGGTTTTTGCCTTTTTATATATATATTTTTTTTTCTTTTTTAAATTTTTAACACCCTGTAGTAAGTACGTAAGTAAGTAAGTAAGTAAGTTGGCTTTATTTAAAGAGGGTGACCCATTTGGCAGTGCCAATCTTCCATGAGGCCCTCTAAAATATATACAATACAAATTAATAAAACAACAAATACAATGCAATAGATACAAGTATGAAAATGAGAGGATGATTAGCATGATACTGACTGAGCTAAAACATTGTATAACTTTAGCATCATTATGTTTAACTGTTAATTGTATTACATTTCAGTTATTCCATAACAATTTCTAGATATTGCATCAGGTACAAAATACGGACTTTTTTTTTTTTTTAGAAAATTGAAAGCGAGACTCACTTTAGGCGACAGTTAGTATGCAATATTTACTCCAAATACTGTGACACCTTTAACTCCTTGCCATACTTATCCTATAATTTATAAAGGTCTATTCCTCCACAAGTTGTTGCGTCTAAAAATTTTGCTGAATTTTGTAGGTTATTCAGCAGATGACAAATCAGAGATTTTTCTTTTATATCTCCCCCAAAATGGACTTCACATTTCATTCAAATGAAGTGTAAAGTCTTTCTTTTTGTAAAAAATAAGAATAAAATAAAGTGATGCCCAAATCCTTCATCAGAATTTATCAGTAAAATTGGATAATTTTCTTCACAATGCACAATACCTGTGAATGGATTAAAAGCAACAGCAGTACCCAGTCGACCAGTTCCTATACAATCTGGTTTACCATCTTTGTTAATATCAAAGTCTTCACAGTTTATCAGGAATACATCAGACTTTATGGTAAGGTTCCATAGGAGATGTCCATCATACCCTCTGACAGCAATCAAATAACCCCTACAAGGTGGCAAGCCTTCATCTAAAAGCACAAAATAATACGTCCAAAATACAGTAAAACCTGTTAACAGGAACCTTAGAAAAATGACCACCTCATTTAAATGGACATGTTAAATGCAAGTCACTTTTTTTTTATCTATACATATACAGAGGACCCTCATTATAACGACAGCATTTGTCCCCCAAGATGTTGCTGTTAAAAAGAATCTGCCACTATATAGAATCGCAACATGTACCAGGATCATAAATGATAAAAAGCCTTTTTCCCCTTATTTATTCCAAGAAACATAATATGTTGTGGACATTTGTTAGAATTTCCCCAGTGAGGCAATTCTAACAAATATCCACAACATGTGTTTCTTGGATTATTAAATACAATATTCCTGAATATCTCTAATTGTCTACCTCATTTTGAGCTAAGGAATTGTTCCTTTCTAATTGTTCTTATAATGAATTTTGTCGTTATATCGAATGCCAGTATAAAGAGGGTTGACTGTATTTTAATTATTATTATTGTTTCAGTTTTAAATATACCTCACTAATAAGAATTGTGCACTGTAGTTTATAGTTATAACCAAAAAAACAACTAAAAACAACAAAGCAAAACAAAACAAAAAAAACAAAAAAAAAACAAAAAAAAAACAGTGTAACTGAACCTCAATATTACGACTATTAACTAGTCTTCCTAACTGTTTCAAATTGACTGACTCATGCAGGTAAAGTGTCTGCTTACTGCTAATAAATAATTATCAACAAACAACCCATCTCACAATCTAAACAAAATATAGCAGAGTATAGAAATTTCTTTTTATAATGCACATTTAAAAAACTGGTCTGATGGTTTTATCAAGAAATTTAAGTGTTTAACATGTACAATCAGCCATGTTCTGTGTGTGTTTTATGTATCATTTTATCTGAGCAATAAATCTACAAAGGGAGAATTGTCCACTCAGCCAGGTTCTTGGGTGGTGCAATACAAGGGTCATGCAAAAAGTTCTGTCACTAATAGTCTTCCTTGGTTTTATCACAGGTATATTTCAAAATGCTTCACTGCACTTGAATGGTGTGTTGAATAACTAACAATACCCGTTTATTTCGTGCAAATTGCTTTCCAACTGACCGAGTTATTTCAAATTGGAATAGATGCAGTCATATATACTGACCAATTTACTTGTTACATTGGTACATGGATCAGAACTGAAATTCGTAGCTATATTAAATGCCACATTAGGCTTAATATAGATTCAAAGCAGATATTTAATGAATTGTGTGGTATATATGGACCTCAGACCATTTCAATGCACACAGTTTTTAGGTGGGTTAAAGCTTTTAAAGCTGGGAAATTTTCTGTTGAAGATGATACCCATCCTGGAAGGCTAAAACCTCTGTTACCAAGGCTAACATCGCTGCTGTAAAGATTGTGGTCGAACAGGACACGGGATTGTCTGTCAAAGATATAGCTAGTTGTACTGGCATATCAGAAGGCAGTGTGCAAACAGTTCTGAAAAAGCATTTGGACCTGAGAAAGGTTTGCGCTAGGTGGGTACCTCATTTGCTCACTGAGGAGCAAAAGACACAATGCCTTAAATGTGCCCAGGAACTTTTGAAAACATACAAAGGCTGTAATAGTCAGGTTATTTCCAACTTGCTAACAGGTGATGAAACCTGGGTGCACATGTTTTAGCCACAAAGAAGGGCTGATAATAAGCAATGGAAACGAAAAGATCAAAAACGTCCATGTATTGCCAAGAGAACCATAAGTTCGAAAAAGATGTTGTACACAATTTTCTTTAATTCAAGTGGGCCAGTCGTTCAAATGCCTTGTCCATCTGGTCATACTATCACTGGCCAATTCTACAAGAATTCTGTCCTGAAAAAAGTCAAAGAGTTTTACAATAAGAAACGACCAAGCAAAGGATGGTCAGGAGTCCACCTTTTACATGACAATGCCTCCTCTCATAAGTGTGAGGTTGTTAAGTCTCTTTTGGCTTCTGAAAAGGTGAAAATTTTAAACCATCCACCTTATTCACCTGACCTGAGTCCCTGTGACTTCTTTTTATTTCCAAGGCTTAAGAAAATGCTTTTTGGAAATAAGTATACGTCTAGAAGTTCTCTTGGTAGCGCTATTTATCAGTGTCTCCAACAGATACCAAAAGAAGACTATTTATCTGCTTTTCGCAACTGGGTAAAAAGATTACAAAAATGTGTTTCAGTCAAGGGGGAATACTTTGAAGGTTTGTAATAAAAATATGTTTGATAAAACATAGCACTGAAGTAATCCTAACCCAGTGACAAAACTTTTTGCAGGACCCTCGTACTTTGCTAAGCTTGGTACAAAATCACCTTAGCAAATACATACTATTTTAGCTTTCCAGGATGGTGACAATGGTATACCTATTAGGTATCACTTTGATGGGAAACTTTTCAACATAAAAAGGTTGCAAGCTAAATCTAAGGTGCAGACAGAGGTACTAGATGAGCTCCTCTTTGCTGATGACATGGCAAAAGGTGCTCCAACAGAAGAGAAAATGCAAAAAGGTGTGGATCAAGTATCTGATTCATGTGACAGCTATGATCTCACAATCAGCATCAAAAAGACTGAGGTAGTATATCAGCCAGCACCTAGAAAGCCTTACAAGGAGCCTGCCATCACAGTGAAAGGTCAACAACTGCAAGTGGTAGACAAGTTCACCTACCTTGGAAGCACATTGTCTCAAGTTGTGCACATTGATGATGAAGTCAATGCTAGAATTGCCAAAGCTAGTGCAGCATTTGGCCAGCTATTTGGAAGTATTTGGAACCGAAGTGGAATCAGACTTGACACAAAGCTGAAAGTATATAGATCAGTGGTGCTGCCAACACTATTATACGCATGTGAAACTTGGACAGTTTACCAATGGCATGCCAAAAGACTGAACCACTTCCATACAAGCTGTCTTAGAAAACTTCTAAAGATCAAGTGGCAAGACAGGATTCCAGACACAGAAGTCCTGAAAAGGGCAGGGATGCAGAGTGTACATACTCTTCTGAAATTGGCACAGTTAAGACGGAGAGGTCATGTTACCAGAATGCCTGATGAACGTTTGCCAAAGAAAATCCTCTATGGAGAACTTTAAGTTGGAAAACACTCCCATGGTGATCAGAAGCGATACAAGGACACCGTCAAAGCCTCCCTTAAAGACTTCAACATACCAACAGAGTTATGGGAACAGATTGCACAGGATCGTACAAAGTGGCAAGGCCTCATAAGAAGGGAAGCTGGTGAATACGAAGCAAAAAGAATCAGCGAAGCTGAGCAGAAATGTGCAGAAAGCCAGAGCTAAGGCATCACCAACAGAGCTTTCTTCCTCAGACTTCTCTTGTGCTATCTGCAACAGGCAGTTTAGAGCTAAGATTGGTCTCATCAGCCATCTTAGATCACACAAATAATAACATATCACACAGTTGATTAGGATTGGTCATTGTCAGTAATGACAGACGAACATGACTATTTTAGCTACAGATGTACTTTCATGTCAGAAATACAAACCCTTGTCCTGCTGAATCCAGATATACCCTGTCTTTGCAAACAGTGTAGATCCAGATCAGTTGGTTTCTTCAGAAGCCAACTGATCTGGATCTGCACTGTTTGCCATTAAGTATGTGAATTTATATGAACAATCTGGATCAAGTAATCTGATTGGCTGAAAATTAGAAGTGGGAGTGTCTTCTTAATTTATTCAGCATGACAAGGGTTAATTTCTGTAACAGTAATCTGAATGATTTTGATTCTGTTTTCTGGAGAAACAAGAGAAGTATTTATCTTGATACTCCGCTTAACTGGAACTATGATTAAACTAAAGAAAAACTAACTATTGGGACAAACAGGCCTTAGCAAACAGTTTAAATCTAGAGCTGATGCTGCTGAATGCAGATCAGGATCTACACTATTTGCAACTTATCCAACAGTTTTTAGATACTTCAATAAGCAGTCAAATAGACGTTCAAATCTTAGGACAAGTATGATAAGGAGTTAAGTTGTCAAAATATTAACTTTTACCATGTTCTGGGCAAATTCAGCAGACAATAAATTGATATTTTTCTTATTTTCTCCAGAAAACAGACTTTGACAAAGTTTATTTTCTGGGAAAAAAAAAAGAAGAAAAATATTTCAAAATGTCTGCCAAAGTTCTTATCCAGCATGCTAACCATTAAGGTAAATATACTAGCGGAAAAAAGAAACGCAAGTATTAATTCTGGGGTTGTATTTTTAAAGAAAATTGTGGATTTCATTTGATTGTTTAATTTTTTTAATTCTTTATTTCATTTTCTATTAAATGCTATTGGTTTAGTGTCGTATAGCAGACGACGTTTGCAATAAATAGCGTTAAACACAGACACCCAACGTTATTGAATAATGGGTATCAATAGCGCGTGTGTCCCCCACGGGCTGCTGTCGCAGCTCTCACTCTTCTAACCATAGACCCGACTAAGTTGTCAATGGTCCTTTGAGGGATATTATTCCACTCTTGAATAAGAGCTAGCTGGAGCTGTGTGAAGTTGTTTGGTACGTTGACGCGCTTCCTGACCCTCCTGTCCAACGCATCCCAAAGGTGCTCGACTGGGTTTAAATCTGGACTGTATGGGGGCCAATCGAGCACTTGGACATTATTGTGGTTGAGGAAGTCGCGACAAACCCTGACAACATGCGGTCTCGCGTTGTCATGCTGAAACGTGAGATTATGAGCACTGACAAGCGGGAGGATGTGAGGCATAAGCACCTGTTCCCGATAGCGTACGGCTGTAAGATTACCCTGAATAACCACTAGGGACGTTTTCACCCCATGAGAAATCCCACCCCAAACCATTACGGACCCCCCTCCCCCAAATCTGTCGACTTCTCGTACGCAAACGTCAGAATATCGCTCACCAAGATGTCGATACACTTGTTGTTGCCTATCTGACCGCTGAAGCGAAAATCGCGACTCATCGCTGAACATTACACGCCGCCAGTCAGCCAGTCAAAACCGATTTGGTATATGGGCATGCAGCCATTGCATGCGGCGTTGACGTCGCCTGGGCGTAAGGTTCGGGCCCAAGTAAGGACGGCGTGGACGTAAATCGAACTCTCGCAAGCGATTTCTGACTGTCCTTGGACACACACGATGGCCATGTGTTCCGATAACTTTGCTGTCTCTGTCGCCGTCCTTAAACTGTTACGAAGGTGTACAAGACGTATACGTCTATCTTGACGTTGCGTCGTAACGCGCGGACGTCCGCTCCTAGGACAGTCAGTTAACCTACCGGTAGCTCTAAGATGCTGAACTAAGCGCGATATCGTCGACTCGTGCACCACAAATTGCTGCGTGACATCATGTTGCGAACGACCCTGCAAAATTAGAGCAATAGCTCTACCCCTATCCAGTTGCGATAAGCATACCATTTCTCTCAACAAACTCAAACAACAAACGTTTTGTGCAACCGATACGAATGGAACGAAAGTTCGATTTGGTAATGTGTTAAAGTCTCTACCACGCGACACTACCCGTGCAGCACGGATATAACGAAATTCAGGTACAACGATATTGTGTAGCCTGTGTTCACACTTCAAAGATTTTGTGTGATCCATACACGGGGAAGTACACTAATGTCACCAAATACAGAAAACTAGATCAGTTTGTTCACAAACAAACTTTCAGTATTTAAAAAATTGAACTTGCGTTTCTTTTTTCCCCAAGTATACAATCATACCTTTTTGATGACACCTGTCCTTGCCATCTGCTGTTCCAAATAGAATATCCTCCTTGCCATCTCCATCCATGTCCAGTAGTCGTATACATGATTCACTTACTGAAACAATAAAGCAGCGAAATATTAACCCATGTCCTGCTGAACCCGGATATACCCTGCCTATGCAAGCAGTGTAGATCCAGATCAGTTGGCTTCTGAAGAAGCCAACTGATCTGGATCTGCACTGTTTGCCATTAAGTGTGAATTTATATCAACAATCCAGATCAAGTAATCTGATTGGCTGAAAATTAGAAATGGGCGTCTTAATTTATTCAGCAGGACAAGGGTTAACTCTTAAAGCACCAATTACAACTGCAGCAAAATATTCTAAAATACTTTTACAAAAAAAGGCCCAGCTTCACTAATATGTAAGCCACAAAATAAGGAAAATATGCAGACAATAAAGGCTCAAATCTACGTGTAAATTAATATAGTCAAACCAGGACCTTTCTCTGTCTGTTTATTTAGTCAGTAGATACTGAAGAATATACATCAAAAGATGTGTAGTCTGATAAGAGCCTTTGTTTTGTGCAACAAAGACCAATTTCTTATGACATGGCCCATTCATTCATTTATTTTAAAAGATTACTAAATAATCATAGCTCCAGATAAGGCACATTTTTCAACAGAAAAGTGTTGATATTATTTCTATTTCTCCATGAAAGTATATTTTCGTGGAGAAATAAGAAAAATATTACCTGGATACCCCTCTTATCTGGAGCTATGAAATTTCAGCTTTTATCACCTTTTACAATGAGAAAATTCTTACATAACTGAGCTGGCATCTGGTAAAACCTCATTAAGAAAACACACCAATTCAAATATACTGAAAATTTAACCACCAAAAACTGAAAGTCTTTAGATAAGAATTCTGATATTTTTCATATTTCTGCTCAAAAACTAGATTGTGGGCACTCGTTAGAACTGCCTTGATGAGGTAGTTCTAATGAATATCCACAATCTATGTTTTTGAGCAGAAATAAGAAAAATAATGTACCCCTATAAACCCCAGTTTTACTATATAAAAGTGGGGTTTAAGGGGGTCAAAATTATATTGAGGTATGTTTTCGTGATGTCATGCAATATGCTGAAAGTGAAAGCCCAGACTATCCAGCACATCTTTACATTCTAGTCAGGACTTTCACTGTTTGCAGTTTAGATATATTGCACCATACTAATTCTAAATATTTGTAAACTCTTTACCATACTTGTCCTAAACTTTGAACACTTTTCTACTTCTTCATGTGTCTAAAAATTGCTGGATTAGTGAAAAACAATGCAGACTATGATCATGCTGCACATAGCATCAGATAAGGCAGTTTTCATCCAAAACATGCTGATATCTTTCTTATTTCTCAACAAAAACATATGTTGTGGGTACTCATTAGAAGCGCCTTGCCGAGGCGCTTCTAATGAGTACCCACAACATATGTTTTCATCGAGAAATAAGAAAAATATTATGTGGATACCCCTTCTTATCTGTAGCTATGATGCAGATGCCTGATCACAAATGAACAGACACAACACACCAAATCTCCTTTGTATTTTGTTTACAAGACAATCTGTGGAATGCAGCATGTGATGTTTATTGAACACAACCAATGGAGAAGTATCCTCTCAGAACACTGACACTGAGAGTTGCATCTACTTAGGATGACCAGTCTACCTTTATGTTGATGCCATATAGTTGCAAAGCACTAAGATACTGATCTAGTAGCTTTGACCAGCTTTCCTTGTCAGATCTGTCCACTTAGGTTATGGTGTCAGGAATCCTATACAACACAGGGAGACTCTATGCTTTTTTGTGCATGTCTGCCTGTCTGTCTGTTGGTATATATGTGCTTATCCTTGCATTGTACAGTCGACTCTCGTTATCTCGAATTCCAAGGGACTCTCTGAAATACTTCGAGATATCTGTACTTCGACATATCAGGTTTGCAGAATTAAGGAAAAATAAATCGAACAACCACATTTTACAAATGTATATGTAATTTGACTCCTGAAGTTGGAAATGTATTGAAAATATTGTGGAAAAGAGGAGAAATTGCTCCTTAGGAGCAATTTCTCCTTTTTTCCACAATATTTTGTTAGATTTTCATGTTTAAACAGGGACCAGATTTTCACTTCTAGATAAGTGGTTATTCGAGATAAGCGAGGTCGAGATAATGAGAGTCGACTGTATTTTATATGTTTCTTTGCTATTACCATTCATGATGAGCAAATAAAACATTGCTCATTATCTGTTGGCTATATGGTTTCCTAAAGAATCAGGAAAAACATGTATTTGGATACCCTTCTTGTTAAGAGCTACGAAATGTGAACAGCTAGATATTCACAACATTACAGCTAGATATTCACAACATTACAATGTCTGTTGACATTTAACAAATTTATATTCTGGACAAAGCAGAGGACAAACAGACAATATTTCTCTTAGTTTTACCAAAAAATAAGCTCTGCCATTTGCATGAAATGTCAAATCCTATTTTTAGGGAAAAATAAGGAAATATCCAAAATTTTGTCTGCTGAACTTTTTACCCAACTTGCTAATTAAGTGTTAAATTCTAAATTCTACACATTATACATACAAATAAACACTATACATACAAATATCCTCCCATATCCGTGTCCATTTTGTTGCATCTGGTGACGTCAGATTAATTTTGTCAGCATTTGTTGATTCATTTGTAGATGATTGTAAAGTTCTTACTAAAACAATACCTATTGCAAGTCCTGATATAGCAACAATAACAATAGCTAACACTAACAAACACAGTCGGCAATTGGTTTCTTTTCCTTTTACATCAAACTCTTCTTTGGGTCTTTTTCTGTTTTCTGTAACACTTGGCATTAGTTGTAGTTGAATGGTACTTCTGTCATTTTTATTAAATACTATATATTCCTCAGATATTTGAATTTCATCATCTGATGAATCTTGTTTCAGTTTCTTGTAGACACCAGCTTTTGGATTTCCTATAAAAATATGAAGGCTAATAAAGTGGCCTTGGAATCAAGAATTTGTTTGGTTTCGTGTTGAGGTTTTATGGCCCAGCCAATCAAACTGGGTCATGCTGAGCATGATCAATTTACCTAACAACATTTTTACTGGGCACACTTAGTCCTCTAAGCGGTTAACCAGTATTGTGCACATTCTGTCGCCATAAACTGACAACTGCCCTTCTTGAATCAGCGGAAGGGAAAGAATGACCGTAGAAAATATTTCATGATCAATCTCCACGAAAGAATGTTGCCGACCTCGGTGAGGGTTGAACCCGCGACCTCCTGGTCTCCAGTCGGATGGCGCATCCAACTGAGCCACCGAGGCCGGTTATTGGATAAGTACAGAAATGATGGGAGAATTATATCAGTTGCATGGTGCCACATCCACCTATGCTACATGTCCTATGTCTTTTTACAAGGCCACATTATAAGACAAGCTCAACAGTATCTTCTTTCCCTGCTGATGCTTTACAAATTTCCTACTTTAAAATGTTGCTATGGCAACCAAACAACATTCCTTCTGGTCATAAAACATATAAACTGGATGGACTATCATCGAATGATCATAAATGCCAAATATGGTTCACATCACTTCGCTGGTTCTAGAGAAAATGAAATTTAAGTCTATGGGAGCTTTCTATTGCCATGCAACCAAATTAAGATGCAGACTGGGAAATTTTAAGCTATTATGAAGTACCCTTTCCCAAGCAGAATTTGTATCACTTTAGTGATTTTGGAGTTGTCATTTATTTTTTTTTTTTTTTTTTTTTTTAAATAAATGTTGCCATGGCAAACAAAACGAAATAGCCATTGGTCATTAAACACATAAACTGGGTTGACAGTCATCAAATGATCATACCTGCCAAATATGGTTTACATCACTTCACTGGTTATGAAGAAAATACAATTTTACCATTTTCCCATTATAAGTCTATGGGAGCTTTATGCTGCCATGGCAACCAACCAAACTGCAGATCACCATAAGTTTAGCTATTTTGATCTTACCCAACCCATATACATACCAAATCAGATTCATACTGCTTCAGTGGTTTTTAAAAGAGCTGTCATTTAAAAAATACCTTTTTTTTTTTTAAATTTTAGTTGTTTTTTTTTTTAAACTGTATGTTGCCATGGCAACCAAAAAAAATGGCCACTGGTCATAAAACTCATAAACTGGGTAGACAATCAAGATGATCATAACTACCAAATTTGGCTCACATCACTTCACTGAATATGGAGAAAATGCAATTGAACAATTTTCCCATTTAAGTTTTTGAGAGCTTTCTGTTGTCATGGCAACCAAACCAAGAGGTAGACTGGCAAATTTTTTAGCTTTTTTGAATTTCTCTTATCCAAGTAACATTTTCACCAAATGGGAGTCATACTGTTTCAGTGGTTTTGGAGGAGTTGTCATTTACAAAAAAAAAATCCTTTTTTTTTTTAAATTAATGTTGCCATGGCAACCAAACAAAATGGCTACTGGTCATAAAATGCATGCATAAAACTGGGTAGACAATCATCAGATGATCATAACTGCCAAATGTGATCATAACTGCCAAGTGTGGTTCACATCACTTCACTGGTTATGAAGAAAATACAGTTTAACCAGTTTTCCATTATAAGTCTACATTGTCTATGGGTCTAAAGAAATGATTTTTTATTGTATGTCTGAATTAATGTTGCCAACATTGATTCAGAGATACGATCAAAAATCATTTCATTTTTGATCCAGTTCAAAAACAAGAGACCAACTGAAATTTTACAGGCCGTCAGATGCAACAATTTATGATCGTATTAATACCATATATTAATTTATTAAATCTATCTTGGATAAAGAATGTCTGTTTTTAAAGAAAATGGAACCTTTAACCCTAACTTTTAGTGTAGTTGATGTGTGTGCTCATTCACATGCTGAGGCTGGTAAAGAATGGCGGACACATTCTAAAGTCTATAGCAATATGATTTGGATGTCCAGGGTATCCTCTCCCCCACACACCCCCTCCCCTGCCAATCCCCACATCCAGCGGGAAAACAATAATAGGTGCATTAGATAAACAGAAACTTAGATTTTAACTCATTGCAGCAGAAACATCACTCACAGTGCACTGTCATACAGATGATAACATTGACAAACTATTACTATTTATTTGTATTATGAGGAGTTACTATTTGCATTATGACAAGTTAAATTACGATGTGAAATTTCAGTGTTGGCTCCTGAGTTACGTAGTAATTATATAAATTAGGTTTCAACATTCATACATTTTGTTCACGTTCTAACTGATATACTATACCCATTTACCCACAGGCATTACTGAAAATTAAGAGTGTTGGAGTGGAAAATTGGAAACGGCACCGTTTCAGACTGGGTTCCTGTTGATAACCAAAATTCAACTTGTAAATTGGGTTCCAGCTTTCTGTTGCTCAGTGTTACGAGCCATATAACGAGAAAGAAATGAAAGTGAAACCAGCAACAAGCTTTAACTTATTAACAATATTTATTCACAAAAAAAATAAGACAAGATTCAAAACAGAAGAATGTAAGTAGACAGTACCTTTCAAGTTTATGTCACAAAGTCCCTCTGAAATAATCCATGAGAATTTATAAAACAAATCCTTTGAATATCAGTTTCTGATCCCACAATTTAATGTTCCTGAATTCAGAATTTAAGTCCAGAATGAATAAAGTACTAAAGTAATCCAGTATAGAATAATTTCCAGTGAAAGTATACAAAGATGCCCAGATGAAAATCTGTTCTCCTTATATAATATCAAAGAAGGTTCTAGAAAAAGAATTTTCTACAAGCATCTCTTATTTTCCAGTTCCAATCAAGAAACTTCTAAATCTTCCATGACATTCCAAAAAGAACTCAGTCCAGAATCAAGGACGTAAACATCATGTTATTGTAAACATGTTGAACATTCCAGAAAGTTATTTTTGGAAACATTGTAAATAAAGCTATTTATGGAAACATAGTAAACATGTTGTTTAAAACAATTGAACACCCTGTTATATAACACTCAGACATTACTACATGAACCAACAAGCTGTTGCTATTTATATGGTTGGAGATTTTACCTCTCCTTTTCATTGGCTTAAAATACTGGAAAAGTGCCTGATGACCCAGAAAAAAAACACAACATTTGTGACTGTTTGATTAAGACTAAAGTTACAAAAGAAGTTTAACGTTTTTGGTGTATGTCTTTATTATGTTTGAATACTGCCTACACCTTCTTGGGCAGAAACCATGGCAGTACCTTGCTCAAGGACACAACACTTAATTGCATCGTGCTCACTAACATTTGATCTTGAATTGAGTCTATTGAATTACCCCAAACCACCATTAATATAATAATATAGGTCTTTTTATACATATATTGTATATGTATGTACATACAAATACATATATTGATGTATTTTGGTGCACATATAGGTCTATTTGCTCACTTATATTGATGTTGTTTGTTTCTAAATTTATGACTTAATCTGCATAATGTTTTCTGGCATTTTACTGTATAATAAAAGTATGTGCTCGCCCTGTCACATTTAGCCCAAGATAAGATTTTATCCTTAGCTTCCAGCTGGCACCGCGCAATTGAGAGGTTGCTGATGATATCACAGACTAAGAGTTATCTTTCTTGCTGGAGACACCCAGGCATATTTTCGACAGTATTTTATTATACTTTGAGCATTATACCTTCCTTGTGTTTGGCAAATTCTGACAGAACCATACTTATTTGATTCTTATAGACCTAAAAATTATCACAGTGAAGTTTCCAGTTCCTTAGATGTTTCATCATCTAGGAATAATAACAGTAAAATGGTTAAAATTCCAGTTTCATTATCTTGTTTGGTTAAAGCTTATTAACTCAATTAATGGAGGCTAATCATTTGCCCTATCAGATAACTAACCCTTATACCCCTATGAATGAGCTTTAAATGTCTTAAATTGGATGTAAATCAAAAATACAAGTGCAGCAATGTTAATAAATACATTTTATACATATGAAAAAAGGTGTTTTGGGGTGTTTTGGGATGATTTGGGGTAGTTTGGGGTGTCTGGGGTCAATGGACTGCTTGAATCCAGTGCTTTACTATTGCACCACAGCATTCCACTCTGTTTAAACAATTTTCAGATATTTTACTGGATTTGCATGTGATTTTCGTGCATATGTTTGAGAAGATGTGTGCTCTACCTTGTGTCACACGCAAATCATGTGCGACTTGGCAGGCCTGCGGATGGCTTGCTGGAAGGAAGACAGCTGACCCATTTATACTTGATTTGAGCAATCCTTTTGATATCATGCCTTATAGTAGACCACTATACAAACCTTGGGTGCACAACATTTTGTAGAATGACATTTCATCGATATGACGTTGCTTCTAATGCTACATTTGGTTACTGTAACGTTTTGTCAAAAAAAATTGCTAGGTACGACATTCAGTCAAAAATGTCAAACAAGTTTGTTTTTTTTTATTGAAAGGCACTAGAAGTTAATTTACAGTTACGCGTAATTGTTCTTGCAAACTTACCTGGGCAAACTTGATTATTTTATGAATATGCGGTTAACGATCCTGAACTGTCAAGGTGCTGTAAAGATTATATGCATTGTTGAAGACTACGAAAATCGCCCTCTTCTGGACTACTTACATGGGATTACATACAATATAAACTATTGATGAACTTGATAGTTGACTACAGGACCGTTTTCTTTTTTTTTTAATGAAATAAAATCATTATGTACAGAGAAACACGTATTTTCTTTAAATTCCAGGTAAAACTGATGACTCCCAGTTCAGTTCAGATCAGATTTTTAATGCTACCAGGAAACTGAGTCACATAGAGGCAGCGCTGCCCAACTCTACCCCTTAATTCTGGCTTTTATACTCTGTAACATACTTGCTAATCGAACACACTCTGGTAACGCTCTTCAATAAGAGATACAAAATATGTAAATAAAGTATCTTTTTCACTAAATTTCGACCGATCGGCTAATTCGACAAAATTTAGACGTGTTCAACCAAATGTCGTAGGCTACTAAATGTCGCATCGAGGAAATGTCGCATTCCACGAGATGTCGTAGCGATGAAATGTCATTCGACAAAATGTCATGGAAGCACAAACTTCATGGTATCTCTGGAAATGCCAATGTGTATTGTCCATGCTATGCTAACATCAGATTGCTGTTAAGTGTCACATCAGTAAAATCTAACAAACAGCCACGCATGTTCTGTCTAACTTCCTGTAATTTTACCTAAGCCAAGTATTCGTGACATCGTTTATAGACTTGTCATCAATCAAAACGGAATAATGAAACTATTTTCGATTTTCTAGTGTCGTTTCCGTTTTCGATGTAAACAATTTCGGCTACCTTTTGGGATCTTCGCAGTGACAGAATGCAGTGGCTTAGTAAAGACCGAATGGAAGGATAAGAGCCGAAACGATTACACAACAACGCCAACGCCATTCTAGAGGACTGATTTTTCCACGTGTATGTGTCTGCGTTTGTGTGTGTGTGGCTCCAGACCTGTACACAGCCAGTTTGAGTCTATACGGTCTCTCTTCACAAGAATGAAACAGTAAATGGAATTATGCAGCCGGCTGTGATTGAGCAGTTCATTTTAGGATCGCACTGCCCATTCCCTTAGCCCCCCCCCCCCCCCCCCCACACACACACACTTAAGACATTCTCTTCTCTACATACTGCCATACGCCCTCGCGGACATTTTAGGCAGGTGCGCTTGTCAAGAGTTTAAGACTGTTAAAAGATAAAAAGATAAAGCATTTAGCATGATAGTGAGACTGGTAAGGATGATAGTGAAGGAGACGAAAGATGATAGGTTGAAATAGTTAAGATGAGTTTAAAAGCAGTAACTCAGGGATATAGGGCCGTGAGTGCTGTAGTCTGCCGACCTGCCTTGAAGGCTTCAAGGCTGGGCTGACATACAGCAGACTCAGGCAAGGAATTCCATTGGACGATAGCCAGAGGAAAAAAAGCAGTATTTGTAGTAATTCCGAGATGCATACACCTGTCTATAAGTAATTGAGATAAATCTGGAGGCCTTTGTGCTTCTCTGAATATGATCTTGGAGGGGTATAGCTAAACACAATCTTATAGAAAAGGCACAAACGTGCATCTGCACGCCTTTGCTCCAGACTGCGCCATCCTAAGTTGTTAACCATCTCAGTTACACTAGCTTTCCGATCATAATTTGAGCAAGTCCATCTGGCAGCCATGCGCTGCACCATTTCAATTTGATTAACCTTATCCTTTGTGTGGGGATCCCACACAGCTGAAGCGTAGTCCAACTGTGGTCTTACAAGGGTGCTGTAGGCTGTTTCCCTGATCCTTGGCATCTTGGTTTTTATATTACGTTTTAGAAAGCCCAAAGTTTTATTAGCACTACCGGTAAACCTGTCAACGTGGGAGTTCCAGGTGAGACCACTAGTGACATCAACCCCCGGGTATTTGGCACTGGTGACTGTCTCAAGAACATGGCCATGGAGTCTGTAAGTGCAACTGATGGGCTTTCTTGATCCAGTCACCTGCACCACCTGACATTTGGAAGGATTGAATTCCATATCCCACCTAGCCTCCCACACCGCCAGTTTATCAAGGTCCTTTTGTAGTGCTAGGCCATCATCCGCGCCCTCGATGGTGAGGTAGAGAGCTGTATCATCAGCAAACAAACGGACGTGATGAAATGTCATCAGGCAGGTCGTTGCTGTAGATGAGGAAGAGGATCGGTCCTAGGATCGAACCTTGAGGTACTCCTGATGTTACAGGGACCGATCCAGACTCCTCACCCCCAACAACCACCTTCTGGGAACGATCACCAAGAAAGGCCCGAATCCAGCCTAGCAGACTACCTCGAATTCCTTATTTGTGCAATTTCCAATAAGTTTGGAATGACTGACTTTGTCAAATGCCTTTGAAAAGTCTAGCAAAATCAGGTCGGTTTGCTTACCCATACTTGCCTTCCTTGCAAGGCCCTCAACAAGCATGGCAAGCTGGGTCTCACATGAGTGGCCCTGCCTGAAACCATGCTGGAGATCATAAAGGACTTCTTGCTGCTCTAAGAGGCTTTCAAGTCAACTTCTAGATACCTTGACGATTTATTAAATATTGACAATATTTACTTTGACTAAATGGTGGACCGGATATACCCTACAGAACTCCAATTAAATAGTGCAAATTCTTCCGATACCGAGGCACCTTTTTTTGGATTTGAATCTATGTATATCTAATGGTACATTTTCCACCAAAATTTATGATAAACGGGACGATTTTGATTTTAATATAGTCAATATCCCTTTTCTGGATGGCGATTTCCCCCGGCGTACCTCATATGGGGTATACATATCTCAACTTATTAGATTCGCCAGAGCTTCTTCAAATCTTAATGACTTTAACTACCGTAATAAAGCTCTCTTAGGCAGGGCTATCGTTATTTTAAACTTCGTAACATGTTTTCGAAATTTTATCGCAGACACAGTGGCTAGTTAGAAAAATATAGCGTCAGTCTGAAAACACTTATGCAACAAGGTATATCGGAACCAGAATTTTACGGTGACTTTGTGTACAGATTTAGAAAAACTGTAGGCAAATCTAGCTTTTCGGAGCAATTCAGAAAACTTATTAACCGTTATAAAAGAATTGGCTATAGCCTGGATATTATGCGGCAGACTGCATGCCTAGCTGTCAACCCAGTCGTTTTTGATGGCTATGCTTCACTCTTTAATTGCACGACGGCAGTTCGGGCCTCAGACTCAATGACGGTCTCTTCGTAAAACTTTAACCAGTGGGTTGGGGCTTGACAATATGTCTTTGGCTTCGCCCGCCGTGGTTCAACTATTGGTTTTCATTTACTCTGGCATAAGGTAGAATTAGCCAGGAGTACTCGTCTTTGTTAATTATAGTGATTAATTTGATTTTTATGTTTTCGCTTTGATGCATTGACTGAGTTGGGAGCCTTTATGCTAACCGAATTTTTATGTGTTTCTGTATTAAGAGTAGCATCGGGACCCAGGGTGAAGTTAGCTAGCTGTAAAAGTGTTTTTACCCCTCCCCCCCCCCCCCGCACCCGCCGCCCCCGGTGGTTTGCCCTACTGACCGTTCTAAGGCGGTGGTCCCGGTGTTAGTCTTACTCTTTGGGAAGGGCACCTTTCGTATTCCTCTTCCATATGACTCTAATTTATACTTCATTGAAGGTTTATTAAATATTGACAATATTTACTTTGACCAAATGGTGGACCGGATATACCCTACAGAACTCCAATTAAATAGAGCAAATTCTTCCGATACCGAGGCACCTTTTTTGGATTTGAATCTATGTATATCTAATGGTACAGTTTCCACCAAAATTTATGATAAACGGGACGTTTTTGATTTTGATATAGTCAATTTCCCTTTTCTGGATGGCGATGTCTCCCGGCGTACCTCATATGGGGTATACATATCTCAACTTATAAGATTCGCCAGAGCTTCTTCAAATCTTAATGACTTTAACTACCGTAATAAAGCCCTTACTGCCAAACTTCTTAGGCAGGGCTATCGTTATTTTAAACTTAGTAAGGCGTTTTCGAAATTTTATCGCAGACACAGTGCCTTGTTAGAAAAATTTAGGGTCAGTCTGAAAACATTTCTGCAACAAGGTATATCGGAACCAGATTTTTACGGTTACAGATTTAAAAAACTATTGTAGGTAAATCTAACTTTTCGGAGCAATTCGGAAAACTTATTAACCGATATAAAAGAATTGGCTATAGCCTGGATATTATGCGGCAGACTGCATGCCTAGTTGTCAACCCAATCATTGTTGATGGCTATGCTTCACTCTTTAATTGCTCGACGGCAGTTCGGGCCTCAGACTCAATGACGGTCTCTTCGTAAAACTTTAACCAGTTGGTTGGAGCTTGACGATATGTCTTTTGCTTGGCCCCGCCGTGGTTCAACTATTGGTTTTCATTTACTCTGGCATACAGTAGAATTAGCCAGGAGTACTCGTCTTTGTTTATTATAGTGATTAATTTGATTTTTATGTTTTCGCTTTGATGCATTGACTGAGTTGGGAGCCTTTATGCGAATCGAAGTTTTATGTATTTCTGTATCAAGCGTAGCATCGGGACCCAGGGTGAAGTTAGTTAGCTGTGAAAGTGCTTTAAATCCTTCCCCCCCCCCCCGGTGGTTTGCTCTACCGACCGTTCTAAGGCGGTGGTCCCGGTGTTAGTCTTACTCTTTGTTGCTTTGTATTTTATTCTACGAGGCGATTTGTTGTATGTCTTTCCGTGTGTCATTTTGTTCTTGTGTTTTTCAGTCCTTTTAGTATTGCGATTATCTCGCTTGGGGAAGAGAGAGCTAATCTTAGTGCTTTTCGTACGTTTGTTCGGTTTGTGCTTGTTTAGATTTGTCGTTTTCCTCTTCCTCTTGGGGTCTGGGAAGGGATGCGGTTTGTGATTGTGGCACTCCCTGGACTTTTCTCTTACCCTTTTTAGATATTTACCGGTATTCGTATCCCGTTTATAACAATGTCTTACTTATCGTTTCTTTGGACTTGTATTAGACTTAGTTATGTATTGTCGGTTGTTCCTATACTCTGTATGCATCGATCTTACCGCCTGTTTGAATCGCTTCTTACTGCCTATAATAGCCGGTACGAATACTGCTTTTTATCTAATCGTATTACTTTCTATACAACTATATGAGTATCACTAACAGATTAAAAAATATTTTTTCTCCTATTAGGCTACATTCTGCTTCTTCTTTACAGATTCCCCGTTCTACTGCTAAGTAAAAGTGCTTTAAACCCCCCGGATGGTTTACTCTACTGACCGTTCTAAGGCGGTGGTCCCGGTGTTAGTCTTACTCTTTGTTTCTTTGTGGTTTATTCTACGAGGCGATTTGTTGTGTGTCTTTCCATGTGTCATTTTGTTCTTGTTTAGTATTGCGATTACCTCGCTTGGGGAAGAGAGAGCTAATGTTAATGCTTTTCGTACGTTTGTTCGATTTGTGCTTGTTTGGATTTGTCGGTTTCCTCTTCCTCTTGGGGTCTGGGAAGGGCTGCGGTTTGTGATTGTGGCACTCCATTGACTTTTCTCTTACCTTTGTTTTTGTGTGATTGTGGCACTCCCTGGACTTTTCTCTTACCTTTTTTTTCAATATTAAAAGCAAGGATGTGCTCAAGGACCTTGCAGAGAATGCAAGTAAGGGAAATCGGGCGGTAATTCACAGCAAGTGATTTATCTCCTTTTTTAGCTCACTTGAGCTGAAGGCTCAAGGTGAGCTTTTGTGATCACTCACCGTCCGTCGTCGTCGGCGGCGGCGGCGGCGGCGGTGTCGTCGTCGTCGTCGTCCGTATGTCCGTCCGTCCGTCCGTCCACAATCTTTAAACAACATCTCCTCCTAAACCACTGATTGGATTTTGACCAAACTTTACAGGAATGATCCTTGGTTGGTCCTCTTTCAAAGTTGTTCAAATGGTTCCGGTCCGTTGCATATCTAGGTCACAGGAGCTAAAAATAGATTTTTAACTAAAAACTTCAAAAATCTTCTTGTCAGAAACCAATGGACCGATTTCAATATAATTTTGCAGAAATGTTCCTTTGCTGATCCTCTACCAAGATTGTTCAAGCCATTTGGATTTGTCGAAAAAACATGGCCGCCAGGGGGAGGGGGGGGGCTTATTTCCGCCCCCCCCCCCCCCCGCCCATATATCTATAAAGAAAACTTTAAAAATCTTCTTGTCAGAAACCACTGGACCGATTTCAATATAATTTTGCAGAAATGTTCCTTTGGTGATCCTCTACGAAGATTGTTCAAGCCATTTGGGTTCATCAAAAAACATGGCCGCTAGGGGGTGGGGCTTATTTTCCCTATATATCTATATAGAAAACTTTAAAAATCTTCTTGTCAGAAATCACTGGACCGATTTCAATATATTTTTTTCAGAAATGTTCCTTTGGTGATCCTCTACTAAGATTGTTTGTTTGTGTTGAGGTTTTACGGCCCAGTCAACCCAATGGGTCATGTCGAGCGCGGTCAGTTTGCCTAACCACACGTTTACTGGGCAGGCTTAGTCCTCTAAGCGGTTAACCAGTATTGTGCACATTCTTTCGCCAGAAACTGACAACTGCCCTTCTTGAATCAGCGGAAGGGAGAGAATGACCGTAGAAAATATTTCATGATCAATCTCCACGAAAGAATGTTGCCGACCTCGGTGAGGGTTGAACCCGCGACCTCCTGGTCTCCAGTCGGACGGCGCATCCAACTGAGCCACCGAGGCCGGCTCTACTAAGATTGTTCAAGCCATTTGGATTCATCAAAAAACATGGCCGCCAGGGGGCGGGGCTTATTTTCCCTATGTATCTATATAGAAAATTTTAAAAATCTTCTTGTCAGAAACCACTGGCGATGTCAATATGATTTTGCAGAAATGTTCCTTCGGTGATCCTCTACCAAGATTGTTCAAGCCATTTAGATTCGTCAAAAAACATGGCCGCCAGGGGGGCGGGGCTTATTTTCCTTATATATCTATATAGAAAACTTTAAAAATCTTCTTGTCAGAAACCACTGGACCGATTTCAATATAATTTTTCCAGAAATGTTTCTTCGGTGATCCTCTACCAAGATTGTTCAAGCTGCCATGATTCGTCAAAAAACATGGCCGCTAGGGGGCGGGGTTTATTTTCCCTATATATCTTTATAGAAAACTTTAAAAATCTTCTTGTCATAAACGACTGGACCGATTTCAATATAACTTGGCAGAAATGTTTCCTTAGTGACCCTCTATCAAGATTGTTCAAGCCGTCATGATTTGTCAAAAACATGGCCGCTGGGGGGAGAGAGGGAAGGGGAGGGGGTGGGTGGGTGGGGCCGAGGCTTATTTTCCCTATATATCTATATAGAAAACTTGAAAAAATCTTCTTGTCAGAAACCACAGGACTGATTTCAATATAACTTCGCAGAAATGGTTCCTTGGTGACCCTTTACCAAGATTGTTCAAGCCGTTATGATTTGTCAAAAAACATGGCCGCTAGGGGGCGGGGCTTATTTTCCCTATATATCTATACAGAAAATGTTATGATCTTCTTTTCAGAAACCACTGGACCGATTTCAATATAACATTGCAGGAATGTTTCTTATGTAACCCTCTATCAAGATTGTTCAAGCCGTCATGATTCATCAAAAAACATGGCCGCCAGGGGATGGGGCTTATTTTCCTTATATATCTATATAGAAAACTTTAAAACTCTTCTTGTCAGAAACCACTGGACCGACTTCATTATAACTTTGCAGAAATGTTTCCTTGGTGACCATCTGCTAAGATTGTTCAAGTAATCATGATTCGTCAAAAAACATGGCTGCCGGGGGCGGGGCTTATTTTCCCTTTATATCTATATATAAAACTTTAAAAATCTTCTCTTCAGAAACCAATGGACCGATTTCAATACAACTTTGCAGGAATGTTTCTTTGGTGACCCTCTGCAAAGATTATTCAAGCCGTCGTTCAAGCTGTCATGATTCGTCAAAAAACATGCGGTTACGGGTAGGGCTTTATAGCTATATAAAACACTTTAAACCACTGGACCAATTTCAATATAACTTGGCAGAAATGTTCCTTTGGTGACCCTCTTTTAAGATTCAGTTCAAGTTGTCAAGATGCATTAAAAAAACATGGCCGGGGGTGTGGTGGGTGGGGGAGGGGGTGGGGGGGGGGGGGGGGGTTGGTGCTATAAAATGTATACAAAAATCCTAGAGCAGTGAACTTGGCTGAAACTTCAATAGTAAATATGCAAATCTGTTTGCTCAGGTGAGCGATATAGGACCATCATGGTCCTCTTGTTTGAAAATTGGAGTCACATTAGCTCTGCATCATTCCAGCCGGGATCTGTCCTGTCTCAAGGGTTTTCTGAAAAATTACCTTAATAATAGGTGCAATTTCCGCACGGAGCTCCTTCAGCAACAATGGTCTGAGCTTGTCTGGGCCTGCTGCTTTACCTGGTTTTAAATTATTCAATAACTTTAGGATACCGTTTAGAGATATGTCTGTGTCAGACAGAACCGGTGTTGTGGTTAGATATTCTGGTGGTATGGTAGCAGGGTCCATCAACCCAGTCAACACTATCCTGAACTTTAATTTGACTGAGCCGTGCTAAGCTAAGAGGAGACTTTGGAGTGAAAACAGAGTGAAATTGTTTATTGTGGGTGTTTGCTTTGCCTACCATGTCGGTGATTATCTTGTCGCCATCCTTAAGTGGTGGGGTACCGTGTTGATCTTGCTTGGAGTTCTTTAGAAAAGAGAAGAGCTTTTTACTGTCACAAACCTAACCATCACTAAGACCCAAAAGATTTTCCAGATATACATGGTAAGAATCCTTGATTTTACGTTTGATCAGCTGGCGTAAAGACTGGAAGCTTTTTTTCTTATCAAGGTCCCCTGACTTTTTATATGAGACATAAAGTTTGTCGCGCTTTCTAATTAGGCGCTGTATTTCTTGCGTAATCCATGGGAGTGAAGCTTTACCTCTTATAAGTTTGATGGGTACACATTCATTTACAAATTTCTCCAAGGTGGAGGTAAATGACAGCCAATTAAAGCTCTTCCACAGTCTTACCATTATAGTCCAACAGAAATTAAAGCCTCTTGGTAATTTTTCATTAGGGACTTGAGCTTTCCCCAGTTAGCCTTACTGAACAAATGTACTTGGCGGGGTTTCTGCTTGTGCATGGTAGGTTTTAAAAGAACCTAGTGCAGTCACAATGTCATGATCACCTAGACCAGGCAGACGTGAAACTTTGTCAATAAGGGTGTGATTGGTAGTCAGGAATATTCTTGGCGGGTGGGCTCTGTCACCATCTGACAAAAGCTGAAGTCATGCTAAATTTCAAGAAAAAGCTCATAAACTGGTTTGTAGGGGTAGTCTGACTTTATACATGGTGTACGGTCAGGCCATCTCGTAAAAAGCTATATAGCGGTGCTTGCTTCAGCGATTAGTTTTGTGTTCTATGGTCATTTATGCACACTGCACTTCGTCCAAGAACATTAACAACAACAACAACAACAAACAAACAAAAAAACAAAAAAAAAAAAAACAAAAAAAAAACAAAAAAAAAACAAAAAAAAAAACATTTAAACATTTATTTTCTTAAAACGGGCACTGACTACGTCGGGCGCCGCCATTTTGTTTTGGCTGGTTCTGTTTCAGAGCTCCGTACACAGTTACGAAGCGCCACAAAGCGCTTTTTGGTAACGTACCGTTGCATAGCGAAGCGCTATGAAGCGCTCTGTAACGCGTGTGTGTGTGTGTGTGTGTGTGTGTGTGTGTGGGGGGGGGGGGGGGGAGTGGGGGGGGGGGGGGGGCAATTTGTCTGCTACATAGGCTAGGACTATTTTGGGGTTTAGAATTTTGAACTTTACTATTTTCTTGGGTTTGGGGAAAGCTGGCTATTTTATTAATTAATTAATTAATTAATTAATTAATTAATTAATTAATTTATTTATTTATTTATTTATATTTAATTTTAATTTTATTTATTTATTTATGTTTTTTTTTTTTTTTGGGGGGGGGGGGGTGGGGGTGAGGCGGGTGGAAGAGGGATGTATTGGCCATTTGTAGGTTTTTTTGCGGAATCATTTTCAAAACTGACTATTTTTGGGGGGTCTATCAAAATTCTAGTTTTTGTGTGTGTGGGTGGGTGGGGGTGGGTATGGATAGTTTTTATTATTATTATTATTTTATTATTTATTTAGTTTAAACAGCTTTATTTCTGCTGTGCCATTAAAGTAAAAACGGAGCCACTGTTGGAAACTGTTTAGATTAAATGCTAATTACTAATATAATCATTATACAGGAAAAATAAATGAAAGCCATATTTTTATTTAGGCCTAAAGAAAGCAAGTTTGGGGATTTATTTTTCGGGTATGCTAATATCTGCAGATTTTTTTTTTTTTTTTTTTTTTTTGGCATGGCTGATATACTAGATAATTTTTGGGAGTGTGGCTGATATACCGTATATTTTTTTTTAGTAAACCACAGCTAGATGCTGGGGCCCAGTCTACGAAACATATATCGTGGGTTTTGTTTATCAATATATCGTGTGTTTTGTTTTGATTGTGATATGAAAGGTAACTAATAAAAAAATGAGCACTTTTATATATTCTACTGAAACAATTATCGCATTTAAAATTTGTGATAAATATATGCTTTTAAATAAAAATAAAAAAAATCTCTTCTATATAGACTATATAATTCAGGTGTTTCCCAAAATGGTTGTGAGGTAAAATCTTAGCGCATATGAAACAAGAGGACCATGGTGGTCCTATATCGCTCACCTGATTTTGAGCTAACTGATTTAAAGATCGGATAAAAAAATGAGGTACTGACTGTCATATACAGCATTGCTGTATATGACAGTCAGTATCTCATTTTTTATCCGATCTTTAAACAACTTGCAAAACAGACCATTCAAGGATCATTCCATCCAAGTTTGGTCAAAATCCATACATTGAAGAAATGACATTAGCCGGAAGCAATTTTTGAACCAGGGCTATAATTTGAATAATCTTGATAAAGGTTTACTAGATGAAGCACCATACCAAATATCAAAGGCTTGGGTTTCTAGTTCCACACAAAATATTTTAAAGTTTTTCTTATATGAGACTATGTAAAACAAGTGACCCCTGTGTTGGGGCCATTTTTTGACCCAAGGGCTACAACTCTAACAATATTGATAGAGGTCCACTAGATAAAGCTACATACCAAATATCAAAAGGGTCCTCTACCTCATCTGTGAAACTTCACAGTGTGAAATACATATAGTCAAAAACACTGTGATGAAACAAAGCAAAGGGCTCAATGACGATCTGAAGCCAGAACACAAGAAAATCACAAACAGGACCATTATGAGCCCGACCAGAGACATTGATAGCCAGGCACAGACCATCTGAAACAGATTGAGGAGGCAGATGTCATTTAGTCTGAGTGCCGACCCACCATCTGCAATTAAAGAGGGGAGCAAAGCTAACCATAATTGGGTTAACAACCATGCGAAGATGCAAATATCATAAAGTCCACTTGGCAGTTTGACGATGTGTCTAAAAGTAGTAGTAAATTGAATGGCAAACAGTGTAGAACTTGAACAATGGCCGCGTTCTGAGCCGTATGATCTGGGTCTGTACAGTTTGCTAAGGTCTGTTTGTCCGAATATACAGTGTAAATACGGTATGGAAAGATGGCGTGTGTTACAAGTACTGCAGGAAGAAAGTGCTTACTTTTCGCGGACACCTGGCATCACCTTTGGCTTCTGAAGGTTCAAGTGTTTAATTTGTTACCCTATTTAACTCTAAACATTCGGACACATCAACTCCTTACTATACGTATCCTAAAATTTGGATAAATCCACTGTACTACCTGTTGATATGCGGCGTCTATATGGACCTACATTTTTTTTCTCAGACCTCTCTGTCCCTAATAATTATGGTAAACACGTGGCTTAATAGTCCTTTCTTCTTGTATGGACTAACGGACTTTCGGTCAATGAAAATCGGAACTGCTTTTTTTGGTTTTCTCTGTTTACCGAATGATATTCAGTCAATAATTCTAAACACCAGAACAATGGGAAATAGTAGTCAGTTAATTCCCCTAGGTACTCTCTGTAAACAAGAAGGTCCAGTTAATTGGGTACATCTGCTTTTACCATTGGCATCTCCATTAAGGATTGTTGCCTTTCCTTAGTTAAATTCAACTGAGGACCGACCTAAGATGATAAAATTAGAAGGACCTTGTTAGTGTTTTGTCTAACTTGCACTACCTATCAAAGGAGATAATATAAAAACTATACATTATTAAATACTCTCTCTCTCTCTCTCTCTCTCTCTCTCTCTCTCTCCAGGAATCTACAGACTACTGTATTTACTCTATGTATACTGAACACCTTAACTCCTTTATATTTGTTCTGAAGCTTCAACAAGCCCATTTGACTACCAGCTGCAGTGTCTAAAACTTCTAGATGAGGTGCAAACAGTGTAGACACACATCAGACGCCTCTGATCTGGGTCTACACTGTTTGCGCAGGTTTGTCTGTTCAAATACTTAGGATAAAAATACGGTATGAGCTACACCATTAAAAAAGGTGTCTTCGGGGTACATACGAACAGTAAAGATCCAGATCAGCTTTGAAGCCACACAATCTGATAACGGTTTATGTTATACAATATATATGGATGTATCCTATAGTATCGAAGTTCCTATAAGCGGACAGCGAGTGCTGTTACCAGACTGCACGATGCACAGGGTGATCTGGGCCTTCGCTGTCCGTATACGCCCCGAAGACAAAATTTCCCATGGGAGGTCTCATATACATGTATACAGTCTGCCTGGCTACATTCAGCTGGGCCGTATGACTGAGCGATGTTCACTGTGCTTAACTTTGTCATGTCATCACATTTTCATTGTCAATAATGGCTGAACACCTGTCGATAGGATATTACAAAAACATGTACGGAGTAATTGAGGTCCATTTGAGTCTTTTGTTAATATTGGCACGTTTCATAAGCAGATAGCAATTATTGAGCTATTTTCTAAATTTAGAAAATTCCTGGATTGCGCATGCTTACAAAGAGCAAATTCTCCAAGGGACATAAAAGAATAGATTGGAAATCCCTTCAGTTATCTACCCTGAAAATGAATTTGGGTATTTTCCCGTCTAAATATAGATCAATAGTCCGACTATTTATATGAGTGTCATATACGTCCAATGTAAGGACAAGGGTGAGCAAAGAAGGAACTACCATGACAATACCAGGAAAATATGCATCTAACGACGACCGATTTCAATCTACTTTGACGTTTGTCTATTGTTATACATGAGCCTCGCTATGAGAAAAGCTGTTTTCGGGGCCTACCGTTTGTACCCTAAGTATTCGGACGCCGATCACCTTACCATACTTGTCCTAAAACTTTCAAGAACAAGTCCATTTTACTACCTGTTGAAGTTATAAATTGCGACTAGATTAGTGGCTAACAGTGCAGAGCCTGATTAGATGCCACGTTCTGCGTCTACGCTGTTTGCCAAGGCCTACCTGTCCGAAAAGTTTGGATAATACGGTATGCGAACGGGAAAGCTCCAGATAAGCTAGCAAAGCCACAGAATCTGATAAAGGGTTTAGTTATACACCGATATATTCTGCAGTAAAAACCTTCTGTAAGAGGACATCGGAGGCCTGATTAGATCGCGCGAATGCTTAAGCTGAACTTGGCTTGCGTTGTCCGCACATGCTACTAAGGCATATTTTACATGTCTCTACTCCTGTGTATTCCTTTCACTCCCGCGTATAGGCCAGTTGTTTCATCATTGATTCTTTGTATGATTTGTATGTCATACCTCTTCCAGTTTAAAGAGAAGTGATACACTTTCACTTTCAACGGGGTGTGGGGTGGAGGTAGTGGAGGGGGAGGGGGGTGGGGGGAGGGGGTTCGTATTGTAAAGCCATGAAAACGTGATGACACAAGGCTGCTAGTAGCGAAGCGCTAAGACTTCAACCAACCTCAGGACGTTTTATGGGCGCAATAGTCAGCGTATCACCAGCTACCCATTTGCCCTAAATATTGGCTCGCCTTCACGCCTTATCTGTCGGCTTCCATAGCGCAAGCGTGTCTGACAGCAGATTCAGGGGGTTCTCGAGTTCGAATCCCAGCTCTCCCACTGATTCAAGAAGGGTACTTATCAATTACTGGCGAAAGTATGTGTCCACGCACTGTTTAACGGCTTGAAAGGCAAAGTCTGTCTAGAAAAAAGTGTAAGTAGGTTAGCTGTCCGGCTTGACATGGCCTTTATGGTGTCGACTGGGCTCAGTGTAGAACTCAAATTTAAACTCACATCTTACCATACTTGTCATAGGATTTGAACAATATACTTGATCAAAGTCATGTTGATCTTGGAAACAAAGAACACGTAAAGAAATAAAATCAGAGTTTCGATTTCATTGAGACCCTTCATATAATAGTGCAGTTTGCAGTGCTACATACGCCCGGCTAGCGCCGGCTTAAACGGAACTCGAAAATTTTACGTCATTTTAAAATCCTATGACAAGTAACCAGAACTCGAATATTTTCTACATGTTGAAATCCTATAAGTGTGACCCCTTTTACTACATGTTGATGTGTCTAAAACAATGTTGGATGAGTAGATAAGAGTGTAGACCCTGATAGGACGCCACGTTCTGCGGCGTCTCAGCTAGGTCTACTCGGTTTTCTCAGGTCTATCTGTCCCAATACCTAGTTTTGTTACGGCACATCGTTTCTGACACATACCTGTATTTATTAGAGAAATATTACACGCTTAGTAACAGATATCTTTGTTTTTCTGATTCGATTCTTCGCCGAATTCACTTATCATATTTATCTTAAATACGTGGTCATTTTAACTCCTTACTTTCTTGATCTAAAATTTGAAACGTAGTCCGTTTGACTATCTTGTGATGTGTCTAAAGGGAGCAGTTAAGTGGCAAGCAGAGTAGATCCTGACCAGACGCCGTGTTCCGCGTTACTAGTGCTTATATTTTCCTCGGGTACCTGGCATTACCTTTAGTAACTGAAGGTTCTTTAAGTTTTAATTTGTTACCGTATTTACTCTAAACATTTGGACATCCGAACTCCTTACCATAATATCCTAAAATTTGAACAATAGATTCTAAATTAAATGAATGTTTCAGTGTAATAAACACACACACGCGAGCATACTCGCACACACGCACGCACGCACATAAGCACGGAAAAGAATGAAAATAACTGAAGCGTCGAAGTTTTCTATTCCAGACTAGCTAGTTTTGGCCAATTAGGCCTCATCAGTGACCCACAATTGAATTTGTAAAAATCCCAGAGTAGCACTGTACTTATCGTAGCATACCGTATTTATTCTAATATTCGGACACTTTAACCCCTTATCATCCTTACCATACTAGTCCAGATATTTGTACAATTCCATTTTAATACCTGTTAACGTGTCTAAAACTGATGCATGATTGACAAACAGTGTAGACACTGATCGGACGCCGCATTCTGAGGCGTCCGATCTGGGCCTATACTGTTTGCTATTGCCTATCTGTCCGAATATTTAGGATAAATACGGTATATACGAATAACTAATGTCTTGCTCATCCTGAGCAACCACGCACGCTGATCGGGACCTTCGCTGTCCGTCATGAGGACGTATGGATCTGTCGAATGTACTAGCGAGAAACAAAGACATTGATCAGACTGCGGGAATGTAAAGCCTGATAAGAGTCTTTGGTGTTAGCATGTCCTTTGACGATATGCTTTCATGCAGACATTATATGGTCCAGGAAGTCACTCAGTGATTTTAAACCGGGAGAGGGGTGCTGGTAGTGGAGTAATTTTAGCACTCGCCTGCTGAACTAGCGGTCGTGGGTCTAATCCGCCTCTCCTGACTGAGCGATGTGCATTTATTACTTTCACATTTTCATTGTCCTGAAATGGTTGAACTAATGTCGACAGGACATTTAAACATCAATATACCAAATATATAAACGTAGCTATTCAGGTCTAACTGAACTTTTTTGTTAAAACGTTTCCTGAGCAGATAGGAATTATTGAAATGTTTTCTAAAGGACCTGTTGCAACTTAGTCGGTTTTGTGCCCACGATGGCTCTAGATGAATTTATGGGGAAGTTAGCTAGACTTATTTCAGTTCATATGAGCACGGTTTAAAATCAACGACGTAATAGCTAGTCACGTATCTCCCGGTTTAATCCAAGTGGGGTGTTGAATGAGAAATGTTGATTTTCTGCTGAAATTCGGTAACTGGACTACACAAACGGCAAATCTAGCTTTCTGGCTGAGCAAAATATACACTGCACTGCACTGCACGGCCCTTATGTTTGCATATGCTTCTTGTCGCCATTCTCTCAGAAGAGAAGAAATAAATAGATTTCCGTGCATATTCCGTCTGGAACAACATTAACATTGGCATAACACTCACGTGTAAGGCAAGTTTCTGCTGAACAACGTGAGAGATTCTTACCAAACTAATGTGTATACATACTACTGAGTTCTGACTGACTCTGTGTGACCTTGACCTATTTTTCAAGGTCACAAAACTTCAAAATATAAGCAAAATAATGATTGTCTATGCCAAAGTCCCCAAAGCCCACAAACCAACCGATGAAAAACGAATGATTTTCTATGAATGTCTTTTAGGCAAAAAAAAAAAAAAAAAAAAAAAAAAAAAAAATAACAGATTTTATAACCGTGACCTCATTTCATCAGGTCACAAAACTGCAAAATCTACACAAGAACGTACTGACTAGCTGTGTTGTATCCGCTGATCTAGTGCTATGAATACTACTAATATAACAGGAATACAAACTTAAAGGTAAGATAAAATTTCTGATCAAATGTGTGACTTTGGTTAAATTTTCATTCGGTCAAAACAGGTATTAAACTGATAATCGTGAGCCAGAACTCTATAACACGAGGTAGACCATACTTTATTGCACCATTATACCTGAGTTGGTGTCTGAGTTCACGACTATATAAAAAAAACAGTAACTGTTTTTAAGTAATGAGACATACCCCAAGAACCACTAGCAAACGAACGAGCGAAAGAAACATAACGCTTGGAATATATAAATATGTTTATATTTATATTACATTATATCTTGACCCAAACTAAATATTTATAGGACCCCTTCGATATTTGGTATGTAGCTTCATCTAGTAGACCTCTACCAAGATTGTTAAAGGTGCAGCCCTAGGGTCAAAAATAGCCCCAACACAGGGATCAATTGTTTGACATAGTCTCATATCAAGAAAAGAATTATAATTCTTTTTGTGTGAAACTAGAAGCTGCAGGCCTTTGATATTTGGTATGTATTAGTCCACCTCCCGTCTAATCACACTTTCTTTATTGTATGGATTTTGAGCAAACTTGGATTGAATGATCCTTACATGGTCTTCTTTGCAAGTTATTCAAAGATCGGATAAAAAAAAAGGTGGCACTGATTGCCATATACGGTATTGCTACTCCACTTTATAGGACCATCAGATTACTCTTGAACATAAAATGTATACAAAAATCTTACAGCAATCTACTTGTGTGAAACTTCAATATTAAGTATGCAAATCTGTTAGCTCAGGTGAGCGATATAGGACCACCAAGTGTGTGTATATATATATATATATATATATATATATATATATATATATATATATATATATATATATATATATATATATATATATAGTGGGCGGACTTCCGTGCCAGAGTTGGTACAGAGACCACCAGACCTGGGAACGAGTGACTGGAAGAGAAGATATAGGCAATTGCAATAGCAATGGTCTGTTATTTCTCAGGAAACGTGCTGGCTATGATCTGCTGATCAGCAACACAGTCATCTACCAAACCGCAATAAGTCATCCTGGATGCACCCACGCTCCAAATACTAAGAGTTTCCTCTGTATGGCTGAGAAGACATTAGAAATGTATGATCTTCCATGTCCAATGGAGCTGCAGAATCTCAGTAAGCTGGCGTGGAAAAGGTTGACACGACAGGCAGTGAACAGCTACTGGACACGGTCACTGATCAGAGAAGCTCAAACCAAATCAACCCTAGAAAACTGCGATGTGACCTCTATGGCTGTCGGGAACACACATATTGTCTGGGAGGCCGCCTCAAATAACGTACATGACGTCAGGAGAAGCATTCCCAAAGTGAGAATGATGACAGGAGTGTACATGCTTCAGACAACAAAGGCAAGATTTAATCAGTATAAGGTGGAAGATACCTGTCCATTGTGTAGATTAGAACCGGAGGATCTCAGTCATATGCTTCTGCATTGTCCTGCACTTGCTGATACAAGGGAAGCGCCACTGTCTGACATTCGTGGCCTAGTTACAAGAGAGTGTGGTATTCAAATATGGTCATCGTGGTTGAGATCTACGCTGGTTGCAGTGCTGGTTGATAGTCATAACCTGAAAGCTCTGGTGCCGATGGGGTGGACAAGGATGTCTTGCTGCAGCTGGAGGCTCTGAGTCGTAGGTACTGTTATCGGTTGCATTCCAAAAGATTGCAACTACACAGAAAATTGCTGAATTGAGAAATATCTGAAATTTCCCTTTATTGTGGCCGCCACCACACGTCTAACACGTTTGTAAATAGTGTATATAGGAATATTCTACGGACTCCTTGGATTATTATTGCCTACAACATTCAACCGGTCATCGAACTGGGTGCTCCATTCTATTGGAGGGAACTACGTCAAACGAAACGAAACGAAACTGGCGTCTCATTGACTGTCATAATGCGAAGGAAGCAGACAGGACGTCAGAGCGACAAAGACCATGTGTGGAGCATACTGTTGGATAGATCACATCATCCAAATGATTTATGTATATCACTAATTCGAATTATGGGTATCACTACTTCGAATTAGTGATATCCATAAATCGAATTAGTAATATCCATAAATGGGCTGATTTAGTGATATCCATAATTAGAATTAGTGATATCAATAAATCGAATCAGTGATATCCATAATTCGAATAAGTGATAAATCATATCATAGAAAGGGGCGTGGCATCTAGGATTATTTAGCATGACAAGGGTTAATGTGTTCTCATAGCGGAGACAGTAGTGGAGTCGGGCGGAGCCAATTAAACTTCTTCAGATCACGGTAATCGAATGGCGTGAAAAGTAGAACAATTATTCGCTAAAAATCTTCGCCTCCAAGTCGGATAATCGGGACTGGGCCATTAGGTGAATAGGGCGAGGTTCAAAGTCACTTTTTTTTCAGACCATGGCCATGCAGTGTATCAAATCAGATTGCATGAAGAGTATAACAAATATTATCTAATAGTTTTGCCCTGGAGTGGTAGGGGCGGCGTTGGGTGAGGGTGGTGTATAGTTGGTGTGAGGGGCAAACTTACACGGTTGTGTAGCATATCAAATCATATGGCACGAAGAGTATTCGCCAAAAGGTTCATCGTGAGGTGGTTGACTTGGCAGAAAATCATCATGAAGCGATTCATATTGAATGGTATGAGAAGTAGGGTTACTCGTCTTTGTTTATCATTGTGATTGATTTGATTTTTATGTTTTCGCTTTGATGCATTGACTGAATTGGGAGCCTTTATGCGAACCGAATTTTTATATATTTCTGTATTAAGAGTAGCGTCGGGACCCAGGGTGAAGTTGGTTAGCTGTAAAAGTGCTTTAAACCCCCCGGTAGTGTATTCTACTGACCGTTCTAAGGCGGTGGTCATGGTGTTGTTCTTACTCTTTGTACTGTTTTTTTCTGTATGTGTTGTGATGCTAGCATTGTGGTCACCGTCTTCAATAGCTGCCCACTTTGCTTTCTGTTTTACTAGTTGTATTGTGATGCTAGCACTTCGGTCACCTTCAACAGCTGCCCATTTTGCTTTCTGTTTTACTTGTTGTGATTCAGAGTGGCATCGGGACCCAGGGTGAAGTTGGCTAGCTGTAAAAGTGCTTTAAATCCCCCCGGTGGTTTATTCTACTGACCGTTCTTAGGCGTTGGTCCCGCTGTTAGTCTTACTCTTTGTTGCTTTGTGGTTTATTCTACGAGGCGATTTCTTTTATGTCTTACCTTGTTATTTTGTTCTTGTGTTTTTCAGTCCTTTTAACATTGCGATTACCTCGCTTGGGGAAGCTAATCTTAGTGCTTTTCGTACGTTTGTTCAATTTGCGCTTGTTTGATTTTGTCTGTTTCCTCTTCCTCTTGGTGTCTGGGAAGGGCTGCGGTTTGTGACTGTGGCACCCCTCCCCTCCCCCCCCCCCCTGGACTTTTCTCTTACTTTTTAGCTCACCTGAGCATGAAGTGCTCATGGTGAGCTATTGTGGTCAATCAATGTCCGTCGTCCGTCGTGCGGCGTCAACAATTGCTTTAAAAGCTTACTCCTCCTACATCCCTGGGCCAATTGACTCGATACTTGGTAGGAAGTATCAGGGTGACTTGTAGATTAAAAATAGCTTAAATCGTGCCAATGGGAAATTCAAGATGGCCGCCATCTTGAAAATCTATTTTTCGCTTCTTCTCCTGAACCGAAAGGCCAATTGACTCCAAATTTGCTAGGAAGCATTGGGGTGACTTGTAGATCAAAAATAGGTAAAATCATGCCGATCGGAAATCCAAGATGGCCGCCATCTTGAAAATCTATTTTTCGCTGTTTCTCCTGAACCGAAAGGCAAATTGACTCCAAACTTGCTAGGAAGCATCGGGGTGACTTGTAGATCAAAATTAGCTGAAATCAGGCCGATCGGAAATCCAAGATGGCCGCCATGGCAGCCATCTTGAAAATCTGTTTTTTTGCTTATTCTCCTAAACCCAAAAGCCAATTGACTCCAAACATGGTAGGAAGCAATGGGGTGACTTATAGATCAAAAATAGCTAAAATAGTTCCAATTGGAAATCCAAGATGGCCGCCATGACAGCCATCTTGAAAATCTATGTTTTGCTTCTTCTCCTGAACCGAAAGGCCAGTTGACTCCAAACTTGCTAGAAAACACTGGGGTGACTTGTTTAAGCACTCATCATGAATCTTGCTCAAAATGTTTGTCTTGATGATTTCTAGGTCAAGTTCGAAACTGGGTAACCTGGGTCAAAAACTAGGTCACCTGGCCAAATCAGCGGAAAACCTTGTTATCACTTTAGCGGTCACATTTTTTAAGCAATCATCAGGAATCCCGCTCAAAACGTTTGTCTTGATGATTTTTTAGGTCAAGTTCGAAACTGGGTCACTTGAGGTCAAAAACCAGGTCACCTGGCCAAATCAGCAGAAAATCTTGTTAACACTCTGGCGGTCACATTTGAAGCAGTCATCATGAATCTTGCTTAAAATGTTTTGTCTTGATGAGTTCTAGGTGAAGTTTGAAACTGGGTCACTTGGGGTAAAAAACTAGGTCACCGGGCCAAATCAGCAGAAAACTTTGTTAACACTGTAGCGGTCACATTTTTAAGCAATCATCATGAATCTTGCTGAAAATGTTTGTCTTGATGATTTCTAGGTCAAGTTCGAAACTGGGTCACTTGGAGTCAAAAACTAGGTCACCTGGCCAAATCAGCGGAAAACCTTGTTAACACTCTAGTGGTCACATTTTTCAAGCAATCATTATGAATCTTGCTCAGTATGTTTGTCTTGGTGATTTCTAGGTCAAATTTGAAACTGGGTCACTTGGGGTCAAAAATTAGGTCACCGGGCCAAAGTAGCAGAAAACCTTAACACTCTAGCGGTCACATTTTTGAAGCAGTCATAGTGAATCTTGCTTAAAATGTTTTGTCTTGATGAGTTCTAGGTGAAGTTTGAAACTGGGTCACTTGGGGTCAAAAACTAGGTCACAGGGCAAAATCAGCAGAAAACTTTGTTAACACTGTAGCGGTCACATTTTTCAAGCAATCATCATGAATCTTGCTCAAAATGATTGTCTTGATGATTTCTAGGTCAAGTTGGAAGCTGGGTCACCTGGGGTCAAAAACTAGGTCACCTGGCCAGATCAGCGGAAAACCTTGTTAACACTCTAGTGGTCACATTTGTCAAGTAATCATCATGAATCTTGCTCAACATGTTTATCTTGATGATTTCTAGGTCAAGTTTGAAACTGGGTCACTTGGGGTCAAAAACTAGGTCACCGGGCAAAATCAGCAGAAAACTTGGTTAACACTCTAGCGGTCACATTTTTGAAGCAGTCATCATAAATCTTGCTCAAAATGTTTGTCTTGATGAGTTCTAGGTCAAGTTTGAAACTGGGTCACTTGGGGTCAAAAACTAGGTCACCAGGCCAAATCAGCAGAAAATTTTGTTAACACTCTAATGGTCACATTTTTGAAGCAATCATCATGAATCTTGCTGAAAATGTTTGTCTTGATGACTTCTAGGTCAAGTTTGAAACTGGGTCACATGGGGTCAAAAACTAGGTCACCAGGCCTAGCAGAAAACTGTTAACACTCCAGAGGTCACATTTTTTAAATAATCATCATACATATTGCTCAATATGTTCGTCTTGATGATTTCTAGGTCCAGTTTAAAACTGGGTCACTCGATATCAGAAATTAGGTCACCTGGCCAAATCAAAGGAAACCCTTGTTGATACTCTAAAGGTCACATTTTTGAAGTGGTCATCATGAATCTTGCTCAAAATGTTTGTCTTAATGATTTCATGGTGATGTATATTTTTCTATCCAGTGACTTTCTTAAGTTTTTCCGTTTAGGTCAGTTTCTCAGTAATTATTGGTCCTATAGAGCGATATTTGGTACGTGTGAAGTGTTTGTGTTTAGGTCAGTTTCTCAGTAACTATTGCTCCTACAGCCAGTGATACTTAGTACATGCATACATCTTAGCATGGCTTCTTGAGTGCAGTCATCCATATTTGACCTTGACCTTTATTTCACAGTTCATTAAACATGTTACATTGTCTTACTTGTTAATATAATCATTTTGAATTTTGATCAGAATGTTTGCCTTGCTCAGTTCTAGATCAGGTTCTCAAAGTGCTATGATGCTCAGGTGAGCGTTACAGGGCCATCATGGCCCTCTTGTTTTCAACTAAAATTGCGGTGTGCTAAGTAGGAATTCCTAAAATATGCAGGGCAGTTCTAGAATCACCTGTGTGCCTTTAAGGAAAGATACCTGAACGTTGATACCTGAACGTTGAGCGATCAGAAGGATATCGATAACATATATCTATATTCTATCGCTCCGTTTAGTTGATTCTTTCAGGTCATAAGCAGATAGTAATAACCCAAACTGATTTTAGACGAAACGACTATTATTTTTATTAATTTACGAGTGCTGAAAGCATGACAGGGGACAAAGCACAAGAGGGTGATGTAATCTGTGGGTTTGTCTGACCAAAACTACACTTTGGAAACTTAAGTAATGTTGATTGGTTTGGTAATGGAGGTACATTCATATTCAAATTCTGAAACTGCGCAATAAGAAAATAATAATAAAAAAAAATGTGATCCCTTGACACATGTATAGTTATTTTTCTCGTAAGCTTATCGTTTGATAAAAAAAAAAACAAACATTGCAATTAAGTTAGTAATAACATAAGTAAACGTCATTAGGTCATATGCGAACTGTGAGGGTCCAGATCAGACTGTACATCCATGTAGTCTGATTAGGATCTTCTCTTTTCATTTGATAAAAATCAAGTCCTTGATTTTAGAAACAAACTTGTCGCAACAAGAACATATTATTAGGTCTCATGCTAACGGTGATGTGCATTCGTACAGTCTGATCAGGATATTCCCTTTTTGTCAAATTATGTACTAAAACAGACAACGAATGCACAGGCTGATCTGGTCTGTTAATGTCCACTGATACCATTTCACCTTATCGATAACGGCCCGCTATAGATTTATATAGAATGCTAGCTGGGTTGAGCGTTTGTTGCCCGAGGGTATTCCATGCTTTTAACCCTTAAAACGCAAAGAAAACCGGCATCTGAAAATGTCGTCTGTTTATGTCGTCTGCTGAATATTCTTGCAAACTTTTCAAACCTATTTTTGCATACAGGCAAACTGTGGACCCAGATCAGACTGCTCCACACTGTTTGCAGAAATGACTTTTAAAGTAACCGGCAGAAGACAAAGCAGACGATAATAGTTGTGATTGGCGTTTTAAGGGTTAACACCATTGTGCATGCAGCATATATAATTATATCCCGAAAGTTTCCTAGCAGTGTATATTCTGATACCTATGGCAGCTCAGGTAACGAGTAACACTGAGTTGTACTTTCAGACCGAGCTTTCATGACAATTCGATGTGCCGAAACAGAGAAAAGCGAATTCAGCATGTCCCAATATAATACTTGTCGTGTACATATACGAGGGGTGTTCACTTGCATCGGTTCTCTTATACTGCAAATGCTCTGATCATTTCATCTTGCTGCACCCTTCAAAATACCCTCCGTCAGCCTGATTCACATTTTGAGCCGGTCAATCCACTTTTGGAAGCACTGTTCATACTCTTCTATGAGAACACCTATCAGATACTGATAAACAGCAGATACAAGGGCATTTCTTGATTTTTATCTCTTTCCAGACAGACAGATATTTAGGTTTGGGACACAGAAAATAGTCGCAGGAGCCATGTCCGGCAAAATCTGAGGGTGTGGAAGGATGGTAACCTTCTTTGACTCCAAAAACTCGGTCACAATGCGTGTCTTGTGCACATGAGTGGGTGCATTATCAAGCAAAAGTCGGAGGTACTTCAGTCCTGATTTGGTGCGGCGCCATTTGTAGTAGTTCTCTAATTTTCTTAGTACCACATTTTTACAGAATTTTCCTGTTACGGTATTGTCTTTTGACACTGGAATTTGAATGATTGGACCCTTATGAGTAAAAAAAAACAAAACATACAAAACCTTATTCACCGTTCGTATTTGTTTGGCAATACTTGGGCGTCTCGCATTTTGGTGGCCCAAATTTGGTTGGAACACTTCCGTTTTGCTCCATGCGAGTACAGAAACGAGTCAGCAAGCAATGAAGCGCAGCTGATCCCCATAGGATTACCGACTGTTTGTTGTAAATACTCGTCGGCTAAACTGCACAGATATATTGTCGATCAGGAATAAAACCTTCACCATTCTCTGGGCTAATTCAGCAGACGACAAACTGATGATATTTTTCCTATTTTTCTCCAGGAAGTAGGCTTTGACAGTTCATGCAAACTGTCTCCTTAGGAGACAGTCTGCATGAAATGTCAAAGCCTATTTTCTGGGAAAATAAGAAAAAAATATTTCATAATGCCATCTGATGAAATTTTTTTACTCAGCAAGCAGTGTTAAGCTGTTTTATTACATAACTTTCAGAAAATTTTCTGTGCATCAGGTCATCCTTCACGAAATGTTTCTATATAACAAAGCACTATGTGTTTACTCATCAATGGCAGATGATCTCGGAGCTATTAAAGGGTCCATGCATGTCCATCTAAATCCGCCAAATGCATAAATGATTATTGGTCAACAAGTCTGGATTTACAGCATGGGTTTTGATTACGGTAAATGTCCTAAAATTTCGAACAAAATTCAGTTCTTGCTGTTCGAAATTTTAGAAATTATTATTTGCTAAAAAATTTACTGTTCGAATTTTTAGGACAGATTCACTTACAGCCAAAATTGACCTGGCTATCGGACGCTTTCGGACACCCGAAACGACCAAAAAGAACCTACACGACGAAAAAGTTTTCTTATTTGCTATGTATGATTGATAAACTGAATGTGAAATTGTATGAACTAATAAAATAATTACTACACTGATGTTTGTTTTCAATTCCATTCGATTAATTCTATGTCGAATATTGTTTCTCGTAACAAAACAATTAATTATCCGGTACACTAATTAATCGCCAGATACGTTTGTTCAACACTCCGGGAATGTGCCACTTTCTTAAAATAGGCTGGCTTAGTCCACTGTCTTCTTACGTAACAAGCCTCTTCACTTTACCGCACTGAGATACACAAGCTGACCAAAAATACTTCAAAAGGTTACCGCACGTTTGTTCTTGTTCGAGCCACTATAGAAACACAAAAGTCCCTTTCCTCGAAGGTGAAGTGTACAGAGTTTAGATGTGAACAGCGCAGACTGATTAGAACTTCTGCCGTTTTGAAGCGCAGTATTTACACTGCTTCCTGACATAATGCATTCTGTCGGCGATATGCGTAGACCCAGATCAGACCGCCCCGATATATAGACTGCGCGGATGCGCATGTTGCTCGTCTGTGCTGGTCTCAGATGTCATAAGGTCGTTTCTGTTGGAAAGGACTCATACATAAACGAACAGTGCGTACAACCAGATCTGAATGCAGCCTGATCAAGATCAAAGATTTCAGCTCTACACCAAACTGAACTACGTATGCCAAATCTGTGAACTGTCATTATCGTTTTTAGCAATATTTCTTTCTTTAAAAAAAATGGACTGTCGTTTAGAATTCGGTAACGAAACTAATTGCAAGAATCATCTGTCATCAATAGTAATCCCTTCATTAGATCCCTGTTCAGGCGAAAATGTCCCTTTGTGTATATGTGTAAGTCAGATCAGAATGCGAGACGCAGTCTAGTGCAGGATGGTGTCCACTCAATTCTCTGATTAGGTCATTGGTATAAAACACTGTTATACGTGAGTCGCAGTCTCCAGCAAGTGCACAGACTGATCACATTTGTAACAAATGATTAGGTTCATTTTGGCTTGTTGGGACCTATCATCTCTGTTAGGGCCATTACCTGTTCAAATAGGATGCACTGAGCATATCATGACAGTCACGCGGTCAGACAGGAAATATTTTGCTGGAGGCGTTAATCCGCACGACGAAAACGTTTTCGGCGTGCTTAAAGGAAACCTTTGCACGCTAAACTTAAATATTAGCGGAGGTATTATCGAAGGACACAATGTACGGACGAGCAGGAACGACCCAGATCAGAATGCGCGGATGCACATGCTAATTTACAATTTCGCGTGTAGCGCCTTCTTACTATCGCATGTGCGTCACGCTTGCGGCGTCTGATCTGGGTCTACGCTGTTTGCACAGGCCTATCTGTTCCAATATTTAGGCTCTTTAAAATTTTAATACGTGCCAGTTTCGTATGCATTTCTGACGAGAAAAGGCTCTAAGTTTGGTTTTCTCCCGAAAAGGTTTCCCGCCACGATCTCTACAAGCACGTGGTTTCTTAATGCAGGGAAAGGGAAATGTTGCTTTGTGACTGTTCATTTTCTGGATATCTATACTACTAAAAGAACGAATTAGCCTCAGAAACTAGGAAACGGTAAAACCCTGCTGCGGTTGAGTGGTTTAAATTAATAACGATATTGTTCTTATTGATAAATTTTATATTTAATTTCCGGAATTTTAATGAGTTTTCCAGTTTTTTTTTTTTTTGTGGGGAAACAGACAATACTTTATTCAAATTCTCCCAAAGTAGCTTCTCGAATTTACCACCTACAAATAGATTACGTGCACGTTGTAAATAAATCTGACGTCATCTAAGCATAGACGGGTGCGTATTTATATGACTGAACGTTCAGTATTCCCCGTGTGGCGTAATAGTCAATTTATACATTGCAGCGATGCTTCTGTAAACGACAAAGGTGTGAACGGAATGAAAGAACAAAGTTCGAGAACGTAACGGCATACGTAATTAAAAAAAATTTTTTTTTTTTTTCGGGAAAATTCATTTATTTCAAACTGCCCAATAAATATTTTAATTTTGGTTCCTCTGTGGTCAATATAGGTGAATTGTTGTATAAGCAGGCTACGTCGCACTCACTCTTCAAACCATCTAAAACACCGCTGGGTCAGTCCGAACCCAAATTGATCACCATCGGGTTCGAGCTATTCAGGTGCGATGAGCCGTCGCATGACAAAATCAACAAAATGACCTGTGTACCACGCGCAGTGACCTGTGCATCTGTCAAATCTTCACTGTCTGCACGTAGAAACCTTGGACCCTTAGCAACCCATCGAGTGCGCAGCCAGACTGATGAAACGGTGAATATCCATGTTAACCTGGCTCTCCCCTAGGTAGCCAAGTCATTTTGTTGGGTTTGTCATGCGCTGGGTCATATGGTTAAACCGTCCGAAATCAGCAGGCCGATTACCTACGAATTTACAGTGGCTAAGTTGCTTGAACGTCCGCCTTGCGTTCCGGAGGTTGTGTGCTCGATCCGCTGCCAAGTCATACCAAAGAATTTAAACATGATATTACTACAGCTGCTCTTTCGCTTTTGGCGATCAGCATTGAGCAAACGGAAATGGTCGGCCTGGTATAACGTTACTGGGTGGAATGTTACGTCATGTGTCTGGCGCGGGATATTTTAGTGAGGCAGCACTCTAAAGGTGAATATTGAGCTCTGTCATATAAAGACATCGTCGCGATATGACTATATTAAAGATCGCGACGTTGAACACAGATAGAATTAAATAATAAAAAAAAATAACCTTCGAACTTTTTTTTTCAGTTTTCAATCTGTTCGATGAATCAAAATATAATATAATACCGCGCTTGCGCGGGTCCTTTTCTAGTTTTAATAATTATAATGTTCTCAGTATATACATAATGTAAAAGAATAACGGTACTTATATTTATTTATACCCTGGTAAATGCGGAGTAAGGTCCTCACTCTTTACATTTTTACTGTTTAAAGGTTGCATATGCCTCGATGATGAATATTAGGAGTCGGACCCAGCATTTTTTTTTTTTTTTTTTTTTTTTTTTATGAATCGGGGGCGGATCCAGGATGATTTCTGAAGGGATTCGATTTGATCGAATTTCCGTACTTACTCTACGTATTCGGACAGACAGGCCTGAGCAAACAGTGTAGAGCCAGATCAGACGCCGCAGAACGCATGTAAAACCTTCACTGAAACGGTGATGTATTTAACCAAAGATTTGTAATCACTCCAAGAACTGGAGTTTACATGCCTATTTGTTACCACAAACGGCAAAATCTGACTGCCCTTGCATCGATGATCTGAGTCTTCACTGGTCGCACGTCTTATTGTCCTAAAAGGGTTTTCCAAATTTCCGTTCCCTGTTCCCTCTAACTAGTTCCATTCCCTCGTCCGCGGTGTCTGATCTGAGTCTACAGTTTGCATAGACCTATCTGTCCCAATACTTAGGTTCTATTTTTAATACCTGCCAGTTTCATATGCATTTCTGATGAAAAACTGCTCTATAATTTAACGAACATAAGTGTGTGTTTTCCCTCTAAGCGGTTTCTGCCACGATTTCTCGTGACGTTACCGTTACGAGCACGCGGTTTCTTCATCCGGGAAAAGGGAATGTGACTTGCATTTTCTGTATTTTCACATACATATTTTTTTTGTAATCTATACTGGAAATGTCCCAGAATTGCGTGTCGTCGCCCGGTGGCGTATCTGAGCAGACCCATGAAAATCGTAGGTAAAGAAATAAGACATACGTAGTGATGAGATACACGAACAAACAGCAAATAGTCAGATCGTACAGCGCGGATCCATAGATTTATCCTGGCCTTCGTTTTCCAGCCGGAATATTTATCATGTCTGCCACAAGGTAACAACAGTTCTAGATCGCCTGCGCATAATCTAACCCTTGCCATGCGGACATCCACGTGACTTTCGCGTAGAAATGGCTAACATTGTGATGGAAGTCTTTTTTTTTTTTTCTTTCTTGCGAATTTTCAGTCATTATCTCCTGGGTTTGTATAAAATTAAAATACGGTTCCCATGCCATTTATGTACATAAAATTCGTTATGACACTGCTGTGAGCATTTACGTTTTGCGGTGGCTTTCAACACTATTACTTTAGTTTCCGGTTCCGTAACGGAAAAAAAAAAGTTACCGAAATTAGAATGTGCCGATAAAAAATTACATGAAGAAAGCTGTGTTCGAAATTTTAGAAATCCCCTTTTTGCAAAACCGCCACTGTTCGAGATTTTAGGACATTTCCAGAAATTATTTTGGGCAAAAATATTAGGTGTTCGAAATTTTAGAGTGTTCGAAATTTTAGGACATTTACCGTACTTTCACTTGAATTCATGTTAGGTTTTATAAAGTTTTAACCAATACTACTCTTTGGGCTAATTCAGCAGACGAAAAGCGGATACGTTTCTGATTTTTTTCCCAGAAAATAGGATTTGACACTTCATGCAAAGTCTCCCCACGAGACAATTTGCACGAAATATCAAAAACCTCAGGGAAAAATAAGAACAATATTTCAAAACGTTGTCTGTTGAAATTTTTTTTACCCAGCATGCTAAGCGTTAAAGACTCCTTAATACTCACCCACTCGATGCTATAGTGTGATGACAGGGATATCAGTGTAATAAGTAAATTTCTCCATATTACTTCCCATTAATTTGGTTAGTCACAAACTTCTCTCAAAAACGGTCATGAAACAGATCATAGATATTAAGCTAAATGGTCGTATGATTTTTGTATAACATCGGATTTGTAGGGAGTTACCTTAACATGATCTCAAACATGTTAAGAAGTTCACTTGCAGCTTCTCAGCAAACTTGTCAAAAGATCAATGAAACTGAATAGTATATATGTAACTGGAAACTCAACAACCTTAAAGGGGAAAAAAAAGGAGGGGATTACAACTGAGAATTAGACATTGTAATCCAATGGGGAATTAAACATTATACATTAGGCCCTAGGTGGGCATTAAAATCTATAGTTTCTTCTAGAATTTTCCTTTTAGGCGTCTAATACTCCACCCATGTGTCAAAATTTTCTATCTAATGCCCAGGGGTTGGGTATGATTTTGATGTCTAATCCAAGGCCTATTTCAGATAACCTTTTAAGAAGTCCAATACTGACTGTTGTAAACTGGAAGCTAAACATCCTGCCTTTTGTCCACTATCAACAAGTGACAGACTTGAATTACTGATATTAAACAAACACATTCTTCATACATCAACCACTTTATTAACAAAAAAGCTATTTGTAAAACTCATGTATAAAGGTACCAAATGGATTTTCTAGTTGAGGTGTACTGTTGAAAACCAAGGCACTTAAAAACCTAAAATCCCTTTGTATTGGGATCTGTAAATATAGAGATATAATTATCTATTTTAATTTTTAAAGATAACTTCTGAATTTCCTAGGTTCACGGACACTTAATCTCTAAACTGCAAAATGTAAATATAAAAAGATACCATTTGAACATAAAATGTAATTATTTGATCCCCTAGAGGTGAATGTAAGACACACTGAATGATATGTTAAACCCTGTTTTCAGAGAAAACTAACAAAAATATCCCACATTTATTGCCTGCAAATATCAGCTATCCAGTTGAAAACACATGGAGATTTTGCTGCCATTTTTTATTAAGCAGACAACTTTTGTTACTTTCTGTTTGCTTTTTTGCACACAAATCCCCTCCTGAATGAGGATCTATTATACAATGAAAGAATTTGCAAAGAAGACAATTTGCATGAAATGTCAAAACCTATTTTGTGGGAAAAACAAGAAAAATATTTTAAAATGTGGTCTGCTGAAATTTTTACCCTGAATGCTAGGCATTAAAGCTAGTCTGGAGTTTAGCTGCCAGATAGATACATCATAGTTTTCATACAGCACACCTCATTTGTTTTTAAACAGGGATTTT